>CM056815.1:68308599-69558599 GCA_029852735.1 Persea americana
CTGAGTTTTTCTATGTATCTTTTTATATACTACATTGAAATATGTCATATGATCAAGACATAAGAAAGTTTTTATGGAATCAAAGTTGACAAATCCAAAACCATAGGATTCGCTTAAAACATATTCTACAAAAAAACCCAGTACCAGTATTGATTCCAGCATGCAAGCATAGTGGGTATCCTGTGTTTCATTTTACAGTTGAGTCTAACAACTGCCATGCCTTATTGCGGGTGGATACATTTCCAGTTTATATATGTTAGATAAGCCAGCATCCGAGCCAAAATCTGTTCCTTGGGAGAATATGGTTTAACAATGCCCCAGTGAAAGGCTGTGAAAAAAAAAAAAAGGGGGGAAAGAAAAATAAATATAAAGACTTGTCAAGAATCACAAAGCATCTTTTGAAATGTGTCTTCAAATCATGCAGGTGAGGCAGTGTACGTGGATGACATACCTTCTCCCAAAGATTGCCTTCACGGAGCATTCATTTGTAGCACTAAGCCTTTGGCACGTGTTAAGGGCATTGAGTTCAAGTCAACACCAGCATCTCGAAGAATCTCTACAGTTATCTCTGTGAAAGACATTCCAAAAGGAGGGATGAACATAGGATCTAAAACTATTTTTGGAAGTGAGCCTCTTTTTGCAGAAGAAGTTACTCTCTATGCAAGTCAACCGCTTGGTTTTGTGGTATCCATCTTTCTTCTCTCACATCATTCAATTCTAAGAGGAATTACAAGGTCTTTCTATGGTTTGCTATGCTTCTCAGTGATGTGCTTGCAGTACCTGTTTATAGTTGATGTCCTCATAACCCTAGTGGATAGATGAAATTCCATAATCTCCCAGAATGGAAGATCCTACCTCTTTGAGCAATGGCCTAAAATTAGAGAAATAATAATAAAATACAACAATGATCCAAAAAACCCAAAGAAGAGTGGAGGACTGCGTTCTTTCAACAGGGAATTTTTTTCATGTCATGCATGGTGGGTCTTAGTAGGACTTGGTAATGCGCTGGGTCTTGCCAGGATGAAGCTTGTCAAATCCCAACTCCTTTAGTTATTGAGTCTAAGTCTCCTGCCCTTATCCAGCCCATGGGCTGGGAGTTGTTCCCAAGCCCCACCCGACTCGGAAGATTATGTTGGGTCAGGTTAGTCCTAATGGTTGAAACTTTATGCTTACATGGGCTCAAGTCCAGCCAAGTAAATTATTGGGCTAGAAGAAGGCCTAGTCTACTGGCCCCTACAGACTCCCCTACGCCTCAGCCCCCTCAAAAAAACAAAAACGAAAGGGCAAAAAGGAAAATAAAAATTAATAAATAAATAAAACAAATAAAAACTGTGATTGGGCTGGTACAGGCCATGACCAGCCTAATACCAGAGTACCGTTGTCAATTCTGTTTTGGCACCCATTTCATTTACTTACTGGAAAGGAATGGCGTCTGGCCATTTGTACATATCTATATACGTGTCTCAATTAAATACTGAATGCCTTGTATCTAAGTCTCAAGCAATTAACCAAACTAAAACGAATTTACGATCTTTCTCCAAATGATAAAAAGATTTTAATTGGCCTGGTCTTGTTTTAGCCTTCAAAGATGTTAGAAATTTCTGGTACCACATAGATTCACCAAAAGGGGGTCTGTTGCTCGCATAATGGTTAGGGTTGAGGGCAAGGTTTTACATTCTCTGGTGAATCTTTACGTTATTTCACAGCACTCGTCCAATTCTATTCATAAATATCCATTTAAAGAGATTTAAGGAAAATATATGCATAGTGGTCAATCAGGAAAGAGGGAATTTACAACAACCATCTACAAGAAAATAATAATCTCAAGAAAAGCTCTCCAGGGCAATATCCTATCTTTGGATTAATCTTGCAGAGGTACAAGGCCTTGCAAGTGTATTGGAATTATTACTCTCTTCATACTTCCCATCAAATTGATGCAGAAGATAAAAACAAACACCAATTCGTGTATCAAGGAATGATGACGATCATAAGACATGGCTTCAATATACAAGTCGGCCAGCTACAGTTGGGATGAGATATGGGTTAGGTAGCAGAGTTTCATCTTTTAAGTTTCCACAAATGAAATGACAATCTACTTATATGTGCTGGGTCCGAGATGGAGGCTAGATATTTTAGTAAGCTCTCACGATGACAAGGGTTTGAAACCCTTGAGACAAAACCTTTGAGAGCAACCACGGAATAGAGAAGAAAGGATGAAAATGACGAAGGAGGCCTGCTTATGATCCGCGATAGAGGGCCTCTGATACCATGACAATGTAGGGAAGCTGTGAAATTCGTCATCCCTTCTTTGAGGAAGAGCCCGATTTATATATTCCTGTCGTTTTTATACAATTACATAAATATCCCTTTAAAGAGGTTTAAGGAAAAGACATACACAAGATAATAGTTATCTTCATTATAAGCTCTCTGGGCTAATATGCTATCTTTGGATGAATCTTGTAGAGGTACCAATACCATGCCCAGAAGGTGTATTGGAATAGGTAGTTGGTACTCTCTTCACATTCTTACCTCTTCAAAACATGGGCGTTCTATTGGGTGGTCAAAAAGATACTCTAACCCTCTTTTCTAAGGGGCTATAATGAATAGTCAGAAGAAAAAAAAGAAGATTTCAAATGAAAGCATCCCTTCTATGTCAGCAGGTATAGGCCAATTTTGAACTGAAAGTTCAAGTGCACTTCCAATTGCCTTTAATGGTTTGGATTTTTGAATAATGATCCCACATGTAAAGAATTGGAGATAATGCAAACCTTTGTTTCGCTGACACTTCAAAATAGGTCATAGCCTTACAAGGTGATCCACCTATAATCAACTCTTTATTTTTAAATGTAGATACTTGACGTGACATTTACCATGTGTTGTACTTGGGTAACATTGTTGATAAGTCTGCACATTTGTCAGGACCTGTTCTTCATATTTTCTATGGATAACTTCTGAATTAAATTTGGGTTTATTTTTCATGATCTTGGGTCATCATCACCATCATCATCTTGGATGTGTTTTCATGTGCTTTAGTCTGAGCATATTTTTTTTTTCTTCTCTTTAAGCCATTTTCTTTTGTTTGGTTGGACGATAATAAAATGTCTGGTTTAGATTGCAGATACACAGAGATATGCGAACATGGCTGCTAATCAGGCTATAGTTGATTATGACACTGAGAATCTTGAACCACCTATTTTGACAGTAGAAGAAGCCGTGGAAAGATCCAGCTTTTTTGAGGTCCCTCCTGTGCTTCAGCCAAAGCAGGTTGGCGATTTTTCAAAAGGAATGGCAGAAGCTGATCACAAAATTCTCTCAGCCAAGGTTCTTCTTATATGCAATTGTTTTTTTTTTTCTTCTACCTATTGTTTGGGAATTTAAAACTCTAGGATTAAATGATGACCCAAGTATGATTACTTTTGTAAATAAGATCAAGAATGAATCAAGTTTATCAAGTCCATCTAGCTTTACATCTTTCTATCAAATCTAGGTGACTAGGTCCATAAGGGGTTAGAGCAGGGTCAGCCTGAATCTGAACTGATTATTAATTGGATCCAAGACCAGGACCTGGATCTGACCTGATGGGCCCCAATGTGGGTCCAAACCCCGTTGGAGTTGAAGCCTTGGAGCATATTCATTGGGTCAACACATGCTATGCTATCTCTTCACATCTTATTCATTAGCTATTAAACAGGCTGCACATTGGTTAAATGAGTTGAAATGGTTGATGAGAATATATCTAGGTTTTTTAAAAAAAGGTTAGAAAAAACCATCGGGTAGAAAATATGGAAAAAAGGAGAAAGAGAGAATTCAGGAACTCATTAGGGTAGGACTGCCACACATATTTATAACATTCAGTTTTCCAAAATTACAAAAGGCCAGATATTTTCCAAATTACATAAAGCTTATATTTATGAAGTCCTACTCTTAACTCATAACAAGATGTGGGCAACCTGAATGGCTGAATCTGACTAATATTTATGAGTTCCTAGGACCTGAACATGGTGATCCCAAATGTGGTGTCGATGCACAGATTCAAGTTGGACCCATTGTGCTGTTATCACAAAATTGACTTACAGCCTTAATGGAGAAAGATGAAAAGGCTCTCTCTTTAACACTGCCCGATGAGTACACCAATTTCACGAGTACTGGTAATCTGGTATCAATATTGGTCCATGCCTAATGCCTTAATATCAATATTCTTTCTGACACAGAATTTGATAGTTTTCTATTCCAAAATTTTCCCATGCCAATAATGTACCATTCTTTACAGTGAAGACCCCATCATGACAAACACACATCCACCTGGTTTGATTCCAGGTGTCCTAATTATGTGGAATCTCTCAGTTGTGTTATTTATTTCCTAACCTTTTTTACTGATATTTTGTGGAGCAACCCACATGATGCTCTGATATAGACTGTATAGTTTACTTTCTTATCTGAAAATGGAAATTAAAGATCAACTAATTTGCAATGATACTGTTCAGATTGAACTTGGGTCTCAATACTATTTCTATTTGGAGACACAAACAGCACTTGCCGTGCCAGATGAAGATAACTGCATAGTGGTTTATAGTTCATGTCAATGTCCTGAAACTGCACAAGTAGTAATTGCAAAATGCCTTGGGATTCCTGACCATAATGTTCGTGTGATTACAAGAAGGGTTGGAGGGGGGTTTGGTGGAAAGGCCTATAGAGCAATTCCTGTAAGTATTGATGTTTATGGTTTTCAACCAAGATTCTCTTTTGAGATTCTTTTACTATTTCTTAGTGAAGAAGATTTCCTCACATTTTCATAGTTAAATGAAACTTTCCAGTAATCTTAGAGATTCTCTGTTCAGCTCTTGTCTGGAATCTTAGATCTTCTTCCCTTCTCAAAAGTTACCTCATGTAATTTTACCAAACTAAACCTTGTAAAAACTTTTTTTTAATTGTTTTTAGGAGATTTGATGGTTGCCTACAATGTTTCACCGTAAAGAAAATTATGATACACTTTTCCAAGATGATGAACTATGCTGATTTTTCATGTTGAACCATGTACCTATCTCTTTTCCAATACATCTTATCTCCTCGAGATCTTAATGCTATACATGAGCAAGTTGATAGGATAGCTGACCAATGTGCGACAGGTCTTCCCTTCTCAACTGTTAAGTTCGAGACAAGGCAGCCTCAAAATAGAGTTCTCTATTTGTTTATAGTGCAACCTGAAAATTCAAGGCTTACATCTGAATCATCTTAAATTTGTTGAGAATTAAAATACCTATTTTTAAAGTACAATGAGATAAATAAGGAAACTTAATCCCATCATAATATCCATTTAATCTTATCATAACATTGTGAGATTATCTCTCGATCTAATCTAGTCTAATCACAATGGTCACTATATTAATTAGATCATCCTCTCATTTAAGGTCTAGCACCCAGTGTCTTAAAACTCAGCTGAGAGGAATTGGACTTGACCATCACCAAGTCGTTTTGGTTCGGACTTGGCTGAGTCTTACCTTCATGCTCTTAATCAATACCCACTTCTTCTCTATCTGCATTCTGCACACAAGAGAATGTACCTTGATTATCGTCATCTCTGGTTCTTCATTATCTATTAATTTGAAATAGGGTGCTGGAAAATGATGGCCAGAAATCTGTAATCAGTGAGGAAGAGGAGTGGGAATTTGAGCCTTTACTCTTCCTTCTGCTCTTCTTCATCCTTGTAAGGTTACTGGAGAGAGAGTAGGAAATAGGGAAGAGCTGCCGGTACTCAGTAGTCTTCTGTTATTCCTGAAGCCCTAAGAGGTAACATATTGGAAGAGATTATTTAGAAATGAGGGTGAGATAATTTTAGGAAAAATGGGACTCGACCCCTACTCAGCCTAGTTGACCTACCTCGATTCGACCCAACCCCTGCCAAGTTTGGGGCTGAGTCCAAATTTTGAAACACTGCTAGCACCACTAGTTTCTAACATCCATCACTCTATAGTTCTGTCCATGACCAGCACTCTCAGACTACCAAGCCACTTTCCTCGAAAACTCAGCCACACTCTTAGTTACTAGGGTCTACAAACAAAAAAGTTACGTAACATATAACAACAACTACACAGTCATAATCCCAGTGCTACTATTTGAGATCTGGCCCACTTATTTAGCAAATTAGTTAATCACATTTCTGCGTTATTATCTCAACACCGTACAATTCCAACAAGGTGGCATTCTGATTCTACCCGTTTTATTGAGGAAAGATCCATCACTTGATACACTGGCAGAGGATGTTACCTATGAAGATGCTCACAATCTCCCGAGCATGTGCCCAGCCAAACCGTCCAAACTGGAAGCCTTTTGTTGGATGGCCATGTCTGACAAAACTCTTCCACAAGGTTATCTTCACTCCAGTGACAAAAAATATCTAAACAGATTGAAATGTGCAAAGAAGGTTTGCTTACTTGATGGATTGTCTCATTTAGGGGTAGAGTTAGTCAAGGAACTGTGGAGGCTTGAGACTCTCTTTGTTTTAAAGAGGTTTGGGTGATTGCTACACATCATTCCTTGTCTTTCAAACACTTGGCACAAGAGGATGATTTGTTGATAAAGAAATGAAAATATAGAAGCTGAATGTAGGCAAACAGTCCCATCCATAGTTGTGAAAGGAAAGGAACTGGAGGTTCTCCTTTGTTTTGTAACAGGTTTAGCCATCTAGGCCATTAGGCCTGTCATGACCCAAATTCCGGGGCTCTGTCGGACTCTGGATCGTGATTTATTTAGTAAATATTCACCATACATTCATCAAATGTTTTCCACAAGGGATCAGGCATTTAGATCAAAATATAACTTTAATTAAATTATGAATGTTGAACAAAATCAATAGCTCTAAGAAAACCAAATTCCATATTTTAATTTAGTTCAAGACGTCTAAAACATATAATAAAATCCCTAAACAAGGGTTAATCCCTTCATCAACTATTTGAATATTTATCGTTCTCTTTCGTCAGCCACGCATGCCAAAATTTACGTGCTGAACGCCGTTCTGCTCTGCCCCACCCGCAATGTGATTACCTGAAGGGGCAACACAACATCAGTATTACTGGTGAATGAATTTTCCTAATTACATAAACAGCATAAACATAATGTCATATAAACAACAAAGCTGAATACAAGAATCAATTACTATTAAGAAGTACATCCATAAATATATTCGTGCCCATGCACATTACCACGCCTCCAAGGCTCATTGTATACATGTATACCGGTCACCATGACCCCGTCTCATCAGACACGTCCCCAAAGGACCAGCCGCTATAACGGCCCGGACACTAAGTCCAACATCCCACGTCTGGGACCTAGTGCACAATATCTCATAATCACATAATCAACAAGATTCCATTATTATTAACAATTTACATAAACAATAGTGTGGATCCAACCCTTACACAATTTATTGATTGCTGCCCCACTTCAATCATAATTGATATTGATTGGTATAGGATGGCCCACACTTTATTATAACACAACACAACATAAATCTCAGTACCCATAGTTTAATCACAATTCATCTAAATAAGAAAGTTATTTAATATTCCCCACACAGTCCAGGTCTATCTAGACCTCTTCCAGGACTCATCTTACCACAGAGCCCATAAAATAGAACTTAATTCACGTGTAGCTTCTTGATAAGCAAAATCCGGTGGGTCCCACTGAACCAAACCAAGATCAGACTTGAAGTCTGTGGTCGCCCAAGGCTGGAACATCCTATCAATGGATCTGATTTATCATCAGATCAATATCTTGGGCCCACAGATCAAAACAGACACACGCATCATGTAATACAACCAATCCATAACATCAAGTTGTGTGTACGGTCAGATGGGGCCCACTCCTTAGGGGTCCACCACCACAAGGGTCGACCATGGGTCCCCTAAAGGGTGTGTGGTCCCGATCTTCCATCAAGTCCACTGAGGGGTCCCACAATCCATGTCGTCATCCAGCTCTGTTTCCGCCATTTTAACGCCTGAAATACTTTAAGTCTAATGCACAGTGGGACCCAATGGTCCAACACTCAGATGCCTTGTCCTCCAAGGTCGCCCAGGGGTCCCACACCTGATGATTGGACCTGATTTCCAATCAAGTGACCAGGTGGGCCCCAGAAGGTCCTAACGACATGGGACACTAATTCACATATCAGTCGCTTGTATTACATCTTGTCAATTGGATGAGGGCCCAGGTGGGGTCCACCCCTCATGGCATCAGGTCTCCTAGGGTCGACCATGGGTCCTCCTTTGGATCCATGGTTCTGATCATCCATTCAGTGGGCCAGGGGGTCCCACAGCCCTCCAATGTCAAATCATAACCATGTCGACAGTCTCTGTTTTCAACAGAATTTCAACTCTATTCCATGTCCCTGCATCCCAATCTACTAGTATCATCCTAACATCCATAGTATAGGATTTCTTGACTAAAACAGATCCTTTACACAATTTATAACCAAAATACAGAATATCAATCATCTTGTAAACAGATTCTTTCATCACAGTATATCCAGAACACAAAATATCAATCATCTTGTTTAACCAACTGGTTAATTAGGAAGATCCACTCACCTTTTATACGTGATGGTTGCGTTTGCAATGTGTGGACGCGAATAGGACATCCGATGGTCGTCGCTTTCGGCTTCTTCGCCTGATTTGTAGTCACAGGATCTTCCTCTCAGTTTCTCAACAGGAACAAGGAAAACACTAAACTAAGGATCGTTGGCTTCTTTAAATATAAAAGGAGGGGTAGAGTCCTAATCTATCTCTTATACTTTCTACTCTTTACTCTTACCTCTTTCTAACTTGAGTTGAAATACAACTCCTTTCCTTGCCTTTTCTAAAAGCCACTCACGTGAGGCAAAAGTCTACTTCCAATATAATTAATCAACTAAGGGTCCTACCTGGGCTAAGCTAGTCCTGGGGCCCAGGTACTCAGGATATTACATACTCCCCTCCTTGGGAAATTTGGTCCTCCAAATTTAAAACATACCTGTGATGAAAAGATGTGGGCGTCACAATCCACCCCCCTTAAGGCTGCACGTCCCTGTGTAGTAGCCTGCCAGTCCCTGTAGCCTGCCAGCCCTCTTGGCCCGCCCACATGGAAACCCGCCCACTTACACCAGACCACGGCAGGGGACCCTCACTCGAACTAGTCGAGAGTCGGCTCTGATACCATTTGTAACGCCCCACCCTACACGCATGCATGATATTGTCCGCTTTGGCCCACGGGCCTCACGGTTTTGTTTCTAATGGGCCAGAACCCATCAAAAGGCCTCATGCAAGGTAAGGGTGTAGGCTCTACATATAAACCCATTCACTTTCCTCTTTATAGTCGATGTGGGACTCCGGGGCGTCACAATCCACCCCCCTTAAGGCTGCACGTCCCTGTGCAGTAGCCTGCCAGTCCCTGTAGCCTGCCAGCCCTCTTGGCCCGCCCACATGGAAACCTGCCCACTTACACCAGACCACGGCAGGGGACCCACACTCGAACTAGGCGAGAGTCGGCTCTGATACCACTTTGTCACGACCCAAATTCCGGGGCCCTGTCGGACTCTGGATCGTGATTTATTTAGTAAATATTCACCATACATTCATCAAATGTTTTCCACAAGGGATCAGGCATTTAGATCAAAATATAACTTTAATTAAATTATTAATGTTGAACAAAATCAATATCTCTGAGAAAACCAAATTCCATATTCTAATTCAGTTCAAGACGTCTAAACCATATAATAAAATCCCTAAACAAGGGTTAATCCCTTCATCAACTATTTGAATATTTATCGTTCTCTCTCGTCAGCCACGCATGCCAAAATTTACGTGCTGAACGCTGTTCTGCTCTACCCCACCCGCAACGTGATTACTTGAAGGGGCAACACAACATCAGTATTACTGGTGAATGAATTTTCCTAATTACATAAACAGCATAAACATAATGTCATATAAACAACAAAGCTGAATACAAGAATCAATTACTATTAAGAAGTACATCCATAAATATATTCGTGCCCATGCACATTACCACACCTCCAAGGCTCATTGTATACATGTATACCGGTCACCATGACCTTGTCTCATCAGACACGTCCCCAAAGGACCAGCCGCTATAACGGCCCGGACACTAAGTCCAACATCCCACGTCTGGGACCTAGTGCACAATATCTCATAATCACATAATCAACAGGGCCCATTACTACTTGGCATTTTGTCTTTTGGCAGGTGAAGATGATTCATTGGTAAAGAAAGGAGTGCATAGAATGAGATAGTTTCAAAATCTTATCCATAGTCGTGAGAGAATTCGTGCATATATCTGAGGATTTGCCCTAGAATGAAGAAAAAGAATTCATGTAGCTAGCCCCAACATAGTTGGGAGAAGGCTTTGAGGATGATGAATTTGATGATGATGATTTGTGAAAGGCTTCTTGAAACATTTAAACTTTTATTGAATGAAACTATCATACTTATTCATTAAAAATGGCAGGGTGTAACATAAAAGTCACAATCAATGGATGGTTGTCTGTTAAAAGCCATAAAATGGATGGTTGAATTAAAAATGCTCAGCACTCTAAATTCTACAAGAATTGCCTATAAATCACAGACTCCAATAACTGAGTGTGGAGTTCTTCCCGATCTACAGTGGGTTTCATGATTTGAACAATTTGGATGATATACATTTATCAGGTGCTGTTATTGGTTATACCATTGATGCATGTGTATGTGAATGATTTGTCATAATATGGTTAATAATTGATCTTTTACCCTCTATTTAACAAATTTAGGTGAAGAAATTATTGCTTTCATGGCCTCACAATTAAAAGAACTTGTGTGATGTTTAGGTTGCGACTGCGTGTGCACTTGCAGCATACAAGTTACGTTGTCCAGTCCGAGCCTACCTTGACCGCAAGACTGATATGATAATGGCTGGCGGACGCCATCCAATGAAAATAGACTATACCGTGGGTTTCAAATCCGATGGTAAGATCACAGCTTTAAATGTTGATATATTAATCAATGCAGGGATATCAACAGACATAAGCCCAATCATGCCATGGAACATGGTGGAGGCATTGAAAAAGTACAACTGGGGAGCTCTCTCTTTTGACATTAAGGTCTGCAAGACAAACCATTCAAGTAAGTCAGCCATGAGGGCCCCAGGAGAGGTGCAGGCATCTTTTATTGCGGAGGCTGTAATCGAGCATGTTGCATCTTCTCTTTCCATGGACGCTGATTGCATCAGGAAGAGGAATTTGCATACGTTTGAAAGTCTAGGGTTGTTTTATGATGCTGTGGCTGGAGAACTCAATGAATATACTTTACCTTCTCTTTTGGATAATTTAGCTGCATCTTCGAGCTTTCACCACAGAACTGAGATGGTCAGACAGTTTAATAGTCATAACAAATGGAGGAAGCGAGGGATATCTCGAATACCCATCATTTACAAAGTGTCTATGAGACCAACTCCGGGGAAGGTGAGTATTCTCAATGACGGTTCAATCGTTGTTGAAGTTGGTGGGATTGAGTTAGGACAAGGGCTATGGACAAAAGTGAGGCAGATGACAGCGTTCGCTCTCAATCAGTTGTGTAATGAAGAAAGTCAGGACCTTTTGAATAGAGTACGGGTTATCCAGGCAGATACCTTGAGTTTAGTCCAAGGAGGATGCACTGCAGGGAGCACCACATCTGAATGTAGCTGCGAAGCAGTTCGGCTTGCTTGCAATGTTTTGGTTGAAAGGCTTATGCCACTTAGGGAAAGGTTGCAGGAGCAAATGGGTGCAATTTCATGGGAGACTATGATTCGTCAGGTGATAATTTTATATATGAATTATACCAGAGAAATCTGGCTTTTGGATTAGTCTGAATTGAAATTAGATCTAGAAATTTACATTGGCATTCTTGAGCTACTATTATCACATTAAAATGCTAGGGCTCTTTGTACCTATGTATCCATGGAGAAAGGGCAGAGTTCCATTAACTTTCCATGTGCGGTAACAGCACACACCAGCAAGGGTGGAGTCAAGGATTTTTCCTTGCAGGGCCACCATGTCAAAAGAAAAGTTATGTGCAAGGGCCTGCCTTATGAGATGGCTAAAACTACAATCGGATTGCAAATATATGTCCCAACTATGTTGGGATATTATATATAGGTTTGGGGATGAGAGTTGTGCTTCCTCCCTCCCTCCACACCTTCACACCATGCAAGTGTCCCAACTCAAAACTAGGCTGATCTACTAATCAGGTGGGATGCAGTGTTTAGAATCAATGGATAGTAAAGACATTTCCAATGCATGTTATGCACTTGCTATTGTTCCTGGCACTCTGGTCCACGGAGTCTTAGTGAGGTCTTGTGTGCTTGAGTGTCAATTACCACATCAGCACATTCAGCAGCTTAGAAATCAGACTACCCTCTTTCCATTTGTTGGAAATTGGCTATGGAATGTTATATTTTATTGAACATTTAGTTTACATCCATAGGACATCTTATTCTTTTTACCTTCAGTTCATTTGGGATCAAGTGCTTGTGGGGGTAAGGAGCAATATGGGGTTTATTTTGTTTAGTAGGGTAAAACTCCTATATCGCCCAGGGACGATAAAGGGTCAGGTGTGTTACCAGTCCATTGTGGATCCAAATTCCAGACCCGGCACCAGGTCTGATTTGGTTTATATATCTGTAAATTGGCCTAGAACCAATTAGACCAGAACGCAACTCTGGCCCAGCTCAAGACCTTTATTTATATAAAGCTTTAACATGTAGTATAAGGTGGGCTTCAGGTTTGAATGTGAGATGATTTGCATGCAAGTACACAGCTACCATCTGAGCTACAAGCTTTTGTTGAGTCTACTTTTGTATGTTAAAACCATTAAAAATATATGTTTTATATAAATATATATATAATTTATACTTATAAGTCCGGTGCATGGGTTTTCAGGTATTGGCATGATTGGTCCTGGAAATGGCCCCAATTGTCAATCAGGTCAATACTTCAATTATTCAGGTGTTATCTTTCAGCCTTCAGGTGACTGGGTAATCAGAAGTCCATTGAGTTCCCTAATCTCACCTGTCTGCCTTCAGTTTCTGTGTTCCAAACTTGATTAAATAGGGCTGAGAATGCAATTTTTAGGGACAATGATTTAACGGAACTGCCAACTATTTGTTAGCCATAACTTCTCATTTCCGGAGATTCTCCTGGCAAACTAACTTGGATAGAATAGAAATATTTTTCTTCTTATTCTGCATAGTGCAAAGTGATGAAAACAAATGTTGACTTTTCATCAAGGAGTCGTAGAAAATTTTTGTCTAGTAAAATTTTTTAATCACCAGGCACAGCTTAACAGGTAAACATTTTTTGACATGGCTACTACTCTTTCTGTTTCAGTTTTCAGGCTAATATAGCAGTGGAATGGTAAGTGGTAACTGACACACTCTCACTTGTCTTGGTTTCTGTTTTGTAGGCAAATCTCCAGTCAGTGAACTTATCAGCTAGTACTCTCTGGGTGCCTAACTTCAGTTCAATGTGTTATCTAAATTATGGTGCTGCTGTAAGCGAGGTGAATTCATGAATTTTTTGGTTTTATATTTTATCCCGTGTTCAGCAACTTAATTGAAGCATATGATCCTTTATTTGGGGATACACCTTCTATTCTCGAATCTTCAATTTGTATATGCAGGGTCTTGGTTTTGATGCTCTGGATTTTGGATTGTTCTAACAATTCCAAATAACTTAGTTACATCCTCGTTGTCCAGTATTTGACCTTTTTCTTTCTGTTGAAAGTGAACTCTTCTAGTCGCCTTTTATTTTCCATATGTGTTTTTAGGTTTGTTGATTGAACGGTTAGGATCATCTCAGGGAGTTTCTTTGTGGCATGTTCTGTCCACATATGTGCTCATAAGATGACCCATTTCATACATTGATCCACAGGTGTCACTTGTACATGCTCATGGTTATACCATGCACATATCCTCTGGTATCGGGTCAAACTACTGTTCTGTTTAACAACTAAATACTCAGACTGTCAGACATGTTACTAGGACAAATTAGTTTGGTTTGGATTGAGCACTAAGTCTTTAAATTTTGCCCATTTATGCATTTTGATAAATAAAACAAAAACGATTCAGCTGACCTTGCAGAAAATATTTTATAATTGGTAAGTTGATCAATTTTCAAATTTACTCATTTTCAATGAGTTCTCAACAAAATACCATAACTCCAAAAGGTCTTTCCTATTTCATGTTCAATTTGTTGTGTTCATTGACCTTTCTCTGTGTATGATTTCTATATCCATCATGCAGTAAACTTTATCTATCCAAAATGCCCTTCATTCTTCATGATTTTCCCTAAATGCCCTTAGAAACATGGACCTTTTCTGTTTAATGAGGCTGCTTGTTTAAATTATTTTGTACAATGGATGGATCCATCTGCCATGCATTTGGGGCCAGCATGATGAGAGTCCATATTACATGAAATACCGTGTGCTGTTCTAAATCATTATCAGCCTTGAAAGATCCAGAAAAGAAAAGGAGCAGCAAATCCCACGATAAAGCTCACGAGTGTCAGAATGGCGCGCTGTTGAGGAGGGCAAGAGGACCCCACTGATGATCAGATGACCAAATTAGCAGACCAGTGGCTGGAAGTCCAGCTCTGATCTTACATGTGCAGATCAGGGAGCCTGGAAGAAGAAGAAGATGAAGGCACGGACGTTGCATGAACTGGACGAATATGGCCGTCGTAGTAGATCACAGAAAAGGCCACTCAGATCGGGTCAAACTCCTGATCAGACACTCCTGATCAGACACCTGGGATGTGTCCTAGAGGGAGTTCACGCCCTATGGCAGAGTCTTAGACCAATCAGACAAAAAACCGGATGGCCGAGATGAAATCTAGGTCCAGAAAAGTGTCGATCCGCGAATGTGGGTAAAAACCCCTTCAAACAAAGGAGGAAAATATAAAAAATTAACCAGGAGCTCCTCAGAACTGGGCAACCAGGATGATTAAGTGATCTTGGAGAAAAACGATAGCAGTGGGTCCCACCAGCCTAACCAGAAGTTGTCTGCTGCAGATGAAGTGGTTATAACCAAAAGCTGTCCAATTGGATTTGATACAAAATCTGCAGTTTACCTTGAATGAATTAGTCAAAATGGAATCCAATGGCTGGTAAAAATCAGACAAACCAAGGTGGTCCCACCAAGGTACAGCCACAGGCACGATGATGTATTGCAGAGAACAGAATTGCCAGATATCAACAAAGAAAAAGAAAATTGAACGAACCAAGTTACTGCACTGCCAGGCAGTAATTAAATTCCTCAACCTGGTTTTGAACTGGTCACATAGCTGTGGCTCAGATACCATGACAATGAGGAGGAACAAGGAAGACAACACAATTGGAAAATGTGACCGTCTATGTATAAATTTATATTATGCAAGGTGGGGCTTGATAAGCCTTATCAACGGCAAGGGGGTAATCCCTATCTACAACTGTCCTTAGGACATGGGCCAATTTGGTTCACATCCATTGGATGCAAGGCCCATCAACCTCTACCATTTATGTATATTCACAGATTAATCATATTAATTTGAGCAAAAAGTAGACTGTAAAACCATCATTCCTCTTAATGTGGTTTCAGATGTTAACACATCAGAAATGCACACCCAAATGAATGGATAACTTTCCATTCTGCATACTCAAGGTTCAACCAAATGCATACTCAAGTTTTAAACTCAAACATTGCAGTTCCTACTATCCTTTTTTCTTTCTTTCTTTTTTCTACTTCATCCCGTTTCCCCTCCTTTTCCCTGTCTCGTTATAAATGGTCAAGTTGTCTGCACTTGGGACAACTGTATTGTCATTTTCTGAAATGATCTCACTGACTTTTCCTTTTGGGAGTATTTGATCATTGCCTGCTATGTCTGTACACTTTAATTTTTCTTTCAGACATCCAAATTCTTATCTATTGAATGCTGAGGAGTTGTGGGTGTTCCAGGTGGAGATCGATCTTCTTACAGGTGCTACCACAATTTTGCGAACGGATATCATCTATGACTGCGGACAGAGCCTAAACCCTGCCGTGGACTTGGGACAGGTTGGTTTGCATACTATGGTACATTTACAGGTCTCTTTCAGTTCCTGTTTGGCTAGGCTTGAATTAGATGAAATGAAAAACTTAGTTGTACCAAAATAATTTCACTAATGAATAACTGATTCTAGAACTGGAGTCAAAAGAAGTTATTTCACTGAAATGGGCACCCCGGGCCATTGGGAAGGGGGATCATGTTCCGCCCAGTAAAAATCCTATCAGAACTGCATTACCTTTTCTCACTGAAATGTCATTCCAGCACCTTTGTACCATGGCATCCATAAATGCATTATAAGAGGGATGTTAATGCACATCTGTCCATTGTGCATAAATGCATGTTGGTGCATTTTAGGGAGAGTTTGTAAGTGCTGTATCAGGATATGCACCATTGTGAAAAACTCAAATCAACTTGGTCAATCATATGAACTCAACTTCTGAATACTAGAGGGACTTGCTCAGAACTCACTGGCCATGCTGTTTTGGCTGGACTCGGTTGACTCGCAAAATCTGGCAAAAGGCCCAGCCAACTACAGTGTTTCTCAATGATGGTCAAATGGCATTTTCTATAGTTCTATGAAATTACAAGTGAGTTTTGTGGTATTTAAAACATTTTAGGGCATGGAAACCAAACCTAACCTTTAAGTTTAAAAATTCGCCTCCTCCTCCTCTCTCTCCCCGCATCTATTTGTGTGTGCTCTAACTTTAAGGGCTGGTGCTCATTGGTAGTGACAGTATGAGTGCGAACCACTGATGGATCTGTGGTAGAGGCACCTCAATCTGACGATACCAACCAACTGACCAAGTATCAATCCCTTATCCTCATGTTGGAAGTCCCACTCCCTGTCTAGTGAACCGTACTAGCAGGGAAAAAAAGAAAAAGAAAAAAATGTTGTTGCATTTGTTACAGCTGTAGGTTGTGGAGGTGGAATCAACACTGATGTGATGCTTATCTTTGAAATCTAAACCACTAAACATCAACCCCACCTTGATCTATCATTAAGGAGAATAGTACTTTAATTAGAGTCATGTGATCATCATAATTTGATGACCTTTTCTCATTGTAATCATGTCATTTTCACTTTATCAATCGAACGGTGGTTGTTGGAGAAAAAAAATATCTTCATCATAGTTCAAGGTGGGACAATGTTTTTTAGTGGTTTGGATTCAAAGGTGGCCCCCGCTGATGGATTATAGTCATGGGCTTGTCTCCAGATTCTCTCTTTTCTTTCTCTGGTTTCAGGTCATTTATATTTTTGTATATTTTCATTTTAATTTTTAATTTTTTGTTTTAGCAAAACTTACCCCAATAATATCATGATAAAAAGAAAATATTAAAATCATTCGATATTATCTCCCATCGATATTATTCCAATAATCATATTTGCTACATTGGATGTATCCCAAATTTTCACTCATGAGGGGGTGGAAGATGGAAAGATCTCAATGTGACTTTGGGTTGTATAAAATATCAACCCCATCCTATCGTCCTAACCCCCCAATCTATGGCCCAAAGTCTAATGGTTTTACAGTATTTTGGATTTTAAATCCAACAGTTAAAGTCAGAAGAGTGTCAAAATGAGATGAGTGCCAATTCATGTTTGGAGGGTTAGGGCGGGAGTAAATTGATCATAGGTGGGCTAGGTGGCCGTAAAATACGATGGTTCTGGCATCCTTATTTGCGGACAGCTGTGTGTGTATATATATATATATATGTATATGTAAAGTGAGAGAGAGAACTTTAGAAAAAAGTAAAAAACCATCAAGTATTTGAGTTGAATGGCTTGAAAATAATAAATCTAGGAGAATATAAGGAGTGCATGCTTACTGGATCAGAGTCGAGAACTAGGGAAGTTGAGATGGTCAAAGTTGAGAACAACCTGGTAACGTAGAGTGATAAATCTGTATACTTGGGAGCTCGTAGGAGAAAAAAGAGGTTCAAATTAGATAGAGATTGTAGAATCATCCTAGAATGTGTTAAGTGGAGACAGCAAGCAGGTGCTATGTGATTGTTTGTTTGCCGCTGGGATTAAGGGGGCATTTTTATAGACAACAGCTATGACTAAAATGTTTCATAGCTGACAAAAGAAATGTGAAAAAGCTAAAGTTCATACAGGCTGCAGCTGTAATGCACATGCTTGGAAGGATGTTTAGAGTTACTGGAATGCTAGAATTGGGAATGATTGCATGAGAAGAAATCTAGAAGTAACCTGCAATTGAAGGAAAAAAAAAACAAAGAACATTGCTTAAAATGGTTCGGGCACCCTTACAGAGGGCTCAAAACAACATAGACATTAAAGGGTTACTTGAAGGAATGATGTAGACCACAGTCAATCATCTGGCTGTATGGGCCTGACCCATTATTGGGTCTTTACTTCTTTTGGTTTTTCATCTTCTATTGTGTTATGCAACCCACTTGTTGAGGGCAGTTTAGACTTTTCTTATCTTTTTGTCAATGGCCCAGATTAGTCTCAAACTTGGTTGTGTTGTGGAACCTATTTAAGGAATTAAAAGAGGAAGAAGAGAAGCTTTTGAGATTTGAAGAAACGAAAAGAAAAACTTCAAACCTATGAATAGGTTGGTTTTTTTGCAACAGATTTGCCTCGGGCAATCTGGTTTGCACAGGGAACTAGGAACATAGGGAGACCAGTCAAATGAATGGGTGAAAGTAGTGGAAAGACTTGGCATTATGTGGAGCAACTGAGACAACGGCTTCAAATATGGTCAAGGCAAAGAGCAAAACTCAAAAAGGCGGGCCAAAATAGATTGTTTTCACATGGTGATAGATGAGCATAAATTGATCCTTGACAAGTCAAAGGGGTGAATAAACAGCAATTTTCATTTACTAGATAGATTATCTCCTTCATTCTTAAAAACAAATAAAAATTACAAACATAGATGCAGAGACCTTGTTTTCTTGTTTGTATTTATTTGTCGATAGTTATTGTGGGCTCAGAGTAGTTGATTTTTGAACTCTTTTAGCCGACCTCATAAGGTTTTGATGATATTGTTGGAAGATATTTATATGGATTTATGCCTTGAACAAGTTTTTTTCCTTGTTGACTAGGTCAAAACTCAATCAAATCTTCAAACCAACTCTACCCAATGGCCAAACAAGTAAGATGGCCGAGCTGAATTATCGAACTAGAACTATAAGATGCATTATAGGAGTACATGTGCATGTCAATAATGTGACCGTGAATGTGTGTTTGCCTACTGCCTACTACCTAGTATCCGTAATGTCTGGATGTGATTATGAAAAAATATGTGGAACTACTTCATACAAGGAACAGATTCTTAGAAAGTTTAGACTGGATGCCAAGTTTGAATGTGATTGAAGGCTTATTATAAGCATGCATCTATACACACTGTGTGCATCAGGTCATATTTTGCATGCTTTTCATCAATAGCTAGGCCACCTATGTGTGCTAGGCCTGGAAGACCACCTGCTCAATATATAGCCGAGTGGGATGTATTTACAATAACTAGCTTTGACATTTCCCCCGATCGCACTGAGAATCTCTCCAATACTTCTCTGTTTACCGTATCTGCAGCTGCCATAATGCACGTTAAACACCTCACATCTGAATTGACATCTTACAGGTTGAAGGAGCATTTGTTCAAGGTCTTGGATTTTTTATGCTCGAAGATTATAAAGCAAACCCGGATGGATTGGTGGTTACAGATGGAACCTGGACATACAAGATCCCAACTGTGGATACCATCCCTAGGCAATTCAATGTTGAATTACTTAACAGCGGGCATCATCAAGAAAGAGTTCTCTCTTCTAAAGGTTCCTCAGTTTTTTTTTTTTATTACCTAATTTTCATGTTAAAAAAGGATATAAATGGTAGTTCCTAGCATTCAAAATAATAATAATAAATTAAAGAAAATAAAAGGAAAATAAAATGGAAGTCCACACCTTTTTAATCTGGTGACATTGAATGCTATGATACGGTTATCCCGACAAACATTAAGAAGTCTAGGAGTTTGTGTTGGATATTTTCTAAAAACCAAGAATTAAAACAATCTCAAGAGGCACTTGAGTGTGACTATGCAAAATATTTCAAATTTTCAAAGTGGTAGTTTTTTTACTATTGGGATTGATGGGATGTGCCTCTTGGGCCCATTGAGTGGATGCTGCCCGATTCTAAGGGATGCTATCCAACTCTATTTAATAGATCCATTTCGAGTTCTGATTACAATGCAATTTACAAAACCACAGTAACTCCACAGTAACTGACAGTGTTTCTTAGAGCACATTCATCTCCCTTTTCTTATTTATTTTCTTGTTTTAAAGGGCGATTCCATATTTCTATTTCTGGTGTGCAGACCTAGAAATAGAGTTGTGCATTGTATCCTAGGGACAGAACTTTATCATAACACTTGCATGTGAGAAATTGCTATCTTTAACAAAGTGCCTTAATTGGTGTGCCTTGCCCATTTGCTTTGTTTATTCTATTTCCCACTTCTGCTAAGCATTACTTACAACAGTTTATTAATTATTTATTTTAATTTCCAATTTATTTTTTCGATTGCACAATCTTAGTAATTTCGCCAACAGTTTGTATAGATGATAATATCCATCCAAATATGCCCAGTTTTTAACCTGACAAACTTGTGTCTTCTAATCCTAGTAAGTAATTATTTTATAATCACCATACAAAGAAATCCAAAAGAAATAAAGAAAATTCTTCCGAACCTTTTCATATGACCTTTTTTTATATCTTTTTCATAGTTTTGAGGCTTAAAATGATGAATTGAGTCTCATAAAAGATCAGAAACAAGCATGATAGATCATGAAGGGACCTTAACTATTTTTCACATGAAATGGACAAGGAGGGTAAACCTATTCTTTACAGAGAACACTGAACACATGAACATGTTTGGCAATGCCAATGTTCATTCTTTAGCCTAAATTTCCATCTTTTGCATCCGTCATGACCCAACTTGACTCCATTGCCTACCTGTGGATTGTCTTTGACTCCTCTTTGATGAAATGTGACCAATGACTGACTATAATTAAATTTGTACCTCTGTGCTATATGAGGCTTATCAAATTCATCCCGTGCCTTCAAACTGCTTAATGTTTGATTATGGGTTTATGATTTTCATTTTTTTGCTTAATCCCCAAAATATTATTATTTTTATTTTTTTTCACATAATTTACAGCTATATTAATTTTATTTATGCCGTTCTTTTCTAGCTAGACAATATCCGTCTCTGACAAACTCAGCTTTTTGGGCCAGTATCTTTAGGGCCCTTTTGGCACTTTACTATATTAGTAAAAGTCAAGTAAAGCCTCTATTTTTCAGACAAGGGGTCACATCAATAGCACTTAAGTTCAAAATTCCCTCCCATCTTTTTTTCAAAAAAAAGTCAAAAAGTAACCTCCTTTCTCCACTAAAAAACAAACCACTTTTCTATACAAAAAGTTAAAAAGATTCCATACCAAACAACTAAAAACAAAATACCATCATAACCCCATTATATTTTATTCACTCTTGATTTGATGCTTTACTACACTTTATTTTACATGTAAAATTACCAAACAACTAAATGGTTTCTTCTTGTCTCCTTGTTTTCTTGTAAGTGCAATCATTATCTTCAATTCTGCTTTAGCTGGGTCAAGACTTCTTTCCATGAGACTACTTTGGTTTTCTTCTTCCATAAAAAATATGAAAGAATTGTATTTGCAGTAAACAACAATACACCAATATAGGTGGATACTTTCACTCCTGATTCAAGTTAGGTTGGTGGTTGGAAGTGGGATGTACTCGAGCAACCACCTAATGCAAGGAGGAGAAAACCCAGCTCCCATCATCATTGCATCTTCGTTTGATGGTGATGAAGACTGTTAACCTGTTATGAACTCCCTTTATAGGTGTTTTCCTGCCCCCGGACCTGTCATTTCCTTCTACACAGAACCAAAAAAATTGAAAAAAGGTTATAAATTAAGGTTTTGTCTTCTAAGAGCTGCATATCTGTGAACTGTCAGACACAGCAGGCTTTTTGAAGTGAAGTTTCCTAGTTACACGGGCTTATATGAGTTTCTTTGTCGCATAGGTCTTTGCAATAGTAAATGATATGCAGCTTAGCCATGGAATGTTCTTTTTGCTTAGTTTGTAAAAGTGGAGCTTGCTTGATTACCATTTTCTCTTCTACACTGCTTTTAAGATACATTAGTCCTCCAAAAGTACCAGTTTACTTCAATAATGTTCATTTTCTACGGATCAAGATCAAGTGAGAGTGAAATAGTGAATCGGTAACCTTTTGCAGCCTCTGGCGAGCCACCATTGCTTCTAGCAGTTTCAGTTCATTGTGCGACTAGAGAAGCTATTAAAGAAGCCAGGAAAGAGCATCTTCCATGCAATGGCTTTGAGGGGTCTGCGATTTTTCAACTAAAGGTCCCTGCAACAATGCCTGTGGTCAAAGAGCTCTGTGGCCTGGACAATGTAGAGAGGTACTTAGAAAATTTACTTTCTCATCAATGAAACTACATGTTTGTACGTTCAGAACATTTGAGTGCTTCATAAAAATGGCATGAAAGGTATATGCAGGTTGATAAGCTTGAAAACAATGTAAGAGCATCAATAAAAGAATTTTTCATATTAAGCAAGCGTAAAGATAAAGTTCTCTTGTATGTGCTGCCCTAATGACTAGTGGTGGAGCCCTTAACATATTTTTTTTCTCTCTCTTAGAAAGGAATAGAACTTTCAAAACACAAAAGGGCAATTTCATCGTTCACTTTTGTCCAAAGAACTCTTTCTTTACCTATTTACTTTTCACGATGCGGCCACTTAATCAGAATCCAAGCAAGCTCAAATGGATTTCCCGCCCTAGTAATGGGATTTCCTCAAATTTTAATTAACACAATCTGTGAATTATAAAATGCTATGTTTAATGATATTCATGTCACCTGTATTTGCATTTACATAGGATTAATAATTCATCATCATCAATGCCTTGTCCCAACTGTGTTGGGGTCGGCTCTATATAGGATTAATAATCAAGAAGTGAATTACATATGAATGACATGATTATTCAACCCATATTATGTCGTTCAAGAAAATTATTTATTTTATAATAACGTGCTCACAAATAAATTTGTTAAAATCATGCAATTTGCATTTCTTTAGGCCCATTATTGAATGTTGTTGGATGTGGATAGCAATACAAGTTCATCATTTTTATCATTTTTAGGGATACTTTAATCACTAGTTTATGAGTTCAATTGGATTGAATATATGATTTTTACTTCATAGAGGGTATGCCTCACCAACTGCTGGTTTGGCAGATTTCTGCCATACTTAAATTGCTGTGTCCAGAACTCCAAAGCCCCATGTATGCTGAAAAGGATCCCCATTTTATTAGATACAATGGGGCTCACCTGTGATCCCAGAACAAACACATTCCCCTCCTCCCACTGATGGATTGGCATTCATCCAACCATAACTGTCGGATACTATTTCCTGTTTTTTTTTTTTTTAATTATTATTATTTTTTGTTAGTTATTTCCTAGGAATACATAATATAGTGTGGCATAAGGAATATTAAAGAGGGAAGGAGTGGAGGATATAAGGTGGAGATTTAGGGGCCTGACTCTTTACTAGAACTTATGACAAGATTTTGGAATGCTTGGGTTTTTCAAACATGATGTGATGTCTTTTCCCCTGGATTTTGAAATGCCATATCTTGTTTTATTAGAATTCCAAATTTCGGCCACCGAAAAAGTCTCTAATGACCTTTTGGAATTCTTGGAATTCTAATCTCTTTACTTTGTGTTTGAAATTTCGATAGGGGGTGTTCATTGGCCGGGCTAAGGAATATCCGGGCTCGGTCTGGCTTCTAACGGTACGTCCAAGCCCCCGGACCAGGCCCTAGTTGGGCTCCAAGCCCGCCCTGTGATAAATATATAATTTAAAAAGAGAGCCAAATTGCAGTGTTAGGTGTAGTTCAATTGGTTTGGACTTGACCATTAAGGTGAAATGCCAGTGTTAGGTGTAGTTCAATTGGTTTGGACTTGACCATTAAGGTGAAATGCCACTGTTCAAAACCCCCTCCCCACATTTTGTGGGCTTCTATTGGCACCACAAATCTTGCTCTCCCCACCACACTAGAAGACAAAAAAAGTAAGTTTTTCCTAAACCACCCCTCCCCCCTCCTTTTCGCTTCCTCCCTCTCCCACCTCCACCCTTTTCCCTCACCCCCCACCCCACAAGTCTCCAGCAAGGAGGGAAGCCCCGACTAGCAACCCGCGGTGGAAGCCCCTGCCGATTGGCCGGTCTCCCTTCCCCCTCTCCCTCTTTCTTCCTCCCTCCCCTTCTATTTTCTTTTCCTCTTCTCCCTCTCTCCCTTCCTCTTCTTCCCTCTCCTTCCCTCCGCTACTCTTCTTCTCCCTCTCCCTCCCCCTCCAGTCGCCGGCGGGGAGGGAGATCAAGTTGCAGCAATCGAAATCCCATCTGCAGCCCAAGGGCTGCTGCCTGATCTCCCTCTGCAGATGGGATTTCGGTTGCTGCAACTTGATCTCCCTCCTCGCCGGCGACTTGGGGTGGGGGGGGAGGGAGAGGAAGAAGAAGAGGAGGGAGACCGGCCAATCGGCAGGGGCTTCCGCCGCAGGTTGTTAGTCGGGGCTCCTTCCCTACCAGAGACTTGGGGGGGGGGGGGGGGGGTGGGGTTAGTTTAGGAAAACTCTTTTTTTTTTTTATTGTGCGGTGGGGAGAGTAACTTTTGAGGTGCCAATAGAAGCCCTCCTACAATTTTCCTATTTAGAATTATTTCAATCGGGCCGGGCTTTAGGCTCTCTACAAATGAGTCCAAGCCCAGCCCATCTATTAAACGTGCTGAAATAAGATGTTCGAGCCTGACCCGAGTATTAAAACAAAAGGCCCAAGCCCGGCCCAAATCAAGATGGGCTCAGGCCATGAATACCCCTAAATTTCAAATGCTCTATCAAAAGGAGGAATTTGGAATTTCACCAAAGTATACAGCTTTTCGCCGCCTCCAAGTATGAATTCTTGGAATTTTAGTAGAAAAACAGGCCTTTAGCGCCACTAATTGTTTTGTGGTTAGCAATTTGTGTTAGCAATGTGTATTTTCCTTACCCTTTGTGTTTTCTAAGGTGTAATAGAATAAACCAACTTGAAAGGCACACCTGCCATGCCATGTGGCTCGGCACAAGAATACAATATGCGGTTGATACCGGTAATAAATCCTGGCTAGCAATTCATGTTCCCATGTATTTTCTAGGGTGGAATAGAAGAAATCAACTTGAAAATGCATTCCTGCAATGAAGCTCGACACATGAATCACAGTGCCCTGCTAGGGGTGGCAAACAGGTGGGATAGGGTCAAAACGGGTTTGATTGGAAGAGGCATATCTAGAGGTTGAAGTCCAACCCATTTCTAAAATGGGTCAAGTAACTTTTTACCCACACCCATTGCGGGTCAATCCGACCCAATTCACAAGATCCGTAGTCAATGCTGGTCAACCTGTAGAAGTGTGGGCCAAATCCAATCCATTATTTGAGTTAAATTATTGCCCATAAAAGCCCAACACAAGCTCGGCTCTGCATATTAAAAAAAAAAAAAAAAAAAAAAAGAACTTATTCGTAGTACCAAAATATTAAAATACCAAATTTGAAAAAAAAAAAAAAAAAAGAAGAAGAAGCTTAGGGCTATTGTTTACATAGAATGTGTACAAATTCAATACATAAGAATTCATCGGTAAATGAGCTCCATTTTAAAGAGGAACAGAAGTAAGGGGTGGAAGATAAGATGCCGGAATGTATAGATGGATCTTGACTTTCCTAAGATTTAAGTTATTAAGATGATGGTTGGGTACGTATATTTGTATCTTTCCTTGATTCTGTTTTCATAAAAGAAAGGTCATTTGATGCTCATTTTTAGATATTCACTTTTAACCATCATTGTTTTTCATTTAGGCCATGATCCCATGTATCCTATGCGAACATATATGCGCTTAGGGACTCTTTATTGCATAGAACTCCAAGGAATCCATGATAAAATGGGAACCGATGAACATTGGAATGGAGAGATGGTGGGCGGAGGATATAAAACAGGGATGTAGATGAGACTTTGGCCTTTTGGCATTTCATTTCCTGATGATTGCATAATCATATTTCCCATCACAGGAGAAGAGATAATGATGGCCATTTGAAGATATTTAACCTTGTTTCTTCGGTTTTAGCTAATGATAGGAATATATAGCTTAGAATCTGGGAGCGGGGCTTTTCTTGAGTTTCTTACGCTTTTTTCCCACTTTTATAAGGGAAGAGCTGCTGATGTGGCTCATGCGGGGTTGAGAATGAGTCTTCTTTAAATCGTTTTTCAACTTTAAAGAACTGGAATTTGACTAGAGTTAACAATGACCACCAAGACTTTTTTTTATTAGCGACTCAAACCCACAACCTCAAGGTTGCAATAATAAATAGGGATAATTAGCCAAAACTACCTCAACATTGTCTTGTAAGGTCTCCAGTCTAACAACTTTTTCTCTAAAGCATGTAGTTTATACAACTGAATATATTTTGGAGAGAGGTCCCTAAATACGCCACATCAGGTATTTTCATGACTGATTTACCTTTCCAACTGTTTTGGCATAAAATTTTGAAATTTAAAATTTCAAATCTTTCATTCTCCCTCGTTGAGAGCCATGAACAACCAGTAAGCAGCTCTGCTATCTCCGACCTCATGCAAAGGACGAATCAATCCAAAACTTCCTTCTCTGATTCCAGTGGATGAACCAGGGTTTGAATATCCTATTTTTCTGCGACTAGAATCGTGACACACCTTCGATCCACAGAGTCCTCTGTATTCTGCAACCAAGACCGTAAACGGTCAGCTTCTCCGGTTCCGGCCAGCACCCCTCGTCTCCGATCTCTCTGCAACCTGGTAGAGATGGATCTCTTTGTTCCGATCCTTCCTTCTTCTCCGGCAGAGCCCTGTTATGGCGATGATGGGATTCCACTACGAGGGTGGAGGCGATGCTTCAGATTCGTCTGCGAGTGGGCGCTCAACCTAGTAGAAATGAATCTCTTTGTTATGATCCTTAATTCTTCTCCGGTAGAGCCCTGTTTATGGCGATGATGGGATTCCACTACAAGGGTGGTGGTGAAGCAGTTGATTCGTCTGCAAGTGGGTGCTGCCTTCTGTGCATTGCAAGTGGCGAGAGGGAGATCATGGGGACAATGGAGGTGCTGGCTTGGAGGTGCCCATGAGCGTGAGGGGGATGAGGTGGAGAAAGGAGATGGAAAGGGGAGTTGGCCAGCCTGGAGCGCAGGAAGGGAGATGGAGATCGCTTGGGTGAAGGGGTTCTTGCCCAGGGGGCTATCTGGGATGGCGTCAAATTTGTCTGAGTTTCTAGTAAATTTATCTGAGTTTTTGGCAAATTTATCTAAGTTTTTGACAAATTTATCAAAGTGTTTAACAAAGTTATCTGAGTTTCTTGCAAATTTATCTGAGTTTTTGACAATTTTATCTCAATTTGAAAATTTTAACTGATTTTTTGAACAAATCTTTCTGAGTTGTTGGGCAAATTTATTTGCGTTTTTTGAAATTTATTTGTGTTTTTTAATTTTGTTTGTGTATTTTGAAATTTATTTGCATCTTTTCAAATTTATTTGCGTTTTTTTAAAATAAACTTAACTGAGTTTTTGGCAAAAGTACTTGAGTGTTTTGCACATTTTTCTGAAATTTGAAAATTTTGTTTATCTTAGTTTTGGAAAATGTTTTTGCTTTTTTTGAAATTTGTTTGCGTTTTTTAATTTTATTTACATATTTTCAAATTTATGCATCTTTTGAAATTTATTTACATTTTTTTAATTTTATTTGGATCTTTTGAAATTTATTTGCGTCTTTTGATATTTATTTATATTTTCTGAAATTTATTTACGTCTTTTTAAATTTGTCTACTTTTTTTGAAATTTATTTGCGTTGTTCTAAAATTTATTTGAAAATCCCATTAATGGGATTTCATTAATCATGACCAACTAAATGGTAGTTGACCATTATTAATAGCATATTCCACTAATCATGGGATATAATTTAAAGAAATTGTAACTTGGGCATTTTAGGTCTTCAAATTTGAAAAACATTGACCTACCATACTATAAGAAAAGATTGTAGATCTAAGGCCAGAAAGTGAAATGTTTAGGGACTTGTTTCCGAATGTCCCTAATAAGAAACCTTCCACTCTGCCAGACTCTATCGACGGAGACTAGAATTTAATGCTGGTTATTTAAATTAGGTGAGATGGGTAGGTCAGTGAAGGTAGAGCTTCAATTCTTTCCCAAAAAAAAAAAGGGTTGCTAGAGTTGTGTCGATAAAAGTTTAAAAAATCAAAAAATGAAAAAAATAAATCATAAAAGTTTGCATTGATAAAATTTAAAAGCTGCTTCTCTCCTCTTGAGGCCCTGGCTTGTGAGGGCCAAGGTAGTGCAGGCCCTTCAAGGCCTTTGTCCAGCCCAAGGCCTGCCCCACATATTTTGAGAGTATGATAAGGACAACTCGGGCCTAGCGTGGCCCAATCCTTTGACAGCCCTAACTAGTGGGTCTTTCATGACAAAATATTGGCAAATATTTTAGAATTTTGACCATATGCGCTTAAAGTGTATTTTTCCATTAATATGGTAATATTTCTAATTATTCTCAAAGGAGGTTTCTGACATTAATTTGGTATTTAATTTATTATTTTTTGCCCTCATCTTGACACATAATATTTTAGTTATTGGGCTGTCCTTTCCCTATCCTCAAGGTATGTGGACAGGGCTCAGGGTGGGCTAAAGCCCTAGGAGGGCCTGCACTAGCTAGGCCCTTACTCTACCCTCTAGGCTAGGGCCAAGCTCAGGGCTTGAAGAGAAGAAAGTTTAACTTTTTAATTTTTTTTACTAGAACAATTTAAACATAAATCTTCAGGGTACCCATTTTATAAAAAAAATGGCAGACCTGGGCCTGACCCGATTGCTATTTGCACCCTACAATACCCCGACCGTGGCAGGTTTTATGGTTGCCATACCAAACCTGCCCCATCACAATCAGGGGTCGGGTTGGGTTTGTCATAAATCGGGTTTCTTGGTGATCCGTTTAATATTTTTTGAAAAATATGAAACCATGATGTCTAGAAAAGTGTCAAACGTTGGGTTTACCACTTACACGTGGGGTGGGTTAGATGCGCCCAAAACCCAAACCCACTACGAACCCAACTCAAATTAGTATATGAAAAACCTATACGACCTACCAACACGCTACAACCCGCCCCTAATAGGAGAGGGTTAGGTTGGGTTCTGTCTAAACCAAACCCATTTCCATCCCTACATATTATGAGATCAAGGCTTGGGTAACTCAAATCATTTAAACGATATTACAATGTCCACACAATATGAGAGCTCCACATAGCAAATAGTAAGCTTAACATGAGATGAATCTCATGTTAACACAGATTCTAGAATTGGCATTTATGAAATCACCTCCATGCCCCACTATTAGAGAGGACAATAAATGGCATTTTAGTAAATTGTAATATATATATATATATATATATAATTATACATATTAATGGCTGAATAGACGATGCTGCTAGGCATGTAAGTGGGGCCCACTTATCCTCATCGCCCTAGATTTAAAAGGTCACAACATGATGATCCGACGGTTCCAAGTGTTACTAAATGACTATTGTCCAAAATTGAGGAATATTCTACCATGAGCATGCCATACAATGCGGCTCATGGGGCCCACTTAGACGCGTTCCTCTAGTTGAGGGTAGGATGGATAGAAAGGGCTCGTTAGGATATGATCATGCACACAAAAAGAAAAAAGAAAAAAACAGAAAAACCAGGCCCATAGTCTTAAAATCTAGGGGTTTTAACAAAAACGCCCTTGGACTTTCAAACAACCTCAAAAAGGTCTTTGTCTTATTCTTTCTTTTTTTCACAAAAGAGGCCCTTGATCTAACGATGTAACTTCTTTTATGAGTAAATGATAGAAATACTATTTAATTAAGCTAGTAAATTTTATTAACTCAAGTTACTTTTAATGGGGCCCATCTAAATGGTGATAGAAACTTAAATGCATATCAGAAAAATGTGTAAAATCAAACCATTCAAATGATCATAGCCTTTAATTTTAGGTCCTCAAATTTGAAGGGGTAAAATTGTCTATTAATTCTTTGACCGAAGAGGTAAGCCATTTGAATTTTCTAAAGGAAAAATCGGTAAAAAAAAAATGAGGATATACAGTTTGATTGCTAGCTGTTAGTGAGGTTTTAGTAAAAACATAAAATATAGAGACCCTTTTTTGACATTATGTGAAAATTAGGAGCCTTTTGTATAAAAAACAAAAAACTCTAAAATTCAGTGGTCTACTAACCAGAAGTTTCTTTTAAAGCTCAATCTAAGCCTGAGTAAATGTTCAATGAACAAAAAAAGGGGCATAACACTAGATAATGTGGGGATAAAAGTGTGAAAATTACTAAACCGACCGGAAGTGGGCTCAAGTGAGTCCATAGAGCTAAACTGCACATGTAATGTGAGAATTTTCGCTCCAAAACTACATCCACTGTTGAAAAAGTAGAAAAGCAGCTAAAAGTATGGGGTAATTTGAACTCTGGATTATACTGGATTGGAATCCTTTGAAGACGTGCAATAGGAAGCTCTCTATATTACTTTTTGAAACAGACAATCTTAACATCTATCCATCTAAAAAAGTTGTATTGTATGTAGGGCAAGCTATTTAGCTTACGGTCATGGAATGTAATGAACAAATAAAAATGAAAAACGAACTGCTAAATTTCATTTCATTGCATGAGAATCTGATTCCAAAGTCCTCTCCAAGCTACTGGGTCAATGACTCGTATACATTGAACTACTATCCAACTTTTGAATGCAATAGCTCCTATTATCGTAGTTAGATCTAAGTTCTTTTAATTAGGGAAGCCAAAGGCCCCTAAGTGAGGCAGAACCCTAATTAAGGTCAGAGTTTATGCGATAAGAGCCGAAGCACATGGCATCCATAAAGACTTCTACTTGAGGACACACTTCAAAGAGGACAAATCCCTCACAAATTCTATTAATTTCAACTCTGAGATTCAATCACAACAATTCCATATAAAAAAGAATTGAAAACTTAAGGACTGAGACCCGTAATCAAACTAGGTAAGTAATTAATAACCAACTTAAAGGAATGAGAAATCCTAATGAAATTGATACGCAAATCCTAATCAAAACTAATTAAAAAAATTAGGCAACAAATCCTATTTAAAGTCTTTGGGATAAACCCCACAAATTCTATTAATTTCAACTCTAAGATTCAATCTCTACAATTCCGTATAAAAATGAATAGAAAACTTAAAGGAATGTGACTCCTAATCAAACTAAGAAAGTAATTAAATAACCAACTTTAGAAACTAAAAACAAGAAATCCTAACGAAATTGAAAAACCAATCCTAATTACAACTATTTAATAAAAGTGAGTAACAAACAAAGGATGCATTCAAACAAGGAAAGACAGAAAAAAAAAGTTATGGACTATTTTGATATTTCCGTTTCAGGACCCTTTTTAGAAACTTGCTTAAAAATCAGGTACTACTTTAATATTTCACTTGCTTTAAAAACCTTTCGCATGCAAATCAAACCCCGCCGGATAACCGCGCTTCGAGCTTCTGGACTCTCTCTCTCTCTCTCTCTCTCTCTCTCTCTCTCTCTCTCTCTCTAAAATCCCAAACACCAGCTTGGTAGAAGTCATCGTTAGACCGAAGCTTCACTATCTTCTTCTCCGATTCCTCTCTCAAATCTTCAATATCAACTTGCCTCGTTGTTTGATCGCTTCGCGGGAAGATGAACGACCTTATAACGGTATTTTTCCGCTCAGGAAATCTTGTTTTATTGTGATTCTCTTTAGATTCTGCCTTTTGGGGGGTTGGTCTTAGTCTTAGATTCTTGGTTTCATTGTAATGCATCATTGAATCTGGTTTGTTTTCTTGCTCTTATGGTTTTTTTTTTTTTCCTTCTCCTTCTTCTTTTTGAATTGTTTCTGGATTTGGAATTGATCATCTGGTTGAATTGAATACAATGCAGTTGTAGATAGCTTGTGAATTGATGACCTTTTTACTGAATTATGATGTTTCTGATTCAGAAAGTGGCTGATATATCCGGATTTGTCTATAGTTTTCTTTTTGAGTATTGGTGTAGTAGAAACCAGAAACGATGATGAGAAGAACTAGTTAGGAAATATGTAAATAAGGGTTTTTCTCTCTACAATTTCTACCATCAGCTAGATAATTAGATAAACCATTCTGCATAACAATGGTGATCAGACCATCCAGTTGTTTTATTTACACTCATATATGTTACATTGAGGGGTTGTTTATTTGCACTCATATATGTAATTGTTGCCCATGTGTAACATTTATGGATGTTCATGTTTGGTTGCGCTCGTTTACCAATCACATGGTAAATAATGTGTGAAAATGGTGTGTAGCTAGAGACCTTTTTAGCCCAAAAATCTAGGCCCCTGAAGAGGCGGTAAGCCATTACACACCTCCCATGTGAAGGCGATGGTAGAAAACCTCGCTCAAATTCGCCCGCAACAAGTCACAGGCTCAAATCCCGTCAACCACCTTTCAATTTTTGAAGTCCCGCAGCTATACCAAGTGAATTGTCCATCTTTTTGTTGGACTAATAAACCCCAAGATGTTTAGTTTCATATCTTAAATCTTCCTAAATTTGAAAAAAAAAAGGGAAACAAGCCCAAGAATTAGCGACCTATGGATCTGCTTTTCTGCAGTTTTATGGGCCCTCAATTCATTATCTGAATTGTTTAGTATTCTCATATGGATGATAAACATCCAAACATTTAGTTTCATATCATAAATAGTATATTTTGAGAAATATGTGAAACACACAAACACATTTAAAGCTTATTTACTAGAATAAAAATGGTGCTTCCAAACAACCATGATAATGTGTTTCACATATAAAAATTTTACATATGGACCCTTCATATCCGATGCATAAAATGGTGTGGTGGAGGTGTGTGGGAACCATCTCGGAAAATGTTTCTGACGAAAGACAAGGGGATGGAAAGGAGATCACAAGGATATGAGCTATAATGCACAGATACTTCAAAATGGGCAATGTATTGTGTCGTATCATATCCGATACATCACTTTTTATATGTAAAGTCCGTGTCATTGCCGTGTCCATGAACTGTCGATCCCTACAGTACCCATGCCGTATCTGGGCATCATAGGATAGGAGTAATTCAAGTTTCAACCCCATCCTAAGCTCCAAGGTTATTATCTAGGGCATTGAGAAAAGACTATAGTTTTGAATGGCCAATTTTTTTTAATGGCGTAAGTCACATCCCTAGGATCATTGGATGCGGGTGAAATTTGACCCAACCCTTATTCTTAAGGACCAACCCCCTCCCTCTCTAAATTGGCACCAGCTGAGGCTCCCACTGCAGTAGATGAGGACTCTAGGTAATGAATCTACAATTAATTGTAAAATTACATCAATAAATCCACTACTTTAGGGCAAGGGTGCCCAGACAGATGTTTAAATGGGCAATGCCTTGTAATACTGTGTGAAAACAAGCTTCTTTGAACTTTACGTATCATAACTGCATGGGAACTGGTTTCTTACACAAACCTGTATTCCTTTAAAGAACTACACATTTATAAACACGATGCACAACAATAGTATATATTTTCATGACATATTCTGTGCCTAGTTGTGGTCTAAACATTTGAGGATAAGAAGACAGAACAAGTAAATCTAACATGATAGACCAATTTGCACTAAAAATCCTTATTATTTGATTTTAGAGGGTCATAACTCATAATATTCTGCTAGTCCTTAGTGATTAAAAAATAAATTATAAAATAAAAAACTATAAACAAATATGTATTATGTTTTCTGAAATTATGAATTCTGGGCACTCGCTGTTCATATCTAAGAGGTATAACAATAGCTTCTTACCTATTAGCATATTTTCCTACTATGGAACTATTTCTGGTTGGTTTTCCACATAATTTTAGAATTCTCTGTGGTAGTGAGTATTATTTTCTCATAATCTCATTGCGGCTGCATGCAGGCTTCCTTCGAAATCGCTAGAGGGAAGGCATCAATGGATCGGGATATTGAATTAGGAACCCAAGCTCCAATGGGTTCTGCAGAACTAAGCTTAGAAGATTTCTTCAGACAGGTAGCTAAGAGTTTGTTTGTATAAACCATGTCGCGGGAAAAAAGATGATTTTTTTTCTTGGGTTCCCCACTTGGTGCATCAGCAGAGAATGAAAAGCAATTTCTGTATGCTGATGTGGCGCATTGAAAATCCTTGTTTGAGTGGATTTCTCATTTCTTAGGAGGGGTGTCAGGATGGGGATTCACTGACCACTGAATCTGCTGTTGTGGTGCCTGCAGATTCCACAGTCCATGGATGTGCCCAAATGAGCCCCAGAAGTCATATGAATGATGTAATCCTTTAGCTAACTGGAATGCATAAAATGAAGCTTAATAGTCACTTTGAGAATTTTAAAAAGGTCACTGAATTATTTTTTCCCCCATATTATTCTGTTTACATGGTCATTAGTAAGGTGTTATGGTTGGCATGGTTCTGTTTCGCATCAGGTTAAAGTGGTTGAGAATCAAAATGAAAAGCTTTCCAAGTTGCTGAAGAAGCTCCAGGTTTGGTTTATGCTGTGCTAGTATGTTATTACCCTTGAATACTTCGAACCTCAGTGGCATTCCTTTCAGTCAGAAACCAAGTGATATATTCAGAATTAACCTTTGGGCTCAGCCTGCCATATTATTTGTTTTCCAATTGAGGTGCCAATTTCAAATGAAAATTGTCCGTCCTAGTAGCTGCTTGCTATTTCTCTTTTTGCTACTCCTGCAGCCTATACTAGAGTCTTTTGGTAACCGACTGCATGCAGTCTGGAACCTAGAGTTACACTGTGGACTTACCACATGTGATAGAGGCCTAGGAGTCACTAGCGAGGGGCATTTTGATCCGATGGAATTCTCCCCATGGGAATGTCTAGGGAAATCACAACAGCCAAGAGTTGGAAAGGCAAAGTGATCAGATTTCATTGTATTGAATGGAACATCCATGCATCTACACAGAGACCCTTTTGAAAGTCAAGACATCATCTAATTCTAAGACAACTTCAACTGCTTTTCCCTTTACAACAACATCAAAGAAACTTTTAAATTAAGGCTCCTGCTAACTATAAAACTTGGAATAACCCACCAACCAAAAACAGTAACAACTTCCAACCAAACTAGGACTCTTGAAACTCATTACTCCATTCCTTACCAATAAATGGGCCATAACTTCTTAAAACTTTCCAGAATTGCACAATCTTGGGCTCGTTAATAGGTAATCCATCAAACACACCTAACTTCATGTCATTCAGACATCTTTTGAGACTTGATATTTTTCCATCTCTAAAAAGAATGAAAACTCTAATCTACAGACATAAAATCCTATTTTTCATTTTCCGCCACATCTTGTTCCCTATCTGATGTGGGCTCCCCCTTTATTTCTCAAGCACCTCAAATCTGCATCGTTAACCTATTTGTCAATTTCAGTTCATTCCAGCCAGACTGGCTGAAACTATTATTTTTGGTCAATAAGCCAAAATGAACAACCTTATAAAAGATATCAATTCAGACTTTGATTCTATCTGGCCGAAATTTCTGCTTTGGTTCTGAATTCAACAATTTTGGTCAAATAGGTCAAATTTTCATAGTTGAGCAGAAATTTGACAAAGGCAAGGATTTTTCCTTCTTCGCTTTTGAGTTGGTTTTTTTCTTTTTCATTCAAAGTGAGGGATTTCCTCATCATTTATTCTTATATGAACTGATCTTTATTTATTTTTAGTAATATTAAATGATTCTTGTTTATAATAGTTTCCTAAAACAACTTGCCTAAACTCAGATGTATTCTTCTATTGCTAACTTGTTTATGATGCATGTAGGATGCAAATGAGGAGTCAAAGAATGTAACCAATGCTGCTGCAATGAAAGGTAATTATTTCTTGTCACTGCATTTTTTATGCTGATCTGAAGCTCCGACTATATCCATTTGCCTTCTTGTTTGCAATACTGTCCTGTTTTGTCGACACTCTCGTTCATTGGTTTGAATGTTAAAGTGTTTTATTTTCCAGTCACTGCCACAAAACAAAGATGCCATAGATTCAGCCCTTCTTTTAAAAACCCCATTCCACCAATTTAAACTAAGTTTCCAAGGAAAGTACACATAGCTCAAGGAACATTTAGCAACTTTAAGAAATAAACCCACGCCTTATCAGCAAAGTTTCATTGGAGCATCAGATGATTGACTCCTTAATGTGCCGCAGACAAGGGATAACAACCATTCAAAATAATAAAGTTCTGACTCTGTAAATGATCAACTGTCAAAGTCTTATCTAAATATGCTACTCAGCAGAAAGCTAAGACTCTAGGAGGGGCATTAATATTGCACATATAAGTTCTATAGGTTACCTGTATTCCATTGAGAATTGTATAAACTCTATTTTTCGATCTTGTAATATTACCAGTTCCTTTACATCTTCTTGAGCTACAACACCCACGAGGGATCTGAATAGCAAAGTGTTGAGGGTTAATTAGGCATTTTGGGTCTAAATTAATTCCACCATGCAGTTATAAACCAATCGAATTTTAAAATTATGAGTATCTTATTTGTAGCATATTGAGCTTATGAAGTGACCAATGGAAAAAGAAATACTGCCATATCATGTGTGGAGAAAAGTGTGGTCATCCTGTGTCATTTTCAATTAGCTAATGGCACGGCATAGTCACTATTAAATTTCTTTAGCTAGCCATTGCTACCAAAACCTCAAGGCGTTGGTAGAGGCAGCGGAAATACTTTTCAATATTCCCCCTTGGGTGGAGCCCACTCTTTAATACTCCCCCTCAGGTGGAACCCGGCCGGCGCACTTTTGGCGACACGCATTTTTTTTTTTTTTTTGCGCCGAGTCGTTCCTCCTGGGATTCGAACTCACGACCGGTTGGCTCTGATACCATATTAAATTTCTTTAGCTAACCATTGCTACCAAAACATCGAGGCGTTAGTAGAGGCAGCGGAAATACTTTTCAATATTCTCCCCTTAGGTGGAGCCCACTCTTTAATAGTCACCTCCAAGCATTTTATAATAAACTATTAATCAATTCAAAGAAAATGAAAGATATAACTTGAATAATACTTTGTTCTCTATGTGCACAAAGAAAATGAAAATAAATGGAATTATCCCTTTTAGCCTTCAGCCGTTGTTACCAAAAAAGCTCGACAGAGTTAAGGTCTTCCACGTGTATTTAAAGTGTTTTTGGAAACATTTAAAAAGAAAAAAGAATTTTGAGCTTTTTTAGGTAAAAAAATGAAACAAGTAATAGGTCAATTGTTACTTCCTACTGGAATAGAGGCAAAAGAGACCTGTTTGGGTTGCTCCAACTGGAACAGGCTGAAACTTCATTTTTCTTGTTTAGTTCAGGCAACCCTGTCTAAATGTAACAAACTTGACGATTAAAGCTCTAACTGGCTCTTCTATGGTTTCCAGCAATCAAGCAGCGTATGGAGAAAGACATAGATGAAGTAGGGAAAGTTGCTCATTTGGCAAAATCAAAACTTGACGAACTCGATAGAGATGTAATGTTACTTGTTGCTGTTTCCTAATGACAGCTGTTTTGGCGTGAAAGTTGAATTATGCTGATTTCCTTTTTTGTTTTTTTGTCTAGAATTTGACTAGCAGGAAGAAGCCCGGATGTGGAAAAGGAAGCAGTGTAGATCGATCCAGAATGGCAACGACTGTGTAATTCTATATGTGAACTTATTTCATTCTTTAGCCTATTAGAAGGAAAAAAATACATGCAACATAGACACCACCAACATGTGTAGGATTGACGCCAAGTGCCAGACATGGCGACCTTGGAGAATCCTACAAACCACATTTTTGAAGTCTATAAAGTAATATTGTGATGGTGGAGAAGCCACTATTAGTTGAGATGGGTTTCACTTGCATTCAGAATAGAACTGCATTAATTGTACACATATAGTACCGTTTACAAGAAATATTTTTTATCAGCATATACAAGATACAGAAATAAGGTCATTCCTACAAATATGTGTCCAACTTGATGCCAACATTGACAGTTTTCGAAATGTGGAATGCCTTCGTGACATGTCATTTACTATTTTTTTTTTTTTTTTTTTTTTTTTTTTTTTTTGTATTTGCAGTTCTTTGAAAAAGAAGCTGAAAGAGAAGATGTCTGAATTTCAGGTGACCAGACATGCTGTACTTTTTTACTGTGACATTAGCTGTGTTGTTACTTATGCTTTCAAGGTTTGTAATCCATAAACTTGTTTTGCAGGCTTTAAGAGCAACTATCCAAGAGGACTATGGGGAGGTTATTGAGACAAGGGTTTTTACAGGTTCTTACAGCGCTGATTATGATTCACACACAATCTGCATCATTTGGCATCTGATGCATTTTATATTGATGCTCTATTATAATAATGCTGATTGTTCCCATCCTTCTTCTTTTTTCTTTGGATTTTCTGGATGAACAGTAACAGGTACTAGACCTGATGAACAGGTGAGATTGCCCTGTTAGATTTCATTGACCATTGTATCTGTCCGTATACTTCGCATAGTTTGTAACGTGATTGCTGAACTCTGTTTAGACTCTTGAATGGTTGATAGAAAATGGAAACAGCGAGCAAATATTCCAGAGAGCTGTTCAGGAGCAAGGCCAAGGCCAGGTCAGTTTCTCCTTATTTATGCTTGTCTTTTGTTTCCATAAAAATTTAAGTATCAATTGAGTTGTTATTGAGTTGAGTTGACTTCATTGAGTCACTATTTGAGTAAGGGGAGTGTTTTAGTTATGTTCCATGAGAACTGTATGCAATATTCCCTCTGATTTTATCTTTCATAAAGAACGAGTTCGAATGGAGATTCCAGCAACGTCATTTCTATGGTCACTGAAAAAAAAATCTGCCTTAGAGAATTTGTCTTTATCATTTATGAAGAGTTTTAGACTTAATAGTGGTGGGAAATTAATGCCATGTTAATTCACTTGAGAACAGAGGCAAATACATTCAAGGCAGAATATTCATTAGTCAAGATGTAGGCAAGATGTGGAAACCAAGCTATATTTCAACAGTGTGTATCAATCATCCATAGATTTATGGTGACCACGGTGGACATAGAAGTCTTGCAAACATTTTGCAATCTTTGGTTAAAAGTCATCTGAAGAAGTGGGACATTGTCTTGACACATTTTGAATTCACTCACAACTGACTGAAAAATAGGACCATTCAGAAAATGGCCTTTTGAGATTTTGTATGTAGCGATGTCAACCAATGTGGCTGACCACATTCCAATGCCTGATGGAAGCTAGATTGATGAGGAGGTGAAAGATTTGATGAACACATCAGAAAGATTCACAATCAAATGTGGAAGCAGATTGAGAAGAACAATGCCACCTATGAGGAAGCTGTCAATAAGCATTGTTGTTGTGTTGTGTTTAGAGAAGGAGACCTCGTTTGCAAAATCAGATTGCTCCTTCCCCTTTGATTTTGTTGTCCTCTATAGCTAGAGTGGTCTATAAGACCTGACAACAGTTTGCAAAATAGCAGTGCTATCTAGAGAGGAAGGCATGCTTGCCTGCTCTAAATGGCTTTTTAGCAGGGGATGAGAGAGCTCCAGAACCCAACTTTTTGAATCAAATGTTTTTGTATTTGACATGTTAGTAATAATTTCTTAAGAATTGCATGCTACTGAGTTTGCCTCTTATTATTCTTATCTTTTTATTTGTAAATTTTCTCTTTCGTAGTTACTATTCTTTGCTGCTGGATTTGAAGATATTTTCAGTTTGAAAATAAGGGAAAAAACCTGAATTTATACTTGCAGGTAGTGGACACATTGGCAGAAATACAGGAGCGCCATGATACAGTGAGAGACTTAGAAAAGAAGCTTTTTGAGTTACAAGAGGTATGTTTGTTTTTCATCATTTTATTTTCCAAAAATCAATTATCCTTGACAGAGCCTATCTCACACGGGTAGGTCTCATGTAAATCTTTCCATCCAATGGCGTTCCATGATCATCATGCATCTCAGTGGGTCCAACTAAAAGGTGCATTTTTCTATGAAAACGCCTAGGTGCTGTCTAGTGCTGCCCTATATGTGTGTGGAACTGATCACCTGCGTGCGGTGTGCACAAGGCCTTCTTCGATCACCTCATTGTTGGGCCCACCTTAGGATGGGGCTAGGGATCCAAAGATTGGGTTGGGGCCTACATGTGTACTAAATATGGGGCCCACCTAATTATCCTAATCATCAACGGCCCACAAATTTCGACCCTCGGTAAAATTTGACCCATCGGTTATACGGTGCAATCCATTCGGATGGGTGTAAAAAAAAAAAAAAGAAGAGAGATCTGTGTAGTTCAAAGGGATACCATGTGTGGGCCATTCGGATGGGTGATCAGGCAGGCCCCACTAGGTTGTGTGCATGATAACACCCCAAAAAATGCTTTGCATGTATATGCGTGTGTATGAAAATTATCCAGTGTACACAATACCTATGAAGCATTTCATGTGCACCTCATAGTTGGGCCCACTTGATCACCCATCTGAATGGACCAAACATATGGGACCCTCTGAATTACACCGATCCCAAGGGTTGCCACCCATCCTAATGGACTAAGCCATTGTTTTAACTGTGCACACTTTTTAAGGGGCTAACATTTGTGGACTCCTGGTCAAAGGGTTAGAATGATCAGTTGGACTCTACGTTTTCTAGACGGATAGGCCCCAACTAGATCCTTAACAACCACCCCACCCCACCCCACCCCACAGCTGAATCCCCAAGTGGGCCCCACAGCTAGGTGTACATGGATTGCTCCATGCACAGTGCACACATGGGATTGGGACTGTATATGTACCATCGGCAAAGACAGAAACAGTAGAGAGAGAGAGAGAGAGAGAGAGAGATGCTCCCATGGGGACGTTTTTCATGGGAGCAACTATGCATATGCCTTTTTTTAGGCATATGGGATCCCTATGATCAATCCAACAATATCACACCCACTACCCCCTAAATGTCACAAGACCTATGTTTCACACCCATCTGAATGTTCCTCACTGGTAGGTTGAGATCCTGGAATAAATGGTGCCTTATAAAACCGTTATATTAAAAGGCCACAGATCAAGAGATTGAGATGATCTAATGGACTTGAAATTTCATACAAAGATTGGTCCCATTTCGATCTTTAGATCCCCCACATCCCCATGATTGATAGAGCCTTAGGTGGGCCCTACAAGGTCGTCCCTGCGGCCGCCTGCAAGGGAACACTCCCCATATGTATATTTTATTTTTTTTAGACACATGGCTAAGAAGTTTCTGATGAAAGATTTGGCTTGACACCATTTGATTGATGTAAATATATAACACTAGGATCACAAGACATTATCTGATTCATGGCCAATATTTACCTCGTAGATTTTCCTAGACATGGCAGTTTTGGTTGAGGCCCAAGGCGATATCTTGGACAACATTGAATCTCAGGTATGACCACATTTGTTATGTTGAGGTGGATATCATCTTGTTCAAGGATGAAATAATGGTCTATGCCAATGTGTTTGGTGGTGTGCATATGCTGCTCTTATTATAAGATCACATAGATTGACCATATAAAACATTTAGGTTACACCACTAATGAATTTTGAAATGTGAGTGTCTGTTATTACGACTGTTAAGAGGTTACGAACAACAGTGCATGAAGACTTAACCATTAAAAAACACTTTTAAACATTTTTTTTTTCTAAAATTAACACTCTTTATCCCTAATTCCTGAAAGATTTTCTCAATACTTTGGCTAGTATAACACTTTACTAATATAGTAAAAGTCAAATAAAGCATCCATTTTTCAAACAAGATGTCACATCAACAACACTTTAATTTAAAACTCCTTCCATGTTTTTCAAAAATAAAGTAAAAAAAAAAACTCCTTTATGCACTAAAATACAAAAAAACTCCACTTTTCCCATACAAAAAGTCAAAAAAATTTCATAACAAACAATTAAAAATAAAATGCCCGTTATAACATACTTATATTTTATTCTTTCTTCAAAATTAACTTTACTTCACTTGACTCTATTAGTAGAGTTACCAAACTAGCCCATGGAGCATTCATTTCTATTGACAGGTTTCAAATGCTGTTGACCATGTACAATCTGGGACGACTGCTCTCCATAGGGCGAGGAATATGCAGAAGAGATACCGGAAATGTGTGTGCAAAGCTATTTTCATCCCGCTCTTTGTCATCGTAGCTGCTGTTGTCGTTGTCATGGCTGTGATCATCAAGCCTTGGAAAAAGAGTGCTTAGACATCAGAATTTGGTGCTTGTAAATTTAATACCAACAATAAATATTTTTGTAGGCATTGAATTATTTTTCCATTTCCTTTTATTGCTTGGACAAACTGTTGATACTCCTACATGGATCATCCACCTACTCTATGTTTGGCATACTAGGCACTGTTTTTTTTATTTCTTATTTTTAATGATGGGCTTAAACGAGTTAATTACACCACATCAAGGCACACAACACAATATCAGTTGAGCTACTGTTTGGGACAATGTATAAATGCACAACACAAAGGAGGGTTGGGCTCGGGCTGATTCTTATTCAGGCAGGCTGGGCTCAAGCAAGCCTGTTATGGCCTGTGTGTCAGGCTTGAGATGAATATGGGGTTAAATGTCAATAGTTGATTCATTACAGATTTTGAGATATTTACAAAAAAAAATAAAATGTCTAGACGCTTTAATCTGCCATTTTGCACATTTGTGGGGCCCATTTTCACTATCCGAACCATTCTCTCTCTTTGGAAGGCCAAAAAATGCTTTGGTCAGGTTTTGATTCAACATGAATTTTGAGAACCTTGAGACAAATGGTGAGCTATCGAATTCTTTGAGATTCATACGGGAAATAACAAACAGTGGAAAGTGTTTCCACGGGACTATAGTTGTATATGAAAATAAAACACATGTACATCATTTAGACATGCGAATCATTTTCCTAACACGTGTGTAAATGCCAAACAACCCCGGCATTTCCTTCCTATTTTAGGTTGGAGAATGGCCTTTCAATTAAACTAATCACATTGAGAAAATATATATATATATATATATTACAAGACCGCCCTTACGGTTTACGATGCGGACCGCTTATTGGGGCCCACCGTGAGACCCAACTGGTCAGGTGACAAGGGGGACCAAAAGATCCAAGTGAGACCAACTTACATATCAAATTTGAAGTCAATTTAATACCTCTAGCCCCTTTATCCACAGTCCAGTAGTTTAATAGATTTATATCAAAGAAGAAAATTTGACCCTCAATCTAACGGTCTAGTTCATCCGAATCCATGCAAATTCATGGGATTCAATGCCTATAAGGGGGTTATGAATGAGTGATCAATTTGGATGAGTCATAAGGTGAGCCCCAGTAGGCGTTCTAGACGGTGCTGACCGTAAAGACGGTCCTTACAGGACCGCCTCCCATATAAATATATATAGGAGAGCCTTGCTCTTATATATATATATATATATATAAATATATATAAATATATATATCATGAGAAATATGTAGAACATCAAAGAGGTTATATTTCAATGAGGCTTGGTTGCAGTTTTTATTGAGCAGGGAGATCTAGAATTTTTGTTTGGGTGGTGCACACAATGATCAAATTAATAAGTACTTAAATAATAAAATTGGGTTTCTTATGTTCTTATATAAGGGATTTCTAGAACCTTACCTCTCATCTCTTACAAAATAGTGTACTGACACCGTTCTCATCTTATTGTAATATAAGATTCTAAAAGTTAGTAAAGAGAATCTTGTGTTTTACCCATGAGATCTTATCTAAAATTTGCACGCTCTTTAATCCATGTTTTTCATAGTAAATATTATCATATTGAACTCTTATGTCAAATTTACCACTCTTTTATTTATTTTTCGATGATATATTTCAGATTATGTGGTGACTATTGTAAACCTCTGGGTTGTTGCTGAGAATGACATTTATATCAATTAATTGAAACAACTCGTTGGTTGCTCAATCGGATTCATCATTTTGCTATTCCTCATTTCGAATTGGACATGTGGCCCATCATGACATGTGTGGGGTCTGCTTATGTTCTCTCTTATCTTGGCCTTTTGCTTTCATTGAATAGGTGTGAATTGAATACATAGAAATTCATATCACAAAAGTGGAAAAAAGAAAAAAGGAGGATTCAAGTTGAATTTACAAAAATGATCGTCAAATAACTTCCTCTTTAATCAATGTGAATCAAGGTAGATAGATGAGCGGCAGAGCTAGGATTGGGGGAGGAGGGCACTGTGGTTGGCTAATAATCTAAATCTAAATCACTGAAAATAAATGCCCTCTTTCTAGTCTGAGTTATCAAAGAATTTCAATCCAATATAGCTTGGGATTACTTCATTTATATTAATCTCTTTTTTTTTTATAACGGAGGGTATCCCAGCCCTTTGGCCAGACTAATCCTTACAAGCCCAGGAGGAGCAAGGTAAATCTCCTGCGGCCCAAGTATGGTAGCGCAATTTCAAGCCTTCAATCTCGGGAAGCAAACCATGACTCTAGGCCAGATGAACACTCCATGTATACATTAATCTTTATAAATCATGTGTTTGGAATGTAGGGGAGTATACTCACAATTTTTTTGTGAAGGAAAACATCAGGGGATCCACATACGTCAGTCCCCAAGCTGTAGTTTATCTTGCAAGTGACATTGATGTAAGAGTGAGACTGTGAGAGTGCATCTGGATTCTTGAGTCCAAAAGGTAGCAGGAGAAAAAAATATCCCATTCAACAGCCCACTTTGGCCCATATGTGTGGACATCGAATAGGCTACCAATTCATTTCTATTTTGATTAGAACAACTCACGTCAACATTAGAAGAGATTAATGCAAATATAGTAAAAAAAAAAAAAACCAGAAAAGTAAGGATTATGGTTTCTGACATGAAAATCACTCTTGAAACAACTTGTAGATATCATTGCATCTTTTTTAATAAAAGCTAATGGGAATCACTATAGATAGCTAGTAAATCATATATTTATTTGCAAGAGTAAAGAGATATGGTCACCTTTCCTAGGTTTAATCACACAGTTTTTCCAAACCTTGCAGGTAGCCTTCTAAGGTTATGCATTGAAAATCGTCTAGAGTGAAGGATCTGGTGTGCGCCCGCTCGGAGATGAATGCCATGAGGCTGGTTATCACCAGCTGAGGTTCTTCTCCAGATCTCTCTTCTACATATGTGTTTTTCTGTGTATTTCATGGATCTCATCATCCATACATATGCAACACTTAGAGAATGGATTTACCCATCAAAGCTGGGGAAGTGGCTCTCTGATTATGCAAATCGTGTAAGGAAATCAAGGGATTTGGTTGACTGTGTGAGATGAACGTTGAGGCTTAGTGGGCAATAAAACGTGTGGGTCCACACTGTCCAACATCTCCCACTTGACCATAAAGCTGAAAAAAAATATGTCAATGTTATTTTACCATTGGCTATTAAACATAGAGCCAGAAAAAAACCATGTCAAGGTTATTTTACCATTGATGATCATCATATGCATAAGGTTTTACTCCCACTATGTTGTGGTTTTTCTCCTCTTTTGACATATAATTATCATGAGATTTTTCACGCCTTTTGCGGATATATTACTCATAATAAACTTTAGAAAATCTTATGACTTATATGTCCCTAAGTCCCATCAGGCTTACATGCTTTGTAAAGCATTCGGCACTTATTCCCTTTGTTAAGGGATCAGCTACCATATCAGCTGAAGCAAGAAACTTACCATGACTTCATTTCTTTCAACAATATCTTGAATATAATGGTAGTCCACATCTATGTGTTTGCCCTTGGAACTATTGGGCCCACTTTTTATTAATCTAATCGTGGACTGATTGTTACAATACATGTGGACAGGCCCGTTGGCTATTTCAAGCTTCAAATCTTTTATGAAGCGTTTTATCCAAATAGCAAAGGTTGTTGCAATACTACATATTACATACTCTGCTACTTGAGTATAGCGGATAACACAACTCTGTTTTTCACTTGACCAAGAAATGGCTACACCTCCAAAGAGGAAAACATGACCTGAGGTGGACTTTCAGTCATCCCTATCCCCAGCAAAACCTGAATTTGAAAAACCTATAACTTCAAGCCTATTAGCTTGGAAACATAATTTCAAGTGTTTTGTTCCCTTGATATATCTAAATATTCTTTTCACTGCTTGCCAATGTTTGATAACTGGATTATTTTGGTATCTATTGTGCCAAGCATAACTAATATTAGGCCTGGTGCATAACATTGCATACATAAGACTACTAATAGCCTGAGCATAAGGTGCTTCTAATTTATCTTGATCATCTCTTGGACAATCTCCTTTAGACAATTTTAATCCTTTTTCAACAAGAGTAGAAACTGGTTTGTAGTTTTCCATTCTAAAACATTTGAGAATGGTGTCAAGATATCTTTCTTGATTTGAACATAATTTTTTGCATTCTCTATTTCTCGTTATCTTAATTCCCAATACATATGATGCTTCTCCCATGTCTTTCATTTCAAATTTAGAATTTAGCCATGACTTTATACTTTGTATCATATTTAAATCATTACTGGCTAATAATATATCATCAACATACAAACACAAGATGATAAAGCTACTCCCATTTCTCATAATATACACACAATGATCTAATCTATTTACTACAAAACCAAATTCAACCATTGCTAAATGAAAAGTTCTATACCATTGACGTGATGATTGCTTCAAACCATATAAGGACCTTTTTAACTTATACACTTTATTTTTCTTGTCATTTAATTATGAAACCTTCTGGTTGTTTCATATATATATATATATATATATATCCTCATTGAGCTCTCCATTTAAGAAAAGCAGTTTTTACATCTAATTTAAAAAGTTCTAAATCAAAGTAGGCTACTATAGCAAGAATAATTCTTATGGATATAAATTTAGCAACAGGAGAGGCCATGTTTGGCATCTCTACTCTTTTTCTAATAGACCATTTGAGTAAAACCTTTTGCCACTAATCTGGCTTTATATTTATCTATGGAGCCATCTGAATTCAATTTTCTTTTAAATACCCATTTGCAACCAATAGCTTTTCTATCTTTGGGTAAATCACTAAGTCCCCAAACATAATTTTTTACAATAGATTCAATTTCTTCATCCATGGCTTTAAGCCATTTAGTAGATTCATTTGACTTTAAAGCATCATCATAATTTAATGGATCTTCAAACTCCTCAAGAATATTAGTTATTAAAGTTCCATAATAATTTGCAGGATCTATAATATCTTCAAACACATTAGACATTAAAGTATAATAGTCCTCAAAGAAACTGGGAGGTTTTTGTTCAAATAAACTAGACATGAAAAAGACTAATCTTTTAAATAATTAGGAGGACATCTTTCTCTATGAATTCTTGATGTGATATCATATTTTGATGCATCAACTACCTAAGTTAGAATAAGATAACATTGATCTAACCATATCAAGTAGAGTTCGATTTCTTCTTTCTAACACTTCATTTTGTTGGGGTGTGTAACTCAGGGTTACTTGATGTATTATGGAATTTTGTTTGCAACAATCTTCAAATAATTCTAAGGTATACTGACCTCCTCTATCACTTCTAAGAATTTTTATATTTCTACCCAATTATTTTTCCACTAAATTCTTATATTCTTTAAATAATTCTAACACTTCTGATTTTTTTCTCCATTAAATAAATAGTGCCAAATCTAGAATAGTCATCAGTAAAAGTGACAAAATATTCCATTCCTCTATGTGTTTTGATATTTAGAGGCCCACATACATCTGAATGTATTATAGCTAACAATTTAGTTGATCTTTGTCCTTTTGGAAATGGTAACGTAGTCATTTTTCCCAATAAACAAGGTTCACATGTGGGGAATTCTACATCTAAATTGGGTATTAATCCACTTTTGGACATTCTTTTCATTTTATCTTTATTTTTATGTCCTAATCTGAGATGCCATATATAAGGATCATCAACAAACATAGAAACATCAATATAAGAAGAAGAGCTAGCTGCGAATTTATTATTAGAAAAATTGAGTTGATACAAGCCATCAACTTTTATTCCCCAAAACAAAATACGACTATGTTTTCCAACTGATACCTTTCCAGAACGGAAACGAACTTCAAAACCTATTTCATCCAAACGCGGCACAAAAATTAGATTTCACCGCATTGAAGGAGCATATAGTGTCTCGGTCAGCAAGATGTTATTTTCACCAAGCAAGGAAATACAAACTATTCCAATTCCCAACACATCACAATAAGTGTTATTACCGATGTACACGCGATGATCGCCAATTTTAACTTCCTTCAATTATACAAAATCTTCTCAAAATTTGGCCACATGTCGAGATGAACCAGAATCTATCCACCATGCATTAATATCACAATCCGCAAGAAGAGACTCAGAAACCACACAAATCAGGTCCCTTTTCTGATTATTGGGCCAATTATTATTATTTTGATTATTATTTTTGACCCTACAATCTTTCTTTTGGTGACCTGGTTTTCCACAATTATAGCAGTTTCCAAAAAATCTACTCTTTTTCGTTCCTTTCTTTTGAGTCCACTTGTTTTTATTCTTAGTAAAATTAGCATGGGATCGTTTTGGTTCCCCTATCATTTTTTCGGTTGAAGTGTTTCCAATCATCAATGCTTCAAATTGTTTCTTTTTATTTCTTCTTTCATATTCCAAAGTCAAAAGCATGGGAAGATTTTTCATAGTAACACTAATTAAGTCTATGTCTAAAGAAATAACTACTTGTTCCCGGGAATCAGGCAATCTATACTTAAAGTTGTGGAAACTTGCATTCTTTCAGGAATTAGATTCCCTAGAGTCGCAAGCTCTTTAGCAATTACTGCCATTTTATTTATATGGTCAACCACAGACTCAGAGTCCAACATCTTACTGGAATTGTATTTTTCAATTAGCATTTGCACATAGAATTCTGATGAACTTGAATAAGTTGCAGAAATAGCATCAAACGTCACTTTTGCTATCTTATGTTCTTCAAATAACATTTCAACATCAGGTTCCATAAAGGTTAACATATCATCTCTTGCAAGCTTATTATCATCAAGGAATCTTTGGTACATTCTTGTATTTGCAGCATTAAAATTAGGGCCAGGATCATCAGGCATTGGGGTTTCAAGAGTGTATTCAACTTTATCTTGAAATAAAACATGCTTGGTTCTACGCTTCCAAGTAGAAAATTTTGTACCATTTAATTTTTTAGTTTTACTTATTCAGCATTTACTGCTCTATTACCCATTAAAAAAATGAATTTCAAAGTAATGGGTTTAAATGATGGACCGTTAATCAAGAAAAATGTAACCAGATTTGTGTGGGATCCTTATCTTGAGTGTGATGCTGTAGAATAACTGATCATAGCCCACTCTAGTTGGAGATCCACACTTGATTTCTCTTTAACTCGGTATACGTGCAAAGCCAGTGAAGTGGAGAAACCAACATGCAAAGCAAGCAAAGCCATAACCTTGCTTTTCTCTAACTTGTAGAATTAAATAAAAAAGGGCAAAGAGAGAGCACATTCGTACACGTGCAAACTAGTGAAGTGAAGAAATCAACATGCAAAGCAAGCAAAAGCCAGAACCTTGCTTTTCTTTGAAACAGCCTCGACGTACGTTCAAAACTAAATCTAAGAGCACGCACTATTCATCTCCTTCGTTTCTGTTGCAGAAGGTGAACAAGAAAAAATGGAAGACAGTGCTTATGAAGAAGCTTAGATCTGCATCAATCCGCACCACTCTCACGAGATCTGAACCGTGGGAAAAGACACGTAAGATGTGTAGGCTCTGATACCAATGAAGGATCTAGTGTGCGCATGCTCGGAGATGAATGCTGCGAGGCTGGTTATCGCCGGCAAAGGTTCTTCTCCAGATCTCTCTTCTATATGTGTTTTTCTGTGTATTTCATGGATCTTTTAAGGTCTCATGCCTTTATTAGAAGGGGTTAGTCACTAATCACTAGGATTTAGGGGGCTTAATTGGGTTTAGTGGCCTAAGCACTAGGATTAGTGGTGTGTGGTACAATAGGTAGTAGGTCATTCATATCATACTTACTTGGACCCACCTTGGCCCAGTGGCCCAAGGCACTCTCATTATGAGCCCATACTCATTTGCTAAGGACTTTCTTGTAAACTCCCTAACAACTTGGCCTTAATGTGCAAAATTCCTAAAAGAAAACCCTCTTTTGGAACCCTAAAACCCCTTTTCCCCATTTCATTTCATTCCTTCTCTTCTCTACAACCTCTCTACTCCTTCTCCCCATTTCCTCCACCAACCAAGCTAGGGCTTCCAAGAGTCTCAATGCTTCCCCCCAAGGCTCAAGAGTCTCCCCATCATCTCCTTTATCTTCCTCTTTTCTCATTCTCATCAATAGGTAAGCAAACCCCCTCTCTAAACTCATGTAGTTTCCTTCTTCCAACACTAGGAGCATGCATTGGTGATTTATTAGGTTTTCCCCTTCATTTTGGCATGTAGGAAGTAAGTTCTTTGCTTGATTTGAAGTGGAGAGGTGTGAAGAGCAAGGTTTGAGGTAACTCTAGGCTCTAAGAAAGGGGTTTTTGCTCAACTAAGCTAAAGGCAAATATATAGACATGATTAATGGTGTAGGCATGTTTATTTGACTGATTCTAATGCTTTAAATGTGCTAACCTTCTCTATCATGTGCATTTATGATATTTGGGTTGGTAGGTGTGAATTTAAAATGCACTAATGGTGGATAGTTACACAAAACAAGATTGATGAAAATACTTGATTTATGCCATTGTAGTTATACTCCTCTCTTGTTAAGTTTCATTGACTAACTCATTAGTTTATTACTAGTTGCTTAAATTTGGGTTTCATTTCATCATAATTATATAAAGGTATAAGCAATATGTAAAGAAGAGCGGATTGACATAAAATTGGGTACCATTCTTTGGACCAATCCTCTCTATTTATAACAACACTACTATAACCTTCAATCTAGGACTTTTAAATTACAAAAGTCATTAATAATGCATTAGTCACCAATATATATAGGACCGTTGACTTATATGAGTCACACATTAAGAATGTTGATTATAAGAATAATTTATAACACCCATTAGTACTTGCATTACAACAATCAACGAGGTGTAGCTATTACATGTTGGTTATTGTTAAATAGTAACAGTCACTACTGAGACATGAGTGCAATGTGATAATAGTGTTCATATAGGACTATAACTTAATATCAGTCACTAATAAATGATTGACCATTATTTTATATTATTTAAACTAGTGAAATCTATGCCATTACAATGGCCCTTAACAGTATACGGTACTAACAAAGCCCATCATCAATAAACTATTAACCTAGCATTGTAGAAAACTCTTCCCAGAATTTTGGATTCTTGGGAATGGGACCCTTTGCCCTTGAAATATACACCCTAACCCCACTTGGCCTATGAATACGAATTGGCCCTCTAGCAAGGGGGTGAGTAGGGTTAGCATCTCCTTGTGGATTGTACGGTAACACATGAGGGACCCATATAGGCTATGTGGGTGGCGTAGTTGGTTCTTAGGGTGCCAACAACTTCAGAAGCACCAAATGATTACAAAAGGCATCCTAGACCCGCGTAACCATCGTGATAGACAACATGGGCCTAACATGTGATGTTTGACCTTAGCTTTAGGTTGGTTAGTACATTCTCCCCTAGGCCCTTTACCATATGGTTGGTTTATTACCTGTACTTTTACGCTAACTTGGTGTCCTCCCCCTTTGGTTTTGTTGATGATGTGATGAGGGCACCCAATGAGAGACTAACCGGGTACCTTGTTTCGGGTATGTTTGTATACGTGAGTTTGAGTGCGTGTGTACGTTGGGAGTGTGTATGTGTGTGCACATGTGTGAGTTGGGTGTGTGTGCATATGGGTAGGTTTGTGTGTATATGGTTTGTACTTACCAACTGCAGATGGGGCATGGACGTACACCACCATACCGGGTTTGCCTGGGTTGCATTTGTTTAACCAGCTCGTCTGGTTACCGGGTTCACCTAGGTGCATTCATTCTGATGACATATGATGGTTTGATTATTTGTGGGTTAGTTATGTTTCGTTTATTCAGTGTTTATGTATCTTATAATATATTGGTCTCGATTGGCATATGTTATACATATATATTTACTTCCCATTTATTTATGGTGCTACATTTGGTGCTTAGGTACTATTGCCCCTGTCGAGTAGGAGCGCGAGGCGGGGCAAGAGGTTCCGCCGGATGAAGGACTTACTGAGTGGAGCACCGACAATGTAGTTTGACTTGTTGAGCCTAGCGCCATAAAGCCATACATATTGGTGGACTTTTGAGACTATTACCTTTGGACCTATAGCCGATTTATTTTGATGTCATGGTTGTGTTAGACCTTAACTTAATTTAAAACATTGTTAACTTATTTGAACTTATGTACTTTTGTACTACTTCCACTATGTTATCTTCATGGTTATGTTTTTACCATCTGCGCATGTTGTTTGTTCCTTGATGCTTCCGTGATTAGATTATGGTGACTGATCATCATGCATAACCTCACTGTGGACTTCGATCCACCTGGAATTGGGGTCTCTAGTATGAATGGTGAGAAAAATTCCAATTGACCTCAATTCTCACACCCTTGGGATCGGGATGGGGCTGGCCTAATCTTGGGGGCGTCATAGATCTCATCATCCATACATATACCACACTTAGAGAACAGATTTACCCATCAAAGTCGGGGAAGTGGCTCTCCGATTATGCAAATCGTGTGAGGAAATCAAGGGATTTGGTTGACTATGTGAGATGAACGTTGAGGCTTAGTGGGCAATAAAACGTATGGATCCACACGGTCCAATATAGAGCATATGTAGTGGCCACCTTAACCCTCTCTCTCTCTTAAGGAGTTGAGATTTGAGTTGGTTTTTTCTTTTTCTTTTTGTTAAATGGCACTCTTTATACAAACAACAGAATGGTACTAAAAAAGGAGTTGAGTTAATTGAATTATAATACAAAGCAACTGGGACATTTATAATTAAGGTGTCCAGCATCATGTACTTCATGGGGGTTCTGTTGTAACGGTCCACAAGCCCCAAAGGTTTTGCCCAACACCCATCATCATTATCATCAGCTTAGGACAACCCAATCCATCATACCAAAACTCATAAAACCCAAGCCTTTAGCATCAATGGTTGGGAAAATTTGGAGACAATTCATGGCTTTCGGACTTCTAGAGAAGCGGAAGTGTGAATGGGAAAGTGGTGCATTGGTAGGGAATGATTGAATGACGCTAGTGTAAATTGGGTCATTGGGTTGAGACTAATTTGGGGGTTTGTTTTTGGTAAAATTGAAAATCCTTATTTTGGATTTTTAATATTTCTTGTTAAATGATTGATTTGTCAAGGAAATCAAATACTTGCATTGATACCTAAAAGGTTTCATTTGATGGAAAATGCAGAGTATGGTAGGGAGGTGTAAAGATGGGGCACTATTATAGATTGCTTAGGGAACAAGGGAGAAAAAGCAGTGTCAAGAATGGAAAAGCACATGGAAAAGCATGGGTTTGAAAACTTTTTTCTATAAACATATAAGTCATTCTCAAAAGACTAATACCTCCAAGGAATGGTTTTTTAATCTCAATTAAAAGAAACTAGTAGATTTGTCAAGGGTATCAAATAGTGGCATTGATGCCTAAAAATGATTCCTTGGTAGCACTAAAAATACCTTCAATGGATTTGCAAAATTTGACTGGGGGAGGTGGAGACCAAGAAATCAGTGAGAGAGAATTTTTTATGAGTTGGTAGGATTTAAGAAATCCTCTCCCACTTTTTATTTTTTCACCCAAATGTGGGTTTTCCTCAAATTCGAGAAAGACAATAGAAGATTCCTCTCCGAGGACATTACCTAAACATGCCCAAATGATTCCTTGGTATCACTATGATTCCTTGGCAGTACAAGAAATACCTTCAATGGGTTTTCCAAATTCAATAGGAGAGGTGGAGACCAAGGAATCAATGAAAGAGATGATTTTTGATAAGTTGGTAGGGTTTGTAACATCCTTTCCAATTTTCTGCTTTTCACCCAAACGTGGGTTTTTCTCAAAATAGAGAAAGTCCAGAGATGATTTCTCTCCTAGGACATTACCCAAATATGCCCTAAAATTACCTAATGGATTTGCAAAATTCGATGGGGGAGGTGGAGTGCAAGGAATCCATGAAAGAGAGGGCTTTCGATGAGTAGGATTTGTAAAATCCTCTCCCACTTTTCCTCCTTTCACCCAAACATGGGTTTTTCTCAAAATCAAGAAAGACCAGAGAGGATTCCTCTCCTAGGACATTACCTAAACATGCCCTAAGGAAAGTACTTGAATCCGTCCTTCCAGAAGCACAGTGAGAATCATTTGGGACTCATGAAGTTTGAGGTGAGTACAAATTAATGAGAGTAAAATAGTAATTTCAATATATAAAACAACAGTTCTATGTTGCCATCTAATAGATTCGTTGATTCGCATTTTTCTTTTACCAATAGAAGTAATAATTTAGCCTCTACACAATTACTTTGATGGGGTAGATGCATCCTAATAAAGCGAGGTGGGTAGTCAATGTGATGAAAAGAAGATAAAAATAGAAAAGTTTTTCAAAGTTATTTTTACCTACCCACTTGAAAGTATTTTGAGCTTTTTTAAAACAAGTAAGTAATTATCTAGCCCGTAACCCACTTTGGAGAGCTAATCTCTTCTTCTACTTGAGTACTTAGCACTAATCTATCATATTTTCGGATATTGCCTTGAAAGCTGCCTTTAGACCTGACATTCGCCCATAAGAGATCAAAGTTTAAGCATTTCCCTCATGCAATATCCTAGGGTCGTGTGATTTCGCACAGATCATATATCCTAGGGCCGTACGATATCGCACCATTATTGTACAAACAGTTCTACGAAAAATATTTAAAATGTGACTATCGTGGGGCAAATGTCCAATGTAAGACTAGTAGTACAGTCAATATCCCTTTTTTCATATCACCAAAAATGGATGACATCTTATTCTCTCTTTTAGCCTCACTACCTCCATGATCTTTAAACATATAGGCTCTTAATTCGTAGGGAGAATTTCAATTAAGGCCTTAAGTTTTTATATTATTATAAAAAAAGACACAAGTTTTAAAAGTTTTCAAATTAGTCCCTAAGTTTTTCAGGAAGTTTTTAATTTAGGACATCTGTCCATTTAAAGCTATTTTCAGACAACTTTTTAGCTCAATTCTTTTAATACCTAAATTACATGATTAGATCTCTAGTTGACCCAACTAGACCTAACTCAAGTCTGAAACGGACTAAAACTACATTATGTTATTGTTATATATTTTATTATTTTATTTCATAATAAAGTAACAGTTGTATAAAGTGTAAAAGGAACTCAGGAGGTCATAATATTAAAAAAAAAAAAAAAAAAAACATTGGGAATTCAGACGTGGATTGGACTTCATTATTGGGTCTAAAAAATGGATTAACATTGCCTTGGCGGATTCTGATGAAAATGATATATAATAAAATAAAATTTTAAACAATATAAAATGGATTAGTTGCATGTCTAGATAAAAAGGTCTTGAACACAAGTCCACACCAAAAGAAGCAAAGCTATATATTGGATCATGCGACAAAGTAACACTGAAAAATCATACTTTGAGGGGTCTTCTTCATCTTCTTCTTCAAATTAGCAATATGTAAAGATCTTGAACTCATCGCTTTAATTATGAAATTGGATGTTTCAATGATGGTGGTGAGGACCGAGGACATGTAAGATGAGTATCAAAGGGGGCCACCTACGAACTCAATGATGTCAAACGTTTTCTTCATTTAGATTAGATGGGCTCCATGAAATGCCTTTACTAGAGAAAAAAAATAGAAAAAGCAGGAGAAACAGAACATATAAATGCAAAACAAATGGAAGAAGAGGAAGTAAGAGGGATGAAAGAGAATCGAAGAAAAAGATTTTCAAATAACATGTTTCCCCAAGTGCATCCATATTGGTTTGCAGTTTACAGCAATCAAGAATCCTTTGGAGTCAAAAGCTCGCATGTAGAGTTGATAAGAATACACATCAACAGGATCAGCCAAAATAGCAACTAATAAGGTTACACATCAGCATATTCAACTAAAATGGCAATATATCTTATTCACTACCAAGTCAAGGGATGTTGATTCTCACTCCCTAACCAAGGGATATTGATTCTCTGAATTTATGTCAATATTGAATCACATTTATTTCCTAGATCACCTGATTCCCAAAGGGATAAGGATGATAAGTTATTTGTAATCCATTATAAATTCTCATACAAATCATAATGAGATCATCAGTTGCACCACAATTACATGGTATAAGAGCCAAAAATAGGATTTGCATTGAGATAAGTGGCAAAAAGAGATCTTCAAGTTCAACTGATCTCAACCAAGGATCAATTGGCAGACATCATACAAAAGGACTACCATCAACAAGATTTCAAATTTTATAGTCCAAACTTACCATTGCTACAACACCGCAAAGTTTGAGGGGGCATGATAAGGATACACATTAGCATGATCAACCAAAATAGTAAGCGATAAAGATATACATTAGCAGAATCAACCAAAATGGCCACATATCTCATTCAAAAATCCAGACCGGAGATGTTGTTTCATCCAATCAAGATTTTTCAACTATATAAAATCCCATATTTTCTTTTTTCATTCAAAAAAAGCAATTGAGAGAGTGCATTAGCTGGCATAACATTTTATACAGTTGGCAAATCTTTAATGGATGAAACAGTATCTCCATGTTTCAACGAAACAGGGGATTCAGACTCCTCATTCACTCTGTAATCAAGGGATATTGATTCTTTGAGTTTGTGTTAAAATTGTATCACATTTATTTCTTAGATCACCACATTCTTAAAGGGATCATTCTCATAAAAATCATAATGAAATCATCAGCTACACCACAATTACGAATGAAATTAATTTCTTCCCTCCTTGCACCTATTCAAGCGCGGTCATCAAACTTTACTTTTGTAAGAATTATAATCCTATTTAGTATTGGAAAATTCATTGGGTATTGGACAAAACCTGGGATTTATAATTGTAATTTTAGTGGGACTGCTCAAGGAAGATAGTTACAGGATTTGTACTATAGACTCGATAAGGGAACTTGTCATGATGACATCACACGTTTTGTTGCCTTGCCATCACACGTGGACTTAGTGGCCTTGTTTTGATGACATCACATGTGTCATCACATTATGTCTTTTGTCATGATAGCTGCTTTTGGAAAAGAAAAGAGTTAAAAGAAAATCAAAGACTTAATTGAATGATAATGCCTCCGGTTTCGTGCAACAACAGAAAGGATTGTGCTCGAGCCAATGTTTGGGCGCTCGAGCGCACAAGAGGTAGTAAGCCATCCGCTCGAGCACACATTAATGCACTCGAGCGGTCAGTGCGCAGAAAGCAGTTTGAGTAGAAAACTTCCTTCTAAATTTGTTTCAACTTACTTCTTTGAGTCCTACTTGCTCTACAAGTATTGAGGCACGAATTAAAGCCTATATATTACCTTTCTCTCTCAACTCTAGGGTACCACTCTCCCATCCAAAAAGCTAGAGATCTATTGAGAGATTATTTTCCTCTCCAAAGCTTCAAGAGGAGAAAGACCTCCGTTGGCTCCTCTAGCAGACCCCGAGTGCCTAGCCCAAATGAATCCCCTTCTCCACCCTCATCTCCTCCTCTTCCTTCAATCGTTTTGAAACCAAATGTCAAAACTCTAGAGAGCCTTCAAGACAAGCCTATTGTAGTAGAACAGAGAGTACTTGTTGACAAAATTAAAAATTACAACCTTAGAGAAGTGGTTCGAAGGGTTGGATGGGATAGAATTTTAGGTTGGGGGGAAAATGCATATCCATCTATTGCCAAAAATATATATGCATCCATTTCTAGCACATATGTGAGTGAAAAATCCTGCTCTTTCACCATCTCCTTTACTGACAAAGATGAGGAGATTACCCCCACCAGAATAGGATCCATCATGGGAATCCCATGCTCTCAAAGTGGGATCACTTTTGTTTATGACTCATTGACTAAAGATAAAAGAAGGACATCTACCCTAGACCTATGTGGTTTTAATTCTGCTTGGAACCCTATGAAACATCATCTGACCCTATTTTCTCTCTTTCCCATTTACCGGATCATTCATAACATCTTCACTTACGATGTCTATCCAAGAATGGGGAATAGAACTGAACTAACAGCTTTTATGGTCAGTATACTATCTAAGGTGGTAACCAATATCCATATTTGTCTTCCTTCCTTAATATGTTAAACCAATATTAAGTTTCACAACACACCGGGTCAAAAACATGCTATTCCTTTTGGTTATCTTATGACCCAGTTGGCATTCTCTTTTGGTATCCCAAACCACACTCTGAAAGACCTCTATTCAAAGCTCCCTTCTCTCAAATTAAATTGAATCAAATGAATCTTCTTCCAAACCCTAATGTCCCGATTGCAAATGATCCTCCTTTTGCTCAAGAGCCTCCCAGTCCTCCTCCTCCTTCTCGTGCCTCGTCCTCAAGGCACAGCCCATCTCCTCAAACTTCCACTTCTAAATCTTCTCTTGATCATTTGGAAGCTATTGAGACAGATGTCGCTTATATAAAGCATGAGCAAAAGAAGATTAAGAAGACTGTTAACAAAATGTTCAAGTATCTTTCAGTCATTTCCAAGAGTTGTAGAAGAGATGATGTTGCTGCTCCACCTTCTCCGTCTCCCCCTCCTCCAGACTCGGATTAGATCATCTCATGTTTCTTCACCACTATTTTGTGTTCTCATTGGTTTATATTTTGGTGGTGTATCTTTTTGGATGGATATATTATTTTGGCAGTCATGGCTTTGAGATGTGTTCTCACTTTATCAAACTTTATGGTTATAAATGTTTAATGGAATATGTTTTTCTTTGAAATTCTCATTTAAATGTCAATTGTTCTGTTGTGTGTCACTTTATAATATAAGTTTTATGAATTTTTGGATATTGTCTTCTCTTCATTATGACTCTTAAATCTATATGGAACATGTTTTTCTAATATCAACCAGTCACTGCTATTGAAGGGTATTGTGTGTATAAAGTTATGTTTACAGGTTTAATAGCAATTTGATGTCAAAGGGGGAGAAAAAGGACAAGGGAAAGGACAAGGACAGGGGAACAAGGGAAAGGACAAAGGGAAGCAAAAGAAGAGAGTTGCTTAACAATGGGAGAGCAAAAGTCAGAAAGGAATAGTAGTTCAGTTGAAGGGTTTGCTACATTAAGGGGGAGCAAATCTGCTTTAATGGATGTTGGATGGTGGATGGTGGAATGGTGTTTTGTTGTTGTACTATGTTTGTGTGTTTGTGGTTTGCTATCAAATTGCAAAGGAGGAGATTGTTAGGGTGATCTTGTGTTTGCAATTTGATGTCAACTATGCATATCATGTTTAATCTTTTACAAATGCACAACCTTCTTGAAAATCATGAACAACTTTCTAAAAAATCCGTTCTTGAGGTGTATTTATCATGTTTCATATAAACACTTTTTAATTATTTTTATCCTTATTTGAAACATGGTTTTATGGTTAAAACTCTGTATTTTACTTGGTTGCATAAAAGAATTTTAAATTAAACCTTCAGATTTTCTAGATTCAGTTTTGTGTTTATTGTCAGTCAGGTGTCGGCAAACCGAAGTGGAACCGAGCTTAACCGAACCTCCTTCGGTTTCATTTCCAAAATGGTGTTTTGTTTGTCGGTCGATGTTCAGTTAACCGAACTTGCCTCAGACCTCGACTGAACTCTTGTCGGTTTGGGATCCAGAGAGCATGTAATTGCACATATTTGTTCTGTCCGTTCCTGTGTCAGTTACCTGTCGGTCGACCGAACAAGTTCGGTGAACCGACAGTGGAAATGGTCAAGAAAAATATGACTATTGGAAATATAGCCGTAGAGTTCGGCTGACCGAACCCTGTATGTCAGTCGACCAACAGTAAATCCGTTGGATGATATTTTTCTTATAAAAAGAGCTCTTCATCGGGTTCTTATGGGACTTCCTGAAACTTTAAAAAACCAACCCTTGGGGGATTATTGAAGAGCGTTTAGACCAAGGATTGGACATAACCTAAGGAAGCAAAGGAATCATCTTTGAAAGCAAAGGCTTGATCTCATTGGTTAAACACTTTAGTAAGCCTTACTTTTCCCAATATCATCAGTTCATGCTTTTTTAAATTATTGGTAAACTAATTCTAGCATGAAAAACTATGATATAATCTATTACTTTCATTATCTATTTATCTTGGATTCATTATCTTGATTCAAACCAAGTTATTCTCAATTTGATAGAAAATGCTATGCTTAAATCTTTGATGACTTTAAAAGAATGACTCATTCACTTAGTTGAATCTCTAGCTAGTTGTTTTTATTCCATGAACACATAGGAAACTATTTTGTTTTGAAAAACAACTATGCTCTTGGATCACATGTTTTTGGATTTGGAATTTCAAAACAACTTGTGAGTCATTGATTGTCATATCATCAACAAGTTATTTTTATACATGTGATTAACATTAAACTTCAATCAAAACATTTGAAATTTAGACTTTCAAAAGCTTTAAGCTTATATTCATTGAGCTATTTTTATTAAACTTGATTGAAGTTTCTCATGCATATATATAGAGCATTTATCTTTGCATTCATAGAGTATATGTGTTGAGTTGGATTTACACTTTCAAATCCGCCTATTTTAGAGGCATTGTAATTGAGCTTAAATTTTATCTCTTTTAGTGTTTGTGTAGACACTACTTTGAGAGAAGATATTCATCTTGTAAAGGTTATTGCTTGGCCTAAGATAAGCATCTTGTTAAGGTTATTGCTTAGCCTTTAAAAAGCATCTTGTTAAAGTTATTGCTAAGCCTAGAAAAGCACATTAATAGGTTGTTGTTTAGCCTAGAAAAACATCATTGTAAAGGTTTTTGCTTAGCCTATTGAAAAGCATAAATAGTGAAAATCCGGTGGGGTGTGGGATCACAAGCAGGTAGTGGATGTAGGCATTGATAACAAACCACTATAAATCTTTGTGTTGTGGTTGAGTTGTGGTGATTTTTATTGATATATTCCGCATTGTGTTTTGTAATCACCATTAGTGACTAAGTTAACTCTAAGAAATTAAAATTGGTCAAAATTGGTCACTATATTAGAAGCTTACCCTATTCACCCCCACTCTAGGGTTCAGATCCCGGACTTTCAATTACCAATTATATATTTGAGAAATAACGTCAGTCTTCCTTAAGGACCCACTTGTACATTTTTCATTTTATATTCATTCATTGAGAAAACACTGGCTGAACAGTTTTAGCAACCTTCCAAATCAAATGGAGTAAAGGAAGAGAAATTTGTGACAGGTGTAAAACATGAGGAAAAGTAGTGATTGTCCTCTTTTTTTTTATTTACAAACAACTATATATAACTAGATATATCCAAATCGTGGAAGTGGGCCTCACAATGTTGTTTGTGTTACGATGCATTGTAATAATGAAAGGCAAATCACAAAAGAGATGTGAGAGAGATTAAAGGGAGAATAATTTCCAAACTTCACATTTGGCAATCAAGTCCTCGAGGTAAAGATTTCTACTTTCAAAGTCATGGAAATTCCATGTTTGGCAGTTGTAAATCCCATAGGACTTGAACCTATGGAAATCCCTATTTGTGTGGATTTTCAAATCTGACCTCCCCCTATAGGATTTGAAAATCCTCACTTTTGTGGATTTTGCTGTTAAATTATTTTTTCTCATATATATGCATCGATATGCACTGATATTGATATGAACCACTATACAAGTCCTCAGCAGGGAATCCTTGTTCCAAAGATAGTGAGGAATCCTTGTTCCAAGGATAGTAAGGAATCCTCACATCTGCGGACTCCTCACCTGTTGCCAAACATGCTAGGTACTTGCACATTTGACATTGTATTGTGTTTTTCCAAAATAGGTTAATAGGGTAGATGCACCGTAACAAAGAAAAGTAATCGATTAAAGAGATGAGAGAGGTAATTAAGACATACTATTTTTCAAAGTTTGTTGTACTTGCCCATTTGACAGTATTTTTTGTTTTTTCAAAACCTGTAAGTAATAATCTAACATACATAATTGCTATTGTTAGCTAATCTCTTCTACTTGAGTACTCAGTACCAATTTGTCATAGTAAGGTTTTTTTTAGCATAACAAAAGAGGAAAAATATGTTATTTTCTCTTTTAGTCTCATTACCTCCACAGGATATAAATAAATAGGCCCTTATTTCTGAAATGCTTATGTAGATGGAATTCAATTCGTTCAAAATGAAATCAAGTCAATTCCACTCGACTTCTACAAATTGAAGGAAGATCCACTAAAGAAAAGTGAGAAAAACCCTCTCTTTCATTGATTTCTTGGTCTCCACCTCCCCTATCAAATTTTGCAAATCCATTGAAGGTATTTTTAGTGCTACCAAGGAATTATTGGGCATGTTTGGGTAATGTCCTCTAAGAAGAATCATCTCTAGTTTTTCTCAATTTTGAGGAAACCCCATGTTTGGGTTAAAAGAGAAAAAGTGGGAGAGGATTTTCCAAATCCTATCAACTCATCAAAAATTATCTCTTTCAATGATTCCTTGGTCTCCACATCCCCCATCAAATCTTGCAAATCCATTGAAGGTATTTTTAGTGCTACCAAGGAATTATTGGGCATGTTTGGGTAATGTCCTCGGAGAATAATCATCTCTGGTTTTTCTCAATTTTAAGGAAAACCCATGTTTGGGTTAAAAGAGAAAAAGTGGGAGAGGATTTTCCAAATCCTATCAACTCATCAAAAATTCTCTTTCAATGATCCCTTGGTCTCCACATCCCCCATCAAATCTTGCAAATCCATTGAAGGTATTTTTTAGTGTTACCAAGAAATCATTTATACCTCTGTATAATTGCAAGTGGGTGGTGTTATGTATTCAGGGTTTTACCAATAATCAATCGTGAGCGGGTCAGCGGGTTCCTCGTCATAAAAAATCAAAATAACGAGGTCGACATTTTTGCTAACAGATCGGGTTTGGGCATCTTAGTCAGAACTCATAACTCTTGGTTCTAGAATTGGGCCGTTTATTAATGGGAATGAGAGTATCCTAGATTGACAAGTTCCTATTAGAACTTTCTTTCGTTTGTGATTATCCAAAACTCAAGGACTGTTTTAAGCCCTTATTATTATTCTATATTAGTTCATATGAGCAAGAGTTCTGCGTTTGAAATGGGGAAAATAGAATCCATGTCAATCTAGGATGTGAGGGCCCCCACCCCTTACTCTCATAGTACCATGAGAGTTACTCTCATAGGAGCACCTCCATTTATATATAGAAAAATTCTCAAAAACTCCCCTACTGTCTCAAAAGGGGAGTTTCTGCCCCTATCTAATAGTCAATGATTTGTTAGTATTTTAAGAGAATCTATAAAAGAGGAGAGAGAATTGATAAGTATATCATTGATGACATGTGTCACACTTTCGTTGGCTAAAATAGGTGTCTTTTTTGTGAAAAACCCACGAAGAGTTTTGTAGCATAACTCAGGTAGATATATGTATATGAGATCTGGTCCTATAGGGACTGTCCTTACAACTTACTATGCGGACAGCCTAGTTGGGCCCACCGTGAGACCCCACTGATCATGGGACAGAGGGGGACCGAAAGATCCAAGTAGGTGTCTTTTTTGTGAAAAACCCACGAAGAGTTTTGTAGCATAACTCAGGTAGATATATGTATATGAGATCCGGTCCTATAGGGACTGTCCTTACAACTTACTATGCGGACAGCCTAGTTGGGCCCACCGTGAGACCCCACTGATCATGGGACAGAGGGGGACCGAAAGATCCAAGTGGGGCCAACCTACATATCAAATTTGCAGTCAAATCTAATACCTCTAACCCCTTCATCCATGGTCCACAAGTTTAACAGCTTTATATCAAACAAGAAAAATTGACCCTCAATCCAACGGTCTAGTTCATCCGTATCCATATAAATTCATGGGATTCGATGAATATAAGGGGGTTGTGAATGTGATCAATTTGGATGGGTCATAGGGTGGGCCCCAATGGGGTTAGAGGGGGACCGAAAGATCCAAGTGAGGCCCACCTACATATCAAATTTGCAGTCAAATCTAATACCTCTAACCCCTTCATCCATGGTCCATAAGTTTAACAGCTTTATATCAAACAAGAAAAATTGACCCTCAATCCAACGGTCTAGTTCATCCGTATCCATGTAAATTCATGGGATTCGATGAATATAAGGGGGTTGTGAATGTGATCAATTTGGATGGGTCATAGGGTGGGCCCCAATGGGCGTTACGAACTGTGCGGACCGTAAGGATGGTCCTTATAGGACCGGTTCCATATATATATATATATATAGAGAGAGAGAGAGAGAGCAAGGCTCTCCTAAGCTCGAGCTTATGATAAAATTTCGTAAGCTCATGCTTGTGGGGCCCACCTTTGGTCCATCCAAATGGACCAAACATGTGACCCCCCTAGATTGCACATGTCCACCAACTCTCAGTCATATCCGAATTTACTAGACCGTTGGATCGATTATATATCGATCTGAATGGACTGTTAACCATTAAACTTTGGGCCCATATGGAGATAATAGAAATCACGGTTGGGGCTTATTTTTTTGCAGATAGGAGGATCACAGGTAATCCTTGAAATCCCCCTCATCCCCATCCCTATGGGTCCCCAGTGCCCACCACACACTTGAGCTTAGGAGAGCTAGCCTCATATATATATATATATATATATATGCAGGGGAGCGGTCAATCGTGTCGTGCTTACAAATTCGGGTTTCAGGTTAACGAATTTGGATTAGAATCACCTCAACCTGTACACGACCCATTAAATAAGTAGGTCCAAAAATCAAACACAAACACGACCTATTTTTTTAACAAGTTACACAACCCGACCCGTTAAATAATTTTATCCATTTTGGACCATTTCAATTAACAAACACTCTTTTGCTAATGAAAAGAGAGTGAATGAGTTAGAAATGATCTTTTATGTGTGGGTTTTAAGGTTTCACTTCAACCTATTCAAACTTACCAAAATACTCCTCATGCATTTTATAATTTATGTCATTTATCATTTGGCGGGTTGTATCGGATTGTTAATATGTTACCGATTTTGTTCATTCACGACCCGCTAATTTAACGGGTTAACGGGTCCGACCCATTAACAACACGAACCCGTGAAGAAGCCACCCGAACCTGTTAATATCGTATGGGTTCATGTCGTGTTAACGGGTCGTGTGGCATTTTGACAGCCCTATATATATATATAGAGAGAGAGGGGGGGGGGGGAGGGGGAGGTTAGGGGAGCATAAGGAAACCGCATGTGACTAGTTGGAAAGATTTCTAGACCCGCCCAGTTTCACATTTCCCCCCTTTCTAAAGACCTCTCTCCCTCTCTCAACTTCTCCTCTCTCAGCTCTCTCACTTTCAGTTCCAAGCCTCAACCCTCTCTGCACTCTTCATCTCCGACCTTCCCTCCATCTCTCTCGTTCTAAAGGAAAAACCAAAAGAAATCAATCGTCTTCCTCGATCATATGCAGAAAAAAGCCCAAAATCGATACTTCGATCCTAGCCCTCTCAATGATCTTCCTCTTCGTCTTTCTCCTTCGTCGAAAGGAAAAGATCAGTCGACAAGGAAAAGCCCAAGTCAACTCCTTGGCAATCGTTCCCTACCCGCCATCTTCATCATCTCCTTATATATAAATATCTATCTACTATTATAAAAGAGGGAATGTTGCATAGTTTTTTCACTACACCATTGTAGGGCCCACCCCAAAATATTATAATAGAATAAAATAATATATTATTATTATATTATAATAATAATATAATATCTATACCCTTATTATCTATCCATATCTACTATTATAAAAGATGAGATATTGCAAACTTTTTCATTACACCATCGTGGTGCCCACCCCCAAATATTATAATATAATATAATAATATATTATTTTGAGAAATTGCAAACTTTTTCACTACACCTTTGTGAGGCCCACTCCAAAATATTATAATGCAAACTTTTTCACTACACCATTGTGGGGCCCACCCCCAAATATTATAATATAATATAATGGAAAATATTCATATGTATCTATCCCTCACCATAGGGTGAGTGATGCTTTTATAAATGGTATTTTTCAAGTACAAAATAGGGGGGATTTCAAGTACATAGGGTAAAGTACAAAAGGGGGATTCATGTGTAAAAAGGGAAAGTGCCCTCACCCTATGGTGAGGGATAGATGCACATGAATGTCCCCCTAATATAATAATATATTATTATAAGAAATTGCAAACTTTTTCACTACACCTTTATAGGGACCACCCCTAAATATTAGAATCTATCTATTATTTTATCTATATCTACTATTATAAAAGAGGAAGAGAAGTTGCATACTTTTTCACTACAACTTTGTAGGGCCCACCCCCAAATATTATAATATATTATAATATAATAATATATTATTATTACATTATAATAATAATAATAATATAATATCTATACCCTTATTATAAAAGAGATGAAAGTGTCATGCTTTTTCTGCTTTTTCTCTACACATCCGTGGGCCCCACTTAGTATTATTATATTATATATATAATAAAAGAGAACTACACATATGTTGGCCCCAATAAAAGAGTAGAACGTATCATGCTTTTTCTCTATACATCTATGGGCCTCATTTAGTGTTATTATATTATATATATATATATAATAAAATAGAATTACACATCTGTGGGCCCCACTTAGTAAAAGAATTTGTCATGCTTTTTCTCTACATCTACACATCTGTGGGCCCCACTTAATATTATTATATTATATATACATATATGTATACAATAAAAGAGAACTACACATCTGTGCCCCACTTAGTAAAAGAACTTGTCAAGTTTTTTTTTACATCTACACATCTATGGGCCCTACTTAGTATTATTACATTATACCACTTAGTAGAAGAACTTGTCATGCTTTTTTTCTACACATCTGTGGGCCCCACTTAGTATTATTACAACATCTATAGGCCCCACTTAGTATTATTATATTATATATATAATAAAAGAGAACTACACATCTATAGGCCCCACTTAGTAGAAGAACTTCTCATGCTTTTTCTCTACATCTACACATCTGTGGGTCCTACTTAGTATTATTATATTATATATATATATAAAATAAAAGAGAACTACACATTTGTGGGCCTCACTTAGTAGAAGAACTTGTCATGCTTTTTCTCTACACATCTGTGGGCCTCACTTAGTATTATTAAATTATATGATATATATATATATAATCAAAGAGAACTACACATCTGTGGGCCTCACTTAGTATTATTATAGTTCAATGAAATGCTTAGCTCAAATGAGAAATTTCAATTGATATTTTCATGTCTAGGAAATTTCAACTTCGATCCCAATGCCTGTAAAGACACGATTTGCTTGTCAAAGGAAGAGATGAGAATGCCAAAGATTGCTTGGAATCCATGTGATTTGTTGTTTATCCGTTTAAAGCTATGAGTTGGGTACTGTTCTGGTTGGTTGGTATTTTGTTTCATTGAATTTACAAAGCTAGAAATGAAATATGTGAAATAGAATTGTGACATTTTAAACATTTAGTACTCCAACAACATTCGACAAAGTGAACTTTGTGACAATAGAAAATCTCTTTTTAATGTTGGGACTTTTTTTATGTTACTGAAATAGTGAGATTTACTTTAAATTTTTATAAGCGATTAAAAATGAAGAAAAGTTGAATATTCAAAAATGACCAGCAATATTAGAAATGAAATAGAATCTTAACATTCAAGGGAGGTAGTGACCAGTTGAGTTTTTTTTTTTTTTTTATGTTGTTTTGGTTGTTTTTGTGTTGTATTATCCAGCTTGGTGGATTGGTCATCTTGTATGTCATCTTTGACATGAATGGTTTTGGCAGAAGGTTTGGCTCATTTATGATTTTTTTTTTAATCTTTTAATGCGTTCCCCTCTTTATGGAAAAAAGAAAGCAAAAAGAAAAAATAATTGGAACATGTTACACATTTTAGTGCATCAAACTTTATAAGGAATAACAGAAAATCGTTCCAGTAGTTCCTAAGAGTTATAGGGCTTCAGATATTCATTAATGGTTAAAATGTAAAATCATACATGAATATTAAAAAATGACAATCAAATAACCTTTCTTTTAATGGAATTTGATTTAAGAAAACATGAGAGATGAATGCTCATCCATCACCCTGGAACTCAAATCTCATGATGGTCAAGGTCCCGTTTGCATCCATAACCTCGTGTTTCTCACTCCTCACTTCTTTAATAATCTTTCAGCAAAGCTTATTCACAATGAATTCCTATGTATACTAGCAAATATGTTAGGGTGCAGTAGAAATCCGCAATCGATACAAAACACTATGCACAAGTAGATCTAACTAAATAGTCACCCTAAAAAATATAGAAAAATATTTTATGCGGTTTGATAATATGCTTGTGTCAAATCGGAAAAAGAAATACTGGGACATATATATATATCCCTTTTGCTGAGAAAGTATGGTTTTTTCATGCTTAGTGATGAGGACTTGGGTGACATTAGTGGGTTGAAATGAGGAAGTTATGTCATTGATGTGTGGGTACACTATACGAAGATGCTGTGGAGAGGCTTAAGGTCTATTTAGATGCTTCATTTTCTTTGTAGCCAAATAATCTCGGTGTCAAAAAGTTTTTTTTGTGAATATGCAAGCGTATGCAGATTTTTGTCATGTAAGCCTTTTCTTGATTTCTTCATTACATGCAAGTTGGTTTTCTTTTAAATTTTGTTGCTATATGTCAAACCAACATCTAATGTAAGTGACTAATGGCTTGTCTCATTACTTCTTGAATTATAATAAGGTATTTTATTTTTCCTTTCAAGTTTTTATAAGTATGATGCAATGGAACCCATCATTTTGATATGCCTACTCATGTTTTTAGATCCACTCTCTTATGTTGATTTGAAGTGATTGCTTTAGGGCCCCTGTTTTTTTGTTTTAGGCAATTCTAGCAACATGCATTCCTTCATTATTATTCTACGTGCTAAACTGTGTTTAAGGGTGCTAATTGTCTTTCTTTATGATTTTGCATGCTTCATCCAAGGCATCATCTCAGGTCGAACCAGTATTACTCTTGGACTTGATTCCTGTCCAACATTGCAACCACATTACTATAATGCTAAGATAATGAATTTTCCATTAAATTTTCTTAGGAAGTTTGAAGGAAGTAGTTGTGCCCACCCAAAGAGTGCATGGCTAAACATCTCTTTATAGTTGGTTCTCTTGCTTCAAATTATTATATGTGTTTTCAAATATTCACTTACTACAAAATTAGAATGTAACAGAACTGATTTATGATACATAAAAAGCTAACAGAAGTGCCACAAATGTATATGATTCAAAATTTGGTAGCAATGTCATCTTAATTCAAGAAAGCTTTTTTAAGTTGTTGCTCTGGCCCTCATCTTGACATATCAATCTTGTTTCTTTCCATGATATTCAAATTTCTTTGTATCAGTATTACTGTCATTCAGTACTTCTCAACATGAATTTGGTATGTATTTGGCACTAGGTTTTAGACAAATTTTAATGGAAAATACACCGAATGATCGATTTATATTGAAATTGGTGAGTGTTTTGCCTAATCATGTATAGCCAGAAAAAGTTGGTTTTCAACTTTTTTTCAGTTAGTTTCCTTCCATATATCTTGTTATTCCATTTCTTCTTAGTTTTTTCTATTTAAGCTTTTACTGAATTTCATAAGAACAATGAGTGATTGCAAATTGCTTAATTTGCCAAAAAAATTGAGCTATATGTAAACTGGTCATTCTCCGTTGGCATCGTTAATATTGAGTTTTTCAAGGACTTTATTTTTCCATATTATCATTCTAAAAGAGTATGTTCCAATGCATGTGCAGGGCTCCACTAGTATGTATATATATATATATATATATAGAGAGAGAGAGAGAGAGAGATTGTGACCCGTTAACTGTGATCCCACTAAATGAATGGGATCACCTGATTTTCTAACCATAATCTATGCCTAGCTACTGGGGTACATGGCCAGAATGTGGTACAAAGCCAATTTGTGAAGAGTGACATCAGGTCTGGCAGAACTCATATGTGATCCTTTTGAGGGATCTGCAGTGTGCTTGAGGGTCTGAATTAAGTAGTGGTTGTGGTGGGGATTTATAAGATCAACAATCTTGGTCATTGACCCATACCAACTTTTAAGGAACCAATAACCCAGAAACGTTAATCATTCTTGTTGCAGAAACCTAATCTTATGTTTGAGGCGGGCATCTGTTGTAGCCAAGGATATAGGCCATTTCGTGGATGAGCCAGGGCTCCAGCCTCCAAGTTACATTAACAGATCAAGAAACAGTGTTTTTTTCTCAATGGAGATTGGAGAAGGGAATGTAGACATAATGACTTCAAATGAGTTTGAAACACTGCCCCTGCCCCATATACCAACATGTTTTTAAAAATTCAAAGATTAATAAATCATATTATAAACAGATAACTAGTGTCTAAAAACTCAGAAACATAGACTTGGGAAGCCTCTGAGTGAAGTAACCCAAGCGAGTCCTACTGAGAACTCTTCTGATTTGGTCAGCCCATAATAACACAAGCTCCCATTATAGGCTAGCAATTATCCAGCAGGATGGCTGATTTTTCTTCTTATATCAGCCTCTATATATGTTTAGAAGTTAAAATGGCAGCAGCAACAGAAGAAATGAATTCACAACCAATCTAATGGCCAATATCCATATATATTGGTTTTTGGGTTCAACTCAATACACACTAGTACTTAACCTGGTGAATTTACAAATATGACATGCTCCTCTTTCTTGCAGATTTGCATCTACGTATGGATCACCTTGAACTAAAACTGAACTGGGCGAGGAATCTGAAAAGTTGTCTAGCTAGCCCAATCGGGCTTATTTTAACACGATCAGATGAATAAGTATTTGACTTATAGGCTTATCCAGCTCGAGTCCAAATAGTAGATAATGGTCCAAACAAGAAGAAAAACTAGCCCAGCCCCATTTTAGTGTGGCCTTTGCCTTCGGAATTTAAACATGGAGAATAACACCAACAAAAAAGTACCCAATAAAATGGAGGCTGATAAATTGAAAAATTATGTACATTTGGACATGTTTCTTTCTTGTTGAACGGAATGCAATGATGACCCGCATAATGGAATTCTCACAGCACTCCTTCGAAGCCACAGTTCATACATTACCATGTAAAAAGCATCATAATCAACAGGAAAGAGATGCCATTGGAAATGCTTACGGACCTTTAACACATTTTTTTGTAGGATTGTATACTCATCTGACCTTATTCCATGTAGAATTTTCTTCAGCAGTGGAATATCCAAGGTTGCGACTACAAGAGAGAAGCTCTTCCAATTTAGTATATCCGCAAATGGCAGATCATAGTGGTTGGCGATGACTACAGGAACACATCCATAGTAGAGAGAATCGCCTATTCTTGCAGTGTTTACTTCAAAGCCTTTGACATGAAGGCAGAACTTGCTATGAAGGAGCTCCTCTGAGTATGACGTATTGAGACGGCCAGAATGGACGGCAATCTCAAAGTCATTTTTCCATGCTTGAAGAAGCTTCTCACGCACAGGAGAGTTGACTGATCCAGCAAAGAATGCTAGTTTTTTCCTGCCAAAAAAAGAAAAAAGGAGGAAATGAAAATGTGGGTCATGGTGTTTTGAAAGAGTAACAGCAAGAGGATTATGTGAGGTTTGCGTAGATTGGTAAAAGAATAAAAGAGGAAACAAAAGGAAGAAGAACACCCAAGCACAAGTTCCATGCTGGAGGCAGCTACTAATAAACCATCACCAGGTCCTTTGTTTAACTAAGATATCACAAGAAAATCGCAAGAAAATCGCAAGCACATTTACTAATCCCTATTTTAGCTATGCTGATATGCACATATGCACAGATAATTGCAAATGAAGCATAAGCATCAATGGGAAGTGAGACACGTCAAATTTTTACAAGGTTGTTGCGAATTTCAATACCTAGATATGGAAAGGATAAAACACCAGTTTTTCACATGTAAGATTAAATCATGACAATGCAACACAGAGTCACCAACTACTTGGGTATTTGCTTACCAAAAAAAAACTACTTGGGTATCTAATGCATTGAAAGCACTTCCAAGTGTATTAAGACTTATATTTTAGAGAACCCAGGAAGTTCATACCGAGGAATCACAAATAGCAATCCCATTCCCTATGCAATATGCATCAAGAACACTCTATTGTTCAGAAAAGTTCACACCATCAACATAGCAACAAGGAAAAACCTCAAAACAATATTTTTCCCATTTTTTATAGCTAGTGTTATTATTGTATTGAATAAGGGGTCCAATTAATAAAGGTGTTAGTACGGAAAACTATGTCTAGCATTAGACATCTGCTTACCTGGGTCACATAACTTTTTCTCCATAAAAATCCATAGTCTTAGAAGAAGCAGGTTATGCAGTTTTTCTTTCTATCAGAGCAGGAAGTACCAAGAGTTCAAAAGTAAGAAGTGCTAGGTAGATTTGTCTTACATTTCCTATCAGCTTAAGCTGTTGGGATGTATTGGCTAGTCAGACTAGATATGGTATTAGAGCCATGCTAGGTCCCGAATTTGAACCCTGGAGAGGCGTTATTCCCCTTGGTCGCGTGGGTAGGCACGTGTGGGTTACGAATTTAAATGGCATCACGTTCCCATTCGAGAGGGTGTTTTGGGGGGACATAAGCTTCTAGGATGTATTGGCTAGCAGGACTTGACAGGAAGAATCTTATATATAATAAATTCCTTACTAGAGGCTTCTTGCAAAACAAAGAAAAGGTTCAGAAAATATGGACCAGATCATGGTAATTTTGAAAATGTATACGAAATCAATTTTGGACCAATGTTTCAAAATGCTAAGATGTTAAGCAAGCCGTCCAAATCCAATTGCCTAAAATGTGAGGTATAACCCTCAATAAGTGGAGTTTAAGCCTCACAAGTATGCATTTTCAGTGAAATAAATAACTAAATAAAATATCAGAATATATCACAAAGTTGATTGTTTCAAATCTTTAATGAGTCGACTAAGGTTGACTTAAGCTAGCCCCAGATATTACAACTTTTTTTTTTTTTTTAAGAAACCTTTTCAATTGTTAAAATTACAAGCTGAAAAACAAGATGTGTAAATGGGTGTATTCCCTCTGATATGAAATCTGATTGAAGAGTATGCTTCATCTGCAGTGCATGCCTCAAATATGGCTCATACAATGAGGTGTCTGCCCCAAATGCTACCCCTGTTTCTGACTTGAACCCTGACGCCTTGCCTCAAGGCATAAACCTCAAATGCTTTTAAAATGCTGACTTGGACAGAAATAGATGTTAAGTGACATACATGAATGAAAATAAAAAATCGTAATGTCTCCTCAATATCTGATTTTCATCTAAAAATGCTATAGCAAAACAATTAAATTTACCTTTCTGCCAGATCAACATTGGGAGGATTTCCTTGTCGTGGCCAAATTTGAGGCAAAGATGCATCCTTGTGTGCAATATATCCAGACAGGAAATAGCTTGAAGAGCACACAACTTGAATAGCATTTAACTTTACTTCCAAGGCCTTTTCCATTGCTGACCTACCAGTGGAATGACAGGCAACATAAAAGTGGTCCGCCCCACCACTTCTGTTCCAATATGGGTAGTTTTGACTAATGTTGGATATATACATTTTGATAAAATCTTGGATGCCTCCAACATTAACTCTTGGATCATGCCGCAACCTTGCAATAGAGAAAGGCAAGAAGAACAGATCCGCCTCTGATGGATCCTTCGTGATGAAATGGCTTCCCATGAGAACCTTTTTGAAGTAGCTTTCACTAGCATAATTGCCACCAGGTTCAAAATCCACTGGCAAGAGGACATGTGCAAAGGGGTCATCCTTCTTATGTGGATAAACGTATATCTTAAAGCTTCTATTCATCTCTTTGTAGTCTACCAGAAATAGATCTTTGTCATGAAAAACTTCCTTCCTGATAGTTTTTCCTGAAGTATGACCAGAAAGTAACAGTGTAACTAGAGTTGTGTTCACAATAAATGAAAAAAGAGATCAGCAGAACTCATCCACTTCTCTCAAAAATAAGTAGCAGCAAGTTAGGTCCCCTTAATATCAGTACACAGTCTATATAAACTCATAAAAACATGGAAACTGACCTCATTAGCTAAAACTTTAATGGAAGTGTAAGATCAAAACAGCGGCTGTAAAACTTGTTGAGACTTCTAAAGACATGACTGCATCAACTGGGCAATTTTAAATTTGAAATCAAGTCATTGTTATGAGCCAAGTCACTTTGGAAACTTTGTTATCGTATTTGTTGGGTTTTAATGCATGCGTTTAACTCATGTACCTAGATAGCCAATTTCCCAGGCCTGTTCAAAATTTCACTTAACTTTGGAACATAACATTGTGTTTTGTAACCAATGAAAACTTGAGCCAAAGCTCAATTCATGTCTATGAAGGGTATAAGGCAAATCAAGTTGGATTGTTAATGGCAATAGGGAGTTCCCCAGTAGGCACACTGCCACAATAGGTTGGGCCATGCTTCAATGATTCAGATCATTGACCCCAATCTTTGGCCCTCTATCAAGTGAATGTGGACAATAAGTAACAGATCTCATCATTGTCCCAACTATGTTGAGGTTGACTTTTTTTTTTTTTGTGACAAAATTTTGCGCTGGCTGTCAACCTGCCTAACGCAACCCTCCTCCTTTACCCAAGCTTGGGACCGACGGTAAAAACTGGTTTTACTACCTCCATCCACGTCCTCTTCAGCCTACCCCTTCCCCTTCGTAGGCCATCAACCTGCATAACCAACCCCTTCTCCATTGTCAGCCTGTGTTAGACATGTGCAAACCATCTCAAATGGGTCTCTCTAATTTTATCATCATCATCATCAAAGCCTTGTCTCAACTATTTTGGGGTCAGCTAAACGAACTATGTTTCTCCATTCCAATCTATCTTGAGCTAAATCCTCAGATAAGTTACACTTCTTCATATCTATTTTTACTACCTCAATAATTTTATCCCCTATTGATGCTACCCCTAAATTCTTTTCAAAGCGCTCATTTCTTATTTTATCCTTCTTAGTTTTAACATCCACCTCAACATTCTCATCTCTACTACATCCACTTTGTACATATGTTGCTTCTTAATTGGCCAACATTTTGCTCCATAGGTCATAGCCAGTCTAATCATTGTCCCGTAAAATTTTCCCTTCAATCTCATTAGCATCCATATGTGACAAAGCACTCAAGAAGCATTTCTTGATCATCTACTTGCATGCGAATATTTGAGGAGTCACCATTGTTCCATCTGAGAGACTTCTATGCCATGATATATCCATAATGGGCGAATTAGATCAATAATCTTGAACAGAAAACCATGGGCCACATTTCCACTGATAGTTTGCTAATTTGGAACTTCCTTATGTATACCATTAATGAGAAAAAATTACAGAGTGAATTGTATGTTAGCTTAACAAATATACCACATTTGAAAGAGAAGTCTTTTTAATTAACTTGTAGATTCACCTGTTCCATATGTGATGCATATGAACTTCAGATATATAGGAAATTATAGGTCATAACCATACATAATATTTTAAACATTACAATGAGCTATAAGGACTCAGTGCTCAGCAGTCAGCACTACCAACCGAATCAATTAAGTGGACAAATTTTACGTAATCTGATCAAACCTACAACTGAAAATTGACCGAGGGAACCTGTTAAAGACAAACTACAACCTTGTCTGAATTCGACGTGAGTTGCAGATGCTCATAATGCACTTTATCAGTAAGTTCTCTAGTAGGCTTAGCATAATAAATAAAATAAATTCCGAAATTAGTAATAGCTCAGCAGCAAGGCACCTCACTCTCACAGCACCAATCAAGGATCGATCCCTGGTCCTCACGTTGAAAGTAGCTTTCCCGCCCAGTGTTCAAAATGAATCAAATTCTTCTCTCTATTTCTGATAATGAGATGTTAAAAGCACCCCCATTTCCAATAGATGAAAAATCCCATGAACCTTTAGATGATGTTTCTTTTTATCCTAAACATCATCATCCATGAAAACCTATCCCACCAAAATCATCTTAGAAAAAACTCTTGGAAGAATTCCAATACAACAATAGAGAAAATTCTAAACAATAATAAAAATAAATAGAACACATAAATAGAGTACAAAAGGCCTACATAATCTGTGTACCATACATGCTATTGGGAAATGACAAAAAAGAGTAGCAGACTAGCCATAGACCATGAAGGAACTGAAAACTGCCACGAAAATCGCTATTGTCCTCTTAGGTAAACCATCCACATAGAGTCAAATTCTAAGAAAGCTAGCTAATTTCCCAACTGTATCTAATTGCCAGTTTCTATCATTTCCAATTTAGCTCAACACAACAGCACAGCTACATCACTTATTTCAACCCAATGTCAGTCATGCTCTTAGAATTCTATTCACCAACATCAACCTTACTGCCCCAAATGCAAAACAGACTAAAATATTTGGCCAAAACCCATGAACACAAATCAATTACAAATGGAAAAAAAAAAAACCCACATACCATTTGATCCTATTCGGTTCTGGGTCAACAGATATGGGTCATTCCGAGTTTGTACGCCACCATTACCTGAAAAAGGCGGAGGCTTTCCAAGTGCAGGCGATTGGGGTCGTTGGGAATCGAGCATTGAAGTGGTCTGAGGGGAAGAACGGATGAATTGGCGAGCTGGAGGGTGGGATTTGGAAGAGGCATGTAAGAGAAGGAGAGGGGTGTGATGGGGTTGGTGGAAGAGACTGGAGGTGAGAGAGATGTAGAAGAGGATGAAGAGAGAGGTGATGAGAGCCAAGGTTGTGGGTATGATTGAGAAGCGCTGAAACGACTCTCTGAGACGAGTTGGAGATGTTAGAGACAGAAAAATCGAAGAACGATACATAGACATGTGAACATAAAAAATAAAATAAAAAAAAACACTTCTTCTCTTCTTTTGATCTCTTTCCTCTGCGCAGAGAGAGAGATCGATCGATCGAAGTTGATTCCAAGGACTGGAAGAAGAGAATGAGAGAGGGGTTTCTTCTTTCAACGTTGGAGTTGACTTCACTGCAGACAATTCACTACAGACAATTGCAGAGATGTGGCCCACTTTGTAGAAACATCAAAAACGTGCGGTCACATTTCCCTTTCCAGTTTGGGCGATCAAGATCTATTCCTTCGTTGCACATTTTCTAAGAGGGTTTGGGATGGTCTTGCTCAGAAATTATTCTTGCCCGTTGTCCCATGTGATTCTCCTCCGGATATATCTGATTCGTTCTATCCTTCATAGGCTTGATCCCAATCGGATTTACAAATTCTGGGAATATAAATTTCTCTAGCTTACTCATTGCATATATGGAGAAAACGCAATGCTAGAATATTCAGGAATAAGAGTTGCCAACCTGATGATGTACTGCATGCTATTCTTATAGTACAGTTTCCAAGTGGGATGTTATTTTTAGGGCTCTCTTTATTGTAGCAAACGCGACCTCCCTAGTCCCTCCTCATGGACCAACTTTGCATGCTCAATTAAGATCTAATTTACCAAATTGGATGCTGCCTCTCTATTTCTCATATGCACTCTATCTTGCTAGGGATGTTTTGGAGGGACAAGGAAATATCAGAAGAGGGTCTTTTACAATCTGATATGGGTTTTTATTAGGGTATTTGTTAGTTACTGCAGCCAGTCCCTCACAATTTTGCTATGTATATCGATGGAAGGGGATAGTCACTTAATCAAAGTTTTAAAGGATCACACTCGATCTTTCTGGATGGAGCACTTTAAAGCTATGAAGGTGGCCCAAGTTCTTAGAAAGTTTTAAGAAATTCAATTCCATGAGATTTCTACTCGCTCACTTCACTTGAGTAGGAAATTGAAGAACTCATTCCAAGTAATGCATCGCGGTTCAATGAATGCATTGCTTTCCCTATTCAATTCTTAGCTTGCTTGTACCCCGTCTGTGGGATCTCTGTTCTATATGGTTTTTGCTTGTACCCAGGCTGTGAGATCTCTATTCTAATGTTTATGTTCACTAATAAAATGGGGTTCATAGGATCACTTCCTTTGTAAGAGATTTCTTTTGTACATTATCCATATCTTTTAGAAAATCGAGGACTATCTTATCTTTTAAAAAAAAATCACTAATAAAATGTAATGCAGTGATGGGTCAAATTAAGATAAAAAAAAAAGGGGAGTGGGAGGTAAAATTAAAAAGTTATGGCCTTTTGTCATTTAGTAAAATGAGAATGGAGCTTTCAAAAGCACCTTAATTTTCTAGGAGTCTTAATTTTCTAAGCATCTTTCAAGAAAAAAAAATGAGAACATAGCTTTTTTGACTTTTTTTAAAAAAAGAATACATTTTTCGTGATTTGGTGACATGGGGATTTTTTTTTACATTTTTGGTAAAAAGTACAAGTGTTTTTTGAAATATAGTATTTTTTTATTTGACCACTTTTCTTTTATTGTCTCTTGAAATAACCATTCACCTTGCTTAACTAGTGACACTTACAAAACTGGCTCAATTAAATTCCAAAATAAAAGCTCTAATATTTAATTTATAATTAGTCTATTTGGTAAAATAAAATAAAATAAAAACTCTTATTTCATGAGGTAATTGGGGCACACTTGTGGAATTGTAGTAATTGGGGCTCGCCTTTTAAAAGTTACAATGTGAAACCCATCATTTTTATTATTTTGAAATTTTCATTAAGTTGTTTTCATCCAAGACACTTATAAAGTTTACATTATCCACGTCCGTTGGCTTGAACTTAAAAAGGCCCCAAGAAAAGCAAACCCCTAGCTTAATTTTTCTTTTAGTGGCAAAAACTCTAATTTTTAAATAAGCTCTGAAATTAGAAAATATAATTACAAGTTAACCAAATGCTCCAACATATAAATTAAGCCCTCAATCATAAAATAAGAGCATGGCCCCCGTTTACAGGTTGATTGTAGGATCCTAAACCGTCCAATATGGGACCCACCCACTACTATGCCCTATAAAATCCAACCGGCTATTGCCATCCCTAGCCACGTGGCATGAAGGTGAGGAACATTGGCCCCACCTCGTAGGGTGGGCTATAGAATGGCATTTTTCTAAAAATCATCCACACATCATGTCTAACAATCATATGAATGATACTTCAACTGATGATTAACGCCTGATCAAGGTACAATTTCTTTGTTCACATCTAACTTTTTAGATTATATATGGTTAGAAATGAATGATGGCCACCAAGGAAACTTCCTAAAAACATATATTGCAGAAAAAGATTTGACTTTGTTTCTTGGTCTCCCCCTCCCCCGGCCTTGTTTACTGACCAACCATGTTTCGACCTCAGCTAAAGGATCTGAGCCACCCAATTTGTTGACAAGTGAATCAGAGAGCATCTTTTTGTTTTTCTCATTTTACAGAATGTTTCAGCTTTGAAGACAGTTGTATTGACTTCAAGTATTAAATCCATGAGTGGGGCCCACTTCTGATATCAAAATCGCTAGAGGCAATGGCTCAAGTGTCTTGTAGTTCAGGCTGAACTTCATTCATTCAGGGTTGGACCCAGAGTCAAGATTAAGATAACAACGGATGTGCAGTCATATGTACATGATAAATTTATCATAAGCCCAACGCCAATTGGGTTTGAGATTTGGACCACTGCATGGGGTGGGTGTCTGATTTTGAGAGGTTTGGATTTTACTGGCGGGCTCCTCTGATCATTTTAAAGGGCTGGCTTCAGAGGACCCAGATTCCTATCCTAACAACTACTTAGCAGACAAAATCAGCCCACCTGCACTGAGTTTAAATCATGTTAATCAAGACAACAGCGGAACAAAATAGTCAGCTGACAGGATTCAGAGGTTTCTAATAAATTCTACCAAATGAACAGTGAGTAATATAAAGGTTAACCCAATTTACGCTCAACAAATTTTAGATACTAAAGAAATTTCCATAAGGAATTCAAATCTCATTAACAGAAGAGACAAGACAGACAACAGTCAAGAGATACAAATAGAAACCAAAAATTAAAAACTTTACAGCATTTACAAAATTTCATTTGGACATGTATTTCACTTTAATTATGATTTAAGGAAACCCAGTAATCTCTGTGCAGCATGTCAGCTCCTTTGTTATCTCTTTGCGTATGATAGGTATGGATCTTGGGCAATTGTTAGGACATCCGGTCTATCAGCTTGGTTATAAGTCAAGCATCTGCGGATCAGATCCTGCAGCATAAAAGAAAATTATTATCAATATCTATCTGAACACGGCTTCTGTTATAACCTGAAACCAGGAAGCAGATCATCTAACATGGCAAACCAAGAACCTCACATGAGAATCTTTTCAGAGTATTCACAGAAACAATTTTAGAACATAAGGAATATACATGATCCCTGGGCATTTTGAAAGCTGGAATAATACAAAAGTGCCAATCCACAAGGTTGGATTTTAGGGAATTCACACATCAAACAGAGAAAAGGGTGGACAGCAAGTCAATTTCCCATCAGCTAGAATTCTCGTCAGGAATTCTTGAAAAACAGACACCCCCACAGTGCTTACCAGCCCAAACAAAAGAAAAATGTCTACAACTAGTACGAGAAGCGACAATTTCTAGCTTAGGGCAGTGCCATTTACAATCATGATATCCTTGCAACAACAGCAAACTGAAATGCAGAAATTGCAAGAGGAACTGCATCCCTCCTCACACATCACTAATGGCCAGCCATACTGCAGCACAAGGAATTAAATGCACTCATCAGGCTTACCCGCCATGGAAACCAGTCCCAAAAATCAGATCAGTTGAATGAGACCCTAACCACTGGATTTGAGGTAAAACTGGACAGCCGAAGGCACGAAACAATCTCCTCTTAAAAATTTGATCCGTCACATATCAGACAAAGTCCACATTTTAAAATCAAATCCAGCAGTTCATATATTGGGGAACCATCCTGGACAGAGCCCAACTGATGAAAATCATGCCACATGTAAATGTGCATGCAATCGAGGCAGCAAATAGAGGCACACAATTTGGATAAGCATTCCCCTTGAAAAGGCACAAATGTAATGAGCCAACCACCTTTTAAATTAACTACTGATGTAATACACACTTTCTGTTGAAGAGTAGAAAATATCTCAAGCAAAGGTCTGAAAAATTAAGAATCACTAGGATAGACTGACCTTTAGTTTTGATTCTTGAATCAAAAACCATAAGTTAAATTTTCTAAGTGGTACTCATTTATAAAAACAAAAAAAAAGAAATTAAAAAGCTGCAGCAAGAGCCCTAATCAACCATATTGCAAAATCCGTCATGAATATATAGAGTTCATCAATATCATGCGAGCACAATTGCAAGAAAGCTGGAACCAAATGCTAGGCCATCCACATGTTTCATCCATCTATAAGACAATCCCTCATTGCACAACATAAAACTATCATTAGAACCATCATGAATCATGAAGCTCTACCAACTGTTGGGTCAAATCTAAAGATTTAAGCTTTTTAACCATAAAATCCCACCAGCATCCATCTCAGAGTTCTTGCTTAGAAGAAGAAATGTGTGTGCAAATCCATGAGATTCAGCAATGATAAAAAGGGATAATGCAACTCCATATTGAAAAAACATAGGCTGAGAAACAAAATGCAGTTAATCAGGAAAAAAAAATCTTGCAAAGTTAAGTTTTCTCGATGAAAACTCCATGCCTTTCAGTGAGCAGAGGCATGGTCATATATACAATTATCAAATATGTGCACAAGTACAGAATAGTCCTTTCTTTTTATCTTATCAGAGGGAAGTACATAGAAATACAGGTGGAAAAAATGAGAAACTAATCTAACCGCATCATACATGATTTGATCTCATCTAGTGGACTGCAGATGCACTAGAGTGAACCAGTCTTCTAATGCACCAAATATGTAAAAGCAGTCTGCAGGTGCACCAATTAGCAGCTCTTTCACACGTGTATATTCAAGATTATGATAATTTTAGGATGCTTTGTCAGATTCTATGGGGATGGGTTTGTCTTCAGTTTTCAGGATGCATGTTAAATACACAACCGAAACAACCCCATGACTTCTTAAGAAAACAATGAAGCTTTCTGTATAAATGTTTAGATGGAAGGAGATTTACCTTTGCCTCATTTGAAACAGCAGGACGAGAAGGAAACTCCACTTTGCGTGCTTTGATAATTGTGTCTTCACGAAGTATTCTCTCTTGGGTCTGATCATGCCCAAATGGGCGTTTACCAAAACACATTTGGTACAAAAGAATACCAGCCGACCAAACATCAACCTGTTGTATTAGTAGTAGAATGTTAGAAAGCATGGATGTGCCTAGCAAATCGCAAGATTAGTACAGGTAACAAATGAGTCTAAAAGACTCTAGCCACTCCACATTCGCAAAGAGGATCATGTTGATTCCTGCAAGGTTGAATACTCAGTGATGACAAGTTTGGAAATTGTCCCTTGCATCAAAATTTGAAGGCATTCTCTTGTCACTGAATGTTTCGAAAAGAAAACAGTGGGAAGTTAATAGGGGAAGTTCAGCTGACAAGGAACTCGATCGATCAGTATATCAGATCATCGAAAAACTTGGAAATTGTCATCAAACAACACTTAACTTCAAAGAAATCTTTTTTAGCATCACTAGATCAATCTGCCATCACCCACTTGTGCGAGGGTAAGGGTCCAAGGACGCAGTGGCGGCCAAATCGAATCACCCTCAAGTCCCAAGTGTTACGGTTTTTTTTTGCCCCAACTCACTTTGTTTTCCCTATGTTTTGGTGGGAGAAGCTTCCGGAGGAGGCTCCTGGAGACATTTTGCATTGATTTTGGAGGATCAAAATCATATATTTTAGAATGCCTAGCATCCATAGATTGGAGGTACTAATCATCCAATTGGGTGAAATATAAATGTGGATGCCTATTGCTACTTAAATTCATTATTAATAAGTAAAACATATCAAGTCTTATAATTCTAGATTCATAGAACATTTTCTTCTATTTTATTATATTTTTTGCTATTTTGTTCAATCTTTTATAAATGTTATTGTGCTCAATGGGAGACTCGGTTGACGTCCGAGTTTTAAAATCCTGACTCTTAAAGAGTCAGTTTCTGGATGGGAAGCTGCATCCGACAATAATGTGATGCTCGAAAAATTTAACAAGACGACCCAAACTCAGATTTTCAAACATGTCCATTAAATGTAGAGCGTGACAGAAATAACTTTATTCTCCATTGCAAGGTAGCATCCACAATTCACAGATTGTATTTTGTTTCGGGGCACTCAGAAAGTTCTCATTTATGCGGGCCACATACAGATTGATTAAAAAAAGGCTTATAATGTGGGCAGCCAGGAAGCTCATTTGGAATAGGCTACCCCATTCACTGGAAAAGGGAGGAGATGTGTGGGTCAACATGTGGAATAAAGGTGGGCAACGAATTAGCCCCATCAAACATTTGTGACCACTGATGTAGAGGATCCAAAGTTTTGCCTTTATTAACCATTAGATTAAAGTTTTTTCCTGATGAACCCCATGGTAACTAAATGAAAGTCAAAATCAGGATAAAATATCAATTCAACAGGTTAGGTAGGTACTTGAAGGTTTGGATTGACAATAGATGAGTCCCACGAAAAGCTCCATATGGTTCTGTTTTAGCATGTTCACTCTAGAAAATCTCCCTACATGCATACAAATGACATTATCCAGAATGAATGTTCTAGAGCAGACCAGGGGTGTGGAGCCCAACTGGCCCCTCTATGATCATTCTTTCCTAGGGTTGCAAACAGGTCAGGTCCAGGACAGAACCATGTATTCGGATCTGGTTCCAATGTTTAGGATCTGGGTTTGTCGAGGGAGTGTGGGATCTGCCCTTGAGGTCAGCTGTCAGCGGCCAGGGGTGTTGGTTTTATGGGTTCACAATTATTGAGTGCCGTCAGTGACCACAGATACGTGATCTCAGTCTGATCTAACATCTTAGTTTTGTGTAAAGTACATAGGCTAAGGCCAGTTGTGATGCAGAAATAGTGTGAATCTTAGTGGCTTTGGAATCAACCAGGTCTGAGATCCAAGACTCAGATTGGTAGAGCTATGACAGACAGTTTTGAACTAATCTACAGGTTGGGTTTCGGTGATCTGTGTAGACTAGTCAAACTTGTACAACACTACATACTAAAATAGGAGATTTGATAGGTCATTGACAATCTGCAATTATTATTATTTTTTTTATTATTATACAATCAGATCAGGTCTGACTTCTGAGGTTGTAGGTGAATGGGGGTTTGATCAGGGTGATGGGGAAGGTGAAAGGCCAAGTCATGGTGCAGAGGACCAGTTGCTGCAGGTTTATGTCGAAAGTAGGAAAGGTGGAATGGAGGAGGATTGGATATTTGGATGTCGACAGTCTGACGACAGATCTTAATAGAGTCGGATTGGATTTCTAGGACACGAGAAAGGGCATACCAGCTGTTTTAAGGTTGGTTTGCATGAGAAGGACATATAATTACAAATGGGTCTGGTTCCCGGTCCTTTGGTCAGAACATGTAGATCCAGAAGTGAACCCAATTTCATACGGGGTCCGAAAATAGGAACGGGATCCGGATCCCTTTTTTATCGGAATCAGAATTAGGTTCAAAACCCCTTCCTTTCCGAGTCAGATACACCGGACAATCAAATAATTGGATATCCGTTTGAAACCCTAACCAAACGCCATCAAACTCCCTACCACCCCATTAATTAGCACGCCCATAATTTGACATTTATTCGGAGTTCTACTAACCCTTGGATTGATCATTGGAAAAACACGAAAACAGGGACCATGTAATGGGAGAGCTTTTGAGAACTGCTAAATGGGCTTCTTCAAGAAGAGAGCTTCATAACTTGAGATTAGATGATATCATGCACATCTGGGAGGCTATTTTTCCTTCCAGCGTTCCTAGGGTGAAGAGGTTCACGCTTTGGGTCCAACCTCTGGATCAGGTCTTGATATTCAATGCTGATGGAGCTGCAAGAGGAAAACCAAGTCCAACGGGTATTGGAGGAGTGCTTAGTAATATTATAGTAGTGGTGTTATGATGTTCTCCAAGAATATTGGTGCTAAAGACTCCAATTAAATGGCAGTGAGGCAATCTTAGAGGCTCTTAGAATATTTGTTTTGTACTTTCATGATAGTTTTTCACATAGGGTGATTCGGCCATGCTATTGCATGAGTTTCATCCTTCGGTGAAGGCCACTGGAAGTTTTAGTTCTTTTCAAGTGAAATCAAGGTCTTGTCTTCTGGGATTCAGTTTGACTCCAAACATGAGGTACGGTCATCTAATGGGACGGCAGAGGCAGGTTCTTTGGCCAAACAAGGGGTGGATCAGGCTTCTCCTCTTTTTGTTTTTTACAAGTAATCATTTCTTATTTCCCTTCGTAGAATGCTTTTATACCTAATAATTGCCAATTTGTCCTTGGATTCTTTGTGTTCGTGTTTGTGATTCCGTTTCTTTAATAAAAGTTTGGTTACCACTTACCGATTAAAACAAAAGAGTGTAATGGCTAAAAAAAATTGTCCAACTTTAGGCCCTTAATCAAGGGTCAAAATGATTAAATGGTCACATATAGACCTTTCCATCCCCCCTAGATCGCCATGACCGGCATGCATCCAGGTGGACCCAGGCCAGGCCATGTTTCACTTCAGAATGGACTGGCCATTCCTAAAAACTCCTTATATTTATGTAGCAGACAGACAAATACAAGTGCCCAAGTTCTATTGGAAAGAAGTCCAAATTGTGAATTCTGAACATTTTTAGTCAGTTGAATTGTAAGAGAAACTTCAAACAAGTATGAACAGTTCTTGAAAATCTTAAATGGACAGTTCCATAAGGTGGCATCTTTGGTAGTACAGTGCCTTAAAAATCTACCATACTATTGTCAAGTTACCAACCTTAGAAGATATGAGGGGTGTTTTGCTGAGCTCAAAGCACTCTGGAGGCAGGTACCTGAAAATATATAACAAAATGCATATAGTGAGTTTGTCGTATTGCCTAGGCAAGCATACTACAAATCTAAAAAGGGAAGATTATAATTTCTTTAAATATCACTAAGGCAATCAGTTGAAATACAAGTGCTATGGAAATTGGTAATCACAATAATGAACAAAGTACAAAAGATAAAAATTTAACTCCCTGAAGTAATTCAAGCAAGTTGCCACGCCCGGATGTGTAGTTGCCACCGGATCCTTCACTCAACAATCATTTAAGCTTAAGAGTTAAAATTTAATACTCTTTCCAACCCACTCGAAAATTATTGAGGATGCAAACGTGGTTTCTTCTATCCTCCTCACTGCCTTTAAGAATTACACACTTAAAATCTCTCCTCACCTGAAATGGAGCGAAATCTTTTTGCCTCTACTCTCATGAGGGCCTTCCTCCTCTTGAATATTTTCTTGTTTCGATTTCTTACATTGATCCAAAGAGAGGAGATTTTATCAAATGCTAGGATGATTCAGTGCCAGAAAAAGCAGACTAAGTAGAAATAAGAGACTAACACAAAGGTTTAATATAAATTACAAAAGTATTTCAGCAAAAAAGGGATATAAATAATGTTGAGGAATGAATTGTGAGTCGTGCTCTTCTAAGGGAACAAGGATTTATACTTGTATATAACCCATAAATTGGGAATAATTACACAGCCAAACAAATTGTACACAGCCAATAGGAAAACAACTCATTCTCTTAAAGATCGTATGTACAATGGTAGTCCTACAGGAGTATATAAACATAATGATACCCTTGTGTTTACAGCTTCTTGCAGGACTGTCACTTACACTCCTCTCAAATTGATGGGACCCACTCCTCTACGCTAATTTGTAGCTCCAATACCATGTAATTTACAACAGTATTTGATAAGAGCCCTTGATACAGTGGTAGGTGCTTTGGTTACAAATCATTTTACCAATCAAAAATAAATAAAAAAATAAAATTACAATAGTATCCCAGAAAAAAGGGATAAAGGTCATAGCGAGCAATGAATTTTGTGTGCGACTCTTGGTAGGAAACCTATCTATCAAGAGTGACAGAACTCATGTAGCCAAGGCTTCGATAATGGTGATGACAACTCTTGATGAGACACCTATTTATACCCATATGACCTATTATGCAGCTAAGCAAATCCTAATTAGAATCAAGAAGCAAAAATTAATCTCTTGCAACTATATTACATAACTCTACTGGACTACTTTTCAATTTTGCAGTACTCTGTGTACACGACAAATGGAGAAACTCAATGAAAGGAACATCAAAGATGCATATAAATCACTTAATGGCAAATGTCTTGAATAAATCCAACAAGTAACTAATAATCCTATTGTACAGAAAAAGGCAGCCATGATGTCTTTTACTCATGAATTAAATAATCATATGGCTTCATGGACTAATAAGGTCATCAAACGAATCATAATAACAATTGAAATGATAGAAAAAGAAATGAGTGTAATATATGCTCTAAAGTCACAAATATCATTAAAAAATTTATTTTTTCAAAAGGGTATCCAAAATTACAGAATGGAAATCAGGAATTAAATTCATTATAGGATCTATAGATTTGTAGCTCTACTACCATGTAAATTACAGTTGTATCTCAGCATGAAAGGGATGAAGGATAATAGTGAGGAATGAATTGCATGTCCTGAGGAATGAATAGTATGTCCCTATCTTGATGGGACACTATTTATACTAGTATATTACCCATGATACAGCTAAAAAAATCATAATTACAACCAATAAGATAAAGTTAAACTATTAAAGATAATATTACAAAACTCTGCACGACTATTTTTCAACTTCGTAGTACCTTATGGGTTTCCCCCCTCTTCTCAAATTCTGATATTTTCTTTTATTGGCCCTTTTTTTTAAACGTAATTAAATTTTTTTACGAAGCAGCTAAGCAGTGCAAGAAGAATGTACTGATAGCAGCAGAAAGTAGCACAAGCAAAGCCCCAACACCAATGAAACCAAACAGAGAACAGCTACTACAATAGAGGGAACTTCAGGCTTATCACAAATGTCGATCTTTCTACATTCCTATTTATAAAATAAAAAAATAAAAAATAAATAAATAAAAACCTTGAGGTTTTATAACGTTGACAACAGGACATAGCAGCAGGCCATCTACAGTAAGGCAAAAGCCTTGCAATGTGATGTCCAAATTATGACATACCACTCGAGCAAATACTATCAAATAAGCTAAGTTTTGCATCATCCAGATTTATACCCCCTGACCGGTTGCGTCAGCCGGGTTTTCAGTCTTTAAAAAGAAGAGTAATGTTTCAGAAAGATTATGTTTAACATACTAGATGAAGCAATGCACTCACCAATATGTTCCAGCTCCTTGAGAAGTAAGTTCCATACCCTGTGAGCCAACATCATCCTCCACTATCTTGCTGAGACCAAAATCAGTCATTTTTGCAACACCAACCTCATTAAATAGAACATTCCCTGGCTTCAAATCATAATGAATGATCTTCTGTGGTCTCTTGTTCATGTATACAAGGCCTTGAAATATCTGAACAATTATAATCCTAGCTTCCTTCTCAGGAAGTATAGGTGTTGCTTTAAGAACCGCATCAAGATCTTTCCCTGCAACAAAAACAAACAATAAAAAAAGATAGAGAAATAAATGTTGTAAGAACAAGTTCCAGCCCAAAAGGTCCCAGTAGGAAGAGGAAAAGAAAAAACATCATTTCTAAAAAGGAAAAATTAAGTCTGGTGGATACACACATCCATATCAGATGCAGAGTCCTTGATACAGGCACACATGAGGGGACCACATTGATTACATATCCAAGGGATAGCACAACTTGGGACGGCCATTTGATTTATCAATGTATGCTTATTAAGACAGAGTACTTTGGGGTTTTGACTTCTGTGGTATTGTAACAGATGGGGCTTAAGTTTTTCCAGGCTTGACTAGGTTAATTCAAGAGAAAGATTGAGTAAGAGTACTCCCTCCCTCCCTCCCTCCCTCCCTCTCTCTCTCTCTCTCAGGAGGTGCCTCGCCACTAAGGGTACTAGTGGATTGGCACCAAAAATAATACTATTTAATATAACAAACTAGGCCAACAAAAACTAAAGGTGAAGATAAACAACTACTCGTACTCATCTCCTATAGCCTCAAAATACATTATCACGCAGAGTGGAAAGGCAGGATTTCAAGAATTCATTAGCACTCATACATGGCGCATTAACCATTAAGACGACAGCCATTGGGCCGTTGAGATGGGTTCCACCAGAGAAAGATGTTATTAAAAAAAAAAAAAAAACACTGTAACAAGAAGAATCTCCTCCAACAATAGCACCTTAAACACCCATCTTATCAAGCTCCCTGCACCCTACAAGAATTGCCATCACCTTAGCCTCAATAAAAAATGCATCATGCAAATGTCCTGAATAATCCAAACTGCAATGCCCCTATGACCTTGAATAATTTCTATGCAACATGCTCTCATAGTTCCACTTACAACACTCCAATAAAAATTAATTTAGCATCACAACTTAAAGGAAGCCAATGTGAAATATCTGAAAGGACCGAAGCCTGAAGATCCAATAACAAACCATCCCTTCCAACATCCTCACAAATGTGATATGGATATACCCCCTAAACACCTTCCAAAAAAGAGTCTAAGAGAAAATGTTTGCTCAACCACCCTGTGGAACTTCTCCACCCAGACACCTAATTATGAAATGTTCTAATACTCCACTGAATCCAAATCCACCATAGGATCACTACAAGAGAGGATCTTCTTAAGATCCTCCCACAGCTTCATAGGAACCCAAACCTCCACTTGTCAGTAATGAGTGACTTACGAGTTGATGGAATTACCATAAACCCCAAAAAGTCCAAAATATTTCCAAATTGAATCAAGGAGTGGATAAGCAGATGCATGTGCTCTAAATCACGAAACAGAGAATGCAACCGTCGACAATTACACAGTTGGCTTCTAAGATTATCAATTGTAAGAAAATATCCAAGACTGCTACCGGGAAAAGGAGAGAGAGAGAGAGAGAGAGCACTCTGGGCAGCACTAGAATTCTCCAAAGATAAAGGAAGACCTCAGATTTCTCTACCAACTACCATACAATCACAAAAGAATTCACTAAAAATTCTGAGCAACCATTACTCTGTGAAGCAGGAACAGATTGTTGTTCGCTCATACATGCATCTAACTGTTTTAGAAGGTCAAAATTACACGAGGTTGGGTGAATTGCTAGTCTTTTACTTCCTGTTTATACTCTGGAATTCTGGTGTGGAAGTGAAATGTCTTTAACATGTATTGTGACATGAATTAAAATTGACTGGATGTCTAGGAATGTATAATTGAAATTTGTGGGAACACTTCTCTCGACATGAGATGTAGCCATCAACTGGCGGGACAGAAGCACAAGGTTCAACTTATTAAAAACTGGAAGCCTCCATTTGGTGCTTTCAAATTTAATGTGGAAAAGAGCAGCTAGGGAGCAGCCAAGGCCGGCAGGCAAGAGTGGTTCTCTGATGAGAAGGGTGATATCGTGATGGCTTTTTGATACAGGAGCGAGTGGGCCAAGCCCATGTTCTACGTTTTCTTTTCTGGTTATTTGCTAACCAAGTCTTGGATCACCAACAAGCCAAATGGTTTGCACCACTTTTCCAACCTAATTCAGGTTCATTCCAACAAGGCTGAGATTTGGTAAATCAAGGAAGCTTTAAGTATTTTTAAATATCTTACTCAGTTTGCTTGATTGTTGAAAGCAAATCTTCTAACAAGATCAATAGGTTCTGTTATCCTTGTGATTGGCTGTGGAAGTTCAACTTTGTTTTCGATGGATTAAAGAGTAATATATCTCAGTGAACAGTTTCATCAAATAATGAGAGCAGCCTAAGAAATGGCCAATTTGATGAATAAACCTAGAGCTAATCGTGCTACTATGCATTTGGTCTCTTATAATATTTCTGTTTCAACTCCTAGTCTGTAACTCTTTGCTTTTGTCAGTATATATCTCCAAGACAAGGCTGTTTCTGTACCCTGTATATGCCTTTTATTTTTGATGGGTAAGGCACTCACACTACTCAAACCCGCAATCTCATGCTGTATTATTTCTATAATCAACCTTATAAGGTAAGCTTATGTCCTGACTGATGCTATGATTTTGCTGGTAAGCAGCATAAATGGATGAACACATTGTTATAATCACTGGGAAAAAAAAAAAAAAAAAAACAAATGCAGTCTTATAGATATCAGCTGATAAAAGTCTACAGATTCTTGAAGAAGCCATCCTGCACATGCAATTAGCCATTGATAGAAACCGCTGATGAGAGAAGGCCAATCTGGGCACATTTTCATTATAGTTTTATCTGTTAGTTTCTGGAACATCTTAATTGTTACAAGCTTAACTCATATGGGACGTTTCCTACATATTATGTTACTGTCTAGCATGATCTATTGTGCGAACAAGAGTTTTTCCAAGATCATTTGACTCTTGAGCACCTCAAGGAAAGACTGTCCAATGATGAGACGCTGCCTGTGTCCATTTCACCTAAGAACCAAGTAATAAGCACCAAGAAATTTTAGAAGAACCAACACAATCCTATCCTACTGGATTCATCCAACAATCAGCAAATAATGAACCCACATTCCCGCAGTCATGCCTAACTTAGAATGCCAGGTTACTATGGTGTGGATCAGGATACGACTATGAAGCATGACAGGGTAACCATGACAAGTGTCAGAGCATGTGATACAAGTTGTTGCCTGGGACATTGCAGTTGAGTGACAGCTGATGCGTATAGTTCTACCAGATATTAATCTCCACAACTCAAGTGAAAATCATGAACGACGATGCCAACATGTGCATCTGAGTTCTGAGATCAAAGAAACACTATTACTGCAACTCAGTGTTTCCATCAAAACTGAAAACAAGGACAAGCACATCTGCACAGGTACATATAGAACACAGCAAGTGACTGGCTATATGTGTGGGCTGGCTGTTGTAATGTAACTAAGACACTGAAGTATTTAGCAATATCAAGGATTAGCAATGGGCTCACAACCTATGTGCTCTAATACTGTTGGACTGGTAGAATTATCCAAGCATCATAAGGTACAAGCAATCTGTAGGCAGGAGACAGTTCACATGTTAACGGTCAACTACCAGTAGTAGCTATTCCCTTGATTGGGTATGGCGAGGGAAAAGCTAATTCTGAACAAGAACCCCACCTCTATCATTTATACAAATTCTGCTAGCTGCTAATATTTAAATTGATATATTGTAACAGAAACATAGTTCAATCTGTAACATGATTTTCAGAAACAAAATCAAATGCAATCATTTCGAGATGTTAAAAGAAATTGTACTTTTTGTATAGGTGTATAAAAACTATTTTAATGTGTGATTTATTATGACACCTAAAGTCTTCAGATGATGGAATATTGTGAGTCATTTATTATGACACCTAAAACTATCTTCCCTTCGTCCTTCAAACAAAAGATGAGTAACTTTTTTTCACACACACATCTTCCCTTTGTCCTTCAAACAAAAGATGAGTAACTTTATCTCACACACGAACCGGTTGTACAATTGTAGAAAATGAGATTTCTAGTGGGCACCACCCTTGGATTCGGGCCCCTGTGGCCTTGTTTTCAACCCATCTTGGTAGGACTTCTTAAACATCATCAAGTAATAGAATTTAATCAAAGCGACTAACAGAGAGATGGGACCCATAATTGAGGAAGAAGAAAAAATAAGGGAAAGAATGGGATTTGATCCCAATAAGGGATGTGTGTCAGGACCCTTGTTCTGTCGTTCGCTAACAACTCGAGCTTTTGGTGTTTCCCGTTATTAACATAATATCAAAGTCAAGGGTCGTGCGTTCGAATCCATGCGGATGTGAATCTGTCCACGTTGGCCATTTGGCGTGTTTCTATCCAGGTGCAAAGGCCCACACGTGAGGGGGGCTGACGCCTGTCAAGACCCTTTGATATACATTGTTCTGTCGTTCGCTAACAGCTTGAGCTTTTGATGTTTCTGGTTATTAATAGTGTGCACAAATCACAAGAAGCCCAAGACTGTACACACCAATCCCAATGGGATTCCAGTTGTTGCCGCCAACCTCTTATCCGTTTTTAAAACCGCCTAAAACCCCCCATCTCAACAAGTTCTCTCTCTTTCCTCTCGCCTCCCTACCATCTAAAACCCTAACCCTAGTTCTAAGACATAGAAACTAGTGAGATCTAGATGAGAAATGAAGAGGAGATGAAGCGGACCAGCAGATTCGAAGTTTGATTGATGACCTTTATCTTTCCTCTAATCAACAGAGCAACCATAGCTTACACCAGGTGAGTAGATACTCGAATCTACTTGTATGCATACTTCAAAATAGGATCTATTTTTATTTATTCTTTTGGGATTTTGGGATATAATGATGCTTGAAAGTGAGGTTAGATAATCAAATTAATTGCACAAGATGGAGATCATCATCTTATTATGATCGAACAAAACTAAGGTGCATCATACCCTTGGCCAAACCCCAAAGTTAGGTTTTTGGACCCAGACGAACTCCAATCTTGGGATTCGCATGCTACATTGATCCTTTAAGCTATGACTGAATTCACCTAAAGCCCACCTTGTTGATGGTTTACCTTCTTTCAAGTTGTTATGCACAAAGATTAAAATAGCAGTTGCGGCGGGAGTAGCCCAAAACGCTACGTAGTGGGCGATGAGTAGCAACTGCACGATATATAGCAGCATAGCGGTGTGAATTTTTAAGTGATAAAAAAAAAATCAAATCTTGTTTAGTATACAATCTTCTGTTTTTTTAGTGATTTGGAACCATATAATTGTAGAGACAAGAGGTTATTGAGGAGAAGAAATAGGAAAAACAGTGTTTTAATTAAAATTGCTTGCCGCTACTTGGTTTTAGACCGTAGTGCCATTATTTTCAAAATAGCATAGCAGCCTCAACCCCTGTGGCCAATAATGCGGCCACTATGAGCTATTGAACCATGGTTATGCGAGTTTATTCTAGTTTGTAACCAGTATAGCAAATTAAGATCTGAATTTTGTGTGTACTGGTTGGTCTACATGTGGTAGTGATGAGAAGTGTTTCGCAGAACCCCAAACTACAATTTTGGCCTGCCCAAACCAGCTCTGATGGGTTTTGGGGTATGGCCGAATCCCTAGTAGGGAGTTCAGTTTGGCCGAACTCCACATCTGGACTTAGAACCTTCGGCAACCTCTTTAAGTTCATCTAAGATTGGAATCCCTCTAATATGAGTGACCAAACTGCGTTGATGTGTAGTTCTGAATAACAGCTTAGTATATTTAGTACCCAGAATTGAATTCTGGTCTAGGGTATGTGAGTAGTCTATTAGATATGATCATATATGTCAAATTATGTATGTTCAGAGTTTTGGTGTATTAAACTAAAAGAGTTGTAACTGTGTAGATTCTTACATCTTGGACACAAACGTATTGAAGTGTACTCGTAGTATATTATGGTTTTCTGTGACACTACATCCATTCTATATGAGCTGATTTTTGTGACTTCTATTGAACTGATTATGTGACTTGTAATGTGTATGTAAAGATTATATTATAATTTCAGATGTATGCCTCCAGTCTATAAAGGGCTGGTTATGTAACCAACCTTATACACAAATTGGATTTCTGTAATGATAAGGTTTGGAGCAATTAAAAATCTAGTGTGTGAAGGGACTGGTTACATAAACCAACCCACTACGGAGTTTGAGGATGTCAACGACAACTGTGTCTGGATTTGACATTATGAATATGAAGATTTTAGCAAACATGATAAACTTGGAATGACTTAGTTGTTTGGAGCAAGCCTTTGGACACCCTAGACTGCTAGCACTGTATGGGAAGACATCTCATACAATGGCCAGCTTTGGAAGGTTTATCGACTTCGGTCAGGTTTTGCCCTTCTGGGAGAATTTGATTATATGGTGCCATTCCGATGATTTTTGGACTCTTGAGGTCATTCTGTGTGGACCCTTTGGTGGTCCTTCCGTTATGTGCACAAAAAGTTTGTTGGTACCTTTCTGTTATATTTGGCAACTTTTTGGTGCATGAGTTTTTGGGCTTGTGCTACGAAGTGATTAGGTGGTTGTCATTAGATTTGACCTAATTCACCTTGCCATGACCATGAGACCCTTTGGACGTTACTTTAAATTTGCTGTGTAATTTTATTTAATCTGTTGTTCATGTGCACAGTTAGATTAGAATATCTATTCATTCAGTTTTCACTGACTCCTGGATTGCCCCTACTTGGTAACCAGACTTTTGAAGGGAATACTGATCTAGATGATGAAGGAGATGTAGGATTTGGCATGCGAAATTGAGAGGCAACGCTCAACTATTTGATTAGAGGACTAGCTTAATATGTTTAAGAGTTATTTAATTGTTTTTATGCAATGACAGAACTGATAGTCAGGTTCATTTGGACAATTGTTGACTTAGCTTTACTATGATTAGTTGGTTATGTTTAGCTCTTTAAGTTAGGTTCTGATTTTAAATGAAGAAGATCAGAATTTTAAATTTGACGCCCTGAATTCTTAGTATGCTTACTTGATTTGACTTATGAATGTAAATGTGAAACAAATTACTCATGATGCGGAATTCAAGGGCCCCGGATTTTGGGTCGTGACAAATATTGTTCAAGAAAAAGGCATACGCTTAACAAATAGAGATAACTCATACAATAATAAAGAGAATAAACAAGAATGGAAAAAGGTCACTTGCGGAAACCATGCTTTGCGGTGAGAGTTTTGTAAAAGGCTTTCCTACAAAATTATTGATGCACAACACACTTTATTATTGGTTATGCATAGAACCTTATGAGATCGTCAAAAGGATGTTGTTGAATCTACATGACATTGAAATACTTAGGGCTAGTTTGGCACTTTACTAAGATAGGAAAAATCAAGTAAAGCCTCTATATTTCAGACAAGATGTCACATCAAAAGCACTTTAATTCAAAACTCCCTCCATCTTTTTCAAAAAAAAGTAAAAAAGCAACCACCTTTATCCACTAAAATACAAAAAAACTCCACTTTCCCGTAGAAAAAGTGATTCCATAACAAACAACTAAAAACAAAATACCATCATAACCCACTTACATTTTATTCTTTCTTCAAAATCAACTTTACTTCACTTGACTCTATTAGTAGAGTTGCCAAACTGGCCCTAAGAGCTTGTACGCCGCCCTTTGTACTTAGTTTTTCCTCTTCAATAAAATGTTTCCAGTTACCAATAATAATAATAATAATAAGTCACTTACCACTGCAATACTCTAAAACAGTGCAGAATGTGTTGTGGTCAATCTCGAAGATGTCCCATAGCCGTACAATGTGAGGATGCACCAAAGTCTTATGAATATTGTACTCCCGGATCGCATGGCGAATGTAACTTTGCTTCTTCTCTTCACTCCATTGTGCATTTAAACTGTGAAGCTTACATGCAACGTATCTATGCTCCACCAAGTCATATGCCTGCTTGAAAGTTCCCACTTCAAATCACTGCAAAAAAGTATGATCTCACAAATGCCTATATAGGCTAAACAACTCCCTGAACTAGAATTATCTTCCTTATTATTTTAATTTTTATCAAGCAATTAGTATATATGTGAGTAGGTCATGAAAGGTGAAGATTCCAAACCATTATAGAAAACAATATGGAAAGACGGTTGTCAAAGGCAGAATTATAATAATACGTTTTGAATTAAATGCACCCATTATCATAAGACACTTGATATGATTTAAGAGTGCTAGAAGACATATGATTCACCTTGTAAACCTCACTGAATCCTCCCTTCCCAAGAAGGTTTAGAAGAGCATATCGTTGGTTCAGAATCTGAAAGTTGTTGAAGCGGGAACCATCCTCATCCCTTATACGCTTCATTTCACGTATCAACCTTCCCTTCTCTAGTTCATAGCGATCTCTCTCTCGCAAAGCAATTTCTTCCTCCTAAAAGAAATCCAAAAACCAACATCATCTATAGATAGACAAATGCTGCCAGTGAGAGTTGAATGATAAACAAAATATGTGAATCTTGGGAAGGAAGATGATCTTAAAACAAACAGAAGAGTTAGAACCAAACATAAGGAGCAAAAACCAACCCGTTTGATGCTCGCTAGACGAGATTTGCAAATCTCATCCTGGATGAGAAAATCTTCTTCAGGTATTCCTGTTTCATGGTCGCTTCCATCGCCCTTGTCTTCAAGACACGACAACAACATAAACAGATTATGCATCTTTAATAAATTACAAAGAATTTATTTTTTATAACTAAATTACAAAGAATTTATAAGATTTTGAATTCTAAAATCAGACAGATCCAATTCCTATAAATAGAAGACCGCACAAACCCATGCACAAGAATGACTTAGTACAGCATCAACAAAGAAAAAAGGATAGAAGCGAACTTTACCAGATTGGCGTTTCTTCAATGACTTTCGATGCCTCTCAATCGTCTCCTTCATTTCCAATATATGTTTCTAGTGGAAAAGAAATACAGAAAAAGAGAGTTAGATCAATGCCGCATCCTATAGCAGATATTCAGTACAGAAAATCTGCATTTTAAGAACAAATTGACAGACGATAGAAATATTGAAAAGCTAGTTGAAATATTTGGACAAGGTAACAACTTCTGCTACCACATTAAATCTCGTTTACTAGGGCAACATATCATGCAGTAAATATGATATAATGGGAGAACCATCCCAACTTCACTAGAAGTCCCTAGATATTGGGTATTTTAATTTTAGTTGGAATAGAATCCAGCAAGGACGCCACCTTGTGTCATCAACTAACCTTGTAGCATGAGTTCCTAATCTTCTGATAAACAGTTTTCTATACTGAACTATCCATATATGAAATACTATTGATAATAAGAACTCGTTACAGGTTAAAAACATGGCATTGAATTATTCATAAACAAGTAAACACACATCAGACTAGAAAGGTCTGTTCTAGAAAGAGAATTGAGAGTTGAAAGTACATACAAGATGAGCATGGATATCTTTCAGTGCTTGACCATCCTCCCAACTCTCGGATAAAACAGTTCCAGCTCTGCAGTTTGGGGGAAAAAAAGAAAAATAAAGTGCACAGATCAAAATGAGTCAACAGGCAGACAGTTGCTATAAAAAGAGCAAATGATGAATTGATTTCACAAAATAAAGTACACAGACCAAAATGGGCCAATAGATTGCACCCAGGTGCTATAAAAAGAACAAATGATGAATAGATCTACAATCTTGGTGTCAGTCTTTATTCTATAGGTATCAATGTGGATCTCGAAAGTTTCACCACTTAACATCCAGTGGGATTTCATCACTTGAGAAAATTATACAAACAGAATAAGTACACCTTTATATTGTTACATCAATGTTTTCCCATTCAGCAAAATTTGCTTGCATTACAAACTCAACAACCATCATCGAACAATCAATAAACAATGAAAAGCCAGCTCTCAATTCCACGACAACGCAAACCATTTGGAATTCAGTTCTTTGCTGGTTTGAGCGTAGTTGGGTCTTTCCTCATTCCCTTAGGAGGCATGTGGGCAACTCCCCCTTCCGCGGAAATGGAGGGAGGCGCCTTCCTTGTTGCCATTTTGTGTGGCGAGGATTAGAGGGAGGAAACCACCTTTTTAGGCGTGCTTTCTGTGATGGAGGATCCGGAAATCCTACCAGGACGGATCGGAAAGTGGTGGCACGGAAGAGGAAATGCAGGGTATCCTCTTCCGCAACTCCTTAGGGCATGTTTGGCAACAGGAAATGAATCATCTCATTGGAGGATTCCTTGGTGATACTGGAATGATGCTGCCCTCAGTGAGGATTTATGATGAGAGGATTCATTGCAATCCATGTTTGGCTAGGATAGTGGAATCAATAATGAATTCTTCAATCAATGTTTGGTAAGCATACCAAAATCAGGACCAGAAAAACCCTCTTATCTCTTTCTTCTTGCTCCACTTCCAGAACCAGAAAGCTGGAAAAAACTTTAATGCTTTTGACTTTCAATAAAATGCAAAAAACCTCTTCATCCCAAAATATGCAACTGATACAAAAATCTCCATTTGAAACATAAATGTACATCATAGCAAAACCCCACTCTATATAAAAGAAGAAACGAACCAGATAGAGAGATGATTGACCTGTGTAGTAATTTTAAGGACCCTACTAGCAAGAAAAGAGATATGCTGATCCGTTCCCAAATGTGCAACCAGCATTAAAGAAAATTGATGTCAAAACATGCTCCTTCATTTGGGGTTTTAGGTTCTCTTCCGGATGGGGTTTTGGGAGGGAGAGGTTGTGAGAGGGCTGGATTCACGAAAATCTGAGTTTATAGGGCTTTGCCATTTTAGGGTAAATTTATGGGTTTTCGAAATCGTCATTCTCTGAGTATCAGAGAGAGCTTACCTAGGTTTTTTAAATCGTCATTCTTTGAAGCATCAGAGAGATATGATGGCAAGGAGATATGAGAGAGGATCGGCGTCAAGGAAGATGATGGCATGAGGAGATTGGAATGAGCAGAGCATCGTTTGAAAAAAGAGAAAGGTTGAGCGATTAGAGCGAATGCAGATCATTTCTTCATTGAAGATTTTATCTTTTATACCTCACCTTAAAAATCATTGATTTATGAGATCCGATGGGGGAGGGTCGGACCGGTGAAATCAATGTCTTAGTGGATTTTGAGATTCCTCGGCAAGAAAAATGTGATTTTACCAAATGTGGTTTTCTTTGCTAGCAAGGAAAACTAGTGCAGAATCCTCTGCGAGGACCGTTACCAAACGTGCCCTTACTGATCTCTTTGATGCCTGGAATTTAGGGGTGGGAGAATTACGTGGCAGTCCTCTTTTCTTGCAGTTATTTGGACAATATGGAAGGAAAGAAATCTTAGATGCTTTAAAGACATTATGTATTCCATCCCCGAAGTGATCAATAGAACGAGACGTGCCATCGTCTTGTGGGTATACATCCTCTCTAAGTTTCGAGGCCTTTCTTCTGATCTGATTTCGACTTGCTCGAGGGAAGTCGCCTTCTATTAGTCCTGTTCGGGTGTTTTTTTTTTTTTTTTTTTTTTTTTTTTTTTTTGGGTTCATTGTTTTTTTTTTTTTCTTTGCTCTTTCGTTTCCCTGTTGCCCCGTGGTTTTTGTGATCAGGGTTTCTCTTTGGCTGTTTGTCAGTATATCTCTCTTGTACCGATATGCTTTTGAGTAATCAAAGTTACCATTCAAAATAATAAATAAATAAACAGGCAGTAGAGATCAAGCATGTTTATAAGTTATAATTACTTGCATTTTTGTAAGATTAATTATAGTTTTATTTCCCTCATAAAAACTGATTGATGAAGAAAAAGAGAATAAAAACGGTAATTGCACGCATTAAGTGGCAAGGTAATAAATTTATTTGAGAACTAGGGCCATTTGCAGACTATTTTTGTTAGAAACACTATTTTTTGTTGGAAAAATGAGAACTCACTGGAACAAAGAAAACAATAATTAACAAGAAGAAGAGCCTATGGATCAAACAAAATGACAATTGACGTTGTGAAGAGGCCAATAAGTTGGCTAGTACTTCACAGCAAGATGAAAGATTACTCAATATTTGTATCCTACCTGATTACACCCACATTGCCTAGCCTCATAGAATCCTGTCGTACTTTCAATCTTGCTTCTTGTCTCTCTGCTTTCGAGACAGATATAAGTAGATCAGTCAATACTTTTATTCTCTGCATCAGTGGAGCAAAACCCAACCATATCAGAAGAATGTCCATAACTTACATAGAATTAGTTGAAATAAATTTAAAATATAAAAAAAACAAAATAAAAATAAAAATAAAATAAAAAACCTAGCATGAAGAGTCTATAGAAAGAAGAATTCAAATGCATTGTTAGGATCTCAAGCATTGTCAAAGGGCATTAAGCATTAAAATCCCAAGTGAATGGTTTACTACTACACACCCACCAACCAAATGCTAAAACAAGAATTACCATTACTTTAAAATAGTTCACTTACGCTCTGCTAAGCCACCCACAACAATTCCCACAATCACATGTCAACGTTCAGGATGCATGCGAGATAAAAGTCACTTGAAGGTGGAAGCCACCATGAAGATCTTCTGTCCAAAAGATCAACCCAAATTGATCATCATTAGGACAACAAAACTCATAAACATGGCGTGACAGCCAGAATTTTTGGACCATCCACTGATTTTGTGCACTTGTGGCCCATCCAATGTTCTTGAGTCAAAAAATCCTCACTGGGGTCAGCTTTGGTATCCAAAACCTAACAAGATAACACATGTTTGCGAATGAACATATAACTTTGCAACATATCCTTGTAGATGTAGAGTTCATTATACCACTTTGAAATATAGGAAAAATGCACCATCTGAAATACCAGTGAAAACATAATTGGGCAAACACCTCCACTTCAACGCTTGAAACCAAAAAATAGTTTCAAGGAAGCACATATCCCTTGAATTTGAAAGTAGCCAAATGAACCCATAGATTATAACTTGAGAAGCTATAGAAGGTTAAGAAATTTTATTTTTAAAGAATAAAGGTTCAATGACGAATGGTTTAGCAAAGAAATGGAGGTACTAAAGCGTGGGGAACTTCCACTATATTACATTAGCCAGTGATTGAAAACGGTCACTGGACACCACAATACCTGAATGGCCCACGATGAAACATTCAGAACGGGTCCAAGATTTGGTGGACCCATTCCAAATTGAGGTTTGGATCAGACTTAAGGGTCCATGGGTTGAATACCTGAAGTCCCTAATGCTTTAACTGCATGTATGGCAAGGAATGAGAAAATCTTTAATAGGGAGGATATATCATGGTAAGCTCTTCTTTCTACTGTGTCTTTTAGGATTGCAAAATGGGCTAGTGTAAGAAAGGATTTTTCAGATATCAAATAACATTTTGCTTAATTAGGGAGCATGTTTGATATTGGGAGCTTCTAATAAGAGGAAAAAAGTTACTTGATGTTTCTCTCCATACGGAGTTTTAAAGTTTAATGGGGATGGAGCAGCTCGTGGTAAGCCGGGGCCCACGGGCATCGGTCGTGTTCTTAGAAATCATACCCAGTACCCTAGTCTGTCCTTTTCAGTTTACACCTTTTTCCCTCTCTTTTTCTCCTTCGTCACTTTTTTCCCTCTCTTTTTCTCCTTCGATCAGCAGCAAGGAAGCTAATGGTGGGGGGCCGGTGACCATCAAGGAGTAATGGTCAAAGGAGTACCATCTCCATCTTCCTCAATCAACACAGGAGCATATCGCCCACATCTTTTTTTTTTCTTTTTTTTCTTTTTTTAACAATCGCCCAGATCTAATTGACCATGCGATTAATCAATCCCTCGATTATATAGATAGATTTAATCAATCACAAGGATCCTTGGTTCATCTCTATTGGGGCTCAACCAAGCAAATAGTATAAAATCATGAATTGGATGGTCCAGATGGCTCCAAATGACAAAAAATTACTAAATCTGATATCGGACTAAATAAGTACATAAAAGGACAATTTGGATTAGCCCAGCAGTCCCAACTTAGACCATTTATGCTTAATAGGCCGGATCTATGGACAAAGGGGCTTTTATGGAAATTGCCAAAAAATCCTGCCACACAAACAGCCAGCATGTCCTTTTTAAGAGTGTGCAGAGTCCAATTCTTCATTCCTTAATTTTCCTATGTATTAGCCATTATGGGTTGTAAAAGATCCTATTTAGAGGGAAATTGTTATTTGGGATTAGGTTGAGTAGATTGAACCAAAAGATTAGTATATGGGCCCCAGGACTAATTACTCCAATGTAGCCAAGACGTTCCAACAAGCAAGTTTTTATCTTCATTGTCGTAAGTTGTTTTTGGGATGTTTCATTTTATGTAGGATCCACAGTGATGGGGTTTCCATTGTTGGATTAACAGATGGATTAAATCTAGGGCTTTTCTTAATTTTTTTCTCCTTTTAGCTTTATTTATAAGGCATGTAAAGGAATGTCCATGTACACTTGTTTTATGATAATTTTATCTTGAATAAAATTCCTTTGGCGAGCAATATATTATCTCTTCCCCTATTGGTTTATCATCTCCCAATGGATTGAAGATCTACAATGGGTTTTCGTGATCAACAGTAAGCGAGTCTTGACTTTTCTCCTTGTTTAAGTTGATTCTCTCATCGATTAAAGATCAAGGTTCATTAGCCAATAATCACTTGGAATTGACTTTCCCATAAAGATTTACTTTCCCATAATCAATTGGAATTGACTACCCATCCGAACACAACCCACTTTTAAATGCAAACGAGTTCACCATAGCAAGTTGCTTCTAGAAAACACCCAGTGTGTTCTAGATGTGTAATTTATCAAAAGGTTTCTAGGGGCATCCCCAGACAAACCCTCCCCACCTCTACATTTTTGCATGTGTAAAACAAATGGATATGTAAGCATTTTTAGTCGGAAAAGTAATCCCATTCCCATCCCATTCTTCATGGGATCCTTGACTTTCAATTAAGTAAAATGCAACTCCTAGGTAGATAAACTGCACTTTAAGATCCTTATGTTATAATTCATATAGCCTCACGTCAATATGAAATTACATTAAAAGAAATGATTGACTGCTTCAGAAGCTAAGGCAAAACGCAACAAGTTTATGAAATTCAAGACAACAAACAGTCAGCAATTCCATTTTACTTAAACTTCAACATCACTAATAAATTCACCAGTCATTGCATGAACCTTAATATCCACCAGCAGATTTTCATCTCAAAATGTAATGAAGGCAATTTGTGTTAAAAAAAAAAAAAAAGGTAAAACTGACAAGAAAAATATTACCTTTGGCTTCATTTGCTGCTCCTGTTCTTTAAGATCTATTAATTCCTGAGCATAAGTTGGAATAAATGAAAGCGAAGATCAGGTTCTGTTACACAAGCTAGTAGCAGAGAAAGCAATCAAACATAATTACCTTTTCCAACTGGCTACATAGCTGTTGATGACCAGCAGCCTCCTGGCGCACTTTATGCAGGTCATCTTCTAATGAGGCAACTTTCTTGCGTAATGACACTGTCTCCTCCTAATAGTAACTCAAAAGGATAATAATATAGTAAGAATAGGCACTCGCTATATCTTTGAGCAACTAACAGAACAAATATTAAAATAATTTCACCCTATTAATATAATTTCACTCCTATGTAAATTACAAAAACACCACACATGAAAGGGAATGGAAGTGGCTAAAACCACAGAAGATCCCGCAACAGAGCACAACAAAAAAGAGGTCCAAAACCAAACAAAATAACTGAGCCAGAGCATGAGATAATCACTTATGAATAATTTTATTTAACACTATAGTAAAGTAGGCATGGTTTACTCAAAAGCAGACTCAACAGATATTTTATTAATAAACCATTTGGAAAAAATAAATTAACAGCATGCAACAACATACAAGGCTACCTCACCTAAGGTATGCACTACAATACTTTTCCATGGAGTGGCCAGAAGATTATATTCACATAAGTCTTGAAAGGTGTCATGTATGGAAGTGGCCGTGTATATCAATTGCCAACATAGCATTAGCTCAATCTATGTCAGTTTTTAGTAAAGGGTGTCTCCTAAGTCCTAACTAACTGAAAAGAAAATAAATACATGCTGTGGTTGCAAAATTATCAACTTAATGATGCCCATCACTTCTAGTGAAAATAAAGAGTACGGAAGAACATACCAGTAATAATGCCCGCTCATCCTTTCCAAGATGCTCTTTTGGCCAACTTTCCTGACAGATTAGTCCATACAAGATGTCAGAATTTTGGGAAGAATGTGCATTTATGGCACTAAAATATTTGTGCATATGTGATGAGTAGGGATGGGTGGAGAAAAAGCAGCAATTATCAGTGAGGTATAGAAGCCACTGTAAATTCAACTCAAAGGGGTATCAAAGGAATTAAATGACTGTTCTTAATCTTGGGGTCCATTGGGTTATAGTTAAAAGCAGTAAAAGGATGGCCAATAGTTGGTCTGGCAATGAGCATCTAAAGGCCTACATGTTTTTTGTTAATTTGAAGTGGTGTGCTTGGGAAAGCTCTCTCATGAATATCACAAGTCATCAGTATAAACTGGGACCTTAGTTACAGAATAACGAATCCCAATCTGGCCACATGGATACAAGCCAATCAAGGAGCATGCAGGGCTAGAGTGGACTAAGGGTGGACCAAAAGGGCTCGATCAGATCCCCATAGCCTCTTCATCATCACCATCAAAGCCTTGTCCCAACTATGTTGGGGTCGGCTACATGAATTACATTTCTCCGTTCCAATCTATCTTTAGCCAAATTCTCAGATAAGTTACACTTCTTCATATCCATTTTTACCACGTCCGCTTTGGCCTGCTCCTTCCCCTTGGTGGGCCATCAACCTTCATGGCCAAGGTCTAATCATTATCCTATAAAATTTTTCCTTCAATCTTGTTGGCATTCGTCCGTCACAAAGCACTCCAAAAGCAAGTCTCCACTTCTCTCGCTTTTATCGTATGCTCGACATCTTCATCAATCTCCCCATCCTTACTAATTATAGAGCCAGGTAGCGGAAAGATTCACTTTGTGCTATCTCATCACTCATGGTCTTCAATTCTCACAGTAGTTTCACAGCCCTTTCTGTATGCTCATTCCCTCTTTGTACAGCTTATTTTAAAGCCTTTGGATTCTAAAGCCTCCCGCCATCTCTCGAGTTTTGCATTAACAACATCTCTTAATTCATCTACCAACACAATATCATCTACAAATAACATGCACCAAGGTACCTCTTTTTTAATATAAGCAGTTAACTTATCCCTAATCAATGTAAAGAGATAAGCGCTTAGGGTTAACCCCTAATGCAAACCTATGGTCACTGAGGACTCATCTGTCTCTGTACAAGTAGTTCTCACACTCGTTATTGCTCCTTCATACATGTCTTTAATAATTTCAAAATAACATCTTGGAACATTCCTTTTAATTAAAACTCACCAAATTAAATCTTTAGGTACCTTGTCGTAGGCTTTTTCTAGATCGATGAAAACCATATGCAAATCTTTCCTCTTTACTCTGATATTTTTCCATTAATTGCCTAAGTAAGAAGACCCTGGCATAAAACCAAATTGATTTTCAGATATCGGTCTTTTGTGTAAGTCTTTACTCCATTACTCTCTCGCATAGCTTCGTAGTATAACACATAAGTTTAATCCCACGATAGTTGGTACAGTTTTGTATATCTCCCTTGTTCTTATATACAGGTACTACAACACTTATTCAGTTCTTCTCCATTCATCCGGCATTTTTGTTTTTTGCCATTAATATCTTATTGAAAAGTCTAGTTAGCCAAATCTCTCCAACTTCTCCTAAGCATCTCCCAGCCTCAATCGGGATGTCATCTGAGCCTGTGGCCTTTCATGTCTTCATTTGTTTTAATGCTTTCCTCACTTCCACCACCCTAATTCTACGGAAAAAAATGCTTTGCTACAAAAGCATCCTCTTTTGTTCTTATATCTCCTATATAGTCTTTATTTAAAAGTATGCTAAAATATGCCCTCCACCTTTCTTTGATATCGTTGTCCTCCACTAGAACCTTTTGGTCATTAATCTTAATACATTTGACATGATCTAAGTCCCTACTTTTCCTTTCTCTAATTTTTGAAAGCATAAAAATATCCTTCTCTCCTCTTGTTCCCAACCTATTATATAGGTCAACATATAATTTGCACTTTGCATCACTTACTACTTTCTTAGCTTCTTTCTTTGCCTTCTTGTACATGTCATAGTTTTCCATATTCCTATTATCCTGCCAAACTTTGTAATAGCATCTCTTCGCTCGAACAACTTCCTGAACCTCTATACTCCACCACCAAGTTTCTTAATTATCGTGTCTTTTCCCTTTCGACTCTCCAATCACCTCTTTAGAAACCTTCCTAATACTGTTAGCCATTTGATTCAACATCGCTGTAGTTTCTCCTTCAAAATTCCATTCTCCCTCATCTATCACTTTGTCCTTAAATATTGTCGCTCTTTCTCCTTTTAAATCCTTCCACGCTGTTTTAGGGCATATTTTAGTTACTACCCCTCTTTCTACTTCTAATACAAATATCTAAAACTACTTGGCCTATGTTGTGTGGTTAAACTCTCTCCTGAAATAACCTTACAATCTTTACAATCCAATCGGTCATGTTTTCTAACTAGAAAAAAGTCTATATGGATCCTGCTTGTTCCATTAAGGATATGGATACACAGGAATCGTAGGTACGATTGTGTTTTATAGTAACCTAGGAAACATATACAAATGTGGTTGTCCCAATTTATTCCTTACAACATTTCTGAATTAATAAAATTATCATTGTTTAAATTCCTTTCTAACATTTTTTTTATGTTGAAAATTCAGAAACTTCGGGCTTTTATGGTTAAATTCCTTTATCCGCTTTCCTCTCTTGCGAGGAAAAATCGCACGAAAAATTCGGTTTTTCGCAAAGGATACACCGAAAAATGGAAGCACCGAATCGCACAGAAATAAAAGCTCCACTTCTGCGGAAAATACCCTGCACAAACATGCCATAAAAGTATTATATGAAATAATGGACTTGGTCAGTAAGAAAAATCTAAACTTGTCCCTTAGAAGTATCGATGCAGCTTCGAGTTCTAATATGAGTGTCGTATCGATCCGACACAGATATGTTGGGCATGTACAAGTATCCAGGAAACATAGATCATCACCCTTCATTCGTGGGCCTGGAAGTTTAACAACTTTCAAGGCTTAGATAAAATGGGATTTTTATGCTACAATAGTTATAAACAGTCGGATGAGTATCAATTTGGGATGTCTGCCTTTGGGTGTGTGTGTGTGTGTGTGTGTGTGTGAGAGAGAGAGAGAGAGAGAGCAGCTGCGCACCTCGTGCATCATAATTCATAAGCCAGGTGCACACCTGTCATGGAGCCTACTTAAATGCACCACTATCATGGGGCTAGAAGGATGGAAAAATCTCATTGTGACCTAGGTTCGGGCAAAAACCATCATCATCAAATCACCCTACCCCTTGATTTATGGCCCTCAAAGTTTGCTTTTTATACAGTCAGCACTACAATCCACCAGTGAGTATCAACCAAATAAGTATTCACTTGGGGACGGGGCATGCACTTGTGACTGTGAAGGAGATGGATGGATCATAGATGTACCAAAAAAGTAAGGCATTTGCCTTGGTGCAAACAGTGTGCACCTGATCGTTGGGGCGTTGATGCAGGCCAGATCCATGGTCTGCCAGCCCGATCTGGCTTGCATGAGTTAGCCGGAGCGACTTCAATGACTGGTGGCTGATCGGCGATGGTGGTGGAGCAGCCAATCCCTGACAATGCTTCAGGAATGTACTGCTCAACCTTCTTCTGTTCGTTTATCCTATCCTGCTTCGCTTGTTGTGGGGGTTGGGTGGGGGGGTGTGGGGTTTAGGACTTGGATTACTTGCCATCCCTAGAGAACTTTTTAGAAAGCACCCCCATCGCGTGGAGCCCACTTGAACGAATGCATCACAATCATAGAGGGGAGGTGGATGGAAATGTGCAGACATGGATTAGGGATAGGCCACTTATCAGACAGATTTGATGATCTTGAATTTAAATTCAAAGCTCCAACGAGTAAGGGTTTAATACAGAAAGTATTTGTTACTGCTCCTATTCAACAGGGCATGGTGGCTGGATGAGTGAAAAAATGGGGGGAGTGGAAACTGGAAAAAACAAAACTTGTAAATTCCACCCAAATAGATGGGATAAGGTCACTGGTGATAATGATGGAGGGTGGTGGTACCCCCTTAAAGGAAGAGGTATAGTGAAAGGGTGTGTGAGGGTGTCAATTGAACAGGGGTGCACCCATTCTCCACATTAAAAATGAGATATGTGAAGCTTCAGGTGAATCTTTTAAGCTAAAAGAACTCTCCTTCAATGCTCAGTGTCAGTTATGGAGCAAATTAAAAGGATTTAAAGAGAGTGTGTCTTGCTTGGCATGGAGGAGGAGAACAGGTATCATCTAGCACAAATTGGTTCGCACTTTGCAAACCCCGTGATGAAGGGGGTTCATTCTTTAAAACAAATGAATGAAGCTCCTCAAAGAATGGTTATAATAGACTCAGATTATGGAAGAGGATTTCTTGCTATAAATATAAAGTTGAGGAAAATGGATGGAGAACCATGCTGAATTCATGATCTGTCTCAGCCATCTAGCCGGTATCTAAAAGTTGAAAGAAGATTTTAACCAAAGAAAAAGGTTCGAGCCAAGAGATGGAAATTGCAGTCGCTTCTAGAAAGCCATATGGTTGGAGACATACCTGTGGTAAATTAAGGATATCCTGCTATATTAAGAATTGCTTCCAATCTGGAAGAAAAGGTGGCAGATTACCTGTAAGGCACCAATTTTGAGGCTGTTCGGTCACCACTTTTCAATCAACAATTGACAGTGTTAGAATTTATTTAGGTACAGTCGACATCTAATGATGGCAAGTTCAATCATTAAGTGCTTATACTCCCTTCTCCATGGCAGTGAATGGTAAATGGTCCATATGTGCCCCTCCAAATAATATAGTCCACAGCTAGTAGCAACCTGATAGCAACCTTTTTTTTAACCTGATAGCAACTTTCAATGGACCATTAATGAAGAAGGCAAATATAATTTTCAATAGTTGCCCCCTTTGCCTGATTGCACCAGAGACAGAGCCCGACAATCATTTGCTCCTCAATTGTGCCATAGCAAAGGAGGTTTCATATGCATCCATATAATGGTTTGGGGTATCTTGGGTGTTTCCTGGTGATATACAGTACACTTGCAATCTTGGCAACTTGTGTTTCATTCCCTAGTGGCAAAGTTCTGTGGATGCCATCTTTTGCCATGGCCATCTGGTTTCGTTGGAAAGAGAGGCACCTTTAGGTTCTTGGATAACTTACAAATGTAGTTAGTAGCCCCATATCCATACTCAGAAGAACAATATTTTGGGTGTTGGCCACAAATCAATTTGGTGGAGTCATGGCGAAGACCTTGTGACACAGGAGCAGATGGCCTAGATCTAATTGATTATGTGGCCGAGCAAGCCCTTGGGTCTTTGGATCAATTTGATTGATCTCATGGGCGCTTGGTCTGTTTACATAAAGGCCTGGTTAAGTGGATTGTGTCAACAATCAAATCGGGCAGGTCCCAATCGGTCTAAATCTATTGTGAAAATTTCTGAAGTGGAAGGCGACTCAACAGGTCCACGGAAGCCCATTTGGACCATCCCGACAGCCTCAATTAAGCCAAAACACGCTCAGAATTGTGGACAACCCCTTAATTGGATTTGGGCTATCAAATCAGGGCCCAAATTAAACCCAATCCAATTAGGATCACCACCAGCCTGGTCGCCCAGGACCGGCGACCAGCATTGAGTGGCTGGCCGGCCCCACCAGTCATCGTCGCGGAGAAGGGGGTGGGTTGGTGGATTGAGGGGGTGGTGGGGGGCCACAGCTGTTAAACCTAAACAGCCAGTTCGTCCATAAGGGGTTTGCACACAGTCAAATTGAGCGGTAACAAATCTACATGGATCCCTCATTAGCAAAAAAAAAATTTAATAAATAAATAAATATCTACGTGGATTAGGAAATTATGAAGGAATTAAGAGATAAAAATAAAAATGGGATGCTACACAGCACCCGGGCATTTTGAAAAGAAAAATGCCCTATGCGATTGACAAACGAAAAAGAAAATGACTATGTAATTGCATTCAATGTGGCTGTCATGAAAAAAAGGAAATAAAACAGCTTAAATGGCTCCTACTTTTTTCTTTATATGGCTCATACTACTTTTTCGCTCTCTAAAGACGCCCGAAGAAGTAATTGAGTCTCTCAACACCTGAGGAAGAAATAGACATTGGGAGTGTGACAGGGTTGTTACAAGATAGTTTCTGTTCAGGTGCTTTCTTATTTAGTCAAGCCAGGATTCTTAGTTGTGCAAGCAATCTTAAAAGGCAATCAAAGCTGGATATCTCCAACCACCATAAAGTGGGACTTGCCAAAACTGGACAACAACTTAATTTGGATGTAGCATTCTACGAATATTTGCTTTTCCTTCTTTACTACTCTTTTAATTTACTTCTTTCCTTTTTTATGTAATTAGGAATCGGTTAGGATTCTATTATTAGATGCATAGATGAGATTAAGAATAGATTTTTTGGTTTTAAAGCATTATAAATAGGGAAATTTTCAAATAAGGCCATAAGTTTTTGCCTTATTTCAAAAAAAGACAAAAGTTTCAATACTTTTCAAATTAGCCCCTAAGTTTTCCAGTAAATTTTCAATTAAGGACATCCAGCCATTTAAAGGTACTTCTTGGCAACTTTTTCACTCAGTTTTTTTTAAATAACCAAATTACCCTTGATTTAAAGCTATGACGTGGTTCCGGCAGCCACTACATGCAGCCGATCACCGTGGGGACGCTGAGTGTCTTTGATCACCGTGAGGGCACCGGTAAAGGAAATGAGAAGAACATAGAGGAAGTGAAGGAGAGTTTTATTTCAATGAAGTGTAATTTGGGTATTTAACAAAAATTAAGGAAAAAGGTTGCCAAAAAATAGCTTTAAATAGATGGATGTCCTTAATTGAAAACTTTCCGAAAAACTTAGGGACTAATTTGAAAAGTTTTGAAACTTGTGTCCTTTTTTGCAATAAGGCAAAAACTTAAGGCCTTATTTGAGATTTTCCCTTATAAATATAGGTTGTAATTCCATTCAAAAAAATATGTGTTGTAACTTGTAATCGACAACATTCCGATCCTTTGTTATTTTCATAATATTTTTCAACAAAGTGACTTGTGCACGTTTATTCTTCCCTTCTTCTTGGGTAGAGTTATCTCTCACTAAATTGAAGAACATTGATTTTGTGATTCTCCTGTTTCTCCTTGATATACATTTGAGTGACTATTTGATTAAAGATCAGGGTTCATTGGGTACATTATAATCAGAACTTGGCTTTTTTTACTGCATTCACCTTGATAGATGTTGGAAAGAGATAATAAAAGATGTTCGCAAGTGATAATAGACTATATTGGTTGTCATTCAACAAAGGCCTTCCTTGGTTCACCTCCAGATATTAGATGGTGGAAGAGAAATTTTGAAGCTAGCGTTAATATTTAATAGTAATCCAGTAGTGACAAAGATTGGAGGCGTAATCCCGGATAGCGAAGGAGCTGCCAAGATCTCGTCAGGCCCGGCGGCCATAGAAAGCATTAATTAGCCGAACTCCACACTCTTCTGACTGGAGTGCATGAGGCATGCAAATTTGATCTTTTCCATCCATCCTTGAGAATAAATCCATGTGCAGGTTGACAGATCTCATAAAGGGCCCCCAAGTGTTTTATTCTCGTATTTTAAGGGTCAGGAATACTCTGTAGCTAAGGACGGTGTATTGTAATCAACTTTTCTTTTTGCATGTGAATTGGGTCTGGTTGTGCTTGTTTTTTGTTTGTCTGGTTTATTAGATTGTCTCTCAAAGGGCTGGTGCCCTTCTTGGGCATCAAGCCTCCTCGTTATCTCCTCATTTGTGTTCATGCCTATTAAATAAAACTCATTATTACCATTAAAAGAAAAAAAAAAAACATGCAACAAACAAGGTAGAGACCCCTTGCTACAACGACAAGGCCACAAGTTTCATTCCCATTGCCAATGTGTAATATGCTTTTAACATTTCTTATTTTGAGTAGTCAGTTGCAGTCCAGTCATATCCATCAGAGTCAAACCTAGGTCCAAGCAGCAAGTATATGCATTTTATCAGGTCCAAGTCACGATTCACCATGGACCCAACTTGAACCCGTCCTATGTATATCCTTGGTTGAATAGTCTTACCTCAACATAATTACAATGATTAATAATTGATTTGCTTCTGGAACAAACGCATCCAAAACCAGACAGCTTTGAAAAACAAAAGTAAGAAATTGGAAATGAAAATGTAGCATTTTAAAAAACATGGTTTCATAATACTAAGCATATACCTTATGTGCTGAATTTTCTAGATGTCCATTTGATGAAGTTGAGGAAGACACTACGGAGCGCACTTGATCATCAGTTCTTGACCCACGGCCCCTCCCTGTAACTGAACGACCCCTTCCACGACCTTGCTTTTTCCTATTTACATCATTGAAACCTGTTTCCGGAACATTTGCGACCTTTGCCCTTCCATCACCCTGATATTTTTATTATTAGTGTGTGAAATTCTTCAAAAAGAAAGCTTCAAACACAGAGGGGGGAAAATGGGTTTTGTATTGAAATGCACATGCTCAATTTGCAGGCCTACCTGGATGCATGCCAATCATGTGCTAGGAGGGCTGGAAGGTTTGATGTTGATAAGGAGCTGTCAAATATCACCAAAAACAGATGATCCTAATCCTAGATTTTAATTGAGGCCTCAAAGTTTAATTATTTCGCCAGTGCAATGTTTATCATGATTCAATCAAATGGTGCGCCATAGGGGTGAGTGCAATTTCATGGAGGTGGTATAGTACGTGTCTGTTACTCCCAGGTACAGCCTCGATATGGCAGGGACACGCCATGGATATGTCAAGGACAAGGATATTAAATATATAACGTGAAGCACCGGCTACGACACAACATGTTATGTTGCCTACTTTGAAGTACTGGATATCATAGGTTAAGTGGGCCAAATATAAATAATAAAAATGGTTATTAAAGTTTTATGTATGTAGGTTGAGCGGGCCTAATATACATAATAAAAATGGTTATTAAATTTAATGTATGTGTGTATTTGTGTGTGTGTATGTACAAAGACAACCCAAATAGAAGGAATAATGCTTTGAGCCTTTGACAGCAGTGTGTGAATAAGAAATAAAAATAAGCCACCAGAAACATTGAAATTTAAATATTGCCAACTGAAATGGACATATTGGGCCCATCATCATTAACCCAACACACTGAATCAAACCCACCCCATGTATTGCAAGCATCAAAATTCCTCCCCAGTCGGAGTATATTCACAGTTGGATTGGACTTATGCAGCTCCAACAGTGAATATGACATCGATCCAGTTCCTACAAACCAAGGTTTAAAAAATCGGACTCAGAACCCGACTCCGAGTCAAGCCAAGTCACATGATTGAGTCCGAGTCCCATAGAACCTAACTCGGCCGATTTTTTAAACCATGCCACAAACTCGTAGTGGTAGGTTACTAGGTTTAATTAAATGCATTGGGTTCCTAAATGTAGATTTCATCCATCAACAAAGAAACTCCGATGTTACTAGGTACAATTGCTCTCTTTCTATGCTTCTCGGTTTGTGCTTCTGTTTCTCTATTATCCTCCCAGTGCTTATCAACTTTGTCTAGTTTCACTCCACTTCTTTTCTTTCTTTTCTTTTTCTTTCTTTTGAATGGTAACTCCACTTCTATTCTAACAGACATATTTAAAAAATCCAGCTATTTTGCTCTTTCCAATGAGAATGAAATGGCAACCAAGACGCAACCCCAATGAGTCCTAGCCTGGATACATTAAAAACCCAAACACCAAACTGATCTGGCCATAATCCAATCAATACCAGACACCTATGGAAAGAAACCCACACCATTGTAGCAAAGGGACAGTGGATTGGTAAGTGACTAATAGGTTTTTCCAACCTATAGACATCATGAAACATATATGACAAAACACTACAATTTATCAATTGTAAATATGCTGTCCATATCAACCACTCACGTAAAAGCAAGCACTTTGTCCGCATTTGGAGATGGGGATGGGTGTGGGCTGGAGCAAGGTTGATGGCCCCAACCAAACTCAAAACTTATCCTGGGATTAGAAAATCTATTTCAAGAGTGGAGAGCAATGTGCATCTCAGGAATAATTAAAATTATATTAAGATTTAAGATTGACCTGCACGTACAGCTATAGATCAAGTACATATTGGGAAATCCTCGCTCATCTCTTGCCTGGCTTATCTCAAGCTAATTGTTATCAATATATTGGCATTTTACTCATTGCAATTCAGATTGTTAGTTTCTTAGCTAATCAAAGATTTTTTTTTTTATTCATAATATGATTTTGAAGCAAGCCATGGGCCATATGCATCATTCAAGACTCATAAAATAAGGCCCACGAAACCAGCATCGACCCCGTCCACTAAGAGGGCCCATAACTGCCGCAACGCCAGCTAACAAAGAATAGCCAACGGACTATTCTCCAAGCCAATGGCTTAGAGTAGGTCAGCTAGGTCTCACACCAAAGACAAGAAATCACTCACGAGCAAGGAATAAGGCATCTTCGAAGCGGCCGATGTATCGGCCATAGCGGCACTGACCACTACGCTAAAGACATGATGAATCTACATCACAGAGTTACCATTCAAAAAAAAAAAACCTACATCACCCAGTTCTTTTTACTGGTCCTTTTTTTTACCAAAGTTCTCCAAGTTGGGTCCCTAACATCACTTTCTTCCAATCTAAAGCTAGAACACACGCACGCACACGCACGCACACACACACATGCACACACAAAGATGAAGCAAATCAAGGTCGTTCATCATCATTGAACTAAAAGGCACTCTTCACAAAGTATTTTGTATGTAATTTTTTCAGGTTTTTTTTTCTTTTTTCAAAGAAGCTCTTGGAAATGTCTTCTAAGGGATAAATCCACATTTCCCATAGATCCAACGCACATTTTTTATGGTTTTTTAATTATTATTTTGGTTTTTTTTATTTTTTGAAAAAAAAAACGTCTTTTCTTAAATAAAACCAACCAAATCACTTGAAAATGGCTCCAAAGTGTTTGTTTTGATGATATCTTCATGACATACAAAGCTTTTTACATGCATTTCATTAGTTTATAAGTTAGTATTAGCAATCAACATGAATGCATGTGAAAAATTAGATTAATACTGTTATTTTTTAATCATACAGCGATACAAGACCTCATGCAATGAGGGGACCGATACGCCCCCTTAGTTACTTTTGCAAAACAAACACATATTCTAGCTTTTAACAATATTCTGAATTTTTTGGAGTTTTTTTGGATTTGTTTTATGATTTTTTCAAATTGCACTGCTACACCGCTATGTAGTGCTTTGGCGATCGGCCGCTACGCCAACCGCTACCGCTATTTTGATCCTCTTTTTTTTTATTAAAACGTTGACTGTATTCAAAACTCAAGACTGCTATTTTTATCCTTGCTTACACTACACCAACCGCTATTTTGATCCCTGCTCATGAGAGAAAGAGGAACTCAGAAATTCTACTTAAACTGCAATGAATGACTAAGAGGGGATTACACCTCTTTATATAGGCTAGTCTATGCCTAAACTTGGAAAAAAAGTCTAAAATAAAAATAGAAACTCCTAATTTATTCTAGTAATTACTAAAAATCAGAAAGAAAAGCCTCTAGAATATGCAAAATAGGAAGGTGTAGTTGGGGACACATAGGGAAATTTTACTCTTTATTGGGCCTGTTGGACTTGGGCCTTAAGGTATAAACCTTTGGGCGTGGCCCACTAGTTTGGCGTACATCAATAACTTAATTAATGAATTCGCTGAGCGGCATGTTAAATAAAAGCATTATGGTCATTGCACATGCCAGATTCCATAATTTAGACAGCCTTGTCAATCATCAAGAAAGAATCAAGTTCATAATTTTCTTAAGTGGAAAGATAGATACCTTGATTAGAAAGTACCAATAACTAATTTGAGAGTCAAAGATTGCTCTCCTCCCTACTTAGAAGGGGCAATCTCTAATTGAGAGCCAAGATCGTTGCCTTCTACTCTATATAAAGGTTGTAATGCTTTTCAAAGAAATCAATGAATATTTTCCTCTCTTCCAATATTGAGAGTAATCAAACTCTTTTAGCGTTGATCCTTGTGTAACTCCTAGGCAACCCCAATGCATTAAGACTCCATTGGCATAGCTCCAAGAAATGTGTGAAGACTCCACAACGGTTACCCTCCATTATTTTGGTATCAAACCAAGCTCCATTGGAGTTCTTTAGTTGTTTTGGATTCCAAAAATTATCCTTTTTTTATGAATAAGAAACTATTTCTTATAGTTGTCTTATTTGCATTTCCGCTGGACCTACTTTGTGAAATGTTTTGTAGAAATTTCTTTTTTGGAATGGCTAACTTGATTGTCCAAATGCATTTCTCCAACTTTTATTTTAAAGAAATACAGACCAGCTCCTTAGAAATGATGCCATAAGGGGCCCTAGTTTCATTTCTCTTTCATTTTCTTTACTGCACTTATTTTCCTTTCATTTGTCATCGTCTTGGGTGAAAATTTTTTTTTTTTTTTCCGTTACTGCTACTAAAAAAATCCATTGTGTATGGAAGCTGCAGATTTTTCTGTTGTGAACCTATTCTAGCATGCAGCCCCAACCCACGACTAAACAAAGCATTAAAATTTGAACCTACAACCATGTGGTCTCAACTCTAAAATCACAATTGCTCAAAATTTTGCAATGGTATTAGAACCATTGTTGTGAAAACCCTAAGAGCCATTGTTGTGAAAATGCTAAGATTTATATCTAATTCGAAGGAAAAAATATATATTTGTATCTATAGAATGAACCCCATTTACCAGCAAATCTTACGATTCGATACTTGTTTTATCGAATCTTACAGGAAATTCCTCTGGGTGAGAATAGCCACAACCAAATGGCTAATATTAATATATTTAACTTCTTTTTTGTTAGTGTATCTATCTTTAAAGAGGTTATATAGTGAGTGAGGAAACCTCCTAAGAACCTGTGGGATTTTGGGTTGGGGAGGTTTTAGAGATACATATGGAATAGCATGTGACTGGGGTGTTCGACTGTACGTATGAGGTTTCACCTTACATTCTTTTCTTTTTTTTCTAAATGCTTCTCTAACTATAAAACTCACATTCATTATTTCAACTCGTTTTATTTTTTTAACAAAAATAGAAAAACACTGCAATCCATTTATTTTTCTCAGCAACATTGATATCTTAAACATATTTAAATATTCACAAATGTCAATTATGAGACATTAATATATATTAAATATTCATAAATGTCAATTATGAGACATTAATATATATCAATGATGTTCATTATATAATTGTATCATAATCTCATTTCTCGGTGTATTAATGTCGCAATAGATGAGAAATGGATGGATCATGAAAAACTACATTTTCTTTTTGGAAATACGCTAAAGTCTCTAATCTCAGTCAACCAGCAACAGACCAATTACCATTATCATCCATTTGGTCCACCTTGCCCTTTCTCCCAACCCCCCCCCCACCCCCCCCCCCCCCCCCCCCCCACCCCTATTTGAGAAAGTAGTAAAGGGCCAGTCTGATCAACCCACTAACCTCAGACTCGGCTCCTCTCAGGAGCACACCATCCTAATTACACGTCACAACTTGTGCTACTCGAACCTCCAAAGTTTTAATCAAAACCTATGTCAATCCTTTTTTCTTCTATGCATAGCAACAGGTATCCCGCAGCCCAATGGCTACCAACATGAAACTTCACTCCACTATTTTATGTCCATGAAAACCTTTTAAATGTTCAAATTAGCTACTAAAACATTTCAGATGGGCTAAAATCTTTATCGGAAGTGGATGGTCATAATTGAATTTATTAAAGATACACTAGTTCTAATGTCCTGTTCACTAAAATCAGTCGTACATTTAATCACTAGAAGCAGCTTAAGCGTACATTATTACAAAATACAAACCTTCATAAATGTGCCCAAACCAGTGTTTAAATCTTTGGAAGCATTTGGGAGTTACACCACATGGGAAGGCATCCCAGAAAATACCTAGGGGGTCAAATCTGAACATGGCTTGCATTTTGTGATTATGCCTCACCATATAAGGCATTTTTGAGGTGAACACGCCGCATAAAGCATGTCCTTCAGTCACACTCCATGTTGGGGTGCACCATTAGCAAAACCTTTTTTTAACAAAAAGAGAGTGAAAATTTCCAATTCTATGAATTTAAAAGCTTTGTTTCAGTATAAAACTGCTGTGACTAAGGTAACACGAGTCACCCTAGTTTAAAACAGCTAAACTGGAACCATTTTCTATTTATACTAACATTATTCCATATTTTATGTAATAGTTTAATGTTGATGAGGCATACACCCCATACATTGAGGCTTACACCCTATAGATTGAGGCTTACACCGCACACGTTGGGCATCTGGAAGTTGAAACGCATTACCTCACAATCACATGACAGTCATGCCTCAAATGTTTATAATCATTGGTCCAAACAAATAACTTATGGACCTAAAAACACAAAAATGTGTCCACACAAATGACTGCAATTTGAAACTCAATGGTCATAAATGGCTGTAAACGGAAGAGGCAACAATGAAAATCGAGCTCAGCAGGATCCAAGGGATGTAGACTCTAACAACCACAACAACAATGGGGTCAACACCCTCAGTTTTCAATGATATCTTTCTAAAAAAATCAATAAATAAATGAACAGATAAAAATGCACCTCCGGTTGTTGAAGATCGGATGTGTGGTCATCCTCTTGAAGTCTCTGGCGCTTCTGAATGTTTGCTTGTATCAAAAATGCCTCGCCAATCTGAAGTCGGTGATTACAAGCATTAGTTTCAACACAATAACAAAAACATGCTGCATAAGTCTTAAATCATTCTTTTCATCGGTGTAGAAAGGCTGGGTCTAATAGAGGGGTGGAGAGAAAGGGTGTGTGCTTGAGGAAAATATAAGACAGACAACAGCCAAACAAGAACTATAAGAAAGATCCATTTCTATGACAAATGAAAGGCAAAAGAAAATCAAAACTCTTTAAAAGGGTTAAAAAAATCGCTGCTCGCCAGAACCAAGAAATCCTTTGTCACCCATATCTTAGCCAGTCAAACCAAACTGGAAGTACTCAAAATATTCCAAGGCATGCCAACTTGAGAACTTGGAAGCCCTTTTTATAGGTGAGAACTCGAAAACCCTTGAACATAATAACTAATGCCCCACCCAAGCTGGGCACAATGGGTTGCACTCATTTGCATATCCACCATATATGTCGCACAAAAGTATTTCAATCTAGAATGTACAAACCATTAGCCACAATGTAGGCCATGGCTATGGAAAAGTACAATATCATACTACCAAATTATCTTCTTTATCCAATTCATGACAGTCAAACGTACCACTAATCCCCCCCGTCAGGCTGTAGCTCAGCCGGTTAGGGAGACCTAAAACCCCTGACAGTGCGTGAATTCGAGTGGTTCCTAGCCAAAACAAGATCCAAAAAATAATAATAATAAAAAAAAAACCCACATTCACCACCCCATGCAAAAATTAATAATAATAGTAATCAAACTCAAGCCTATGAGATCAGAAAGTTAGAATTCATTCAGTCGTATACCTTCAGTCTATACACGAACTTAGTAGATTTCAAATTTTAAAGTGATATACATACACGTACCAATACACTGCCAGACTTTGATATAGCTCCTAATTAATGCATATATTGTAATATCCAACAATGTAGACATTGCCAAATAGATGTAGAGTCCAACATGCAAAAATTGAGATGCAATAAACCAAATATACGCAAGCATGTGTGTGCAGCACAATTCAATCAAACACCAAAGCACCAGAAAATTTGCAATATCAGAACATGAGAGAGAGAGAGAGAGAGAGAGAGAGAGAGAGAGAGAGAGCTCACATCGTCATCATCAGAATCACTTGAACTTAAAGGATCAACGCAATCCTTCATTCCTTCAAACTTCACTGACGACCCAGATTGCCACTGCGCCTGCACAGGAGCAACCGCCGACGAAGAACCCTTCCCGGCCATCCGAGCTTCCAGCTTCGCCAGCTTCGTCGGCAAAGAGGAGTCCGATTGATTCGAGTTCGACGAGAAATGAATCAGCATATCATCGGACGACATCGCAGATCGAATAGATTTGCAGATGCAAAAATAAATGAATTGAACTCTCCAGAAACCCTAATTCACACCATCCCACGAGCAAAATCCGCCATTAACCCTGGAAAGCTACAAAGATGCAAAACAAATGGAGGGATTTAAAGTGCGCCGGTTTAGCTAAAATGCGCTTCATTTCAGCCCAGCAAGAGCTGACTAACACATGAACACTGCTTAAAATGCGCTGCTATGTTAATCAACCAACTAACTGCTTGCTAAGAATGTGATTACTCTTCTTTTTTGTCTCCTCAAGCAAAGTGAAGGAAGACAAATAGAGGGTCTTCTTTTGTTGGGGGTTTCTTTGAATTTTAGGGTTTGTAGAGGGGGCTTTTTCCTTTCTTTTTATTTTTTTCTTTTGCCTTTTGTGGGGGAGTTTGATTTGGATTTTTTAGGGTTAGTGGGGTAGAGAGAGAAGAGGGCTTTGTGAAATTGTAATGGAGGGAAATGAGAGAGAGAAAAGGTCTTTTCTTTCCCTCTTCTTTGTGATGCCTCCAAAGGTGGGTTGATGGGGAAAAATCAAGAAAGAAAAAGGGAAAGGAAGAAGAGTTTGAAGTGTGGAATGTTGGAAAAATATGATCTCAGGATATGCATGTGTTTGGAACAATCTGACATGAGAAAATGACATTTAGACTGAGAGACAGTAGTTTACCTTAACCACTGCTGTTGTGGGATACAGAAGAAAGAAGAGATTTTTAGTGCCTTGCCCCTGACTTGTGATGGGTGGTGCTCTTGCATCAGGTGTGTAGGGTTTGGGCTCCTTTTTGACTTGGAGCTATTTTCCTTTTTTAGTTTTCACAGATAGACATGTATATCTTGTAATTGCAAGTAGATATTTGGGAAAGCATAGATTGAGGTGTGATGTATGCATTGAATCCTGTGTGTAGGGTTTGGGCTCCTTTTTAACTTTGAGCTATTTTCCTCTTTTAGTTTTCACAGATAGACATGTATATCTTGTAATTGCAAGTGGCACCCTGATTTTTAATATTTGGGAAAGCATAGATTGAGGTATGCCTTGCATAAGGTGTGTAGGGTTTGGGCTCCTTTTTAACTTTGAGCTATTTTCCTTTTTTAGTTTTCACAGATAGACATGTATATCTTGTAATTGCAAGTAGCACCCTGATTTTTAATATTTGGGAAAGTACAGATTGAGGTGTGATGTATGCCTTGCATCAGGTGTGTAGGGTTTGGGCTCGTTTTTAACTTGGAGCTATTTTCCTTTTTCAATTTTCACAGATAGACATGTATATCTTGCAATTGCAAGTAGCACCCTGATTTTTAATATTTGGGAAAAGATGATTGAGGTGTGATGTATGCCTTGCATCTGGTGTGCAGGGTTTGGGCTCCTTTAATTTGAGCTTTTTTCCCTTTTTTGGTTTTTATAGATATACATGTATTTATTACAATTACATATTGCACCCTCACTTTTTAACATTTGGGGAACATACATTGAGGTGTGTAGGGTTTGGGCTCCTTTAATTTGAGCTTTTTCCCTATTTTGGCTTTTACAGATATACATGTATTTCTTGTAATTACATATTGCACCCTGACTTTTAATGCTTGGGGAACATACGTTGAACATCCCAATATTTATAAAATACATTTGTTTTTATTTAAACTTTTCTTTTTCTTTAAATGTTTAAATTTAAATTTTCCAACGCGTATATATTTATGTGAATGGATATCTTTTGAAGCATTTTTGGTGGATGTTGGTGGATGCGTTTTGCAACAATTAATTAACATAAATGGTTGTTACATTAAGTAGTCAAAGAGTGACATTTTGTAACATATATCAATTATTAGGAAGATAGAGTATCTCATTCTCACACGATTGCTAGCCAATAAGATAGATGTAGATGTGCTTATGTATGGATGGAAACGCCTTAATTCCTTTTTTGCTACATATAGTCATGTTGATGGCTGGAGTTTTTAAAGTAGAATTATTTTAGCGGGATAAACTCCATGAGAGAAGGCTCCATTGATGATGATGACCATGACAATGAATATGCCCTGTTGCTTCCTGGCTATCCATCTTTCATCTTTTCTTTTTTCTTTTTTTCTTTTTTGGCTTCTCAGTGGGTCTCTTCATGTTCATGTAGAAGGAAGTTGCCTCTTTTAGAGCCTTCGAGGAGTAGTTGTCTTCTTTGTCTTTTGATCTCACTGCTTTCTCTTTAGTTGTTACCTTCATGTATTTTAATTTAGGTGGCCTTTTTTTTTAGGCTTTAGATTGTTATATATATATATAGTACCACTAAGCTTTGGTTTAATGAATGTTACTATTCAACCAAAAGATACTATATTAAATTTGGTTTTATGTGGTTTAAATATTTTAAAATGTCATTTTATTCCATTTTAATTTTTAGTTTAGCATACTCAATATGGCTCTTTATAACCTTTTGTTCTCACATTATATGAAAAATAAAAGCAAAAGCAAAAGAGATTTTTGCATCCATTGTACTATACTCATATTATTCAAGCATCGTGCAAATTTATTGCAAGAAAAAAATATGTTGGCATTTCATATCTTTTGGAACATATGGCGCCCAAGCACGCACACATATATATCAGAAAATGGATGCACTTATTGCGAGTGTTATAGGCAATGCGTAATTAAAAAAAATACCCGTTTTATCTTGAAATAAACTTACCGTACAAATACTACAAACAAATTGTAGGAAACCAAACACATAACTAGCATGAACGAGCAATTGCATTTATGGAGCTAAGATTGATTTTAATGTACCTGAAGGTTGTGCCATGAGATTAACATTGTAATCGAGACATTATATTTATGAAACTAAACCCAAATTTAACACAAGTAAAGGTCATTGTTACGGTTTTTATTTTATCTCAATTGATCGTCCAATCACCCGCATGATGTCGATGACATGGAGATTTAGATGTTGTATTTATAGAACTAAGCTCGACTTAGATTCTTTGATGTGTGTGAAAATTGTAGTCACACAACAATTAAGATATTACATTCATAGAAATAAATCCAAATTTAATAAGGCTGTTGTCATAATTTTGCTTTTACCTTAATTTATCATGTAACAAGTTGTGCAATGCCAACCACATAACAAGCAGTCAAGCACATAGATGGAGATATTGCATTCGTGGAACAAGGCTAAGTTTGATGTACATGAAGGTTGTTGTTGTCATACAACCACCTGAAGGATCAGGATGTGGAAGGCTCCAACACATGGTCAGCATTATGGAGTTCTTGACGGTGGAAAATCTTCATGGATCTCTTGCGTCTAGTTCTCAGTGCAATGATGATTGTGATGTAAGACTCATGGCTCCCAACTCCCTCATATAACTAATCCCAATGAGTCATATTTCTTACAGACTTCTCCGCCAAGAAACCTCACGCCCCCTAATCCTGATGGGATTCTACTACATGGGGATAAGACCCAATCTTGCTAGTCTATCAAATTACTGTAAGATCCCTATCTTATATGCAAGGATCATGTCTTCTGATTATATTGGGACTCTTATCTCTATTGGCAACTGCCGTCCGCTTCATCTAACGTGGGACCCGTGGCAGCGGGCCACATGATTTTCCAACATTGGTATGGCAATTAAGAGGTTGCATTTATGAAATTCAACCTCGGTTTATCGTACGCAAAGGTTGTTGTGGCAATTCTGCTTTACCTCAATTGATTGTGCACCTCTTCTCCACTTTATTTACTGTTCCCCTTTCCTCTTATTTATTTATACTAGTAAAAGTATTGTCATGGAGTTAAAGAAATTTATTAGTATTATGATTTGCAACTTTCTTAAACAATAAATACTTTGTTATCTACTTTCTAGGAAAAATAAAAGCCCTACTACGAAAGTCGGACTTCCTGAAATTGCAGTGTATACCTTCACCGAACAAGAAATGTGCGCTACTTATACATGAAATTTCATCTTTCATGATATATCCCAGCAAACTGCAACATGGCAACTTCATAATGCAAGTCTCATTTTTATAAAATTGTATGGTGATTGATTCAAATGTCATGTTGAACTTCCATCCCATGCACACTTTAAATACATATGGCACACATATATATACACCTAGTGCCTTTTGGTACCCATAGAGCATGAAAGCCTTGATGTGAGAATCAACCATAAGACTTTAGTGCTGCGGGAGCTTTAAAAAAAAAATTTGCAGGGCCACCACAAACATGGAGACCAATTTGCATATGGAATGTTATCAAGCAATATTTGTGGGATATTTATCATAGAAAGTTCTAAACATGACACATTTGCAAAGTTCATTGAGTGGAACACCACCAAACACGTTAGCACCTAATTGGTTGTTGGTCTTGAAAAGAAATAAAGAAAATAAAAATATGGAAAGATAGTGCTTTTATAGAAAAAAAATTATAACCTTCTTGGAGTTGTGGACATAATCGGAACAACATTCATAAAGACATCTTATTAAAGGTAAAATAAGCTTTGTTAGAAATAAATAATAATAGAAAGTATCGAACTAAGTTAGAGATAAAAAAGAAGAAGCAACAGTTGTTTCGTTCAAAAATGAAAAGTGCAGAAAAGCTTTTTTATTTATTCTTGATTGTTATAAAAAGATGTGAAGTGACCTGTAAACATGTTTGATTGTGCTTTGAGGAGTCATCTCCACTTCTTACCTCACCTTCTGAGTGCAGGTTGTTTACAAATTTTCATACAACCCCCTCATCAGTTTATAAATTTTCATACAACCCCCTTGTCAGACTTAGGAGATCAAATACAAGTAAATCACATGATGAAACAAAAAGGAAAGGAATTGTTATCTTCAGAAGACTGTCGAAGACGAAGTTGAAGAAATCTGCTTTGAAATTTCCTCGCCAATCTATGTAATTCATCACCTTTGTATGGAAGAAGAATTGATAGAGATGTCTGCCTCAAGACTAGGGGTGGCAATTTTGTTCCGCCCCGCCCCGCCCCGGCTTGCTCGCTCCGCCCCGCGCTGGTTTTCCCCTCCCCGATCCTTAGGTGGGGCTGGGACGGGGAATAAAACTGTGCCCCGAAGGCGGGGCAGGGCGGGGATGGGTTTGCTCTTTTCCCCACCCTGCCATGCCCCGTGTCCCACCCCACCATTAAATAAGTTTATATTTATATATATGTATATATTAATATATATAATATATAGAGGGTTATGTTTATATATATATATATATATATATACAAACATATATATGTGTATCTATATATATATATATGGATATGTATGTGTATGTATATATATGTATATGTGTGTATATATATGTATATGTATGTGTGTATATATATATATATATGTATATGTGTGTAACAATCTTGAATGTATGAATATATTTTAAATAAGGTAAAACATTACAATAAATGAAGTTTGGTCTAGTGGTAAGGCAAACCTCTAGTTATTCCCCCACCCAAGTTTAAATCATAAGTCTTGCACATTTAAAATTTTTATAATTGAGGGGTAGGGCTGGGCGGGGTACCCGCGGGGCAATCGGGATATGGCGGGGCGAGGAACAGGGCATATCAATTACCCTAAAGGGCGGGTCGGGGCGGGGTAAAAGAGGGGCGGGGGCAGGGCACCCCAATTCCATCCCCGAGCCGCCCCGTTGCCATCCCTACTCATGACGGCAAAGATTGTCTCTATTCTTCTTCTTAGGTGAGTGGAACAAAGACTGGGTTTTTGAAACTATAGCCCAATGGCCGAAGAACTCTCTGGTTGATTCTCACCTTGAGGAAGGAAGAGAGAGGGTCTTCTGTTTTGAAATTGGCAGAGTTTCGAGTATTCTTTTGCACAGGGTCCGACAACCTTACTGCCTTCACAAGTCTTCATTTTATAGCCTTTGAGAAACCATAACCGTTGGAAATCATGGAGAAGTGGAGGCGGTTTTGAAAACTACAATTAATGGGTGGAGTTGTTACTGTTTCTTTTGCAGATCCAGCGGCCGTCAAAAGGTGTACCTGACCAAGGATTGTGGGTTACAACTGCTTGGCAGTCAAGGGAGAAGAAGCTCGGTGGCTAACGTTTGTATTCTTGCAACGTCCAGCGGTCATTATCCTAGCGAAAAGCAGCGGCCACATTGTTACACTGAGCGGCTAGTGCAGTGAATGTTAAAGCGGCCAGTGAAGTCTTACTTGGAGTGACCGCTGAGATTCTATAATGGTGGCCAATCAGCTCTAGTGGCCAGAAAAAATAGTATTTAAAAAAAATGAGTCTTTTTGCTTTGGGGAATGAGATGCATTGATAATGTAACTCCGGAATTATGAAAATTTTGAAAGCGATTCACAGCGATTCAAATCACAGAAAACATGAGAAAGAATGATCTTCACATAAAGAATTGTGTTTTCTTTCATTTCTCATGTTTATTTTTACATGGATTCAAATGTTCTGGTCCTGTGGGTGCAAGTGCTGACATAACATTTTTACAGCTCCATCATTCGACCCCATATGACCTTAAAATGACAAAAACATAAGAAATACACGGATAATGCAAAAGGCGTGAACTGCCAATCGGTTGTTTGATAGCAACTAAGTTTTTCCTCATTTTTCCCTTTGGATTCATTGGGAAACTCCGCCGAAAACCCTTAATGCAAGGTTGTTAAAACTAAGGTATGGGTTTGAATGGGTTTTTTATGTCAATTAGGCAATCTTTGTAAACTATCAATTATTTTTCCCGGGGACACAAAGTGCGAATCCCAAGGGAGTTGTTAATTTTTACACCAAGGTTGGCCCATTATGGGGTCGATGTATGGTAAGCTGGAATGAAGTACACAACAAAGCCAATGACATTCAAAACTCCTTAAGTGAACAATTCAACCAAAGTCCTAAAAGACTAGGAATTTTGAAGTAATTATGGGTTTGACATGGTTTAAGGTACTAAATTGAAACCAGAAGACAAATAAAGTCCTAAAATACTAGGAATTTTGAGATGATTGTGGTTTGATATGGTTTAAGGTACTAAGTTGAAGCCTCTTATTGTATTCTCAGAGGTTAAGTACCTTATTTTGTGTTTGGAGGGGTGAGAGAGATTTTGGACAGAGTTTCTTTCTTGCAAACGAATGGTGTTAAAGATGTTGCAGAGCTTCGGGATGCAGCTGAAGTCTGGGATGTAACCATTATTGATCATCCTTGAAATGCTGCCCAAAGGCCCTATTTATAGCCTTCTAAAGGAGCTGGAGAAGGTGGGATTTTGAAATGGATGCCAAAAAGTAATTTTTGTTAGGCAGCCGATTGAAGCTTTTGACTGATCGGCAATTTGTAAAATAGTTCGTGACTGAAGTCGCCCAAAACATGTCTGTAACTGTTGGAAGACGTCTATTGTTGTTTTGACTTGGTCAATTAGAGGTTTAGGTTGCTCTAGTTGGCAGTCCAAACTTCTAACTGTATCTTTTGTTCACTAGGTGCTCTGAAGTCAGTAGCTGTATGTCAAATTCTTTGAGTAGATTTTGACCTCCATTTGTCTTAAAATTTTGAGGAGACCTTTCTAATCAGTTATTTGGCCTGTTTTGAGCTCTAACCCATGTTATGACCTTCGGAGTTGACCACACTTTAATCTTTAATTTGTTGATTGGTTGTTCATCTGTTCTGTTTGTTTCTTTACTTTATCACTGTAATTTTTTATGTCCAACACATAAAATTATTCAATTATTCACACTATACCATTATACCAAAAATATAAACTATCCAAAACATGATCACAAAGTTATTGATATTTGAACACTAATTTTCAAAATATATAATTTTTTGAATCTTTGTTTTAAAAATTAAGAGTATAACTCAAGTTTTCATTCTGCAGCTAAAGTCATCCTTAGTAACCATCCTTGCATGGGCTTGGTGCTAGTTGATCGTCACACTAAAGAAATGAGCAATTTGCTTTTCAACCTGTAATAAATGGGAGAAAAATCAAGAAAGGCTATGGTAGATTAGGTAGTTTCATTAGAAACAGATGAACAAACAAACCACAAAAGTGCATTTCCACTAAGTTTGAAGAGGAAGTTTGATAGTAATGTCCGTTCAAAGTCACTTGATCAAGAACAGCAATAGAAACAGCCATCTTGTATTGATAGTAACACTCAGCCTGCTTTAATCAATTTGGATGAATGTAGCTTTGTAAGAGACTAAGTAAAAACAATTAAATATCAACTCAGCTAGTACCTGAATAATGCTGCAAACATTGTACCGACCGATCACAGACTTAATGAGTTAATCTTCGTATCAATGCCTTCACTTTCTTAAGCATACTCCAAAACAAACCACATGAGTCAAGACCAATATAACCATCAAACATCTTAAGTTGAACTCTGAACTCTCGAAAAAATTGTTGCAATGGTAGACCAACATGGCAGGAAATCAATGAGGACGTGTAAAATCCAATTTGAAGTAACACATTATAGAACAATAGAACTTAAAGTACTGATAATCAACAATGATCATTTATAATGATTATCAGCATTTCCTCACCCGACCATGGGAATGGTGAAGGATTAGCTTATATATATAATAAATTATCAAAAAACCTTATCTCAAAAGGAGAGTTTCTGTCCCTACCTAATAATCAATGATTTGTTAGTATTTTAAGAGATCCCCCTCTGTAGGACAGTGTATATGAGAGAGAATAAGATATGATGACATTTGTTACATGTTCATTGGCTAAAAAAAAAGAGTTTTTTTTTTTTTTTGGTTAAAAAGCTCTCGAGGAGTTTTGTTGCGTGCCTATATATATGGGAATGTTCATGTTCATGTTCATCCATCCCTCTCCATGGGGTGAGGGACACTTACATAATTAATTATATTTGGTCTGATACAGAAGAGGAATGTTCATGTGCAAAATGGAAAAGCCATGTGAGTGTCCCTCACCCTATAGTGAATGATGGATTCACATGAACATTCCCGTGTGTATATATATACATACATACATTTATATATGTGTGTGTATTTATATATATATATATATATGAGGGGCTCTCATAAGCCTCAACTTATGTTATCCTAAGCCGAAATAGTACTGATCCTACTAATCAAAGTCGACTATCTCTAGTTTTTGCGTGATATAACTAGAAAATCCGGTTCTTATTGGATTTATCTTAATTTTGAAGACGATGATTTGAGATAGTTTACGATGAAGATGATTTTGCATAAGATTCCAGCCCATGATAACATAAGCTTATATATATATATATATTTATATAACCATGATGACTTTGGATACTTTTAGCCTTAGCCTGTTTTTTAGTCGAGATGCAAGTAGTTATATAGGTGTTAATTCAAGTTTAGACCACTCATCTGAAAAGTGTCAAATGCGAAGAGAGGTGTCTAACCAATCAGATTGAAATTAATCCAAGACCAAATATCTCTAGATTGTATATTGATGTTATTGCAAGCCCTTTTTACTGTTTTCATTTCAGACCATGCAATTGTTTTCCTTACACTAGCATTATTTTTATTATAAAAGAAAAGACAACAATAGGCTAGATTTTTATTTGTATTACCTAAAACTTTTGTAAAAATATGTGACTCCATTCTTGGTAGGACGTGGGTGCAGCTTATTTTATTTTGCTTAGACTACATTTGAGAATTGAAGAAGATAATTAAAGAAACTTCTTTATTGTCTTAGGAAAACAGTCAAATACAAAGAACTTAGAAACTTATATTGTGTAATGTGTAATAAATCATGTTGATGGGCATCATACATACGATCAGGCCCATCTCATTCAACCATTGGGCTGGAAGATCAAGCCTTGCCCTAGCATGGATAATGATCTAAATCAATCATCTTCTTCGTATGGCTAAAAGTGGCCAAGAGGTAAATTATCATATCTTGATTGTTAATGAATTTTGAGACATTGGTGAAAAATATTAAAAAAGTCTAATTACACATAGAACCATTGGATGGCCTTAGAATCACTGTAAAAATAATGATTTCGATAAACATGGCTATGTGTTTCATATGTCTATTGTTTGCATATGTAATAGTTCATGTGTGTATCATTTATGCATGTGAATCATTTACATATGAAAAACAAATTTCTTTTAGATATTAAATGAGTAAAAGAGGTTTTGGTTCTTTCATCAATCCAACTTCCTGCATTTTTTATATGACAAGGAAATATTGAAAGACTCATCCAATCGGATTGACTATGTCTTTCTTGTTCTACGAGTGTAAGATGCCTGTGCTGAATACGAGCAAGTAGGCAATGACAGTTGAAATTTGAAATTTGTAAAATGAGAGATACTGAGAAGATTAGAGATGACTCTGTTTTGCTGCAATTGAAAAGTAAGACTCGTGTTATCTTTTACTCAAATGAGTTTTACATTTACAGATATATCTGAAGTAACTATGCAGGTAATCTCAATTTGAGGTATGTTTGTCTTCGTAGGAATAAAAATTGGTACCCAAATCCCTATATATCTGACATATGCAACATCATGTCAAACATTTTTTCAAGGTATGTGTTTCAATTAGTTGATTGTTTGTTGAACGCTTGACCATATGCTCCGACCCAATTTGATTATTATCAGCAACAGAAACTAATTTTCTACCTTGATAATTCATGAATATAGCAAAATTGAAAGCTATATTTGAAGGAAACTCTATTTTTTCATATGTTATCAAGTTCAATTATCTAAATCAGTAGTTCTGACATTGTTTCAACCATTTGCTGGTCTTAAATTGGTGCGGTTGAATACATATGAATTTATGATAAATTGGGCTCTACATCATTTCTAATGTTGTGAAATCAAAAGTCGTATTTATACATGGAGGAAATATAAAAAGATGGGATTACATAAAATTACTTAAATATACACACTATACCATTGTACCAACAATACAAACTATAAAAAACAATCTTACAAAATTATTGATCTATGAACTTTAATTTTCAAAATATATAATTTTTGAAAAACTTATTTTAAAAATTAAGAGCTTGTCTTAAATTTCCTTCTATCCTTACTGGTACTTTCATAAAAAAAACTACCCTCACTTACTTTCATAAAAAACTATACTTACTTGGGCTTAGTGCTAGTTGATTGTCACACTAAATAAATGAGCAATTTGCTTTTCAACCTACAACGAATGAGAAAAAATAAAGAAAAACTACGGTAGATTAGGTAGTTTTATTGGCAACAAATGAACGAAAAACCATGAAAAAACATTTCCACTAAGTTCAAAGAGGAAGAGGTCTGACAGTAATGTCTGCTTAAAGTCCCTTCAAGAACAGTACTAAAAACAATCATCTTGTTGTATTGATAGTAACAATCAGCTTGCTATAATAAATTTGGATGAATGTAGCATTATAAGAGAATAGGTAAAACTAAAGACAACTAAATTTCAACTCAACTATTATATGAACAATGCTGAAAAAACTGTATTGATTGTTCCCATGCTTGATAAGTTAATCCTTGTGTCAAGGCCTTCACTTTCTTAAGCCTAATCCATGACAAACCACACGAGTCGAGACCTACATAACCATCAAACATTTCAAGTTGAAATTTGAACTCTTGGAAAAATTGTTGTAAAGCTAAATCAACACGGCAGAAGATCAACGAGGATATGCAAAATCAAATTTGAAGTCACACATTATAGAACAATAGTACTTAAGTGCATATAACTGACAATGATTATCAACATTTCCTCACCCGATTATGGGAATGGTGGAGGATTAGCATTTGAATATATATAACTTTGGATACTTTCAGCCATAGCCTTATTTTTATTTCATCGGTAGCCATAGCCTGTTTTTGAGTTGAGGTGAATGTAAATGTAATCATCTAGGTGTTAATTCATGTCTTGACCACTAATCTCATGCATGTCAAACACGAAGAGAGATGTATAAAAAAAATAGATTGGAATAAATCCAAATCCAAATACTCCTTCATAGGCCTAGAAATAGACTTCCTACAAGGGGTATGGGAGGTTCATTTATTCAGAAAACTGACCTTTCATTTCCTCACTCCCACCCCACTCCACCCAGCTACCCCCTCTTTCTTCTCCCACCCCACCCCACCCCACTAGTTTTCAATAAAAGAAATCCGCAACTGCACCAAACAATATTAGTACAAATTCATCAAGGAAAAACTTTTTGCACTAAACATGAATTTCTAATTTCTTCAGAAAACCTTTTTCGAGATATTTAAAAATTATTGAATTTGCTGATGTGGCAATTTCATCTTTCTATGGAAGTTGCCTCCACATAAACGTGCCCTAAGGATTCTTTAGATTTTTTAAGGTATTCTAATCTTCCCTAAGAAGACTCAACAAAAACGATTATGATGAAATAATATAGTGTTTTTTTTTTTTTTTTTATAAAAGTTGAAAAAACATTGTGATTGTGATTCTCAACCTGAAGATGCTCTGGAGAAGAGGGATGCTTAAGCCCCTTCTAAAGGTGAAGTGCTGAGGATAAACGAGTAGCATGACAAGTTTAGTTATTCTAGTTTTTTTTCAAGAGCCATATCAATCATTGTCTACAACACTTTATTTCACAATTGGAAAAGAGGAATTTCTTCAAGATCAAAGAGATGATTCTTAACATAGATTTTGCCATGTAGCAAGCCATTTGATGGTCATTTGGCTGTCCAATGTCCATCATCTTGCCATGTGCTAAACAAGCCTCCTATTTCTGACTTCTCGGACTGAGCTTTATGCTTTCTATTGCAAATTCTAGGCCTGGCCCATACATTAAACAGCCAAAAAATGTAGATATAGCCCCAGTACAAAAACCCACGCTCGGAGCCCGGCCAATCAAGGTCCAGCCTGGCCTGACCCGGCCCACAAGCACCCCTAAATTCCGGTCCGGTTCCTGAAAACCTACAAAACCCAAAACGGAAGTACACTTGCAGAAAAACCCACAAGAGACGAAATGGCCACAGCAGAGAGCGAGGAGAGATCGAATCCAACCGTCGAAGAAGAGGAAGAAAGCGTCGACGATCCGCCATTGTTGAGCTCTCGAGCTCTCGAAGCTCTGAGTGAGTTCCTAAACGAACAGAAGCAGAGACCCTCCCATGGCGAAGAAGAAGAGGAAGAGGCGGTATCCTTAGTCTCCGAGGACTGGAGACTGAGCCAGTTCTGGTACGACAGAGAAACTGCAGAGACAGTGGCGACTGAGCTTAAGAATCTCAGCATCTCAATATCTTCTCCAGTCGCTTGCGTTGCTTGCCCCACTCTCTACGCTTATCTCAAGGTCGCTTCTTTCTACTTGTGCAAACTCTTTTCAAGCTTTTTTAGTTTTTGTTTTATGGGGTGCGTTTGGATGTACATCACATGAGAATTGAGTATTTGGGTTTTCATTAAATGTCAATTTTATTGACATCAGTGTTTATAGAAATGCATTTTGGTGAATCATCAATCCTCCATATTTCATTCTTTAAAATTTTGGGGTGACAACAACAGATAGGAAAATTTACATTTAGACGTTCGCATACAATTTCTCTTATCGATAGTGAGATCTGTAGAATTACGAAAAGAGTGGAGGTTTTACATGTGGATTGATTGACAGAAAGAAGCTGTGCCTTACTAATGAAGTTGCCATGGAGAATTGGGAGTGAGAAGCAGGTTTCATGTAGATTTATATTCGAGATAATAGTGAGTTGTGTGTAGCATCTGCAGAGGCTTTATACTTGAGTAAATGGGAAGAACTTGTAAGTTGGAAGACTCTTATAGAGGAATGGATAGGGCCTTTTGTAAGGGAATTGGAGTTATTATATGAGTCATGGAGATAAATGGAGTCGCATGTTTCATTAACATTTATATGGGCTACTTCAGATACTTGGTTTAATCCTAATAAAAGAGGTATTAGTCAAATATTGTTGTGATTTATGTGGGGTAAGTTGGTTAGTCAAATAGCCCCCATAGGTGTTTCTACGGTGTGTTCTTCCCAATACTAGGAATACCCCACGTACTTGATTCTTTCCCTTTTTATTGGTAGAAGCTCTTATTTAGGAAGTATCTAACATTTAAGGGGAAGATTATTTGATAGATTCAAATTCAATTTATGATTGTTATGCTAGTAGAAACTTTTAAAAAGATGTGAAAGGCATACGCCGTATGTCCATGCTGATTAGTTGATTTTTTTTTTCATCTCATTTTATTTTCATGCTTGCAATGGGCTCGAATACCATGAACACCCTTTTGCCAAGAGGACAAGTAATTCAACAAGGGTGGAAGCTTTCATCTCGTAATTTGTAATCTATTTGCGGGGCTTGCTTTTACACCATATCAAAGCTCTTTGTATCTTTAAAGACATGGATTTATGAGGAGGCACCTTACCCTTGGAAAATGGTTTGTGCAATTGGCATTCTAACTAGATCTCTTTTACAAAAATTGATATAGGGCAACACGCCTTGTGATCCCAGCCCCAACGCTAACGCTCTGACCCGGGCCCAATTTGGCACTGGCACAAACTAATCCCAACCATGGGATTTAAATTCTAACATTCCTGACTGTTGATGCTTTGTGGAGCCCACTCTCGACAATCACAGATCCATTGGATCTGTAATTTAGAGCACCCCTACCTAGACCTGCATCAATCTGTGACTTGGGGCAGGTCCTATCTCTTAGGTGGGCCTCACTGGACCCTCGCCCATGATGTTCATGGGCTTTGTGTTGAGGGGGTTATCTCTCTCTCTCTCTCTCTCTCTCTCTCTCTCTGCGTGCATGTGATGTGTGCATGTATTAATGGTAACATCAATTTTTTGTCCAGAAAACGAAACTACCATAAGAGGTAAATATACAAAATAGGATCTTTATTTGTTTATTTATTTTTTGTATTGGTTTTGGTCCTAGAGAACCCGTGTTGAATCTGTCCCCAAGTAAAAATCTACTGTTTTTCGATCTTGGCTCATAGGAGGTTGTTGTTTATACGTTGGGTTATTCTTTGATTATCATTGGAAAAGGCAATCATCAATGTTGACAGTTCAAATTGCATTTCTTAGTCATGTGAACCATCACATTTTTGTGACTAGTTGCACTTGCTAAATATTGTTAATTGTGTGGATGAGATTCAGATTTATGAGACTTAACTGCTTACGTTATCATGTGATTGATTCTTTAAGCACATTTTTCCCCTCTATAAATGGTAGTTGAGCCCTGGTTTGCATCGAAGAAAAGAGGAAGGAGAGGAATAAAATTAAAAACTGCAAATCCCATGAGCCAAGATTGGGTTGAAATCCCATGAGCCAAAGCGGATGATATCATGTGTACAGCGGTTGAAATCCCATGAGCCAAAGTGGACGATATCATGTGTACAGCAGGCTTGGGTCGTTATAATGCCACTGGCAGGATGGCATCGCCATTGCATAGTAAATGGGATGGGAGAGGCCAATGAATTTTGAAATTGAGAAACAAATTTGGGCTTTTGGCTTGGGTATGGTTATATTGTACTTTTGGTTGGGGTGTGTGGGCTGGTGAGTGGTGGTGGTAATTGGAAAATTTTCAAAATAGGGCTCAAGTTTTGCTTAGATTTGAAATCAGGATAATAAAAAACTTACATTTTAAAATAGGGCTTAAGTTTTCGATATTGATTTCAGATCAGAACATCCGGCAAGAAAACATATATTATGGCGATTTCCTTTTCCATTTTTTTGAAAATACCCACAATCCTTCCTTTTTTTCCCTTTCCTTCCTCTCTTCCATTTCTTCAACCTCACCTTCCAATCCCCCTAATCAAACACACCAACCCATTCGGCTCCCACCCATCTTCCTCATCCGTCCAAACAGAGCTCCAGCGTTAAGGATTTGGATGAGGTGGAGCAATGACTTCCAATCGGTGTCAGGGGCGTTGCCGAGCATGTTGAGGACGATGGGCGGATGGCACCATAGATGACTGCTGCATTGAATTTTCTCAAGCAGATTTTAGCCCCATCCATTGCCACGGAAAGCTCTAGCCATTATCTTGTAGCCTAGGTAGGGAGTGGGCCACGCCTTTCGGAGTTAGATTGGTTGCTGCACAGCTGTCAAATCGATCAAAGATGATGACGATCCCGCGATGGGAGTGGGCCACGCCTTTCGGAGAGGTCATTCCGAAGGTGGAGTTGTGGATCGTGAGCGACCATTCACTCTTGGGTCTCACCCACTTGAACTCGGGATTGCCCTTCTCAATCAACTTTTTCACATGTGTGCATCATAATACCAACACCAAGATGCCCAACTTTTTCGTATTGGCGTTTGATGATTTGGTGGGATGATGAAGTGGATGGTAGGCAAAATGATGAATGGAGGAAAGAGGAGAGTAGGGGTCTAGGGTTGATGGGTTGTGCAGGTGTTTTGTTGAATGTGGCTACTATTTGGTTCCGTCGGTGTGTTGCCCACCAAAGAGATGGGTTAGACTTAGAGGGATTATGGAGGTGATGCCGTGATGGAGAGAGGATGGTGCTGGTGTTTGGAGGATGGAGGTGATGTCGTGATGGAGGGAGGATGGTGCTGATGTTTGGAGGGAAGAAGAGGAAAGGATAGGGAGAGAGAGGAGGGATGGGTTTTGGGAAGGGCATTTTGGGTACTTTAAAATAAAATGAGAGGAAAGTCACCGAAAAACTTTTTTCTTGCCAGATGTCCTGATCTGAAATCAATATGGAAAACTTAAGTCCTTATTTGCAATGTCGGCTTTTTTTTTTTTTTTTTTAATTATTGTTTTGATTTGAAATTTGAGCAAAACTTGAGCCCTAGTTTGAAAAATTCCCTTTTTTTTCCTTTGTTTGGGGCGGGGGTGGGGTTTCTTACTAATTTTTCAGCGGATTAAACAATGTTACATGCTTTATTTCAAAATTTAATTAAAGTGTTGAAATATATATTTGTGCTTTTGATTGTGGTGGTTAGTGGTGAATTTTATTTTATTGGGTTTGGGGGGATTTCACTGTGTCGGTTTCTAGTTGTAGTGAAAAGTAAGGGTTCTATGACCATGGTAGGGCATTCCCCACTATAAACAATGCATTTAAGTCGTGCTCAGCTGTATTGGAAAGTTGTCAATTCCATTCCATCCGGCCAATTTTGGCTGGAACATTTCGGAGTTGGGCCAAGATGGAACCAAACATCCGTCTCAAAAACTCTGAAGAAGAAGAGGAGGGGTAGAGAGTTTAAGGGTGCACCAGGTGTCTGTTCTGCTAAGGGATTGCGTTGGCTCATGGCTGCCTCCTCCTCCTTTTTTGGGGGGGTCTTCTTCTTCTTCCTTGCCCTTCCTCTTCCTTTTTTTTTTCTCCCCCTCTTTTGTTTTCTGTCTTGACTCTCAACCCAAAGGGTTCGAAGGGTTATTTTATTTCCCATATTGCCTTTGATTAAATATCTATATGTGGGCTCTCCACTATGAGGTCCGCCTATTAAAAATCTAAAGTTTCAAAATTCCACTCTAATAAGAATTGAGACCCTACCCAAATTTCACTCTAGTAGAAAATGAGCCCCAGCAAAAAGAAGGCCCTACTCAAAATTCACTTTAGCAGAAAATAGGGCCCTGTATAGTGAAGCTTTTCCAATGAATGTTAATATTAAAAAAAAAGAAAAAGAAAGTAGGGCCCTAGCCAATTTCACTCTAATAGAAAATAGGTCCCTAGCCAAATTTCACTCTAATAGGAAATAGGGCCCTAACGTGTGCTACTGAGCGCATGTTAATGTATGCTAAAGTGGCACCTGACCGTTGGATGGGAAGTCAAGTCACACATCCAACGGTCAAAGCGCACTGAGTGCACCTAAGGAATTCCCCATAGAAAATGATGTATGCATCTTTATATTATTTCAGCAATCTACTATTTTTTTCATATTTTAGATATTCTTTTACATTTATTCCTTTGTCAGTTGTGCCTTTTTCGAAACGGAACACCAGAGTTGACTAGATGTCGGAATGTTCTACTCAGGCCCAAGCCGAAACGGGACCGGTATATGATTTACCACTTTTTTTCTTGCACCAATCTGAATGAGTACGAGTAAAGAAGTTAGTCCAGAAGAAGAGGAAGATTCAAGTTGCTACTTTGAATATAGGCTCATTGGCAGGAAGAGCATGGAGTTGGTCTATATGATGAAAAGGAGAAGAGTTAATATAGCCTGGTTGTAGGAAACAAAGTGTAAAGGAGATAAAACTAATGGGCTCACTGATGGCTATAAACTCTGCTACGCAAGAACGAACAGTGCTAGAAATGGAGTAGGTATAATAGTAGACAAGAATTTGAAAGTTGCTGTCGTTCGTTTGGGTGGTTGTTCATTCATTAAAGGGTCATGTGTAAAACCTACTCAACCACTAAAAAAGACTCTGTAATGCAGTGCAACATTCTAGCATCTTTGGATATGCAATGTGCTTTAACATACCAAGGTGCAATCTAAATTTGCTTTGTTGTTGATTGTGTTGTTTATTTTGTGGAGCACATGAGGTTTCATCTCCTTTGTCAGTCAGGTTGCAAGATACATCAAAGATCCACACACGTGCTTAAAATCAAGCTGATAAAGTTCTTTTCCTAAGCGGTCATAAAAGGAAATCAGATTTATGAGTTCATTCTAAGCTGTTCATAATATCTATGTTCCAGCTCGAGGGGAATGTTGACTATGGTCCAAAGTCATGGTCATTGTTGCGGTCAGCCTTGAAAAATGCTAGGATGTGGTGTTGTGTCGCAGTTCATGCAGCCGCAAACCACGGTCCATACCATAATTCTTTTTTTTTTTTTAAATATCTAAAAATCTTCAAAATATTGAAAAATGCTGGAAATCAATTTTTTTTATTAGTACACAGTACACACCATAAACCAATGTCGCTCCCCCTAAGTCATAACATCTTATATTGTTGTCTTGTCAGAAACTGTTAAAAGTTTGTTCAATTTTAATGATGGACCCTGCTTCGGTGGGACTACACAAGGTGATGACCTTTGACTTACATGAAATAGTACTAGAAATATCATAAATTAGTAATATTAAACTTAAGTAATAAGTAGTTAAGTACTCAACTATCAAGCAAGTTGCACTGCAAACATGTTGCAACAATGAACTTCAAGGAAAATTACATAACATTAACATTAAGAGGGAGCAATGAGAGAAATTAGATTTAAGACCAACAATCATTTTGGCTCAAATTCACTCAATTTAAAAATGCTTCAAATTTTCAAAACCAAAATTTCTATATCTAGGCTCAAAATCACTAAATCTAAGAGAACTAAAAGAGTCTGCAACCAAATCTAGCTCAATGTGAGGCCTTGGTTACATTTATTTCACACTTTAAAAAAAATAAATCACATATTGGGTAAAAATCATAAAAAACTGAAAACAGTAGAAAAATAAGTGCTCAAAACTTTGAAGATTTGCTCCAAAACTCTAGATACAACATGTTCCCATTATTTCTAATGCATTTTGAGAAAGAAACTTAGAAAAAAAATACGAAAAATAGACTCAAAATATTCACCTAAAGTAACTTGGTTGAGCTCTTTGGTTTTGTCGCAATGAAATCTACTCAAATCTTGAGACTTCGATGAGAAATGGTGGAAAAGAAGGTTGGGAAAGATGAAATCGGGTGTCTTACTGCTTTGATTGAGCCTTCTCTCACTGCTTAGACTGAGCTTGGAGTGAGAGAATGAAAGAAAGGAAGGAAAAAGAAAGGTTTTAGTGTTTGTTGGCCAATATTTTTGAAGTACAGCCTGCAATAGTGGTCTCTGACTGATATTTTCAAAATGTCGGTCCGTATCTGACCTGATATTTTGATTTCCCTCTATTGAGACTGATACACATCATAATATCGGTTTGGTCGCCGCTGATGCCGGTACATATCGGTCAATATAGAAATATTTTAAACTATGGTTGAGAAACAATTGGGGTTTATTTGTAATTATGGATTTACAGGTTAATTTGTAATTATGAGAGTAAGTATAAATTAGGATTAGAATAAATGAGTTGTATTAGGCTATTATTATGATGTTACTAGAGACTAGAGCTTCCTATTATTTTAAGACTAGGTTTTTGAGTTGACATCTTTAGTTGTACTTTATAAATAGCCATTGACTACTTTCAATTATAGACCAAAAAATTGTGTCAAGATGTAGCCCTAAAATTAACTGCAATGAAATCTTACACGTTAAGTGGGCTAGTGGTAGGAAGAGACCAGTAATGGCATGTGATATTGTGGAGTAAAATAGAAGCTGACTTTAATTAGAGTTGAGCAGAAACGTGGAACGTGGCAGGAGCCTGTAGCATAGTTGGAAGGTGTTAATTGTTACAACCAGTGTGAGTCGTGTTACTTCAGATAAAAGGGGGTGAAAAGAAAAGTAGAACTCATAAAGCTGACCCTCGATTTATGGATTAGGCTTGTTGATCATGAAAAATGGGAGGCATTTTAGTTTCTCATTATGCCTGAACCTTTTATCTTTGTAATTAATCTTTTGAGTTCTGTGCAGTAGTTGCATCCATTTGCCTTGCTGAAGTCGATATTTGTTATTTTCTATTGAGTACATGTTTAGTCATTTGAAATTCTTCTTTTAGGCAGGTTAACACATTAGTATGCACACATGCCAGGATCAAGGGATCACTTCTGCTTGGACCTTACAGCCTCCGATTTGGAGGGGATGCCTCCGATTTGGAGGGGATGCCTAACCAATGTGGCTCTTTTATTGTTGTCTTTCCTTGTCTTAAATTTTCATTTAGACTTATATCTTTCTTCAAATTTCAGAAAATTGATCCTAACATCTCAGTGCAACTGCTCGAGTATGACAAGCGCTTTGAGCAATATGGAAGTAATTTTACGTTCTATGACTACAACTGCCCAGAAGAGTTGCCATCAGAGTTGAAGCATGCTTATCAAATTGTTGTTGCAGATCCTCCTTACTTGGTAAAAACACAATTTATATGTCAGAAAGTGTGTGTCTTTTAGCCTTACACATACATGTGGTGTACCATTCAAAAGCAAATATGGTAAGACTTGAGTATCCAAATATTTATTTAATATACAAGGCCACCAACCCCATCATCCCGGTTCTTTCTACTTTCTAGTCTCTATAAGTAATAGCACATCAATTTTGGAGATAAAAAATAACAAGGAAATCGAACTAGCACATCAATTGACATTTCTCCTTTGGTCATTGTATCTTAGTGCGTTTAACTTTCTGAGCAACCATTTGAATTTGATTATATGTTTTACAATCCTCCCTTATTTGAAGCATGCAGATGAAAATTCAGTAAAATCAAATAGCAGAAAGAAAACTTACAAGACAAAAAATGAATGAAGAGTTCAAGTAGATCTTCAGCCTAAAGACCAACAACCTGAAGACCATCTTTCTTGTGTCTTGAGTCCCTCCCAACCATCTCAGATTGGGTCAATAAGAGAAGTCGTGTTAATAAAAGGAAACTTGATTTAAATTCCCATTTTAGTCTTTTAGGGTGACTTTGAATGAGTTCTTCTAACTCTCTCATTTCTTTTGTTGCCTTGTTTTAGTAATATGATTTGTTTTTGAGTTGGCTGGCTAATTATTTTGCGCTTCTTTTTCTGATCACAGAGCAAGGAATGCTTGGAGAAAGTTGCTCAAACTATAGATTTCCTTGCGCGACCAAGAGAATCGTATTTGCTTTTACTCACAGGTAGATCTTCCTTTTGTTTATATTCTATTTCTGTCCATTATACTTTTTCCCCCTCTGCTTCTCTGCTAGTTTTTGTTAAGTGCTGATCCCAAGCTCAGATAAAGGATTGGGGTTGCGTCAGTGATCGCTACCCCAAGTGTAGGGCCTCCATGATGCAAGTAATAGTCTCGATGGAATCCGTGGTCGATCCACAGGGAGTGTGAAGCACTTCACTTGAACCTATCCTATAAAAATTCTATATCTAGTCTAATAAAAACCTATACAAACCAACTTCTAATCTGAAAATTAAATTTAATTAGAGTCTATTACATCCATAAAAAAATTCCTAATCTAAAATACCTAATCTAAACAAATCTATTCTCTAGAAAGCAAGTAAAACTGCAAAACAGAATACTCTCATAATGATATAGGTTGCTAATTCTGAATACTCTCATAATAGCAGCATAGCCAATAACGGATTAATGAATTGGACAAGAATAGGATGGCGCAAATTAAATAACAACATTAAAAAGGATTACTAAGATAAGGCAATTGAAATAGGTCATTGAATTCTAATGAATTACTGGATTAAATATCAAGTTGTAATAGCAAATTGCCAAAGACGTACTTGGAAATCCTAGTGAACAAGAATTATACACATAAGACAAATTGATGAATTATACAAGAATAATGTGTTGGAACTCATAACTGGGAGGGGATAAGATTAATAGCATCCATTTGCTTTGTTGGCTTCACAGACACAATGAATTCATTTACTTGTTGGCCCAATGTGAGTCTACGTTGGTTAGTCCAGCCTATGGACTTGGTGGTTTCTTTTGGTGTCTTTATTTTGGTGCCGTCTGTGGGCGTGTTGCTAGCTCCCTTTTAGATGCCCATCATTTGAGTGGGGTAAATTTGTGGTAGCTAGCTCTCATTCTTTGTATTTTCGCTTTGGAATATATTCACTTAGCTTTCCCAAAAAAAAAAAAAAAAGGATTAACAACATTCAAAGAAATTTTAAATGTAATTTTAATGCTGCGAGACAGTCATAAGACTGCCACACAATATTCTACCGGCCGGGGTTAAAAAAACAATAATAAATGAAAGATTAACCCATAATTTTAATGCCCCAAAACAACCATGGTACTACCCCTGCATTTATGTGAGTGGAACTGTGCTATTCTTGTACTGTTCCTATAAAATATGATTCAAACCCAGCAAGTGTACCTATGAATGATAAAGTCATAGGATTTGAATTCTCCTATGCTGTACAGCTTTGACCCCTCCCCCCACCCCAACCACCAAAAAAAAAAAAGAAACAAAAAGAAAAGGAAGAAAAGTTGTAGGATTTGAATTGCATAATGAGGAAAATATTCTCCTACGAGTGGATTGCAGTATGGGGCCCATCTTTGAGCAGTGGAGCCTCTTTAATAATCTTTTCATCCAATTATTTGGCATGAGGCCTAATATTACACACACCATTGTTGAATCTAAAAAAAAGGAAAACTATGGTTAAGATGCCATTAAACTTTAAAGCTGTTGAATCAAGGGCTAAGATAATCTGGAGGGGCTGATTTTTTTGCCTCCCTCTTGTTGATATGGAGACCTTTCCATTTGCCCTCCCATTGACAGACATGCATCGAAGTGGGGCCCACGTCTGGACTATATATGACCAATATATGCAGTGTTTATTGTAGGAGAACATTATACAGAATTCCAACCCATTTAACATATGATTATGCAGATGGTTTTGTTGATTTCGGGACTGATGTACATCCAACTGATTTTCTGTGGTCTTATGTAGGAGAAGTGCAAAAAGAGACAGCTGCAGAACTCTTGAACCTGCATCCATGTGGTTTCAGGCCTCAACATTCAGGCAAACTTGGAAATGAATTTAGGCTTTTTACTAACTATGATCCAGAGGACAGATTAGGCGGTTGGGAACAAGCCCTATAGTTTCATCAGAAATATTAATGGTAACTTGAAAGTGATGTTGCCTATATAGAAATTATATTTGGGAATGGGATATTCATGTAACTGTTGTTGATTTGCTGTAAGCTGAATTTAATTTATGCATTAGGAAAAGAAGAGACAGATTTATCTGTTGTTTGAGTTCATTTTCTTGAATTGACTTTAGTGACTATAGTACCCATTGATGCCCAGAACTACTCTTGTAGGGCACTCCTCTAACAAGAAGTTACTACTTAAATATAATTTCATGGTTCTGCAACTGCTTTTCTTGCCCTAACCTAAATCATTTTCCACCTGTTCAGTTCATCTCAAGTGCCTAAAGTCTTCTCCATGGATTTTGCCCATTCTAGCTACTTCCATTGTAGATGAGATTCCAAAAATTTCTGCCTGCATGTCTCCTTTTCTTGACAAATTACTACTTGTGCCACCTCCCACCCCTCAACCAAACAAAAAAAAAGGGCAACTTCGAATTGAAACTTTTAATTTGTAAGAAAATGAAGTGAAAAGCCTAAAAGATTAAAGAAGACGACGATGAAGTATGAGAAAATGGATCCTAATTATGATTAGTCCTAAACCTTTGTTTCTTTTATTCATTATCTTCAGAAATTAAAAGAAGTATCCATCTTAAGTAACATTCCGTATCTTAATTTTTCACCATGTCATCTTTTTTGCAGTACAAAAATGTGAGACCCGACTATTTGAAGAACATCTGGAAGGTTATAAAGTGGACATATGCCAGTGAAGTGTATGAGAAAGAGTCTCCTTAATGCATTACACCAGGCATCTTAAGAGTAGATAAGGGAATAAATTATTTGGATTATGGCATGTGATTGTCATCACCTTCTTTTTTTTTTCCGATTTGCGACTCCTGAACTTTATGTTGCCTATCAATTTTCATCCTGATGTTTTTGGCTGACTTGAAGGCTAATAGCGTTGCAGAAAGGAGTTGCCAAGGTTAGATGCGTTTTTGCAGTGTCCCAATTTATCCTTACATTCAATGGCCGTAGATTTCTTTGCAGTGAACCATATGCCTGAACGTTTGATGTTTTTAATGACCGCCACAATTCACATTATGCCTGCACTTGGGCCTCGTCCTTGAATGAAGTGCTACCATGTCTGGAAGTGGCCAGGTAAACGTCTTCTCATTACCGTTGGATCCTCGAATCATAAATTTATACGGCCAAGCTTAAAGATGCAACAGTGGGAGTCACTTGTGAAATTTAATTTGGATAAAATAAATGCCTTTTTCATGTGCCTTTAAGGATTAGTTATCGGCTGTCCAAAATCAAGTGACCTCCTGGTTCAGGGCCAAAGGCTCTTGGGCTGGGTTGAGCGGGAGATGCGTGGGTTATAAAAAAAGATTTCTAGAAACTCGCCAGCAAATTGATGATATTTAAAACACTTCAATCAAATGTACAAAATATAAAATCGCACACATGTCCTTAGACGCTTACCTATTGGTCTGAAATTATGAAAATGATGATGGTATGAAATCATACCAAATGGTACATGCACTTTGCATACCAAATAAATCGTTTCATTGAGAAAGGTACATAAAGTTTGAGAGAGAAGAAAGAGATTTTAGCATTCAAGAAAAGAAAACCTGCTGGCACACATGGTCATGCCTATCAACCTATGCTACAAAGCACATGTTGCTTGATGGATGGTTGGCAGATCTTGGGGGCAGAAAAGATTATATCCTACAGAATATGAAGGCTTCATTGGTCTTATGGCTAGTCTGTGAGCATTGATAGTTTCTAGGAGATTACATGAAAGAAATAAACATGATCTTTATTGATGCCAGTCTCTATCCTAGCCTGATGGTTTGGACCTTTGATTGCAAATGATAGGTTGTTGGCTCGAGATATGGCACAAGAGAGGGAGAGAGAGGAAATGCAAAACCGAGGTATTTTAAAATACCTCATTTTTTTTTTTTATTCTCCTCTTCTGTTCTGGAAGGTCCACTATCCTTAAACAGTGCATGATGGATCCCATTAGGTTGGATTGAATCATTGAATCAATATAATTTGTAGTGGGTGACTTTGGAAATGGGCCCATCTAAGTCTTGGTTAGAGGTGTTCATGGGCTCTGGTGAGGATATACCAAAGCTTTTCAAAGCCGGGCCTATTGAGTTTTTGGCCCTAATCATAATGGCTGATGCCCGAACCAGCCCACGGGCTCGAAAGCAGTGTCCAAGTTCAGTCTGTTTGCAAATGTACGTGTTTATTTGTAATAATTGTGTTGGACGGGTGCCAACACACTTGTGGTTGAATGGTGTTAGTATCTTAATTTCAGATACATGCTCGGGGATTGATCACTAGGCCTTCAGATCTAAAATATTACTCCTAACCAATAAAAATCAAAATTTTGAGTGGGGAATTTAAGCATACATAAGCTATTGCCCAACCATTTCACTATTCCGCCATATAATTAGGCTTGTGGGTTTTAAAATGCAACCCCAATTCGGTTCACATATATATGCTGATATTAGACGACCGTCCGGCCTGATTTTAAAATGCTTATTGCGTGATTGATCTTGGACTCAATCATGTGGTGGGGCCCACTTCTATTGAAGTAAAACCTAAGGATATGTCACTTGGCCGCCGGGGGCCGGGGTTGTGCAAATTGAGTCCAAATCCCTAATTTAAGGTCTTTAAATAGTGATGTTTTGTTATTTTGTGTCTTTCACCCTTAATCTATACCTCTTTCTGTTTTTCTTGATTTGACTATTTATTAAACTCCACTTCTCCCCTCGTGCAAACAAATATGCCTAAGTAGACTATTACATGGGTTATGTAGAACTCACCGCTAGCCAACTTATTAATTATCCGAACCAATAAAATTGAATGCTAGCATACCATCAAATTTCTACTTACAAAATAAAATCATTTACTTAAACAAAAAGTACATGCGCTTTGAGAGGGAAGAAATGGATGAAGATAACATGCTGGCACACATGGTCATGCTTATCCTGCATAGCACATGTCTTGATGGTGGTCATTAGTGGCAAACTTGGGGCAGAAAAGCTTGTATCCTACATTTCAAGGCATGAGTGGCAAAAAGATAGCATGAAAATAATAAATATGACTTCATTTTTAGCCAATATGTACCCTTGCATGATTATTTGAACCTTTTCCTGAATACCCGGGTTCAACATATGGCACCAACAGGGCGGGAGAGAAAAGGCTAGTGGGGAAATAAAAAGTGGTATTCTAAAATACCTTTTTTTTTTACACTCTTGTGAGAAACCCACAGTAAGACAAAAGGGCTGAGTCGACTGGGCCACCTCCAATCCAGAGCCTATCTATGCAAAATCTTGGACTTGTATTATTTTGGGCCTACTAAGGGCTTGTTTGGTATCTCTACTCTTCTTTGGATAGACCCATTGAAATAGAGGCATAAAAAAAGAGAGAGTAAAATCAAAAGGAGTGTTGGGTAATGCAATGGATCTATTTTAAATAGACTTTTTAAAATTAATAGTTGCAAGTTTTTAGCAAATTTCTTGAGATCCACAAGATATCAAGCCTTGAAAATTGACCCTATGCCCATGTTTAGCCTTCCAAAGAGATCTAATGGTTTGGATCTTGCGTTTGGGGCCCACGTAATCCAAAAAATACTATCAAATGGCTCTTAGAATGTTTGACCTTCGCACATATCTCGAAATTAGTGATGATCAAGGACTGAAATTTGGTCGCCTGGCAATGTTTGACCTTCTAACCACTTTCAACGGTTTGGATTTGATTTGCTGTCACAGGAATAATTAAAAAAATAGAAAAATGGTATTGTCTATGGACTAATCAAAATTTGAGCATGTTACATCAACGGTTGATATTTGGTGGCAAATTTCTTGAGATTCACAAGGTATCAAGTCTTGGAAATTAACCTTATGGCCCTGTTTAGCCTTCCAAAGAGATCTAACGGTTTGGATATTGTGGTTGGGGCCATAAAATCTAGAAAATATAATCCAATGGTTCACTTTTTTTGCACATACCCCGAGATTCGTAATGGTCCGATGGTTGAAATTTGGTCTCATAGTCGTTTTGATCTTGTGAACATTCCCAACGGTTTGGATCATAATTCAATCTCATTTTTTTTTTTTAAATAAAAAAAACGAACTGGGCGTTGTGGATCCAAATATATTATTCATCCACATCTTATTTCCAGCTTCTACTTTCCACATGCATCCAATGGTGAGTTGTGGAAAAAGAAGGCATTACCTCTACTTCTTTACACCATTTAGATGTTGAAACACACTGCCAAACGCATGTGTTCTCAAAATCTCTACCACTTTAGATATTTAGAAAATTAGACGTAAAAAGTAGTGATGCCAAACATAGGCTAACTCTGCATGGCACTACAAATCGCCACCAATTCCAATTTTATACCATCCAAAATTTCCTAACCATATGATTTGAGCTGCAATTTCTTTTAGCATCCCCTTGTTCCAAGTGGCCCCATTGGACTTGCACAAGAAGCTCCCCAGGTATCTCATTCACATGATTAAGGGGCCTACTGAAGATCAGTTTATGTTGGCGAGTTTATCCATCTGTTCTAAAACGATGAAATAATGGTTACAATGAAGTTAAGCCAAATGATATATGCACTTAAATATCAAACAAGTCTTTTCTACTTGCTTCAGTCATCTCTTTTAGAGGTCCTTAGTGGTCGTTTGTTTGCACATGTAAATGAGTCGTATATATTAGTTTATACATTATCATGTTGGGTTGGATATGTAAAATTAAGTGTGAAAATAATGCGTAAAAAAGGCCATTTATAGCTACATTCCCCCTGCCCCCCAAGCAACAATATCTCTTGCAAGAGGCAAGTACACATTGTGAATAGTGATTCACATGATAATTTCTTCATCCATGGGGGCCATCAAAATCTTTATTTTTTTAAAGTTCCTATAGGCACCTAATGTACGATCCAAATTGTCCATCTTCTTTATATAGCTAAATGGTCAAGAGAATAAATTGATTGTCGTAAAACTTCATGCATTTTGAGAAAATTTTGAAAAAGTCCAAATCATCTAATTTGATTATATAGGCTTATTTTCACTCTCCTATCTAACGTAGCATAGCCACGACTCAAGGATTTGGTGGAGAATCTTGTTCTCATAGTTTTTGAGGTTTTGCAGCTGGTGAATTAAAGATGGATGCTGTGCCAGTTTGAAGACTGTTTCGGATTTCCGTTTTGGGAACTCTATTAAACTCTATATCTTTGAAAGAAAGTAGATTCTCTTGGAGCGAAAAGGTGTAAGAAGAGAAGTATTTTTAAGGAGGTTTTCTGCTTGTCCAATTAAATGCATTAGAAATTGAATTGGAAACAAGTTGCCATATATGGGCAATTTAGTCAAAAATAAGATCCGAAGTTTAACAATTATCCTTCTTTCGCAAAGATCTAAATTCTTATAACTAATTATCAATTAATACAATTCTTTGTATCTTTTTGGTAAAAATCCCAATTTCTTATCTCAATTGTTCATTAATTTTTAGAAGCTTGAGAAAAATGCCTACGAAATTTAAATGCATCTAGAACCATTGGGCGCACTCATTTACTCATGTGAAAATGGTGATAATGATAACCATTGGAATGTCTTTCACATGTATATCATACAAGCAACAAATGCCCGTGCTGAGCCCAATCCAAAACAAATATATAGTAAATTATTATAATAATTAAAACTATGAAAGAAGAATCCACTATCATTATTTTTAAGAATTTTTAGAAGGAAATAAAGGGGAAAAATATCTTAAGATTTTATGGTAAAAGAAAGAAATTATCGTGAAAAATAATAATGAGAATCTTGCAATATCACACCTATAAAATCTTTGTAAATTGAAAAAATGCATGGGTTGAAAGTCCCCACTAAAAAAGAGAAAATTCTGGATGGAAGCAAAAAGAAAAAGTGATATCATTCAAAGAAGGAAGAAAAATGAGAAAAGAAAAAAAAATGCGTCCATTTTCCTACAAACACATCAATACCCGGTTGGGGCTCAGTCTGTTAGGTACATCGTGTGGAATGTGAGTGTGCCTGAGATGAGTCCCTTGAAAAGAAAAATAAAAATAATGAAGTAAAATAAATAAATAAAGAAAATCAATCCTTTAATAATTAGTTTTCACTTTCTTGTAAAGAAATAAGGTACAAATCAAACAAAAAATGCCATCATTCTTTGGAGCATCTCAGTGTAGATGAATCGGTTCATAAATTAAGAAAAAGAAAAATGTATTTTCATTCTCATGTACATCTGAATCATGGATCTTGAATACAAGGTAGCTTACATACTAGTAAACAAACTTCCACAAAAAAGCCTAATCAATTCCATCATAAGATTTTGTCAAAGCAAACTTATAAGCTCCTTTCCCACTCACTAGACCCACAACAATGCCCCAAAACACTGCACACTCGTTTTGAGTATACTTACCATTAGAACACACCTGCTTGAACCTGAAAATCGAATCCACATCCAACCAAACACTTAAGAAAAAGAGACGTGTAGAATCCTTGGTGTGTCTTTTTTTTTTTGCATTTTGCATTGGTGTGTCTTTCTTAGCCACTACGCGTGGGCCACAGAAGACAGAATATTCCATTTTAGATGATGTCAATGAACCCAATCAATAGCTCTCATTGTGTACGTAGTTGAAAGAGACTTTATGGCAATTGAAAGAGATTTTAAATGAGTGCACATTTAGAGTAAGATTAGGGGAGAGAATTCGATTTGTGGTTCGGGAGAAGATTTTATTGCAATTGAAAGAGATTGTAGGAGATATTGATTGAGAGACTTTATGAGACAGAAGATATGGTGCCTCCAATCAAGGCCATTCATCCGGTGTGCCCCTCTATGAATAGGGCATTTTGGGGGACATTGGCTTTGACTGGGCAATGTTAGTCGCCTGATCGATGGCCGACGAATGGACGGTAGATCTTTACATTTGGTATTGTCAGTTTTTGGTGGGATGTTTTTCACCAATTTGACAGTCACGAGGGTCTGGTTTGGTTTGATTTGTTGATCGATGCCCATTAATGGTGCGATCCACCTGATGAACTGTCTCCTTCCCTAATTTACTTTAAGGGGCATTCGGCGACAAGTCCCTTAACATTTGATTTTATGGCCTTAGATCTACCATCTCTTTTCATAGTGTGGTAGGTCATTTTTTCAAATTTGAAGACTTAAAATGTCCAAATTACCATTTCTTTAAAGATAAATCATATCCCATGATTAGTGGGATATGCTATTAAATGGTGTACATGGATTGGATTGGTTCGGATTGGGTCAAATCCGTCACCAATCCGTTGCCTACGGATTGACGGATTTGTAATCCATTACCAATCCGTTACTGTTGAAATCCAATCCGATCCAATCCGTGGACGAGCGGATCGGATCGGATTAATCCGTTCAATCCGTTACTGTACAATACATGTAAAAAAAAAAAACCCATGAAAAAATTCAGATTCTTCCTCTACTCTCAACCATTCTAAGACTCATACTCCAACAATGCAATGAATAAAATAAGAAATTGAGAGATACTATAAGCAAGACAGATGGATGCATATGTAATCAAAATGTTTCACAATGTACATAATACTCACATGTACATAATACCCCATATGAGATTGGTGGCCATATTCTTTTGAAATGATTTGAAAGAGATAGAAATGTTCAAGTGGGAAAATGAATGAATGAGGGAGACAGAAAGATAAGAAAATGCAAGTGTAAGCATGTGGAAGAGCAGAACACTAGTTAAGAGACTTTCAAAGGGTGGTGGTGACCTTTTGTCACTAAGCTAACCAGAATAAGCAAAATAATTGAACGTTGAAAGTAACCTGATGGGTTTTGGAATCCTCTTGGATCATTCCTAAAATATCATCAGTGTGTCCACAGCCAAAATTCAAATTGTAAAAAAAATTATTATCACTTAAATACACTGTGACATATATTCTAAAATTTTTTCCTTATTTTAAATTTAGACACCTAATTTTTATTTAGACCCCTTATATATTTTTTATTTATATTTAATGACAACGGATCGGATCGGATTGAATCCAGGGATTGAGAGTGAAATCCGCCACCGATCCGTTGCTAACGGATTATACAATATCCAATCCGCCACCAATCCGTTGGCCTTCGGACCGGATTGAAATCCGCGGATCGGATCGGATTGACAGATTGACGGATTTTTTGTGCACCCCTTATTAATAATGGTCAACTACCATTCCAAAGACAAATAAAATTCAAAAACATAAATAGATTTCAAGAATTCAAAATTTTGAATATGGATCAAGATTTGAAATTCAAAATTTTCCAAAAACTCACATAGATTTTCCAAAAATTTGCCCTTTTACTAAACCGAAAATAAATTTAAAAAATCAAAAATAAATTTTGAAAAGAACACAAAGAAATTTCAAAAAACGTAACTAAATTTCAAAATACGCAAATAAATCTCAAAAGAACTAAGATAAATAAAAAAAAAACTCAAATAAATTTGCCAAAAAAACAGAAAGATTTGTTGAAAAACTCAGTTCAATTTTTCAAAATGGAGATAAATTTCTTAGAAATTTAGATATATTTGCTAAAAACTCAGATAAATTTGTCAAGAACTCAAATGGATTTGTCAATAACTTAGATACATTTGTGCCAGAACTCGGACAAATTTGCCAAAAACTCAGATTGATTTGTCCAGAATTCAGATAAATATTATTCCAGAACTCAAACCAATTTATCAAAAACTCAGATAGATTTGTCCAAAACTCAGTTAAATTTGTTCTAGAATTTAGACAAATTTGCCAAACACTCAGCTAGATTTGTCTAGAACTCAAGATAAATTTGTTATAGAACTCAGATAAATATATCCATAACTCAGATAAATTTGTATAAAACACAAATAAATTTTACAAAAACTCAAAACTCAGATAAAATTGACAAATCAAGGGAGGGAGGAGGAGATCATATCAATGGAGCACGGAGGAGATCAGATTAGATCTTAAAAAGGGTTCTTGACTGCATCGCAGATCTACTGCTGATTACGAGATCGGTTGGCCACATGCAAGTCGAAAAGAAGATCATACCAATTGGCTGCCAGTCCTGATGCGCTATCTTCGATGAACCTCCTTGAATTTGAAATCGCCAATACAATAATCGCACTTTCTTTCTCTCTCTCTCTCTCTCTCATGGCGACTGTAGAGCACTACAAAGTATAATAAAGAAAGGTTGTATTGGGTCTGCTAACCACGATCTACAAGGTAGTGCCCTTCCAGCAGGTTCGATCTCCACATGGTGGATGTGGATTAAATCTCTCCACACTCTTTTTATGTGACGACGGCGGAGACTACTATCGTGGGGTGAGGGATCGTCTGTGGGGAAAGTCCGCAGCTGAGATCCTCTAGGTAGCAGAGATGACAGAGAGGATGTAAAAAGGAGGAAGAATGGAAGATTTGAAATTTTAGATTTCAAAATTTTATGCCAAAAAAGTTGGAAGGGCAAATAAATCATGAAAATATTATCCAGGGACCTCTCGCCAAAATATGTCTAGCTATCCAGGGACCTCTCGCCAAAATATGTCTAGCTGAATGGACTACATGCTTTAGAGAAAAAGTTATTGGACTGGAGGCCTTACAAGACTGTGTTGAGGGACCTTTTGCTAATTTACCCTTACTTTAATTCTCCTTGCGCCCAATGTTTAAAACCCCCAATTTCTCGCTTTCGTTCCTTCTTTGGTAAGTTATCACAATTTCAGGCTTAGCATTTTTCAATAAAGAGATAAGAGATAAGGGAGCATTATACTATAATTCTTGTGAATTCACTATTTAACCTTGATTCTTGTATATTTATCCGAATATAAATAAACTATAATGGGCATTAGAATTGGGTGACGTTATCTATGATGGTGGGCCATGGCTAATCATCATGGAGGCGTTTTAGGAAAACCAATAAGCACATGATTGTGCACCATCGTTTACAAGAACATGGAATAGATTTGGAGCTTAACAAATTGAGTTAGTACTTCTATGGCCCACCTTTACTATTGATGATCAAAGTCCATTATTTTCTGTTCGTTAAACGTTGGATTCCACCTTGTAATTAACTGTCTAGATCATAAAACTAATGGTCTTGATACGACTCCATATTGGTTGGTCCCTGTTGTTGGGTGTTCCATCACCCGTGTTGTTGGTTTGATGGGCCGAGCTGGATGGTGGTGCCTTTTCAAGGTGTCTATTAATCGGGAGATTCAAGTGGTCTCCATGGCTAGACAGATTTTAGGATGGATTAAGATTAGAGAGTGATTTGAGGATTAAGATAAGAAGAGAAAATAGAAAAGTTAGAAAAAGAGAGATTTAGGAGGTATAGTGGCCCACATTAAACCAAAAACTCTGTGTGCTTTTATAAGTATTTTTCTGAAATGAGAAATTATGGGTGCTGACATGGCACCCTTCACAGCCCACCTCCCTGTTTGATTTAATATATATATATATATATTTAATGCATGTATAACAAATTTGCATATGTACCATTCACGCATGCAAATCATTACATATGCAAGCCAATGACCTCTTGTTAGGTCCTTTTTTGAGCACAGCTATTATGCTTTGAAAGGTAAAGATCGTTGCATGAGAAACCCTATTGTTAGGGTTGGATCAAATCAATTTGATATGTAGAATGACTTTGGATTAAATGGGCCCATCTAAGTGCAATGTTATACTTTTAAAATTGACTAGCCCTCTCCACAACTCAAGCGGACGGGAGAGTGCTGTCCGCTGCCTAGGGTAGGGCCCACTGTTTGGCCCCTTCAAATGGACCACACAACAGGGCCCCTTTGAATTGCACCTGTCCAGCAAAGTTTGGCCCCATCCGATTACACTGGACCGTTGGATCAAGTGAGACCCATCTGAATGGTCAGTACACCATTAAAATTTTGTGGTCCGGATGGAGATGATAGAAATAAAAGATATTGCTGATTTTTTTTTAGAAATGAAAGCCCTTCCGTGTTCAAATCTCCCCTTATCCTTAGCTCGACCTTTAAGGAACTATAAAAAATGAATGCCATCTCTTATCATATTCATCAATTTTTTTATTTTTTTATTTTTACTTTTAAAAGATTTGGTCCTACTATAAAATTAAACACATTATTATCAATTATTTGTTCAATTTTTTGCTGGCGCAAAATCCTGTTTAGTAAAATTTGATAATGTGCTCACGGCATTTAATTTTAGAAAGGCTCGAATCATCAATAGGTGGACCCAAGGTGAGTTCTAAGCATCCCACTAAGGAGACCCAAACTCACGGGGATTATTTTGCTTTTGAACGGCCGAGATTACAGTAGGTGGCCCCCCACGGTTGAGTATTACACATCTCTCCCTCGCAAAACCCTGCGAAACCCCGATCGAGTCATTCCTCTCCTGCCGCTCCCGCTCCCGCTCCCGCTCCGGCCGCCGCTCCAGCTGCAACGTCGTTGTTTGGAAGAAGAAAGCTATACTCTCTCGGTTTCTCATGCAGAGTGAGCATTTCAAGGTGCTTTCTTAACCCTCTCTTCCCTCTCACAAACCCTAGATTTCCATTACAATTCTTCTTCGTTGGCGACTTCCGGCCTTCCCATCCGCAAGAGCGTGGAACGCTTCTCAAATCCCAAAAAACCGATCCGGCATGACCCGAATCGGATCTCTCGGCCCCGAGAAATGGTCCGACAATCACCCCATTACACCGAGAAAGATGTCAGTATCAAAAACCCAGATGCAGTTGTTCGAGCTAGGGTTTCTGGAGAAGCTGCCTCTAGAGTTGAATTCCCCAACGACAACATTGCAAGATTGGGATCTTTTAGGGCTGGGGTTCCTCATGAGATCTCTAGCGATGGATTTCGGGTAGATGACACTAGAAAGTTGGGATCTTTAAGTGTTAGAGCTTCTGATAAGATCTCTGATGGCGGGTTTGGGAAGGAAAGCGCTAGGAAAGATCTCCACTCTAAGTTTTTAGGCATAGTTCGAAAAATTGTGAAGTTTGGCTGTGATTCCGTTCCGATTGCGCTGGGAGCGGGTGTAAAGCATTCTCACCCGGCTGCCTATAATTGTTTGATGAAGGAATTTGGCCGGGCGGGCAATGTCGGTGAAGTCTTTCGCCTTTTTTCGGAGATGAAAGCTTCTCGGTTGGAGCCAAATGTCCTCTGTTACAATACTCTTATCAATTCGCTTGTGACTACGAATCGCATTGACAAGGCCTGGGATGTTTTTAGAGAGATGATATCTTCAAATGTATTTCCAAACATTTCTACATTCAACATTATGGTGAAGGGATGTTCCTGGTATTTGGGGCGATTCGATTTGGCTTATGAAATCCTTGAGGAGATGTCAAAGGTTGGGTGTGGCCCTGATGTGACGACGTATTCGACACTGATTACAGGGCTCTGTCGGGCAGGACAAATTGAGGAGGCATTTGATGTATTGAATCGGCAGATGGTGGAGGCCAATTGCAGTCCAAATGTCTTTACTTTCACGCCCATTTTGCAAGGCATTTGTGCAAAGGGACAAATTGAAGATGCTAATAGTTTGATTGAATTGATGGAGAATTGTGGTTGCTCTCCAAACACTGTTACCTACAATATTTTGATCGATGCACTCTGCAAGAAGAAAGACTTTGATGGGGTTAAGAAGATTTTGGGTGAAAGTGTATTAAAGGGTTGGAAACCAAATGCTGTTACTTACAATATTTATATTGATGGTCTCTGTAAAGCAGGTAAGGCTGAGGAAGCCTACAGAGTATTGGATGTTATGATGAGAAATAGGCTATATCCCACTGTTGTTACTTTGAATATCCTTCTTGATTGCCTATGTCGTGCTTTGAAGCTTTATGAAGCAAAATGTCTGTTGGAGAGGAGCCGTGAATTGGAATGGCATGTCTCCATTTTCGATTATAATACAGTGATGAGTGGGTTTTGTAGGATTGGTGGATGGCCGACTGTTTGGAAGCTTTTCACTGACACGTTAAAGAAGGGGATTGTGCCAAACACTAGGACTTATAACATAGTGATTCATAGCCTTTGCAAAGCTGGAATAGTAGGCTTAGCAAAATGTATGGTGGACAGTGAAGGGTTTGTTGCTGATGTTGTGACATATAATACATTAATTCATGGGCTTTATCAGGTGGGAGATACATCTGCAGTTGGACTTCTATTTGACAGGATGTCTGTAGGTAAGGTTGCCCCTAATATGTTCACTTACACCATTAAGATTGCCTATCTATGTAAAGAAGGAAAACTTTTAGAGGCTAGGTTTATTTTTTCTGAATCTATTGAGAAGGGTTTCATACCAGACTTGGTTGCATTCTCTGCTTTGATTAATGGGTTGTGTAAGAGTGGACTGCTAACTGAAGCTCTTGAATTGTTGGACATAATGCTGGAGCAGGGTCTGGTTCCGAATATTGCTGTATATGATACAATAATTAGGGCATTTTGCCGCCAGGGTTTCTGTTGCAGCAGAAAGATATCAGATGTCTGTCATAGATTGGAGATAATGCTTGGACAGGGATAACTTCTACTTTGGTTGTTTTCTTTCTCAAACCCCTAAATGTAAATTATTTCATTTCAGGGCGCAAGCCCAGGAAAGGTATCTTTCTTTCTTTCCTTTTTTTAGCTTATATCATCCATTCATTTGTTTGTCTGGATTTGGATTTTATCCTTCTTTCTTTTGGTCAATTTGGAGATTATACCTGTTTCCTTAGCCCCTGCTCGATTGTGCATTTGGTTTTACAGAAGGAAATGTTTTATCTGCTTATTGGATTCCCCCTTGATAACTCACATTACTTGAAAGAGAGATCTGCATATTTGTTTCTTCATTTAGTAAAATGGTAAGAATCAGTGTTTTACATCTTTAATTTGCTGCTTGTTTATTATTGTTTGTTGGGGGTTGGGGGTGGGGTGTGCGTGGGTGGGTGTGGAGGATGGGCTTTTTGGTTTCAGTCAGTGACAAATGAATTGGCCTTTTGATTTATTTCACTTTTAGCTTTAGATAGTGAATTAAATTGATGTTCTATGTTCTTCCCTTGTATCCCATTGATTTTATCATTACCAGAAAAGACCACATCAGGCTTGGGAGTGCTAAGACTGTAACTAAATGCTACCGCAATAACATTAAAACGGAGTTACCATTACAATTTTCATGAACTCCTTACTCCTAGGAAAAAATGAATATAGTAAAACGGTTTTTCCCAACAAAACAGAGTAAGAGACAACCATTCTAATAAAATATTTTGAACAATGAAAGATCTTCAAATTTGATCAGAGAGAAGCTTTCCCCCCTCACACGACAACATTGAAAATCTCAGTAAATGCTAAAAGGAATTAGGGAAAATGTTGCAAACAATTCTCGCTAAGTGAAAATGAAAATGTTTGGATTGGATTATTCTTGCTTTCTTTTGTATATTTTTCATGGATTGAGACATGCTTACCAAACATGGGCATGAAGAAATCATTGTTGATTCCACTCTGCTAGCCAAACATGGGATGCAATGAATCCTCTCACCCGTAAATCCTTATTGAAGAAAGCCTAATTCTGAGGCACCAAGGAATCCTTTGAAGAGAGGATTCCTCTCTTCTTACCAAACATGCTCTAAGAGTTGTAGTTTTTTCACGAAAAAGGGGGAAATGGGTGACGGTATATTGCCAGCTGTATGAGTTTCTTCTCCATGACCGTTCTTTGCCACTCTTTCTGTAAAGTCCTAATCCCGTCTCTCCCTCTTCTTAGTTTGTTCTTGACTTTCTTTGCTTTTCTTCTTCCCCATTTGTTCAGGTTCATGGCTTGTTGTTCAACTCTCGAAATGCCAAGTCTCTAAATGCAACCTCAAACTTGGGTTGTTTAGAAAGCATCTCCTCGTTCTTCATGGGGCTATTTTGATCATTTTTTTATAGCTTCCGTAGCATGACGGTCCTAGATTCTGATGAGCAACAACCAAACACTGGACCAAGGGAGCATTGACGATGGAGTCGGAGACCCCAAAGGACTTCAATTAGTGTTTGGAAATAATCTGAAAGAATAGAATATCTGGTAGCTTCCTGGGTCTCTCCTCTTCCTCCCTTTCGAGATTTTACAATGGATGTGATTCAAAGGAATTGGAAAGAAGTGATAGGCTCCTCTCCAGGAATCGTCATTGTTAGTGAAAGATGGATCCCCCCGCCAAAAAACTTTTTGAAACTAACTTTGATGGAAGTGCCCGAGGAAACCCTGGTGTAGTTGGGGTGGGAGGCATCATTCGGAATGATGTAGGCAACCCCATTCTCTCGTTCTCAGGACCTGCCGGTATCAACTCCTCAAATGTCACAGAACTTTTGGCCATTATGACAGGGATTAGAGAGGCAAGAAGATTGAATATTCAGAATTTGATTGTTGAAGGGGACTCCTTCTGTGCAATCCAGTGGGCTTCGGGAGTTGCAAAAGCGCATTGGAAGGTGGTTGGTGTGGTTAGGGAGATTCTTGATCTTATGAAAGGCATCCAAATCTCCTTCTCTCATATTGATCGAAGCGCCAATTCAGAAGCGGATTGTCTAGCAAAAGAGGGGGTTTCAAGCCGTGATTTGAATGTTATTTTGTATCCCTTGTAATTTTTTCTTTCTCGTTTGTGGTTTTTTGTGGGTGGGGTTCGGGTCCATATTTTGGTCTGAGCCTTGCTTTTCAGCTTTCTTTTGTGTAGCTTCTGCCTTGTTTTTCCTTGGGCTGGGGTTATGGTCCTCCTGTTTTTTGGGGGCCGGGCATCTTGCCCTTTTTGCTACAGTATACCTCTCCTATACTATATAGTTTTCTTTTATAAATACAGTCACTTTTTTCAAAAAAAAAAAAAAAAAATCTAAAAGAAATTGCTGGTCCCAAATGGGTGTTGGAATCGAACTAGATGACAACCTTTTTGCGTTTCGGTGTGAGATAGATCCTGCGAACTCCTTGTGAATGCTCTCAGGTCTTTTGGATGATCGAGTCATGACTACCAAGGTAGTCTACCCCTCTTGAAATCCCACATCTCTTGACCAACTTGGAATTCTGCCAAACCGGGTGCCTAATCCTAGTTTGATTCCTATTTGACTTGACTTATTGCGAATTCATTCGCGGCACACCGCCGGGCTGATTCGGGCGTGGGCCTCATGGCAGTCAGGCCACACAATTCTCGTAACATAACCATCGCCTTCCATTAGGAGAAAAGGCTAATCTAATCTAAGAATGATCTTAGCACCAGCTTAAAGAGAATATACATTTCTAATATTTAGTTAATAACAAAATCTTAGCTTGTTAGGGACATGTAACCACCATTGCATGTTACATAGGTTCTTCCAAACAAGCAGAAGAGAAAGATAAAAATAGTTGAAGAGAAAAATGATGTGCTAGATACAAAAGAAAGATGTGAGAGAGGAGAAAGATGTGAGACTGGATTAGTTGGAGAGAAGACTGAAATGAAAGGCATATAGCTGGCAACACCATCACTAGGGGGGATTTAGTTGAGAAAAATCTACAAATGGCTTTGCATTGTTTTCTCATTTTTCTTCATAAATCTGCTTGATCAAGATTTAAGTTTTTTTTTTCATAAAAATTCCTGTAAAATATGTTTTTTTTAAAGATTTATAAAAAATTGTCATGCTATTCACTAAAACATTTCAATACCCACATGTAAAACGCATGCATGCATGCAATTGAATGGTCCTGTGCATACCTCATTCATGGATCATGTGCACACTGCCTAGTTGGCCACTTCATCACCTATCCAAATGGACCATTCAAGCCAAACCCCGTGCCTTCCAAACCCAACCATATGCAAGTCCCATGGGTTTGCACATCCGTTAGGACTGGGATCGTTAGATTGAGGCTCAATTTTCTAAGTCATTAAATATGTGGTTAAGATGATCTAATGAGCCTGAAATTTTACATAAAAGTATAACCCATCCAAATCTTTGGATCCCTCATCTTCACCTTGATAGGTGAGCCCCCAATGAAGTGCGCACAAATGCATTCAGGCCAACCTAGATATCAAATTGGAAGTCATTCTAATACCTCTAACCCATTCATCCGTGGTCCACAAGTTTAACAACTTTATATAAAACAAAAAAGTTGACCATCGATCCAACGGTTCACTTTATTCAGATCTATCAAAACCAGGTGGAATCTCTTTAAATAGGAGGGCAGGTTTGGATGGTCGGCTCCGATGGACTAGTAGGTGGCCCCACGAGGTGGCTTGTACCGTAAGACGGTAAGGGAAGCTTGTACACAAGCATTACTCTTCAAATGCACAAGCTTCCCTTACCGTCTTACTCTCATGTGCCATGTTGAGGGCTCCACCAACCCACAAACTAAAAGGGAGCATAGATATATCAGATTTCTAACCAGGCCAGTGATGTTGAGCTATATGCTGTAAGTTATTTTTGACCTCCTATTTAAAACCCTTAGATGGCCAAAGGAACTAGGTGTTGGTAGGTGCTTAAACCCAGTCGCCAGTGAGTCCTTTAACAAGCCTTGTGTCACCAAAAATAGGGTGGACCTAGGAATTCTTCCTTGGGTCCACATATAAAAATGCATGGAAATCAAGTATGTGGTTGCAAAGCAGGAGATGGATTATTTTTAGTTTTGTGGTCAAATAACTCTAGCCAATCCATTTTGGGGAATAATCATTAATCAGTCCATATTTCATTCTTTAAAATTTTGGAGTGACAACAACAAATAGGGAAATTTACATTTAGACTTTCTTCGTGGAGGAACATGGGTCTGCATAAAATTTCTCCTATCAATTGTGGGATCCGTAGAATTCCAAAAAGGTGGAGGTACTACATGTGGATTGATAGACAAAAAGAAGCTGTGCCATACTAATAAAGTTGCCATGGAGAATTGGGAGTGAGAATCAGGTTTCATGTAGATTTAATATTTGAGATAAAAGTATGCTGTGTGTAGCATCCGCAGAGGTTTTATACTTGAGTAAATGGGAAGAACTAGTAAGTTGGAAGACTCTTATAGAGGAATGGATGAGGCCTTTTCTAAGGGAATTGGAGTTATCATATTCACAAGTCATGGAGATAAATGGAGTTGCATGTTTCATTAACATTTAGATGGGTTACTTCAGATACTTGGTTTAATCCTAATAAAAGAGGTATTAGTCAAATATTGTTGCGATTTATGTGGGGTTAGTTGGTTAGTCGAATAGCCCCTATAGGTGTTCCCGTGGTGCTTTCTGCCCAATATTGGGAATACCCCGCTTACTTGATTCTTTCCCTTTTCATTGGTAGAAGCTCTAATTTAGGAAGTATCTAACATTTGAGGGGAAGATTATTTGATAGGTTCAAATTCAATTCAGAATTGTTATGCTAGTAGAAACTTTTAAAAAGATGTAAAAGGCATAGGCTATATGTGCATGCTGATTAGTTGATTTTTTTTTTTCATCTTATTTTATTTTCATGCATACGAAGTGCTCGAATACCACGAACACCCTTTTTCCAAGAGGGTAAGTAATTCAACATGGTTGGAAGCTGACCTCTCATGATTTGTAATCTATTTGTGGGGCTTCCTTTTACACCATGTCAAAGCTCTTGTGTCTTTAAAGACATGGATTTATGAGAAGGCACCTTGCCCTTGGAAAATGGTTTGTGCAATTGGCAATCTAATTAGATCTCTTCTATAAAAATTGATATAGGGCAGTATGCCTTGTGATCCCTGCCCCACCGCCAACGCTCTGATTCCTTTGTTGCCTCTAGGCCCAATTTGGCACTGTCAAACTAATCCCAGTCGTGGGATTTAAAGTCCAATGTTTCTGACAATTGATGGTTTGTGAAGCCCACATCTTGACAATCACAGATCCATTGGATCTGTAATTTAGAGAACCCCTATCTAGACCTGCATCACTCTGTGACTTGGGACAGATCCTATCTCTTAGGTGGGCCTCACTGGACTCTCGCCCATGATCTTCATTGGCTTTGTGCCGAGGAGGTCATCTCTCTCTCTCTCTCTCTCTCTCTCTCTCTCCGCGTGCATGTGATGAGTGCATGTATCTATAATGGTAACATCAATTTTTTTTGTCCAGAAAACGAAATTACCAAAAGCGGTAAATATTTATTTATTTATTTATTTTTTCGTTTTGGTTTTGGTCCTAGAGAACACGTGTTGAGTCTGTCCCCAAGTAAAAATCTACTTTTATTCAATCTTATCTCATTGGAGGTTGTTGTTTATACATTGGGTTATTCTTTGATTATTGTTGGAAAAGGCAATCATCAATGTTGAAGGTTCAAATTGAATTTCTTAGTCATGTGAACCATCACATTTTTGTGACTAATTGCACTTGCTAAATATTGTTAATTGTGTGGATGAGATTCGGATTTATGAGAGTTAACTGCTTATGGTATCATGTGATTGATTCTTCTAGCACATTTTCCCCCCTCTATAAATGGTAGTTGAGCCCTGGTTTGCATTGAAGAAAGAGGAAGGAGAACAATAAAATTAAAAACTGCAACTAGTAAGGTCATGCCACTGGCAGGATGGCGTGGCCATTGAAGAGTAAATGGGACGGGAGAGGCAAATGAATTTTGAAATTGAGAAACAAATTTGGGCCTTTGGCTTGGGTATGGTTATATTTGTGCTTTTGGTTGGGGTGGGTGGGTGGTGGTGGTTTTTTTTCCCTTTGTTTTTTTTTGTTTTGTTTTTTTTTTTTTTTTTTTTTTTTTTTTGGTGGGGGGGGGGGGGGGGGGGGGGGGGGGGGGGGATGTATGTCAAAATTTAATTAAAGCATGGGAATATATATGGCTTGGGTATGGTTATATTTGTACTTTTGGTTGTGGTGTATGGGTGGGTGGGTGGTGGTGGTTTTTGTTGTGGTTAAATAATGTTACCTGTTTTATTTCAAAATTTAATTAAAGCAGTGGAATATATATATATATATATATTTGTGCTTTTGATTTTGGTGGTTACTGGTTAGTGGTGGGTTTTATTTTATTGGGTTTGGGGGATTTCACTGTGCTGGCTCCTGGTTGTAGTGAAAAAGTAAGGGTCCTGTCATCAGGGCAGGGCATTCCCCTCTATAAACAACGCATTACAGTGGCGCCCAACTGTAGTGGAAAGTAGGCAAACTTTCTTTCCATAGTTGTCAATTCCTTCCATCGAGCCAATTTTGGCCGGAACATTCTAGAGTTGGGCCAGGATGGAACTAAACATCCCTTTCAAAAATTTCGAAGAAGAAAAGGAGGGGGAGAGGGTTTAATTAAGGGTTGCACCGGGTGTCTGTTCTTCTAAGTGATTGCATTGGCTTATGGGTTCCTTCTTTTTTTTTTGTGGTCTTCTTCTTCCTTTCCTGTAATCATCCTTTCTTTTTCTTTCTCTCCCTCTTTTGTTTTCTGTCTTGACACTCAACCCAAAAGTTATGGCAGAACCCTTTTGAAGGGTTTTTTTATTTCCCATATCACCTTTGATTAAATATCTAAATGTGAGCTCTACCATGAGGCTCACCTTTTAAAAATCTAAAGTTGGCAAAATTTTAAGAATTAAGACCCTAGCCAAATTTCACTCTACTAGAATATGAGCCCTAGCAATTATAGTGCCCTAGTCAAATTTCACTTTAATAGAAAATAGTGCCCTAGTCAAATCTCACTTTAATAGAAAATAGGGCCATCTACAGTGTAGCTTTTTCAATGAATGCTAATATTAAAAAAAAAGAAAAAGAAAATAGGGCCCTAGCTAAATCTCACTGTAATAGAAAATAGGGCCCTTGCCAAATTTCACTCCAATAGGAAATCGGACCCTCATGTGTGCTACTGAGCACACATTAATGTGCGTTGAAGTGGCACCCGACCGTTGGATGGAATCATGGGAAGTCAAGTCACGCATCCAACAGTAAAAGCGCACAGTAAGGTGAGTTCAGTAGCAGACCTGAGGAATTCCCCATAGAAAAATTATGTATGCATTTTTATATTATTTTAGCAATCTAATTTTTCATTCTTTTTTCAATTGTGTCTTTTTTGAAATGGAACACCGAAGTTTGACCAGATGTCGGAATGTTCTACTCTGGCCCAAGCTGAAATGGGACTGGAACATGATTTACAACTATTTTTCTTGCACCAATCTGGATGAGTACGAGTAAAGAAGTTAGTCAAGGCAGAAAGAGCATGGAGTTGGTCTATACAATGACAAGAAGAGGAGTTAATGTAGCCTGGTTGTAGGAAACAAAGTGGAAAGGAGATAAAGCTAATGAGCTCACTGATGGCTATAAACTCTACTACACAAGAAAGAACAGTGCTAGAAATGGAGTAGGTATAATAGTAGACAAGAATTTGAAAGTTGTTGTCGTGCCTTTGCGTGGCTGTTAATTCATTAAAGGGTTATGTGTAAAACCTACTTAAAAAAGACTGTAATGCAGCGCAGCATTCTAGCATCTTCGGATATGCAATGTACTTTAGCATACCAATGTGCAATCTAAACTTGCATTGTTGTTGATTGTGTTGTTTATTTTGTGTAGCACATGAGGTTTCATATGCTTGTTAGTCAGGTTGCAAGATAGGTCAAAGATCCACACAATTGCTGAAAATAAAGGTGATAAAGTTCTTTTCCTAAGCAGTCATAAAAGGAAAGAAGATTTATGAGTTCATTCTAAGCTGTTCATAGTATCTATGTACTAGCTTGAGGGGAATGTTGAGTATGGTTCAAAGTCATGGTCATCATTGCGGTTGGCCTTGAAAAATGCTATGACACGGCATTGTGTCACGGTTCACACAGCTGCGAACCACTGTCCATACCATAAATATATTTTTTAAATATAAAAAAAATCCCAGAATATTGAAAAATGCTAGAAAGCAACTTTTTTTTTTTTCATTGTACACACTATAAACCAAAATGTTGGCCCCCTTAAGCCATAACATCTTATATTGTTGTCTTGTCAGAAATTGTTCAGAGTTTGTTTAATTTTAATGATAGACTACATTTATATATAGTACTAGAAATATCATAAATTAGTAATATTAAACTTAAGTAATAAGTAGTTAAGTACTCAAATATCAAGCAAGTTATGACTTCAAACATGTTACAACAATGAACTTCAAGGAAAATTGCATAACATTAACATTAAGAGGGAGCATTGAGAGAAGTTAGATCTAAGAGGAACTAAGACTTTGGCTCAAATTCACTCGATTTAAAAATGCTTCAAATTTTCAAAACCAAAATTTCTAGATCTAGGCTCAAAATCACTAAATCTAAGTGATGCAACGTAGACCTCATGGCCACATGTGTAGGGCCCACTTAGATTTAGGATATTTTATTAACTAATTATATGTCATTAGTTTATGATTTTATTTAAAGAATTTTATTTAGGATTAGATTTCCAATTTATTTAGTTTCCTAGTTTAATTAGGTTTCTTAGGGCTTAAGTCTTCTTTTACTATTTATATGGCATTGTACAAGATTATTTGGAGAGAGTTGATTAATGAAAATTAGGTTTTTCCCATTGAGATGTGTCCTCGTTTATGGCACCCATTGTGCTTTTAGCACTTGCCATACAAGCCCTAACCCTAAGGTCTGCATCAATTGGTATCAGAGCCGACCGATCTTCGATCGATCGGCGTTGGTTACCCCTACCACTCATCCCTGTTCATCTACCCATCACAGAACCCACCTCCCCTCCCAGCCCCAATCCCCATAGCCGACCCACAACCCAGCCCTACTGTCGTCCCTGCCAAAATCCCTACACCCCAGATCCCCTTATCTTGAAACCCCCCATAACCCCACCTGTTGCCCGGCCCCTTCTTTAGAAACCCATCGACTTCCAGAAACCCATCATTTAAAAAAAAAAAAAAAAAAACCTCCCAGAAATCCACCCTCCTCCGGCCATTTTCCTACTTCGCACAACCCTAACCTAACCCACTTGCTCCTTGGCCTTCCAATCCCATCCCTGATGAGAAGAGGAAAAAAAACAGGAGAACAAGAACAGAAAGAAGACGAAAGAAGAGGCAAAAAGTAGGAGAGAAAGAAAGCACCAAACCGGAAAGAAGAAGAAGAAGAAATAAGAAAGAAGGAGAACAGGGAAGAGAGAAGGACAAAGAACAGCGTACTTGGCACCGTCGTCGCCGCTACTCCTCTCCACTGCCATTGTTAGCGCTTCCCGTCGAGGATGGGATCACCCATCTCTCCTCTCCGTTCCTCTCCGTCGACAAAGAGAAACAGAAAGGGTTTTGACACCCTTTTCTCATTCTCTGAAAGCACGAAGCTTGCCTTAAAGTCTGATTGGGCCTAAGTCAGGTTGGGCTTGAATTCCGGAACCGGTCCGACCCATCATAGTTGAAGATCCAGCCAGCACAATATCAGCAGAGATTTAAAGGCCCAGATTTGACCAAGATCAACGGTTAAAACTTCTTTTCATGATATCGGGCTCACCTCCCGTCAGATTTTAGATCTATCTTCGCCTGTGTAATCGTAGATAGTAGATCTACAAATCAGGTTAATACATAATGAAATTCCATATCAGTTAGTTCTACAATGCACTTCAAGGAGTCAGATATGTGTGTCAATATGGATTATGGTATGCTGTAAATAAAAATTATTTCTAGCAATTTCTTGATTTGAAATAAGAAGAATTGTCCGTTCTTGAATATTCTAACGATTTTTCAAGGCTCCAAGATGCATGTGGAATGGAGGATGATAAAGAACATGATTTCATTAGTTTTGTAAGAGGCTTGAGACCGGACATAGTGGAGAGAATGACTGACTGCAAGACCATCCACGAGGCATTTTGGGAAGCAATTCGTGTGGAGCGGATACTTAAAAGTCTCATCTAGTGGAAGTTACGCTTCAAGAAGAAAAGTTGCCACATATAATTAACTGTGTTGTGGAACCAGGGCCAGCGGATATGCGGACTGATCCGCCGGAGTTGGACATAGAAGATTCCATATCTATAGTTGGCCTTGAAATTTCTCGTATGAGTACTAATAATTCTGAAGTGCAAATACCAAGTGATGAAGCGCAAGTTATTGATATTCTCCACATTAATTCTCCTATTGATTTTGTCTTTGGGGATCAAATATGTCAACTGGGAGATGACCAACGGATAGTTAGAGCTTCTGATTTCATGGTGCATGTTCTATAAGTAAGGCACATTAACACATATTTCAGCCATCAAAAGAAATTATGTATGAAGCTGTGCCAAGAAGTTATAGATCGACCGACAAATCGGAAGTTCGCCAGATTGATCTTTGATCCAGGTGGACATTTTTCGAACTCGCGGTCGAGTCCTTTTTCAAGTGGGGGAGAATGATGCAACGTTGACCTCATGGCCACATGTGTAGGGCCCACTTAGATTTAGGATATTTTATTAACTAATTATGTCATTAGTTTCTGATTTTATTTAAAGAGTTCTATTTAGGATTAGATTTCCAATTTATTTAGTTTCCTAGTTTAATTAGGTTTCTTAGGGCTTAAGTCTTCTTTTACTATTTATATGGCATTGTACAATATTATTTGGAGAGAGTTGATTAATGAAAATTGGGTTTTCCCCATTGAGGTGTGTCCTCGTTTATTGTCTTTGCGGAGATTTATTGTGTCTTCGGGCACGCGCTTTGGCACCCATTGTGCTTTTAGCACTTGCCACGCAAACCCTCACCCTAGGGTCTGCATCACTAAGGGAACTAAGAGTCTACAACCAAATCTAGCTCAATGTGAGGCCTTGGTTACATACTTGCATTTATTTCACAGTTCTTTAAAAAAAAAAATCATATATTGGGTAAAAATCATTAAAAAACTGAAAAAAGTAAAAAAAAAAAGGAAAAGAAAAAAACAGTACTCAAACTTTGAAGATTTGTTTCAAAACTCTAGATCCAACTTGTTCCCATAATTTCTAATGCATTATGAGAAAGAAACTTTGAAAAAAATACGAAAAATAGGCACAAAATGCTCACCTAAAGTTACCTGGTTGAGCTCTTTGGACTCGTCGCAAGAAAATCTACTCAAATCTTGAGACTTCGATGAGAAATGGTGGAAAATAAGGTTGGGAAAGATGAAATCGGGTGTCTTACCGCTTAGACTGAACCTCTCTCACTCCTTAGATTGAGCTTGGAGTGAAAGAGAATGAAAGAAAAGAAGGAAAAAGAATGGTTTTAGTGTTTGTTGGCCAATATTTTGATAGTATTGGCTGCGGTAGCAGTCTCCAACTAATATTTTCAAAATATTTGTCCGTATCTGATTCCCCACCACTTAGACCAATATGCGTCATAATATCGGTTTGGTCGGGCCAATATATCGGGAGTAGTCTCAGCTTCATAAGTATGCAGACATTTTGGGATACAGGGTGGTGGATCTGCCAGGCGCCAGCCTCTTACTTAGGGTTGCCCTTGTGTGTAGGGTCGGTAAAAAAGACATTGTGGAACCCGGTGGTGGAAAGGGTGGAGAGAAGGTTGTCTTCGTGGAAAGCCAATTACCTGTCCATAGGAGGCAGGGTCACCCTCATGAAGGCAACTCTGTCTAATCTTCTAGTTTACTATCTCTCCCATTTCAAGTGCCTAGCTTCAATTATTAAAAGAATAGAAAAGCTGCACCGAGAGTACCTATGGCAAGGAAATAGCAAGCACAAGAAGTTTCACTTGGTGGACTGGGACACTATTTGTAAATCTAAGGAAGAAGGGGTTCAGGGAATCAGGCGCCTCAGGCAGATGAATCAAGCTCTCCCGGGCAAATGGCTATGGAGGATAAAAGAATGTACGAATGATGGCCTATGGAGACTAGTCTTGGAGAAGAAATACGGCCTTCCAAGAAATGGGTGGGATCTTCAGGATCCCCTTACTAAGTTGTAAGCAATTTGGAGAAAGGATTCCTTTCAGTCAAGAAGCTTCTTATGGAGAATATCAAATATCAAATTGGGACAGGGGACAAAATTCTTTTTTGGAGAGATTGGTGGGTAGGAGATAGGACTCTTGCCGCTAAGTTTCCGGACCTGTTCAAATGCGCCCTGGACAAGGATGCTAAGGTCAAATCCTACATGTCAAGAATTGGTGATAATGTGGTTTGGAGCCCCATTTTAAGGAGGCAATTAAAGAATCATGAGGAAGCTCAATTCATCTCCCTCCTAAATCTTCTAAACGGTGTTTACATCCCAGAAGGTGGGGGGGGGTGGGTGGGAGAGAGATACAAGAGTGTGGACTGCCTCACAGGATGGGTCCTTCTCAGTCTCATCTTTCTTCTCCACCATTACCAATGAATCAAGGGAGAGGAATGTAGTAAGCGGCATTTGGAAGATGAAGGCTCCTATGAGGGTGCTAATCTTTGGGTGGCTGGCTATCCAGAAAAGAATCCCGACTCGAGATAATTTGAGGAGGAGGGGGATTATAGTAGTAAATGGCTGCCCTATGTGCCTAAGGGAAGAGGAATAAGTTGACCTCCTTTTGGTGAGGTGCAAAACAGCTCAATATATTTGGAAATCGGTTGTTGAGTGGTTTGATTGCTGGTGGATTTTCCCAAATTCTCTCACTGAGCTTTTCTAGGTTTGGAAGGCCCCGTGCGGAGCCCTTAGAGGGAAGGAGTTATGGAGCTCGACCTTTCTTGCAGTTCTCTAGACAATTTGGAAGGAAAGGAACTCTAGATGCTTCCAAGGGTTTGTGACCAGCGATGGCTGCCTGGTGGAGAAAGTAAAGTTCTCAGTCGCGCTTTGGGTGTCGATCAGTGTCTTTTTGAGATTATTTTGTTCAGCAGATTATGTTGCAATGGAAGGAGCTGGCCTTTTCTTTTGCAGGGCCAATATAGTTTTGTTTTAGGGGCTTTTCCGTTTCTTTTTTGGGGCCTTTTCTTTTTCCTGCTTGTCAATATACTCCTCTTGTACTGCTTGCTTTTCTAATGAAAGTAACTATTAAAAAAAATTAAAAATACTAGTACATATCGGCTCATACATGCTGGCATCAGCCAATGTTTTAAACCATGGTTCAGAAACAATTGGGGTTTATTTGTAATTATGGATTAATGGGTTAGTTTGTAATTATGAGACTAAGTTTGTCTAAATTAGAATTAGAATAAATAAGTTGTATTAGGCTAGTATTACGATGTTACTTGTGACTAGAGCTTCCTATTTTTATAAGATTAGATTGCCTAGTTTGAGTGGGCATCTTTTGTTGAATTTTATAAATACCATCGACTATTCTCCATAATATAGACCAAAGAATTGTGTCGAGGTGTAGCCCTAAAATTAACTGCAATGAAATCTTACAAGTTAAGTGGGCTAGTGGAAGGAAGAGACCAGTAATGGCATGTCATATTGTGGAGTAAAAGAGAAGATGTCTTTACTTAGAGTTGAACAGAAAAGTGGAATTTGGCAGGAGTCCATAGCATAGTTGGGAGGTGTTAATTGTTGCAACCAGTGTGAGTCACGTTACTTCCAATAAAAGGGGGTAAAAAGAAAAGTAGAACTCATAAAGCTGACCCTAGATTTATAAATTAGGCTTGGTGATGATGAAACATGGGAGGCATTTTAGTTTCTCATTATGCCCGAACCTTTTATCTTTGTAATTAATCTTTTAAATTCAGGTTCTTGTGCAGTAGTCGCATCCATTTACCTTGCTGAAGTCGATATTTGTTATTTTCTATTGAGTACATGTTTAGTCATTTGGAATTCTTCTTTTAGGCAGGCTAACCACATTAGTATGCACACATGACACGATCAAGGGATTACTTCTGCTTGGACCTTATTGCCTCCTATTTGGTGGAGGGGATGCCTAACCAATGTGCCTCTCATATTGTTGTCTTTCCTTGTCTTAAATTTTCATTTATACTAATATCTTTCTTCAAATTTCAGAAAATTGGTCCTAGCATCTCAGTGCAACCACTTGAGTATGACAAGCGCTTTGAGCAATATGGAAGTAATTTTACGTTCTACAACTACAACTTCCCAGAACAGTTGCCTTCAGAGTCGAATCATGCTTATCAAGTTGTTGTTGCAGATCCTCCTTACTTGGGTAAAAACACAATTTATATGTCAGAAAGTGTCTGTCTTTTAGCCTTACACATTAATGTGGAGTACCATTCAAAAACAAATATGGCAAGACTTGAGTATCCAAAGATTTATTTAATATAAAAGGCCACCAGCCCCAGAATCAGGGTTCTTTCTAGTCTCTTATAGCGCATCAATTTTGGAGAGAGAGAAAAAAAAAAAAAAAAAAAAAGAAACAAGGAAAATGAACTAGCACATCAATTGACATTTCTCCTTTGGTTATTGTATCTTAGTGCTTTTAACTTTCTGAGCGACCATTTGAATTTGATTAGTTATACAATCCTCCCTTATTTGAAGCAAGTAGATGAAAATTCAGTAAAATAAAATAGCAGAAAGAAAATTCAGAAGACAAAAAAATGGATGGAGAGTTCAAGTAGATCTTCAGCCTACCTGACGACCATCTTTCTTGTGTCTTGAGTCCCTACCACCCATCCCAGATCGGGTCAATAAGATAATTCATGTTAATAAAAGGGAACTTGATTGAAATTGCCTTATTAATCTTTTAGGGTGACTTTGAATGATTTCTTCAAACTCTCTCTCATTTCTTTTGTTGCCTTGTTTTAGTAATATGATTGGTTTTGGAGTTGGCTGACTAATTATTTCACACTTCTTTTTCTGATTGCAGAGCATGGAATTCTTGGACAAAGTTGCGAAACTATAGAGTTCCTTGCGCGACCAAGAGAATCCTATTTGCTTTTGCCCACAGGTAGATCTTCCTTTTGTTTATATTCTATTTCTGTCCATTGCTAGTTTGTTGTAAGTGCTGACACCTAGCTCAGATAAAGGCTGGAGGTTCCGTGAGGTAGGTTGGCAGCTGGTGTGAAACTTTTTCCATGACTACAGCATGAATTCTGATGGCGAAACAGAATTCTTGTAGTTGACCTCAATGAGATTGGGACAAGTCTTTATTATTATTATTATTATTATTATAATTTTTTTTTTATGGTGATGATGATGAGTGTCAACTGTGCATGAATGTGCTAGAACATCATTTGGAAGAACATGCAGTTGAGAAGTTCGTTTATTGTCTAAAATAGGCCATAGTTCCTCATGTTCGAGGGCAGGTGTGAATGAAATAGGAAAGCTCAGTAGTAGTACTATTTTTTCTAAAAAAAATGATTTTCTTTATTTATTTTGGGGTCAGTAACACCAAAGTTTTATATTGAACAAACAAACGAAAACATTACGACAAATAAGAAAGGAGTCCGGTATAAGAGAATTATGCCATAATAAACACACAACCCCCAAAAGGAAAAACAAAAAATTACATCAAAAGACAAGCAAATAACAAATGTTTACCCTAGGAACTGCTTGCTTGGCTAAGGAGACCACAATATTGTTTGTGTAGTGAAGAATTTGATGAAAAGATACCTGAATAGAGGACAACAAGGCTATCTCATTTAGTAAATAATGAAACTTCCAAGGTCTTTTGTCCGGAATCCAGATTAGAGACCCAAGCTGTAGCATTTGACGATCATTCTTGACATTGAGTGGCTCATGAAAAGAAAGTGAATATGTCCTTAATGCCTCAAGATAGGCAAGGTCTCTACCTCATTGGAATTCATGACACCTACAGGGTTGGTTTAAGACGATGCAAGTCCAAAAAGGAATCCTAGATTTTTTATTGCTTATGCACCTTAAGTGGTGCACGGAGTAGAAGTGATGAAACGAATTTTTGGAGCATGATGGATGAGTTAGTACAATACAAATTTGTTGGGAGAAGTGACTGCAGAAGACCAATGGTCACGTGGGAAAGAAATGATATGAAAATGACAGGGTGCATGAAGACACGATAGAGTAAGGTGGAGAAGTTATCATCATCTATGTTGTGGCTATTGATCTTGTAATTGCGAATATGTACATTGAGAATGAAGAACACTTATGTCACATTAAATGTGGATATGAACACAAATAAATGACTTCACTAACATGCGGAGAATGTTGTAAAGTCATCTTGATATAGGTTGCCAATTCTGAATACTCTCATAATAGCAGCATGGCCAATAACGGATTGATGAATTGTACTAGGATGGTGCAAATTAAATAACAACATTAAAAAAGATTACTAAGATGAGGCAATTGAAATAGTACTAAGATGAGGCAATTGAAATAGGTCATTGAATTCTAATGAATTGCGGGATTAAATATCAGATTGTAATAGCAAATTGCCAAAGACTACTTGGAAATCCAAGGGAACAAGAATTATACACATAAGACAAATTGATGAATTATCCAAGAAGAATGTGGTGCAACTCATAACTGGGAGGGGATAACATTAATAACATTCATTTGCTTCATTGGCTACACAGTGAATTCATTTGCTTTTTGGCCCAATCTGGGGTCTATGTTGGTTAGTCCGGCCTATGGACTTGGTGGTTTCTTTTGGTCTTTTTATTTTGGCCCAGTCTGTGGGCATGTTACTAGCTCCCTTTCAGATGCCCTTCATTTGAGTTGGGTAACTTTCTGGTATTTAGCTCTCATTCTTTGTATTTTTGCTTTGGAATATATTCACTCATCTTTCCAATAAAAAAAAAAAAAAAGGATTAACAACATTCAAAGAAATTTTACATGTGATTTTAATGCCATGAAACAATCATAAGAATGCCACACTATTCTACCGGCCGGGGTTAAAAACAACAATAAATGAAAGATTTGCCCATAATTTTAATGCCACAAAACAATCATGATACTACCACGGCATTTACGTGAGTGGAACCATACTATTCTTGTACTGTTCCTATAAAATATGATTCAAGCCCTCCAAGTGTAATTATGGATGATTAAGTCCTAGGATTTGAATTCTTCTATACTGTACAGCTTTTGACCTTAATATTGTCACCATTTTCCCAACAAAAAAAAAAGGTTATAGTATTTGATTTCTATAACGAGGAAAATATTTTCCTACGAGCGGATTGCATATGGGCCCCATCTTTGATCAGTGGAGCCTCTTTGATAAGATTTGGCATCAGGGCTAATTTTACACCAATTGAAACTTAACTCGCCATTTTTGAATTAAAGCAAAAAAAAAAAAAAAAGAAGGTTAAGATGCCATTAAATGTTAAGGCTGTTAAATGAAGGGCTAGGATAATCTGGAGGGGCTGATTTTTTGCCTCTTGTTGATAAGGAGACCTTTCCATCTGCCCTTGACAGACATGCATCCAAGTGGGGAACATGCCTGAACTATATTTGACCAATATACTGTCTTCTTGTAGGAGAACATTATACAGGATTCCAACCTATTTAACATATGATTCTGCAGATGGTTTTGTTTATTTCGGGACTGATGAATCTACATCCAACTGATTTTCTGTGGTTTTATGTAGGAGAAGGGCAGAAATGGACAGCTGCAGAACTCTTGAACATGCATCCATGTGGTTTCAGGCCCTGACATTCAAGCAAGCAAACTTGGAAATGAATTTGGGCTTTTTACTGACTTTGATCCAGAGGACAGATTAGGCAGTTGGGAACGAGCCCTATAGTTTCATCAGAAATATTAGTGGTAACTTGAAAATAATGTTGCCTATATAGAAACTATATTCGGGAATGGGATGTTCTTGTAACTGCTGTTGATTTGCTGTAAGCTGAATTTTGTTTATGCATTAGGTTGTTTGAGTTCATTTTCTTGAATTGAGTTTAGTGACTATGGTGCCCCTAGATGCCCAGTACTCCTCTTGTAGGGCACTCCTCCAGCAAGAAGTTACTACTTAATATAATTTCATGGTTTCTGCAACTGCTTTTCCTGCCCTAACCTAAATCATTTTCCACCTGTTCAGTTCATCTCAAGTGGCTGAAGTCTTCTTCTCCAGGGATTTTGCCCCTTGCAAAACTACTTCCATTGTAGATGAGATAAAAAGAATTTGATGCTGTCAGCAGCTAGAAATCCTCCAAAATAACCCTTCCTAATTTGAATCTCTCACACTAGTGGTGTGAGTTCTGGGTATCATGCCCCTTGTGGCGGGTGTGGGAGTTCTGGGCATCATGATTCTTGTCCCTTGTGGCGGAGACAACAACTTAGAATTGAAACTTCTAATTTGTAAGAAAATGAAGTCAAAAGCCTAAAAGATAAAAGAAGACAACGACGAAACGTGAGAAAACAGATCCTAATTATGATTAGTCCTAACCCTTTTTTGATTTTATTCATTATCTTCAGAAATTGCAGAAAGTCATTTTCACCAATGCTTATCATTACTATAAATCATTCCATAATTACTTGAAAATCACAACTGAGTCAGCTTGCTATTTCTCAGCACTTCCCATTTGCTAACAACTAGCTCTCAGGAGAAAAAAACTCAAATGTCTTTCTGCAAGTTCCATCAAATTCTTAGAACAAAATTCATCTTTTGGCGAGAGACATTTCTAAAAAGAGGACGAGGGTCCTAGTGAAGCCAAATAGCATGTGTCCATGATTTTTTCATCTTCTAATATGTGGGATGTCATTTTAACCCTTGGCCCATTTGGATCTTTGAAACGTGAATGCAGGCAACTCAGTTTAAGGACAGTTAACAGTTCAATTGTTTGTATAAACTGAAACACACTTTGCACAGTTTGTTTATTCTTTTACCATTGCCAATTACAAGTAGCAGGAGTAACATTTAATCAAATTCGCAGGTTACTTGAGCAACTGAAAGGGTCTTTGGTTCCTTGGTATTGTGGGTTCGCACTAATGTAACGACTTTATATTAGGGGTGCTCAAGGACCAGGCCGGACTTAGTCTGACCCGGACCCAGCCCACTTTGGGCTAGGCTTGGTCCCTCATGTTTTAGTACTCAACTCAGGCTTGAACTCATTAGTAGAAAGCTCTAAGGCCGGCCTGGCCCGACTGAGAGAAACATTTGAAGCAACAAATTTTTATTTATTATTTTTTTTTAATGGGGTCTCAAACACTTGCATTCTGAGTCTCCCACACATGTACAACATCTCAACCGGATGAGCTACAACTTAGAATAATTTAGGAGATCAAGGCTCTCCAAAGCTCGAGCTTAGAATAAAATTTCGTAAGCTCATGCTTGTGAGGCCCACCTTTGGTCCATCCAAATGGACCAAACACATGACCCCCCCTAAATTACATATGTCCACAAATTCTCGGTCAAATCCGAATTTACTAGACCGTTGGATTGACAATGTATCGATTCGAAAGGACCATTGACCGTTAAGCTTTTGGGCCCATATGGAGATGATAGAAATCACAGTTGTGGATGGTTTTTTGTAGAGAGGAGGTTACCAGGGAGTCCTTGAAATCTCCCCTATCCCCATCCCCATGTGGGTGCACAGGTAGACCCTACCACACATTTGAGCTTACCTTATCCTAAACTTGAGCTTAATTAGGAGAGCTGGCCCCAATTTAAGAAGCCTTTCTTTTATAATAAAACTAATTCACCTGAGCTAAGGCTGAACCTGTTTTAGACAGGCCAAGCTCGGTTCAGGCACTTGGGCCCTAATCGGACTAAGGCCAGGCCTAGATATTGCTCAACCCGGGCCATGAATATCCCTACTTTAGATCTTGTATGACCTTGGTTGTTATTTTTCTACCACATGGGTGAGGAGGTAGGAGGAAATCAGGGCCTCCTTACTTAAGCTATTCTTGTAATTGAGAGCAAATTGTAGAGAGAAAGTGAGGAAAGCCTTGTAAAATTAAAGATTTGGAATGGAATTGAAAGCTTCTTCTCCAATGGGTGGCTAATTCCTTTGATTGGATCTTTTAAGTGAAGCTAAGTTGATCATATTCCTTTTGCTTATGCTCTTTCTTTTAAATTCCCTTATTTATGTGCTTAATATGTTAGAGTAGATTTTTCTTCATTGCATTGTTCAACCTTCCATGCTTAGTTTCTATATTAGCATTCTTTTTACTATCTATGCTTAGGTTTGATAAATCATGCTTAGGAGTTAATATCTTTTGATGGTTTATGCTTACTTTTGATAAATAGTCATTAGGAATCTTTTCTTTTATAAAGGGAAGAAAATCTTAGTTATTAGATTGTTAATTTCTATCTTAGAGCTTTAAAGTTATATTTTCCAAATCTAAGCATTGATTTGTAATTAGATTTGAGTATTGTTTTTGGGAAAAGAGAAGAGCATAAGTGTTGTATTAGTGTCACTTAGTGGATTTTAGACGATTCAATCATCCATTAATATTGATTGTTTTTTATTTTACTTACTTTAGTTTGATTCTATTCACATTCTCACATACTTGTTCACTTGTTTTAATTCTCACACTCCATTTCTCTATTTACACCATAAATTCCACCTTTGATTTTAAAATACTTTAGCACATTTCTTTATCTCCATCCACTCATTTTCCATCTTTCACTTGTTATTTTCTTATTAACCTTGTTGTTTTTCTTTTGTCATTAACTTTGTTATTAACTTGTTACCAACATTGCTCTTGGTTGGTTCTTATTGTTTTTACTAACTTCTCTTTGTTATCTAGTTCTAGTTTTTTTTTAGTTTGCATTTTTTATTTTCTTTGTTATTATCTAGTTTCTTGTTTCCATTGTTATTTTCATTTGCATTTGTTAGCTATATTTGAGTTGATACTCCTTTTCATAAATCATTGTTATTTTTTTTATAACGATCCTCGTGGGAACGATATTAGGACTTCCATAGTCTATATTACTTGAGACAACCGTATACTTGTGGAAAAATACACATCAAGTTTTTGCAACAAGATTTCTCAATAAAGGAAAATGTTATAATTTTCCATGAAACCCACTATTTAATGTTTGGTGGAACATATTTTCTTGCAAAAAAGATAAAGAATGAACTGATTTTCCTTGATAAAGAGGATTTTGATTTCTTATGGAAGCGGTAGGAATGCATGATCGCTCTCTTTCATAGAAATTGAAATCTGTGAAGCATGGAATCCTCTTGTTGAGCGAAAATATGGCTTATTTTGTGCATAACGCACATTCCACCAAACTGTGGATGTTCACGCATGGAGGAAAAGACGTTTTCTATAGCGGACTTTTAGTTTGATGCTGCCTCTACAATTATTATGGTAAATTTTTTCCCATAGTAATAACTGCATGTAGATGTCCCAAGGAAGGGTGAAGGGTAGGGTGGCAGACTATCATGAATTAAAGACGCGCATGAGTAAAATGAGACAAAGAATGAGTCAGACTATCCTAGATTAAAACCACGAAAGAGAGGGGCTGCCAAATAAGGGATATTGCTAAACAGACTTGTTAATTCATTCATGCGTGCAATTAATTAAATGATGTATTAAAACAAATATTTATAAAATTATTAATAGTCCGCTCTTAAACTCGTTTGTGGTTGATGTAATCGATCATTGATGAAATTTCATTTGATAGTAGAAAGTGATTGTCCCCATTTAACTTTCATACTATAACACAGAATTTTGTAAAACCATTAAAAAGTATTACAACTATTCCCTCTGTGTTGTGGCTTGTTTGTACTGAATAATGCCATTCTTTTACCATAAAAAATAAAAATAAAGCCATTCAAACCAAAGAGGAAACACACTTCCATTTCATTGAAAATAGCTTAGCACAAACATGCCCTAGGTCCAGAAGAGTTGTGTGATTTTACTGATGCCAAGAATTGGTGTTCCCAGGAATTGAACTCATGACTCATCTTTGATGAAAATATCTAAAGTCTAGGGACTAGCAAGATAAAAATATACAATTTAGGAGTGACTCCTGTGAGGTATGATCTTAATAGGGCCCGTTTGGTACTTTACTGTAATAGTAAAGTAAGCCTCCATTTTTCAGATAAGAGGTTACGTCAAAATTATTTTAATTCAAAACTCCCTCTATCTTTAATAAAAAAAAGAAATAAAAAAGAACTACCTCTATCTATAAAAGACAAAAAAACTTCTCTTTTCTATACAAAAAGTCAAAAAAGATTCCATACAAAAAAACTAAAAATAAAATATCATCATAACTCACTTATATTTTATTTTCTCTTGATTTGGTGCTTTACTTCACTTCATTTCACTTAATTTTACAGGTAAAATTATCAAACGCGGTATAAGAACCGGCTTAACCTAATCAATCATGCTCAATAATATCATTGACCGATTCAAGTAAATATCAGCAGAAAATAAGCTCCACTGGTTCCACGGTGGGCCCCACAAAATTACATCCAACCAGGCTATCATCAGCATTCCAATGCAGCAGTCAAAGTCAAGTCAACTGAATCATAACATCAACCGGTCAGAATTAACCGAGTCCATCCCTATATATATATATATATATAAACCCCACAGTACATGGCCGGGTTTGCTTGTATTCCACGTGGACGGTGATTGAGTCACCATTGAGTTTTTCCAAATCAGAGGTGGGACCCACCCTGGACTGAAACAGGAACGCACTGGAAGAAGCGTTTGGACTTTGTGAAGAGCAAAAACAAAACGCCTGAGAATACGATACGATATTATCTTTCTAGTTTTCCAAGGCGTCTTCGTTTTCAGTTCGCGCAACGAAATGAGATCGAACATCGTTTCTGAGGTAAATCTTCCGATTCTTCTCTTCTCAATCCCGCTTCCTCCCATGGCCAGATCTGAAGAAATCTCATCTCATCTCCTCTTTCTTCTTATTGATTTCATTTCCTGTACTTAGGTTTTTTTCAACCGAATGAGTGTTGTTTGAGCAAAGCCATGATTTCAGTTGTTGGAGCTGTTTGGAACCTTTTTACCTTTTCTTGATTTTATCTATGAGATTGTTTGTATTCAGTGTTTAATGGAAACTCAGTTGCGTGTGCAACAACCATTTCATGCGTCTGTGGATTGTAGAGTTGGTCAGAAATGAAACCATGATTTATTTTCGTGTTTATAGAATGCAAGATTTAGTTGGATTAGAAAATGGTCATTGGATCAGAAGATTGATTTATGTTCAGTCGATCACTTTGTCAAAGTAGTCGTGCAATGTAATAATGGGAAGTGATTTTCTTCTGTGGCGTTCAGAGCCCCTTTTTTCGCATAGAATGAATTATTGAAATCGGCAAAAGTTGAAAAAAATAAAGGTGAAGATCCATAACTGGCTATGAAATAACCTCCCCTTCAATGGAAAACGAAAAATGAATGCCCAGCCATAACCCTAGTAGCCCAAATGCTAGGAAATTCAAGCTCTCATTTTTATATCTTCACCTTATATCCTTCACCCCTTGCTACTTTAGTAATCCTATGTGGAACCCTTCTTACCATGATTTCCTATGCGTTCAATTCTATGCAAATAAATGGGTCCCTAGTGTCAGTTTGGCATAGTGGCGCGGGGCATGTTTTGGGTTTATTTTGTCGAAAATGGAGATATGCATTCTTCTTTGGTTCAATATAAATAAGATGTTCAAAACACACGCACATTCATAGCCGTCCACCCACCTGCTCAACAGCAAATAAATCTGTGTGGCACTTACAGAAGACTTTTTTGGGCTATTCCTAGTTTCATTAGCTTTGGATAATGATGCAAGTCAGTGGCTGGTTTTGCAAGTTCGTAATGACATAATTAATAACCTCAAGAAAAATTGCAGATTTCGGCTAGCGTCAAGAATGGAGGAGTCTGATCTAAATAAGTAATGCATTAGTACATCTAGATTTTGCACAAACTTCAACAGTATGTCAAAGCACTCCACAGAGAATCTGAGTGAAAATATGAATAATAACATGCTAGCATGTCCCATGCACCTCACATATTGTTCCCCAACACACACAACTATAAACTTGGGATTTCAACTGGCCGCATATTGTGGACTTTAATGACGCTGTTATAATAAGACAATGTTATAGAGGCGACTGAAGATATGTGCCTAATTCCTTGATTTTATTGGGTAGCACTGGAAATGGAGTTCCAGTAACAAAAAAAAGTTGAAGGGAACTATTTCAAAATGATAAAACAGTGGCTAGTAGGATGTGGAAAGTTTACTAGAGCTATAGGATGAGAGGGATCACATTGTTGAGTGTAAGTCACTATAAGAAGGGGGAAGGTAATGGAAAATGCTGTAGAGATATTAGTATACTCTCGTACTCAATGATTAAAATTAGGGCTAGCCTGGGCATGATCATGGACCAGCCTTCTTTGGGCCTGGCTTGGATATATAATTTGGGTCCATTTAATAATTGGGCCGGGTTGGATTAAGTGATAGAAAGCCTATCTAGTGGACCTCCACCCAGACCTGAATTGATTGTGGGTCTAGATATTTGATACATGTAATATCTTTTCAATTCAGGTCCTTCAGATATTTGGCATTTGGATACCATGATCATCTCTACTCTCTTGTAGACTTGTCGGCCTTTTGTTGCATTAGGAGACAGCCTTTAGAAAAAAAATAAGGGAAAAAAGGAAAAGAAAAGAGGCACGAAGATGACTTAATGAGCAATAACTTTCTCAAAACTTGTTGAACCGCTTTCTAGCGACTATGACATCATCATATTTTCAATCAATTACAATGACTACTAAATGGGCCATTATATTTTGAAGACTTGTCTGTATCTAATGACTTTTGCCTTGTCGGTAAAGGTAAATGGATAAGCCACCATATGAACTGATTATGTAGCATTTTTTGCTCTGGTAGGGGCCTAAAGAACAGCCTAAAAACAAAAGATGAGAATAACGTCCAAAACCCCTTTTAAAGAAATCTAATTATTGATTAAATCATTTTGACTCTTTTTAGGACCCTTAAAGTGGCCCACAAATAAATGATGAGAATAAGGTCCCCACACATAAATGATGAGAATAAGGTCCCACAAAAAAACTAATAGCCCTATTAAGAAAACCTTATTCCTAATGAACCCATCCTTGGTGTTGTTTCTCCCATACCGAAGCTGTCTCTGACAACTCTTGAAAATCAAGATGCACCAGGATGTGAGAATCTCAACGACTTAAGTCTCGTTTTTTCATTTGAGCCTTCTCTCCTTCCCTCAATTTAAGGTATACAGAAATCTCTCCGCATGCTTTTGATATTGTGTGGGATTCTCAAAGACATGTGCCTTGAGTATGCGTCTGGTAAATTGCTGGCGATCTCATGTTGAAGATTGTGGAAAGAATTAAGAACTTTGTAATTATGAAGGTCTAGGGATGTTGGGAATCAATGTGCAAAATTTGGATTATATATTGGTCTTGCTTGTTTATGACAAGTCATTTATCTCCATTGGAAAATATTTATCTTCTGTATTTTCCAAATGATATATATGTTTTGTATTAGAAAAATATATATGTTAATGTTGCTCCAGAATGAAAAAATGGTGAATATTCTTTTTTAAAGTTGTATTTCTTGGTTGAGATGGAACAAGGCTTTAGATTCCGCTGCTGTTTTTTTTTGCTGGTTGGCTTAGAGCGAGTTAGTGCCAGTTCGTTCTGGCCTTGAAAAGTTAAAAAAATAAAAAAAATAAAGAAAAGTAAGAAATATTGAAAGCTAAAAAGTACAAATCTGATGATTCAGTTGTATCTTATCTTAACTATAAAGATGTTTAGTTTTTTTAATGTTGACATACTGCTCATACCATGATTATGATGAAGTCTAATATGTATCTGTATTTATCTATGATTCGAGCCTCCATTAACTTACAAGATCTAAAGAACCAAGAAGAGACTTAACCTTTAGATCTAAAAGATCTTGATTTCTTGCGTTTAGGATCGTTACATATATATATATATATAATATGCATACATGCATGTATATGATGAATTCTACTCCTATGCTAACATCCAATAAAAAGCAAATGTCTTAAATCCCGTTACAAATATCCTAAATCCTCTTAAATGCTATGTCTTGAATAGCTATCACGCCTATAACTCCTCATCAATGATGGAAGTAAAATACTCTTCAATAGTGGGAGCAACGCCCCATTGCATTTCTTTTGAAACCAATGAGAATTTTCTGATTCTCCGTTGTGGGGCCTACTTATGAAAAACCAATTAAAATTGAAGGCTTTACCTCTTATGGGGCCTCACCAACTATCATTCCAATAGGAGTTGGGCCCCATCAAATTATAAAAATCTCGAAATGCTCTCAAATGTGGAATTTTGCCCCCATTAAATATCATTCCAATAGGAGTTGGGCCCAAGTGCTCAGAGCGGGAGCGGAGGCGGGAACGTTGAAACGCTAAATTTTAAAAAAATTATATGTTTGGAGAGCCTATACAACATAGTGGTTGTGGGTTTATAAACAATTAGCTAAATAGGCACGCACAAATATATCTTATCCATATATTTAAGTATTAAAAATGGAAAAAAATTAACTTTGCAATTTGATCACATACAATGGACAATAATTAATACGTTGGTAGAAGTTTCTTCATTCAAAAGATAAATGTCAAGCTTATAGAAAACAAAAATGCACAAAAAACCAAAGATTCTGCGCGGTTCGCTCCGAGAATGGTCGAGTTGCGCTCCAAGAATGGTCGAACCATGCTCCAAGGACAGATCTGCTCCGAAAACGCTGATCTGCGTTTTTGGAGCGGGATCGAGAGGGCTGAGAGGAGGTTCCAGGCACTAAGAGTTGGCCACACCATCTAATTAGTAAAATGTCAAGTTTTTAATAGCCACCAATCTGATGGTGGGCCCAAATCTTGTTGGAATGAAATTTGGTTCATAAATCCAAGCCCTCAACACTGACCTACCCCCTATGAATTGTTGTCATTCCCAATTTAATACCAATTCTACCACTAATGGCAGTTGGGTTTATATAGGGGTCCACTCATGAATCATGATGTTAATCGGAAAAGATTGTGAGGTATTCATTCTTATTCGAAAAGGAGAAAGAGTAGGCAATTTAAATTATTTTTTTTTGAAAGGATGACTGAATTCATTTCATTTGACTATGGAACTTTTCAGGATAAGAGTAGTATACTGACAACCAAAAAGCCCCAAAAAACCCAAGGGCAAAATCCAAAATCCCCAAAAGGAAAGGATTGTCCACCCCCAAAAAACCAGGCGTGAACCTAAACGCAAAAAATATTAACAGTCAGTTACAATTCACAAAGACGGTCTGGAGACTCCCTCTTTAGTCGGTTAAATTAATTGCAAGTATTTTTTCAAAAGGAAGGGAAAATGAATGTGTTTGTTGGCTTTCTTTCCTAAAAAGATAACCATTCTACCTAAGCAACTCTCTCATTAACTTCTCTCCATTCTTATTTGTCCAACAAAAGGGGATACACACACACATGTATTATGTTAGAAGACAAAAGGAGAAAAAGGAGCTAATTAGCTAATGAAATGAACAAAGAAAATGAAAAAAATAGGGTTGGCCCCATATCCATATTGATGATTATGAGGATTTGGATTTTGGTACCATCTAGATACTTATTAGGCAGCTAGTTGGCTGTAAAAACATGTCAAACCAATTTGAGTCTCCTTTAAATGGAGGCAGTACTCTTCCTGCCCAGTATTGTTTGGATTCGTATTAGAAATTGATGATGAATGGTACTTGTCCCTTTAGCTTGAAACTTGAGGAGAAAAGTGAAAAAAGGAGTTTTCATATATGTTTTGTGTTGATTTGTGCTTGTCTCGGTTCTTACGAGTCATGTGCTAGTTGATACCACTATGGACCAGTCACTGCCGACCTCGTGTCAGTCTATTCCGGTCTCATGCCGTACTACTGGTGCAATTTCACTGTCCCATTCGATGATTGGCATTGAGTTGACTCACTAGAGTCGAATTGGTGCTGGGTGGAGTACAAACCATGGGATGCAGTTTAGGATTGATATTTAAGGAAAACATGCGTTCTCTAGAACCTGATGGTTGGCATTTGGTAAAAAAACGGAAGATTTTGTTATACTTGATTCTGTTTTTTCTTCAGTGAAGTATGGGCGTTATCTAATGGATCTTTCCATTCTAATACTCTATCCTAGAGTTATCAGTATTTCTCAAATATATTCCAATTTAATGCAATTGTTTAAGTTGGCAGCATTATGTTGTGATTGAGTATTTTTTCACCTTCCAAAAAAAAAGTAGTAATGTATGGATACTTATTGTAGTTAGAAATTAAAGATTTTTATTGGTTAGATAGAAACAATATTCAAGTATCGTTGGACCCTTTTCGTATAAAGTTCCATTAGTATTATGTATGTAATTTTATATATTTTGTTCTTTCATACTACGCAGGCTGGGTTGCCCACTAGAGTGAGCCAGTGGTGGGGAGGTGTACCATTCATCACTTCTGGAGTGGTTATTGTATGTGGGGTTATTTACTTGGTGTGTCTATTGGTTGGATATGACTCATTTTTTGAGATCTGCTTCTTGCCTGCTGCAGTGATTTCACGGTTTCAAGGTATGCTTATGTTTCAAAGAGAAGGTTTTGTGTCATTCATATTTGGTTTTCCCTTAACTATCAAAATTGCATGATATGGTTGCTAATGTTTGATGGGTTTGGAAATATATTAAATTAATTGAATATAAATATTTTAAAGTTACAAAGTTAACTCTTATTAAAAGGGCTTTCTCATCCCTTTTCGAAAAGGTCTACTCCTCCCATTTCATTAGTTTACAAGTTGATTTGTTTAGTCAAATTTCTATAGTAGCTGTCCTAAACTCATAAGATTGATTGGTTGGTAGAGGGATTGCAGTGTGAGTGTAGAGCTACTATCGACCTTGGAAACATCCTAGTTTTTCTGCTTAAAATTATGCATTACCAACATAGAAGAACCCAACTATGATAATCTGTGTTAATACGTGTCACCAGATTTATATTGTTCATCTCTAAGGATCTATGTAGCATAGTTAACCATTAATTTGTTAATTATTGGCCAACTGTATAACTTCAATGTGGCTTTACTTTCTTAGGTTGTTGCTACAGTATTAGAGTTTAACTGCTTGGGTATATTAGGCATCACTTCTAGAACTTAAGTTATTTAACTGCTTGTGATGGTTTAATGAGAATGCAGATGGATTCTACAAGGTTCTATTTATTATCTGCTATAACGGACCTTTGGGAGAAAATAACTTTGTTTTGAAAGAAAATTTATACTTTGTGATGCTTTGGGATGTCATAGCTACTTATACTTCAAGCATTTTGGGTTCAGTGGGTTGAAGCTATGGATGGAAGAGAAAGGGTGAAAGGGTGCTGAAAATTAACCACTGAATCAAATATGTGAAGGCTGTAAATAGAAAATGAAAGAGCTTCTGTGTCGGAAAATAAGGATAGATTCGAGGCTACTACAATTTGAACACATGGATTGCTGAATCATTTGATGTAATAGCAAATATCAGAAGCCAGTATTTTTTGACCTTTGTGAATAAGTTCAGTAGAAAGACGTGATTATACTATGTAGAAGAGAAATCAGAAATATTTGATGCATTAAAATAGTTGTGGGCGATTGTGGAAAAGCACTCTTCAGGTTCGACAGCTTTTAAAGCCAGAGGGGTAGTGTGCAGCCACCCACAATTGTTTGTCTACTGGTGTAAATGGGCCTGCACATTTACAGGCAAAGCTCCTACTTGAGAGCTTAATGATGGGAAGCATGTGATCTAGCTGGCCTGCTGCTGCTCTAATTCCTGTTGATATTTTCCTGGTTAATCACAACATCTAGGATTTCAAAGAAAAGAGGAACAGTTTCCTGAGCTGTTTTCTTACAAAGCCCTGGAAGAGAACGAAAGATTTGGGCCAATCTGCATCATGAAATAGGAACCTAGAACTATTTTTTATCCATTTAGTGAGGAGATGATTCTTGCATCCCATGCTCTATCATGTCTTTTTTTTGTCTTTTTGATAACCATGCTACATCATGTCTAGCCTACATGAATTTCTGGGATGCATTATTTTCTTGGGAAGGAGTGGAGTTCACCACTAGTTCTCATTTCACCAGATCTGCTAGCGCTCTGTAGCTATATATATAAATCATGGAATTAGTTGTTCAATAGCTCGATGGGAAGAGCCTGTGGATTCTGTTAGCTCACTCCAAAAGGCTTATTGTGGTCTATACTCCATAATTGTGCATAGTCTTCCCCTCACTAAGTAAGAATTGTAGGTTGGCTAAGCAATGATGTGGTCAGTTGTCAAGGCAAGGGAATGGGCTTGAATGGATGCTCTATAGGATAGGAAATGGGGTTAAGAATCGGTCCTGTAATAGTGAGATTATATGATCGGTTGGCGACCTTATAGTGTTTTATGTGATTCTCTGGTAATCATCGACGTACAACTTGCATCATAATTAAATGATGAGGCAATCAACGTTCAAATCCTTTCCTTAGTAGGCTAGTTGAGGAGCTACTGAGCTAGGATATTGAAAGGAATGCCTTTCAATCTGAAACAAGTCCTCCTGAATGATTGTAGTTGGTAGAGGTGGTTGCAGGTTCCATCTATGGGGTTGAATCGACGGCATGTGCCGTACTGCGTGTGGTTCTGTTTAGCATTTTTGCTGTCAGTTGTTTTTCAAGCACTTGACCATAATTATGCCAGACTCCAATAGGATCGGTATGCCCAAGACTTCAATTTTGTGCCCAGGGTTGAAATTAAGTAAACATCATGAAGCGGTAATTATCTGAATGTGTACCTTGCATACTTTAAAAATGCAGTTTCAATCTCAAAATGGTACAGAATGCAACGTCAGACTCAAAATAGTACAGATAATATATTAGATATCACGTAGACTCTTAACTTTTCCCCTATTCTACTTATCATTTGCATCTTTTCTTGGAGAAATTATGATTTTTTTCCAAAACCTTGAGAAATTTGAGAAAAAACCACTATCAAAAGTCTTCTAGAACTGAACCATTTTAACTCTTTAATGAGACCCTTCCTTCTCACCAAAAAAATCAAAAATACTTTAATCAATGAACTTACGTACCTCAAGAATCAGGCTCCAACTAGTGATTACATTTACACCCCATCTTTTTTGGCTTTTCAAGCCTTAGAGTGCTTATGTCAGCTGCTCTGATCTCAGCCCTAGGACTCTGTATGGCTACCTGTTGGTGACAAATCAGCTCTTTTCTGCTATTATTGAGTCTTTTTCTTGATAGATAGGCTTTGATGCCAATTTAGAATATTTTTATTCAGAATATTAGACGTAAAAGTAATGGAAAAGATCATGACCTCAGTACTTAATTCCTTTGTGTTTGATTAGCATTCCTGTAGGATCAAATAGGTTATCCTCATGGCTTCCTTCTCCGTGTGAAGGAAAAAGAACTTTAGCTGAATAGAAGGTCTAGTGGGATTCTCTCCTATGAGGCATTTGCATGTGGATGTGTAACGCCTCAAAATCCAAGATCAATATGACCATGGGCGGACCTAGGTAATGAGTATTGGGGGCAGTCCCCCTATTGGACCTGGGGTGGCCTGTTAGACATATCCAATTTCGTGCTTTCTGACTAAATTTAATTCCAATATCCTTTTCAGAAATAAACATCTCGCCCCCTCAAAAAAAAGAAAAGAAAAAAGAAAAAAGTAACATTATTGCCATTATCCACCCCCCATTAAACAAAATTCTTTGGTCCGCCAATGAATATGACCCTGGATCTCGACGACTTAATACAATCATGGTCAAATCACCGAGCAGAATTGCAGTCATGATAAACAGAGCTTAACTAAAATTCTTTATTAATTAAAGATAAGTCCAACCATAAACAATACTGAGATCACTTGAATAAAAGTCTAAACAAATTTCTAGTTCTAAAAACTGAATCTCCAAGTCTGTTATCACTTATCACTGAATTTCCAAACCTCTTGATTACACTTCCCAAGATCCCAAGCACAACAAAACTACCTGCACAAACTGTAGTGTGGAGTTGGTGAGCTTTGGAGCTCAACAAGTAAATCAAATACCAACTAGGCATACAAACTAAACATTTATAATTCAATATGAGAGTTTAAACTTAATTACAATTTACACAGTTTGAAAATAAATATCATAAAGTTTCGAAAATCAAAGAATAACCTTAAAATCATAATTCACATAAAGCAAATCTCAACAAAACATACACATGTACAATAGAAGCACTTAAATTAACTGAACAGGACCAGGTTAAATCGACACACTAAGGTGGAATATGATGTGACACGATTTTCAAGGAATCACTTAACTAGAAGGCATAAAAATAGGACCATAACAGGGGACAATGCAAAATATACACTAAGATAAGGCATATCATTAGTAACAATTCACAAAAAATGTTCTCAGCATAATTAAGCCTTGACCAAGCACGTGTACTCGCTAAAATTAAGCCTTGACCAAGTGGCAAGTACAATTTTCAACCTTTTTGTTATCCACATGTAATTGGCATGTGTCGGTAATATGTTACGGTTGGGTGTAATCCCAAAAGCTTCAAAACTCGAAAATATAAGTGGCTAGTTGCATTATAGTAATATTGCACAAAGGGGTTCCCAATTCCAATGTCATTCCTCAAAAAAGGGGCTAAAACTATGTGTGAGCGTCCCCATGTTGCGTTGCCCTTACGTCAAATAATGCCTTAAGGGGTCAAAGGTATACACAGGAGTAAACATAGTTGATTCACAATACATGTTTGGCTGGCAACATTAGCATACGCAATTAGGATCTCATCCTAACATAATTGGAGGTCCAACCAATAAATTCAAAAACAGTGCAGGTTTACCAAAAACCAGTTTTTCGCAGAAAATAGTTTTGATAGCTCATCATAGGAAATGCATAGCATATTCTACAAAACTCAGAAAAATGCGATTCTAGTTGAGTTAGTTCAGCAACTCAAAGATCTATAATTTTATTTAAAGACACCGAAAACCAATTCCTTACTGACTTTTACTGATTAACAATTTAGCCGTCACTGCGGGTGCTGCCAAATTAGTTTTGGACAGGTTTCACAAACACAGTGATAGTTAAGTCATTAAGAATCATTTTGCAACAAACCATAGGTGTTTTATGAAGCTAACAACAAGATACAACAAATCCTAATTCATTCAAAAACATATAGAATCATTGGAGAAACTAAAAGAAATCATAGTGGAATGAAAATCATGAAGAAAACATAGCATAGGCCTGGCTAATATGCAAAAACACATTAAAATTGAATTACAATGAATAACAAAGCATGGTTAATTGAATTTGACCACTTACCTGATGTGTTTTTTTTTTTTTTTGAAAAAGTAACGGTAAATTTTATTGAAGAACCATAAAAATACAAACACACGTGTATAAGAGACTTATACCCAAGATAAAATTACACAAGAATAACCTCCCAGGGAGATGATCTTGAACGCCTTGTTTGGCTAAGGAGTCCGCGAACCCATTAGCTGTTCTAATCACATGATAAAAAACTATAGAAAGAGAAGAAGCGATCTCCTTGATCTCATTGAGAAAAAACTGAAATTTCCAGGGCTTGGCCGCTGACCTCGTAACCCAAGAGATAGCATTGGAAGAATCACTCTCCACCTATGATGCACGGATACTTCAAAATGGGCAACGTGTCGTGTTGTATCATATCTGGTACTTCACTTTTTATGTGTAAAATCCGTATCCCTTCCGTATCTATGACGCATCCTTGCCGTATCCATGACGTATCTGTGCATCATAGCTCTCCACTTACCTGATGTTGTTGATTATAAAATATGCAAAAGAGTGATGATGCCAATATGAGAGCAATAGAAGGAGGTGATGATGCTAGACGACGATGATCCTTAGCCACTGCCTTCTTTTTAGCCTCTTCGAAACACATGATGTAAATCTAATTGATGCAACCTAGGGTCAGGATGCAAGTGCCGGATCACAATTAGGGTTCCGAAGAACAATCACTCGAGGAAGAAACAGTCTCCAACGAAAAACCCACGTAGGGAAATTTTACAATTTCTTAAATAAAAATTAGAAACTAATAACAATTACTAAAGAATTCCTAAACTTGCTTGGGTCCCACAATTGGACCACGGGACTTGTTCCAACAGACAGATATTGCTGCTGCATCACTAATGCTAATCAGAAGTATATGCTAATTAATAACAATTAAATGAGCAATCCAATCATACTAGTAATAGATATTCTTTTCAGGGTTACACAAGCGAAAATGGATCGAAAATCTGAGTTAGGATTTGCCTGTAATCACCAAAACTATTATTCAAGGGTTGATATCAATCAATCGGGTCAACCTGAGTGTTGACTTAAGTTGCCAATATAATCTCAGCATTCAGATCTACACATCAATGGTCATGATCTGGGTTCAAGCGATCCTATGGTATTCTGATTTATAGACCCAAATGCATTCATATACATGCACTAGAAATCAATCAGGTCTAGGCCATTGTTAAAAACTGTTGGATGATCGATTTGACCATACCAATAATTAAATCCAGTTGCAAGGAGTGCACAGAGAAAGACGAATCATGATTCTGAGTCCCGATGAGTTCATAATTAACAAAAATAAGGTCTCAATGGTTGGTATTCATTTGATCTAGTCAAATAGGGTGTTGTGCAACGACCTCTACGTGATGTGCGTCCTGTACTCAACACAGATCGACTCTTGCATGGGTCGAATCAGGTCTAGGATGGTCTAATTAGCAAGTCACACTATTACTATCATAACCATGTAAACATATGGATGAGCTTAGGCTTGACAGGTCAGGTTCATGTCAGTTTGGGTTTGAGTCAAATAGTACATAATATGCTTTTGATATACAATTGTGTACATATATACATATTAACTGCATGTATACTTGAATACTATAAACACGTAGTACACACAATACATGAATACAATAAGGGGTCAACACCTCAACGGTTCAATAGGTGTGTGGGTTAACCTGACCTGGCCTACTTTGTAATCAAGTCAATACCAATGTGCGTTGCTCACCTAGGATCCATGATGCTCTGATTATAGAACATGCACCTAAGCTCAAGATGAGAACTTTAAGTGGGCCTTGCCTTTTATATCTCATCATGGCCATTGACAATACATCAACCCAATCACTATAAATCCTTTTTTTTTTTAATCTTCAAGAGGGGACTCAACCAAACATCATGCAAGGACATGCGTCAAGCACAATGCACCTGTCAAGCAGTGACAAGTACTATACTCCAACATGTTTGTTTCTTATCACACTTCATTGTATATAAACAAGTGGCCATGCCTGTGCACTATCCATGGATGAGTCGTAGCTATCATCATACAACCCACCTTGGGATCTATGATTCCAAACATGCAATCAAACCCTGATTTCCTAGGTTTTATTGCAATCATTCAATGATTAATCTATGGAGCATGAATCTTAGTATCTTACATAGCAATTAAAATTTAAAACCTTAACCTACTTGCAACGTGTATGGCGGTGAAGAATCACTTACATGAAATGCTGAATGAAAATTGTTGATGATGTTGGAAGCAAGTATATGTGCTGGCCAAGTTTTGGTTGAGTGGGTAAGGACGGTGATGAGGGTTGGTGCTGGCTGGTTTGTACTTTGTATGTGATGGTGAGTTACAGAGGATCACTGAGATGGAGTAAAACACAGGTTAAGATGGAAGATGGGTCTGGTGTGGGTGCTATACTGGTATGGCAGTCGTGTACAGGGCTTGTGTTTGAGCTTGCGTTGTGGCTGGTTGGAGAGATGATGGTCTTTGATGAGAGAAGGAGATTGGGTTCAAGAAAGATGAATGGGGAAGTGGTTTGGGTTTTGTTGGGATGTGAGGATGGAGGTGATGTAGTTGGGTTGTTTGGGACTATGATGATGTTGGAGGTTCCATGAGTGATGGGTCCCTGCTGGTTTGTTTGGTTGGATGGGGATTGGGTTCTGTGGATTTGAGTTTCTTTTCTTTTGCTAGTGTGTATGGGTTCATCCGTTCAGGACAGTTTGTTTGGGAGGATTGAAGAGTAGAGAAGAGGAGTTGCTTGGTTATGATGAAGGACGCAGAGATGGGTTCAAATATGTTTTGGCTTGTTGCCGTGATGGATAAGGTGCGATAGGGTAGAGAGTTGACTGGACCTGATGGGTGGTGAATATAAAGAGGTGAGATGATGAAGTACCAAAAAAGATAAGAGGAAAAATAAATGAAACATAGAAAAGAGGAGAAAAATGCCAGAGAGAGGAGACCGTGGGAGAGGGAGGGATCGTGAGAGATGAGAGATCTAAGATGGGTTTTAAATATATGAGTTCAAGGGGCTGCTTGTTTCTCAAGCAACTGGATCTCTATCCAAACTTGCAATTCAAACTTTTAAATGAATCCTATTCTCTCCCACTAGATTCCTAGGCAGCAAGCCACTAAGTTTCTCTACTCACACACGACTAGTACAAGGGTCCCACCCCAAGATAGACTACACAAACGATAAAAAAATGCTTGTCATGATAATGATGCAAAATGCACAATTACAAATAAAACACAATTTAGTGCGCAAAAGTGTCCAATAGGGTGGGGTCCACATATGACATATCCTACGGTCAAAACCAATTTTATCTGGGTTTTCAGGATTAGGACCTTACAGGATGTCACGGTGGGTGCTGTCAAATTCAGGGGGGTCCCGGTTTTTTTACGGCCGCACACCTCTTTATCATTTGGAACGGGATGTCTTCAACTCCACATGCAGATGTTCCCGCAGGAGAATTTTTTTATAAGGTACATGAGTTCTAAGGAATTCTATATTACAAAAAAAAAAAAAAGAAAAAAAAAAAAAAGAGAAGTTATCTTCCGTTTATGGTCATAACATTTCTGATCTTTTGATTCAGAAGAAAATTTAAAGTCGAAACAGTTCATGCTCTTAGGTCAACTGAACGTGTCACTAGGTAACTATGGAAGAAGTCATTTGATCATAAAACAAGTTTATCAAAGATCTTTAAGTTTTCTTGAAGCATGTCTGATCACAAGTGCTTCTATTTTTTTCTGCATATTTCCTTTTTTTAAAGCTCTGACCCTTTTCCCCTTCTTTCTTTGGTTTCTTTCAGTTTACAGGATATACACATCAATTCTTTTTCATGGGTCACTGCTACATGTTCTGTTTAATATGTTGGCTTTGGTTCCTCTGGGTTCTGAGTTGGAGAGAATCATGGGATCTCTTCGCTTGTTGCATGTGATATTTCTATTGGCTACAAGTAATGCTATTCTTCATCTTCTTATTGCGCTAGTGGTGGCACATAATCCTATACATTCTCATCCATTTCTCATGAATGAATGCGCCATTGGTTTCTCTGGAATCATATTTTCTATGATCGTCATGGAGACAAGTCTAAGTGGAGTCCAGTCTAGAAGGTTGGTAGAGTTGAATCATATAATTAATGAAAATTGTAGGCATTGTGTAGTCACTGCTATCATTTTTTCATGATATATCTCATTGAAATCTGCGACCTTTGTCCCTCTATAAAAGGAAAAAGAAAGAAGATAAAAACTTGCTATATTTTTGTGTCGTAATGCTTTTAACATGTGATATATTTGGAGGCTTATTTTTTGAGGAGTGGTGTTTTTTATCCCAACCTTTGTGTTGGAACCCGTTTAGTTACCTCAAAATATATATATATATATATATACTGATTTATTTAAATTGACACTTAATTTCACATTTTACTCATGGCATCAGCATTTTCTGATGATGTTCATCTTCTTTTCCCACAGTGTGTTTGGGCTTTTCAGTGTGCCGGCAAAATGGTATAGCTTTACTGTGTTCATGTAGTATACTAGTTTATTGGATTTCACAATTTTTATGCTCCATTGGCTAGTTGTTGTTTCCAAGATCCTAACTTGGATACACATTTCAGGTATGCATGGATTTTATTGATAGTATTCCAGATTCTGATGACCAATGTTTCATTACTGGGGCACTTATGTGGAATACTGTCCGGCTTTGCATGTCTGTTCTTCCACTCCTTTCATTTTCTTCACAACATTTTCATTTCCAGCTTCACTTTCCTTTTATGATTCATTGTATTAAAACACCCGAAACATTGAGGCGGCTGCTTCATTTTAGCAGATACATATGGATTCTTCAACTACCTATTACCTGGACCATCTTTCTATTCAGCCGTTGAAAGCTCTTCATTGCTTGTAAGTTCTATCATGGTTGAGTATGAACATTTTACCTTTCTCTGACAAAAACTAAGTAGTATATCTTTTCTGCTCGAACAATATAAAAATTGCATTTAACACTTATTACTTCATGCTTGGGTTCTGAGAAACGCAAACATTGTACATTGAAATAGTTAAACCAGTCCACGACGCAACTTCCTGTTCATGTGTGTATTAAAAAATGTATCTGATCCTTAAGTTTAATTCAAGTGATAAATGCCATGACTTTACAGTCTGCTTGTGTGAGGCGACCTAGATATATTTTGTGCACTGGAGGGACTCCCTATGGTCAGTTACCCACATATTCAAGTACCAGTCCAACATCTGGGTAACAATTGCTCTTTTGTTATATTTTATCTTATTCTATGTTCCTTCTTGATGAAGGCCTAATTTGGTGTTCCTTCCTCAATTTAGTGGCTTGGTTTCTGGAAATCTCTGGAGAAATCTCTCTTCTTGGATTCCACAGAGGGAAGTAGCAGCTGATCAGGTATTGTGTTACCTTTATAAATTAACTCTGGAGATGAACCCCTTACATATTGTTCTGACATGTCTTTATTTAAATGTAGCTGCATATGCTTGTTTGATGTTATTTTCTTGCATCTTTCCTTTTTTCTTTTCCCTCTTTTCTTTTGTGTGCTGTGTTTGTTTTCAAATAAATTATTATTTTTGGGGTTTTAATAGAATTACAATTGATTTAAAAAGCTTGGAACACTAATTATATCCTGAATATTTAAAATTAATTTGCAGGCAGCACATGATAGCAGATTTCCTGGAAGGGGAAGGACACTTGGTTCCACCCAAAATCAAGCAGCTTATGCTGTTAATTCTGATACAACCCTACAGGCCAGACTCTTGGATAACAGCTCAACAGATCATCCTTTAGAAGCAGCAGCTTTGAGTACTGGTCAACACTTATCGGATGGAAGGTATTATAGCCATTCCTGTAAGAGTAATTTCTGTGGTGGTTAACAGTTGGAATGTATACTTGATAAAGTCACAAATTTGACTCAACTATATTGATTTAAGTGAAATTAAGTGGGCTAATTTATATCACTACCAGGAAATACTGAATTGCACTCTCAAAAACTTTTGTTCCCTTCTGTTCTGAAACTTTTGTTTTGTATATTCATTGTACATTCTCAATCAAAATGTCATTAGTTAGCCATAAGATTGAGTTTGAAGTTGGTGTGGACTCTGATCTAGTGGATTTGAGTTAATCTTGAGTTTTTAACATGGTTTGCACACTGAGTATTGTGAGTATTACACATTGCTAAACTTGCCAGTAGGGTTCAACCTGAAACAGCTCGTCTCATTCAGTTGATTTAAATTAGGCATGTTTTTTCATTTCTACCTGTAATTGTCATTACTTCTGTTGTTATTTTTCAGGCATTCAACTGTAACTAGTGCAGCTGAAGGTGGGGAAGCACTTACACACAATCAGGTTTCTTCAATTATAGATTTCAAGCACCTTTTCTTTGGTTTTACCAACCTCTAGAGTATCATTTATATTACTTTAGAAACATCTTCTGTAATCTACTTGATGCAGGGTTCAGATACTTTCGATGAGGTGATGCAGAAGCTGGTAATGATGGGTTTTGAAAAGGTAATCTAAAAACTTAATTCTTTTATCATCCTTTTGTCATAGGTAATCATGTGTTGTGTGATCTCTTTGGATTTTTAGTAAACTTAGTCAACTTTTTTTTTTTGTAACTCGTTATTGTAATACTTTTAATCTAATAAGTGTGTTGACTGTTGTCTGGGTAGTGAAAACCAGGTCTATTATCATTTATAGTGAAACCAGGCTTGGTTTCCTGGTTATACCTGTTTTATTATCAGGTCTTGTTTTCCTAGTGATATTTGTTTCATGGAGAAAGGGCTTGGTTTCTTGGTCCTACCTGGCTTATGGTGAACCAGTCCAGTTTTCCGGCAGTGACCTGGTATACCCACAGTTGAACCTGGTTAGAGAAGAAACTTGTGACTCTTTTTTTTTTCCTTCTGTTTTTTCAAGCTATGATTTCGATAGGCCAAGAAGAAAGAAGAGAAGCAAGACTTTTATCCACTAGAATATTTTTTCCTTTTCTTTTACTTTTATCATAGTAATGAATAACTTTAATAAGAATAAAAGATGGCTGGTGAAGGGAGCTGGAAGAAGCACTTAAGGTAAAAAATGGAGTGTTCTAAAAGTGTAACTTGTCTAGAGATATGAAGTCGATTTGCTTTTGGATCACTGCATAGAATGCTATAAAGCCAAGAAACACAGAAATAGCAGATTTGGGTTTTGTGAGGGTGGATGGGTGGGTGGGTGATGGGGTTTTTTTTTTTTGGGGGGGGGTTGGGGTTTGTTGGTGTTGGGGGGGCGGGGGACACGGGTGGTGGCGCTGTGGGGTGGGGTTTGGGTTGGTTTGTAAATTAATCCTCTCATGAGGTAATAAATTAAAGCATGTGGAATCAAAAGATCTGCATAGGTTGGTTTCTTGTGAAAGAGTTTCTGGTATGACCCCAAAGATATTAGATAGATTGCAGTGAGAATTTGATTCCCCCAAAAACTAATCAAAACTAAGCCAAGTGTGGGTGTAGTACAGAGAAAGCAGTATTGACTATTGAGAATGTGAATGTTTTCTTTTGGCTACTTCATTCTGTTCTGGAGTGTAAGGGCTAGTTTGGCATCATTTCCCGAGAATATTTCTTCGTTCTCATGAAACGAAAATCATGAGAATGTGTTTTGTTACACTTTATTGGTCCTTCCCATGGAATATTGTTTTTCGGAATAATATAGGGGTCCTGTTCGTTTCAGTAGAGCGAATAGATTGAAATTATTCGGAAATTTCGATCGAAACAAACTGAATTTCGTAACACTGGCCTTAAGTGTTACTGTTGAAAAGAGAGCAAAACCAAGAATTAGTTATTCTTCACGCAGTGGGTGGAGAGGGTTTTTTAGGTTTTTGAACTAGATTTGCTGAGTGTAAGTTAAAGGTCAGGGGTTAAGGTCCGGCCACACATATCTGCCTAGGAGTTGGATGTATATTTCCGATGTAGGACAAATGGAGTCCCTCGTACTTTGGGTGTTCTTTGGCGGTGATGGCCATACTGGGTTTCAACCGGATCTACCACCTTGGCCCAGGCCCGCCGGGTCTCTCTCTATCGCCCACCTGGAACGGCTCTAATGCTATTTTGTGACAACGACCCACTAGCCACATGATATTGTTTGTTTTGACAGAAGTCTCATGGCTTTAAAACTTGTCATGTGGGGTTAAGGACAGGCTGCACATATATGCCCAGGGTCAGGAGTTGGATGTTTTCGATGTGGGCCAAAAGAAGTCCCACACATCCTGGGTGTTCTTTGGTGGGTGATGGGCACACTGGGTTTCAACCGGATCTGCTACCCTGTCTCTGGCCCACCATATCTTACAATTTGTCTTCAGCTTTAATTGGAAGTTATGTGGCAATTTGGTTTGTGAGTATGCAGAATGTTTTATGATTCGTAAAGACAAACTTTTCAAGACCATAGGACAGAGTGCTTAAATAAAGCACATTGCTGAACCGATTTAGAAGGTCTTTATGAGAACCATGTTTAGAAGGATATGGAGTTGAGAGCATCCCCATGTTAAGAGTGGTCTACATCCTTGGATTTAATAAGCCCCCATTCAACATGTAAGGACTATTGATTGACTATGATTGAATTCTTACAGTTCCCTAATGGAAGCTTACAAGATTTCCCTGTCCAAATGTTTCATGATAGAAAAATAGATGAATGTTAAGAAAGTTTTAGCGACTAGAAATTTTAGTCGGGACTTGATGACGAGTATCTGTATTTTTAGTTTAAAGTTACTGTGGTGGGTTCTTTTCCTTTGTTTGGAAAAGTTAACACTTATGGTTGTGACAATGAGCACATTCCAACTGTGCTATGTAATTTTGTTGTGGAAAAAAGCTTATGGTACCCTTACAGTCTTATCTTTTGAGTTTTGATTACTTAGCTTTGGATTTTGAAGCAATCTGGTTTTGGTTGTTGATTACTTTATCTTGTCCTTTAAACACTACAATGAGATGCTATCCCATTGAAGCTGCACACAACTGATAATGGTGTCCTGTGTTATATTGCAGACCCAGGCAGAAGTTGCTCTTGCTGCTGCTGATGGAGATCCAAATGTTGCTGTGGAAATCCTCATGAGCCAGCAGGCATGCATTTAAGCTACCCAGTTCTTACTAGAAATTTTGATGCAAAATCTATTTGCTAATAATAAATTGGTATTTTTTTATATGATATTAGCAGGGTTAAAGTGTAAAAGGAACTCTTCTGCAACATCATCTATACAAATGTGGATTCCCATAAAGATTCATTGTAAAGTAGGGCTCCTACTCACATGCACCCTCATAATCAAAACTCTTAGGGTGAGCCTATCTGCTTAGTGGGTTTTATTTTTTATCTAACAATTCTGCCTAACAATGGAAAGGAAAAGGCCTGTGACAACTATATGTTCTGGTAGATGTAACGCTCAAAATTGTAGCTGATACTGTGTTGGTTTATTTAAACCATTGAAAATGCATAGGATTGTAATCATTTTAAACAGTTTTTCTTTGTCATGAACTTGTGATTCTTCAGAGCTGTAGGGAGGAACATGAAAAAGTTATTTCATGGTGAATAATGGAATGCATTCTCTGATCCTCAATGCTGATATTCTGGTCCAAAAAAAGAATCTGAATACAATTTTAATGCAAAAGAAGTAGTTCTTTCGTTTTGGTGTGCCTGTGATTTCTTAGGAGCAGATTGCATTCTTATATCATATGCAGTCCAGCTCACTGGGCTCACTTAGATGCCTACTTAACAGTTAGGGTGGGTTGACATCTTTTCTAGGTATGAGTTTCACGCCTCTTCACTTAGGTTTGTTGGATGATGGACCCCAGTGGGTCCCATCCACATGTAAACTAGATTAGCATGGTTGCTCATGGCCAATCTTTCGGATGGTCGGATAAGATCATACATGGGACAGGACATGTACGCCCCACTACCAGATTTCAAAACAGTGCCATTGACTCCCTCTCTTTGCAACAGTCCAATTTCAGCTTGGATTTGATTCAATTCTTGGGCCATGTTGGGGTGAAGTCAATCCTTAGTGGTCACATAAATCTCAGTACACAAATTTACAAGATTTCTCCATGTTAAGAGGGGAGATTTGGACTCAGAACAGTGGAGGCTTATGGTCGACTGTAAGTCTTAATCAAGCTCCTATCAAAAAAGAAAACTCTTCATCATGCAGGGCAAACTTTGGACCAAGATCTGTGGGTCCTATTGGCTCTGTCCCATCAAGGTACAGGTTGATCATAATCGCCCATGGGTCTGCCTTCAGATCCATGGTCGTGATTTAGCGTCAGGTGGCCCACTTGGGCCCCACAGTCCAAAACGTGAAACAGGTTCTAGACGAACTGGATACTGAAATTTCCTGTTTCAGATTTGGTTTCTTCACCAATTTCTGGTGGATTTGAGTTAAAATGGGTAATTAATGATCCTTCACACCATGATGCATAGTTTTGCATGATATGCCTAAATATTAAAATGAGAGTTTCAAACTCAAACGGGGTTGTCATGGTCACACCAGCCCAATCGAGCAAGTAGTTGTTGACAATGTGTACCAGCAAAATTCACATTCTGTTTTGAATCCTTTTACTGAGGTTCAGTCCCTTGATATTAAAATTTTCATCTAGCATGCATATGAACCACAGGAATTCAGTTCTTCATATTCACAGATTCTAAACAGAGACTAAAACATTAATCCCTTAGATTGGATTGTCGATGTGGTTTCATGTTATTGTAGCAGACTCCACCTTTACATTATCAGTATAAGCAAATCCCCCTTTAGAGAATAGAGATAATACACACGCATAGATTCAAGGCATCTGCTTAACAGGTCCCATTGAGCTTAGAAGAAAACTAGGTAAGATCTTATTTCAAGGGTAAAAATCATGTATGAAACACAAACACCAGGGTTGATGTTGACCCTTGAAAAAAAGAAAAAAGAAAAAAGAAAAATAGGGTTTTTGGGCAGGAAGGCCTCTTTGGTCTGAAGTCACCTAAAGTGACCTTTTTGTTGCAGTGGCCATGTAGAGTGTTTTTGTTTTTGGTAAAATCCTCCAAAAAAGTTTGTGAAGTTTTTTTTTTTTTGCCTATAAAGTGTAGTGGTCTCTTAATCATAGACCTCTTTGAGATTCAATCCAGTGGTGGATAAAGGTTTGATGAAAGGGAAATTGGGCCTGGTACCAGATCATGGATGAAGAGAGTGTGAAAGGGTCACCCAGATCAATGGTGAACCCCACAGAGCTGGACTGCATATGCTGTTGCCTGTGTGAGAACATTTCTCTCCATTGTAACATCTACACTTCTACCGGGGCTGTGCACGCGAGTCGAAGGGTATCAGACTCGGTCCAAGTTTGGACCTGATGAGCCGAGTCTCAACCCAGATCTAAATTTTAAAGTAGAAATATGTTTTTATGGTGTTTTTATTATATCTTGCCCAGACTACACAGTCCCATCTGGAACTGTCTCAGAATAGTGTCACAGCATTGCTTTGTTTTGCTAATCCAAAAATAGGGATAGGGCTGAAACGCAAAAGATTTTGTTTTGTTAATCCAAAAATGCCCTTGTTTGGATATCAAAATGACTAATCAAAACTCAACCCAAAAGGAAGGGAATAAAGATTATGAAGTAGAAAGGGCCAACAATTAACAATCAACATTTTTTTATCCCTCCTTTCCTTTTCTTTTCTTTTTTTTTTTTTTTTTTTTGTTAACAACACAAATCTTGAATATATATATAATTCTGTAAAATTATATTATCCTAAGGAAAATTATAATTTCACCAAGTAAATGTAGTCTTTTGTCTTCTGACATGTTATTGTTACAAGCACACCATGAGTTTGTTTGAATTGCAATTTTATTAAAGTTGGTTTCCAGATTGTCTGGTCCATCCTAAATTGGGAGCGAAGAAGGTTCATGTTATTAGGGCTGTACAAAAAATCTGGTATCACCGCAAAACCGAACCGAACCGAACCTACCAAACCGGGCGGTTCGGATCGGTTTATAGTTGATCGGTTTGGTTAACGGTTTGGAAATTATAAAAACTGCTTACATCGGTACGGTTAACGGTTTGGATATCATAAAAACCGCTTAAACCGAACCGTCCGTGTACATTAACTTAAGTATTATTTTTTTACTGATGTGAGTTCACTGCATATAAATTTTTGTGCATACCATTGTAGATTGAGTCCACCGCATATAAATTTTTGTGCATCCCATTACTGTGGATTGTTATGCTTTGAAAGGGATTTGATGCACTGATTAGACTAAGATAACCGAATGGACAGATGAGGAAACTTCAATGGATGTTCCGATTAGATGGGTAGTAACATCATAAGTGGGTCCCTTGAAGTGGACAACCATTATGAGAAATTGATGCATAGATAGTATTAGAAGCAACTTCCATTATGAGAGATTGATGCATAGATAGTACTGGAAGCAACTTTCATCATAAGTAGATCACTGGAATGTTGGATGTTTATGTTTGCACTAAACATTGGAATAAATGCAAAGGATGGGGTCTCATCATTTTGAAATTTGTAATGTCTGTTTTTTTTTTTTTTAAATAACGGTTTAACCGGCCGGTCTGAACTGAACCGTCCGGTTCAGTTTAAGTCCTCTCTATCAGTCGGATCGGATCGGTTAGTTAAAAAACCAACAGGTTCGGTTTGATTATTGGTTTTAGTGTTAAATCGATCCGAACCGCCCATCTGCAACCCTACCTGTTATAACATTTTTTTGTTTCTTTTCATCTTATTTTCATTCACTCTCAGGGCTGATCAAAAGTCTATAGAGGATGGTATCCATCTAGTTACCCATCGACCTATCATCAGGGCTGCATCAAAGATGGATTTTGGAAAGGCTCATGTGATAGAATTTCTAGAGAAAGTTGTAGCTATGCAAATCCTTGTTGTGGCGTAACTTGTATCTTCTTAAGTCTTATGAATTAATAATATTAAGTGACAAAATAATCGGATATGCTTGTAAGATAATCGGATCAAGTTTTAGCAAAAAAAGAAAAGAAAAAAAAATGTTTTGAATAGAGAACAACACAACACACCATTCATTGGTAAATGCATTTACACACACATATTATACAATATATGTTAGGGAGCGCTACACAATGCCTGGTCTTATTTTAGGAGAAAACTCCCCCTCTTAGTTGGGCCCATTGAGATGCATGATGATCATGGAAGCTCATTGGATGGAAAGATCCATATGAGGCCTACCTATATACAAAATCTTGAGTCCATAAGATCATCCTGACATTTTGATCTATGGCCTTAAAATTTAATTGTTTAGATGCATCATTTTATCTTGATTTCAATCCAACGGTGAGGAAAAGTTGGATGAGTATCAAACTTAGACTTGTGACTATTTATTGTAGGGGGTGGGTGAAAAGATTAGATTGACTCAACATGAGCCCCATGACCAAAAATAAGATGAGTGTTTTGAAGGTGGAGCATTTTTTAGAACTTTCCTATATGGTATGATGTATAATATAATAAATGTTAAGACAATGCACCGGGCCGGACTGGGCTCGGCTTTGTCAAGCCTTAACTCGGCCCTCAAGGTTGCGAGCTTTTCAAAATTGGGTCCTATCCTATCCTTGGCTTTAAGACAAGGAGAGAAGCCCTTAGTTTGGTAGGCTGGGCTGAGTCGAGCACCCTCATCTGGATCGACAGCCCTAATCCCGGCCTTTCAACAGTGGAGGGCTCTGCCCTCATTATGGAAGGCACTGCACTCAAAACAGGTTATAGTGTATCAAGCATAGACTACAACTTCATCCTCTTAATTATATACCAATATAAGTGAGTACAACATGATAAACAACAAGTTCCTTCTATAAAAATAGAATAAAAAATAAAAAAATAATCTCGAATCTGTTTGGCAAATCGGATCATCGTTGTAGAGGTAGAATATCAATTTTAATTCAGGTTTACACCTCCCAAATAACTACTTTTGATAAATAAAAAAAAGTTTCAAAGGTTACACCCTATAAAGAGGTGGTGTTCTACCCTCATAATGCATAGTGCCTTCCTATTCTGAAAAGTTATGGCCTACATTAACCAATCCCATCTGGTACTAGAGTTGGGAAATTAAGGTCTAGATTGGGTTTCTTTGAAGAATAGCCATAAAATGCTGATGATCTGCTTCATCCATTTAAGCAGTTCTCTCTTCACTGAGAAAGATACAGAACCTGCATTTGTTATCTCAATCTATTTCAATCACAAAAAATGTAGACCTGCACAACATCTCTTTGATTTTTGGAACTTGTTCTTCTCATTTTAGGATGGCTTCTTCAGGAACAACCGACTTTCTCTTTCTTAGACTAAGTCGGTTGATCACGAAGAAACCTCCAAGCTGCCTTCATTTCAATCTCTGAAGCTGCTGCTAAAGATCAAGGGAGTCTTGCAATTGTTAATCACTGCAATGTGGTTTATGTTGCCTTGACTGATCCTTCAAAATCATCATGGAAGCACATTTTTTAAAGCTAGGAGATTGGCTGGCTGTGTTCAGTCTTTGAATGTGCCAACATCCTCCCATTTGCTGTGAGACCAAACCCCTAGTCTAAAGTTGGTGCTGACCTTTGGAACCTTAATCGTCCGGTGGTTATACCAAAAAACCAAAAAAATAAAAAAATAAAAAAATCGTCCAATGGGGAACAACATCACTTAAGGCAGCGTTTGATTTCCTGTAATGAAAGTCGGAATGGAATGATGATTTCATTCTTTTATAACTTTTTTATTAAGACCAAAATACCCTTTCACATTATTCGAACCCACTTCTGTCCTGGATACGCGGAGCCCAAGCCCACCAATCTCGTCCACGTCCACCCTCTCTTCCTCCTTTGGGGACATCGTCGGCATGGTGGTGGCCTCCGATAATCTGCCTTACAAATGGCTGCCTTCTCAGCACACCAGCCCTGCGCCGGAGGATGAGGGCGGCGGCAGAAGCAGGAAGCAAGAATGGGCCAATCACTTGCTACAGCAACCGATACCGGCATCGTCGTTGGAGATTGGGGCTGGAGGCTGTGAGAAACGCGGTTTGGAGATGGAAGAATGGGAGAGCGTGTTGCCGGAATCAGCTCTTTCGCCCAACAACGATCAGTCCTTCTGCCAGTGGTTCAGGAGCGACATGGACGACCCGTCTCTGAAGCATCTGCTGCAGGGCAGCGGAGGAGCGCAAGAATTTAAGAGCACCACCGGTGCAGGGCTTGGGATTCTTGGTATGGGTTTTGGGTTCGAAAACGTTTCTTCTAATTCTCTAGCAAATGCGAGTGCGAATTCTTTCGGTGCTCCTGCAACTTGTGCTGCTGCTATTGATTTTGCTTGTTTGAATGGCAACATGATGAATACCAGTAAGCAGCAGCTGCTTTCGATTCAAAACCCTACCAACAGCTTTAATAACGTTGTCGAAGTCAACGGTGTGGATTGCGTCGAATCCATGGAGGGCTTCAAGGAGGACCTGATTGGAAGTGAAATTGACGAATTGGAGGAAGGGAGAGACCTCGGAGAGACTTGATTATTGATCATTATCAATAATCAAGTCTCAGTTTGAGTACCCATTTACTCGAGTGCATATATATAAATACATTTTATTCGGTTTTACATGCATAAAATGATCATTATGCACTATCTATAGGTTCAAAATATCAATATATCTTACCATATATCAGTTAGGCCCTTAGACAAGAACAGTACATTTTGGGTAGCTTGAAATAAGGAATTTTCTAAAAATGAAAATTTCATACAAGGGTATTTTGTTCATTTTTATGTAAATTTTATTTCATTACGAACATTATTCCAGCCTACCAAGCGCAAGACCAGGAATCTATAATTATATTACTGGGTTGATTCCTCAACGTATCAAACGCTGGAATGAAAATGACTATTCCTGCCTCATTCATCCAGACTCATTTCACTCTCCATTCCATTCTTGCCTAAAACTATTCCAGCGAACCAAACACTATCTTAGATGTTGCTTCTTACTTCCTGGATCTAGCCTACTTTGTTTTGAGGTTGTTTTCCTTTTTGTCAAAGCCCTGGCTGTGGGCTGTCTTCTGGTTCCTGTTGCCCTTTTTTTGTGGGATTTTTGGCTGACCCGGCTTATGGGTTCTTCTGTTACTTTTTTTAGGGTGCTTGTTGCCCTGGCATAGTTGTTGCTCATTCATTCATTTTGTACATTGCAATTTGCACTATCCTTTGGAAATTTATATACTTGGTTTTTCCAAAAAATAAAATAAAAATTCAGACATATTATTTTTGAAATAAGGGAGCTGTGTCTTTTCTAAAAGTCCCTGCCCCAACTATGGGATTAAGAACAAAAAGCGTGCACACACACGTGCTCACACATATATGCAAATCTTTTTTTGTAAAAGTAGAAGATGCCAATTTACCTGGCTCATAATGGTTTGAAACTGCGCTACCATACTAGGGTCACGAGAGATTTATCTGGCTCACCCTGGGCGCGAAGGGATTAGTTCAGCTTAAAGAGCTTGGACACTCTCTGGTATATAAAAAAAAAAGTCTATAAATCTCATTTTTCATTAGTTATAATCATATTAACAAATTAAAGGTAGATGAAAGGATTATTAGTGAGAAAACCAATAAAAGAGTACGAAAGAGTGTCTTTATTGATTCATTCATTTGTTTTTGGGAAAATTTCAAATTAGGACTTAACTTTTCGCCATATTTCAAATCAGGACAAAAAGAAAACTACATTTCAAATCAAGCCTTACGCTTTTCAATTTTCTTCCAGACTAGGACAAACTGTCAGAATGGGTAGATTTCGGTGACACTTTTCCCCTTTTTTCTCAAAAACCCAAAAATGCCCTACACGGCTTTATGTGCCAACAACGATTTTATACAGTTGGGTTCTGGTGTTTTCCTTTTCTCCTCCATTCTCCATCCTCTTCTTCCTCCTCCTACCTTTCCTCTCAAGGTCTCATCTCCTACGGCAACCCCCGGCGGCGAGGGTGTTCAAAGTAACTTCCTTCTTCATCTTTCCATCTCTTCCCTTTTTCCCTATTCCTTTCTCTCTCCCCTCTTCCTCCCTCCACCCAAAACCGGGAAGAGAAAAGTGTTGACGCCAGCTGCTAGAGACTCATACCAAATCACTCTCTCTACTGTCAGAATGCATACACTGTAATAAGCTCTGGACTGATACTTTTAATTTTTGTTTCTCTTTCAATTCAAATGGTTATCTTGTCCTGATATAAATAGGCAATTTTATTCCAACATAAGAAAATGGCATCCAAGATTAGCAAACTTTAATTTGTACTTTTGAGCAATTGTCAATTTGATTCTTTTCAAGGAAGAAGATCTAAGATTTATTCTAATTTGATCAATTTCACTGTAGTTGTTACTTGTGTATAAGACCTTTTGTGTCAAAGTTTTATCCCACAGATGAACCCAATTTGTTGCTTGTTGAATTATGGTCTGATGGAAATCGAATCAGGTCATCCAACCCATAACTGCCCTCGAGTGGTTTGAATCTCTTTATGGTTGTACTCCATGAAGTCGTTGGAGCAACTTTGGAGAAATAACCAAAACTGCTCCTTTCCAAAACATGCGATCCGGGCCAGGGGCGGAACGGGGGCGCCCTACAATTGAAAATCCTCCAAAGTCCTTGCTTTGACTCATCCTATGTGTGGCCATCCATTAACCCCTCCTTCATTTAGAGATTCTTAAAACATTGTTTTGAATTTATAAAAAATGAAACAAAAATGTTATTAATTTTGGGGAAATTATAAAAGGAAAGAAAGAAAGTAAAAAAAAAAAAAGAAAGAAATTGGAACAAATAAAGAAGACTTGAGGGAGATTGGAGAAGATATTTTTCAATTATCATTCTAATCTAGCTACACTTAATCAAATCTTATGGTCAAAGAGAGGAAGAAGAGAAAGTACATTTTGTTGTTGGAGATCTCGCAGACTTGCAAAGATTTTGGTGTACGAATAAGGGAGAAGAAAGACGAACCCACTTTCTATTTTACTTGTCTTTTTTAAATTGCATGGCTAAATGTACTAATTTCAATACATGTTGTTATGTATTTTCAATCTTTGTTGCTCATATTGAAATCTAATTCAGTTAAAAGCAATGTCTATTTGCTTTGTATTGTTAGATGATTTTTTAGCTCAATCGGATTTTTATCCATTGTGGGTAAAGAAATATAATTTTTTTATTTTGATTATTATTATTTATGTCAGAAAAACCCGATTGAAGAAATTTATCTTAAGGAGATAAAAACTAGTAAAACCATGCTTTTTAATGGTTCATAATTTAGACATGGGATGCTCTTTTTTTTTTTTTTTAGGTTTTAAATAATAAAGTTTTAAATTGTAACTTACAAGTTGCATGCATACTAAATGACCGATACCCACCTTGAGATTGCTGAAAAAATCAATACTGAAAACAATAATTGATGGTTTCAACTCAATGAAAGAACATCGAGTACAACTTAAATAATTTGATTCTTACGTATTTGATTATTAAAATTTATAATTTTATTTAAAAAATTTTTCTTTGTCCCCCCCAAGCAAAAAACATGGTTCCACCCCTGATCTAGGTCCTTAGGTTGGAACCTATATGGATTCAAATCCCGACCCAATTTCTTATCAGATCCAAAAATTGTTTTCGGATCTAGATTTGATTATCTATTGGAGTCAAAATGAGGTTTAAACTTGATCCTTTTTAGGTTGGAGATGCCTGCGAATCATAGAGAACCAAAGACCCCCCCTTTTTTTGTGTGTGTGTGTGTGCGTGACAGTAAATTAAAAACTTTTTTGTTCGCCAGAATTTATAGATTTTTTTTAAATTTATTTAATTGGTAATATTTTGGAAACTGAAATTTGGAGAATTCTATAAGGCAAACATGACATTTTGTATGTTGTATTTTGACATATTTCTATTTAAATAAAAAATTTCATAAAATTGGGAGTATGCTTGCAAATTGAGTATTGATTATCCAAGGATTCGAAGTTTCCAATTCCAAACAAAGCAGGTGTGGAATCTATTTTTTTAATTGGGGCGAAATTTGGATCTAGACTAGGAACCTTGCATATAGGATCCAAAATATTCAAATTGAAAACCGGACCCTTGCATGTTCCAATCCCAAGGATTCTGATGTAAATGTGATTAGTCACAAATTAAAAAAATATTTAAGATCTAAGGATCTAAATAGCTTGAGTCAAATATAGGATCTGGAATATTCAAATCGAGAATCGGATCCTTGCATGTTCCAATCCTAAGAATTCTGATATAAGATGATTAGTCACAAATTAAATATATATATAGGATCCAAGGATCTAAATAGCTTGAGTCCTATTACTCATATTTGATAGTCTACTTAACTTCAATATATACCATCTAATAGTTTAACTTGTATATTGAAGCTCTTTAATCTAATTATACCAATGCATTCTACATCTTATTTCATATTAAAAATTAGAATTGATCCCCTTTTTACAACTTTTGTTAGATCTAAATACAGCACATAGATTTTGTATCTGTTCTGTTCTAGATTTTGATCCAACCATTTGCATCCCTTGCCAGAGTACATCAGTGTAAGGAATTCCTAAAAATAAAGATTTCCTAAAAATAAAAATAAAAACCTTTACACAAATGGCTATTGGATGGTTAAAAAACTACCCAAAATTGTTTTTTAAATGTGTACTTCTGCCTAGGGGCAAGAGGCCCAAAAGAGTGCATACAAGTAGAAAGAGGAAACGAGAGTCCATTTAAGTGAAAAGAGGAAGCCCACTCCACCTAAAAAGATAGCCCACGCAAGTGCAAAAGACAATCCCACAAAACCGTTAGTGCACAGAATTTCTACAGAAAACTTTCCTTGGAGAAGAATCGATAATTGTCTGACATAGAATGAGTTAAAATCGAATCCCTAGAGATTCCTGTTGCCTTAATTGTGGGGACAACATTCACCTTTCTATTTAATAAAATCAATTCTGCAATTACAGAGCCATTTAATGATCTTGATCTCATGGGCCCCATAAAAAAAGGTCCCCAAAGAAAGTATTGAAAAATTGGATGGCTGCGATCTTCCTATCTTGAATAGTCATTGCCCATCTGATGGTGATGGGGCCTTGTCTGATGGTATCGATCTTTATGGAAATTTCTATGAATGGTGGGCCCCACGGCTTCAGTAATCCGGATTTGCTTCTGTGCTTCCCACTTCTGTCACGTTTGGTTTGATGTGAGTCTTCCACCATTTTCTCTCACGTGTGCACTGTCCACTTCACAGCACTGCATGTGGCATACATGCATCAGGCCTCTATCCAAACCGTCAAACGGAAATGGAGGGTAACTAGACAGGACTGAACCATCAGATTCCATCCAGTGGGCCCCAACTTCAACAAGATGTTATGGGGGGCATTGACCTGACTAGCCAACTTGACCCGATCCCATCTGATCATATGGATTGGTTTGCGGCCCTTACATTGTGCTTAGTTTCAACCTCCCTTGGTTGGACAATCCATTTCTCACCTAATCACACAAGATTAACCACTCGCATCTTAATCTAAACCGCCAACCAACCCTAACCTGTGATTGAGGTTAACACATCAAACCCGATTTATCGAATGGTGGGGTTGGGTTACACTCATTGCCATTGTTCTAAATCCAAACCAAAGCACATTTGGTAACCGATAAATCCATAGATATGAAAGATTTCTCATTGTCTTTTGGAAAATAATTGGATTCGGTATTGATATAGGTGTCCGTCGATATATAGAATTGAAAAATTCTATAAGACAGGCCGGGCCTAAAATTCTTGAAAATGAGAATTTTCATTGGTCCAGGTCCCAAAGTCCCTTGCCCTGTGTTGGATTTTCCATGACTTTATTGAAAGCCAAAATCTTTTTCCAAAAGGACTAGGTAGCCAGCATGACCTAAATTGTCTGGATCTAGTAAACCAGGAAGGGAAGACGTTTAAGCTGTGCTCTCATCTTTTTTGTGGTGCACTGATGATGGACGGATATGATTGATAGCCAAATTACACCCAGTTCATCGTCTTCCTCCCCGTTTTCTCCTCTTTTTCACAAGTAAATTGACTAAACTACCCTTCCTTTATAACACCTACGCCGATTTCTCGTACCATCTTTTCGCTTGTGTATCTCACAGAGAGAGCGCTCTCTGCTTTCTCTCTCTATCTCTATCTCTCTTTTCAGTTTCTTCAAAAGCTCGTTCTTCAGATTCGTCGATCGGACGGCTCTCCTCTCTCCATCCATGACTATGATGACTCCTCCTCCGTTAGATGTATAAATTGCAGAATCCTCCTTCTATCTTTCTCTTTCTTCTTTGCTTGATTTCTAGGGTTTTGATTTTTGAACGAATCGACTGCAATTCCAATCCCGCTTCCCGCTGGATTTCGATTTCTAGGGTTCCGAATCGATCCTTAGGGCACGCGTTTTCAGGATCTGAAATCCGATTCGTTCCTTTTTTCGTGCAGCAGGAAGACGACGAGATGCTCGTTCCGCATTCGGATTTTGCTACCGAAGGACCGCAGCCAATGGAAGGTACTGCCTCATATGAATTCGGTTTTGTTAGTGTTTCTATTCTCTTTCTGTTTGTTCGAATCGAGCTGCTATTAGATCAAGACGCAAGCCTTTTGTTTTGCTTTGCTTTGCTTTGAATTGAAATTAGTGAGCTTTTCCTGCAATTAGGGTTTTGAATTTTGTTGTTGTTGTTCAGTAGTGCCGCAGGCGGAAGCTGCGAGTACGGTAGAGAATCAGCCAGTGGAGGATCCACCAACGTCGAGATTCACGTGGACGATCGAGAACTTTTCGAGGCTAAACACCAAGAAACACTACTCTGATATCTTCATTGTCGGTGGCTTTAAGTGGTACTGATCTTCGTTCTAGATACATTTGGTTTTGTTTAGATTTGTTGGTTTATATGTTAACTGCATTGGTTTGGCCAGGCGAGTGCTAATTTTTCCCAAAGGAAACAACGTGGACCACTTGTCTATGTACTTAGATGTGGCAGATTCTGCAACTTTACCGTATGGGTGGCTTAGAAATGCACAGTTCAGCTTGGCTGTGGTCAATCAGATCAATCACAAGTACAGCGTGAGAAAAGGTAAATTTTTAATCCTGTATATGTGTAGCTCTACATGCATATTTATCTGTATATATATTAATTTGTAATTTGTAAATGTACGTGTGTATTTGATTAGTTATGTAAGAGTGCAACTCCTGCTTTTAGTTAACTCATTTTGAACAATTCGCAAGCGGTATGACGTGTGCTTGCCTGGTACCAATTGCACATCTCATTTGGTTTTCATTTGTAATTTGATCAAACCCTTTAAGTAGACGAATTCGAATGAAGAAAGCTAGGGCAAGTTTTGATTTCTTACTTTCTATGAGCTGTGTTGTCTTAGGATTTTGGAGAAACTTATGATTGTTCATTATTTTCTCTGTTCATATATATTGTTGCCCCATGACGTGTGCATGCACACACGTTGATATGTACGGGCAAAGTTGAAGAAATTCTGTTTCCATTCTCAATTTCACGAGCAATTCTACTTTATAGCCTGGATGGTTGCATTTGGAAGAATGTGATTGCCATGTCATTTGTGTGGCTGTAACGTGGCACATGTAGTCCCCGCATAAGTCCTGTGCTTTCAATCAAATATTGTTTTAATAATGCTCATCACTTTATTACATTACAATTTGATTTAATATTGCTTATCTCTTTATTACATTACTTGAAGAAAGAATTATGCTTATAAGTTTTTTGGCTGCTGCCGCCACATGTTGCCACTATGAGCCCTATGTAGATATATTAGTAATAATTTATGGGTGGAGATAGTGGATTGCCCAATCTTCTCTGCAGGGAGGTTTTGAGCATTGTCTTATTATGACATTCACTTGCGAATTCGGTATTGGTTATGTTCCTTTTCGATATTGTCATTATTATTTGTGCATTGTGCAGACACGCAGCACCAATTCAATGCCCGGGAGAGTGATTGGGGTTTCACATCATTTATGCACCTGAGTGAACTCTATGATCCATCTCGAGGTTATCTTGTGAATGATACATGTGTCATCGAAGCTGAGGTTGCTGTCCGTCGGGCTATCGATTATTGGACATATGACTCAAAAAAGGAAACAGGTTATGTTGGTCTTAAGAACCAAGGGGCAACCTGTTACATGAACTCTCTTCTTCAGACTCTGTACCATATTCCCTACTTCAGAAAGGTTCAGATTTGGTCCGGATTTTCTTTGATAGATCAGTGTAACTGCTCTGTTTGAACTCTATTTAAAAGGAGAAACCCTCTGTTAATCGTGTATTCCAGGCTGTTTACCATATGCCTACAACCGAGAATGATATGCCGTCCGGAAGCATTCCTCTAGCTTTGCAGAGCTTGTTTTACAAGCTTCAGTACAGTGACAACAGTGTTGCTACTAAAGAACTGACCAAATCATTTGGATGGGACACATATGATTCTTTTATGCAACATGATGTGCAAGAACTCAATAGGGTTCTCTGTGAAAAGCTGGAAGATAAGATGAAGGTAGAATGTTCACATGGGTGGATTTAATTGTTGCTTAATGGCTACTTAAATTATTATTATTATTATTATTATTTAATATATGATTTTAATGGGTCAGGGAACAGTTGTGGAGGGTACCATTCAGCAGTTATTTGAAGGACACCACATGAACTACATCGAGTGCATCAATGTAGACTATAAATCCACGAGGAAGGAGTCATTTTATGGTACATTATGGATTAAGATTTTGTTGCTCAGTATTGTATCATAATATGTTGGTTTGATTGCGATTAAAATATGTGTGTGTGTATGGGAAGTATTTGACTATGTTTACTTTGACAGACCTTCAGCTTGATGTAAAAGGTTGTCGTGATGTTTATGCTTCCTTTGACAAGTACGTGGAAGTTGAACGTCTCGAAGGTGACAACAAATATCATGCGGAACTGCATGGGCTACAGGTCAGTTGCTTATGTTGCAAGATGCCTTGAAAACTGTATATTGAGAAGGGTCTCAACTCTCAACCTTTACTCGGGCTCGAGATTGGGTAACCACATGAAAAGCTGTATTTAAGGTTCTCATTGGATTACAGTCAAACACGCATGGCAATCCGACACGTTTGGCACTTTCACATCCTGAAATTGGGATTCTTGGTTTCAGGACATTATTTAAATCGATTGAAATAAATAACCATTGTTATTTTATATGGAAATTTAAGAGTATTAATTTAACTAAAATACAATATTCAAATTGAATCTCAAACTAAACAATCAAGTACAACTGTTCTTTGATTAAATCTTAAAGAAGAAAATGTAACGGCAATTTGGAATTATGAAACAACTTTGTACTAGTATTGGAAGAATCTAGTTGTATTGTGAAGAATTCTGCATGAAATTCCATGTTGATATGTTTCAGTATTCTCATTTAGTCATTTCAAAGAATTCTTGTACCATAAATCTTTATTTGTATGCTCAAATTGATTCCTGGTGTCGGCAAACCAATATTTGTTGAGAAAAGGAGAGGAGTTCCAGATTTCCAGGCCTGATATCTTGGAAAAATCTTTATTTATTCACTTAAATTGATTCTGGGTTTCAGCAAACCAATATTTGTTGAGAAAGGGAGCGGGGTTCCAGACTTCCAGGGCATATCATCTTAGAACTAAGGTCAAATAGAAAATTGTGCCAGTGATATCATGCTTTCGACATTGTTGTTTCTTTTCAAATTTTGATGCAATTGTAGCCTGTAATGATCGAACATTTCCTCATTCTTCTCCTTTAGTAATTACCTGAAAACTTATGACTATCGCAGGATGCTAAGAAGGGTGTGCTGTTCATTGACTTCCCTCCAGTTTTGCAACTTCAGCTAAAACGGTTTGAATATGACTTCATGCGAGATACTATGGTAAAGGTCAGTATTCTCTGTGGGACTTTGATGTTATCAGTGGAGCAATTCATTGAAGCCCGATTGTCTGCTGTGTATTTGCTTGAACAACCAGCCTTCTTCCAGTTTTTACTACAAGAGAAAGTGGATAATATAATATTTTTCATTTTTGTGATTGGCTTAAGCTTTTTGTGTAGAAATGGACTTTTGAGTGCCAGGAATTCCATTTTACTCTCCTTTTGTTATCCATTCAATTTATGTTCTTTATTTTTTTAAGCGTGCATCTAATGCTAGTTTTGGTTAACTTTCCGTTTGCTCCTTTGCTTTCACCTGTCTTGGTTCAGTGAATAGTTACTGTGGACCATTTTCAGCAGTAGTTTCTACTATTTCTTCATTGACACTTGACTGCAACTTTCTTCATTCATAATGCATGTTTTTATCCCCTAAGAATTGTTATAATGTCTGGACGTCCTTTTGTACATGTAGATAAATGATCGTTATGAGTTCCCTTTGCAACTTGACCTTGATAGAGAAAATGGAAAGTATCTTTCTCCTGAAGCAGATAGGAGAGTTCGTAACCTTTATACTCTACACAGGTAAATATTTGCTTAGGAGTGGTTGGTTTTTCTGATAATACTCGATTGTTCTGTATCTTTTGATTGTTACAATGATCCTAAGTTAATATGTTCTCAGCTTTAGTGCGTGCACACACACACAGTAGTTCTCATGTGCACACCCATGCGCACCTCATAATGGGGCCCACCTGATGGTTTGTTTGACTGGACCACACACACAAACACTCCCTGATAGTCACTCATCCCTTGGGTTTGCACCCGGTCAAATGGACTAGACCGTTGGATCAAACGTGCACTAGCACCCCTTTTAGATGGTGAAAATTTGTGCGCCGTGGAATGTTGATGAAAGGGCTAGGATGATCAGATGATGTTGATTCTTTTTGCACATAAGAGGGCCCCGACCAGATCTTTAAATCGCCCTAGCTCCATCCCCATGTGGGCCCCTAGGTGTGCCCCACGAAAAGGTGCGCATGAAACCTTGCCCGCCTGATAAGTCCTCTCTCTCTCTCAGGGGTGTTAATGGGCCGGGCCGGGCTAAGGCATATCTAGGCCTGGCCTGACTTTAAAAACACTGGCCGATGCTTGGCCCAAGCCTGACACGGGCCATAAAAGTTAGGCCCGAGCTTGCCCATTTAATCAATCGGGTTGGGTTGAACCGGGCTTTTCATCACTTTTGTGGGCATTAGAGCACTAATTAAATTAAAATACATGCATTTCTTACACAAGCTGGGCTAGGTTATGGGCTTTCCATCCGTTAATCCAAGCCCGTCCCAATTATTAATCGGGCCCTAAGTACATATCGAAGCCTGGCCCAAAGCGGGCTAGGATCGGGCTCGGGCTGCCCCGGCCCATGAGCACCCCTACTCTCTCTCTCTCTCTATATATATATATATATAGAATGGTTATTAGGTGTGGTGGGACCCCCCTAGGCGGCAGCCGCGAATTTGACACGTTCCTTGGGGTTTGAACCCATCCAAATGGACTGGACCATTGGATTGACTTTACACCCATTTGAATGGACTGTATACCGTTAAATCTTGTGGGGTCCGAATGAAGATGATAGGTTTTAGGGTTAGGGCTGATTTTTTGCAGAGATGAAGGGCCCAAGGCGATCTTTCGATCCTCCTACGTCACATTCCCAGGTGGGGCCCCATGTGGGCCCCACATTGAGGTGCGCACATTGATCCAGTGCACGACTCGCACACTGGATCACTAAATCTATATGGGAAATATTCAAGTGAGAACTAGTTCTCACCGTGCTTCTGTGAGAACTATTGGGGTGGGGCTCACCTAGCAACCTATCCAAATCGTGCACAAGCAAGGAACCCACCATCCCCAGATAGTCACTAATTCCGAGGTTTGACACTCATCCAAATGGACTGGACCGTTGGATGGAGGGTTGATTTTTTATTTTTTTTTAATATGAAGCCATTAAACTCGTGGTTCATGGATGAAGGGGTGAGGAGCATGGGATTGGGGTCAAACTTGATACTTGGGGTGGTCTCACATAGATCTTTCCATCCCCTATGGTCCCATCCTAATATGGGACCTACAAATGGGCCCCATAGAGAGTTCTTATGGTGACTCAGTTACCATAAAAAGGACCTCTGCCCTTCTATTTGAATTTATTTTATTTCTTAAAACAATTGGCTGGTTAGTGATATCTGCTAATGAGTTCTTTTGGCAATCAATTGTTGTGCTAACTTGCTATTGATACTCTGACTGCATCTTTCAAATAATATGGCTTCATGAGAAGCAAATGACATCACTGGTTCTCACTGTGATGTGGGAGTACAGAGAAGAGTTCTTTTGCTCTGTCCTTGAAGCCTTTTCTATATATTCTCTTTTCTTTTTTAAATTAATTTGAAAAAGGAAATGCTCTTTGGATGAAGCTGTGAAGTTGGAGCATAGCTGTGAAGTTGGAGCATAGAGAATGTTGTGCTGACTCTTCTTTGTTCTGTTTTCAGTGTTCTTGTTCACAGTGGCGGTGTGCATGGTGGACATTATTATGCCTTTATCAGGCCGACTCTCTCTGATCAGTGGTATGTAATTTGCATCCTAACTACCTTTCTCACCTTCCAAACTGAAAAATATTCAGCTGGTATACAGATTATTGTGACTTGCACAACCATTCAATGAATGTCGAGGTTCACTGACCTTTTCTTTTGATTCCAATATAAAATGGTCAATTTTAATGTGCATGTTCTATTTGCATATATGTGCTTACACAACAGTATTTTGCATTGCTATTTCGGTTATTCTCAGGCAGGTATATATGATAGTTGTGGATGACTTGATGTTATTGCCACATCATTGTTCTGTAGTTTTTAGTATCTCTGGAACGTTGCCTAGAATGAGTTGGTATATCTTTATTTATTAGAATATTACGAGTTTCAGTTCCCACTAAGTTGGGATAATGCTCAGTTGACAATTATAATTATGATTATGTTTTAGGTTCAAGTTTGATGATGAGAGGGTTACTAAAGAAGATATGAAGAGGGCATTAGAGGAGCAGTATGGTGGTGAAGAAGAGGTAAGAATTCTTCTACCATAAATCATCATTGTAAAACAGGTTATACTTTTCTCCTTGAATTCCACTCATATTTTTTTTTTGGTTGGTGCCACATCTCGAACCAATGATCTAATGGGTTAAACCATAGGTTTTAACCATCATGACAAGGTAGAGATCGGCAAATTCCACTCAGATTTGATGTATATTATTTCATCTACTGTTTATATCCAACAGTTACCACAGACAAATCCTGGTTTCAACAACACTCCATTCAAGTTTACAAAATATTCAAATGCATATATGCTTGTGTACATTCGTGAAAGTGATAAAGAGAAAATAATCTGTAATGTGGATGAGAAAGACATTGCCGAACACTTAAGGGTAAGGTGTTTTTGTACATTTCTGGATTAAGCTTATGCCCATAATTATGCTTTGGAAGACTGGCACTAAGTGTATATGAAATCTCCTTCCAGATACGTTTGAAGAAAGAACAAGAAGAGAAGGAGCACAAGAAGAAGGAAAAAGCAGAGGCACACCTATATACTATAATTAAGGTTTTCATTTTCAACCTTCCTTCTTTGTACACTGAATACAGTTTTCTTTACTGAATCAGTTGTTTCAACATGCTTAGGTTGCTCGAAATGAGGATCTTGCAGAACAAATTGGAAGGGATATTTATTTTGATCTTGTTGATCATGACAAAGTTCGCAGTTTCCGTATTCAGAAACAGATGCCTTTTAACCTCTTCAAGGTATCTTTCTATTTTGTTTGTAAAGTTAATATGTGATGTCAATGTCATCACCATTGGAGCCTTATCCAATCCTGGTTGGTAGTGAGTTTTACTTCTCCCGTCAACCCCTAAAAAGATACACTGAAGCCAAAAAAGTTGTGGACACATACATCTTGTCTCTACCAAAAAAAAGTCTCCTAGCTCCTAATGGGAGATTTGATGTCCCTTTCCAGCTGTGCCAGGCAGGTGAGACGGATAAGATAATTTTATTCATGATACCAAAATGATACGTATCAGCAACCTTCAATCTTTTAGGCTAACTGATCATCAGCTGAAAATAAGCAAAACAACTTTGATAACAGAAACAAGATGAAAGCAGCTCTAGATGTCCTGTTTTGGACCAACAGTCTGCTACTGTATGATAAAATGAGGCCTTGGATTCTGCTCCTGAATCAAATTGAACACGCTTATGGTGATATGAGGCCTTGGATTCTTCCGTCAAAATTTGTATATCCCCTTGAATAAATATATCCAGATGATAGGTTGCTTTATGTATGCAGTTGTCGTTGTCGTCACCATGTTCTTTTTTCTTTTCCCTAATTAGAGTTTGTCTTTTCAATTAGTCTTTTTTAACTCTACAATGACTCACAGGAGGAGGTGGCAAAAGAATTTGGTGTACCGGTGCAATTTCAGCGTTTTTGGCTCTGGGCAAAGCGCCAAAACCACACATATCGTCCCAATAGGCCATTGACTCATCAAGAGGAAGCGCAATCTGTAATAGCTTTCTGTCTTCTATTAAATTTTGTGTCCAATCTGAGTGTTTTCTTCTTTTTTTTTTTTTTTTTTGGGTGCTGAAAGTTGTCATATTAGGGGAATCAGTATATACATAAACTGTGGAATGGTGCTGTTTCACAAGTCTGCTAATGTGGTTCTACTGTATAGTAGCGTTTTAGCATATTTTATTGCACTGACAGTACATGTCTCAATTCTCTTTCTGGTGCATTAACTTTGGAATGTTGCTGTTTCAATAGTCTGCTAATGTGGTTCTACCGTATAGTAGCGTTTTAGCATATTTTATTGCATTGGCAGTACACTTCTCAAGTCCCTTTCTGGTAACTTTGTTGTCTAGCATGTGAGCATAGTAATGCAAGTAAGTCATATTTTAGTGTATGGTTGGATTGTATCTTACTGATTCAAGTAAGTTTTTGAATCAGATGAGCTAGACACTCATAATAGTTCATCGGACTTATTTGGCAGTGCTAAAATTCAATCTATGGGGGATATATGTCACATTTTTGCTGAAGTACATTTCTGTTTCCTGTAGCACTTACTCTTTATTTCTTCTATGCCATTTAGCTATTTTTATGAAAGTTAACTATTAGAAAAAGTACAAAATTAAGAGTCATGCTGTAAATGAGGTATGCACTTCAAAATTCTTTATAATTGTGTTATTATGTAGTAGGCAGTGGCTTTTAGTTCTAAATAAAGAACTATTTTGTTTTGTTTGCTGCTTGAAGAAATAAGATGTTTGAGGTGTTTTCCTTGTGAAAACCCTAATCGATCTATACAATCTCCCTAATTTTGTCGGAGATTACTGGCTTATTCATCTACAGTCGCGATCATTCATAATGGTTATCTAAAACCTACTACTATAAGTTGTGCTCTCTCATCATCTCAGTAAATTTTGGCTCTTATCCAGTTTTTGAAATGTTGTTTCTTTCTTTAATTATCTTGCTGGCTTGGTAACGATGTGTCGTGATATGATATGATACATAGCTCGAGACATTATGGATTCTTCTTCTAAGTGGAGTTAATTAGTTAATGACAGAAAGAATATGAATATGGTCATGATGTACAAATTGTCAAAAAATTTGGCATTGTTTCAATACATGTAAATCTGTATTATTGGGACATAACTCAGCAGAAACTGATATGTTCGTGCATATCATAATGTTGCAAATTTACAAGACATTAGCCACAAATATTGTATGCACTGATATTTTTCGCACTACGAATTGAAAGTTTAATGGCCGTGTTGTTTGGATTTGATGTGATACGTAATTCTGTTGTCAATGTTGCCAAATCTGATTGTGATGGCTGCCCTTGGACTGTATTGTGGCGTAGAAATTTCTTTTATTTTCTTTTTCATTAATCTTGACTACATATATGCGTGTGTGTATCTGAGGGATATTGCGATTTAGCTTTCACTATGTTTTTTCCATAGTCACAATGATGCCCCATGCTGATAATCACCCTCTGTTGTGTTGTAGGTAGGACAACTGAGAGAGGTGTCTAATAAGGCTCACAATGCAGAGTTAAAATTGTTCTTGGAAGTTGAACTTGGACTGGTAAATGTTATGTTGCCTTTTCTAACTTAGTGTTGCTTAGTCTTTCATTGTGCCTCAGTTTGAACTTTTCCCCCTAGAAACAGAACAATTCTGTGGATTTTAATTTTATATTAGATATGAAATGAAATATACTATCAATCCTTTCCGTTCTTCCGTATTACTAAATTTTTTTTTTTTACTTGTTATCATGAAGGACCTACGTCCTCTTCCTCCACCTGACAAAACAAAAGAAGATATACTACTATTCTTCAAGCTTTATGATCCAGACAAAGAAGAGCTACGGTATTTGTTGATTTCTTTTCTTACCATTGGTTTGCTCAGAAGAATATTTTAGTGACGTGTAGCTTTTGCCATGATGTTGTTCTCAGATATGTGGGGAGGCTTTTTGTTAAAGGTGGAGGTAAGCCATCAGAAATCCTAACAAAACTAAATGAAATGGCTGGCTTCTCTCCAAATGAAGAAATTGAACTTTATGAGGTAACTGTCTGACTAGATTGTAATTTCTCCAGTTATGTTGATAGCTTCTCCTGGTAGTTTCTTCGTTTGGAAATGTATCTTCTGTTAATGAGCTTATTCTCTTCAGTGTTTAGAAGTCAGCAATAGCAAAAATGCATCTTCTTTATTAGGTTATCGTAAAAGGGGAAGGTTCTTAGTATTTCATTTGGGTGATTGCCAGGAAATAAAGTTCGAGCCTACTGTAATGTGTGAGCATATTGACAAGAAGCTAACATTTCGAGCTAGCCAGGTACAGATATTACATATGCTGTTAGTCTTCTGCCCTTGTTTCATAGATTTGTGTCGCGGAGTATTGAGTTGCAAACGGTGCATCATTTCCTTTTTTCGGCTGTGCAGCTTGAAGATGGGGACATCATTTGTTTTCAAAAACTTCTTTCTGCTGAAAATCCTAGCCATTGCCGCCATCCAGATGTACCTTCATTTTTGGAATATGTGCATAACCGCCAGGTATACCTCCTAAGAATTTTGAAATGTTTGTTTAGCTCTCTCTCTCTCTGAAATGTAAATCCGCAGTGTGTGGAATCCTCTTGCTGCACACCCTTATGAGATTTTGATTTCATAGAAGATTTAGGGAAAGCACCATGGCTTTTTTGAGTTACCACGAGGCAAGCTTTAATGTTAATTTTATGTGATTAAACCCTTAATGGCTAGTATTCTGTGCTAGTTGTCTCACCAATACCAGCTCACATGGACAGATAATGTTGTGAACCCATTTTCATCCTTAATTATGCCCTTCAAGGCAGAAAACCTGGGATTCTAGCTGGAGCTACCATCCAATTCAACATTGGAGCCCTCAACTAGGGGAGGGTCCTGTATGTATATGCATGATGTCTGCATTAGTGTGTAAATAATGTGGACAAGGCTGACCGCAGCCAATGAGGCGCTGTGAAGACCAAGAGAAAAGGATGAAAGAAAAAATGGCTAAACGAGAGGATAAATACTGGGAAAAATAAGTATTGTCTATCTTTCAAATTGGGTACTAATGTTGTATATATATTTGCGAAGTAGCTTGTTCCATTATGAAACATAATTGTACAAATGCCACAGTGTCAAACATAAAAGCTTGAAAAAGGCTACACAAGCAAGATACTAAGGACAAAAAATGTGCAATGACTGAAAAGTCTTGTAGCACCTATATATAAGAAGAAAGGAGATGTACAAAATTGCTCCAATTATCGTGGGATTAAACTTATGAGTCACACTAGGGAGCTATGAGAGAGTGATGGAGCAAAGACTTAGACAACAACCGAGTTATATGAAAATCAGTTTGGTTTCATTCAAGGGAATCAACTATGGAAGCTACTTCTCACTTAAACAATATTGAAAAAAATATTGATAGAAGAGGAAAAATAGGTCTTCATTGATCTAGAGAGAGCCTAATGTAGGGTATCTAGAGGTTTGATTTGGTGGGTTTTAGATAAAAGGGGTTTTTATCTTAACGAAATCAAGTTCTTATCCGCGGAGTTGGATGTGGAGTTTAGGCATATTCTTTGCTCATTGTATGAGGAAGAGGATGTGTTGGCCAAGAGTGGGGCTTCCCAATAGTTTCCCTTTGTGCGTGATTTCTTTGTAATCTGTTGCTTTCTTTGTTTGTTTGGGGGGTATTTGCTCATTTACCCTCCAATCTATTTCTTTTGTTTTTTTTTTTTTTTTTTGCTTGTGGTTTTGTGTTCTTCCCTTTTTCAATATAATTTCTATTAGTACTAAAAAAAAAAAAAAACACAATGAGGGAGTAGTAACTAGTGTGAATTACTTGTGGAGAGAGAGGTGAGCTTCCAGTGACTATAGGTTTGAATGAAGGGTAAATTTTAAGATCTTATCCTTTTGCCCTGTTTATGGTGAAGTTAGCTGTTCATATTAAGAGGAGGTACCTTGGTGTATGTTGTTTATGGGTGATGTAGTGTTGGTGGATGAATCGAGAGATGGCTTCAATGTGAAACTTAAGAGATGATAGGAGTATTTAAAATCCAAGGTCTTTAAAATGAATTGTATAAAAACTGAATATATGAGTTGCAACTTTAGTTGGGATCTGCAAACAGATGTAACTCTTGTACGATACCACAACAAGATTCTTTCTGATTCCTTGGCTTTATGATTAGTAAGGATGGAGAGTGAGGAGGCTGTCCAATATAAGATAAGAGCTAGTTGAAGTGGAAACTTGCTTTTGGAGTGTTTTGTGATTCGCCTATACCAACAAGATTGAAGGGGACATTTTACAAGACAACAATTAGACCAGTTGTAACCTATGGAGTAGAATGTTTGCTAATCAGGAAACAACACATGCAAAAAATTGAGTATAGCAAAGATGAGAATGTTGAGATGAATGTGTAGTAAACAAGCAAAGAATCAGAAATGAGCCCATTAGCGAGCATTCAGGGGTAGCATCAATAAAGAGAGTCGTTTACGATGGTTTGGACATTGTCCAAGGCAGGCCGACGACGACAATGGTGAGGAGAAGTTTTTTCAATGCAGGTTGAGGGCCCCTCAAGGATAAAGGATAGGTTGAAGAGGACAGGGATTGATGCTGTAAGGATCTGGAGAAGTGACCTATCCTAGGATTTGGCCGAGGATATAGTGGAATGATGGAATAGGATTCATGTAGCTGACCCCAACATGGCTTTATCGTGGGCCTTGATGATGATGATTATCACTAGATTTTTCTTGTCATACCATTGTTACTTTGTTAGTCATATCTGGGTCCTTTTACCCAACTTTGGATCTCATTATTATAAAGGCATTAGAGAAAATGGTTAATACCCGGTTTTGCGGGCCTGCATCTTCAGGTTATTGTGCAGCAGGACTAAGTTTTAAATTAGTTTCTTTAATTCCTACTATAAAATAAAATTAATAATAGTATCTGTAAAAGTAATTTCAGTAATGTACGGGTCATTATCTAAATGATCATTAAATGTTTCATTATTTTACTTTTTTCTTAAATGAGGAAAATAGTAAGAATGTTCCGTCAACTACGAATGCATATCCTTTTCAGTGTTCTCTTGTACTGCTTAAGCATATTAATAAAATCAGTTATCAATTGGGAAAAAAGAAAAAGAAAAAACTATGAAACTATATCTAGTACTATTAATATGAAGTGTATCATGAAGATTGTGACTTGGTGGCATAATTAGTCTAACAGAAGACCTGAAGGAAAAAAAAAAGGAGACTGACGTGAGAAATCGTGTTAATCGGCCGGCGTACAGTACTTTTTCATTCCAAAGAAAGCTGTAATGTCATATTTTCCTGAAATATTTGATCAAGTTTCTAGGTGGCAGCCGTGTTACCTGGTTACTCTAAAGTGAGCATATTATCCGTTGCATACGACATATTGACATAACCGATCCATCAAATTTATTTGTTCCATGTCTCTGTTATATGCATTGATGCCTTTTTCGTATGCATGCCGTGCTTGGGCGTCAGTGGGAGGCTGTCTGCTTGTCACTTGTTAATGAAAGTGCTTTATTCTCTGGAAGTTTTTTAACAACTGGGGGAGTTGATCTTTCAACGCTCGTCAAGAATGTTCTTCCCAAAAAAATGAAGAAAAAAGAAGGCTTGTGTCACAAGATCTGTTGGATACATAAGATAGTTATATAGTGTTACAGTGTTTCATTCTACAATCTGTGCAGTTTTTTATGGTTCATATAAAAGTATTTCTCTGATTACTTTCAGTTTAAAACACACATCTAAAATTATTAAACCTTTACTTATTGTGATGCTGTAGGTTGTACATTTCCGATCTCTGGAGAAACCCAAGGAGGATGACTTCTGTTTAGAGCTGTATGTATTTCAGAATAAACTATTGTGATATCTGAGGTTTTGAGTATCAATTTGTTTTATTTTTTGATACTTTATCTTGACTGATATCTGTGGCCATATATATTGTGATTTTGAAGGTCAAAACTTTTCAATTATGATCAAGTCGTGGATAGAGTTGCACGCCAACTTGGTTTGGATGATCCAACAAAAATTAGGCTTACATCTCATAACTGTTACTCTCAGCAACCTAAACCCCAGCCCATTAAATACCGGGGTGTAGATCATCTGTCAGACATGCTGGTCCACTACAACCAGGTTGTCCATCAACTCTCTAGACTTTTTTTTTTTTTTTAAGTGGTATCAAATCTCTGTAGAATAAAGATTATAGTAGCATAGTTTCTCTTCAGACAAGCCTGTGTAACAGTAGGATTGTCATTTTTATTGTATTCCAAGAATACAGGTGGGTATAGCAATGTTGTATGCTGACTATTACCATATGTTGGGGTGTTGAAATATTTGTTTAAGTTTCAGTTCACAGAGGACGTCTGGCACCCCTCTCTGAGCCGAATACTTTAGTATTGCAATATTTTGTGTTTCACCTAAAGTAATTTAAGTCACTTGTTTAGAATGTTGCAGTAATATTATAGTATGAATAGTTTGTTGAGGAACAACTGGAAAGTCCTAATAGATTTTGCTCTGTGACAGACATCTGATATTTTATACTATGAGGTTCTGGACATTCCTTTGCCAGAGTTACAAGGCTTGAAAACTCTAAAAGTTGCTTTCCACTCCACTAAGGATGAAGTGAGTTCATTGATGCCTGACGATGTTACCTTTGGGGGTGTATCTTATTAACACTATGTTATGTGTTTGCAGATTACCATTCACAGTATTAGATTGCCAAAACAGAGCACCGTCGGGGATGTGATCAATGACTTGAAAACAAAGGTTGTTAACTTGCTATGCACTCGCCCCTCTACTAATTGATGTAATACTACTTTTCATCGTTGTAGCTGCACGCAACGCCATGGCAACAGTAGTAACAGTAATTGAAATAATACAACTATAACAGAACAATGAATGTGCGTGGAGAGCATGTTTATTTCCTTTCTTTAGCATGATGGAGTTGCTTTTTATGCTAAGCACATCATGATATGCATGCATTCTATTAGTTTGTATGCGGGGTGCACTAGGAATTCTTCAATTTTATGTAGTTAAAATATGACTCTTCTCTATGTTGTTGGAATAGGTTGAGCTCTCTCATCCTAATGCTGAACTTAGACTCCTCGAAGTTTTCTATCATAAGATCTACAAGGTATGCTTACAGCCTTCCTTTTTCTCCCCTTTCCTTTTGCTTTGCTTGTGTGGGTGGGGTTTTAAAATAAATGTGACCAGGATAATGGAAAAACAATTTATGACCTTTATATTTGTTGTAGCAGCCCTGGAGAGCTTAGTGGCACGATGGCTCCAAATTTGATTAAAATTTTCAACCTTGATGGATTGTAGTATGATAAGTTCAGATAGACACTTGCAGTGTGATACAAGATGGAGATTCAAGACTAATATTCAATATAAAATGGAGCTTTAGTTTGAAGCTAGAACTGTTTATATCCAAAAGGTGTCATGTTCATAAGCGAATACCAGTTTGCAATGCTTTTGGCCCTCTTTAAAGCAGGTTGATTTAGCTTGGTTTCTGTCAAGTTGAGAAATTTGTCCAAAATTCAAAAGTTCTTCCAACTTTGTGACCTCTTGTTTGCTAGCTAGAAGAGCTAAATGTCACGACCGAATCCTATTACCAGTTTGTCCATTTGGACAAGTGAAAGGAATGTTAGGAAATCTGATACGGACTTTATATCTACACTAGTAATATTGTTTTCATGGTCCATGAGTCATTTGCAGATTTTTCCATTGAATGAGAAGATTGAGAACATAAATGATCAGTACTGGACCTTGCGTGCAGAGGAGGTGAGTTCCTTTTTTTTCTTTTTTCCTTCTTTCTTTCCTTTTCCAGTTTTTTCTTTTTGTAAATTAGGGGCATGATGGAAGTGAAGGAATATCTAGTGCATTTTTCCCCATTTGGTGAATTGGTTATGCATATTGCATCTTCAGATCTGGATTTCTGGTGCCAGGTTCCGCTTTCATGGATTTGGTGTCTAAAGTCAGTTGTCAATTCTATTCTGGTCTCGTTCCGGTTTCACCCTATAGTGAAACGTTTCGGCATTCCAATCAATTTGGGTATTCCATTCCGGAAAAGGCACATGAAAAATGAAAAAAAAAAAACTAAAAAAATACCTAAAATTGGAAAAAAACACATAGTAGAGTGCTAAAATAATACTGAAAATGTGTACTTACATCATTTAATTTAAACTGCACTTTGCAATTGATTATTTTCTAGTTTTCACTATGTTTGAATGGAAGTATGAAACATGTGAACTTATCAAAACTACTCAATAAACATAGCAAAATGAAACTTTTGGAGCTTCCATTCTGTCCGAATTGGGCGGTATGACCACATTGAACTCGAAATGGGCCCAAAATCTTTCGGGTGGCATTCCTTTCTGCCCCAAGCCAATTCTTGAACTTTCCGGCAATTCTAGCCAGAATGGAGTTGATGCAGGATAGACCCGTGGTCCCCATAAGTTGACCCGCCTTTGGGCTCGGCCCAACCCACCTATCTTTAGTCTACTTAGTGTAATTTTTATTTCATTGTTTAAGTTTTAAGTAGATTGGATGTTTTAATTCTAGCCATCGATGTGTTTGGATGACCTAGATTAACTTTAGGGTTATGTTTTTCCTACGTAAGCATTGTAAAGTTGCCTAGGCTATGGAGATTTGATTAATGAAAAACATATTGAGTGCTCTTGCTCTCTTCTTCTTCCTTAGAGGAGAAATTTGCCTCCAGTGATTAGAGTTTGGCATGAGACCAAGATTCTCATGTGTGAAGCCTAACCTACCCCCTCCATATTCCATCCCCATCTACCCACCCCACATCTCGATCCGCTGTCCACATCAATTGGTATTAGAGCCGAAGATTAATCCAACCGGATTCGATAATCGGCACACGGTATCATTTCCCCTCCACTCTCTTCTCCACCCATCCTTCACTACCAACAGTCCCACAGTCAAATCCATCTCTGCCATTCAAAATCACCATCACCAAACCACTTTTGCATCATATCCAGAGTAGTAGAATCCCATTTCCCCACATGCCAGCCGTCTCTGAAACCCATCATTCAAGTGGCCGAATCGTTTCTCCAGCACATCTGGTTCATCCAACTGCCAGATCCAGCCCTTAATCCCAACAGCCGAAACCATCCTTACCAAAACCCTAAAAACCAGATTCCCCACAAAACTGAAAGCCCTAAACCCCAAAACTAACCAGCTATTTGAACCCAGCCCCAACTGGAACCCTAATCTTGCCCAACCCATATCACCAAAACTCCAGATCTCCTTCAGACCATTAGCTGAACCCACGTAACCATCAAGTCCCGTCCCGCGACCTCCCCTCTCAATGCTTCCATAGCAGCCAAAATTCCCAAATTGCCCACGTCCCTGGCCCTTAAAAGCCCCATCCAACTGAACCCTACCTGCCATCCTCTCCACCGACTCAAACCACCACCTCGGCAACCCCCATTCCGCAACGAACATCCTTGATTTGTTCCCTAATCCACTGAAGCCCCACCATCACAGCAACAACCCATTTGGAGAAAAAATAGCGAAAAAAAGAGAAAGGAGAGAGACAAGAAGAAAGAGAAGAAAGCAGCAGTGATAAAAAAAAAAAAAAGAGAGAAAGTTAGAGAAGATAGAGAGATGAGGAAAGCCCGAAGCTAAAAAAAAAGAAAAGAAAAGAAAAAGGTTTACCTTGTATTTGCAACAAAACTTTGCACCATGGCACGATCATTGTCCGCGCCATCACCAACCCTTTGTTGTCGCCCGTTGACACCGCATCCATCGACGCCAGCAGCCATCGTTGTCATCCTCTCGTCGGCCACGGCTCCTCGCATCACAGCACCCGACTCCCTTAGCATGTACACCCACTCTCTTTGTCGAAGCATTGCAGCAAATATGGGTGAAGCCCCCTTCCTTTTCTTCTCTATTTTCACGAAGCATGAAGCCAACAGCCCTTGCACGTATCCCATTTGGGTGGCACCATTGAGCCCAGTTGCTAGGCCTGACTTGAGTTCAACCTTAACCCAGCAATAGTGCAGTGAAACTGGGAAAAAAAAAACCCCTCAGCTCTCGAGCCTAGCCCAAGTGCCCAACCCAACTGATGCCAAGTCACCGGCCAGCACCTTAACAGACACCACACGTGCCCCTCTTGTGGCACGAGCCAAGCCTGAATTTGGGTTAGATTGTAATAGCAGTTGAGTTGGGTCAGTTCGACCCAGGCCACTCTGAACTGCAGTACCTTGTAGTTTAAACAGCCAGGTGAAAGTGATTTGATCTGTTTGTTGACCATCCGACTTCAATCGACGATATCTTGGCCATCTAAAGTCCAATTGACGATCCATCTTCACCTACACACTCTTAGAACCCAGATCTTCACATCAGGTCAGGTTGAATTTAATTTTGAAGAGCATTCGATTTTCAGTCCTTGCATCCAAGTCAACATGAAATTCAAAATCAATTTATTTGATGATTTACTAAAAAGGCTTGAGTATGCAATTATATATGGAACAGGGTTCGCAGAGAATGCAATTTATTTTGATCAATTTCTTAATTCGAGACAAGGAGAATTGACTGTGGATGAATATGTTGATGAATTCTAAAGGCTGCAATGGTATGTAAACTGATGAGCAAGAACTATGACTTAGATCGCTTCCTCAGGGTTTTACGATCGGACATATTGGAAAATATGAGAGATTGCAAAGACATTCTTGAAGGATATAAGGAAGCAGTCCGTGTTGAATACAGGCTTAAACGGTCTTGCACACGGATAGAAGGAAGCAGTCCTCGAATTCTCTCCAAGACAGGGAGAGTTGATGGGGGACAGACAAATGGTCCCCTGGGTCGACCCGCCCAGCCCGCCTATCTTTTAGTTTACTTAGAGTCATTTTTATCTTTGATTGTTTAAGTTGTAAGTAGATTGGATGTTTTAATCCTGACCATCGATGAATTTTAGAATTATTTTTATTTCATTGTTAAAGTTTTGAGTAGATTGGATGTTTTAATATTGGCCATTGATGTGTTTGGATGGTCAAGATTAACTTTAGGGTTATGTTTTCTCCTACTTAAACATTGTAAACCTCCTAGGCTATAGAGATTTGATTAATGAAAAAATATATTGAGTGCTCTTGCTCTCTTCTTCATGGGAGAAATTTGCCACCAGTGATTGGAGTTTGGCATGAGGCCAGGATTTTCAGGTGTGAAGCCTGTCCTACCTCCATCTTACATTCCCATCTACCCGCCCCGCATCTTGATCCCCCATTCGCATCAGGAATGGACTTGACAACTATGTTTAAATTACGCTTTTGGATAATGGCACAAATTTTAGATAAATATATCTGTGAAATGTATCCATTTGGTGCCTTTTTCTTTGTGGGTGTGTGGTGTTATTTATTTATTTATTTATTTTTTAATATTTTGGGGTGGGGAGGGTATGGCACAGAAAACTTACCTTATGGAAGTAAATCAACTAAAAAGTTTACTTCTTGCTTTTTCATAAGCGGAATTGCATTTTTCAGGTGAATTATTGGTAGCCAAATAGACAAAAAGTTACAGTGCTGTGTTGAATATGACCTGCTATGTGCATTTTTTTTATTATTGGTAATTGAAACTTTCATTAATAGAATGATAGAATACAAAAAGAAAAACAAAAAGGAGGCAAGAAAACAAGAAAAGATACAGAAAAGAAGAGGATACTAAAAGGTACAAGAGCATTGTACCCCACCCACTCCCCAATTACATAATAAAACCCTCCCAAGGATAGCTTCTCTCCACCCCATGCTTGGCTAGCACATCAGCCATAGATTTGGCCGTTCTAAGCTCGTGACGGAAGACAACATTAATGGTGGTAGTGAAATCTCGAATTTCATTAAAGAGTAATTGGAATTTCCAAGGAAAAGGCTTCCTATTAGACACCCATGCAATCACATTTGAGGAATCACTCTCCACAATAAGATCTCTCTGGAAGCATCTCGAAAAGCATCGGAGGGCTTCCAAAATATCCAAAACCTCTGCTTCATTAGAATCACAAACACCCACACGCTTTGAGAACATAAACAAGACCTCCCCCTTGCTATTCTGAAGTTCACCTCCAATTCCCACCAGCCCTGGTTTACCTCTCGCAGCACTGTCCACATTAAACTTGAACACACCAGGAGAGGGAGGAGACCAAAGAACAGCTCTCCCCACCTTACTTGGTCTGCATCCCATGCAAGCTTCCCAATTAGGAAGGATATCATTAAGACTAAAATTGGAGAACTCTTTTCTAATCAAGGCCCACTTAGCAATCCTCAGAGTTAGTCTATCAATCAACACCAGTAAGGGAAGAAAAATCACCCCATAAAATCCTGTCATTCTCTCTCCATATGGACCATAAAATAGCAAATGGAACCATCATCCAAAGAGTACGCCCACTACCAAGAAAATGCCATCCCATCCATGACTCTGCCGCCACTGCAATCTTCTCCGGGCAACACCAAGCAACACCGCACCTGCCAATGAAATGACCCCAAACACCAACAGCCACCTCACAATGAAGAAAAAGGTGGTTAACTGATTCCTCCTTTATATGACACATAACACAAGTGTCTGAGATACTAGACGTTGTCAGCCCTCTTCTTCTAAAGTTGTCCACTGTAGAGATCTTTCCTGAAATTGCTAACCAGCAAAAAGCTTTCACTCTTGGAGGAACCATCCCTAACCACAAAAGAGAAGAGTTAGTACAGGGTAGGTTCCCCTCCAATACTTGTAAAAATCCTTTGTTGAGAATTCTCCGAATATGGAAGGCTTCCATATCCAAGAATCCTTAAGAGTCCCTACACAAGAAAAACGTTAGAAACAAGACTCAACTACTCCCCATACTGCACTTCTTCAGTTACACGAAGACTTATTCTAAAAGACACACCCCACAAAGTACAACACTCCCTCACATCATGACAATCACTTACAACAGCCTCCTTGTTAGAAGCCACTCTAACGACTCTAGGAAATAACTCACACAAAAGAACCACCCCCACCCAATCATCCAAACCAAAATCTTACACCCAATCATCCAACCAAAATCTAACTGTCCTCCTCTCCCCTACAACAAAACCCACCCCTTTGGACATAACTTCTCCCCTAGCAAAAGATGAATTTCCAACCGAAGCAATAGCACCCCACAAAGCTGACCGACGGTTCCTTAGACCGGAAGTGGGCTACCACCCCCAATGGTCTTCGCCATACTTATCAGTAATGACTCTCCTCCAAAGAGCCTCTCTCTGGTCCCCAAATCACCACCACCACTTAGCCAATAAAGCCCCGTTATTGTTCTCTAAACTGCCAAGGCCCAAACCAAACCCCCACTACATTTTGGCTTAATCGCCTCACTCCATTTAACTAAATGTAATCTCTTTTTATCACCCCGACCCTCCAATAAAAATTTCCTCCGAATGCAGTCCAACTTATTCACCACCTCCTTTGGCATTTTGAAAAGCGACATAAAATAGATGGGTATGTTAGACAAGCAAGCTTTTATCAACATGATCCTACCTCCGAGGGATAGGTAATGTTTCTTCCAAGAAAACTTCTTTTCAACTTTATCAATAACCGGATCCCATAATGATTTTGAATTCTGCTTCGCCCCAATAGGAAGGCCAAGATACATTAAAGGGAGACTTCTTGATTTACAACGGATCATGGCTGCCAAGGACGGAGTAATCTCTTGGGAAAACCCAACCCGTACCAACTTACTCTTAGAAATATTAACCTTTAGACCAAAGACCAACTTCTTCCCTAACCAAAGCACCTTAAAATTCTTTTCGGAGCCATAACTTCTTCCCTCCTAGTCGAACTGAATAGAATAGTGTCATATGCAAATTGTAAGTGAGAAATCGCTGCACTACTTCCAGCTAACCTTAAAACCCTAAATTAGTCCCATTTCTCTTGCTTTCATCAAAAGAGCACCCAAGGCCTCTGCCACAATTGTAAGAAGAAAAGGGGAAAGGGGATCACCTTGGCGACTACCTCTAGAGGCTAAACAACTTAGAAGGAGTGCCATTTACCAAAATCGAGAAAGAAGTAGAAATGCACTCCCGCATCCACCCTCGCCAGGTTTCTCCAAAACCAAATCTGAGAAGCATGTAATCAACAAAATTCCAATCCACATGGTCGTAAGCTTTCTCCAAGTCAATTTTGATAATAACCCGCTCAACTCTCTTTCTTGAATCAATGAGCTCATTAGCAACCAACACACCATCAAGAATCTGCCTCTTTGCCACAAAAGCCCCTTGAGCAGGACTGATAATGAGTGGGAGAATAGTCTTAAGCCGGTTAGCCAAGATCTTTGCCAATAATTTATATAGATGACCCACAAGACTAATAGGTTGATAATCATGTAACTCCACCGGATTAGGCACTTTTGGAATAAGAATTATAAAAGTTGCTTTCATCTCCCTATTAATTCTACCCCTCCTATGAAACTTGGAGAGCATGTCTCTAAAATCCTCCTTAAGGAACTCCCAACCAGCTTTGATGAAGGACAAATTGAATCCATCCGGACTTGGGGCCTTATCTCCATCGCATTCCTTTAATGTTTTAGACACCTCATCCTCATCAAACTCTCCTTCCAACCAACTTTTAACCTCCAATGTAATTATTGGAAACGAAACACCATCAAGCTTGGGCCTACTGAGATTCTCACCCTTGTAAAGGTCTTCGAAGAAGTGGGCAATCCCGTCCTTGATCTTAAGAGGACTATCAAGAACTCTACCTTCTTGTCGCACACTCCCAATGAAATTCACTCTACTTCTCATAGCAGCCATCCGATGATAAAAAAACCTGGTGTTTTTATCACCCTCCTTTAGCCAGGTGACCTTGGGTTTTTACCTCCAAGAAATTTCCTCCATGCGATTTAAGCTCCAAATCCTCGTGATAGCTCTCTGCTTAGCAGCAATTTCCTTAGGACTCAACTCCCGACTCTCCCCAACATTATCAAAATCTTCCACCACTCTAGATAAAGCTTTTGTAGAATCTTCAATGTTTCCAAAGACCTCTTTCTTCCACCTTTTGATATAATGCTTAAGGGCACATAGCTTCTTGCTGATCCTATAGCCTGCATAGCCTTTAACTTTATGCGGAGCGGGGTACCAAGAGTGGGGTGGGTAGATATAGAGGGACCGAAGATGAAGGATGGAAGGGATAGGTCAGGCGAATGCCTGAAAATTGGCCTCACGCCAAACTCCTGATCGCAAGTGAGGAAGAAAAGATAACTTGGGCGGCCCCAAAATTACTCGAATCAAATTTCATTAATCATCAACTTTACAGTCATATATATAAGAAAAGAGAAACCTAGAATTAATCCTGACCATCTAAACACACTTAACGGCCAAGATTAAGACATCCAACCAAAGACAAATGTTTTAAAAAAAATACAACTTCTAATAAAATAACTAGAAATAAGATAAAGATAGGTGGGTTGGGCCCAAAGGCACTGTCCTGCATCAAACTTCCACTCCAACAAAAAATGAGCTAAACCCAAAATGTCTTTGTTCTCTAACCAGTGATTCTCGAACCGGAAAGGTTTAGCGCCCCCACCCCTCAGTCAACATAGTTAGAGCTCAATTTGATAGGACAATGATCCTATATTAATCTTGGAAGTGCATGTGTTATATCTCTTTCCTTTTTTATTTTGTGTCTCTATATTCATGGACATTTGCATGTGTTAAGTGTATGAATTTAAGTTCCAAATGAAAACACATGTTTTATTTATAGTTCTTTAATTATAAGTCCAGTTGAATTATAAATTACTGTTTATGGGATTTGTGTTGAATCATATTATCAGTGTTAGTCCATATGGTTTTAACAGCAATTTGATAGCTTTAGATGATAATCAGTGCTGAGTACGTCTTTCCAAGTGCTAGGAGTTTGAACAGTTTCTGTTTCTGGCCTCAGATCCCAGAAGAAGAGAAAAACCTTGGCCCTCATGATCGCTTGATTCATGTTTATCACTTTACCAAAGATGCATCCCAAAATCAGATGGTAAATTTTAAATTTATTATGTGTGTTTCAACTGTCAGCTATGAGACAGAAACTGGTTTAGAGTGCTCAGAATATAAATTACTCAACTTCCGTTCCCGTACTTCCAACAGCAGGTTCAGAACTTTGGAGAACCCTTCTTCTTGATCATCCATGAAGGTGAGACTTTAGCTGAGGTTAAAGTGCGTATCCAGAAGAAATTGCAGGTTCCAGATGAGGAATTCTCTAAGGTACTTGTAACTCTAATCTTCTGAGCCCATTGTTATTCTGCTAATGCACAATTGTGATGCAGCATGGATCTTGCGAATGAGAAAAACCAACTCAGATTGAAGTTGGCCGAATCCTTCAATGGATTCCATGCACAGTAACATGCACGATCGAAGAAACACTCACAAATCAAAGGAGTACTTGGAAATCTTTATTCAAATAATCAAGGTGTTCCTCGCAGAGGAGGGCTACATGCTTATAGGAAGGGATTGGACATCCCCTTTCCTAATTAGGACTTTAATTTCTAAACAAAAGAAGCCATTCAAAAAAAAAAAAAAAAAAATTCTAAACAAAGGAAACTAAGTTGAAAGGAAACTTTCTTAAAACAAACCAACTCAACTAACTGAAAGGACCCTAATTAGTTCAAAACTCCATAGCAACCAACTGGTTGCATTGGGGCTGACCCTATTGGCTTGATTGACCCATAGGCCATGGGTCTGGTCCTGTTGACCTGGGCCTGGCTCGTCATGCACCAATTTACTGGGTACCAAAAACCAGTCTCAGAAAACTTTGGCTAGCCTGCTGAGAATTTTTTTTTCTTCTTGCTCTATGATATATATATAATTATTTTGAATGGTGTATATGATATTTTTTAGTTACACAATGTTCCTAGGGTGGCATATGAGGATATGGATAAGCCTGCCAAGTCTGGTTCCATTCGGCTCATTGCTGATTTGGAGAAGATTTCCACCCTATTTTATCTTGTTTCCATCTGTCCATCCATCGCTTTGATAGGAAGGTTGTAATCCTTTCACCTTTTTTTTTTTTTATATAACGATAAAATTTATTGCTCAAAAAAGAAAGAGAACAAATTTTTACGAGAAGAAACACCCAACAAACCAAAAAAATCAACTAAACATCGAAAAGAATAGAAGTACGGAAAACTCCCTCTTTTGCAAGAGCATCCGCCATGACATTAGCCTCTCGAAAGATAAGGTGAAAAGAAGCACCCAAACGACTAGAGATATCTTGCACCTCCTCCATCCAATCCAGCAACCTCCATGGAATAGAAGCTTCCCCAGAACCCCATTGAATTGCTGAGTAAGAATTCCCTTCCATGGATGAAAATATCGGCCGTGGCGGCAGGGGCCGCCACGCTACAATGAAAATATCGGGTATCGCACCCATAGCGTCCGTATCGGCCGCTATTTTCCCATAGCGGCCGATACGCACCGATACGTTACGTATCGGCCGCCACGGGCAATGAAACATGGGAAGAAAAAAAAAAACACCAGGCTTGCCCTCTCAACAGTTTGACTGAAGAAGAATAAAAAAAAGAGGAAGAAGAAAAAAAAGAAAAAAAGACAGAAGAAGTTTGACTGGAGGAAGACATACTTGATCGTAGTAGAAATGGCAGCGGCAGCGGCAGCACCAGCAGTAGCACCAGCAGCGGCGGCAGCACCTGCAGGCGACGGCAGCAGCACCAGCAGGCAGCACCTGCACCCACAGTGGCAGCACCCGCAGCGAGGGCAGCACCAGCAGCAAGCAGCGGCACCTGCAGCAAGCAGCTGTGCATGGTAGTAGCTGGCAGCCCCTCTTCTTCCCTTCTTCCTTCTTCTTCTTCTTCTTCTTCTCCTCCTCCTCTCCCCTGTCCCGCTTCTTGAGTTTCGTCGATCTCCGTTTTGGGAAAGAAATAGGGCACGAAGCCCTCTGCCCTTGTTATTTCATTAGTGGGTCACTTAATGGGCCCTTATGAAAGTTATAAACAAAATTTAAATGTAACCCCTTTTTTAGAGGGCACTCATGGCACCAAAACCAATTTCATTTAGATCCTTGTACTATTTCATTAAGGGGCACTTATGGGCCTATGAAAGTTGTAAATACAAATTAAATGTACCCCCTCTTTTAAGAGGAAACTTATGGGCCCTATGAAAGTTATATATAAAAATTAAATGTACCACTCTTTTAGAGGGCACTTATGGGCCCTATGAAAGTTATGAATAAAAATTAAATGGACCCCTCTTTTATTTCATTAGCGGGCATCTATGGGTCCTTTAAAAGGCATAAATAAAAATTAAATGGACCCCTCTTTTATTTCATTAGGGCACTTATGGACCCTTTGAAAGGTATCAATAAAAATTCATTTGGGGGCACTTAAAGGGGCCTGTTGAAGTTCTAAACAAAACTTAAATTCATTTGGGGGCACTTAAAGGGCCCTATTGAAGTTCTAAAAAAAATGAAATTCATTTGGAAGCACTTAATGGACGCTATTGAAGTTCTAAACAAAAATTAAATTCATTTGGGGGCACTTAATGGGCCCCATTGAAGTTCTAAACAAAAATTAAATTCATTTGGGGGCACTTAATGGGCCCTATTGAAGTTCTAAACAAAAATTAAATGGAGCCCTCTTCTATTTCTCGATTTGTGTGTGTCAACCCCATAAGCCTATTTAATTTTGGCCCTGATTTTAATTCATTAAGGGGCACTTAATGGGCCATATTTAAGTTCTAAACAAAAATTATATGGAGCCCCTCTTTTATTTTTCGGTTTGTGTGTGTCAAACCCTCTTTTATTGAATCATTAGAGGGCACTTATGGACAAGTTTGAAAGGCATAAATAAAAATTAAATGGACTCCCTCTTTTATTTCATTAGAGGTCACTTATGGGCACTTTGAAAGGTATAAATAAAATTTAAATGAACCCTTTAAGAAAAAATAAAACTTGAAGCACCTATTGCCTTTAACCATTGGTAGGCTCCACAATGGGGCCTAAATATAAAAATAAAAAAGTCACGCCTTAGCCAAATATTACTTAATTGAAATCGATACCTTCGCCAAATTCCACTCTACTTGAAAATAGAGCTCAATCAAATTTCACTCTAATTAGAAATACAGACCAATCAAATTTCACTCTAACTGGAAATAGGGCCATCCGGCCATGGCCAACTTTCACACTAATTGAAAATAAAGTCTAATAAAATTTCACACTAATTGAAGATAGGCTCTAGCAAAATTTTACTCTAATATGAAATAAGGCTCAACCAAATTTCGTTTTAATAGAAAATAGGACCCTAACCGAATTACACTCTAATAGGAAATAGGCCCTGATCAAATTTTTCTTTAACAGAAAATTTTAAACTATATATATACATTTCAAAATACAACTAAGAAATGTGATTTTCTAAGCAAAGATGGTGATAATATTTTGATGACACTATTTGATTACAAACATGAATACATGTGAAAAAACTAATCATTACTATTATTTTCTATTTATACAGCGATACAAGACCTCATATATTGAGGGCACCGCTACGCCCCCTTTTTTTACTTACTTTTGCAAAAGAACCACATTTTCTTTCATTTTACAATTTTCTGGATTTTCTGGAATTTTTTCTTATTTTTTGGGCGATTTTTTCAAATCGCACCGCTACGCCGCTACGTATCCCCGCTACGCTACGTATCGCCCGCTTCGTAGCGGTTTGGCGGCGGGCCGCTACGCCCGCCGCTACTGCTATTTTCATCCTTGTTCCCTTCAATAACAGCATTGATGCTTTCCAAAGTTAACAACTCATGACAACCAATAAGAAGAGCATAAACTTCTGCATCATTAGCACTTAGAGAACCCACAGGTCCCGTGAAATTTCTAAACACTTTACCTTTCCAATCTCTGATAACTCCTCCAATACCACCCCTTTGCGAAGAGTGAAGAAAACTGCCATCAAAGTTTAATTTTAAAACACCATTGGTAGGAGTTGTCCAAAGATTTTTCTGAATAAAAGAAACCTGGCGACCCCCTTGGAAAAAAACTGGCCAAGATCTAGAAAGATCTTCCAAATACTCCTAAGAACTCCTTTCGCTTCACCACCCATTTCGAGATAGACCAGACAATCGATTCAACCACATCTTTTACTGATTTACAAGTATTTTGAAAAACTCTTTTCTTTCTTTCCAACCAAAGCTTCAAAATGGTACCATACAAAGCTGCTATCCATAAAATCCTTCCACGAAAGAATTTGCATCCATACTAACACTAAATGAAAAGATCTTCAACAATTCCAAGCATAACCCAATTGATTTCAAACATGTTAATGATAGCAAACCAAACACCATGAGCAAAAAGGACAATGAATCAACAAATGATGGACCGTTTCCTCATCATTCAAGCAGAAAGGACAACCATTAATAGTAATATGGTTCCTTTTCCTCAACTGGTCAATAGTAAGGATTTTATGATTTTTAGCAATCCAACAAAAAACAAGAACTCGAGGTGGAATGGAGCTGATCCAAAAGTTTTTCCTATCTCCCACCCTTGCATTGTTGTCTACTAACACATTATAAAAAGAATTGACAGAGAAATTACCTGTAACATCAGGATTCCATAATCTGACATCTGATTTTCCAGGAGAAAAAAAAAAAAAAAACCTTTTTAAGCATACCTAGCATCAAAGCGAATCAGCAACCTCACTGTCCATCAGATTTCTTCGAAAAGAAAATCCCATACTACTGTACCACCCAAACGGCAAAAACAATCTGAAACTAAAGCATGTTGCCTTCGATCTAATAGGAACAACTTAATGAACTGAGAAGCCAGAGAACTGTGCCCACACCATTCATCTTGCCAAAATCTGATGCGAACCCCATTTTGAGTCTTGTACCTAATCCACTGAAAAAAATCTTCCTTCACAGAAAGAATAGATTTCCAAAAACCAGAGAGCTTGGAAAACTGGTTAGGCACATACCAACCATCATTGGTAAGCTTATATTTGCAAATTAAAATTTGCTTCAACAAGCCATGGCCCAACTCCCCCACCCTCCAAAACCACTTACCCAACAAAGCTTTATTCATTTTGACAATAGAACGAATCCCACCTTGAGCTAATGGTTTACAAACTGTCGCCCAACAGACCAAATGATACTTCTTTTTCTCTATAGAGTCATTCCACAGAAAGTCTCTTTGAAGTTTTTCAATTCTATCCACAACACTTTTTGGACACCTGAAGCAGGATAAATAATAAACAGGAATACTTGAAAGAACTGATTTAATTAAAGTCAGTCACCCTCCCAAAGATAAATAGCGACCTTTCCTAGAACTTAACCTCTTGTCTATCCGCTCCACCACAGCATCCCATAATTTTTTTTTCGGTAACCCCACACAGAGAGGCAATCCCAAATACTTGGATGGAAGCTTACCAGCTCTACACCCAAAGGCATTTGCCAAAGAAACTACATGACTGTCTGTAAACTGAACACCTATCAACTCACACTTACCATAATTGATTTTCAAGCCCGAAAGCCATTCAAACCATTTCAAAATAAATTTTGACATTTCCACCTGATTCAAAGAAGCATAAAAAAAAAGATTATAGTGTCCGCAAATTGAAGATGAGTTACCTCAAGAAAACCGCTTTCAATGGCAAAGCCTGAAATTAATTGCATTTGGTTGGCCCGCTCCAATAAAGCGTTCAACACTTATGCAACTATAACAAAAGGCATAGGAGATAAAGGATCGCCTTGTCGAAGACCACGATAACTTTTGAAATAGCCTTTCGATGACCCGTTTAACAAGATAGAAAAATGAGTTGAAGACACACAACTCTTGATCCACTGCCGCCACCTCTTCCCGAACCCCATTCGTGCCATCATGTATTGAAGAAAACCCCAATCAACCATATCAAAAGCTTTTTCAAAATCCAATTTACATATTAAACCGGGCCGCTGTTGCTTATGTCTAGAATCAACACATTCATGGGCTATATAAGCACACTATTAAGGATTTGACGCCCATCAACAAAATCACCTTGGACCATGGATGAAAATAGCTATGTAGCGGCCGCCACCGCCACGCTACAGTCGATTTATCGGCCGTCGCACCCATAACGGCCGCTACGTCCTCTATGAGGCTGCTACGGACCGCTACGGGGTGTGAAAAATTCTTACTTTTCAATTTTTTTTTAAAATGCATAATAAGACTTATTTCTTTTATTCTTCTCTCCAAATAACATTTCTACATAACTCTTCTACCCTTTTATGTTTTAAAAAACACCAAAAAGCACATGATCTCGCCGAATTGCAGTCAATACAGAGAGTTCTTCTCAATGATTCGTCTCTAAGTACATCCTATTAGACACCCCCTTTGGTAGATGTATTTTTTTTCTCTAGGTAATCTTAAGTCTTAAGTCTTGACTTCATGACATAGTTTTTTCTTTTATGAGCCTTTCATTAGTTTCTAAATTAGCATAACTAAGCAACATGAACACATGTGAAAAAATTTATCATTACTATTATTTTCTAATTATACAGCGATACAGGACCTCATACAATGAGGGGACCGCTACGCCCCCTTACCTTACTTACTTTTGCAAAAAAAAAAAAAAAAAACCATTTTCTCTCATTTTCCAATATTCTAGATTTTCTACAATTTTTTCATATTTGTTTGACGATTTTTCCAAATCGCACCGCTACGCCGCTACGTAGCGTTTTGGCGGCAGGCCGTTACACCCGCCGCTACTGCTATTTTCATCCTTGCCTTGGACATCATAAATAATTTCCGGACGCACCCTCCTTAAGCGGTTGGCAAGAACTTTGGCCAGATTCTTGTAAAGGCTTCCAATCAAACTAATGGGCCTATAATCCTTAATCAAACTGGCTCCATCCTTCTTAGGAATCAAAGATACAAAAGGTGGCACCCAATTCTCCTGCTATAACACCATTCTCATGAAACTAGTTGAAAAAAATTAGCAAGTCAGCTTCTAACATATCCCAAAAGTGTTGAAAAAAGATAATTGGAAAGCCATCAGGACCCGGAGCACGATCATCACCTAACCCAAACACAGCATACTTTATCTCCTCTGAAGTAAAAAGAGCTTCAAGAGAACGAGCTTTCTGATTAGAAAGACATGTAAAAGAAACACCAGCCATAATTGGTCTGGATCTATTATCACCTGTATAAAGATTTGGGAAGAATTGAACAATTTCTCGTTCTATATCAAATTTAGAGTCCCAAACCTTTCCTCTAGCAGATATTGCAGTTATACGATCGACACGACGCCGGGCACTAGCAACCCCATGGAAAAACTTTGTATTCTGATCCCCGCCTTCTAACCGTCTATTTCTAGACCGTTGTTTCCATTTAAGCTCCTCTAGAAAAATCAAACGACTGAATTCTTCTTGAAGTTGAGATCTACGAACACGGTCTTCCGAAGATAAAAGCCCTGCTTCTTCCTTACCATCAAAGGATTGAATATCTGCTAACAAACGACTCTTCCTCTCTAATAAACTGCCAAAAACATCCTTCCTCCAACATTTCATCTTCTTTTTAAGGAACTTTAATTTTTGAGCTAGTTGATATCCCATCCAGCCATTGAGCGAAATAGAAGACCACCGCTCTTTCATGTTATCAATGAACCCCTTCTCCAATAGCCACATGATTTCAAATCTAAAAGGAGGAGGGCCCCAATCTTCAATACCCATCTCGAGCAATAAAGGACGATGATCTGAAATAGGATGAGGCAGCACTCTTTGAACACAATCAGGAAAAACATCTAACCAGTCCGTTGACACTAAAAACCGATCCAGCCGACTCATTTCAGGATTCTCTTGCATATTTGACCAAGTAAAATCTGCTCCTCTCAAAGGAAGATCGAACAGATCATGGTGTCTGATCCAGTCATTGAAATCCTGCATCACCGGAGAAAAAGAGCAACCCCCTCGCTTTTCATTTGGAAATCTTATGACATTAAAATTTCCTCCAATCACCCAAGGCTTATTCCATAACCTCACAATGCCCGTAAGCTCAGCTAAAAAAACTGCCTTTTCAATAGTATTAATGGGCCCATAAACAGAAGTAGCTACCCAAAGAACATCACATCTAACATCCTTCAACAAAACAGAAACAGAGTATTTCCCCACAAATTCATCCAACTTATACCAGTAATCTCCATTCCACACTAACAAAATACCACCAGAAGCACCCACTGAAGGACACATTGCATATTGAAAATTCAACCAAGGACAGAAAGTTCGAAAAACCTGAGCGTCAATGGCCTCCATCTTAGTCTCTTGAAGTAACAAGAATTCCCCTTTTACAGATTTAAACAACCCTTTCATCATTGCTCTTTTTGAAGATGAATTTATGCCACGAACATTCCAAGAAATAAGCTTCATAATCCCAACAACTTCACACCATTCTCTTTATCAACAGCCGTCTTCTCATAATTAATGGAACAGGCCAACTTATCTAATTCTCTTTGAGCTCTAGATTTCTTCTTACTTCGCTTACCAACCGTAGCACCACTTTTTTCCTCTTCCAACATGTCAAAAATAAAGCTTTGCAACTCATCTAACCGACCCTCCATAGAGATTTCCAGAATACTGGCTATGTCACTAAGTTTCTCTGCCAACTTCAAATTCATATCTTTTCCTTTCTTACAATCAGAAAAAGAATGGTCGGCAGCTAAAGCCTCCAAACTATCGACAGAATTCACCCTCACCAGTGCTTGTTCTTGATTCTTGTCAGAAATGTCTGCCACATCATCTTCAGGAAAAAGATCTGCTGAACTACAATCCCCCCATTGAGCTTGATTCACTGTCTCCATTAAACCCTGGTTAGTATGCCCAGCTGAAGCACGATCCTCCTCCTCATTCCAACCAGGAGACATTTTGGGCCCCACCTTAGATCCCGTCGGATCCTCATCTCCTAAATAATCCTTTCACCTTTGTAACTAGCCTTTTGTGTATGTCTTCTTTATGCATGCATCCTTTCACCTTTGTAACTAGCCTTCTGTGTATGTCTTCTTTTTGCATGCATGCATGCGTACGTACGTATGTGCATACACACATGCAATACACACACACTATCGGTTATGGTGGCGGGTGATCAGAATATTCAAAATTGTTTAGAATTTAATTTTTTTTCATTAGTGACTAAGCTGAGGGTAGCAGACCCCTCGTTCCGGAAAAGAAAAAAAAAGTAATTAAGATAGGGTACGTAGTAGACCCCTCAGTGCATTGAGGTCTTGTATCGGTCTTGATTGCAAAAAACAGTATCAATATATGATTAGTTGGAAACTAATAAAATGCTAATAATGAAATAATTTTATAAAAATTTCATCATTATTATGCATTTCTAAATTCTAAATTCCAAATTCAAATGAGCAATTTAGTAACTCTGCACAATACACATGATATATAAATTTATGTTTAAATAAAGTTAAAAGTTCAAACCGTGAATGGAACTGTGTTTTTGTTGAGACTTGGGAAATATAAATATACTAGCTAGAATGCATTTGGATGTGATTTGGTTGGCCCACTTCGAGGAAAAAAAATATTTTTTTTCGAAAAATCTCCAAAAATTCAAACATAAATTAATGAAGTCTCAAACCATTACGGATTGATCTATGGGAAACATTAGTCTACAAGTCACAAGGCATTTTCAATTGATTTATGGGGGGAAAAAAGGGCAATAATAATAATAATAAAAATAAAATAAAAATCGGCTACATAGCAGCTCGCTGGCCGCTACAAGCTACTACATATATATATGAGGAGTTATCACTTGCGCACCTCGTGCATCCCGCCTTCCGTGTGAGACTCAACGACGGCCGTTGATTTAAATCCAAAGGCTTGTACTAATGTCATGAGAGATTGGAATAAAGAGCTGAGAATCATGAGATGAAGGGAAAAAAACAGATTGTTGTGGGCCAATGAAAAAAAGTTTGAATCGAGAGAGGAAAGAAGAGAGGTTGAAGATGAATTGGATCAGAATGGAGTAAGAAGAGGACTGGAACCACGTGATCTCACGCATCCCGCTTGAGGACCTCGGAATAACAAGCTCCAACGACCTTCCCATTTCCCTCACTTTCTGCAGATTCATTTTCAAATGTTTTTTCTTTTTTCCCATGACTTCAAAGATGCTGCTGCTATGTTGTTCAACTGTGAAAGGCAAGAGATTTGGTGCTTCCATTTTTCCAATTTCTGTTACATATAGATCCATCATTCACTCCATCATTCAGTGGATGATCTCTTAGGTTTATTAGGGTTTTTATGTTTAGGTTTTGGTTACTGCATTTCCTGCAATTATTAGGGTTCTTAGGATTGAAAAAGCAATTAACAAACCATTCCGCCCGTTCAATATGAATTAAGAATTGGATGTTTTTGAACAATTAACAAGCCATTCAACCCATTTTAGTTTCCAACGACTGAAAGAAATCCTTGGATAGTTGCAGCCATGAAATTGGATGAAGAGATGAACCCACGTTTTAAGTTCCTTTACAATTTTAATGGCCTGGATTGATTTTGTGAAAAGACAGAAGAGAGTTGATGGCCTGGCTATATTGATTTTGTGAAATGTTGCAAGATAGTTGATGGCCTGGATTGATTTTGCTAAAAGGTCAAGGGAGAAAGAGAGAGGAGGACTGGCTGCCTTTGATTGGTGGGAAACATGCTTTTGATCGATGGGAAATGTGTGCTTCAAGCAAGTTTTACTTTCAGTCAGTATCTCAAGAGAAATTGTCATTTTCAATTATTTCTTATAACAATGCCATAGGATATGTGCTAAAAACCAGAGCGGAAATAACGTTAGCCCTTCGATTTAATCCAAAGGGATTCATTAAGTCCTGACTGACAGGATAGATGCGAGAGGTGTGCAGGTGATAACTCCTATATATATATATCAGGGCTCTTCTAAGCTGCAGCTTAGCTTATCTTAAGCTGAAATAGTGCTGGCCCCACAAATCAAAGTTGTGATGGAACTGAAAAATCCAGTTCTGATTGGATTTATCTTGATTTTGGAGACGATCATCATGCAAAAATCAACTTCATTTGTGGGACCAACACTATTTCAGCTTAGGAGCATCTCCATGTGTGTGTGTCTATATATATATATATATATATATATAGAGAGAGAGAGAGAGAAGGGCTCTCCTCAGCTGCAACTTATATTATCCTAAGCCAAAATAGTCTCCAAAATCATCTCCATTGTAAACTGCCTCAAATCATCATCTCCAAAATCAAGATAAATCCAATCAGAATTGGATTTTCCAGTTCCATCATGCCAAAACAGAGATAACGTCTCCATTGTAAACTGCCTCAAATCATCTTCAAAATCAAGATAAATCCAATCAAAATTGGATTTTCCAGTTCCATCATGCCAAAAACAGATAGTCGACTTTGATTTGTGGGACCAGCACTGATTCAGCATAGGATAACATAAACTGCAGCTTAGGAGAGCCCTGCTCATATATATATATATATATAATAACGCCAATGCCCTTGCGTTTTTTAAAGAGAAGATGCTTAAAAAAACGCCCGCCTAGTTGGGCCCACTGGGATGCATGATGATCATGAAAGTCCAATGGATGGAAAGATCCATATGAGGCCTACCTATATGCAAAATCTTGAGTCCATTAGATCATCCCAACCTTTTGATCCATGGGCCTAAAATTAATGGTTAAGAGGCATAATTTTATTATAATTTCAATCCAATGGACTTTCATGCAAACCCTTCTATCCACATGTAATGGGTAAAACCAAGGATAAAAAAAACGGACTCGGACTCGGACTCGGCTCGGGCCGAGTCCGAGTCGAGTCGGCCGAGTCCCATATTTTTTATTAAAAAAAAAAAAAAAAAAAGAAGGAAAAAAATTTTTTCTCCTTTTTTTCTATCCAATCCATTCATAATTCCATATATAAAGTTTTACTCTCTTCATTGATCATTCTAATACGTTATTTAAGGATATAAATATAGAATAATAATAACAAAATCGCAAGCCATTTTATAATTTAATTGCAATTAAAATTTAAAATTTAAAACTAAAAAGTAGAAAATACAATATACATGTTTCCAACTTTCAATATCCACTCTCAAGTCTCAATTTAGTCAATTATCAAGTCAACTAGTAAGATCAATCATCAAAGATGTAACTAAGCTTCAAATTTCAATTATATTTATAGCATATAAAAATGTAAAACCATACCTTAGCTCTTTCTTGTTAAAATTTAAATGCTAATTCCATGTTGAATGCCTTGCGGGTTCTAGATCTTCATCTTCATCGTTATTTTGACTTTGACAATAGTATTGAGCAACATCAAAATGAAAGAAAACCCTTGCCCCGCTCTTGGAGTTATAGGACCTTCTCCATAGTTTGATGATGGAGCCATAACTTGAAGTTGAGGATATTCATATGGCGGTTGCACTTGTGGGGGTGTGGCCATAGGTACTAATAATCCATACTGTTGTTGCCCATACCCATGCGAAGGACCACCGTATCCACCATACTGCTGCGGCTGTCCATACTCAGACGAAGGATCATGAAATTGATCTCCATATTGTTGCCCATATCCGTATGAACTATCAGAACTTGTGATCCAAGGGCTTGATGCCATTTGATGCGGCTGAGGATATTCATCCGTTGGCTCACTTCCTTCACCTTTGCCCCACCCACGTGACCCACCAGCAGGCTCACTTGGACTATATTATACATTAATGTTGTCATGTCCACCACCACGTCCATCATCACTACCTTCGTATGCCTCCCCGTTCTGGCCCTGTTCACCTCCTTTTCGTGAGCCACTCTTGCTAGAAGATGATGTTTTATGCTGTTCATCTTCTTCTTCATGAGTGGCCAACCTTTGGCTTTGTCTTGTCTTTGCATGAGTGCTCTTATCCTTTGACTTTCGCGTGTATTGGAAAGTTGGTTTTGATCTTTCTCTAGCCCCCTCGATACGTTCTGAAGTAGAACGTGTCAACTCTGGACCACGGTTATGACCATGTCCCGAGCCTTGCGATGACGAGGTTGCTACACCCTTACCCTTATCGCGCGCTGATCGCGCTGTAGAAGTAGGCGTAGCAGGTCTAAAACTCGGATGCTGTGGTGGGGAAATATGTCCTTCATTCGACTGAAATTCTTCAACATCAGTCAATGCTTTATCGAGGAATGTTGTATCATTTAATACTGGCTCCACTCTTTCAGCCAACCATTTATCAAGAGGGTCATCTTCCTCGAATATATAATCCAAATTAATTGGTTCGTAGTCGCCGTTGTCTCTTCTCATTAGATTCTTTGCCCGTAACCTTATGTTGTAATGGACAAAGACCAACTTCTCCAACTTAGCCATAGTAAGGCGATTACGGGTCTTAGTGTGTATCAAGCTGAATGTGCTCCAATTCCTTTCACATCCCGAAGATGAGGCTGTTTGGCTCAATATTCTTTTTGTAAAAGATCTTAAATGTGGAACCTCATCACCAAATGTAGCCCACCATTCAGCTATGTTAAAAGACCAAAACAATAAAATCAATTGTTTGTTATAATTCATAAATTACTATATTTCATCTAATTTAAGTATTGAAATTTGAGAATAATACCTGGATCCATCTGCTTACGACCCAATATGGCTGCGTCTGATCCAAAACTACCTAGAGCGCTCTTGTAGTTTTTCAACTATAAAAGTTAAGATTTAGAAGTTAGCACTTAGCAGTTAGCACTTTTTCAAATTTCAACTAATCTGTGAATAATAATGTCATGATCTATGACATCTTTACCTGGTTAAGAATTGTAACTTGATATTGCGCGTTATTTGTCATAGCCTCTAACGTTTTTTTCAAGCCACGGAAAACTTCTTCGTGATTAGAAAAGTGTTTGCTATAGAAGCAGCTTGGGTTCAAGTAGTACGCTGCATGCCATGACGTCATTAAGTAATAAGTATTGATTATTAGATTCCAAAATAAAGTAATAAACAATAACTAGTTAGTATTCTATTTATAATAACCATAATAGATTAATAGTCGAAAATTACCTGCCTCATGTATGTCTTGATGCATCTGGTTGTCCCATCGATTATCAATGATTTTCCATATCTTCTTATAATAAGTCCCATACTTTCCTCTGGACCTTTGCTCTATAGCTAACTTTGCTCTATCCATGGCATCATACACAAAGCCCATTGTGGGCTTCGTATCAGCATCCACTAGTTTCAAAACCAAGACAAGAGGCTCGAGTAAGTCAGTAATTCGTTCTGCCCTGTTCCAAAAATCCTCCCCAAGAACAATCTATTGTACTTTGCGTGCCAAAGGTTGACGTGAAAATTTTGATTTCACATATGTTGTACTGGTCCACATCTGCATTATGTTAGCCTTGGCACGACAAAGACTCTCAAGGGCTACGAAGTGCGTAGCAAAGCGTGTGATACCGGGCCTCAAAATCTCACGACCCTCGTTCATTTCTCTTAGCAGATCTGTCATGAACTGATGGTTATAGATCAAAGATGTCACCATCTGTCCCTCATCAATAGTCTCACGGACATCATCTAATTTGCCAATGTCCTCCAACATGAGATCAATACAATGTGCCGCGCACGGCATCCAAATAATACCCTTACCCTTTTCACGCAATTTCTTCGCCGCGGCCTTAAAGTTAGGCGCATTATCTGTCACAATTGCAACAACATATTTGTGCCAATTGTTAACCATGGCCAAGGTATCATCAATTAAACTGTACAAATATTCAGCATCCATTCTATGTCCGCTTGTATCTACAGACCTGATAAAAACTGTTCCCGTTACACAGTAAGCCATGAAATTAATAATGTGCCGCCTATTGTTGCTTGTCCACCCATCACACATAAGCGTGCACCCATACTCCTCCCAAGTTTTGAAGTGATCTTTCAAGTATCTCCAATAATCAGAAACTTCCATGTCAAGATACTTTCCGCCAATCTCATAAGCGGATGGAGGTTTAACTCCAGGCCCCACCTCAGCTATAGTATCAACCATGGAGCGATAGTATGGTGAATTAGCAACATTCGGTGGAATCCGATTATAATGGAAGAACTTTGAGATGGCTCTCCCCATTTTCATGACTCTTAACTTTCATATCGCCCATGATAGAGCTACTAATCTTTGGTTGCTTTGTACTTTGAGACCAATGTAAGAATGGATCCATTGTCCCTCTCCTTGCTGTGTCCCAATAAGGGTCAGGAGGAGCTCTAGAAGAACCAGCCCCAGCCCGTGTCTCATCCATACGAGCCTGCTCAGAAGCAAATTGTTCACGGCTCGCTCTCAAAGCCCTCCTTAACTCCCTCGCCTCAACATCACCATCACCGTCAGAGTCATCCTCAGAAGTGTCAATCCTCTGCATATTTACAACCCTCTCATCAAATTTTTTCTTCTTTTATTTCTCATTCTTCTTTTCAAGCAACATGTCTCTCATTTGTTTCCTCACTTCAGTGGGAACATTTGCACATGGTTTAGCTTCCCCTTGTATACCTGCTAGGTGTTGTTTAAATCTGTGGATCCCACCACTGAGAATCTTATGACACCATTTGCATTTGACCTTATGACGGTCTCCTGCAACCATCTCCCCATGTTCCCATCCGGGGTTAACTTCTTTCTCTTTCTTTTTTGGGGTCATTTGTGATATAATCTATCTGAGTGATAGTAATCTGCACAATCATGAAAATCACATTCTTTTAACCAAACAATAGTTTGAAGTTCATCTACAAACAACCCACACATGTAATCATCTACTCTACATAATTTAAGAATGTAAAATGCAAAAAATCCATATTATTAATAATTATTTTTACAAGAAAAAATAAGAAAAATATTATTATTGCACATATATGCATAGATCTAGTGTTAGAACCATAGATCCATGTTATACAAACCCAAAATAATAATTTCATACAAAGAACATTAGTAAATAATAAAAAAAAATTCGGATTTCTCATTATTATTTTTTTTAAATTACATCATAATCATGAAAATCACATTCTTTTAACCAAACAATAGTTTGAATTTCATCTACAAATAACCCACACATGTAATCATCTACTCTACATAATATAAGAATGTAAAATGCAAAAAATCCATATTATTAATAATTATTTTTACAAGAAAAAGTAAGGAAAATATTATTATTGCACATATATGCATAGATCTGGTGTTAGAACCATAGATCCATGTTATACAAACCCAAAATAATAATTTCATACAAAGAACATAAGTAAATAATTAAAAAAAATTCGGATTTCTTAATTTAAAAAAAAAAAAAAACGACCCAAAAATTTAAAAAAAATGCATTTTTAGAAAAAATAATGATCCTCCAAACCATCTTCAAGCAATATCTTCATCTTAGCATCTTCTCTAAACCATATATGCATGTAGAATCAAGAAAACAAACCTCAAAGTTGAGAAATAAAAAAACCCTCTTTGATGTGAATAGTGGTTGGATTCTTTGGTAGGCTCGATCTTCAAAAATGGATGGATTTGATGATGTTTGATGCTTGAAACACAATTTGGAAGTAGTCTCCTTCACTCTCCACCAAGTAGAATAGAAAAAAAAAGAGAGCATTTTAGGGTTTTAAAGCCCCCCACTTCGTCGGGGGGGGGGGGGGGGGGACTCGGCTATACCGAGTCCATGGGACTCGGCTTGGTCCAGTCGACTCGAACTCGGCCGATTTTTTTTTCCTTGGGTAAAACTATGGGAAGTGGCCAACGAAGGTAGGTGTCGAACACAAGACCTCTCCGTTTCTTACGGCGCAGAGTTCTTAGTCAACTGAGATACTGACGTTCGATGCTTGAAAAGTGAGCAGTTTATGCCTACATGACCCAAGAATGCCTCTCTCTCTCTCTCTCTCTCTCTCTCTCTCCACCTAGAAAATACAAAAAAATGTGTGGGAGGTGGCGGTTGGTGTGTATGTTGGATGTCTCCTTCAGTGGATGTATCTTGGATGTCTCCTTCAAGTTCTCATTTGAAGAGGATTTAATTTCTAGTGACACCGCATTTCAATCTTTTTATCTTCTAAAGATATTTTCGAGTGCCCTCTCTCTCTCTCTCTCTCTCTCTCTCTCTCTCTCTCTCTCTCTCTCTCTCTCTCTCTCTCTCTCTCTCTCTCTCTCTCCACCTAGAAAATACAAAAAAATGTGTGTGGGAGGTGGCGGTTGGGGTGTATCTTGGATGTCTTCTTCAGTGGATGTATCTTGGATGTCTCCTTCAAGTTCTCATTTGAAGAGGATCCAATTTCTAGTGACTCCGCATTTCAATATTTTTATCTTCTAAAGATATTTTCGAGTGCCCTGTCTTATCTTTTTCAGCTGCAATAAGCCAAAATAACTATTTTCTAACTAGTTATTATTTTATTGTTACTGATAAGAACTATTATTTATTCTTCCTTTGGGTATTCAATTACGTTTTATTCCAAAGGTCTATGAGATTGTATAGGTAAGAATTTTCCTTAAGGTTTTGGCCATCCATGAATAATTCTCCAATTGATCACTCATCAAAATCCTTGGTTCGGGGCGAGCGTTATGCACCAAAATCTGTCAATATTTACATAGTTTAAATAGATGCATCCTGATAATTGCCACAAACCATTACCCGTGAGCAGAAGAAAGTGCCGCCACCACCTGAAGCATCACATGCAATATCCTTACGAGTTTTTTTAAAGCTACATTTGTATTCCTGCCTAGAAATGGAACCCATATTTACAATGAAGTTTGAATATTGGTGTGTTTGATCAGTGGAAGTTTGCATTTCTGTCACTGGGTCGCCCGGAATACCTTCACGACTCAGACATTGTATCTAGTCGTTTTCAGGTGTGTACAGATTTATATTTGTTGTGCTTTTTTTTTTTTCAACCAACAATTCATTGGGTTTCTTGACCTCGATTTAATCTAATCTGCCCGCAGAGAAGAGATGTGTATGGAGCTTGGGAGCAGTATCTTGGGTTGGAGCACTCAGACACTGCTCCAAAAAGGGTTTATACTGCCAATCAGGTAAGTTCTACTTATTGCAGTCAAATTTTTTCTGAAGCAAATGAAATGTTTCACACTGGTACAAGGTGTAGCAATATTTACTAGCCCATTTTAGTACATTTTTTGCCACTATTTCTTTGGCCCTTTTTTTCCCCACAGTAGTGTTTGACAGTTTTTGGGTTCTAGACTTCTAGTTCCATATCGCTTTAGGGCAGTACGATCTATAAGCCTTTCTCAATCGATTAGGGTAGCTCAACTTGTTTTTAGGAACACTTTCTCGTTGTTTTTAGGAACACTTTCTCAAGAGCCATGCCTATTACTGATTATTCCTTTTCATATTTTTGTGCATGTTTTTGGAGACTGAGCAGCGGACTGGCCAAAATGCTGAACCCTCCATTCAGTAGGGAGGAAATTGAATTGCATAATTTAATGGAATTATAATGTCTATACTTCCATCTCTTTTATCTTTTTTTTTTCTTTTTTTGAAGATGGTAATGGCAATTATAGTAAGGAAGAGCACCCACCCTAGGAATACATCACAAGGAAAGGAAGATAATGATGCAATCCATAGGCATCAATTACTGATGTTGCAACATTCAATCCAGTAATGCCTTATATTGGAAGAAGAAAGCTCTCAAGTCCTTTCATCACAGGAGCCCTAGATATACTTTTGACCCTGAGCATAAACGAAATTTCCTTTAATGATGCCAACTTATCTTGAAAAACCTTTCCAGCCCAGATGGACCAAAGAACAACCATAAAAATCCAGCTTCATAGAATATTTTCGATGCAGGCCAGACAACAGGTCGGCCAACCCAATGGATTCTAGCCACTAGGGCAACCTCACAAGAGGAGAAAACACCACAATTGAAGAGAAAACTCTCATAACTCAAAAGATTAATTGATGATAAGCATGTCCATTACAATGAGGCCAAACATTATTTTATAAAGGAGTTGGCTTGATCCCTAAGAAACTATATTTCCTAATATATGAATCATATCTAAAATAAAAAGGAAACAAACTAATATTAATAAAAAGACAAACCAAACTACTAAACCTATTGTCTGTTGATAGATCAATATCCCGAAGGATTGATCGAATCCAAGAGGATTCCAGCCACTAGGGCACAAACATAACCATGGAATAATCCATAAACTCACGTGACCAACTCAAGCAATTGATTTGATTAATTTGAAAAAGCATCTCTTACAATGGAGGGCTTCTCTATTTATAATGTAATAAAGACTCTAAAATAGTAAGTTACTAATCCTAATAAAACATTAAAACAAGAAACAATTCGTAATCAATCCTAAGATAAATATAGAATTCCATGGTAGCTTTCTTAGCTAATTGGGCCTGTGGGCTAAACCCAATGGACTGGGTTGGATGGCTGGGTCCATCATGTGGGCTTGGGCCCTTTTATCCTTCCGTACTGCATCAATTCTCCTCTGCTTGAAAAAACTCAACTCTTTTAACCTTCCGTACTGCATCAATTCTCCTCTGCTTGAAAAAACTCAACTCTGCCGAGTTGACAGTTTGATAATAAGGGAAAGAATTCGACCACAAATTCTGAAAAATGTCTGCCTAGGTCAAAAATCAATCGCATAAGCGTCTGTTTCTTCTTTTGATCTACATTCTCATGAAATGGCTTGGAAGTTTGATGGAGTCTTTTACTCCATTGAGAGGTAGATGTGAGGTTTTGCTTCTGATGATGTCTATATTGAGTTCGGATGTGTGATCTGACCATTAGAAGCTTCAGTGGTTGCCTTTGTACTGACGGAGCATGAACATTGATTATCTGTCGGTGATCGCTGATAATGAAGTCAATGTGAGGAACTTCATTTACTTGATCCGCTTGTGAAACTACTGGAATAATGGACTTGATTTTTCATGGCCCAATTGGATTTTCTGGAAGTGGTATGACAATTGGAACCACCGGATGTTCAATCTTCTCACTAACTTGATCAGAGTATTCAATGTTTGCTTTTCCTTGTTCATCTTCAACATTTTGCAGCTCTTGATTGACATTGCCTTGATCAATATTGTTTGTACTCACAAAATCATCTTTGCCATGAACTTGCTCTTTGATGTCATCCTTGATTTCTTCTGGCTTCACTTGTGGCGCAGTCATGGCTTCAGTTTCAATTGTTTGCTCTTTTTGTGACTTCTCTGTGGAAGGTGATGATGTAGAAGAAGACGGGGTTGTTGAATTCATTGGAACGAGCATAACCCTTTTTCCATTTCACAAAATGGTATATGTATTCGCCTCTTTATCATGGTGCACTTTTCGATCATAAAACCATGGACGTCCGAAAATAATATAAGCAATATTCAAATGGATCACATCACACCAAATTTTGTCCTCATAATGGCCCAATTTGAATGATACCAAACATCTATGAGTCACGGGGATAACCTGACCATTAGACCATGTGACTTCGTAGGGCTTAGGAATCTTCTCAATTGGCCAATGAAGTTTGTCAATGACCTCTTGCGCGACAAAATTCATTGCACTACCATTGTCAATAATCAAATTAGAGGACTTGTCTTCGACTCTTACCTTCGCGTGGAGTTTCTTAACCTGTCTGCATTCTTCTTCTTCCTTTTCACTTGTATTGAGCAGTCGGCGAATGACAATAGTGGGATTATCTTCTCCTGGGAAAAGTTTTTCCACAACATGAGCTTGAGCTTTGCTGAATTTGTCTTTCTTGACTCTGAGATTGACACATGCGAGATTTTCGAAGCATGTGCTCAACACGAATAGCTTCTTTGTACGCTTCTGGAATGGTTTCACAAAAATTTACTTTTGCTCGTATGTTTGGCTTTAACCCTTATTTATATCGAGCTCCATCATTCTTATCGCTCTCCGATAAGCCACATAAAATGTCCAACTCTTGATATCGAGAGGTATATTCATTTAACAGTTAATTTTCCTTGCTTCAAATTAATGTGCTGCTCAAAATAGAACTCTTTCTCGTGGTACTGATTTCCATATCTGAACTCATACATAACAACTTCAATGTGTCTCATGTTGATATGGATAAACATATATTGCTGCTTGAAGATGGACAATTGTCGAGCTAAATGGGCTAGATCGATGACACCCTAAAAGGGTCGGAGTGGAAACAGGCCCACCTGACTCATGCTACAAAATTCTGCAGGTTTTTCCTTTTTGTTGTGCTGTCTGTTAATGGGCTGGACTCGGGTTCGGGCTCATGTCAGGCCCGAAATCAGGTTAGGCCCAAACTGCCTAAGTCTGGCAAGTGTTACACACATGGGAGGAGGAAGAAAGCTTCTTTTCTTTTTGTTCTCTCTCAGGTCTCGTGTAGGGAAGGAAATAAGAGGGATTATGGCCTCTTACCTGCTTCACTCACAGAACAAAAACGAAGGGAGAGGGGGTGCTGGTTTGCGAGGCGTGCTGGGCGATCAACGTGAAGGCTAAAGCGGTGACGTTGCTGTGGAGGAAAAGACTACATGCAACTTGCAGAACACGCAAAGCAAATGCAGACTGCAAGACTATTATGAAGTTCGTACGAATGGTTTTCGACCCTGGAGGACCTTTCTTGAACTTGTGGTCAAATTCTCTCCCTTATTATCAAGCTGTCAACTCGCCGGAGTCGAGCTTTTTCGAGTGGGGGATAATTGATGAAGTACGGAAGGCTAAAAGGGCCCGGGCCCACATGATGGATTCCAGCCACTAGGGCAACCTCACAAGAGGAGAAAACACCATAATTGAAGAGAAAACTCTCATAACTCAAAAAGATTAATTGATAATAAGCATGTCCATTACAATGAGGCCTAACATCCTTTCATAAAGGATGTTGGCTTGATCCCTAAGCAACTATATATCTTAATATACGAATCATATCTAAAATAAAAAGGAAACTAACTAATATTAATCATAAACAAACCAAACTACTAAATAATATTCTCTAACTAAATGGATGTCCCCTTGGGCTATTGACTGGACCCAATGGGTTGGTCAACCTATTGTCTGCCCGGCATCAATTACTTTTTTATTTGGAATTCTAGAGCACCATTGCTAAAAAAGATGCATAACCATACCATTCAGAACCTGCGAACTCCAAATAGCTTGAGAAGAAATCCCACACCTGTTCTGTGAAGGAACAAGTGAATTAAAAGGTCAGGTTGAACATCTTTGGCAGTTTGGTGACAAACTACGAACACCCGATGAGAAGTAATCATATTTTCTTTTTCCAGAGGTTATTCCAAGTAAAATTCCGACCCAAAGCAGCTGTCTACGGAATTCTTATGCAGAGGTGGTGCTTCATCTTCCATGAATAAGCTGACAGTTTCATGATATCTACAGGGAAACAAAATACAAAACAAGATTGAATGGAATTGGTTTTTCTACCTTGAGGATCCACCATTGCATTTATAGATCAGAGATGCCCAATTTGGGCTACAATTACAATCTATCAAATCTCCTATTTTAGTATGTAGTGCTATACAAGATTGACTAGTATCACTATCAAATCTCCTATTTTAGTATGTAGTGCTGTACAAGATTGACTAGTATCAATCTATCAAATCTACTATTTTAGTATGTAGTGTTGTACAAGTTTGACTAGTCTACACTAAGATGGGCTTGCAGATGGGTCATGGGCTTTATAGGTCATTGACAGCCACCTACAAAAATGGTAAATTTTTTTTTATAACTACAAAATGGGTAAATTTGGCTGGACAAAATGATAGTCGAAAGATTTCACAGTTTAACATAACCTCTGGTTAAGGCTTCTAAACACGATAATCTGCTCCTTCCGTTGGCACATAAATGTCCTTAAGAATATGTGGCGGTTGGACCAATTGCGCTACTCAACCTAGGATTTCTCTTGAATGATGGGTTCCTGGCTAAACCCTGATATGTTTTATGATTTGTATCCAAATGATCAGAAACAACATCCAAAAGGTTAGCTGCTACTTGAGCCAAAAGTGGAAATTTTCATCAATGAGAAAAATCGATACACCACAGATCCTTCAAAACCTGACACAACAACCCGTCTTAACGTACAGGTGTTTCTGAGAGAAATTGATTGTTGATAGATCAGACTGCTCTCCAAACTCCAAAGAGCTGAAGACTGGTTACGAGGCTTTGAAAGAGGCTGGTTTTCATAGCCAATATCTATTAATGGACAAGTACCAATTCCATAGATCACTCTACTGCATTCCTAAGTGCCAAATCCATTTACTGGTTATAGCTGAATTCTCCACTTTGAGGATGGAAAGCCAATGCAACCTTCTTGGAGCGGCTTCAAACAACCTTCCAACCTACAATTTCGTATTTGTGGTGCTCATCCAAGTCACTGTAGAAAAGTTCCATTGGATCTTCATGATTCGATAATCGCAGCATCTGAACACTTGGAAACCATATGTGTAAATTAGTAGAGGGGGCAAAGCAGACTAGATAAGAGTTGTTTTCTCCAGAACCAACCTCTCCATGATGAAAGCTTCTTCTCAAAATGTTCTATAACAAAAGCCTGCAATAGAAGGATTACCTTCATCAAATGGAAGACTCAAATATGTAGAAGGTAGCATGCTAGGATATGATGATAAACACTGCCACCAGGGACTGCATTTCCAGGAAGCTCTTTCAGATCCTCATCAGTTTGGAGTTATTAAACGTAGGGCACCAATTCAAACCATGTCAAAATCCACTTTTAAGTCAACCTAATTCTGGCTTGCAGCGCAGAAGACTAATAGTGTCATCAGCAAACTGTGAAGTTCTGATACAGAAAACATTGGGTAACCCATCGATCTGCACATTCTTTATAAGCCTACCCAATGTCTACTGCAATGACAGACAAGAGTGGAGACTGTCACACAAGTGCACACATTCATGCATGCGTTTTGTGCTGAATATTTTTTATATTTTATCTCAAGATCTGCGTGCTTTGGTTATTGTTTTCGCATTTTACCGTGATAAAAATATTTAATAGATTATTAAATGCATCTACTTTCCATCGAGCTATATCAAAATCTCTCTTTTTTATCGGTAACATGACTTGAACCCGCAACCATTTTTTGTTGCAAAAATAATTAACTTCGAACTGTGCTAGGGGGGGGCTTGTCATATCAAAATATCAAAACCTGGATCGAATGGAGAAGACTATCCAGAGGGATTCTGTTTGTGGACCCCTGATCCATAGCCCACTGATTTGGATGGTTCATTGTAGGCCAGCAGAGCCCACAACAATTCCATGTCTCATATGATAATTCATTTGTCAGGCTATATGCACACCTGTTTTTTTCCCTGCCAAACTGTTGCACCTTTTTTTTTTTTGAAATTATTTTTGTGGGAAAATTTATCATCAGGCACCCACCCATGACATGATATGCCATTTGAAAAACAAAAAAGAAGAGAACCCTACACATTTTGTGGCTTTCATTACCAATGTTTCTTCCTTTTCGCAGAATCGCCTCACATTTGAGAAGCCGGTGAAAATCTACAACTAGAAAATAACAACTTACGGCTGCAAAAAGGCATTGGGCTCTGATGGTCCATATTGCAATTTTAAGTGTGAAGAAAACCCAAGTGCGTCCCAAGAAATATGAGAAGCTTTGAGAAGGTTTCAGGGTTTGTTATTAATTTCTGTGCCATGTATTCTTTCTAGTGTTGGATGGGAAGAGAACTGTAGTGAATGTGTGCGCGTATGTTTTTTATTGATGAGGACAGCAGCCTCACTTTCGAGCTTTTTTATTTTTATTTTTCTGTTATTTTTCTTCAAGGGCCCCTTGGGTGAGAGAGCCTGCCTCTCTCACCTTGATCTTCATTTCCACTGTATTTTTAGTTCATAAGAAGATTTTGGACTAGGGGAGATGTATACAGGGCATAGATTAGTTTGGATGCTGTTGGCCTTTTCCCTCGGTTCTTCATTTTCATTGTATACTTTTTTGTTTCTTATGGCTGCTGTGTTTTAGAGGGCCTGTATATTGTTTCGTTGCTACTGTGGTACCAAATTTATAGGGGTTAGTGTGAAAGGAAGAAGAAATAAGGGGGGCTGATAGAGTGATTTATAGCTCTGATCTTTTCTTCAAAATGAGATAAATGGCTTTTTTTTTTTTTTTGGTCTATGTGCTGCACATGAACCATGTGATGCGAGTTTCACATGGGAGTTGTAGGCGTTCCTGCCCAACCAGGTCGTTTCCAACTTTTTCATCCTTACTGGATGATATTAAGCCCAAGCCTGTCATGTAACATTTTGCTAGGAATCAGCCTCATTTAAAACTAAAAGCTCATTTTTGTATAACCCATTTGACTTGGATACAATGCTAATCACGCGAGGGTGAGTTTGGGTGGGTGAGGCGCCCTGAAACTTGATATTTATGTATGGGGCGCGCATAAGGTCTTTGAAGCGATATTGGAAAGGAGCTCAGTTCAAAAGGAGTAGCTTGAAAGTAATGAATGGTGGTGCTAAGAGCTTGTGTGTGTTTATTCTTTTTTCTTCTCGAGCAATAAAGGTCATCAAGACCTCGCTCTCTCTGTCCCCCCGTTAACTTCCCTTTACTTTTCTTCGCATGGATTTCTTGCCTGCAGGCGTCACCTTCAGAGGGGAATTGATGTTCGGGGTTCCTTCTGTTGCCGGACTTGCAGAAGGTGCCTCTCTTAGTAGCTTTCTTGCCTCGAAGAATGGATGGTGTTTTATTGGAAAAAAAAAGAGGTTCGATAGTCTTCAAAAGAGTATTCATGGTTTTCTCTTCAACAAACACCGGAGAGAGAGAGAGAGAGACAGAGACAGGAGTTCCAAACAGGCAGTCTAGTTTGTCTGCACCACTCGGTGCCATATAACAAACAAAATCCCTCTTACTGATAAACAAAGGGTGGACAAAGAAAAAGGGAGGAAAAACAAAAAGAACACCTTTGAGGTAGTAGTTATAATCCTAAGTTAGCCCAAAAAAAAAAAAAAAAAAAAAAAAGAAGTTAGCCAAAGTTTTATGCAGACCAAGAACTTCATTTCCAATGACTTGTTGAAAAGTTTTATGCCAAAAAAAAAAGTTTTATGCCATTTCCAAGTTTGTTGAAAAGCCATAGTAGGATGTTATTATTTCAGATGAGAATGCTTGGAGAATTAATTAAGCTCGGACAAGGTGGTCGTACTCCATCAGATATTCAATTTTTAAATGGTATGATTCCAGATTCGGCAGTTTCAATCTCTCTCCATTAGTTTGTCGCAAGTGATGTCTAGTTTATTTGAAAGTGTTGTAATGAAACTACTGGGGCCAACACAAATTCACGAGCCAACTCAACCCGACTAGATCCAACAAGTACCAGTATATTCCACGAACATCCTTTTTAACAAATTTCAAAATATACTAGGCTTTCCTTTCAATGTGATCCATTCCCGGGCCCAAAATGCCCAAACCAAACTTTGGCGAGCTGTATCTATTGGGTCATAACAGACTAGAATGAAGTTAGTTTTTGCATTATAATTAGTAGGGAAGATATGTTCGGTGGAGAAGGTCCCATCCCAGCATTGGACGGTCATTCATGTCGGATAGTTAGATCCCATTCGATTCTTGACAGCCGAGAGCTAATCTCTATTGCAAGGCCCATTAATCCGGCATATTCATGTGAGCTGACTTCTATCAGGTCAGAACATGGATAATTTACATTATTATTTGAACCGGGATCAAATAGCTTCCTCAATGAACCCTCACCCACCAACTTGGTTAGCCGGATTAGAATATGAGGTTCATGTCCTTGTCAGGGTGGAGCCTACGTCTATGCAAAAAAATAAAATAATAATAATAATAATAAAATAAATCAGCCAACAGCAGCAGTACAAATAAACGGTGCACATCTGTGTTTCATTATATAAATCGAACTGGGGTCCAAGACAGACTGGCCCACCATCAGAACGAGCCATTTAAACGTGGAATGTAGTAGTGATCAGTTTTTCACCAAGCTCATTGGAGAAGAGGCCCAACGGCAGCTCTAATGACATTGCAAGAACATCCACCATATAGGGCCCGGAAATAAGCACCATCCATGTCCCAATGTGAAAATTCACCCCATTACACATACCCAATCTAAGTCCCTCAACATCAGCGCTACAAACCTACAACTAGAGATTGATCCCCAGTTGTTTACGGGGGAAACCTGTTGAAGGCTAGAATCTTGCCTGCTGTCCTTTGGAAAACTTCCGTTCAGTGGCAACAACACCAACAGAAGGAACACCAAATTAATGTAATTTCTTATTACAAACGTGCATCATACGTACCAGAGGAAGTTCAACCAGTAACAGAAATATAGCGAAAAACATGGCCAAAGGAACTAGTTACCCTGTGACAATGTGAAGTTGTTATAGATATAGTTGATAAATATACGGAGAGTAATAAAGAAAGGACTTTTTAGCTCACACCGCAGGCAGAAACGATCTGGGGTTTGGGTCCCTCTGCTGCGCCTGCCTCAGATGCATGTTTAGAGCATAGTTATTTGCCTGCAGCACAGAGAAATATGAGACGGATTCAAAACAGACACCTTACAAAAGAAAATGTAAGATATCATCCATGCAACATGGGATGCATACTTCCAGCCTCGTTAATTCTTCATGCCGGATTGCCACCAACTGTTTCATTTCCTGCAACTTCCGGCTTCTTTCATCGTTCTGTGTCTTGAGAATATTGATTACTCCAATAAATAATTCAATTTGCTCTTTCAGCACATTTTCCTAATAAAACATTATCAAAACCATTTCAAGTAAATTGAGACTCGAATTCAACATCAAAACAAGCAGCAAAGAGGGTACAACCGAACATGTATGGGGATAAGGCTGATGCTAGAACTGTCAGGCACAAAAATACTAGAAACTCATGGCAATTAGATAATCAGTGGACTACAAAATAGTTACAGCTAAAAAAATGTTATTCAGGGAAGGAAGGCCCTGATGTGTAGTCTGAAAATTTTTGCTCATGTAGCAGCCCGGAAAAGAGGCCAAAAGGCAATGACGCATTAAGAGACAAGGCATTGAATCCCGATGAATGTGCCTGCCAACAGAAAACATGGATCATTCACCTCAAGGCCCAGTCTGAAAATTATTGCTCACCACAGACCATCTTCATCTAGCAGCATAAAAAGAGAACCAGAAGGGAGGAGGGATTAGGAGACAGGGCTATGAAACCAATGAATGTGGCTACCAACAGAAAATTTGGACAAATCATCTCAAAGGCCCCCTTGGATTGGAATCATCCAGAAATAAGAAAATAAAAATCTGAACAGCGAAATAGTAGTGTAGATCTATGTGTATTGTTTAGTATTATTACTTACACATGTATGAGGTTTCAAGCATGAAATAGTACAGCACAGCACAGCCTTGGAGCCTGTTTGTCTCAATAAAAAATGATGATGGCAGTCATAGTTGAATTCAAACCAGAGTTCATTCCTTTGTTTTTAAATGATAACTTGAATTAAAAGAAAAGGCTTTACAGTATAGAAGATTTATACTGAGAAGCAGCTGTTGGGGAACCCCGCAAAAAGAAAGCTGCCACCCAAAAGAGCCACAAAACAGGAAACAAAGCAAGGAAGGGCAACAATTCCCCTGAACCAAAAGAGAAGAGATGGATCCCTTATCAGGGAGCAGCAACATCCCTCCAATTGTACATCATGCAATCTAGAGAGAAGGGGTAGGCCAACAGGCATGGACTGGGTCCATTGACTCCATTGACAGATTAACATGGACTGGGTCAATGGGCCAGATACAAACATGTTAAGATTCTGTATCTCGCTCAAGAGGCCGTATCAGGCCCCAGTTCATAGGTAAAATGGAAGATAATGTCCACTTTTTATATATTTACATATGATCATATAAGATAAAAATACACTATATCTGATTATTAGACAAATTACATAAGTTGTCTAACGCTGGCCGGCAACGGCACCAGTAGGGAAAATTTGGCTATGCAGATTGATGGCCAAAGAGGAAGGGGTAGGCCAAAGAGGACGTGATGGAGGTAGTAAAAATAGATCTGAAAAAGTGAAACTTATCTGAGTATTTGGCTCAAGATAGATCACAATGGAGAAATAAAACTCATGTAGCCGGCCCCAACATAGTTGGGACAAGGCTTTGATGGAGGCCAAACAAGACGTAATGGAGGTAGTAAAAATAGATCTGAAGAAATGCAACTTATCTGAGGATTTGGCTCAAGATATATGACAATGGAGAAACATAATTCATGTAGCCGGTCCCAATATAGTTGGGACAAGGCTTTGATGATGACGACGACGTAAGATAAGTCGCACTAAAAAAATGTTATATCTCATGTTACATAAACATTATGTGAGAGAAGTTCACCGAGGGGGGAACAAAATGCAACCCTTGTGGGATGCTTTACATTTCTTGTTGGGAGAGAGAAAGAGAGAGGCCCTTGGAAATCAACAAAGATTGGTATGTGAAAACTGTACACTGGATTTCTGAGCTTTCATGTGAAGTTGGATGTGTAAGGAAACTAGCTAGCATCCATTCATACTTTACATGAAGGAAGCATTGATCGCATTACAACAAGGGAGAGAGGGTGTGCATTTACTTCCTTTTCCTTTCTCCTTTTCAAACCTTTGTACTAGGCCTGAAGATTCCCGAGGGAGCATCAGATCCAGGTCTTTATCAAACCTGGACCTAGACCTAATTGTCTGTCACTCATATTCCGCCAATTGACAGCACTAGAGAAAGCACGGAATAGAAGATGTCAGTCAGCACTGTATAGATTTTGCATATCAATGCTTGTGTAATAATAAACTTAAGGTGCATGTGGACAAAAAAATAAACTTAAGGTGCAACATACTATTCCTCAGTTTTTCATGAGATAAGCATATACTTGGTCAACAATGCATAATACCTTCTGTTGAAAGCTTTCAGCAGTCTCCGCACCTGGAAGGGATGCAATAGTTTTCTTCAAAACCTGCAATAGCCTTGAAGCACAAGCTTTCATCACTTCAGAACCATCCATATCAGAAGAATTCGTCAATTCACTCACAAGCAGCTCAACCCATTCAGAACCATTAGACGGGAGGTTGTTTTGAAAAGCTGCATCCTTTGAAGCAGGGTCTCCACCTGAGATATTCCAACCAAGTAAGACATACTAAATGTCTGTGCCTTGATAAATACCCAACCATTACTCCCAGAACATGCCAGCCACCCATGCGCTATGTGCTGCCAAGAGGTACCTCCATGGTTTTAGATTTTTGTCCGAGACCGGTTCGTATCGGCCACATTAAAAGTATCGCCAGTACGATAATTTGTTGGGAATCGGTCTCAGTATCGCCACATTAAAAGTCCCCAAAATATCACAAATTATCGGCGGATATGTCAAATTATAGGCCCTTACCGATATATTGGCCGATATTTTGAAAATATTGGCCAACTATGTTTAAAGCTTTTTTTTTTCAAAATATCGGCCAACTATGTTTAAAGCCTTTTTTTTTTTTTTTTTCTCATTTCTCATCTTCTACTTCTTTCTTCCTCCTTCCAAATGCATTTTTATCCCTCACCAATTTTATGAATTTCAAGTGGCCCCTCGGTCATCATCTCAATCTACTGAGGAGAGCTCATCATCTTATCAAGGGATCTTTCCATCTCAACCACAAAATCAACATGGCCATGGGTACAGGAGTGCAGCATAGGAGTTCAGATTATATTATTATAATACATACCAAAAAAAAAAGAAAGAAAAAGATGATGATATGATATCAAACTTGGGTGCCACTCCACTTGGAATTAAGCTATGCATTCAGTCCCTCCCCTCATTTCGGGTAAACCATAAATTTCTATTTGCTTTGTGCATTATCATATTATCATAATGTAATATGCTATCTTGATGCTCTTGAAATTCACAACTTACTTGATTGAGTGATGAGTATAAGCTTTAGTTTCTTAAATTTAACACGAATAGATAGCTCATAAGTCATGATTATGATTGCATTTTATAAAATTTGTGATATTTCAACTTATTTTTTGCTAACCCCAACATAGTTAGGACAAGGCTTTGATGATGATGATGACGATGACTCCAGAAAAATTTTAACAAATATCCAAAAAATCCAGAATATCATAAAATGTTGGAAAACAATGTTTTTTTTTTTTTTTTCCATTAGTAACTACTATAAATCAAAATATCGGCCCCCCTAAGTCATGACATCCTGTATCATTGTCTTATCTAAAACTGTATAGATTTTGTTTACAATTAAGTAGATTTAACTTGAAAAACAATATCCAAAAAATCCATAATATCATAAAATGCTCGAAAACAATGTTTTTTTTTTTTTTCCATTAGTAACTACTATAAATCAAAATATAGGCCCCCACAAGTCATGACATCCTACATTGCTGTCTTATCTGAAACTACAATTAAGGAGATTTACATGCTGTCATCATCATCAAAGCCTTGCCCCAACTATGTTGGGGTCGGCTACATGAATTATGTTTCTCTATTCTTATCTATCCTAAGCTAAATCCTCAGATAACTTGTACTTATTCAGATATGTTTTTACCACCTCGATGCATGTCCTCTTCAACCTACCCCCTCCCTTTGGTGGGCCATTAACCTGTAGAGCCAAACTTTTCCTTTACCAACACCGTTATCGGCCTACATTGGACATGTCAAAACCATCTCAATTGGGTTTCTCTAATTTTATCCCTTCTTAATGCTACCCCTAAATGCTCTCGAAAGCTTTCTCTAATTTTATCCCTTCTTAATGCTACCCCTAAATGCTCTCGAAAGCTCTCATTCTTAATTTTATCATTCCAAGTTTTACCACACATCTACCTCAACATTCTCATCTCTGCTACATCCATTTTGTGCATATGTTGCTTCTTGATTGGCCAACATTATGCTCCATAGGTCAGAGTTGCTCTAATCGCAGACCTGTAAAACTCATTGGCATTTGTCAGTCACAAAGCACTCCAAAAGCAAGTCTCCACTTCAACCATCCTGCTTTTATCTTATGTTTGACATCTTCATCAATCTCCCCATCCTTACTAATTATCAAGCCAACGTAATGAAATGAATCTCTTCATGGTATCTCCTGGTCTTCAACTCTCACAGTAATTTCAATTCTTTGTACATGCCCACTGAAGTTGCAATTCATATGTTTTTATCCTTGTACGGCTCATTTTAAAGTCTTTGGGTTCTAAAGTTCCCCAACATCTCTCGAGTTTTGCACTCACACCGTCTCCTAATTCATCCAACACTATATTATCAGCAAACAATATACGCCAAGGTACCTCATCTTGAATATGAGCAATTAACTCATCCATAATCTGTACAAACAGATAAGGACTTAGGGCCGACCCCTGATGCGAACTTATGGTCACTGGGAACTCACGTGTCTCTATTTAAGGCAGTTCTCACGCTCATTACCGGTCCTTCATACACGTCTTTAAAATTTAACTATAACCTCATGGAACATTCCCTTTATTTAAAGCTCACCAAATTAAATCTCTAGATACCGTATCATAAGCTTTTTCTAGATCGATCAAGACCATATGCAGATTTTTCCTCTTCACTCGATATTTTTCCATTAACTGCTTAAGTGAGAAGATAGTTTCCATAGTCGACCTCAATTTTATTTTCGGAGTTAAAATAATCACAACCCGCGACTGCGATGTACCGCAAACCGCAACTGATACCGATACAATATTGTTTTTAGGGTCGGCCGGTGCCACAATTTTAAACCATGGGTACTCACTACCTCTCACGAATTGGAGTGAGAAGTAACCTTTTTACCACCATGTGGGACACGCCATGACAAATCCAACCCCCACACTCACTAACCCCCATGAATTAGCACTTACCCTAATTCGGCACTAATCTGATTGATAATCACCGTTGGCTTAAATTACAGCAATTAAGTTACTTTTTAAATGAAACTTGTGGAGACACTTTAAGTTTCGCTTTCACTCCATCTATCGATTCAGTCACCAACACTATCATCTATACAGTAGACACCAAGGTACCTCCTCTTGAGTAAGAGCAATTAACCTATCCATAATAAGTGCAAAGAGAAAAAGAGCTTGAAGTTGAATGCAAAACTATACCTATCTCTCCATAGATAGTTCTCACCCTCATTACCACTCCCTCATACATGATTTCAGTGATATATATAACCCCTCTTCGGAAACTTCATTATCTAAAACCCATCGAATCAAATTTCTATGTACCATCTCGTAGGCTTTCTCTCAATCGATGAAGACCATATGAATATATTTCCTCTTCTCTCTATCTTTCTCCATTGATTGCCTAAATGAGCATTCATGAAGTTGGCCTCAAAACGGCTAGGACAAGGCTGATAACAACGACGATGATGATACTATCATTTTTAATTCTTTTAAACTAATAATTTTTGTGACATTTTCTGAATAATATCCCAAAAAAACAAATTTGAAAATATGTTGACATTTCCTAAACTTCACCAGTTTTTACTGCCAGTCCCAAGCCCAGATAAAGGAGGAGGGTTGCGTTAAGTAGATTGACAGCTAGCGTAAATTTTTATCACAACCCAAACATGAATTTTGAGATAACATTTTGTGATCATGCTAAGGCGTTCCTTGCTTTAAGCGACGAACTGCAAGGCGCCCAGTTGCAGCAAAAAGTAGGCAATGGTTACTGCACCATGCTAGACAAGTTGGGTAAAGAGGTTAGTCCAGAAGAAGAAGAGGATTTGACTTGCTACTTGGAATATAGGAACCTTGATAGGCAAGAGCATGGAGTTGGTTGAAACAAAAAGAAGAGTTAATCTAGCATGTCTATAGGAGATAGATATTTAAAATGATTTGGATTTAAGATATGGGCTACACAGATGGATTTATAAATCATAAGGATGGGGCTAAATATTAACATTAAATCTTAACATATTTAATACCCAAAGATTAAACGGTGACAAGAGATGTTATGACTTACAGGATCTCATATTTTGGTCAATATATACCGATGAAAAAAATGCTTTCAAGCATTTTTCAATATTCTAAATTTTTTGGATATGTTTCTCTGGGCTGAAAAATGAAAGAAAAGGCAGCCACAAAATACCTCATCATTCTGACATATGAAGGAAATGTCCGAAAACTGCAATGTATCTTTTTCAGGGTCAACCTCGATGGTAACCATGACTTTGAACCAAGGTGATAATGCCTAAAGAGAATCTCTAACATATTTTGCGGTTTATCTCTATGTATCTTCAACTTGTGATTATTTAGCGGATTCTTTGTAGAGCATTAGGATTAATTAACGACTCAGAGAGAGAGAGAGAAAAGAGGATTAAAGAACATAAATTTCCCATGGCAACTAAGAAAACAATGTATCAAATTTCCACCAAGCATTCAATTTGAGCTTAATGCCCCCATCCCGTTGAGCATAAGCAACATCAATAAAAAAAGGCAAACATGAGATGAGACCTTAGGAAACACCAATAATACAAACCAATTGTTTGGAAGGACAGTTGGCTTTAAGCCCCTACACCAGCTTGTAATGAAAGAAAAGTTGGCCAGGAAATACCTCTCCATTCTAACTATGAAGCAGATTTTTAATAGTTAAGTAATCTTTCAAGCGACATTAAAAACTAAATGAATTAAATTATCGCAACCAAATAAAAGGCATCAACACATGGATGCCCCAAACCAAGGTCAAAGGTAGATGAGAAAAAGGAAGAATCAGAAACATAAAAAATTAGAATGGCAGCCTACTAATATATAATGCAACAAGTTGCATATATCCAATTTTCATTATGGTACCTCATGAGATCTTCGAAAATTAGCCATTATCATCTTCGTTGTCATCATTGAAGCCTTATCCCATCTAGTTGAGAGCTGGCTTTGTGAGTTCTAACTCTCCATTTAACTCTATTTGCAACAATTTTCTCAATAACTCCACAATCCATGACGACTTTTCTCACTACTTCATTAAAAATATTTAACGTCTCTCCTTTTCCTAGTTCCTTGAACATATAAATCTTCAATATATCTGACAGGGGTTGTTTCGTGTTCTGTATGTGTGTCCTATGCCCAAACCATTTCAAATAAAATTTGTTAATCCACTTTATTGGAGCTATCTGGGGGAGTTAACTCTTAATTCTTAACTATATATTTTCTTGCAACTTCATATGTAACTCTTAGTATGTGCATCTCTCCAACATGTACTTTTGATTCTTCTCATTTCATCATTGCCCACATTCAACTCCATATAGCATAGAAGCCCAGCAAGTCTAAGGGTCATGTTCTTAAAAAGCCCCTTTAATCGTAGGGCAGTAGATGATTGCACAACCTCTGTCCACCCAGCACTTATCATATTTGCTATGTCCTCTTGCTTGACTCTTTGCCCACCCAGCACTTATCATATTTGTTTTCTCAGTAACTCCACAATCCATCGTGACTTTTCTCACTAATTCATTAAAAATATTAACGTCTCTCCTTTTCCTAGTTTCTTGAACATATAAATCTTCAATATATCTTACAGGGGTTGTTTTGTGTTCTGTATGTGTGTCTTATGCCCAAACCATTTCAAATAAAAAAATTTAATCCACTTTATTGAAGATATCTGGGGGAGTTAACTCTTAATTCTTAATTTTATAATTTCTTGCAACTTCATATGTTACTCTTAGTATGTGCATCTCTACATGTACTTTTGATTCTTCTCATTTCTTCATTGCCCCACATTCAATTTCATATAACATAGCAGCCCAGCAGGTCTAAGGGTCATGTTCTTAAAAAGTCCCTTTAATCGTAGGGCAGTTGATGATTGTACAACAATCCACTTGCTTGACTCTTTTCCCACCCAGCACTTATCATATTTGCTATGTCCATTTGAACCCTTCATTTTACTAAAAAGTTGCTCTAAGTACCATATACTATCAAACGTCCCCACTCAAATACGCTGAACTTGTATATCATATATTATGGTTTTGATATGCTAATTTCAACCCACTTGACTCTAAAGGTCTCCAAAGATGGATTATTATATTAGTATTAGCAAACTTATAGCAAATTAAATGGGAAATAAGATACAAATCAACCTATTATAGCATAATTCAGTGATCAATGATGGCAACCCCTAACCCCAAGGGGTAGCTCAGTTGGCCTAGGACCACAGTTTGCTCCCGGAGGTTGAGGGTTCGAAACTGCGCTACCACATTGGAGTCGCAGGGGATTTACCCGGCTCCCCCAGGCTCGAAGGGATTAGTCTAGCCCAAAGGGTTGGGACATCCTCTGTTATCAAAATTAAAAATTAAAAAAATTATGGCAACCCCTTCATGAGAAATTACAAAGGATTTAAAAACTCAAGGGTAAGAACGGACTCAAATATCCTCTACATTGCTTCCTTCCTATCGGCAACAAAAAATACTCATTCAAAGATGGAAATGATACAATAAAGACCTATAAAATATATTATCTATCAGAGGAAAAAAAAACAGTAGATCTAAAGTATAAGAGAAAGTTGCAGTAACCTGTTTTTGGGGTCATGTCTAAAACTGGTCCATACGCATTTCACAAAATTCCAATCCACCCAGGTTTTTTGTTGTTTTTTTAAAGCAAATGAAGAATTTTTCTAAAATCCAGAAGAGAGATGTACAACAGAAGCTGGATTCAAAAACAGGTATCAACAAAGGCCAGAACTGCAAACACTGTCAAGCACGAAAGCAAACAAATTCACCCATTTATGATGTGAAGACAACTTCTTGGATAGTCAAAAACATTGTTGTGAGAGAATACAAGCACAAGAAGGTGGGAACATTTCTGCTTCCGGAGGGTCTAATGAGGAAGACTAGCCAAGGTCCCAGGTCAAGAGACAATCTTGCCAATGGGTCACTTTGGACCTTTAATACCTACCAACACTTCCATGAAAGTCCGTTCGTAATTTTTTTAATAGCGAATTACATTTTTTTTAACTTTTTCATAGTAATAATAATATGCATAATCATATATTTATCCATCCTCCTTACAAGTAAACGAGGACTGAGAGATTCCATAAAATTTCAACACACCTAAAATTGAACCCTCCTCATTACAAGTAAACGAGGACCGAGGTACATAATCATATATTTATCCATCCTCATTACAAGTAAACGAGGACCGAGAGATTCCATATAATTACAACACACTTGAACCATCCTCATTACAAGTAAACGAGGACCGAGGTATTCCATTTTATTAAAGTTAACTATTAAAAAATTATGAATGGACTTTTCATGGAAGTGTTGGTATTATAGGTCCAAAGTGATCAGCTAGCAAGATTGTCTCTTGACCTGGTACCTTGGCAAGTATTCCTCATTAGACCCTCTGGAAGCAGAAATGTTCTCACCTTCTTGCACTTGTATTCTCTTGCAACAATGTTTTTGGCAATCCAAGAAGTTATCTTAACATCATAACTGGGTGAATTTGATATGTTAGGAAGTTCAAATCAAGAACATTTCTGAAAATATAAATCCCAATAACAACCAAACAATAATAATTTGACACATACTTGGAGCACATTATACATATCAACAAGTGTACCTTGAGATAGAAATTGATCATATGAACCCATTCCCAAATTGGACTTGGTGTCAGCAGAACCTAAGCAAAGTTCATTCAAAGTTCTAATAACAGAATCCAAATCGTTGCCACACGCTTCTAACGCTCTCCCAAGAAGCTGAGATAATTATAAAAGATTAGCTAAAAACTATTTGATTAACTACCTGCTCAAAGAATCACACAGATGATACACATTGATGCAGATATATCAGATGTGATATCATCCTCGTCAGCAATAATAAATACATCAAAATGTAAAGGTAACTACTCAAAGGAAAATCATGGGTTTCATAAAACTAAGAGTATTTGCAGTAAATGTTTACAAAAACTTGTATGCTGTTTCAGAAAGCTACAGAGGAAACTCAGGGCTTGTCAGTGCAAGCAGTTCCTCATCATTCAGAAAGAAAAAAGGAGTTCATTCACCAATACCACATACTCCAATCAAAACTATCATATGGGAAAAACCCAAATAAAAAAAGTATTTCTATGCCATAAAATGCATTAGATCGGACTTTGTTTCTTCCTTTCCGGGAAATAAATTACCATATTCTTTGATCACTAATTAATTTTGGACTCAGAACTCTGAAAACAGTATCAGACCACATGTGACTTACATCTTTGGACACCCAGAATATGCATGAGGGGATAAAAGTTTACCCATACCACCAAAAATTCAAATGGATTATAAGTTAAGGTTTATCAAACACTAATTTTTACCATAAATAACCTATATCATACACTATCATCTCTCTTCATTTTCCATCCAAATCATTTGTCAGCAGTTACATATGAGATATGAAATAATGAAAGTAGTATTTATATATAAAATTAGGATTTACATGTGTAACATTTGCATGTGTAATAATAACATATGATAAACAAATTACCATGTTTATTTGGAAGCACCAATTACACGAGTAAATGACATGGGGACCCATGAAAGAGAGCAGCAATAAAGGATCTTTATTAGTTTTTATACAATTTTAACGGGCCCCATAATCCAAAAACTTTTCTATATCGGATATATTGGGTCTCAAACACGGAATTGAATTGGGTGTCCACAACAGTGCATAAAATAAAGGAATGGGATTAAACTGTGTTTGTGTCCTTTGAACATTTCTCAACATCTATGAGGATCTAAGATACTAAAATTCATGCAATGAGGTTTATCATATCTAAAAGAGTATTGATAGGATTGGATCATAAACTGGGGGGTCACGAATGTGCAGATAATTAGAAAGTGGGATAATTTTTTTCATTTTTTTTTTCATGTGTGTTTTTAACATGTTTCTCAAAATTCGCGAGGATCCAAGATATGAAACTTAACATCTTAAACTTTAGCATGTGTATGAGAACACTGAATGATTTGGATCATGAATTGGGGACCCACAAATGGCAAAAAATCAGATCTATGGGATGGGGATCTTTGGTCATTTTTCACATATTTTCTAAATGCAATCGCTGTGCAAAGACTATACGTTGGAGAGCAAAGCCTCATTTGTTTTCTTTTCCTTTTGCAAAAAGAAGGAGATTCATTAAACTACATATTTTAGTGCCTTTTGCGAGCGGGATGTGAAAGTGAGTTTCAAACCTACTTGGGTCTGAAAACTTTCTTATGAGGATGACCTTATTTGGCACCATTTTCACACCCAGATTTATGCATGCGATGCGTAGATGAGAGCAAGAAAATGTGTATATGCATATACGGAGGAGAGATCGGGAACAGTTATGGCTGAGGGGAAGTGGGTTCAAGTTCAAAGCAAGAGAAATAAGAAGTACAGGAAGATCAGGTGGGAGGACTTAATCTCTGTGTTCGTGAGTAATTTGCCGGAAAACACTGCCGTGGACTGGCTTCGGTCTGTCTTTTCTCCCTACGGATACATTTATGATGCTTTCATTCCTGCTAAAAGCAGAAGGGGGAAGGGTTTCTGTTTTGGTTTTGTGAGGGTTCAGGGAGACAGCTACAACGGCAGTGCAGAGAATGAATGGGAGGTCTGTTGGAGGCAGGAGTCTGTTAGTGAAGGTGGCTAGCTTTGGTTGGTCACAGAGAGCAGGTCCTAGAAAGCTCAACAGCTCGGAGGTGAACATGCATCGTTCTGTGGAAGGTTTTAGTAGTCAAGGTGCAGGGGAAGGAGTCTCCAAGAGTTTCGTTTCAAAGCCTATTATTGGGATGTCCTATTCAGATGCAGTCAAGGGTAAACATCCTATCTCTTGTAGTTCGGTTATGGTAGGAAGGGAGATTGTAGCAGCCAACTCCAAGTGGCTGTGTAACAGTCTGATCAGGGAGGTGAAGTGGGTTGGAGTCATTCCCTCTATTCTAGGTCTCTGTGCTTCATATGGGTTGGAGGATGTGAAGATGGCAAAACTGGGAGGTAATAAGATTCTTCTTTCTTTCGGAGATGTGGAGGAGGCTCTTTCCATCTTCAAAGAGTTCGATCTTCAATTTTCTGATGTGTTCTATTCCTTGGAGAGATGGGTGCCTGGTCCTAATCTCTCAGTTAGAACAGTTTGGATGAGATGTTTTGGAGTTCCCCTTCATGCATGGAATCCTTTAATCTTTGAGGAGATTGGTGGCCTGTTTGGAGAGGTTTTGGGGGTGGCAAAGGAGACTGAAGAGAGATCGGAGCTCCTTTTTGGGAGGGTTTGCATCAAAACAGAGTCTCACCAATTCCTTAATCATTTGGCGGACCTTGTCATCTTCGGGAATATCTTCCCTATTACAGTCAGGGAGGAGATTGTGGAGTTCGGATGTCCTAGTGTTCCTAGACAGGAAATCGTGTCTGTGTTGGGTACTAGAGATGCAGATGATGATGCACAAAGGAAGGAGATGGACTCATCCTCAAGCTCCTCAGAGACAGAGTATTCACAAGCAGGCCAAGCTCTTCAGAGAAGGGCTGCTGGAGATATTGTTTTTCACCGCAGTCAATGGGGTTCATCCTCTTCATCGCCGGAGAAGGCAGCGGTCGCCGGGAATCTTCATCTTCCCTACCCTGCTAGGTCCGGCAGCTCGTCAGAGAGCATGCGTTGTCCGCAGTTTTCTAGGGAGGAGCGCTCGCCAATCCGTCTCCTATCTAAGGAAGTTAGGGTGGAGGGGGCTATGGCTAGGGAGAAGGTTTATCATAGAAGAGGTCAGGGGAGGGGCATGGACCCTGGTGCTGATCTCTTCAGTGTCTCTATGGCAGAAGGGATAGCGTGTTGTAGGCATGGGAATAGGTCTGCAGCAAAGAAAGGCAACAGTGCCATCCACGTGCTTCCAATTGGCTCGGCCAAACCCTTCACTGGTAGAGGAGGATGTGAGATGGCCAGTGTGGATATCCAGTTACTGGATAGGATGGAGAAAATTAATGTTTCAGTTTCATTGGGAGCTAATAGCTGTCCTAATGACTTGGCAAAATGCTTAGCCAGATGTGCCTAGTCCCTTGCCCGCCAGTACGAGGTTGGTCAATCAGTGGGTCCCATTTCACCTCAGTTTGAAAGCAGCTCAAGGGAAGCGGGCTTGGGCTTTTTTGTTAAGCCTGTTTTTGCTAATAAAGGCCCGGCTATTCTTTCCACCCAATTGGAAAGCCATTTTTCTGCCTCTTCCAATCAAGAGCCTTCTGATATTATTGTTGCTCAGCAGTTATCTTATTGTTCCTCAAAGGGTTGGAAGGGTAGTAAGGGGGGTGCTAAAGCTAAGAGATCAGTTTCATTCCCTCTTGTAAAAGCTAAGCTTGAGAAGTTAAATGAAGCCTTTAGGGGGAGAGAGGGCAATGCTCCTTCTAGGAGGAAGGTGGCTGCAGCTTTTGCTGCTTCTTCCTTCAGGGGGGCCTTGAGTGGGTCTGAATCTGATGGTCACCAGGAGAATTTTACGAGATTGGAACTAAGTCCGGGTCAGTTGGCGGATACAATAAGGAGGTCTCTCGCACCGAAGCGTTGGAGGTGGGTCGTGTGGGTAAAAACAGCTAGGGCTTTGCTTTGGCTCACATGAACAAGATATCTTGCACCGTATTGAAGTATTGGAAGCAGAAGCTACTAATGGCAAGGGTGAGGAGGATGGTGGGTTTTATCAAGCGCGGATTGGAAGCGCAAAGACAGCTTAAAGGGCTGCAAAAATTAGGGGTGTGTCTTTACTGTGTTTATTCATGATTATCATCAGTTGGAATATCAGAGGGCTTGGGAAGCCAGCGAAAAGGGCGGCAGTAAGGAGCTTAGTTAGGATGCATAAGGTTGATTTATTGCTCTTGCAAGAGACGAAAATCCATAAAGATGTTGAAAGTATTATTTATAGTGTTTGGGGCTCTAGAAGGTGTGGTTGGGAGTGGGTGCCTTCAGTGGGAGCCTCTGGGGGGCCTAATCTCAATTTGGAATGAGATGTTCTTAGGAAGGAGGATGTTTCCTTTTCCCAAAGGGTGTTAGCTATTAAATTCCTTTCGGTGCTTGATAATTTTAGGTGGGCAGTTGCTAATGTCTATGGGCCGAATGATGATTCTAGTAGGGGTCAATTCTGGGATGACATATCTTCAGCTCGTATGCTTTGGTCAGTGCCCTGGTGTGTTGGTGGGGATTTTAATATGGTGCGGTCTCCCCAGGAGAAAAGGGGGGCCTCATTCTTGTCTCGTAGCATGGCAAGGTTTTCAGATTTCATTGAAAGTAATGAGTTCATAGATTTGCCTCTTTCTAAGTCAAAGTTTACTTGGTCTAATAACCAGGTTAGAGTGGTTGTGAGCAGAATTGACCGCTTCTTGGTGTCTAAAGAATGGGAAGAAAGTTTTGTTGCGGCTGTTCAAACAGCTTTGCCTAGAAGTACTTCAGACCATAGGCCTATCAAGCTTAGCTCTAATGAGGTTGATTGGGGTCCAAGACCTTTTAGGTTCAAGAACTGCCGGTTATTGCATAAGGACTTTTTACCTTTAGTCAAAGGTTGGTGGGAGCAGTCTGATGTGCAAGGTTATGCGGGTTTCAGGTTAGTGAAAAAACTTCAAATTCTCAAAGGTAAGATCAAGGTGTGCAATAAGGAGGTGTTTGGGAGGCTTGAAGCTTCTAGAATTTCAGCGGTAAAGGAGATTGAGAAGTGGGATTTATTAGAGGAAAATAGAGGTTTGAATCAAGAAGAGAGGGAGGCCAAGGGAGTTCTTGTCAAAAAAATTTGGGATCTGGATCGTTTGAGGAAATCTCTTGGAGGCAAAAGTCTAGAGCTCTGTGGTTGAAGGAAGGGGACAAAAATACGAAGTTTTTTCATCGAGTAGCTAATGCTAGAACAAGGATAAACTTCATTGGTAAAATTCGAAGAGGTAACGGTTTCACCAATGTGCCTGCCCAAGTCAAAGAAGGGATTGCTTGCCACTTTGAGAGGTTGTATTCAAGTGAAGTCTTTCCTAGGCCTACCCTGGATGGAATGTCCTTCCCTGTTATGTCTGACAATGATAGGAGGTGGTTGGAAAGAGAGTTTGAGGAAGGAGAGATCCAAGCAGCTATGTTTGAATGTGGGGGAGAAAAAGCGCCAGGGCCGGATGGATTCAATTTCTCTTTTCTTAAGGCGGCTTGGGATGTAGACAAACAAGACTTCTGCAACATGTTGTCAGAGTTTCATAGGAGGGGTAGATTGAGCAAAGAGATTAATGCAACTTTTCTTACTCTAATTCTGAAAGTTCTTAATCCGGAGGATCTGAGAGAGTATAGACCTATACGTTTGGTGGGCTGTGTCTACAAGTTGTTGTCAAAGATTCTGGCAAATAGATTGAAAAAGGTCTTGCCTTCTATTATAGGCCCTTTCCAAGGGGCTTTTGTGCTAAACAGGCAAATTCTTGAAGGAGTTCTTATTGCTAATGAGCTCATTCACACTCGAAAACAATCTAAGAAAGCGGGCGTTATCTTTAAAATAGATATGGAAAAGGCATATGACCATGTGGAATGGGGCTTTGTGGATTACATGTTGAGGAGGTTTGGTTTTGGGGGAAGGTGGTGTGCTTGGATTCAGGAATGTATTTCTTCTTCTTCTTTCTCTGTCTTGGTCAACGGTTCTCCTTCACGCTTGTTCAGAGCTTCTATGGGGCTTAGACAAGGTGATCCTATCTCTCCCTTTTTATTTACCATAGTGGTGGAAGCTCTCAGTGCTCTGCTGTCCAAGGCCAAGGAGTGTGGGATCTTGGAAGGCTTTGAGGTTGGCAGAGGGGTAGAAGCTATTACTCACCTTCAGTTCGCAGATGACACCATCTTGTTTAGCTCTACAAGATGGGAGGAGGTTGTAGTCTTCAAGAGGATTCTCAGGTGTTTTGAGCTCTGCTCAGGTTTAAAGATAAATCTTGCCAAGAGTCTAATGGTGGGGGTTGGGTCGACGGATGAAGAGATTCAAACTTTAGCATCAAAGTTTCACTGCAAATATGGTAAATTGCCTCTGCTTTATCTGGGTTTGCCTATTGGGGGCAAAGTGAGATCTCAAAAGGTGTGGGATCCAGTGGTGGAAAATTTCAAGAAGAAATTGTCTACGTGGAAAAGAAATTATCTTTCCTTAGGAGGAAGAATCACCTTAATCAAAGCTTCCTTATCTAATTTGCCGGCGTATTATATGTCCTTGTTGCGTATGCCGGTGGCGGTCAAGGAGAAGTTGGACCGTTTAAGGAGGGATTTTCTATGGGGAGGGAGGAGTGACAAAAGAAAGTTGCATCTTGTTAAGTGGGAGGATGTGGTAAAGTCTAAGGTCGCTGGGGGATTGGGGTTGTGTAACTTGGAATTTAGAAATTGGGCTCTTTTGGCTAAGTGGTGGTGGAGGTTTTGGGATGAGAGGGAGGCCTTATGGAGGAGAGTCATTAGGGCTAAATATGGAGAAGATATTTGGGGTTGGGAGCCTAGTAGAGTTCCTAGGCATCGTTTGTCAGGTCTATGGGGTAATATTTTGAGGTTTGAAGATCCGTCTTTCGCGGGGAGAGAGTTATTTAGGAGGGGGGTTGGTTTCAAAGTGTAGGAGGGAAGTCGTGTTCGTTTTTGGGTTGATCATTGGGTGGGGCTAGGTCCTTTGTCCCTGTCTTTTCCTAGATTGTTCAGATTGGTGGTCAACAAGTGGGCCTTGGTCAAAGATTGTTATGTGGGTGGGGTCTTGGGATGTATCCTTCAGGAGGGTCTTGCGTCCATTTGAGGAGGCTGAGTTTGGGTCTTTGAAGAATCTTCTTTCTAATGTTTTCTTTTGCAGGGATGTTGTCGATTCTCGTATTTGGATGCCTTGCTCCTCCAGTGCCTTTTCTTGTAAGTAATTTTATAAGGAATTGGAGGGCTTTCCAAGTTTCAAAGCTTCAGCTTCTTTGTCTTGGTTAGGCTTGGTTCCTCCTAGGGCAGAAGTTTTCATATGGCTGGCTTTATTCGAAAAAGTTTCTACGGCAGACAACCTCAGAAGAAGAGGACTGACTTCAATGGCTATTTCAAACATATGCGTGTTGTGTGGGAAGGTCAATGAGACGGTAGACCACTTATTTGTGTATTGCGAGTTCTCTTATTCTTTGTGGTGTAGGTTTCTAGCGCGATGTGGTGTTCTTTGGAGTATCCCAAGGTCGTTGGTTGGGCTAGTTGAAGCGTGGAGGTTTTCTTCTTTTTTTGGTAGTGGTTTGATTCTCTGGAGGATGATTCCTTTTGCTATTTTGTGGTCCGTGTGGAAAGAAAGGAACAATAGAATTTTCAGAAGGTCTTTGTTGCCCATGGAATAGTTAGAGCAATTGGTGGTGATTCAAATTGCAAAATGGGCTTCCTTCAAGAAGGAGTTTGACGCTTCAAAAGTTTATGGTGTGTTGCATAATTGGGAGGCTTCATTATATTGTGGGGTGAAGAAGGTGAAAAAGGTGGTGCTTTGGGCTCCTCCCAATGTAGGGGTGTTGAAGTTTAATGTGGATGGGGCAGCTAAAGGAAAGCCTGGGCCAGCGGGTATTGGTGGGGTGCTTCATGACAGTGGAGGGCTTGTGTTGGTAATGTTCTCCAAGCATGTTGGGACTATGAAGTCTAATGAGGCGGAGGTGTTAGCTATCTTAGAAGTAGTTAGAATTTTTGCATCTTCCTCATTTAATTCAAGGTTAGAGGTGGAAAGTGATTCTCTCAATGCTATTTCGTGGGTGTCCTCTTCGGCTGTCATTCCCTTAGAAATTTCAATTTTACCTTAATGAGATTAGAGCTTTAGCATCCTCGATTCAAGTAAAGTTTCAACACGTTGGGAGGTCGGCTAATGGTTTTGCTGATTCGTTAGCTAAGCAAGGGGTGGATAGATCTTCTAATTTGGTGGCTTTGATTATGTGGTGTTTCTTTGTCTTCTGCTTTTCCTTTTCGTGGTATAATTCTTTTATACCATCGTGCTTTTTCTATTTGTTTGGTGGTTTTCTTGTATCTGGCTTTCTCTTTTAATTTAATTTATCGTTACTGATAAAAAAAAATAAACGATATTAGGCATGTTCACCCTCCAGAGGAAGATCTTTGTTTTTTGTTTTTTAATGGTGTCTAACACTACTTGAAAAAACTTAAAAGGAAGAACTCAATTAATTGTGTGTAAGGAATACTTAACATGTCACATGCAGGAAGAGTTTATCAAACGAATGCAAGTAAAGATGTTGATAATGCCAGGGACAAAAAAAAATTTGTTAAAGCATCAAAAAAGAAAGGAAGAACTAGTTTTCGAATGACATAAATCCAAATCAAATTCAATCCATGAAACAAACAGGCCCGTACAAGGAAACACAATTTTTGATAATGTATATATATATATATATGGATAGATAGAAATTAGCATTTTTAAAGCAAATGGAACACATTCTTCTTATGGTGGATGGTTTGAATTTTGAAAGAGGGAGAGAGAAGCAACGGGTGTAGATTCGGAGGAAAAAAAAAAAACACAAAATAGAGAGAGAGAGAGAGAGAGAGAGAAAGAGAGAGAGAGAGTGAGAGAACCAGTACTTGATATTGGGCTTGCGGGATCATGCTGTCTTCTTACGCTCCCCTCTTCCTCTCCTCTGTCCTCTTCTCTCTGCCACGCACAATCAAAGGGGGCTGAATGCCCTTTTACTTTTAGGCCTTTTTTTAAGAGTCGTGCCAGAAAGGGTAGCCTTACAAGTTATAACTCGGATCCCCGGCCTTACCACTAAAAGCAAGGAAAAAAAGCCCTTGCTTACGCTCAAACAAATAAGCCCCCAAAAAAAAGTAAAAATATAATCAAATCAATCTCTAAAATCTTTACTATTTAATTAATTTTTTTTAATTTCAGCTATTTAAAATTTCTATAATGAGTTTCCATCTTTATTATAAATTATATATTAATTTTATTTATAATTAATTTAATTATTTAAAAATATTTATAATTAGAATTTTTAATAATTTTTTAATTATGGCCTGGGTTGGGCGCAAGCCTATTGCACTAGTAGTAATTAAAGCAAGTTGCATCTTTTTAAATTTCAAAAAAAGCAACCACCATCCTTTTCTTTTTTTACAAAAAAAAAAAAAAAAAAGGAAGCCTGCTATTCACATATCCCTTATTTCTCCCCGAACATCCATCCAGGGGACTCGTGATGGACCCCTTGAAAAATCTCCAAACTACCCCTTCCTTTCTTTCCTCTCCCCCTCTTCTTCTCCCTACGCCCACCTCTGCCCAACGTGCTCTCTCCCTCTCCTTGCTCACCGCCCATCTCCTCCCAATGCCCACCCCTGCTCGTGCCCGCGCCCTCTCCCTCTCTTTCTCCTTGATCGTCGTCACGGCCACCCAAGGCCGAACAAGAGAGGGAGAGAGGGACAGCGATCTCCCTCTCCTTGCTCATCGCCCATCTCCTCCCAATGCCCACCTCTGCCCGTGCCCGCGCCCTCTCCCTCTCTTTCTCCTTGATAGTCGTCACGACCACCCAAGGCCGAACAAGAGAGGGAGGAGGGACAGCGATCAGGGAGAATGAGAGGGAGGGAGAAAGAGGGAGAGGGAGAGGGAGAGATAGGGAGAAGGAGAGGGAGAGAGGGAGAGGGCGCTAGCGGAGGTGGGTGCCAGGTGAAGTTGGGAGACAAGTAGGGAGAGAGATAAGGATAGAGAAGGAGGGAGAAGGAGGGCGGGAGAGGAGGGAAGGGAGAGGGAGCGGGCGGAGGTGGGCGATGAGCAGGGAGGGAGAGGGGGAAGAAAGGGAGGGGTAGTTTGGAGATTTTTCAAATGGTCCATCAAAAGTCCCATAGATGGATAGGGAGGGGGCAACGAGGGATGTGTGAACAGCAGCTAAAAATAGGGCCCATTACATTTTTCACATTTCAAAAAAGTAAGGCCTGTCAATCTATAATTACAAATTTGACACAATCCTGCTAACTATGGGTGACCTATCAATCATCAAGCACCTTTCTTGGCCTTTTGGGTAACAGTAGATTAATCAAGTGAGGAAATCGAGGTGGGACATCTGGAGCTTCACAATCTCTTTATGCAATTGAGACCCAAGATTGACCGTGGGCTATTTAAGGTGGGCCATGACCACCGAACATCTTCAAAATCAATTCAAATTAACTTCCTAAAATGCCAAGATCCTCAATTATCATGGTCTTTTGATAGGCCACAAACGAGAACATGTAAGATAGTGGTAAATAAGCAATAGGTTTGAATAACTAAACATACAAGATACAGAAGAGGAAAAAAAAAGATTGAATAATTATAATACGGGATAACTAAACAAAGGAAAAAAAATCATGATTTGTAAACTCTTTGGAGGAGATCGAGAAAGCATCAAATAGGAGTGATTACTGAAACATGGAAACTGAAATGTCTGGAATTCATTCGTTGTAATACCCCGGCCCAGTGTAAGGGCTAGATTATTTTCTGATATTTATTTAGATGAATAGATTACCTTCTAAATCAGTAGATAATATAGCAAAATCTCTAAAAATATTATTCAAAATTTTTTTCTTATAATTATTGGGACCTATAGTTTAATGGAGGAATTCGAGTGGGACTTATGTTGGTTATACCATAGACTCCTCGTAATGTAAGGAATAGGATTGGAAGTAATAAAAATTAGGAAGAGGATTTTGGGAGGGATTCTAACTTGGACTTGGGGATGGATTCTAACTTCTAGCTTTTATATATTGATCAACCCGAAGCCTCTCTTACACCATTCTCTTTCTTTTCTACTTTCTTTCCCATCAAGCCAAAGCTTAGTCTAGTATTAGCCTCGAAGAAAATAGGAAGAGGAAGGACCGGTTCTAGTTAGTCATAATAACAGGTGAGTAGAAATTTTGATCTAATTGTATGGTTTTAAAATGCTGGATTTGCTCTTGTGTATTTTTTATTCCTCGATTTTATGGTGAGTGACATTCTTCGTATGCATATTGTGTTGATGTGGATAGCTAATTGATTGTTGAGTAGACTTCTTCGTACACAGGTTGTGATGCTCTTCCATATGTGAATATAGTGATTCGATTCAATTCGATTGTTGTAGATCCTGTATGACTGCACTGATTGTTTTCCTTACACCATTGAATGTTTTTCATGGTGATAAATCTGACTTCCCATTAACAGATTTTATGTTTCAGAATTAATCAGGCAGTGTCGACAAGCCTAGACTCTCTATGACAATAAAGAATAACCTATTTCTTATGATTAAGATGATGCCTAGAGGATGTTTTCCTGCAGAGAAAACCAAATCCAATAGAAATTACAAATCAGAAATCGGAACTTACCAGGTTCAGGTCGTCAAAGCACTAATTTGAGGTTGTGGGACCACATGACCACTCGATGAGAGATCTGGTCCAGGGATCCGAAGGGGGACCCATGGGCGACCCCTAGGGTGGTGGACCCATTGAAGTGGGTCCCATCTGGGCCCTCATCCAGTTGCCTTGATGGAAGGAAGCGGCAGTCTTGCAGATTTTTGGGCTGAATGTCCACATGCCCTAGTGGGACCCCCTGGCCCACCTGATCAGATATCAGATCCAGTCATCTGTTAGGGAACCCAGTGGCGACCAAGGACCGATGTAGAGTGGGCCCCACCTGGCCCATCATCTGGATGACTCAAGGTTGGGAAGCGTGAGACCCATTCCTGTGAATGTCGACTTCTAAGTTATGTTTTGTGCTTTGGGGCTGAATGATACTATTTTGCAAATGAACACCATAAGAATGCAGAAATCACACACCAACCCTTTTCCTTCGGATCTTGATTTCTATAACTGTTCTAGAAATTTAAATTAAGCCCCTGATAATTATAGTAATCACAACTGGTTATGGATTACTTATATGAGTTCCAAGATTCTGCAAATAAGGGCCTTGTATTTATTGTTTTTCATAGCTGGGCCTGTTTTGATTAATTTGAGACCATTCCTTGGATTCCAGACTCTATGAAATTACAAATAAGGGCTGTTGAATTGTGGTTATTATATTTATTGTTGGAGTTGTTTTCTTTATTTCATAGCTTGAGTGATTATGGTTTGAAACATATTGTGGATTATGATACCTGTTGTGTACCATTATTATTTGGAGATCTCACATGGTAGATTGTGTGGTTTGTATATGTATATTTTGTAATTAATTTAATAATTGAATAATCTCCAAAAAACTGTAAAGGGTGAGTTATGTAATTGACCTCTCTCATCCTGTACACCAATTTTGATTCGGACTTGGGTACATTAAATCCACATAATTTGAGAAATGGTTTATTATGGAATTTGCCCATTACTAATGTTGAGGACATGCTAAATATCATATTTTTTATTAAATATATATTTGCTATTTGATTGGAAAAACTGAGATACGATGACTTTATTTGTTTGGATGAACCTTTTGGACACCCCTAGACCACTAGCATTGTATTGCCGATTTTGTAAGTGTTGTTGATGTTGGACTTTTTTGGGAAAGGTCGATTTTGTAGTACTAGTTTGCTTTTGGGTCTGGGTGGTCGATTTTGTTTAGGATATAAAATAATGATTTTGAGATGTGCAGGAATGAATTTTGGGAACTCTTTGTACATGTGATATTTTTGTGGAACACGAACTTTGGGCTTGTGCTATAAGGTAGTTAGGAGGTTGTCGTTTGTTTGACTTGATTCCAACCTTGGCTTAACTGAGACTTTAGGATGTTACTTTAATTTGTTGTGCAATCTTATATAAGTATATGTTTAAATGTACAAATAAATTAGAATATCTATTCACTCAGTTGTACTGATATTTTGTTGATTTGACCCAATCCAAGTAACCATAACTTAGCGACTCACGAAAATCTTGATGACTGGGAGATAGATCTTGGGATGCGTACTTAAGCGTTGAAGCCACATAGATGAAGAAGAATTAGATGCACTTGCTTAGATAATTTCATTTTAAAGACATTGCAGTTATTTTTTTATTAGTCAATATTAGATATTTGGGTTTTTAATACAAGTTGATTTAAGTTGGTATATGTCTGAATCTTTATGTGGTCTTTGATTTAATATATTTGTGTGATGCTTACGAGTCTAGGCACAGAATTCGAATGACCCTAGATTCCGAGTCGTTACATCCGTGTGCTGCACCAAGAAGAACTCAATAAAAGAAAGGGAAAACCCCAAAAAATGAAACATCAAATAACAAATGGGTAGTGGCCTGCACCCATTCCCTTCTGTGACCACAATTTTGGTACTGAAGAAAGATGAAGTGATGATTGCTGAAGAGTTGTTTTAGGGAAAAAAGGATTAAGTGACTGAGGAGGGAAACAAATTAGAATGATAAGATAAGATTCAACATAAAGAGTGCATTGGAATAAGTGAAATTGCAATCAATTCCTACGAGTACAGATCGTTAACCCGTTAACCCCTGTAAAGAGATCTAGAGAGATTTTTAAATCACGAGTTGCGTTGAGTTGCGTTCTAAACTAAATCAAACCATTAAGTGCAAGGAGTTCTGAATTGAATTTAGTATAGGACATTTTTTATTTTCTATTTAATTTAAAAAAATTTTAATTACTAAGCAATGATAGTTTGAAAAAAAGGCCTATTTAGATGCACAAGAAAACATAAAAAAATAATATTTTATAGAATATAATATTTCATGTTATAAAAAAAAAAATCCCTCTAAGTTTGGTACCCCAAGAAAAATTTGAAGAAAATATAAATTTTTTAAAAAAATTTCTATTTTTTTCCTACAACTCTTCTTTGTAGAAAACTTTCTACAATATAAAATCTTTCAAAATGATAATTACAAAGTGGTAGAGTAAAGTAAAGACTTTAGTTCACTAAATCAATCATGATAAATTTGTTTACATATATGGTAAAGTAAAGTAAAAGTAACAAAAAAAATTTGAAGAATTTTTTTTTAAAAAAAACTCAATATTTTTTCCTACAACTCTTCCTTGTAGAAAACTTTGTACAATATAAAAATATTTCAAAATAACAATTACAAAGTGGTAGAGTAAATTAAAGACTTTAATTCACTAAATCAATCATGATATATTTGTTTACATATATGGTAAAGCAAAGTAAAAGTAAGAAGAAAAATTTGAAGAAAATATCATTTTTTTTCAAAAAACTCAATATTTTTTCCTACAACTATTCCTTATAGAAAACTTTCTACAATATAAAAATATTTCAAAAAGACGATTACATAGTGATAGAGTAAAGTAAAGACTTTAGTTCACTAAATCAATTATGATATATTTGTTTACATATATGGTAAAGTAAAGTAAAAGTAAATGTTATAGCACGATAAAGGTGGGATAAAGTAAAGGTGGAATAAAGTATATGGTGAAGTAAAGTAGAAGAAAATGGTAAAGAAGTTTCTTTTTGTTTGACTTTACTTTATCACATTTTATTGTAATTTTAAATGGTAAATAAAAGGTGACTTCTTTACATGTGTGGTAAAGTAAAATAAAGATTGATGTCTCATCAACGTAAAAGGCTAGGTAAAGTAAGGTGAGATGGAGTATGTAAAGAAGTAAATTGGGGAGAGAGAGTTGTAAAGTAGTTGGTTTTTTGTATTGACTTTAATTTACTGCACTTTACCATATTTTTATGTGATAAAAGAAAAGTAACTTATGGTAAAAAATCATGGAAATTGAAGTTTATTTTACCACACTACTTTTTTATCCAAACATGGTAAATTACATATAAATTAAAGTATTTAATAAAAAATATTCTAATAATATAATTTACTTTAATTGTAGCACATTCCAAACAACTCAATTTAAAACCTATATGCCAATAACTGTAAAAATCAGAATACCAAGGAGTTGCAGTCTATTATGATTCGGATCGATGCGGTCCAAGATGGAAAGAATCATAGCCTCTAAAGAGTCACGAGGTACCAGTCGAAGGAAAAACCCCTTCAAAATTTCTGCCCACCCCTTAAGATTAGATATTTAGTTGATTCCCATGTGCAACTACAGAATTCACCTCCTTAATCGCAAGCCACATTCCTCCCCATTAAGAAATCTTTTGTTTTTAGACATCCTTTAAAAAGCATCCAAGAGCATATAGAAAATTTCATTATACATCTCCTAAACCAGATCCAATTGCCATACTTAATTATATAAAAAGACTTTTTTTTTTCCAAATGCATACATTGTTTACAGAATATTATTGACAATTCCTGTAATTGTTGCTTCTACAGAAAGAAGTTTTGCAAAATTAAAATTGATAAAATCCTACTTAAGATTCACAGGAAAGATTAATTAAGTGGATTAGCCATATTATCAATTAAAAAAGATATGTTAGCAAAACTTGAATACAAAAACTTAATTAGTAATTTCGCATCACAAAAAGCGAGAAAAAAAAAGATTTTAAATAAAATATTTACAATAATATTAAAAAATAGAAAATGCCTCATTTAGGACTGTCCCTTTAGGCCTCAAATTGTCTTGAGTCGGCCCTACTCATATCCTGCAAGTGCTAAATAAATGAGACCCACCTAGGGGTGAAAACTGGGTCGTGCTGATCACTTTGAGGCCGACCTAGCCATGCCCAAGTTGCTTGGGGTCGGCCTTACACGGCCCATGGCATGGCTTAGGTCTTGCCGTGTTGGGCTGTGCCCCAGATGGGCTAGGTCGTCCCACCCCCATGCGTTGTCCCACATGCATCTCTTAATTTTTTTTAAAGATTTTTTATATCAAGTGAGAGATTTTATAGACTTTTCAGGCTCTCAACTTGAAATAAAATTGAAACCATTAGAATAAATGCACAAACATTAAGTTTTATTTATATAAAATCTTAATTATTTTAAGTTTTATATGTTATTTATATAAAAAAATAACATTTCTTAATATAAATTTTGTGTTGGGTAATGCCAGGCTGAGCCTCATGTAGTGCTGTGTTGTGCCGAGGCCCAAGCACCCTGGCCGAGCACCTCACAACCAAGGCCCAAGCCGTGTCATGCTGTGCCACGACCCAGGACCCCCTAGCTAGCACGGCCCATGTCGTTGGCCTTGCTGGCATGGTCAATGCGATCAACAGGACATGTCGGGCCACAGCCAGGAAATTTACGTGTTGGGCCGTGTCCTGCTTGGGCAGCCCTGCCCAATTTTCACCCCTAGGCCCACCTATTAAAATTCAAGTCCTCCCTAACTAAAGGAAAACTTTCTCCTCACTTGGGTCCACATCTGATTGTATCCCCTTTTCACACTATGCCATCCCATGATCCTGACACCAGGTCTAGTTTTACACTCATCAAACCTTTGCTCAAATATGGACCAAGTCTAAGAAAAACCAATGATTAAATGAAGTGACATAATAACGTTGAATCAAGCAATAGGATAATTTAAGGACGCTAACTTTAGAATGTTTATTTGTGTAAGGGGAGAAGTGGACTAAGATTAAGGGTCAAATAAGAAAAAATGAAAAAAGTAAGGTTGAAAGTAAAAGAAATAAAAGACAAAAAATAAAAATAAAAAAATGCACTGACTTTTAGGCATAATAAAGTGATGTTAAAAGACTAATTAAAGATTTCAAATCCTCTCATTTATCCTAAATGGATCCTTATATTTATAATCTCAAATAAAGTGGCTCTACTTGGTAATTCTTGAAGGCGGTTCACATGGCCACAATCACAAAAGGTAGGGCCCATACTATAATTCCTATAATGGTGGGACCACATTATAAATCTTATAGATGTGAGCCCCATGTTTCAATTTCTAAAAGTGGGCATCACGTTGTAATTTCTAAAAGTAGGCCCATATTATAATTCTTATAATGGTGGGATCACATTATAAATCTCATGGGTGTGGGCCCTATGTTTTAATTTCTAAAGGTGGGCACCACATTGTAATTTTTAAAGGTGGGTCTTGTGTATACAAGCACAAAAATGTGGCTCCACTTTATAATTCCTAAGTGTGGGTAGTCACGATAAAAAAAAGTGGACCTACATTGTAAATCCCATAAATGTAGGACCCACATTCTAATTTCTAAAGATGTGTACCACATTGTAATTTCTAAAGGTGGATCTCATATTTACATTCACAAAAACGTGGCTCCACATTATAATTCCTATAAAGGTGGGTCCACATTGCAAATCCTATCAATATAGGCCCCATGCTCTAATTTTTAAATGTGGGTATCATGTTGTAATTTTTACAGGTGGGTCCCATGTAGGATAATAATAGAGTGCTGAAACAATAAAAGGTGGGCCCTACATTGTAAATCCAATGATTCTCTTCTTCCATTCTTTGGAACACAAAACTTTTATTATGTTGCCAAACAAGTTCCGTACAAGCATTCTCAACAATAGTAATTTAATATAATGCTGCCATACAAGTTGTATATATTTTAGTCTCAGCACAACCCAATTTCAACATAACCTAATCTGAGCAGAAAATTGAAAACAACATGAGAACGATGCTAAATGGGCCCATTTATGTGTCCCCAGGGATTAGTTCTCAGGCCGTTCAGAATTGAGTGTCTCTCAGGCTCAAAGCCTTCTCAAAGCCAAAGGCTTCTATGCTAAGCTGGGAGGAAGATAATGTGTTATCAAAATAAATAAATGTGTCATGAGAAAAGAAGGGTGACAGTACCTTTTATCGGATGCCAAAAAGAGGGGTATACACCCGCCCATTCAATCGATAAGGCTCGACCGCTGGATTGAGCTGGGATTTCTATTACTTTTTTGTTTGTTGCAAATAAGTTATTTCATATATTTATTTGGGCTGAATTGGCCTTTGGGCTTTATGTCACTTACTCCAAGACCGGCCCAATTATTAAATGGGCAGAAGAATGGCTCCTTACCCGAGTGGTAAGGAGAGTCAGTTCTTACTTGGCTGAACCCTAGGTACGTCACCCCTTGTCATTGGTGTGGGCTCTTTCCCCACTTAAGTGGACTGTCTTTCCGTATATACGTGGGCTCTCCTTTAATGGCCCAGCCCCCTTGGCTGGGTAAAAAAAAGCAAAATGGGCAGAATTTTAAGACCAGGTACACAACTACTAGAACCCAATGCCCAAACCCACCCCACGAGGTCTGCCCAACCCATGATCTCTAGTATAAACTCCTTCCCGCCAAATCTTCCATCATCATTCGGGATAGAGACGTATTCTTCTTCCATCTATCTCCTCCCATCTTCTTCTTCCGCTCCCTCCTGCATTAGGGTTTTCTCTTCCATATTCTTCTTCCGCTCCTGAGATCCTGCATTAGGGTTTAGATCTCTTGAAATCCTTCCCACGAAAACCAGCTATGAAGATTCGAGTGAAGAACTTGAAAGGAAACCGTTTTGAAATTGATGTGCAGCCAAATGATACGGTGAGTTCGCCCTCTCGTTTTCTCCCCTCACATACTTAAGTCTCTCGCTGAATTCTTCGGTGTTTTTTGCTTCTTTCTTCGATTTGGATTCTTGTAGAAACCTTATTCTTAATCTTCACCCAACAGTATAAATATTTGCATTGAGCATGTATCGATTCCTGATCTCATCATCTATCATCACCACATTTCATTTCATCTACTCCCTTTTCTTGCGTCCTAGCCCCATTTGATATCTCTATCTTTATTTGAGTTTTCTTGTTCTCATCTCATGGCGGTGGTGAAAACTAAATAAAATGAAGGAATTGTTGTAAGGAATGCAATGTAGATAGCTTTTTCAGAAGAACAACAAAATAGGAGGTTTCGGTTCCCTTGAACTATCCCTTTTTATTATTATTTTTTGATTCTTTTTTTCCAGAGAAGGGCAGCTGCAGAATAGTTGAGGAAGGATCGATTGATCCGAGTGCAGCATTTGGAAGTGAGTTCCTATAGGATCAGTACTAGATTATGCATTTGTTTATGCTACATACATGAAAGAAGTAAGGATAGAATCAGGAATGAACACATATGGGCAAATTTACTGGCTTGAATAGAAGGGAAATCAAGCATGTTGTTAGCATTAAAATACATAGGGCTATAGGACTTGAATATATGGTGGTTAAAAATGAAGATCAAAGGTGAATTTTGAAAAATGAGCATCAAATAGCATCTTCTTTAGATTCTATTTCCCTAAAAGAAAATGTTATTTGATGTCCTGTTTTGGAAATTAACCTTTAATATTCATTTTTAACCACCCTTGGTTTTCAATTTCTATGCATTCTAATACAATCAAACAGGCCCTAAATGAAATAGCAATGGAAATCAGGATGGAATGTGTTGGTGCAGAAAACACGGTTGATTGGCAGAGTAGACCTCACTAAGATGACCTTGGATAGATGTGATAAGGCTTCAATAATTGCTGCAAACCGGATTGGCTTGAAGATGAGCCTAGACTTGGTTAGCAACAACTATCTAGGAATCCTTAATTAGGATTGGATAGGATGATAAGTAGTTCCTAAAGAGAAACACAAATCATGCATATTTCATTAACGAAAGGATAACAACAAAAGATCTCAGGCTACTTACATTTTGGATTCCTTTATATGGATTCAGGGACATAACTCACGTGACGAGAGTTCCTAGCAATGCAGCTCATAGACTTTCGAGATTAGAAATTAATGCAACTTCTCATCTTCCCAAACTAGTAACTAATGTAACTCCTCGGATTCCAAAACTAGTAATATATACCACCGCTAGGATTCCAAGACAAGCCAAATATACTTTGACTCATTGGACTGTATAAAAATTCGACTAAAATCCTCTAAGGCTTACTGGGGTTACGAATAAACAGAAAAAACCAAAAGTCGAACATGGACTTGGCCCCTTTGCTCCTGCATCAATAATGATGATGATTAATATATATGTATATGTGTATGGAAAGGTTATAAACTCTGCTTTCACCTCAGTCCAGCTGTAGCTATTTGGCAAGTCTCTTTAGATGCAAAAAAATGAAACAAAACTATTTTATACTATTAGATGAAAACAAGCTATTTTATACTATTAGATGAGAACAAATTAGAGGCATGCACTGTTATAAATTTGCATATTGTAAAAATCTGGGTCTGTTAGTATTTATGTTAGCCTTTGCATACTGTTCTGTACTGATAGTTTTAACTGAGTTTATGTGTGGAAGTGCACCAGTTCATGATTTGGTTGATTTTTTTTTTTTTTTTTTTGCTTCTATGGTTGGTTATCTATTATGCAATGCATTTGAAGCGTTGCACAGATAAATTACATTAAGTAGGATGCTCTTTTCTGACTTTTGGTCCTGCATGGACATACCGAGTAAATATTATTTTGATAAGAAATGGAAGAAAAAAGGTGTCCCATTTAAGGTGCTTTCCGTTTTCCATGCTCCCTTAAACATCAAGATATAATAATTGTTGCTCGAGTGTTCCAACTGTTTGCAATTAGTGAAACTTGGTACGAAATGGATTCATCTTGCTATATTTTTGTCTATTTGGCAACAATTCATTGATCATATGTCAACTCAAGGATTCTTTTCATTTGTATCTAGTTCCATGTGGCCATGTGAATGGCACATGGGATTTAGGTAATTTCTTTCTTTCTTTTTTTGGAGCCTTTTTATTTTTGCTGAAATTCAAAGAACTTCAGGAGAATTAAAAATTCTCCGAATGCTGTCCCCTAGCAGGATTTCCAAATGCTCAACTCAAATACAGCCTTGACATCCAGGAAGTTGGAATTTGGAGAATTTCGAATGCCAGAAGTGACATTTTAGAGGGTTGGAATATTGGGATTCCACTAATCAAACAAGAAACTACAAAAAGCTCTATATATAGAAACTGACATTGATACCAGAAAATTCTTAACACCTGGAATTCCTGTTGAAAATTCCTTGAAACAGATGTCCCCTTAGTTGGGACAGGGGGATTGAGGCTTCTGTCAGTAGCATAAGTTACATGTTACCCCATGATTTAGGCTATGGCGTTGTGTTTATTATTTTGGTATGATGATTTTAGTTTACTCTATTAGATAGATATAGAGAGTGACACATGCAACCTATCACTATGAAAGGGACCTTTCAACATCTTGAGGCAGTCAAAATGTAGGGCCATGTGCACGTGGGATCTCTTTTGTGTTTTTTCATTGTTAAATTGGTGATACTATTTTATTAGTAATGAAATACAATGCACGTGCATCTCTGTCTATGCAATTCCATTCTATGGAGCATCCTTTCCAATGAGACCTCGTTTCTCAAGCCCATTCCACTGGTATTTGGATTGTGCTTAAATCTACTGTAATATTTTACGAATCCAAAACTTCAAGTAGATACATGATCTTCATTGTTGTTATTCATCCCAGTTTCGTTCCATCCATATGGATGGGCTGCTTAATGTTTGGAAGGGACATTATTGCTATTTAGTGGACTGATGTAATTATCATCTTTTTGGGACTCCCACATTGCTCATAGTATTGTAGTATAGTAAGGCTTACCTTTCTTGTGTAGGGAATCATTGATGAACAATTGATTTTTTTCTTTTTTTTTTTTTTTTTTTAAGGCTATGGCCGTAAAGAAAACTATTGAAGAGTCACAGGGAGAAGACAGCTATCCATGGGACGAGCAGCTTCTGGTTTATAATGGAAAGCTCTTGAAAGACGAGAGTACTTTGGAAGAGAACGAAGTCAGTGAAAACGATATTCTTCTTGTTATGTGTAGCAAGGTACCCCATTTATTTCCTTTTTTAGATTTTTTTTATTTTCTTATTTTTAAACTCTTCTAATGTGGAGTAGATCTCTTATATGAATTCAATACCAACTTCTGCATACTATGGCGCCTGTACTATGTTCAAAGAAATACAATTATGCAGTAATCATAGATCTCTCTCTCTCTCTCTCTCTCTCTCGCATGGGAGCAATGGTAAACTATCCTAATCTATCAGCACAAGGATCATCCCTGGGGTGCTCCATGCTCCTACTTGTGCTCTGCCTGAGTGCTCCACCATAATATCTCCGCTTTTGTGTTCCCTAGAGTATGTCCTGTTACTGTGCTCTTCCACAGTATGCTGCCATCTGTGCTCCGCCTGGGTGGGGGTCAATCATTGGCACTGAGGGCGAGATTCACGAGATGCCCTTTGTCACTTAAGCTATCTCGTGTGCTCTTTATCTTTTGGTGTTTATTAGTGCTCATAATGTGTATTTTGGTGCTTAAAAGGTTCTTTAAATTGTATTTTCATGTGTAACCATATACGATAAGAGATCTTTGCAAATCTTTCGGCAATACGGATATTTGGGGCACAAGACTCAAAACTCAAAAGTTCATGAGATTTATATTGATGGTTCTGCCTCATTGGGAATTGTGGCTTTGTGTTTGGAATTGGAGTTTCATGACCTGTGGAGAGCAATTATTATTTATAAATGGTTGGATGATTCTGGGACCAAGTTTTGTTTATTGCTTTGTAGAGGGTAGTATGCTATGTTAGAAATCAATTCCCATTATGGATTGCTTATAAAGTTGATGCAGGCCCTAGGGTTAGGGTTTGCATGGAAGTGCCAAAGCACAATAGACGCCAAAGCGTTTGTCCGAAGACACTTCAAATGTCTCCGCAGAGACAATAAAAGAGGACGCACCTCAACAGAAAACCTAACTTTAATTAATCAACTCTTTGAATAATTCTTCACAATAATTCCATAGAAATAAGAAAGCAAACTTAATGCCTAAGAAAACCTAATCTAATAATGGAAACTTCCCTAATAACAATCATTAAATAAAATAAAAAACCAATAACTATAATTAAAGTCCTAAATCTATGTGAGCCCTAATTGTGTCCATGAGGTCTATATTGCATCATTCTCCTTGGCTTGGAAAGAACTTGACCTCAAGTTCGGTAAATGTTCGCCTAGGTAAAATATCAATAGGACGAACTTTTGACTTGCTGGCTGAGCATGAGCTTTTGCGCACATCTTGAAGACTCTATGCAATATTCTTCCCCAATTTGAAGTAATCATGATGCATCGTGTGTCGTGGAAGTTGAATTCTATGTGGATGTGCAATCTGAGCCGTTGGATGTATCACATGTGGAAGTCGCACCATCATATCACAATCTCTGGCTAAGTGTTGTTCATCTCCAAGTTTCCATTGTTGATCCCCGAAGACAAAATCAATGTGAGTATTATTGTGGGGAATTTCAACAATTGATGCGTCTTCCCTACCTGCCTGTATATTTTGATCATCATTACCCGTAGAAGGAAATTCAGGCCCCTTTTTATCCTTTTGCTTATTCTTTGATTCTGGCATCGCAATGTCAATCTGGATATCCTCTACCACTGGTTCTTCAACATGATATGCTGTTAATTGCAGTGACTTTCTGTCTTGATGTGCAACTTTTCCCAAAGGAGATCGTCTAAGCATCACTGGTTCTTCAACATGATTTGCCGTCTTGATGTGCAACTTTTCTGTCTCTGATACCAATTGATGCAGGCCCTAGGGTTAGGGCTTGCATGGAAGTGCCGAAGCACAATAGACGCTGAAGCGCGTGTCCGGAGACACTTCAAAAGTCTCCGCAGAGACGATAAACGAGGACGCACCTCAATGGGCAAAACCCAACTTTAATTAATCAACTGTCTGAATAATTCTTCACTACAATGCCATATAAATAAGAAAGAAAACTTAATTCCTAAGAAAACCTAATCTAATAATGGAAACTTCCCTAATAATAATCATTAAATAAAATTAAAAACTAATAACTATAATTAAAATCCTAAATCTATGTGGGCCCTACACATGTGGCCATGAGGTCTATAATTGCATCAAAAGTTCAAGGTGGTTGGTGGGTCTGATTTTTGGATGCTTAAGTGGTGTTGTGACTGTGGAGTGCTTGGTTGCTCAAGCTGAGAATGGCAGTAAGAGAGGGTTTAGAGCTGCCGGTTGCTGGCTTAGATCATTGATGAATAGTTTTGTCAAGATTATTGATAGAACGAATGGGCTTAGAAGTTTATATAAACTAGATTTGAAAGAGAAAGGTACGTGGGTGGGGGGCGGGGGCACTACTTTAATTAAAAAGAAGAAGAAGAAAGAGCGGGGGGGGGGGGGGGGGGGGGTGGTGGGGTGTGGGTGTTGGTGGTGTTGTGGGGGGCACACTACTTTTAATTAAAAAGAAGAAGAAGAAAGAGCAACCTCCATTCAACACTTGCTGTGATTCAAAAGTCATGGATTAAAAACCAAATGGTGGGGGCACAAGTTCCTGTTTCTGTATCTTCGGCTCTAGCATGCAACATGATTTTTCGTATGGTTGGGAAAAGACTAATCTGAAACAAACCGTATCGTGATTATAAAAAAAAAATGCTAACTTGTAAACCAGGATGGATGGAGGGAATTCCCTTGCTGCTCATGCTTGGATTAATGCCCAAGCAGATGATTGATACAATTTTATAAAATCTGTATTTGGTTTTTGTATTATGGATCAATTGTGCACCTCGATTTGTTTAAATACATAATTAATTAATTATTTTTGGTGTTGCTCTTCTTCTTGTATATCTGTTTATGGCATTTGAAGTGTTGGTGGACTAATAGCTTTTAATTGGTTGGTAAGGATGGATTTGGGAAGCGAAAAGGAAAGGGCTAGATATGCTAATTGAGCCTATGTATTTATTTTGTTTTTTTTTATATTTATATGGTCATAATTTATGGGCAAAGAGTTGAAGTTACTGCCTCACTGTAAATGGGATTGAAAAGGTGGCCTACTGCTTTGAATGAAAATGACAACAGATGTCCTTTAATAAGCTCTTATTTTAATGTTTACCAAATGAGTTGTTTCAAATAGATCCAACTGAATCAGATGCATAGTCATGTCTAACCAAATGATCTATTCGTAAAAACATCTGTTTGAAACACATCTATTTCAAACAGATCAGATTTGCCAAACAGCCCCTAATTCAATTTCCCTAGGCATGAATAGATCACGCATAACAAAGTTGTAGAAAGTGGTCTTATTTTTGTTTCTTTTATTTTATTTTTCTATGTATTGTTTCGCTGCAACATTGGTAAAGATAGTGTTGCAACAGAGATTCAAGAATGAATGCCTGACTCTACTTTCTCTGTGATTGGTATTTGCATTTGTTCTACTGTGGAATTCTTTTTTGTACACTAGGTTTCTAAGTTTTCTTCTTGGGTATTTGTATTGGTTTTCTTGTGTAATTCCCATATTTGCTTAAGGCTTCGGTTTGGTTCATTGTGCATCCGTCACTAAATAGTTCACACCATACCATTTAAAAAAAGGTGACCACCATGCCTATTTGATCCAAATTATAGATTTTTTTGTTTTTATATTAGTTCTTTTTTTTCCCTAATTCAGTTAACATGTTGCTGTGGCCTATATTATCTTTTTGTATTGTTGCTTTGCTTTGTGATTCTGCAGAGCAAAGCCTTTGGCACAACTGGAGCTCTATCTTCTCAGGTACTCTCACCATGCATTAGTCAGTACTTGTTTGATATCAAATTTCTTTTCCAGAACTGACAAAAGCTTAGTTGTCTTGGGATTATCATTGGACAAAAGTGATTGGACCAAGACTAAAGTGATGAGGTCTCCACATGAGATGCATGGGCATTGGGTGCCCTACTGTACAAGGAGTGGGAGTCTTAAGGACTACTAGCTTGTGAACTGCTAAAATGAATATTTTCAGAGAGTTTCAATTTCATTATTTTCAAGAACTAAAAGTGTATTGATTTTTGAACAGCCATCAACAGCTGCACCAGCTGCTCTTCCTATTTCTTCAGATGAAGTCACTTCACAAGCCCTGTAAGGAGCCATTGTGTCTCTGTTATTTTTGGTAAAAATTGTCTCTGTTGATGATCTTGATGTATGTTCATAAACTTGCGTCCTTGCAGGGCCTCGACGAGCGCTCAAACTAATTCTGATGGAAAGGCATCTGAGTATGGTTCTCTTTTATATCATCAGTCACGTTTTCATTTGTTATAGTTTCTTCTGGGATTATAAAATAAAGGTATTGCCAAATCATATTGATGCTATTATTATATCAGTTGGCAAGCTGCATTTGATATGTTGACATTATCTGCTTATTGCACTAAGTATATAATAATAATGTTCTGAATTCCGATGCACCTATTTTGTACAATTGAGCTTCATGGCTCATCTTTCCAATCTTTTGAAATAGGGGGCCAACATGGATGTGGTATTGCCCTGAAAGCCTTCGTATTGTAACTTTTCTTTTTTGAAATGGTAACTGTGTGATAATTTGCCTAAGGCTTCCTCTGTGTGTGTGTGTTTGTCTTTGTATCTGTCTCTGTGACAAGCGATGTGGGTTTTATTTTAGAAAGATAACAAGGGTTGAGAAATGGGGGATGTTGAAGGGAAATGAAATTGTCACATGATCTCTTTGAAGTTTAAAGTCTCCCAACTTTCATAGTCAACAAAGGGGTTTCCCAACGAGTCTTTCCACGAGAGGTTCTCAAGTGGTTATTTGTTTGCACCCATTTACACTTGTGATGCTTACACATGTGCATGTTTGCTTGCACTTGTTTACGGATGTAGATGATCCACGTATGAATTTTGGGATGGAAATGAGGTGAAATTTTCACACCTTCCAGGGTGTGAAAATCATTTACATTTGTATTGGGTGTGCCATTACACCTTTCTTGGAGGTGCCCTTGTGAAAAGCGCTCTTTCCAGGAGCGTGGGTCCAAAACTCAACTAAGCAACAGAACTTTTTTTTTTTTATTTCTGTTTTTCCTTCCCCTCATTTACCCTCTACCCTTTGTTACCATTGCAAATGCAAAGTCCCTGCCACCTCTCTACCTCTCTCTTCCAAAGTTCTCTCTACTCTCTCTCTCTCTCTCTCTCTCTCTCTCATATCCAGTCTCATTCTCCCTCCCAACCTTTCTCCATCTCTGCTTCTATCTTCCTCTCCTAGCCTCCCCCCTCCTCTCTTCCTCTCTATTCCTGTCTCTCTCATCATCTTCCCCACTATCCTTTCTCTCCCTCTCCCTCTCTCCCTATTTCAATTTCTATTTCCGTTGCATGTTATGAGCTTGTTTGTGTGCGTGGATTTGAAATATGTAGGAATTCATTGTCAAATGGGCCTGTTAGTAAAATGTCATGCATCGTCAAATGGGACTGATTGTTTGAATTGAATTGGAATACATAAGGATTCATTGTCAAACATGCCTGTTTGTTATGTGAAATTAGAGTACATAGGAATTCATTGTCAAATGTCAAATGGGTGTGTTTGTTTGAATGGAATTGGAGTACATGTGAATTCTTTAACAAATGATGCGGAAACCATGCTCATAACGTATGTGGCTCCCGTCAATAGTTTCGTGTAAAGATTTCTTATTTTTGTATTTACAATATGTAGATGAAAAATATCCATATTTAATTATATGTAATTACAAAAATTAATATTGTGTGTGTATACATTTTTTTAAAGGTAACAACTAACTTTTTTGAATCGAGAAACTGATACAACGAATACCAAGAAGCAACAGCTGTTATAAGAGACTTATACTCTACGAGCCACTTTCATAAAAAAAAAAAAAAACCCTCCCAAGGAGAAGATCTATCGACCCCTTATTTAGCTAATTAATCTGCCAATCCATTGACTCCAACCACATGATGGGACTCCACATGAAGGCGGGGACACCAATTCCTTAAACTCATTAAAGGAAAACTAGAGCTTCCAAGCCTTTGCCTTACCTATAGTCATCCAAGAGGTTGCATTGCTAGAATCACTATCCACAATCAATCTTTCATAAAACGAATGGGGAAAGATCCTTAATGCCTCCAAAATGGTTAAAACCTCTGCTTCATTACAATCCTTAACACCTACACCTTTAGAAAACAAACAAAGAACTTCCTCTTTATCATTGAGCATCTCCTCTCCAATACCTCCAAGGCCGGGTTTACATCTGGCTGCTCTATCAACATTAAACTTCAACACTTGATAAGGGGTGAGCTCCAAGGAATCACCCGAATGCCTTTCATCAAGCCATAAGTCAAGCCTCCTAATTGAGCGAAATGTCTGTCAAGTTGAAATAAGAAAACTCCTTTCTAACCAACTTCCATCTAGCAATCTTATGGGTGATAATAGAAAGGTCTTCAGCGTACACCGAGACTCCATTAAAGATCCTATTGTTCCTTCCTTCCATACAGACCATAGAATATAGCAAACAAGGTGAACCTCCATAAAGAAGACCACAACCAAAGAAATGTCCACTACTCTGCCAACATTTAGCTCAACTCCAAAATAGAATGAGAACACCACACAATCCTGCAGCTGTGAATAAAATGATCCCGGAATGAAGATGCAACCTCGTGAACTAAAGAACAACCGACTATCCGACTACTTCTTTCCATGCATGGCACAATTATTAGAAAGGTTTTCTAAGAGTAATCTTCTCCTCTTCAAGAACACTTCCCTCTAGACTTTGTCTTGAGTGTGCTCTTGAAGCTTGAACCGAAGCCTGAAGCTTTGACCCCTTGCTTGCTTCCTTGGTGTTGAAGAAGATGCTCCAAAGTGTGCTCAACTAAGTGGAGAGGTCTAGGTCTAGGGTAGGTGAAGATCTAACTTAAAAGGTTTGATGTTCTTCCCTAGGATTTTGGTTTTTCCACTAATCACACTTGTAATGAGCTAATTGTGCTCTTTCAAATGCCTATTGGAAATCTAAGTGAGTGAAAAAAGGTTTTAAGTGCTTGGAAAATGTAACTAGAAGCTTGGGACAAGTAGTAGAGAGCTCTTTTGAAATTTTGCAAAAGTTGTTCAAAGGAATGAGCTCTTGGTATATATAGATTGCTCTAACGGCTAGTTGGCAGTTAGCCTCCAACTTTTTCGCGGTTAGCCGCCACCCCCAACGGATAACTCAATGGTCAAAATTTTGAATTTCGATTAACCCGCGATTAACCTCCTATGCACATGGTTGTTAGCCGCGGGTTGACTGAGAGGTCACTGAATTCCAAAACCTTGTCAGAAGCTGGGTGTTGAAATAGAAACCATGAGATGTTCGGTGACCGGGCGGTTGACCGCCTATACAATTTGCGGTTAGCTGCCATGTGACCGCTGGGTCACCGAAGACATGAAGACAGTCACCCTGTAAAGACTTGTTACTGATACAGGAATCGCGAGGTGTATGCCAATCCGGCGGTTAGCCACCAAACCTACAGAATTTTACTATTTTAATCGAATTTGGTCTCCAACAAGCTTAGGGTCTACTAAGGCTCAAGGGTTTCCAAAGGGCCTTTTCTAGGGTCAAACAAACCTTGTGTGTGTGTGTGTGTGTGTGTGTGTGGTGGTGGTGGTGGTGGTGGTGGTGGTGGGGGTGGTGGTGCACAAATGGAGGTTCTTCCTTGATGAAGCAATTGCCTTCCCAGACTTGAGCAATTGCCTTCAAAATTGATCTTTCTTGGAGATGTTCTAGAGGCAAGGTCTTGGAATAATTGACATGGAATTGAAAACCAATGGGTGGGCATATATGATTATGGCCCTAACAATCTCAATCTCCCCCTTTGTCAATTTCAAGGCAAAACATCCTATTCTATACATCTTACAACAGGGACTCAATTACAACTCAATATTCAAAATGTTCATGACCTTCTACAGTGATACAACACTTTACCAAAGAAAGTACTCATGACACTAAGTACTAGCTCCCCCTGAGAATGTACTTGAAATGAGGCGATTTTCTTGCATAAAGCATTAGAACACATTCTATGGTGGGAATAGTTCTCCCCCTTAATCATTAGTCAAAAACATGAAATTGATTGAACCAATTGATACCAATTCAATTTGTTTGTCTCCCCTTTAACAACAACACTTCTCCCCCTTAATTCATCACTTCTCTCCCTTTTTGACATGATATTGACAAAGGGATAGGCAAGGGGATAGTTGTAAAAAAAAAAAAAAATGACTATGATGGGGAAGGAGACATACAAAATGAAGACGATATAGACATATACCTGTTACAGCACAATATTTATTGGCTGTTAAGAAAATATAACTATAAGCATGAAAAGGGTGAGTAGCATGATACTAACAAAGATGACTATAAAGGCAAGCATGCTAACATGAGAGAGGTTCCATTCATTTAACTACGGAAAACATCACAAAAAATATTCATCACATGGAGCATGTTTTACTATAAAGCAAACTGATGAATTAAACAATTTTCATGACATCCATCAAATCATTAACATACATAAGTCATATTATTCTAACCATGAGAACAACAAACATCCACCAACTCAGACAAACATCCACCAATTCTTTGGAGGTCGAGTACATCTCCCAATAACAAAAGAAACACCTACCAGCCATAATCACTGAAATATCCATCAATATAAACATCAGAGGGACTAAGGCTGTCAGAAACATATCCAAAACACATAAACATCCACCAAAAACTACATCCCATTAGGACTCCATCAAACTGCAACCAGCCACCAAAAGACACACCACCAAGATACACCAATCAAAATAATGGTGGGCAACTCCTAAATCTACTCTGAATCAGGTGGAGGAGGAGATGGAGACGGAGGAGCCTCAACATCATCACGCCGCCAACTCTGAGATTCGGGAGAGATATCGATACATCTTATTGAGGACCTTGTCCATTTTGGATTGCTTTCTCTTGATACTTGCAATATCACTCTCCATAGCGATCGGACGAGCTTCAAAAGACGAAGTTTGAGGAGCTAGATGTGGAGGAGGAGCTTGACGCGACTGAGGAGCTCGAGGAGCTTGCGGTGGAGCTTCTACTTGAACTTTCTCTTCTTGGAGATTCATTTGGGAGATGTTAGATTGGGCAAAGGGAGTAACCGAAAGATGTTTCTCATTGGGACGAGGAATTCCAAAAGATCGGGCTAACTGAGTCATCAAGAATCCAAACGGTGCAACAGTCTTTTTGGAATTTGATAGCGAAAAACGAATGATGGAACAACAAATATGAGAGGGAAGACAAACCTGGACACCAGATGTAACTTTGTGTTGGACATTTACCATGCAAGTGGTTAATTCAGTCCGGTTTCCCTTTCTTGGATAGACATTGAAAGTGAAAATGTTGTGTAGAACCCGATAATTTGGAATCAAAGCCAAGGATGGAAGAAAATTCCCTAAGCTGGGTAGCCACAGAGAGCTAGTGTGGCTTCTGCTCTTTCTTCCCCAGAAAGAGTTTCAGAGACCATTTGGAGGCCTCAAGGAAATGTGGGAATGTGTAGGATGGAGGCAAGCATAGCCGGGGTCATGATGAGTTCTTAATCTCTGAATGCAAGAGAGAATGAACATGAGTCAACAGAGGCTTCTGCACGAGTGATGGAGGCATAAACATTATCGACCAGCGAGGGAAATGCCTTATCACCCTAATCAAGGATGTTTTCCCATCCAATCTAGCAAGAATATCTCGAGCCTCATAAGTTGACACTTGATCATTAATGACTTGCCTCTCAACAATTATGTGCCTTTTTTAAGATCTTTCATTAGGCTTAAGTATGTTTGAGGGAGGATGGGAGGATTGAGAAGGTGGAGGTGGAGAAGACGGTGGAGTAAGGGAAGGTGAAGTGTGTTAAACAGGCCCAAGGCCCAAGGCCCAAAGCCCATCAATGTTATATCTCACGTGGAAGATTTGGTCAATATTGAGACAGCTTTAGCTTTCCTTTCTTAGAATAACAATTGTTGTAATTAGTTGCTTTCTTAACTTAGATTAGTGATTGATACAATTAGATGGTTTTCCTTTCTTAGAGCCTAGATTAAAGGCATGTAAATACCTATATAATGATGTACAATCTCCATAGAAAGATATACAAATTAATACAGTCTCAAAGAGAATTCTAAATCTCTTCTCTGTGATCGTGATTCTGTCATGGTATCAGAGCACAGGTTCATGAACATCTAGTTTCTTTCTTCCAAAGCAATCAAGGTATAGAGAGGAATAATTCTCTCTCGTGCAGTAAACAGATCCGGCATCTGTTCAAAGCAATTTCAGCGGCATCCACATTCTGCGACAGTCTCATTATCTTGGTGGCCCACCCCTGATCATCAGATCAATCTTCACAAACTACACAGACATGGTCGCCTGATATTTCTAGGATTATTGAGAATTTTTTCAAGATTTTTAAGATCCTCCAGGTAGTCTCCCTGCTCATTCTCGTGTTCTTTAGAAAAATTCATCAAGTTTCAATCAAGACCATCCAGTTTCTTGGATATTCAGCGGAATAGGTTCAAACCTGTTCCAGTAGGTGCGAAATTACTGTGTCTTCTTGGATCAATCATCTGATCAGCATTCAGATCCTTCTGTGGGGCCCACGTTGAGATTCTGCAGCAACAGTCTGGGTCGTCTGAGGCATTTTTTCACTATTATTGGCCTGATTTGTTTTTTTTCTTCTCTCCTTGGTTGGATCTTGCCATCTGCACACCCAAACAATTCTTCATACCACTGTTGCTTGATTTGCTTACTATTTTGTTACTTCTTCAATCAAATTTTTCAATCTAACATTGAGATGGACAAATCTGAGGTTACTTTGATCAAATTCACTGGACAAAATTACCCTGCGTGGTCTTTTCAATTCCAAACCTACCTCGAAGCTAAGGAATTGTGGGGTTTTGTTTCTGGTGCTGACCCTAAACCCACTGAGGATGAAAAAAAGATCTCCTCTTGGCATACAAAAGATGCTAAAATCAAATCCTGGATTCTGGGATCTGTTGAGCCTCATCTGATAATGAATCTCAAGCCTTACCCCACTTCTAAAGCCATGTGGGGGTATTTGAAGAAAGTATACCATCAAGATAACTCTGCGCGACAGTTTCATCTTGAATGTGCTATTGCTGAATATACCCAAGGGATTTTGTCGGTACAAGATTACTATTCAGGTTTTCGTACACTGTGGTCGGAATACGATAGTATTAAATATGCGGATGTGGCTGACAATGTGTTGCAGTAATTCAAGACCTTCAGGCATCTAGTCAGCGAGATCAATTTTTGATGAAACTGCGGAATGAATTTGAAAGTGTCCGATCTGCTCTGATGAATCGGTCACCCCTACCTTCATTGGATGTATGCTTGAATGAGCTTTTACGCGAAGAACAACGCCTTACGACCTCGGCTCATATTGCTCAACAAAAGACTGAAACCTATTCAGTCGCGTTCTCGGCAAATAAAACTTCTCAGCCTCCACCTCGGGACTTGAGCAAAACCCAATGCTACAGTTGTCAGAAATTTGGGCACCTTGCATCTCAATGCAAACAGAAAGTCTGCAGTTACTGTAAAAAGTCGGGACATATCATCTCTGAATGTCGCCGCCGTCCTCCACGTCAGTCGACACAGTATCAGACTCCACAGTATCCACCATCGCAGTCTTCTACTCCGCAGTCTCAGACTCCGCATGCTTATGTGGCTTCCTCGGGTATGCCTATTCCTACATCTGCAATCCCACAGCCTGGGTCCTCCGCATCTCTCACTCCTGAATTGGTTCAACAAATGATTATCAATGCCCTCTCTGCTTTTGGTCTATCAGGTAAGTCTCCTTCATCTTCCACTTGGTTTCTTGATTCCGGGGCGTCTAATCATATGACGTATTCCCACAATCCTCTCTCCAATATGACAAGTTACACTGGCCATCTTCAAATACAAACTGCTAACGGCGGACATGTTCCCATCACTGCCATTGGCGATATCCCTGGTCCCATCCCATTGAGAAATGTTTATCTTTGTCCTAATTTAACTTCCAACCTATTGTCAGTCGGACAGCTTGTTGAAAATAATTGTAAAATCTCTTTTTCTTCTTCTGGTTGTGTTGTGCAGGACCAGATGTCCGGGAAGGAGATCGCGAGGGGGCCTAAGTATGGACGCTTGTTTCCGCTGGATCTTTCTCAAATTTCTAGGAATCAATTTGACAATAAAATGTTTTGCTTTTCTCTTAGAGACAATTGCCGGTTGTGGCATAACAGACTCGGACATCCTAATTCCAAGGCTTTGTCCCTTATGTTGAATTCTGGTTTATTAAATAAATCTCTTGGTTTATCTTCTTGTGTGCCTTTTGAGTGTGCTACTTGTAAAATGGGAAAGAGCAAAACTCTTCTGTTTCATCCATCCACTTCTCACACTTCTCATTGTTTTGATTTAGTTCATAGTGATGTATGGGGAATTGCTCCAGCTCTCTCCCATGCTCACTATAAATATTTTGTGACCTTTATTGATGATTTCAGTCGGTTCACATGGGTCTACTTTCTGCATTCAAAATCTGATGTTTTTAATGTTTTTAAAATTTTTTTGGCTTATGTTGAAAATCAATTTTCCACCTGCATTAAAATCTTGAGATCTGATTCAGGCGGGGAATATATGTCATCTGATTTTCAACAGTTTTTGCAACACAAAGGCATTATTTCTCAAAGATCTTGTTCTTATACTCCTCAGCAGAATGGAGTCGCTGAAAGAAAAAATAGACATCTTCTTGATGTCACTCGTTCCCTTCTTCTGGAATCCTCGGTTCCTACTCGTTTTTGGGTTGAGGCACTGGCTACTGCAGCTCATCTTATCAATCGTATGCCATCAACCTCCATTGAGAATCAAAGCCCATATTACCGTTTGTACAAGACTGCTCCATCCTATGATGATCTTCATGTTTTTGGCTCCATTTGTTTTGTGCACCTGCCTTCTTCTGAAAAGACAAAACTCACGGCACAATCAGCTCAGTGTGTGTTTTTAGGTTATGCACCCTTTCAGAAAGGGTTCCTTTGCTATGATCCTCATATTCGTCGGTTTCGTACCTCTAGGAATGTCGTCTTCTTTGAACATCAGTATTTTTTTCAAAAACACATTGACCTCCTGACTTCTCTTTTGTGTCATTACCTGGTTTTTCTGAAGACATGTCAGTTGTTCGTTTTAATCCAAACTTTGTGTATCACAGACGGAACAGCACAGCGCCTACTAGGGATCCCCCTCCTGATCTTCCTCCGGCATCCGGTTCCGGCCATACTTCACTGCGTCGCTCCACTCGGATTTCGGTACCGCCAGACCGTTACGGGTTCTCCCATACTTCCTTAATGGCCACTTTGTCTTCTTCTTCCATTCCACAATCCTATTCTCAGGCTGTGCAGGATCCGTGTTGGAACAAGGCTATGCAAGATGAATTGGATGCGTTAGCGCAAAATCATACGTGGGATATTGTACCATCTCCTGTGGGTGTCAAACCTATTGGTTGTAAGTGGGTTTTTTCTCTCAAGTTAAAATCTGATGGCACTTTAGATCGATATAAGGCCCGTCTTGTTGCTCTTGGAAATCGGCAGGAATATGGCATTGATTATGATGAGACTTTTGCCCCGGTTGCTAAGATGACCATCGTCCGCACTATTCTTGCTGTTGCTGCATCTCAATCTTGGCCTCTCTTTCAAATGGATGTCAAAAATGCGTTTCTCCATGGTGATCTCAAAAAAGATGTTTATATGCGTTTGCCTCAGGGATGCTCATCCGGCACCGGTATGGTTGCTAAACTTCGTCGCTCCCTCTATGGTCTGAAACAAGCTCCTCGCGCATGGTTTGAGAAATTTCAAGCTGCTCTTCTCTGCTTGGATTTTCATCCGAGCCCGTATGATCCTTCTCTGTTTTTACATCATGCTCCATCCGGGATCACTATACTCCTTGTCTATGTTGATGACATCGTCATTACTGGTCCTACTCCCGGAATGATTCAGCAGCTCCAAGCGTCTCTTCGTGAGTCATTTCAAATGAAGGATCTTGGCCCTCTCCACTATTTCCTCGGTCTTGAAGTTCATCAATCGCCTAAAGGTATAGTTCTCAATCAGCACAAATACACTATTGATCTCATTGCCTTGGCTGGTCTTACTGCTTCTGCTCCTGTTGATACGCCAGTTGAACTGAATGTCAAACTCAGTCGCGACGACGGTGATCTTCTTTCCGATCCTACTGCCTATCGCCAGTGGGTTGGCAGCTTGATCTATCTCACGATCACTCGACCTGATATCTCTTATGCGGTCAACCTGATGAGTCCGTTCATGACTGCTCCTCGTCACCTTCATCTGGCTGCTGTTCGCCGTATCATTCGATACCTTATTCGCACACCGACTCGTGGGTTGTTTTTTCCCTCCAACAATTCTCTGACTCTCAAAGCTTATTCAGATGCTGATTGGGCTGGTTGTCCGGATACCCGTAGATCGACGACTGGATGGTGCATGTTTTTGGGTGATAGTCTCGTTTCTTGGAAATGCAAGAAACATGACAAAGTTTCCAAATCCTCTACCGAGGCAGAGTACCGAGCCATGTCTGCTGCATGCTCCGAAATTCTTTGGCTCCGTGGTTTGCTTGCTGACATTGGTTTTCCGGCAGCTGGCGCTACCCCTTTCTATGCAGATAATACCAGTGCTATTCGGATTACTGAAAATCCGATTTTTCATGAACGTATTAAACACATCGAGGTTGATTGTCACTTCATCCGTGATGAGTTTAAACGTGATGTCATCAGCCTGCCACATGTCTCCACTGAACTTCAACTTGCTGATATTCTCACCAAAGGCCTTCCACGACCACGCCATCAGTTCTTGGTTGACAAATTGCTGCTTGTTGATTCTCCCGCATCAATTTGAGGGGGGGTGTTAAACAGGCCCAAGGCCCAAGGCCCAAAGCCCATCAATGTTATATCTCACGTGGAAGATTTGGTCAATATTGAGACAGCTTTAGCTTTCCTTTCTTAGAATAACAATTGTTGTAATTAGTTGCTTTCTTAACTTAGATTAGTGATTGATACAATTAGATGGTTTTCCTTTCTTAGAGCCTAGATTAAAGGCATGTAAATACCTATATAATGATGTACAATCTCCATAGAAAGATATACAAATTAATACAGTCTCAAAGAGAATTCTAAATCTCTTCTCTGTGATCGTGATTCTGTCAAAGTGGAGTGAGGTGATTGTGATGAAGATGGTGATGGAGATCGTTGACAACTAGAGGAGGAGGCTACGGAGGTGCGTCCTCTCTTAGACGAGCAGGGAATGGCCTTCCTAGCTCTAGGAGGCATTTTCACAAACACTTGGTGCTGATAGAATTAAACAAGATAATGGCACAAGTGAAAGTGATAGAGAATTAGAGATTGAAGCAAATGAGTAGGAATGAGATGAGGAAAATGATTATTGTAAAGATTATGAAAAGGAGGGATGGAATGGAAGAAATGAAAGAGGAATGGAAAGGAGGGATGGCTTTCACTATCTACACACAAAGAGGAAGAAAACAATGCATAAAACATGAAAATCACATAAAAAAGAGGAATAAATCAAGGATTAAACAAAGAAATTACAAAGAAAAGGGAAGAAAATACCTTAGAAGAAGTTGGGGGAAGATGGGAGTCGATGCCCTAGAGAAGAAGACGAAGGACGGGTGTAGAGAAATGGGAGAAAAGGGTTCTGCGCAACTTTTAATGTCGCTGACGAGATTCGGCAATTAACCACCATAGAGCTCCATGGTTAACTGTGAGCCAAAAAAAAAAAAATTTAAAGAAAAAAAAAGAACAATAACAACAATAACAATAATAATATACACACAATTTTAGCATAGAAAAATATATCACATATGAACTAATGTTATGATATCATGACCAAAAATAAACTTTTGTCTCAACACACACACACACACGCGCACACACACACACACACACACACACACACACACACACCTCGATGGATTTCCTCAGATTTTCAAATTTTGCAGCATCCAACTGTTTGGTCAGGATATCTGCCAAGCCAACTGTCTCTCAATAGGAATGTATTCAATCACAATTGTTCCCTTTTCAACGAGTTCTCTAAGATAATTGTGCTGAATATCAATATGTTTAGTTCGAGAGTGTTGGATGGGATTTTTAGAAATATTAATACCTTTAGTATTATCACAATATAAGCTCATAATTTCTTGATGAATCCCGCAGTTCATCAACATCTCTTTCATCCACAATAATTGTGAACAACAACTCCCTGCTACAATATATTCTGCTTCAGCAGTGGACAGAGAAATGGAAGTTTGTTTATTGCCATGCCAAGCAACCAGATAATTACCAATATAAAAACATCCACCACTAGTAAATTTTCTATCATCTATGTTTCCAGCCCAGTTTGCATCTGAATATCCAGCAATGCAAGAAGATGTATCATGTGTACCACAATCCAAATTCAGATGTCCCTGACACAGCGTATGATTCTTTTAACTGATGTTAGGTGGGATTCTTTGGGATCTAACTGATATCCAGCACATGCTCCCACACTGAAAGCAATGTCAGGTCTACCAGCAGTTAGATAGAGTAGACTCCCAATCATACTCCTATACAAACTAGGATCAACACTCTTGCCAGTAGGGTCCTTTGTTAACTTGAGTGTTGTACTCATAGGAGTACTAATATGTTTCCTATGTTTCCCAAATTCCAATCCAATATGATTAACTAATTCACGGGCATGCTTGGTTTTGGGAAATAAAAATGCCATATTTTTGTTTGACTTGTAGACCCAAAAAGAAATTCAACTCTCCAACCATACTCATTTCAAATTCAGACTTCATTAGGTTGGCAAATTTAGGAGCCAAATCATCACATGAAGAGCAAAAAACAATATCATCAACATATATTTGAGCACATAAAATAACATCCTTGGTTCTTTGAATAAAAAGAGTCTTATCAACACTCCCCCTCTGAAAATTATGGTCAATTAAAAATTGAGTCAACCTTTCACACCATGATCTAGGGGCTTGTTTCAGACCATAGAGGGCTTTCTTTGGACGATATACATGATGAGGATGTTTAGGGTCAATGAAACCTTTGGGTTGCTCAACATAAGCCTCCTCATATAGAATTCCATTAAGAAAAGCACTCTTAACATCAATTTAAAAAAGTTTAAACTTCAGAAAGCATGCAATGGATAAGAGAATTTGAATGGATTCAAGTCTTGCTACAGGGGCAAAGGTTTCATCAAAATAAATTCCTTCAATCTGAGAATAGCTTTGTGCAACTAATCTGGCCTTGCTTCTAACTATGGTACCATGTTCATCAAGGGTTTTTTTTTTTTTAATATCCATTTGGTACCAATAACATTCTTGTCCTCAGGCCTTGGTACTAAATACCACACTTCATTTCGGGAAAATTGATTCAGCTCCTCTTGCATATCATTGATCCAATCATCATCAGAGAAAGCTTCATCAACTCACTGGGGCTCAAATTTAGAAGTGAAACAGAGGTGACTCATTAGATTTTCCAGTTGATTCCGAGTCTTTACACCAATAAGGGGATCTCCTAGAATCTGGTCTTTGGGATGGTCTTTAACTTCTATTAGATTGTTAGGAGTCGGGGACTGTTCAGATCTGGGAGTAGGTTCAGTGGATTTGACAGTATTGATATTAACTCCATCATTATCAGGGTTTACTTGAGAGCTAGAATCATTAAGTTGATCATCTATAACAACATTTATTGATTCTTGAATGGCTCCAGTCCTTAGGTTCAGAACTCGATAAGCACAACTGTTAGTTGAATAACTAATGAAAACTCCCTCATCACTTTTCGAGTCAAATTTTCCCAATTGTTCTCGGTCTCTAAGAATATAACATTTACATCCAAAGGCCTTAAAGTAAGTTATATTGGGCCTTTTGTCATGCCATAGTTCATATGCTGTTTGGTCTTTACCAGCTCTAAAATAGACACTATTGATCATATAGCATGCGGTGTTCACTGCTTCGGCACACAAATCTCTAGGTAAGTTTTTACTGTGTAGCATAACTGTGGCGATATCTTGTAAGACCCTATTCTTTCTTTCAGCAACTCCATTTTGCTGAGGGGTTTTGGGGGCAGAAAATTCATGGTGGATTCCATATTTATCACAAAACTTTTCAAATTGAGCATTTTCAAATTCACCACCATGGTCACTCCAGATACGAGCAACAGCTGTACCTTTTTCTACTTGGATGCATTTGATAATCCTTTTAAATTCAAGAAGGGACCAGACTTCTCTCTTAGAAATGCAACCCACGTGTATCTGGTGTAATCATCAACAATTACAAGGAAATATTTCTTCCCACCCTTACTCTCACTTTTAGTAGATCCTCATCCAACTAAGTCCATGTGAAGAAGTTCTAGGCGTCTTTAGAGACTTGGTCTTTTTGTTGGAACTTCTGATTTGTTTACCTTTTTGGCATTCCCTACAAATAGGTTTGGTCTTTCTACTGATTTTGGGCAGTCCCTTAACATGTTGATTTAGTGTGGACAAATCCTTATAATTAACATGTCCAAGTCTTTGATGCCACAATTGAGCCTCATCAACCTGAGCCATGTGACAAGACGATGTAGAAGATGCATTAGAGTTACCCACAACATAACAATTATCATTGGTTCTAAGACCTCTCAATATAACCTTGCCATTCTTTGAGATCTGACAACTTTGTCTACTTAAATTCACAACATGATATTTGTCACATATTTGAGATATGCTAAGCAAGTTAGGTTTCAAACCATCAACATACGAAACATCTTCAATAACAGGGAGATTGGGAACATCCAAGGTGCCTTTTCCAACTATTCTAGCCACACTTCCATCTGCAAAAGTGACAGTACCACCATCAAATTCAATCAGTTTAGAGAAATGTGATCTGTCACCATACGTATGTCTAGAACATCCATTATCCAAATACCACCTAGACTGGTTTCCAGCTTTAAGGGCCATGCGAACCACTAAACTCTTGGTCTTGGGTATCCACCTAGGTTTTCAGGTGATAGGTATCCCACCAACACTCTAAGATTTTACTAGATTAGATTTAGGTTGGTGAGAGTACTTCTTAGGAGTTGTTGGATTGATTTTCGTTTTACCTTTATAGTTGTTTCTTTTAGTTTCTTCCTCCATATGTATTTTGAATTGTATGTTTAGTTTTTCAACTTCTTTTAACAATTCTTTCATTCTTTGAGTTAAGGGAGGAAGATAAGCTGAGTTCTTCGTAGTGGACTCTTTCTTGTAGGATTTAACTTGTTTAGTCCTTGGAGAGTCTTTCATTATTGTTTTTCCTTGTTATTCATAGGTTTTTATTTACCATGCTCATTTGATGGTGTGGTTTCAAGATTCTTTCTTAGTTCGCACTCAAACTTAAAATGTCCTTTTGCACCACAATAATAACATATAACCTTTGATGGAGGGGGCTAAATACTAGAAGAGGACTCTCCTTTTAGGGGCACGTTTGATATACCTATTGAATCCAAGCCCCGTCCTATCTCCATATGATTTACCCAATTGAAATAATTTCTCAAAATTTTCTTCTCCATGGGTAAATTTGGACTAAAACTTCTCATTGTACCGTTTCAGATGAGTGACTTCATTGTTTAAGGATGAGTTTTGAATTTTTAATAGTTCAAGTTCATTTTCAATTTCCTTAAACTTAGTAAATTCTTCATTAGCAGTCTTTAGTTCAGATTTTACTTTTGCAAGCTCTTTTGCTAATGAACTCTTTTCATTGTTAACATGTTCACGTTTGTCTTTTAGTTTTTTTTTTTTTTGGATTGTTGTTTACTTATTGTTTCAATTAGTTTGCAGCTCTCCTCATAGAGTCGGTCTGTAACGCCCACCCTACACGCATGCATGATATTGTCCGCTTTGGCCCACGGGCCTACGGTTTTGTTTCTGATGGGCCAGAACTCATCAAAAGGCCTCATGCAAGGTAAGGGTGTAAGTTCTACATATAAACCCATTCACTTTCCTCTCCATAGTTGATGTGGGACTCCGAGGCATCACAATCCACCCCCCCTAAGGTTATACGTCCCTGTGCAGTAGCCTGCCAGCCCTCTTAACCCACTCACATGGAAACCTGCCCACTTACACAAAACTACGGCAGGGGACCCACACTCGAATTAGTCGAGAGTCGGCTCTGATACCATTTGTAATGCCCACCCTACACGCATGCATGATATTGTCCGCTTTGGCCCACGGGCCTCACAGTTTTGTTTTTGATGGGCCAGAACCCATCAAAAGGCCTCATGCAAGGTAAGGGTGTAAGTTCTACATATAAATCCATTCACTTTCCTCTCTATAGTTGCTGTGGGACTCTGAGGCGCCACAATCATATGTAATATTTTGAGTTACCTGGGCCAGGATTAGTTGGCCCAGGTAGAACCTTAGTTGTTTAATTACTATAGAAGTTGTAGTAACTCACGTGAATATTTTTTGGAAAGAGGAGGAGTTGTATGATAACTCTAATTAGAAATATAAGAGAAGGATTAGGACTCTACCCCTCCTTATATATTTAAAGAAACCAACGACCTTTAGATGGTATTTTATTTTTCTTCCTTTGGAGATATTCTGAGAGAGAGAGAGGTGCTGGAATTCAGGAGAAGAAGAAGAAGAAGGCAATCACTGGTGGATGTCCTATTCGCGTCCACACATTGCAAACGCAATGATAACGTACAAACGGTGAGTGAATCTTCCTTAATACTCTTGATGATCTAATCGGATGATTGTTGTTGTGCCTTTAACTGTTGTACAAAGCTAATTATGTTCAGGGATTAGAAACAGATGGTAGTTGAGTCATCTGAGTCATGTAAATCCTTTTTACCATAAGTAGTTGATGATTAGGTGATGTTTTCTCTTGAATCTCAATATGTTATGAGCATCGGAATTGGATTTTCATGAGGACAGAGTCTGGACGTCGACAAAGAAGGAAGAGTTTGGAATTGTGGGACCCCATGGTCTACTGGATGATGAATCTGGTCCAGGGATCCTGTAAGGGGTCATGGGCGACCTTCAGTGTAGTGGACCCATGCTGAGTGGACCTTGTATGGCCCACCAAATTACCTTGCAATAAGACTGAGGTGTGAATCAAGGAAAAAGGGCAACTTGGTCAATGTTAGTAGTGGGACCCATTGCATGGTCTGATCTAGGATCAGGACCCCGCATCCTGTAGGGGACCCTTGGTCGACCCTTGTGATGATGGAACCATAGGAAGTGGGCCTATATGCTTCTTTATCTAACAGTCACAAAACTCCCATCGTGAAAGAGAGTGTTACAACACTAGTCACTGTTTGAGTCTGGGGGCTCAAAGGATTGACCTGATGGTACATCAGATCCAATAAGATGATAGATTACCCTGGGGCGACCACTAGGATCTTGATCATCTAAGTTATAGACCAGTGGGACCCACTGTTCCATGTATACAGACATTCCCAGACGTGGGATGAACACCAAGAGATGATTTAGATCTGTGGGCCGTAGAGAAGGGTTTGATGGTGAGTCCAGTCCATCAGTTTGAAGGTTCCGCCTTGGCCGAACATGAGTTTGAGGTCTGATCTTAAATTGGGCTATGTGGGGCCCACTAGATTTTTACATCAAGGTGTTCAGGTGTGAAATAGTTTTCTCTGTGTGTGTAATTGTGTTATGGGAGGAATTTATAAAAGGGAACAGCCATGGATTTTATTTGTGATGGAATCTAATTATACTAATTAAGGGTTCTATGTATTTTATAATGGGAAATTCTATATGCACTACTAGAAGTGTTGAACACACTCACTTACTGTACACTGGTGCCAGGGCTCATCACTTTGGGTGGGTGTGTTCATCACTTTCGGTGGGTGCATATAGAATTTCCCTTTTATAATAGATTGTGTGGACTGTTTGGGAATGTTGGCATGTTACTATTACTTGTGCAATATATTATGAAGGTGGACCACTCCTATATTGTTTCTTAACAGTTATGATCAGAAGTGGGGCACTAAATTGATAAGGACTTAAATGGAGTTGGTTCCACACTATTGTTGTGTAAAATTGTTAATAATAATAAAATCTGATTGCTTTGTGACTTGAGATATTGTGTATTGGGTCCCAGACGTGGGATGTTGGACTTAGTGTCCGGGCCGTTATAGCGGCTGGTCCTTGTGGACGTGTCTGATAAGATAGGGTCATGGTGACTGGTATACATGTATACGATAAGCCTTGGAGGCGTGGTAATGTGCATGGGCACGAATATGTTTATGGATGTACTTTTAATGGTAATTGATTTATGTACTCAGATTTGTTGTTTATGCGATATTATGTTTTATGCTGTTTGTGCAATTAGGAAAATTCATTCACCAGTAATACTGATGTTTTGTTGCCCCCTTCAGGTAATCACGTTGCGAGTGAGGCAGAGCAAAACGACGTTCAACACGTAAATTTTGGCATGCGTGGCTGACGGGAGAGAATGAGAAATATTCAGTTAGTTGATAAAGGGATTAACCCTTGTTTAGGGATTTTGTGTTTTAAGACATCTTGAACTGAATTAGAATATGGAATTTGGTTTACTCAGAGATATTTGATATTGTTCAACATTCATAATTTAATTAAAGTTATATTTTGATCTAAATGCCTGATTCCTTGTGGAAGTCATTTGATGAATGCGTGGTGAATATTTACTAAATAATCACGATCCAGAGTTCGACAAGGCCCCGGAATTTGGGTCGTGACAAAGTGGTATCAAAGCCTAAGGTTTTGGACAATTAAAAGAAAGAGCAACACATAGGCCGTGTGGTGAGGACGTTGGGGTGTCAACGGTAAACATAGAGTATAGTATGTTGTCATCGATCTTTTGGCTCACAACTTTTTCCTTCTGCAGAGGAACTAAGACGATGAACAATGCTATTGGAAATGAGAATGAGAACAATAATGTTCAGCCGAACGGTGAAATGCCTGAATACGCCCGGCAAATGTTTGAAAGTTTTATGAGGGCGTATGCACAGGTTCAAGAGCAGATCTCCGCTATTTATCAACACCAAAGTGAGAATGGCGGGGGTCATAGCAATAACAGAGATAGTTTGGATGAAGGTAGTAATAATGGGGGCAGGAATCGTGAGAGGGATACCCTATACAAAAGATTCAATGAATTCCGCCCCAAGAGCTTTGAAGAAACCACTAATCCTTGGGATGCTAATAAATGGGCAGAACATATGGAAGGTACTTTCGAAGTCATGGGATGTACAGAACATCAAAAGGCGATACTCGCAGCATTTAAACTTGAAGGTGATGCGAAGGAATGGTGGAAAGCCGCTAAAAGGTCGTTCAACGGGCAAGAAACAGAGATCACTTGGGCTTTCTTCAAATGAGAATTTATAAAGAAGTTCATACCGGATCATATTAGGGCTTAGAAGAAGAGAGACTTTGAAACCTTGGTACAAGGCAACCTGACAGTAGCCAAGTATGCTCTCAAGTTCACCGAACTGTCACATTTTGCTGAGACTTTAGTGGCTACGGAGGAAGAAAAAATGGAAAGATTTGTTAATGGACTTAGATTTGATATTAAAAAGGACGTAAAGCTACACGAACCAAAGACTTATGCGGAAGCCTTAAGGAAAGCTTTCGTCTCTGAGGAAGCCATTGAAGATATAAAGAGGGAGACCCAAATGATGTCCACTGAAAGTAAAACTGATAACCTTAAACACCGGTCCTCCAATAAGAAACAGAAAACAGGAGCTAAATCAGTCTGCAATCACTGTGGGGGATCCCATGATACCAGTCAATGTCGGAAGAAATCTGGAGTGTGCTTTGGCTGTGGAAAGGAAGGTCATAAGGTAAAGGATTGTCCAGAGGCTAGGGAAAGAAATCAGGCCAAACGGAAGAGCAGATGTCACTGTTGTGGACAAGAAGGGCACTATGTCAGAGACTGCCCCAGAAAACAGGGTAGAAACCGGACTCAGACGCAAGGACAACCATCCAGGCCAAATCAGCAGGACCGCCAGCAAGAGCGTCCACAAAATCGGCGTTATTATCAACAGAACCAGAGATATCAACCCCGGGGAAATCAGCAGAACCCACCCCAAGGACAGCATTACAACCATGGCAGGAACAATCGGGGGGTGGGGGGGTGGAGAATCAAGTAGGGCAACAGCAGAACGGGAGAGTCTTCGCCATAACTCATCAGGATGTGGAGGCGGCCAACCATGTGGTCGAGGGTACGATTTTAATTTCCAATCATGAAGCTAGTACTTTATTTGATTCTGGTTCAACGCATTCTTTTATTTCTCATACTTTTGCTGCTAAGATAGGAAACTCCCCCTCGATTTTGACTAATGCATTAGTAGTGTCAACACCCACGGGTGAACAAATATGTACTAGAACCATATTTTACAATTGTATGATAGAAATTGGGCAAAGCCGGATGCCGGCTGACCTGGGATTGTTATGTATGGATGACTTTGATGTTATATTGGGAATGGATTGGCTTGCTAGGTATTGGACTATTTTAGATTGTTTTAACAAAGTCGTTCGGTTTAACCTGGAGGGTTTTACTAATGTTAGTTGGTGGGAAAAAGAAGACCTGTTAGGTCAATGGTTATCTCAGCCATCAAAGCCAGTGAGCTATTGAGGAGTGGATGCAAAGGCTTTTTAGCTTTCATTACAGAGGATAAACAGAAACCAAGTATTGATGATATCCCCGTTGTTAGGGAATTTCCTGATGTGTTTTTGGATGACTTGCCTGGATTACCCCCAATTAGGGAGGTCGATTTTACTATTGAATTGATACCGGGTACGACCCCGATTTCCAAAGCATTTTATCAAATGGCTCCTGCGGAACTGAAGGAACTCAAGGATCAGTTAGAAGAATTACTGGATAAGGGATTCATCCGACCTAGCGTGTCCCCATGGGGAGCACCAGTTCTGTTTGTGAAGAAGAAGGATGAGACCCTAAGAATGTGCATTGATTATAGGCAGTTAAACCAGGTGACTATCAAGAACAAGTACCCTTTGCCTCGTATTGATGAATTGTTTGATCAGCTGCAAGGTGCAAAATACTTTTCCAAGATTGATCTAAGGTCCAGCTACCATCAGCTAAGAGTGAGAGGAGGACATTCCTAAGACGGCGTTCCGGACGCGATACGGTCACTACGAGTTTTTAGTCATGCCTTTCGGTTTGACCAAATGCCCCCGCCGCATTCATGGCACTGATGAACAGAGTTTTTCAACCATATCTAGATAAATTTGTGGTGGTATTTATTGATGATATTCTCATTTACTCTAAGGAAATGCGAGAACATGGAGAGCATCTGCGTATCTCCTTGCAACTATTGAGAGACAACCATCTTTATGCTAAGCTAAGCAAGTGTAATTTTTGGCTAGAACAAGTCGCCTTCTTGGGTCACATTATTTCAGGCGAAGGATTATCTATAGACCCTACCAAAATCGAAGCGGTTACGAATTAGAAACGACCTGCAAGTGTTTCAGAAGTGCGAAGTTTCTTAGGCCTTATGGGCTATTATCGAAGGTTCGTACAAGGATTTTCTACGATTGCTGGACCGTTAACCAGACTCACAAGGAAGGATGTTCCGTTCACTTGGGAAGAGAAATGTGAAGATAGCTTCCGAACCTTGAAAGGTAAACTAACATCGGCACCAATACTCACCTTGCCCACTGGTAGTGGAGGATTTGTTATTTACTGTGATGCGACATTGCAGGGGTTAGGGTGTGTTCTCATGCAACATGGAAAAGTGATTGCCTACGCTTCTAGACAACTAAAGGTCCATGAACAAAATTATGCGACTCAAGACCTGGAGTTAGCAGCTGTAGTCTTTGCACTAAAAGTTTGGAGACACTACCTATACGGTGAAGAATTCGAGGTGTATACAGATCACAAGAGCCTCAAGTATGTGTTCTCACAAAAGGAGTTGAACTTGAGACAGCGTAGATGGATGGAATTCTTAAAGGACTATGACTTCTCTATATTTTATCATCCAGGAAAGGCGAATGTTGTAGCTGACGCCTTAAGCAGAAAATCAGCACAGATGGCTTGTCTGACCGCCGAGTGGAGACTACTAGAAGAGATCAAGGACTTGGATGTTAAATTATGGCCTATTGGTGCAAAAGTACTATTGGGAAGCTTCAAGGTCCAACCCGAGTTGATCCAAAGGATAAAGGACCATCAGCGAGACAACAAGGCATTAGCGGAAATCTTTGACAAAATGGACAATAAACCGGACTTCTCAATTGTTAGTGGCGTATTGTATTTCAGAGGAAGACTTTGTGTCCCAAATGTCCAGGAAATTAAAGATGAAATTTTGAAGGAAGCACATCATACAAGATATACTATCCATCTGGGGAGCACCAAGATGTATTAGAACTTAAAAATCAGATTTTAGTGGATCGGCATGAAAAAATGACGTTACTGAGTTTGTCGGACGTTGTTTTACCTGTCAGCAAGTAAAGGCGGATCATAGGAAGTCGGGGGGACTACTGCAGCCGTTATGCATCCCAGAATGGAAATGGGAACATATCACTATGGATTTCATATCAGGGTTTCCTAGAACCTCAAGGCATAATGAAATAATTTGGGTAATTGTGGATCGGTTGACCAAGTCGGCGCACTTCATACCGTTGAAAGGAAGAACTACAATGGACTACCTAGCCAAAACATATATTAGAGAGATTGTGAGGTTGAGCCTTGGCCGAACATGAGTTTGAGGTCTGATCTTAAATTGGGTTATGTGGGGCCCACTAGATTTTTACATCAAGGTGTTCAGGTGTGAAATAGTTTTCTGTGTGTGTAATTGTGTTCTGGGAAGAATTTATAAAAGGGAATAGCCATGGATTTTATTTGTGATGGAATCTAATTATACTAATTAAGGGTTCTATGTATTTTATAATAGATTGTGTGGACTGTTTGGGAATGTTGGCATGTTACTATTACTTGTGCAATATATTATGAAGGTGGACCACTCCTATATTGTTTCTTAACGGTTATGATCAGAAGTGGGCACTAAATTGATAAGGACTTAAATGGAGTTGGTTCCACACTACTGTTGTGTAAAATTGTTAATAATAATAAAATCTGATTGCTTTGTGACTTGAGATATTGTGTATTGGGTCCCAGACGTGGGATGTTGGACTTAGTGTCCGGGCCGTTATAGCGGCTGGTCCTTGTGGACGTGTCTGATGAGACAGGGTCATGGTGACCGGTATACATGTATACGATAAGCCTTGGAGCCGTGGTAATGTGCATGGGCACGAATATGTTTATGGATTTACTTTTAATGGTAATTGATTTATGTATTCAGATTTGTTGTTTATGCGATATTATGTTTTATGCTGTTTGTGCAATTAGGAAAATTCATTCACGAGTAATACTGATGTTGTGTTGCCCCCTTCAGGTAATCACGTTGCGAGTGGGGCAGAGCAAAACGATGTTCATCACGTAAATTTTGGCATGCGTGGCTGACGGGAGAGAACGAGAAATATTCAATTAGTTGATAAGGGGATTAACCCTTGTTTAGGGATTTTATGTTTTAAGACATCTTGAACTGAATTAGAATATGGAATTTAGTTTACTCAGATATATTTGATATTGTTCGACATTCATAATTTAATTAAAGTTATATTTTGATCTAAATGCCTGATTCCTTGTGGAAGTCATTTGATGAATGGGTGGTGAATATTTACTAAATAATCACGATCCAGAGTCCGACAGGGCCCCGAAATTTGGGTCGTGACACGGTCATAAGCATCTTGTGAATCTCCATTATTTTCTTCATCATCTGAATTTTCCGATTTGGTTTCAGATTCACTCAAAGATGCTTCATCATCTGATTTATCTACTTTTTCCATCTCATCCGAAAAGTTGAATGTAGTGGTTGCCATTGATACAGAGTAACTTTCTGTTTCCTCTTGTTGTGAGTCATTTGTTTCCGTCTCGGACTCAGATAAGTCATCCCATGTAGCCACAAGATTTTTTTTTTAGATTTTCCATTCATGGGACGGTCAGTTGATATGTGACCATACTTTTTACAATTGTAACACATAATTGCCTTTGACTTGCTCTTAGAGGAGGAGCTTGCTTTCTTTTTACTTTTATATATAGTCTTTTCCTTTTTATACTCCTTAGATTTCTTCTTATTAAATCGTTTTAAAAATCTTTTAGCAAGAATATCAGAATCTTCATTAGATTTAGAAGGAGTCTGAGATGAGTTGAGAGCAATAGACTTCTTTTCAGAATTATCAAACTTCATCTCAAAAGTTCAGAGGGATCCTGCTAGGTCTTCTACCTTCATTTTTTTTGGATCCTTGTATTCTTCAATTGAAGTAACTTTGGAATGAAACCTATCCGGAAGTGATCTTAGAATTTTACTACAAATTTTGACTTCCTGTAGGGGGACTCCAAGTGCCCACATTTCATTGACTATGACCGTCAATCTTGTTTTAAAATCATCAAAATTCTCATCCTCCTTCATTTGGATGGTTATAAATTGAGATGTAAGCATTTGGAGCTTGGACCTCTTAACGATGGTTGTTCCTTCATATGTAGTCTCTAGAAGGTCCCAAGCTTGTTTGGCAGTGTTGCAAGTCATGATCTTTTTGTATTCTTCTTGGATCATAGCACACACTATGACATTTAGGGCCTTTTCATCATTAGCTCTAAGGGCCTTATCAGTTGCAGTCCATTTAGAGGGTTTAAGGGGCTCAATGGTCCCATCTTTGTCATCAGTCATTGTAGGTGGTGACCAACCATCCTCAACAGCTTCCCAAATAGCCCAATCCAAGGATTTCAGAAATATTGTCATCTGGGCTTTCTAAAAGGCATAATTTGTCCCATCAAATAGGGGTGGTCTGTTCCACAGCACTCCCTTTGGGGTTGGCCATGGCACTAGCTACTAATTAGGATCAACTCTGTGTTAACCCTTAAAGGAGTAACCTACGCTCTGATACCAATTGTAAGTGCAAGCTAGTGTTCGGGGGGTGGGGGGGTTCGAATAGGACTAAGAAAAAAAAATAGTAAACAATTCTATTAACCCAATTAAACAAATTCACTTGAAATGAACAACCATGTATGTTTAACTATATAGCAAAATTAACAAAAGTGAATTTTTACAAATGAAAGCGCTACACACTTAAGAATGTACCAAGATGATAAAAAAAAAATAGCACAAGTTTATGTGTTGTGTGTCAAAAGATGTGTATCTAACTAGTACATGTATCCCAATGAAATAATGTTTGGCAATGTAGCATAAGAGAAATGGGCACACAAGAATTTATAGTGATTCGGTCCTAGACCTACATCGACTTCTCAAGAGCTTCCACTCTTGGTTCCACTATAATGAGGCAGCCACAAAGGTACAACTCCAATCACTTACACCATCAATTTTTTGATACGGTGGTTCGATCACACTGTTCTAATCCACCATACAATACATTGTGAGTAATTAGAATGTAAACACAAGGAACAATTGCCTCTAGACTTTGTCTTGAGTGTGCTCTCAGAGCTTGAACCGAAGCCCGAAGCTTTGACCCCTTGCTTGCTTCCTTGGTGTTGAAGACGATTCTCCAAAGTGTGCTCAACCAAGTGAAGAGGTCTAGGTCTAGGGTAGGTGAAGATCGGTTTGATGTTCTTCCCTAGGATTTTGGCTTTTCCACTAATCACACTTGTAATGAGCTAATTGTGCTCTTGCAAATGCCTAATGGAAATCTAAGTGTGAGTAGTAAAAGGTTTTAAGTGCTTGGAAAATGTAAAGAGAAGCTTGGCACAAGTAGTAGAGAGCTTTCTTGAAATTTGCACTAGTCGTTCAAAGGAATGAGCTCTTGGTATATATAGAGAGTGCTCTAACGGCTAGTTGGCGGTTAGCCTCCAATTTTTTCGCTATTAGCCGCAAACCCCAACGGATAACTCAACGGTCAAAAATTTTAATTTTGGTTCACCTGCGGTTAACCTCCTATGCACATGGCGGTTAGCCGTGGGTTGACCGAGAGGTCACCGAATTCCGAAACCCTGTCAAAAGCTGGGTGCTGAAACAAAAATTGCGAGATTTGTAGTGACCTAGCGGTTAATCGCCTATACACTTGGCGATTAGCCACCATGTGACTGCTGGGTCACCAAAGACAGGAAGACGGTCACCCTGTAAAAACTTGTTACTGATACAAGAACCACAAGGTGACCGCTAATCTGGTGGTTAGCCGCCAAACCTATAGAATTTTACTGTTTTAATCCAATTTGGTCTCCTACACTCTTTTAGGGCCAGTTTGGTAACTCTACTAATAGAGTCAAGTGAAGTAAAGTTGATTTTGAAGAAAGAATAAAATATAAGCGGGTTATGATGGTATTTGTTTTTAGTTGTTTTGACTTGTTGTATGGGAAAGTGGAGTTTTTTTTTTGTATTTTAGTGGATAAAGGTGGTTGCTTTTTGACTTTTTTTTTTTAAAAGATGGAGGGAGTTTTGAATTAAAGTGCTTTTGATGTGACATCTTGTCTGAAAAATGGAGACTTTACTTGACTTTTACTATGCTTTTACTATGCTAGTAAAGTGCCAAACTAGCCTAAGGGTCTACTAGTGAGGCTCAAGGGTTTCCAAAGGGCCTTTTCTAGGATCAAACAAACCTAGGGGGGGTAGGCGCACAAATGGAGGTTCTTCCTTGATGAAGTAATGGCCTTCCCAGACTTGAGCAATTGCCTTCAAACTTGATCTTCCTTGGAGATGCTCTAGAGGTAAGGTCTTGGAATAATTGACATGGAATTGACAACCCAAGGGTGGGCATATATGACTATGGCCCTAACAGGTAAGCCCAGCGGTACCCTTCCTTATTGTTGGAGTTCTATCATAAAAGGGTGGGCCATGTGGAGTCCACAGTGATTCTCATTGGAAGACTAAGAACTATCAGGTTTCAGGAATTTACTAATTTTGCTTATTTTTCTTTTTCTTTTTCCTTTTATTCTTTTTATTTGGAAACAAATTACTAAGAGTCCTAATTGTAGTTGGAAGGATTCCTCCTAGGATTTCTTACGGTTTTTGGTTTGTTGGTGGCCTATGTATATGATACGTTAGTCAGCTGTTAAGCTATGTTCATGTAATATCCTGAGTTACCTGGGCCTAGGTTTAGGTTGGCCCAGGTAGGACCCATAGTTGTTTTCTTATTATAAGATTAGAAGTTGTCCTACGTGAAGTGTTTTAGGAAGGCAAGGAGTTGTATTTCAACTCTAATTAGAAAGAGGAAGAGACAATAGAAGGAAAGGAATAGGATTTTACCTTGTCTATTTATACAAACCAACGATCTCTATGGAGAGGATTCTAAGCTCTTCTTCCTTTGGAGAAATTCTGAGAGAGAGTTTGGTGTGCTGAAATTCAGGAGAAGGAGGCAATCATTGGTAGATGTCCTATTCGCGCCCACACATTGCAAAGGCAACCATCTCTTATCAAAGGTGAGTGGATCTTCCTAAATACCCTTGATGATTTAATCGGGTGATTGGTAATGTGTTTTAACTGTTGCTCAAGGCTATTGTGTTTAAGGATTTGATACAGACTATGATTTTAAGTCATGGAGATCATGTAAATCCTGTTTATCATACTTAGATGATTACCATGGGTTGTTTTCTTTTGAATCTTCAAGTGTTATGAATATCGGATATGGATTTCATGGAAACAGACCTGGACGTCAACAGTGGAATGGAGACTTTGGGGTTGTGGGACCCCATGGCCCATTAGATAGAAAATCTGGTCCATGGATCCTGAAGTGGAATAATGGTCGACCATGATGATGCTAGAGTCACAAAGATTGGTTCCTGTTTGGGCCACCATCCATGTACTTCAGATCACAGATGCGTGAATGAGGAAGAAGATTCAGATTTGGTCGATAGGGGTTGTGAGTCCACTGGGCCCACCTGATCTTTGATCAGCACCCCACATCTTGAAGTGGACCCAGGGGCGACCTGCTTGGTGTAGGTTCCATGTAGAGTGGAACCCACCTGGCACTCATCCAATAGATATGGTGAATAGGAGGCGTCTGTCACCGAGTTTGTGACTGTATGACGACAAGGCCTACTGGGGTCCATCTGATTACAGGAATGGAAATCTGATCCAGGCATCTGGTGTGGGGCCCTTGGGAGACCATAGAGGAGTGGGACATCTGGGATTTCGATTAGTGGGACCCACTGATCAATGGATTCAAAAACAGTCATGCGTGCAGGAAACAGCAGACAACAGTTTTGAGTTGTGGACCCCAGTATATGGTTCGATGATGAATCAAATCCAATAGGATGGGAGCCTACCCTTGGGCGACCTTGACCTTGAGGTCTGATCTTGGATGGGTCAAGTGGGACCCACTGGATTTTACATTAAATTAGAGTTAGGCGTGATGCACTTTTTTTCCTAGTTTCTGTGTATGTAGATGTGGCCGGATGGAATTTATAGAATTGGGACAGCCCTGGATTTTGTATGTAATTACAACATCACCATTCTACTTAGGTAAATTAAGGTTTTATGTGAATTATGATTAATTGTATGGGCAGTTTGGTTGGAATTTGGGCATGATTCTGTAATCTTGTGAAACATTCTGTTTATAAGATAGAGTGGGTCAGCCCTACACCTAACAATACCAATTATGACTAGAAGTGGGGCAGCAACATATAATTTGTGTGTGGGGCTGGTCCACACTGTTGATTTGTGTAGGTTATGGATATTTAATTGAACTCTGGTTATTGTAATGTTATAACATGTCTAGAAAGATGAACATGGTAATGAAATATTGTGCACTGGGTCCCAGACGTGGGATGGTGGACTTAGTGTCCGGGCCATTATAGTGGCTGGTCCTTGTGGACGTGTCTGATGAGACAGGGTCATGGTGACTGGTATACCTGTATACGATGAGCCTTGGAGGCGTGGTAATGTGCATGGGCACGAACATGTCTATGGATGTACTCTTAATGGTTATTGATTTATTTATTTAGATTTGTTATTATGTTTTATGCTGCTTATGTAATTAGGGAAATTCATTCACCAGTAATGCTGATGTTGTGTTGCCCCCTTCAGGTAATCACGTTGCGGGTGGGGTAGAGCAGAATGACGTTCAGCACGTAAACTTTGGCATGCGTGGCTGACGAGAGAAAACGAGAAATATTCAATTAGTTGATAAAAGGGATTAACCCTTGTTTAGGGAATTTTATATGGAATTTGGTTTACTGAGAGATCATTGATTTTGTTCGACATTCATAATTTAATTAAAGTTACATTTGGTCTAAATGCCTGATCTCTTGTGAAAGTCATTTGATGAATGTATGGTGAATATTTACTAAATAATCACGATCCAGAGTCCGACAGGGCCCCGGAATTTGGGTCGTGACAGTTCAACAGTTCTGTGAAAGTAATAAACCAATGCTTTATTAGTTAATTCTTCTCTTTTCTTGGGTCATGTGGGGGCTAGGAAGAATAAATTTTAATTCTGAATTTTTTATTCTCTGCGCCACACACTAGTTGCTAGAAATTCTGGTTCTTGATTTATTTGGGCCCTAGATAGTCTGATTGTGTCAAATCAGAATTTTGTCAAACATGACCCAAATTTTTTTAAAAACTTAACGAGTTGTGGACATGACGGTGACAAACACAATTAATTAAAAAATGTTCCATTATATTGCATTAGATGTGATTGTACCCCAAACGAGTCATTTATTTCCATTAGATTAACAGAACCAAAATTGACTTAAATCACATAAAATAGATTTTTAATATGATTTTATCCAACACAATTATATTGTCAAAATATGGGCTAAACTTATTTATGATAATCAATATTTGTATCAAGTTTGTTTATTTTAAAGAAACAAAACATTCTGAAAATGACATCAAAACAGCCTAAAAAATTCCAAAATTTGGCACATAAATAGTCTCCATAATTTCTTACAAGCTGCAAAAAGTTTGGCTCACATTGGATTTAAATGGGCCAAAATAAACCAAGTAGATTTTTTGGCCTGACAAATGGGCATGAGCCAGAAATATGTCACTCCATAAAACAATCCAGGATCAGTCCAAAGAATTTTCAGAATTTAGCCAAAAATAGGTCAAGAAAGCTCCTATCAACAGTAAAAATAAATAAAAATTGCCTCAATTCAAGCTTAAAATGGGCCTGGAAAGTGGGCTACAATATCCAATTTGGGCCTCAATGTGGGCCTGGATCTTGGGTCAGTCGTTGGCCGGGCTGAGAACTGGTTCTAGGCTTTTTGGGCCTGGATTGATTAGCTTCTTGTCTGGTCCTAGTTGGACCGGATCTAAAGGAAAGATGAGATTTAATTACGCGGATTGACCTAAGCATAGGCCTTGCCCACCAACCCAAACAATCCTTCATCTTCCTTTCTTCTTTCCGAGAAGAAAGCAAAAGGATTTTGAGAACCCTTCAACAGAATACCTTGTATCTTGCGCACTAGCACATCTAACCTACTAGTACGATGATCGGCCACTTTGTAATGATACATCACAAAAAATAAATGAATAAATAAATAAATAAATGAAAAGATAATTCGGATCATTTGAAGGAACCCGACACCTCCTTTGGATCGTTCGAGAGACCGAAAACCTCCAAAATAGAATTTTTGTTGATAAAACCTAAATGCCTACTACAATCTCTAATGACCCTTTTATATGGTTACAAATGCAAAAAATATAGAGTCCTAATCATACTAGAATTAATGGAGAGATTTTAGGGAAAAATTAAGTGGTCCTAATCTAATGAAATACAGAAGGGGCATCAAAATAGTGTGTGTGTGTGTGTGTATATGAGAACCAGTCCTGTAAGGACGGTCCTTATGGTCCGCACAGTGTAGAACGCATACAAGGGCCCACCTTATGACCTATCCAAATGGACCACATATACACAACCCTCTTATAGGCACACAATCCCATGAATTTGCATGGATTCGAATGAACTGGACTGTTGGATTGGGGTCAATTTTTGTTGTTTGATATAAAACTGTTAAACTTGTGGACCATGGATGAAGGGGTTAGAAGTATTAGATTGACTTCAAATTTGATATGTAGGTTGGCCCCACTTGGATCTTTCGGTCCCCTTTTGTCACATGACCAGTGGGGTCCCAAGGAGGGCCCCACTAGATAGTCCACACCGTAAGCTTATAAAGACCGTCCTTATAGGACCGGTTTTCTCTCTCTCTCTCTCTCTCTCTCTCTCTCTCTCTCTCTCTCTCTCTCTCTCTCTCTCTCACACACACACACACACACACAATATATATATATATATATGAGGATAGTTACAATCCACCCTGCTTGAAAGCAACCTTGTCCTCAAGGTTGAAGAACTGAGGCCACCGGAGTCAAATCCTTTTGAAAGTGGTCCATTTACTGCAATAGTGTCACCTCATCCTTCTTAAACTTTGGAGTGTCCTCTTGAGCAGACATATATAAAAGTGCACATGATGCTTTGTTGCTCATTGTCTTAGACGCTTTGAATGGAATCATTCCAATTAATAGTGATCTCACGGCCATTGATCTTTTATTGCATTGACTTTTTAGAAAAGTCATATAAGATAGGCCCTAAGGTTTGCAACCATTTAACACTAAGGATCATGTCACATCCTCCAAACTCTATTAGATAGAAATCTGCGGCCAACTGAGTCTGCTGGATGGAAAAGGAAATATCGGGGCACACACCATGGCTTAGCAGTATTTCACCATTAGCAACTGTGATATAAAGCTCATTAGTAGTTCGGATTTGAATATCAAATCGTGTTGCAAGTTGGGCCCTCAAAAAATTGTGGGTGTTGCCTGAATCGATCAATAGGATGACTGGATGTTGTTTAAGCATGCCTTGAATTAACAAAACTTGCAGTGAAGTAGTTCCTATCAAAGCATTGAAGGAGATTGGCATCTCAGTATTGGTTGCATTATCGGTCGGTTCATGCTCTAGTTTTTTAGCTTCTTCGGGCAAAATTTTCACTTCCTCATTTGTCCCTCCCTCAATATAGAAGAATTGATGTTTTGTTTTGCATTGGTGACCTGGGGCGGACTTTCATCACAGTGAAAACATAAGCCCTTTAAACGCTGTCCATTCATATATTCTTGGGTCAGACGCTTCAATCCAGGATGAGGGCTAGGCTTAGTAGGTGGAGCAGGATCAACGACTGTATTTGAACTGGATGCAAAATAATTGGAAGCAGTGATGCGTTTTTCAGATGAAAACTGTTTAGTAAACTGCCTCAAATAACACTTGTCGTCAAAGAGACAAGCTAATGATATGGCTTCAAACAGGTTTTTTGGTCATTGACTTTGAACATCAATGCGCAATTCATCCTTGAGTCCTCCAACGAATGCACCGAACATTCTATCTTGTGGAATATCAGTGGTCATGCTAGAAATACATGCAAATTCTGCCTGATATTCTCGGAGATAATTGGTCTGCCTATGGTGCATCAATTGCAATAAATGAGCTTTGAATGTTGTCGGTCCAAAGAGGGCAAGCAGACTCTCTATAAAAGATTGCCATGTGATGGAATTCATCTGAGTCTGGAGCCAGTTGTACCATCTTTTTTGCTTCTTTTTCCAAATAGAATGTCGCAACTATGACCCACTGTTCTCTTGGGACACGATGAGAGTTCATGAAGCTTACAACTTCATTGATCCAAATTTCCGGATCAGTCCCATCAAAGGTTGAACAGCGCAGGCGCAATGTTGACATAGTAGGTGTTGCAACTGCATTGGTACCATTTTGTGGTTGGACCACGGGTGTAGATAGTTGTTGCTTTATGATTGCAACCTCATTTTGCAATTCCAAGAGTGTTGTGCGCATTGTAGTCATCATCTCAGTTGATGTCCTCATTGTTGCAATCATCTCAGTCAATCCTTCAACCGTTATAGTCGGTTGTAGATTAGATGAAACTTCAGAATTATCCACCATGATCTTGTTGATTCATTTGTATTTTTGTCGAGTGAGGACCGTACAATGAAAAAGAGAAGTGGTGCAGGTCACACAGACTTTTACTCTTCTCTCACCTTTTTAGGATTGATGGCAGGATTGTAATTAAGTATAATGAACTTGTATCTTTATTGCTATGCAGAAAAACGCAGTGGAAGCACCTGATGACAAGTGCTTGACCCTTTCTTCCTTTCTCCTATTTTTTGTAATCGAGAGATGCTCTTGTATTCTAGATCGAGGACCGCTGGTGCACTGGTCACCTGGAGATGAGGCTGTATAGTGGAACCTGGGATGAAGACCCTTGCTGGTTGCGAGACGAAGCGCGTAGCAATCGACGAACGAGAAGGGGAAGGATGGGATGGTTGAAAATGGATGATCAGTTTTTTTTTTCAAAGAGGGATGGTAGATTAGGGTCTTGAGAATGAGATTAGGGTTTAAGGAGAAGCAGATGATAAAAAAGAATGGCTGGATCAAAGGGCTCTGATACCAATTGTAACGGTGCCGTCACAAAATAAAAAAAAATAAATGAAAGGATAATTCGGATCATTTGAGGGAACCTGACACCTTCGGATCGTTCAAGAGACTGAAAACCTCCAAAATAGAATTTCTATTGATAATTTCTGAATGCCTACTACAATCTCCAATGAGCCTTTTATAGGGTTACAATTGGCAAAAATATAGAAAGAGAGTCCTAATCATAGTAGAATTAGTGGAGAGATTTTGGGGAAAAATAAAGTACTCCTAATCTATTGAAATATAGAAGAGGCATCAAAATAGGAATCTAAATATATATAGGAGGATGTTACACACTCACCCCCACCGGCAAGGGGCCTGAACAGTGACTTGCCGGCAATGCCGTTCAGTCAATTAGCCAATGGCCAGAAAATCATTTTTTTTTTTAGAAAAAGGGAAATCCACTTCAAAGGCAAGCCGCCATTTCTAAAATGCAGTCCAAGATATCAGTAGTAGGAAAACTGCCCACAGACATGAATATGATTTTTCTTCTTCTTCTTCTGAGAAAAATACATGTGATCTGATACCAACTGTTAGGATCATATACAATCCATACTCATTTACTTCTCTAAGATGTGGAATAGATGAGATTAATATTAATAGGGGCCGAGGGCCTGATACCCCTTTAAATAAACTTGATGAAAGATGAAAGGCCTCCACATTACCAACCTTTCCACTCTCCCAGAAAACCCTTCACCTTGTTGAGAGGTGAAGTTTCAGTTTCTCAAGAAATCCTTCGGTCTTCCTAACACAACATTAACTGCACATGTATTATAGTAGTCTGAGGTGTATCATAGCCCTTATTATCCTTGAATGATCACACCTGCCAATGGGCTAATCTAGTCCATTCATCACAAACCCAGAGTCCAGATCTGGGTTTTTGAAAAGACTGATTTATGTAGGCTGACATCCAGATGGAAAATCTTACGAAGAAAATATACAAGGATCTATATCATTAGTACCTTAATTCCTCTTATTATATAGCCCTGGATATCTATTTATGGCTGAAAACCCATTCTGGGTACTGATATACTATAAACTGTAGGGTGCCTGCTGATGCATATGATCGGGCCGCATCTGATCTAGTTCCTTTCCACAATTTGGAGCAGTCGGGCGAACAAATTCTAGCTGACTTGAATCCGGAAAGAGCTGTGGAGTCGTGGCAACAGAAGCTTCCTCTTGAACAAGAAATAAGAAAGTTCTATGATGTAATTTTTGTTGCATAAATGAAAAATTATATTTTCTTTTGTAGGCTGTTTGTTTTGAATTAATGTAGTCCATTTTCTTGAATTGGTCCAGCTGAAAGTATGCCATCAAATGAAGGGGGAGATCCAAGTCCTGAGACAACTTCTACCAGTGTATCAGGACAAATTGAAAATGAGCGACGTAGGTATTTTAGGTTGCAAGAATGAAATATTAGGTTCTCTTTTATTGGCCATTTCTACAGAACTATTATAGTCCGTTTTCCTCAACTGGTCTAGCACGAGCGGCAGAAAGATCAACATGAAAGGAGTCAGGAATTGCTGCGAGTGAGAGCATGTGCTTTAGATTGTCAGAGAGCACTCGAAGTATGTGTTCAATGTTGCATGGATGAACTAATACATTTTCTTTTATAGGCTATATGTTTTGAATTAATACAATCCATTTTCTTGAATTGTTGCAGTATAATCGTAAGCAACATGATTCGGATAGGAACCAGGAGCTTCTGCTACTGAGACGTACTGCTGTCTCAATTAATGAAGAACTGTTAACAACGCTCAAGGTATATATTCCATGTTAAAGGGATGAAATATTTTATGTTCTTTTACAGGCTCTGTTTTTAATTAATGTATGGTACCATTTTTCTGAACTAGTCTGTCGTTTTATTGTGCGACAGGCATATGAACATGAGTTGATGGAAGAAACAGAAGTAGCTATTCCAGCACCTCTCTCTGGACTAGCTGATTCTTCACCTTCAATCCTGCAGGTAAGCTATTGCTTTATTTTTGTGCTATGTGTATTTCAATGAAGGAATTTTGTGGCTTTTATGTATGAATCCATCAGAGCGGTGGTCTAGATGTTGCAGTCGTGAGGGTTATTCTTAACACAAGGATCATATAATTCCTCCTTTTTACATGCTTGGTCATCTTTGAGATTCAAATAAGTACCTTAATCTATTTTTCTTCATCACTGTTATTTGCACTTGTTCAATTTTGGCCTTTTTTTAATCCCCATACAGGAGGGTTCTAAGTTTTCTTCATGGATATTTGCTTTGGTTTCTTGTGCCATTCTCATATGTACATTTAAACGTTTGGTTTCGTTCATTCTGCATATTCCATTGTGCCCATCACTAAACAGTAATAACTATGCCTGTTTGAGTTAAGTGTTAAGAGTTTTGCTGTTTCTATTAGTATTTTTCATTTTTCCCCCATGTTAGTCAATATATAGCTGTGACCTATAATATCTTTCTGCATTGTTGCTTTGTTTTGTTGATTCGAGCTTCATCTGCTCAGGTACTCACACCCATGATTACAAAAGTGCTCAATAGATGCCATTATTCTTTTCCAGAAATGAGGAAAGGTCATTTGTATTGGAATATTCATTGGTGGAAAGTGATTGGACCAAGCCTAAAGTGATGGTCTCCCCATGAAATGAATGGGTATTGGGTGCCCCAGTGACAACGCGTGGGAGTCTGAAGACCTCTAGCTTGTGGATTACTGTCCTGATTATTTTTCAGGAAGTCTTAATTTCATGTTTTCAAGAATTAAAACTGTATTTGATATTTGAACAGAGCTCAACAACTTCACCAACTTCTCTCCATATGTCTCTAAATGAAGGCACTTCACAAGCACGGTAAGATGCCATTAGATGTTTCTCTCTGTTGTAAGTTGCTGATATTGTTATTTTATTAATGTATGCTCACAAATTTGCATCCTTATAGGGCCTCGATGAGCACCCAAACTGATTCTGATAGAATGACAACCGAGTATGGTTCTCTACTATATCAGTCATGTTTTCATTGTTATCATTTCTTCTAGAAATAAATAAGTCTCATGAAGGTGCTGAAGGGTGAGAGCACCTGACATGCCCTTCTGTATGTATTATGTTAACAGTAGTCAGTTGAAAAGACTTGCTCTTTATTTCTCATTTCATCTTCCTCCCAGTGTCCTCCTTTGTGGCAAACCCTGGAACTTCCACCGACTCCTTAATATTGAAATTTTCTCACCTAATCAATACATGTGTGCTCTCAATATTGAAAATTTCTCACCTGATTGATACCTGTGCTGCATGGGCATTCCCTTTATAAAAGGGTATTGAGATTTCCTTTAAAGCGAGTTGGGATTTCCAAATTTAGCTAGCTGAGACACTTGTGTAAAACCATCTTCACATGTTTAACTGTGCATTCATTCTTTTTTTTTTTTTTTTAGCATTCACATCCAAGTTGTGAATGTTATTCAAAAACTTCTTCATGCTGCTACCGTTTTGCATTTCTTGTAGTTTCCATTTTGCTTCTACCAGATTTTCTTGATGATCCATGCTTTTTTACCTAAACCACTTTATCTTGTTCACATTTCGAAACAACCACCTGTAGTGCAACACCTCTGTATTTTCTTTCCAGGGATTTATTGGAGCAGGCTGAACCGGATATGCCTCGTTCCATTAGTGTGACACTGGAAGGGGAGGCTTCCATTGAACGAGTATGCCTGTCTTCTTACTCTGACAGATGCTTGCCAGTTTCTCATTCTAATATTACCTGATAAACTTCATTGTTGTCCATAGCTGGAAGCTATGGGATTTGACAGAGCCCTTGTTATTGAAGCATTCTTAGCCTGCGATAGGAATGAAGAATTGGCAGCGAGCTATTTGCTTGAAAATGCTGGTGATAGACATTAACAGGTAAATTTCCATTGCAATTACCATCTCATGACTTGACTGCCTCTTACGTGCCTTTGCTATGTAAATAATTACTATTATTATTTGTTTTTAGGTTTTTTGGTTGGAGCACCTGATATAATCCTTTGAAAGTGGTTGTCATCTTTTTGTGGGTGGAAGGCAATGCTAGACGTGATTTTATTTAGCATCATTGCAGTCTATTATCTCTGCCACACATTGTCATTATCTTCATCGAGCGAGTAGTATGAGCTTCGCAAATAGCAGCCAGTTGTCTGTTTCGTGTAAATTTCAGGTGTATGCCACCTCATAACTCCAATCTTTTTGGGGGAACCGGCACAACTTTCCTGTCAAATATACTGTGCAAGTTCATACTGATGGTGGGGTGATTTTTCAATTGGTTTCTGTTGTAAGCTGAACATTTCTCTTACAAAAGACAGCTCTTTTTTTTTTTTTTTTGTTGACCGGGGGTGTCCAAGGCCTCTTTAAGCACCTGACTAGTTCCCCGGGGTGGTGGCCTCCCCCTGTTTCCGCTCACCGGGTTCGTCGGGCTATATAATAGCTTGGGGTCCCAACGCATTGGCGGGCTTCGATGCTGAGACCTCCGGGTGGTTACGGAGTGCCCCAACCAACGGCGCTATCAAGCATTGGTAAAGACAGCTCTTTGTTGACTGATGATTACATGATTGTTTTTGGAACCAGGATTTAGAGAAGTTACAGATACCCTTGTGATCCGTTTGCTTCTTTGAGGTGACATATTCATGATGCATGTGTGGAAATAACTTCAAACTTGTCTTTCTTAAACGTCTCTTATTATTTTTATTTTTATTTTTGGCTACATGGGGTTTCAAGTTCATGCACTCCACTCACACACCAGCTGAGCTACAGCTGGGGGACCTTAAAATCCTCTTAGATTTTAATTTGTTAGTATGGGTAATTCCCATTGATGGAAAGTGTGGAACCTAGCTGGTTTGTGCTCTATCCTTCCCACCAATGTGAGTGGCAAAACATCACTTGCGTTGTGTTTATGGGTTTCAAATGCTCTGGATGCTTTATAAACCTGCTATTGAACCCGGCATCTCCAGAGGTCCAAGAATCCAAATGAGACTGGACTTTCTTTTTAAAAGCATATGAGGTTTGGAGGAATGGTAATTTCATCTACAGATGGGTGACAATTCCGGATCCAGCCCCAAATTTAATAGTCCCGGCCTTCCAGGATTGATTTAGCACCTTTCGGACTGATTGATAAATGGTTCCAGTTCGGGCTGAACCCCTGCATGTTACTGACCAGCCAACCTGAGTCACCAGGGGCATACAGTACCCACATATAGGTCATGGGGGCAGTCGCCCCTGTTGGACTTGGGTTTGCATCCAAAACTCACACAAAAAATCTAGGGTCTGCCTCCAAAACCCACCTGAAAATCTTGGATTTGTCCACAAAATCTAACTACTTATTTGGATCCGCTCTCCTTGGTCCGCCACTTACCTGATCAATCCTACCCAAGAAAATCAAACTGACTACTAAGGAATTTAGATTTCAGTTGACCGAACCCTAAAACAGTCAGGTGTAGGTTAGGCGGATAATGTATTCTAAGTGGCCAACTCGATATGACCCATGGCTGGCTATACAAAGTAGCCAACTCAATGTGGCTTGTGGCCCAATGCTGACAATTCAAGTATTGAACACAAGTTCCCTAGTGGTGCATGGCAACTCATACAAAATCCTGTCTGCTCTCCTAGAAAATGGATAATCTGGACGATACTGCTCACATGGGGAATGGCCTGCTAAAAAGTAAAACTATAGGTAAAGTAAAAGCTTTTTCTTATAAAGGTTTGTTTAACTAGTAACTACAGTTTATCACACTTGATTGCATTAAAAAAAGAGGCCAAGAAAAGGAAATATATAGGGGTACAGTGGTGTCACATCATAACTTCTCCACTCCGGTTCCATCCATATGAGTGCTGCTACCTACACACTGATTCACACTTTGCACACACGTACTCCTTTTTCTTTTTTTTTTTTGTAATCCCTAAACAACCCCTCCCTCTCCTTTCCTCTCCCTGCCGGCCGGCTGGCCGCCCCCTCTGCCCGACCTCGCCGCCCACTGCCTGCGACTGACCCCTATCCTTGCTCATCGCCGGCCGCCGCCTACGCCACCCTCTCCCTCTCTCCCTCTTTCTCTCCTCCTCCTTGTCTCTTTCCCTCTCCTTGCTCGTCGCCGCCCTCCCACCCTCCCCCTCTTCCTCTCCTTCTCCCTCTCTATTTCCCTCTCCCTACTCGTCCCCGGCGGGCCCGCGCCACCATCTCTCTCTCTCTCTCTCTCTCTCTCTCTCTCTTTCTCTCTCCACCTGCTCGTGGAGGTGGGCGGAGAGATAGGGAGAAGGAGGGGGAAAGGGAGGGTTAGGGGGAGAGGGAGATGGTGGCTCGGGCCGCGTCGGGGATGAGCATGGAGAGGGAAATAGAGAGGGAGAAGGAGAGGAAGAGGGGGATAGGGAGAGGGTGGGCAGGCGGCGGTCAGCAGGGAGAGGGGATCGGTCGCAAGCGGCGAGGTCGGGCGGAGGGGGCGGCCAGCCGGCCGGCAGGGAGAGGGAAGGAGAGGGAGGGGTTGTTTAGGAAGTTCAAAAAAAAAAAGTGTGTGAAAAGTGATTTTCAGTTTGTAGGTAGCAACACTCATCCAAATAGGATGAAGTAAATATACAGGGATACTATGAGAGTAATATAATATGGGTTGGATTGGTGAGGTAATGCATTGACAATTGTGCAAAATTAGTTTTCCTTGATAGAGAGGACTTGTATTTCAAAATATATCTTTCTCCTACCACAGTGATATAGATATGAGACTGGCCCGATACTCAATCTCAACCATTACGTGGTAACCATGTAGCACTTTCTTGAAACCCCACCCTGGGGCCCATATATCTTTAATCCGGGTCATTCAGGATGAATCACATTCCATCCACGGATAAATCTTGAAGATTCAGCTCAAAATGAGTGGGTTATTGTAGCGACACCACGTGTAGGTTCACCAATTGTAGGTTATGTTTTCATTTTTTACATATAGTATCATTTATTCTATATCTAATAATAAAGTAGCGACACCACGTGTAGGTTCACCAATTATGTTTTGTTATTGTATCATTGGTACTTGCTACTCATGTTGATCCCTATGCCACAGAGATTTTGATTACCAGATGAATCGGCTACTTCATAAATTTAAAGTTCACCTAGTTGTAGTCTACTAAAAGGAATGCCTCATAAATTGGTTCTTTCATATCATGTTATATGGAGAACATTAGGCATGCGTCGATGGCCAAAGTATACTACTAGGGTTGTTTATTTATTTATTGGCTATCTGAACATCCGATGGCACCTTAACTAGATGTGGACTACAATAAGAAATGTTGTCAATCAAAAAATAAAAAAGAAAAAAGAAGAGAAAGAAATGCTACACATATTTATTCTTTCATCTTACATTAAAGGAAACGGCAAGGTCTGCTTGCATTCAACAACAAAAATTTGGGCACTCATGCAGCTTTACTGCTGCACGTTGAGGCCTACAAGATCTTTTGATGGGCTTGAGGTTCCGGTGGATGTACTTCTTTTCATGAAGGCATGTTAGTCCCCTCACCACTCCTCTTGCTATCTGGCTATGATGGTTTTTTATGGTATTGGGCCTAAATTCAAGCAGAGGCCCATACTTTTTTGCAAATCATATGTACTTTTGTTCATAATAAATATGACACCCATGCTAAATAGTTAGGCTCTGGTTCAGCCCACGAGCCTAAGAGCACAACCCAATTCCAATGCTTTGGCGGTCGAGTTCGGGTTGAGCTTATGCTGGCTTGACCCATAAGTACACAAGGGTTGGTGTAAAATAACACACTGACAAAGATGAATGTAAATACGCCCTCGATGTAGTTATCCTGTGCACATACAACTTAAACGAACACCTCAATGTGGAGCCCACTTGGGGATGGAAACCGGTGCGGATATATCTCTTCATCTAGTCAGGATCTACTTGTGACAAAAAATGGGCCCCATATAATCATCCTATCCCCTTTATTATGGCCAATAAGTCTCAGACTTTTTAAGAATTGACCCGTCGATCCAAAGGCACGGACCATTCAGATGGGTGAAGAAGATGTGATGGGCGTAAATCAGGGGTGTCCTTTGTGTGTGGTCCATTCAGATGGGTCATTAGCTAGGCCCCACCATGACGTGTGCATAGCGTGGAAAAAAAGGAGCACTGGATAAGAACCCTACGTCCCCATAAGTAAAAGTACAAAAAAGGAGGAAAATCACATCTTGAATGAAGTGGTGTTGGGTGGGGTCCACTCGTGATTAAATCCCACTGTAAGAAATCGAGATCCTCTTGGTTTTTGGGATCGGATCCTTACACATGAAAAGTGAGTTTCATTATTGACTAGGTAGGGGGAATGGACTCTCTTAAACCCAGTAGAAGATGAGCTCAATATGAGGAATTGATACATTACATATACATACATATATGAGGAGCGCTAGAAAACGCCCTGGGAGTTTTCAAAAGTAAAAACGCCCCTCCATTCAACCAATGAAAAATGGACATTTAATGATACAAGATGCTTAGTGGAGATTTTATCTTTTTTTGGAAAGAGAGCAAAATAGTTGGCTAATGTTTCTCTTTTTTGAATGCCCTACTTTTCCTCCTTTATGAATTCCCAATTTTTCTCCTATTAGTAAAGAACGAGCATTACATGGTTGTCAAATTTTTGGTATGATGGGTCCATACATAAATAAATCCAATGGCCATTAACGGTTTGAATAGTATTAAATTGGGAATAATCACAATTCATGAGAGGTATTTAAGTTTAAAAGGCCCGGATTTATACAAACTATTTTTTTCAACATGAGTTGGGGCCCACCTCCAAATTGATGACTTTCGGAACCTCAGCATTTACAAATTTCATTCAACATGAGTTGGGCCCACTTCATATTGATTACTATAAAGAGAAAATTTGATATTTTCATAATCTAACAATGGGCTCAACTCTTGATGATATTTGGTGGGCCCACAATAGAAAAGCCATCTATTTGAAGTGATTCGTTGATTTGGATTCGTGATAAATGGACCCCGCTTAGGGGTTATCACAAAATTGCTTTATCTTCAGTGAGAGTTTTTAGGGATGATAGTTAGCAAGTTTTTAGGCATGAGTATCAATAGCTATTCAATCAAATAACTTACGTGTAAGGTGGCATCATTTAAATGGACAAGTAAAAAGGGGCGTTCACACCCCTTTTTGACAAGGGAGTTTTTGAGAATTCCTCTCTATATATATGTATATTTATATGGGAGATGCTCTTATGAGAGATATCTCTTACTTTATATGAGAGATAGGGCGGGAGCCATCGCATCCATATCCAATACCAAAAACTTAAATTTGAGCGCCCCCACCCCCATCTCTCATATAAGGTGAGAGATATCTCTCATAGGAGCATATATATATATACACATATACATATATATGCTTATATATATGTATGTATAAGCATATATATATATAAAGACACATAGATATATATATAATACAGAGATACAGACACATACATATACATATGTACATATACGTGTGTACCTGTGTACATATACATGTGTATATGTATATGTATATATACACATGTTTATATGCATATACATACATATATACACACATGAATATCTATATATACATATATATATATATATATGTATGTATACATGTATATGCGCATGTATCTACATATACATATATGTATATATGTATATCTATACACATTTCCCTATACATATATATGTATACATGTTTACATACGTATGTATATATGCGTATATACATACATATGCATACATGTATATATACGTATATGCTACATGTATACATGCCTTTTCGGTTGGGAGAGAAGAAGCAGCTAGAATAGTTCAAATAGTTTGAGACTGTGACCTTGTCTCTCAGTCAATCTAGTACGAATTTACTCCCAGGATTTCTGGTCTTTCCGCCCCCGTCACTCGAGAGAATGATTTAGTGAATGCCAAACCCACCTTTGGATGGAGGTTTGGTAGAGCCTCAGGTAGATGTAGGGGCGGAACCACATGAGGGCCCCCTGGGGCTTTGAAAAATCATTTTAAATGACTAAAATGCTCCCCCCACCTTCCCCAGGTTTTTGGAATTTTTTCTTACCCCACTCCCCACCATTCCACCCTTCCACCATCTCTTGATTTGTTTCTTTTTTCTCTCCCTTTTAATTTTTTTTGTAGAGTGCCAAAGCAATAATAGAGATTGAGAAAGTGATCTCCATTTATTTTCAGAAGGGGTTGGGTTAATAATTTATATCATGATAAATGGCCTAGATTTTTTTTACAGCCCCACTGACCCACTTTACGGTGGCTTAAAAAAATGTATATAAAGGATAATTTTAGTATCATGACTCATGAGGTTCGATATCCATAAAAGTAATATTTATTTACACCGTGTGTTTATTGAGTTGTTTGATGAATGGTTCATACTTTTTATGCTGCAGTTGATTCTCAATTACAAGAATTAAATGGTCGGTTTAGTGAGCATGCAGTAGAGTTGCTTATTCTTAGCTAAGCTTTGGATCCTCGAAATGCACATGAATCTTTTAAAGGCGATGATATTTGCAAGTTGGTAGACAATTTTTATTCTTATGACTTCACAGAAATTGAGAAAATGCAATTGAGAATACAACTTCACCATTATGAGTATAATGTAGTTCGACATTCAGACTTTAAAAAATTGTCAACTGTTTCTGATATGTGTCAATGGTTGGTAAAGACTAAAAGATCAACAATCTACTAACTTGTTTTTAGAGTGATTGAACTTGTGCTTACTCTTCCAGTTTCTACTACAACTACTGAACGATCATTTTCAGCCCTGAATATTGTCAAAACTAGGCTTCACAGCAAAATGGAGGATGATTTTCTCTCTGACTCTTTGATTATGTACATTGAAAAAGAAATTGCTGAGAAGCTTAACACAAAATCAATCATAGACGATTTTCGAGATTTGAAAGAATGTCGAGGTCCATTTTGATAGATGATTGAGTTGAAATGTACTAAGAAACAATTATTTTATTACTTTTCTTTGCTTATGTTTTGTTAAGGCTTAATAGATACTGGTTTTGTAAATTTTAGTCTTGATTCGTAATATATTTTTCATGCTTCAACTTACAACTATGTCGAAAGAAAACTTAAAAATATGATATTTATAACCCCCCCCCCCCCCCCCCCCCCCCCTCTTGGAGATGAAATCCTAGTTCCGCCCTTGGGTATACGTCTGCCGATGTTGGATGGGTACATTGTTGCTTTCATAGGGGGTTTGGCCAATAACTAGATCATTTCGATCATTCCAAGCAAGATTCACCAATTAGAGCCTCTGCTCATGAGGGGTGAATAGTTTCTGGTTAGAGGATAGTATACATGTATAGATACATATGTGTACAAGTATAAATGTATGTGTACATGTATACATATGTATGTATACACATATACACATGTATATATGTGTATACATACATATACTTGTATATACATACACATACACATACATGTATATATATGTATACGTATATTACATGTATATACATGTATGCATATACATATGCATACATCAATATACATATATATATATATTTATACATGATACATGTATGCATATACATACTACATATATCAATATGCATATATATATATATATATATTTATACATGATACATGTATGCATATACATATATATATACACATGTATATATATGTATGTATATGTATATAATATGTATTTTTATATATATACATACATGCATCCAGTATATACATATATACGTATGCATATGTATATACATATATGTACATGTATGTGTGTGTGTATGTATATATACACATACACACATATATAGATGTGTGTGTGGAGTGGTTTCTCGATGCACAAGAGCGCATCTTGCGCACTAGAGGTGGAGCCCACATGATGGTCCATTTGAATGGACAACGCCCCCCCCCCCCCCCCCCCCCCCCCCGAATTTCATATGTGGCTCACCTTTGCACCCATCCAACGTACTGTACACCGTTGGATCGACTGCACACCAATTTGAATGGATTATACACCGTTAACTTGTGGGGCCCAGATGGAGGTGATGATGATCAAGGACGGGGGTGATTTTTTACAAAAATGAAGGCCCAGGGGAAATCTTTCAATCCCCCTAGTCCCAGTCTAAGGTGGAGGCCCCATGTGGGCCTCAAGTTGAGGTGCGCACACTGATCCAATGCGTACATATATATATATAAACGTGTGTGTGTTTTGTGTGTTTGTGTGCGCGTGTGCATGCGCACACCATATTATGGTGAGGGAAAATATAGTGGGGCTAACTTTTTGATACATCCGAACCATCTACATTCATGGGACATCCTTAAGTACACTAAATCCATCAAGTTTTCACCTATCCAAATGGATTGGACCGTTGGATTGAAAGTCCAATTTTTTTTCTTTAATATAAAGTCCTAAAATTTGTGGGCCACAGATGAAGGGTTAGAAGCATGGGGTTGACCCCAAACTTGATATATGAGCCCATCCAAACAGGCTATAGTATAAATCTTCACATCATGTGCCTTGCTTTACTCCTTCTTTACTACTTTTGTCAAACAAAATAGGCCCTTATGAAAAAAGAATCAAATGGGAGATGGGGAATGGATACCTAGGCATCACAATAGCAATTGAAGTTCTTCCAATGTCAATGTCACAGTTTCGTCTCTACCTTATATCCTTCACTAGAGACGCAAACCAGTCAGATCCATGGTGGATCTGGACTTGGATTTGTCTTTATACAGTCGGATCCAATTCATGATCCGATTAAGACTCAAAATCTATTGGTTATATATGGATTCAACATTCACTAAAAAAAAAAAAAGAATTCGGTTTTAGATCCACATAGGAAATAGCCTGGAGTGCGTTAGTATAATAAGACGAACTTAAAGTCATAATTCTTAAATAAACATGTGGGCCTTAAGCCAAGTAGACTCTTAAATATAAATATACCTCAAGCTAAGAAGGCTCTTGAAAACTATATATATTTAATGTAATCATCATCTATCTGGATCCTTGTTCCAGATCCTAGATGCGTGGATCCGGACCTGAATTTCTCCTAGGTTACGTACCCCGCTTTATTCGGAATGGAAGAGTTTGAACTTTGGATACATGGAAAAATGGATACCCATTTGCAGCCAATTTTTCACCTACGGAAGTCCATTGGAACTCCCCTGTTTGAAATGTCATGCAGTGCTTTAATGGGTTTGATTCAATTTATGGTAGAATCAACAAGCTCTAGATTTCCAGCTCCTTCCTAGATTGGAGCTAATGGCACATACTTTCAAAGGTGAACTCTTTTCTTTTGATGGATTTTTGGCCACTTATATAGCAATGTCGGTCAGCAAGGCCATGTTACTAACCGATCAGAGCTCACCTGACATGGATGATACTTTTGTAATAGCTAGTCCTAGCAAGGCCACCTGCATGATGCCCTGGCATTTCTACCCTTTGAAGCCAACCAGAAATATATCGGTGTGGGGGCGGGGTGGGGTGGGGTGGTGTGCTGGGTGGGGGGGCGCGGGGGGTGTGTGTGGGGTGGTTAGGAGATTGATGGGTTTGTGTACAAACCCACTACTAAATTGCACCCAGTATTAGGTATAGCATTAAATAAATGCAGGAGAGGGGCCTCGTGGAGATTTAAAATAAAGGAATTTAATCAAGTGAGAACTGTTCTCACAGTGTCACTGTGAGAACTTTTTATGGGGCCTGCTGTGGTTCCCATTTTGGATTGGGGCCGGTGGGGATTGAAAGATTTATATTGGACCACCCCAAATATCAAGTTTGGCCCCAATCCCATGCTCCTAACCTCTTCATCCATGGCCGACAACGGTCATATGGGTATATAGTCGAGCCAACGGTCAAATTCATTCACATTAGTGCCAAACCCTATGGGTGTGACTATCAATGAGGTCTTTGTCCATTGCAAGGTATGGATTGGGTGATAGATGGGCCCCACCCATAGTCCTCACGGTTAATTTGAACCGTGAGAACAATTCTCACCCGATTATTTTCCTTAAATAAATGGCTCATTAATGTCCGAAGACCAATGTAAATGGGCTCGAACATGCAGAATGGATCTAGTGATGACCCAAAAGTCCTATAGATCTGCCAAAAGCTGTGCTAAATTTGGGCCCTCGATGGATCTTAGTCAATCATTCATTTAAGTACCACCATTTGATTAGTGATGACCCAAAAGTCGTGCAGATCTGCCAAAAGTTGTGCTAACTTGGGCCCTTGTTGGATCTTCAATCAATCATTCATTTAAGCACAATTTAAATCTATTGGATTTATATTTTACACAAATAAATAAATATATTCAAATTGAAATTTTCAAAGGGCGCCTGTAGCTCAGTGGATAGAGCGTCTGTTTCCTAAGCAGAAAGTCGTAGGTTCGACCCCTACCTGGCGCGATTAATAACTTTTTAAATTTCTCATCATTGTTTTTTAACCATCCATTTTTCATGTTCTATTCTTTGGTTATATATCCTGTTTTTCTACAAGTTCAATGTCTTTCTTTTTCACCTTTATTTTTTTTAAATAATCTCAATATAGATCATGTATTTTTCAAATTTTTTATTGATTTCTCAATATCTTTTATATATTTTTTAGTTTTAGATACTTTCTATCATCTTTTTAAGAATTTGATCTCCTCTAATTAATCTGCGTATTTCTCTATAACTCTTTTAATTTCAGCTAATACAATCCCTATGAGAGGGACCCGCTTTGACATATGACAATCATTGAGGAGTAGGGTGGTGGAAAAAAGGTCTCATTCCGGATTAGATTGGGGCAAAAATTCATCTTATTGGATTCTCATAGCTATTAACTTCGGGATCTCAAAGTTTAATGGTTTCTTATGCTACAGCTTTCATGAATTTTAATCAACAGTCAGTGAGTTCAAATGAGTGTGAGATTAGGAAGACTACATGCCAAAACCCATGGGTTTAGTGAGTGAGTCGAATAAATGACACATGGGACCTATGAAGTACTAAAACATTTACCTTATAAAAATTGTGAGAGGTACCTCCCATGAGAGGATTAAATTATGTATAAGAGAGAAACTAATATAAGCTAGATAGACATTTTTTCTACTTAAAAAGTCAGCTTTTAGAGACAATTATGTTATTCATGTAGAGAGTTTGACCACATAACATAAGTTTTAGATGTTTGCAATAGCAATAAAAGACAGGTAATAAATAGAAAGTGCCTAAAATAAGGTGGGAGAGTCCAAAAGGGAAAAGGGTAACAACATTTTAAGCATAAAGTGATCAATGGGGGATAATGAAATCTGGAGGGAGAAATATTGTTATGTAGAACCATATGACTAACTAAAATAATAGCAAAAGAAGTGCTTCAAGCGTCAGAAAGGAAAATATACTATTAAGATCTAGTGGTGGAGTGTAAGATTCAGGAAGTTGTTCATGAAAAAGCAGTTGCTATAAAGTTTGCGAGGGAACCTAGAATACAAAAAATTAGTTAAATATATGAGAAGGGGAAAAAAAGAAATTAAGAAAGTAAAAAATGATGAAAAGACCAAAAAGCATACGATGACCTATACAATAAATAGAAATAAGAGAAGAAAGAAATTTCAAGCTTGCAAGAAAGAGGAAAAGGATAAGTACAGATTGAGATCATGATGAATGTATAAATTAGAGTAACGATTGAAAGGTTTTTACTCAAGGACAATGATAATAAAGAAAAGTGGAGAGAGTATTTTAATAAATATTCAAATGAGGATTCAATGGGAGGCTTATGAACGAGATATTATATTATGTAGCAGGATATACTTTTTACCTCATAATTAGTATAGCACAAGTAAAGCAAGCGTTGGCAAGGAAGAAGATAACAAAGGCTGGGGATAAGATGACACTCTGACAGAAACTTGAAATTGTTTAAAAGAAATTGAATGGGTTTGGTTGGTTAAGCTCTTCAATAAGATATTAAGGACAAAAAAAAGATGCCAAATGAAATGAGAGGCGTTATAATTTTCACTATGCAAGAATAAAAGAGGATACATAAAGTCACACCAATCTTTGTAGGATTAGACTTATGAGTCATACTATGAAACTATATAAGAGGGTAATGGATCAAAAACTTAGACAAAAGGCCAAGATATCTAAAAATTAGTTTGCCTTTATGCAAGGGAGACCAATTAGGGAAATTTAAAAAATTAAAGAAAAATATTGTGAGGATAAAAAAATAATTTTAATGATCTTAGTCAATCTAGAGAAAGGCTAGCTATGACAAGGTATCTAGAGATTTGACTTAATGAAATTTAGATAAAAGGGGTGTCTAGAGAGGGCTATATTTACATCATTAAAGGCATATATGAGGAGGAGTGGTAACAAGTGTGACAACTAACAGTAAGGAGACAGGTAAGTTTCCAGTGATTATAAGTTTGCATCAAATGTCAACTTGAAGCCCCATTTCCTTTTTCACCGATTATAGATGAGTTAACTTCTTATATTCATGAGAATGTACCTTATTGTATATTTTTCATAGATAATATAATGTTAGTATATGAATCAAGAGATGACGTGAATACAAAACCTAGCAGGAGGCTTTAGAATCTGAGTGCTTTAAAATAAGATATACAGAAATAGAATATATGAATTACAACTTTAATGAAGATGTACTAAGATATGTAACTTTTTGTGAGAATCAAGAATCGAGAAATACCACAAAGAGATTCCTTTCAATATGTTGGATCTATAATTATTAGAACTTTTTGTATATAACCCCCCTAAGGTTTGTAGGATTTGTAAATAGGACCCTTGGGGTTTTCGTATTTGTAAATAGGCCCCTGCCTTTCTTTTTAATACCTTTCATGTCCCCAAAATCAATAATCCTAACAAGAATGGGCAGCCACCATGAGATTTGTCTTTATTTTTATATAAATGACAACTTTGCCCTTATATCCATTAAACAAAATGAGTATATTATTTTTTACAAAAAATATCATTATTTTATCTCAAGTCCAATATTGATTTCTCTCAATAACTCTCTCTTGCACATGACAAGGGGGGACCCAGGTACAAGGGCCTGGGACTGAATCCCCCACCCATATTTAAGAAAATGTTTACAATCCCCCCTCCCCCCTCAAATTCTAAAATTTAATATGTTTTAACATTTTTCCTTACCCCCGATATTTCTTTTACATAGAACCAAACACCCCACCCCCCACACCCCCCCCCCCCCCCCCCCCCCACCGACTCACAAATTCTAAAAGCTAATTTAGTTATTTTTACATTTGCTCGTTTCCCCCGATATTTCTTTTAACACCCCTACACATGAAGCAAAATCATGTATTTTGAAACTTTCATCAATCCAATGGTAGGTCATGTATGGATTGGATATATCATAACCGATTATAAGTATATGTGTTGATTGCCATCATAATCAATTTGGATTTAATGAAATGAGCCTTGTATTGATAAAAATTGAGTTTATGTAGGGTTGTTTTCTCCCACTAAGTGCAATCAGGGGCGGACTTACATATGCTAGGCTGGGGGCTAAAGCCCGCCCCCCCACCCCCCCCCAAAAAAAAAAAAAAAAAAAAAAAATCAAAAGGGCCCTTAGGGCTCTTAGGCCTAGCCACCACTTAAAAATACCCCAGGACCCTAGTACACCCCACCCCTTTTCACTTTAACCTAAACTGTAAAAGCCATTTTCATCTACTTCTCTCCATCTCAAAAACCCCCATCTCAGGCTACTGGATTCCGGTGTCGGCACACCATTGTGGTGATGTCGTCCCTCCCTCTAGTAGGGCAGGTACTCATCTCGTTTCTCCCTCTCTCTCTCTCTCTCTCTCTCTCAACCTATATCACTTTGTATCTCTCATTAGGTAAAAAAAAGAGAATGAAAGGGTGTTTGTTTTTCCTTCAAAGGTCATAAACATTTCCGGCATAGTTGCAAGTTTTTGTCCTTTTAAAAATGATAGACTTCTGTTTAAATTTTGAGATGGAATGTGCCATGCGTAATCTGTTTACAATATAATACTCCAATCACTAATGAGGTTATTCTGTTTGAAGTTGATGCCATGATTAGGGTTCTTTTTAATGCTTTTCTATTACGATTTGATCATTCGCCGTTTATATGAAAACTATGATTTGTTTTGGTTTAGATAATTGTTTCCATTGTTGGTTTGGGGTTTCTTGTAGTCATAGAAAGCTTCTGATTTAAAATCAGGGTAATGCATTCTCTGCAACTTAGAATGCTCTTTTACAATTTGGTAAAAGGTTGCGATTCATGCAATTTCCCCCCTAACAAAGGGAAAGATTGTGGAGATATTGTATTCTGAGCTTGTCAAAGTTGGGTAGATTTGTATTATGAATAAAACCCAACAATAAGATTTAATTGGATCTCTCTCTCATATTTTTCTAGAATGCTGGGGTACTTTTTTTGCACATATTTGTCCATCACTTTCTACCAATAGTTGATGAGTACAAGTTGGGATATTGACTATCTTAAGCCCCCCGCCCCCCCCCCCCCCCCCCCCCCCCCCCCCCCCCCCCAAGTCAAAATCCTGGGTCCGCCACTGAGTGCAATTGTTAATGTTACATGCTTTATTAAAAAAATGAGCCCAAGCTTTTGAAATTATGCATATAAAGATAAAAGATATGGACAAAAGTGTCATTTCGCACTAAAGACCTATGGCGGTTGGTAATCTATTGATTTTGAGGACACGGAAGGCATTAAAATAAAAATACAGAGGCCTATTTACAAATCCTATAAACCTTAGGGGAGTATATACAAAAAGCTCTAATTATTAAGGATGTAAAGGAAAATGATGATATTAAATATAGAATAAAGGTTAAATAATTGAAGAAGAGGCTTGCTTCTAAAGTACTTTGTGATTGGCACATCCTAACAAGATTGAAGAAAATCTTTTAGAAGACAAAAATTATAGCAACTATGACCCATGACCTATGAAGCAACATGAAAATAACGAGTGTAGCAGAGATAAAAATATTGAGATAACTGTGCAGTAGAATTATAAAAGATAGATATAGAAGAAAGTGCATTAAGGGATAGTATTAATAGTTGATAAGTTTAGAAGACTCAATTGAGATAGTTTGGACATGTCCCAATGCAGGTTAGTGTAACAATGTCGGTGAAGAAAGGTTTTTCAGTGTAGAGTAATGGCCCTCAAGAAAAAGGTATACGTAGGCCAAAGAAAACTTGGACGGAAGTAGTAAGGATCAATTCGAAGAAGTGTAACCTGTTCAATTATTTGGTGTAAGATAGACTAAAATATATGTAAGGTTTTTCTCTTGTGAGAACATCTCTCATGGGAATACCGTGAGAAATAGTTGAATTAGGCTCAAACTTGTTAGCACATAAAAAGTCAAGTTTCAGAGGTCTAGGCAATATACAGGAGGGCCTATAAAGCCAAAACAGAGGTCAAAACTTTGATCATCAAATGACCAAGCCCAACATTCAGAAAAGCACAAGGAAGAGCCATCAAAGTGATCGTGAGATATTTCCTAGCTCAAGGAACAAAAACCCAAGAGAATCAGACACCATTTGGAGCAAATATAATGCAAGAAGTTCACATTTGGGGTCGGCACCACTTCTAGGTGATCATGCAATCCTAAGCCTCTAAATTCAGCTCAAGATCATCAAGGGGCTTGTGAAGAACTTTCCTCAAAATTCTGGAGCAAACAGAACTAAAATAAAGAAGAACAAAAAGTGGGATGAGGGGTCACACGACCCACTTCAGAACCAAAAGAGGTCACAACCCCCGTTGGCATAACTGAAGCGATTTGCGACTGCCCTTGACAGTCAAGCTCTGGGCTGCAACACTTGAGCTATTTTACAGCCTCTTGGTCATTTCTCACTTTAAATGAGTCCCACAAGCTTTCAAATCATCATGACATGTGTCCCATTTATCGAGTAACTAGCCCAATAACCCGTGCTCATCACGATATCTCCCTGCACTGTAAAATAAATAATCACATATTAAAAAAAAAAAAAACCTCTTTCCATAGAACTAGTTGAATAAAATAGAAATAGAGAAATTGGAGCAAAAATGGTATAGTTACATAGGAACGATAGTTACATAATCGTCGGTCAAAAGTTTAACCGACGGCCAAAATTGAAGCCAAAACCTCCTAACTTAATATATTATAATAGATGACACTTGAATCAAACCCAAACAAATCCGCAAAAATGCTAGACGCATGGTGCCTATGTAGACCACTCCTTCACGGCCCTCCCATGAGTCATAGTCACTACATAGCGGTCATAAGCGGTTATCCCACGATTTACATCATGGGGTCGCGAAAAACTCCGCACAACCCCACGTGGCAAAAAGGTTGGGTGTCGCGAACACCCCTACAATTCCACCCCCAATACAGAGCTGCTAACATAACTGTTTTTATTAGAGACAGTGGAAGCAATCATAGGGAAACATGACCAAACCACCCCTAAGCCTCCCAAGCCTATAAATAAGCCCTCTTAAGCCAAGAAAAAGGTTGAGAAATTGGTCGAAATCCTAATCATTTGAAGAGATAAGAAAAGAAAAAAACAAAAAAAGAAAAAGGAGAAAAACAAGTAGAAAGAGAAGGCTACCTACTCAAGAAGGAGAAGAAACTTTGTAACAACTCTAATTCAGCTGTCCCACAACCACAAAGGTGCTTGCTTAGAACCTCCAAAGCATCCCTCCAGATCAGATTTTAATTTCGTGAATACAATTAAATTCCTTTCTTTTTCTTTGATTTATGGTTAATTTCTTTGTCAAAATGGGGATCACACTACTCCCGATCAAAGCCCCATCATGCAAAGTAGTCTTCATCATGGCCCAACTATTAAATAGCGTAAGTGACATGATGAAAGGGGTAGTGGCAGGACTAAGAATCCAACTACCCACAGGGATGCAAACATTGGAGGCCGAACTCAAAATTGACATCGAATTTGAAAAATACAAGAAATTAAATTTCTATAAACCCAATGGTCTTCGAGACCTAAAAATGGAAATTCAACTGTTTCTTCTACATTTTTTTAGCTTTTTCTATCATATATTGTAAATATAGTGCAAATGTAATCTTTGGTTATCGAAGGATAGACAAGAAAGCCATGTATTATATGAATGACCTGTCACCTACACGTCTGAACGTTAACCCTATGTTTGGGAAGGGGGTAAAATGAGGGGAAGGAAAAAAAGGAGGGGAAAATGGGGGGAAAGTGGAAATGGGGGCTGTTTGGGAAGGGGGGAGGGAAAATGGGGGAGGGGAATTAGGGGGTAAAATTTTCAAAATCTTACCCCCAAATTTTCCCTTCAAAGTTGGGGGGAAAGAATGAGGGAAAGAGGGGATTTTCCTCCCCTCCCCTACTTCCCAAACAAGAGAAGGGAAAAATAATCTTCCCTCCCCTCCCCTTCATTTTCCTTTCTCCTCATATTTTCCCTCCCCTCCCCTCCCACCTTCCCAAACATAGGGTAAGTCCCACGATCACCTGTAAAATTCAAGTGTTGTACTCGAAAGTTGAAATGCAATGAAGTATCTTCTCATAATGTATTTCCCCTCAAATACTTGCTTTTTGTAAATGCTTTTCATTTTCTACGATGGAATTTCCAAGCCATCACCGGAAAAATGCACTTTATAAAGCATTTATAGTTGGGCTCCTAAGTCAAGTACATCTCTTTTTATTGCACTGATATTTTGCCACACCTTCTCAAAAATCCAATTTTATCAAGTTCATACTTCTTTTTTGTGTTCTATACTTTGCTTACTCTTGTTTTTCAAGTCATTTGCATTTTTTTTTTTTTTTTGGTGTTGTGTGTGTGTGTGTGTGTGTGTGTGTGTGTTGGGGGGGGGGGGGGGGGGGGGGGGGGGGGGGGGCGCTATTAGTCCAAGATTTTAATTGGAGGACCCAAGGATCAGTCCTTGACTTATGTGTGCATATAGGGTGCCAACACCACTCAATTATGAGTGTGTTGGTGGTAGTTTTCCTTTGACATATGTAAATATTGCACATATGTAAATGTTACAAATGTGAAACACATTGCATCGAACATATTTATATGTATCAAATCTCTCATAATCCACAAAGAACTGAGATATGAGAAACATCCTAATATTTACCATTAATAGAAGGATATTGAACGATTCGGAGCATAAATGGGGACCACAAAATTGCAAAAAATTAGATATATAGGTTGGAACTTTTTCACAAGTTAATTTAAAATAATCAACTTGAAGATTCTGTCTATGTCAATCCAATAAACAAAATGAATGGTCTAGATTCCAAATATGGGGCCCATAGGCCTCCTGAAAATGCAATCACCATGTAATAAGTGTACTGGCGCCTTTTGTAAGAAAGTGTGAAATATTTAGTGTGCAGCGATTTTATTTACACACTATTTTTACACTTCATTTACCCAAGCGATGCATAAATCAATGCAAACAAATGTAATGATATGTAATTATATCATATGAGGATCATTTACATATAGAAATAATTGTAAACAAATAACCTTCTAGGGTTATGGATTGTGAAGATGAAATAGATATTTATTTTATACATTAAAGCACGATGTTGATTGAAAAAAGAAAGAAAGAAAAACCATTGCTGAATTTACATTTATATGGAAAAAAAATATTAATGCGTCTACCGGGAATCGAACCCGGACCTATTGCTTGGAAGGCAACTATCCTTTAGCCGTTGGACTACAGACGCTTATGATGTTAAGTTGATAAAGTTTTGATTATTTATTTCTTGTTTCTTTACTAGAATTCCTCACACCTAAGGTTTTTCGGATTGTATTTCCAAATGCCTTGTTTCTTGACAAGAATTTATGAATTCCAGCAAAAGAAAAGTCCCAATTTACCTTTAAGAATTCAAGAATTCCACCATCTTACAATTTGGTGAAATTCCTAAATGCTCAAGTCCAAAGAAGGATTCAGGAATTCCACCTTATACATCCCATCCAAAAAGATGGACTCTCTAATAAATGTAGTCCTTGAAAATTAAGCGATGCAATATTTCTATGGGAAAAACTTCCCCCGTATGCTCTTTGATATTGCTATTCTCCAATGTCGATGGGTGTCTTTGTGCAATAAGAAGATTCCAAGCTTCATGGATTTTTGTTTCCACCAAAGAGAGGAATTTTTTGCTCCAACCCATTGCATAAGAAATTAAAATCTCCTCTATCGGGAAAATCAATTCATTCTTTTACTTTTTTCTGCATGGAAAAGGTATCACACCGATTGTTGGGATCTTGGGTCCCCAAGTGCAAGGCCTTCAATTGTGGTTTTACCCGGTGAGTCATGATCGTATCCACAAAGACATATTTACTTGAACATGTCCTAAAAAGACCTAGAACTAACCTAAATAAAATCCATACGTAGATGGCACTACTAACAAGTTTGAAAATAATAATTAAATTACAATCTCAAGTTTAAAATAAAATTAGAAATCCAAGTAAAACCCTAAACTAATAATCCTAACCTATTCTAATACTAGATACTACAAAACAAAATAAATATTAGACAACCAATTTGATAAAGGTAAAAAAAATCAAAATAAACAGAAACAAAATAAGGAGAATATGGGCTTCAGAAATTGAGATTCCAGCATTCAAACTCCATGCTTATGGCCAAAGAATCAAACTAGAAACATAACACCAAACCTGACCTATCACCTCACATAAACATGCTATGTTGATCCATTAAAATCAATTAATGTAACTCACAAATTTGATTTATTCTTTGCACAAAGAAAACATGAACAAGAATGTGGCATTAAAATTCTAAATAATCTCACTTACTACTCTAGTTACATGAAAAACCAAGTCAATGGAGCATTCGTATCACAAAATACATCATCTCTTAAACATCTTGACCAACATTAACTAGGAGAAGAGAGGTGGACGGAGGAGAGAGAGTCGGACGTGTGGGAGAGAGTGGAGAGAAAGTATGGACGTCCCCGTCGGGGATGTCCTCTTTTATAGTTTTCCAGATCTCTTCTTTGTGTAGCACTTATTTCTCTCATGGACTCTATAGCGTGGCTTGCACTCTAACCTATCTCTCCTAATCAATAATTTGAAATTCAAAGAGACTTGGCTTTGGAGAGGGTCTTGCTTGAATACTTCTTGCTATCTTGGACTTATCAAAAATATCTTCATGTTTGCCAAAAGATAAATTTCCCAAAAAATTCAAATTGCATGAGAGAGAACTCTATGTGAACTTCAATGTGGGAAGTCCAACGGCAGAGTGGGACCAACCCCCACCCCCCCCCACCCCCGATCTCTGGACGTCCAATCTTCCTTGGCTTCTTCTCTTGCTTTCCTTCTTGATCTTTCTCTCTTGGTCTTCATCTCCTAGTTGGTTCAGATGTCCTTCATTAGGTTCAAAAATTTTCAAATTTCTCTTTCATCTTCTTTCCTAAATCCTAATTGAACACATCTATCTCTTGCTTTTGAATTTGAATTTAAATACCAATCTTGATGATGGAGAGAGTCTCAAATCTTGGACACAAAAGGAGAGAAGAAGTTCTTCAAAATTTGGAAGTTTTGCAAGCAACATAAGTGGGACCCCCACCCCACCTTGGGTGTGCATAGGGATTCACGCCCAAGGAGGGTGTGGTCCCTACTTTTTTCTTATTTTTTTTCTTCTCTCTCTTCTTTCTTCTCAATTTCTTTCCAATGCGCATGTCCCCTCTATGTGATAGTCTCCTACAAAACAAAGAGAGTACTTTAATTAAAATTAACTGTGTGAGACTTATAAATATCATGCATGTGACCCAACTTAATTTTTATTGCACCTAATTATGTCACGATGCAAGAGATTGATGCATATTAAAAAATAAAAAAAGTCTAATTGGTGAGATGATTGAGTGGTCCAAAATCCTAATTTCATAAAATTCATGTAATTCAATCGATTTTGACTCATTTTGACCTAATTCTCAATTTTATTCTCGACTGCATGAAATCACGAAATTTTATACAATTAAATGTAAATCGACCTAATTAAGTTCACAATTGTGCATGAATGATGATTTTATGACCCACTTTTGTGAACTTATCACGCGCCAAACGACTAAAGAGTTGGTTGCACTAAGAATCAAAATAATTTTCTTCTCTTTCACGGAATTCTCGCATCAGCCACAAATACTCTACTTGAATCGCAATTCCAATTATTTAAAGCTAAGTTTAGGTTGACCAAAGGAGGCAGGGAAGAAATCTCAATTATCACTTTCTTATGGTACCTCACGGTGGGCAAAGAGGAGCACCTTTACTAAGTAAGGAAACAAGAAAATATTTGGAGCATAAGTTGAATAAATCATGTAGGGATTTAAATGGGTCCCCGATTCTTTAATTACCAGGAGGTTCCGACCTGTTAAAAACCGGGTCTGGGTCCTTATTTATGCCCCAATAAATAAATCGGTCTAATTCCACCTTGGTTCGGACCCGTGGACCCGAAACCCGACATATTACCTCAATTTTCAAAAATTTCTCCTAAAAATCATATATTTTTTAATATCATTCTCTATCTAGACCAGGGCTCAGATCCAGATCCGTCCCATATATGATTCTAGTTCCGGTTTCGGAGCCAAAAAACCGTTTCCGAAAGGGTTTCGGGTCCGGATCCTGTTCCACTTTCTCCTTAACGGTTCCGGCTCCGGGTCCACCATGGACCCGGACCAAAACTGACCCATTTACAACTCTAAAATCATGCATTCCTTGCATTTGGTGATGGTACAACTAGCATGTGGGATGTGGCACCCAATACAGCTAGGCTCTTGTACATCCACCGGCTTTCGTTAGGGTCTGGCTCAGTGGGTCCATTTGCACATTGTATATCCCGACCCATATCCATATCTTGGAGAAACCATGTCAGCCAATAAAAAAATGGGCTTTGGATAATGGATACACATTCATGGATCTCAACATGGAGACTACGGCATACGGCCGGAGATATAGGTGCACACTTCAAAGGATAATCTATATCTAATCTATTTGACATAATAGCTCACGTTGCATAAAGTTGAAAAGCAAGAAAGCATTGTTTTCTCTGCTGTTTTTATAGTGAGTTTTGCTTGAATTTGCTGTGCATTTTCCTTTCTCACTGAAGGATTTTCTACAAAATCTTGGGCTGCACTTTATATAGCTGTGGTTTTGTTTGGGGTTTTCTTGATGCCTATGGATTTGAATATGTTTTTTCTATTTTGCTTCAACCATAGACAAGAGATCGCGCTTTATTTCCTACAAGGGTCAGTGGCTCAGTAACTCCATACATTTAGAAGAATTGGTTTCCTTGGGTTCCTTTACTTCGATCTTCCTCTCCAAAGTGGGGAAAAGCTGAGGTGGAAAGCAAAGACTTGTACCTTTTGAGATTATAGACTTAAAAAATGATCCAACCATGATGTGCACTTCTTAGTACTGAAAAATGAAGGAAATAAAGAGTAACTCACTATTCAAAATACTAAGGCTTAATGGGAGAAAAATAACAAAAACCAATCCTTGACCAATTTGTTTGCAGAATCATTAATCCCGAGAAGTCCTATTGTCCGGTTATAAAAAACAAAAAAAAATTTCAAATGCTGAAGTACAACCATCTTTGGAAAGCTGACATTCTCAAAAAAAAAAAAAAAAAACATCATTCTCTATGAACGCCGAACAACAACTAATATACTCTTAGAAATTCCAAACGTACGGAATTCTTCTCAAAAATTACTCCAAACAAACATATACTGGGCATGTTTGGATGTATGGTGAATTGAAGTAAAGTGAAATGAAGCGTCAAATCAATAGAGAATAAAATATAAGAGGTTATGATAATATTTTGTTTTTAGTTGTTTGGTATGGAATTTTTTTGACTTTTTGTATAAAAAGGTGGAGTTTTTTTGTCTTTGAGTGGAGAAAGGTTGTTTTTTTTTTTACTTTTTTCGAAAAAGATTGTGAGAATTTTGAAAATGTGTACTTTTGATATAACCCATTGACTTTTCTTGTCTGAATTCACTTCACCTTAACTTAACTAGTTAATTGCCAAACAAAAAGTACAAAGGAGTCTTGGACAAATAGTGAGACACAGTGTAGATACTGAAGAGACAGCTAGCATTAAGTACCCAACTATCTAGGGGTGTAAAAAAAAACCGAAAAACTGTCTAACCGAATCGAACTAAACCGCAGTTAATAACCGTGTTTCACGGTTCAGTTACGGTTACAGTTTTTGAAATAAAAAAACTGCACTTCACAGTTCGGTTACAATTTTTATCTCAACTTACCGTTATTGACCAAACCTAACCGTTAACCACGGTTCGATTAACCGTGTTCCCAAAACATTCGATTAACCGAATCGTTTCGCTAATAAGAAAAAAACCTAAGGGCCTAAATGTATTTTTTTTATTTATTTATATTTTACAATAACATATTATGTCATTCTCTAACTATGGTTTTTTTTTTTCCACAGTAAATTTGATTGGTAAATGACAAAATTTTCACAATTCTTTTTAAGTGACAATTAACAGTAACCAAACCGTAAACCGCGGTTAACCGTGGTTTGGTTTTTAACGATTTTTCACGGTTCGGTTACGGATTTTAAAAACCAAAAACCTAAAAATACGGTTCGGTTAACCGAACCATTACACCCCTGCAACTATCCTTGAACGCTCTATACAAGGTGTTCCTATAATCTGTTGTCAATCTCACCTCTCCATACAAGGTGTTCCTATAATCTGTTGTCAATCTCACCTCTCCATACCTGGCTTTACATTGAAGTACGGCTGCTCATGAGCTGTGTTAGATTGGGCCAGTCTTTGTCCATGCTATGCCCATTTAGCTATCAGACCTAAACACTTAGCATGGGCCCAATCCACATGCACTTTTGTAGTTTATACTCTGGCCAGTTCGCATGAGTGCCCCCACGAAAGAGAATTTCCACGACAAAAGACAAAACAGTTCTCCAAATGCCATGATCACCTAGACTGAAGAAAGTGGGTATGGATTTAATATTTGATCCCATTTTTAATTCAGGTTTGAAAGTCTGGCTAAATTTTTATGGACCTAGGGAAATTGGGCCTGTGCTTAAGTCCATGAATTGGATACCTGAGAACCCAAATACCCGGTGCAATAACTGCATATTTAAAAACAGATACAAATATAAATTAGATTAAATTATATCATATAAAACCATAAAGCAAAATAATCATGTTTATGCGCCTCAGACCATAATATGATCTGAAGTAGCTTGTTAGAGCCACCCACCTATCACAAATTCGTAACTGTCTACTCCAAGAGACCCCATTGATCTGCATCAAATTCTATGGGTTTGCACACATTCGATTGGGTTGAACCGTTGGGTCTAGGGTCAAAATTCTTTTTTAATATAAAGTTGTTAAATTTGTAAGCCATGAATCAAGAGTATATTTGAGGCGTACCAAGATGAATCTTTCCATGATCCCATCCCCCATCTTGTAATTAGTAGAGTTACAAATGGGTATCCGATTATCCGGAAGTTTCGACTCAAAAAGAACTGAGTCTAAAACCTATTTTAGGTTCGATTCATAAACGAGTCCGGGTATGGACTCCAATTTAGATTCCAATTGATAAACATGTTCGGTTCTAGGTCTATATAGGTTCCAATCCGTGGGTCCGGAACCTGCCATATAAGTCTTTCATATTGCAAATTGTACCTCAAAATTAACTCTTTTTTTTTTTTTTTTACATTTTTATGTATAATATTGGAGGCAGTAGACTTAGGTTCAATTTGGCAGCTCTACTTTTCTCCTCTTATTAGCTTAAAACTAATTGAATCCGGTTTTAGCATGTTTCGTTGAAGCTTTTACTATGTCCATTTCAAATGGCATTAAGACAATTTATGTCTGTTTCATAAAGTCAAAAAAAGTGGCACATTCCAATCAGACAAATTGGTCTGAAACAGATAGATGCTTGTCGCTACAGTGACATGGACGTACTCATAGGACAGTCCGACTTTTCATTTTTTTAATTTGTGGGACCCACAATCATGATTCAAACCATTAGAAATATTCAGAAGGTCAAACACGGCTACATGTCCAAATTTCAGCGGTTGGATCTTCATATGTGTTGAGATATTTGCAAAATACTCCAGGCCCTTTGATCTACTTTTTTTTCTTTTGTGGGCCCCAAACGTTAGATCTGAATCATTAGTTCCCTTTGTAAGGTCAATTACGGCCATGCTACCAAATTTTAATACTTGGTTCCTCATAGATCTCAAGGAATTTAAGAAACATCATGGGCCATTAGTTTAAAAAATAATTGGTAGTTGAGTTTTGAAAGGATCTACTGGCAATTTGTTTTTTTTTTTTTTAATAAGTTGTGGGACCATAAATTATGATCCAAACCATTAGATATATTAACAAGGCCAAGCACGACTGTAGATCCAAATTGTAGCCATTGGATCATCATGGATTGTGAGATATTGGCAAAAAAACCAAGATATTGTTATCTATTTTTTAAAAAGCCATGGGCCCCAAATGCATAATCCAAACCGGTAATTCTTTTTATAAGACTAAACACGGTTATGGCACCAAATCTCGAAGCTTGATTCCTCATGCATCTCAAGATATTTATATAAAACTTTCAACCATAGCTTTAAAAAGATCTATTTCAATCAATTTTTTTGTGTTACCAAACACACTATTTTTAAAACATCTATTTCAAATGGGGCCATTTGAAACAGGTCTATTCTATGCAAATCTATTTTACATAGATAAGACTTACCAAACATGCCCTTGGTGTACTGTTATTAGTTGAATGATATGCTTATTTTAAGGAAAAAAAATAAAAAATAAAGAAAGATTAGAACAAAATTTGGAACTAAATTCCATTCCTATAAGTAAACCCGGTTTCGGAACCGAATCTAGGTTTTACTATTGAAACCGGGTTTGGAATAATAAAATATGTTACAAGTCAAAATCGAAAGTGAAATCTTTATTCAGAAACGGGACCAGATCCGAGCCCCTACATTTGCAACCCTAGTAATCATTTCCCGAGTTAGTACCAACCAGCTATCTCTCACTATATTATAGTACATGCACTGGGCTAGGGCCCAAATATAGAAGTTTAGTATCAAACGAAAAGTTAAAGACAAGTGAGTACGTAATCCCCATGTCTTCATTCACCACCCACAATCGAAACCTCCAAAACCAGAACAGCTTTCTAACTCATCTCTCATCCTCCTCTTCCTCTTCTCCACTCCCCCATTATAACCCCCGCATCATCATCATCAGCATCTCCGTTTCAGATTCACATCCTACCATGACCGACGATCCAACTCCAGTCGAGGACTGCCGAGGCGTCCTCCACGTCTACTCCGACGGCTCCATCGTCCGCTCCGCCAACTCCAGCTTCAACGTCCCAGTCCACGACGACGGTTCTGCCCTTTGGAAAGACGTCCTCTTCCACCCCACCCACCACCTCCGCCTCCGCCTCTACAGACCCTCCTCCCCCTCCCTCTCCGCCGCCAAACTCCCCATCTTCTTCTACTTCCACGGCGGCGGCTACTGCATCGGCTCCCGAACCTGGCCCAACTGCCAGAACTACTGCCTCCGCCTCGCCACCGAGCTTCCAGCCGTCGTAGTGGCGCCGGACTACAGGCTGGCGCCAGAGAACCGGCTGCCGGCGGCGATAGAGGACAGCGTGGAGGCGATGAGGTGGCTGAAGGAGCAGGCGGTGGCGGGGGATGGGGATGGGGAGGAGTGGTTGAGGGAGGTGGGGGATTTTGGGAGGGTGTTTGTGTCGGGGGATTCGGCAGGTGGGAATATAGCGCATCATTTGGCGGTTCGGTTAGGGGGTGGATCGGCCGAGTTGGGTCCGGTTCGGGTGAGGGGGTATGTGTATTTGGCCCCCTTTTTTGGGGGAACTGTGAGGACTAGGTCTGAGGCTGAGAGTCCCAAAGATGCTTTCTTTCCATTGGAGCTCAATGATAGGTAGTTGAATCTCTCTCTCATTTATTTATTTTTAAAATATGTATTCTCTCTAATTCTCCTATTAGCCATGGCAATGGGTCGGGTTTTAAAATCCGAATTTATTCCAACTCTACATTGTCTTGGTCTCAATTTTCACCCAATTGTCAAAGATTCGATCTCTATATTGTCATATGCGAGCAGGGATGTAAATGGGTCCCCGATTCTTCGATTTCTCGGAGGTTCCAATCCGTTAAGGACCGGGTCTGGGTCCGTATTTAGGCTTCGATAGGTAAATTGGTCCAGGTCTAGTTCCATATTGGTTCGAACCCGTGGACCTAAGACTCCACATATTACGTCAATTTTCAAAAATCTTCCTAAAAACTATATTTCTTTAATATTATTCTCTACCTAAATCCGAACCTGAATCCAAACCCGTCTTATATATGGTTCTGGTTCCGGAGCTAAGAAACCGGTTTCGAAACGATTCCAGGTCTGGATCCGGTTCCACCTTTTCCTTAATGGTTCTGAGTCCGGGTCCACCATGGACCCGGACTGAAACCGACCCGTTTACAACCCTATATGCGAGCATACTCCTTTTCCATGGCTTAGCTTTATCTTCATGGAGGAACAAGCTGCTTTCGTCATGGCTATGATCTCACGTGAGTCGCGGAAAAAAAAATAATGGTGTCCAATGCCATACCCAGTCTAAATTGTTAAGGATTTATACAATTTGGGTTAAATTTAAATTTAAGGTAATACAATACTTTATATTATAAAATTTTATAGTTTACAAATGGTTTTGGACATATCTATTGATTCTTTGGATGTATATATGAAAATTATATTTTACCAAAAATATATATGTAAAGTAGTGATAATCAAGATGGGACAAGTTAGGCTATTAAAACTCAATACACTCTGAGCGTAACCTAAAGTCAAAATCTAATAATGTATACTCACCTATATCCCTCTTCTTTGTGATGGACAGGTTTTGGAGGCTGTCTTTGCCGGTCGGAGAGAACACAGACCACCCTCTGTCAAACCCATTTGGACCAACGAGTCCAAGCCTCGAATTGGTTCCACTCGACCCAATACTGGTGGTGGTGGGCAGCTGCGATTTATTGCGAGATCGGGCCGAGGATTACGCGAGGAAATTGAAAGAATGGGGAAAACAGGTTGAGTTTGCCGAGTTCCCGGGTCAGCAACACGGCTTCTTCACCATCGACCCATGGTCTGATCCATCAAATGAGTTGATGTCTGTCGTCAAACGATTCATGGCTAAAAATGGCACATCAGAATGAACTATCATTGTAGGCCGTTGATCCATAATCTCCATGGTTACAATTGGATGGTGTTTGGGCCTTTGGAACAAAAATTATGGCCTTTTTAATAATTTCCTTCTATTTCGTTAATGTTGTCTTGGAAGTGTTTGGTGCCGATCCTAAATGAATAGATAAGGCTTTTATGATGATTTTGTTTTAGTGTAACACGAAAGTCTATTTGAGTGGTCCTGCATGATCATATATGGGCTGCACTTGATTTATATAGTTGTTAGTAACATAATATTTTGAGTTTTCTTATTGAAGAAAATTAGACTCAAGAATCATTGTTAGTGCCCAAATTGAGAAAACTTAGATAAGTCATACTAAGATACAAGACACAAATATAGATTACTCTCACCTTATTTTTGGCACAAGGTAGAGGTGCATAGAAGATGATCAGGTCATAATCTTAAAGATTCAATCCAGTCTCAGTTCAAAGATCAGGTACTGATTTGACAAAAGACCTGTTTGTTTCATTAGAAATACATTTTATAGAATTCCTTGGAATTCAATTACATGCAAATGAATGGGGCCTGAGCTTTTCTCTAAATTTACTTCTCCAAAATTCAGCCATAGTTACTGTAATAGATCACCACAAATCTAACAATAACAATACGTAGACAGAAATACAGTCAACATATTTTTAGGTCTATATACAGGATATGGCCACTACAGAGGTGTTTACAAAGGAGTTTGCCAGTGTAGCTCAATGATGAACTAACTACCTTACATAAAAAACTACCAGGGATCAATCACTGCTGTAGTTCTGGTAAGGTTATTTACAAAAGAAGGGGAAGAACATAAAAGGATATTAAGATCCCAACTCATTCACACACAAATTCGGATTAAGTATCTTCAGGAAATCAGATAGGGGAATGGAGAGAGGAGATAAACCACTCCAAGGCTGCATATCAGATCACAGACAGACGAGTAAGAGGCTGCTTCTCCATCTTGTATATGTACATCTAGGTTATACTTTTGTCAGATTTACGTAACATTATACGCCTTTTCATAAAAATATACTCCCTCATACATCAGTGGTTTGATCAATGTATGAAAAACAACAACTTATTCAATAGTTAAATCTCATTTTTTATCCACTGGAGTCTTTCAGTTGGTTTGGGAAGCATTGTAGACTGTGCAGGTGCTTGATTTCAAGCCTCTCATAGTGCATAAGACAAAAAAAAAAAAAAACATTTTTCATGCCTCGATAAGCCCCACAGTAAATATATCTCCAATTGAAATTAAATTTGAGCCAATAGGACGAGCCATTTTTTGTTTATATAAAACAACACCTCCTTACCTTTCAAGTTTCTGAAGTCTCGTTGGGCTGTTTAAAACTTGGTATCATTCGCAGCGAAAGTCAACTTTGTTGTCATTCTTCAATGGTATGCAATTTGATGTGATAAGATAAACAGCTCGGAAATGCTGGGAAGCCCATATAATTGTACGAAGCCAACATAGCAAATTGACCAAAAACACAGATAGCTCACACCGAACCACCTTATGCAAGTACCAAACACGTTATGTGTCTCCATCAAACCCTCAGCTTGCACACACTTGGAGAAAACTGTTTCAAAGGAAAAATTAAGAGGAATGAACTTAATTTCAGGAAATGTACTTAAATAGATAAGTAAAGGCTCTTCAGCAAATTGAAATCTGCAATCACGCTCTTGTTTGCAAGGAAGGCATCACCTCCATAGAATCATTCACTTTGAAAGTTCTCTAAACTGCATTTTTGCCAATTCCAGATAAGGTACACTGAAGCACCCCAAGCTATAAACAAAGAAGAAAAGCACAAGGATGCATCTACACATGTAAAAACAGCATTCATATAGATTTTCCTGTGAACAATTTCATGAATGAGACCAGCCGATCAAAAACGAAAAAACCAGTCTGGATTAATCCATTCAAAATCTTACTTTATAACAAAAATAATCATTTCAATACAAAAGGTCCCAGTAGTAAAAAAATTTACACAAACATTTCCATGACATCAGGAGTCGGTGGTTATTAATCTGGGGTTTAGTTAATCAATTACCTCATCATGTAGCCGACCCCAAATAGTTGGGACAAGGCTTTGATGATGATGAAGTGCACCCCAAACCCTTATGACTGATGTCAAGAAAAAAGGTGACTGATTCCCTGAAACCATGAAAAGTATGTAAGGGAATCTACCACATTATCCCACTGATCATCCATGAGTTCTCTATCAAGAATTGACCTGACACTCCTTAAAGTCATTAATACCCATTTTAACCGACAGCAATGATCTTCCATCTTTCCTGCTACAAATCACAATTCATAAATCTTGTCAGTCATTCCTTCCTTATGGAATGCCTCTGTCATAATGGAATACGTTGTTGAATCTGGTTCACATTTCTTATTCTTCATATGATTGAAGACTCTCTCCATTTCCATCAAATCATTAGCTTTTGTACATGCAGATATCAATGCATTGTAGAAAGAAGTATTTGCCGATATCTCCAATTTCTCGGCCATTTGAACACTGCTCACCACCTTTTGATAGAGACCTGCTTCGCCGTATCCCTTGATGAGGCAGCAGAAGGTCTTGGTATCTGCTTTCATCTTCTCTGCACACATCTGATTAAACGTGTACTCCATGTTCTTCGCATTCCCCACATCTGCAAATGCTTCAATCACATTGTTATAGGTTGACGTTGTCCATGGAAATGCCATTTTGCGCATATATTCCATCACTGCAGTCATTTTGTCATACATTTGTTTCTTTCCATATGCACCTATAAGGATGTTGAAAGTCCGTGTTTCGGGCTCAATTCCAATGCTGCGGAACTTTTCATACCATTTCTCCATTGTCTCAATTTGACCCTTGTTGCCGAATAGGCTGAGGATGATATTCATCGTCCATACATCAGGTTTGCACGTGCTGCTCTCCAGCATCCCAGATAGCACTTCCTCCATCTTGTCAAATTTTCCCGCCTTGCCATATGCACCCAATACTATGTTCTGTGTGACTGTACTAGGAGTAATGAGCCGCTCAGACATTTCTTGAAAAAGGGTGTCGACCAGTTCAAACCGGGACATCTCAACACAGGCTTTTAAGAGGGTGCTATAGGTAAAGACATCAGGCTGGCAGAGGGGAAGAGTCTTCATTTTGTCGAGCACTGCAAAAGCTTCATCCAATAAGTTATTTCAGTAATAACCTGCAAGCAAAGCCGTGTAGAGCGCTGCAGTGGGTTCAATTCCTTCTTCCACCATTTCATCAAACAGCTCATGGGCACGCTTGGGTTGGCCACATTTTCCAATGAGAACTAGGGGCTTCATGTATGTGCCTTCTTTCGGTTGATAGAAGGGTTGTTCTTTGAGCATCCCAAATACATACATACAGTAAACACGTCCCAAATTCCATCATCATCAGTTATAATCTTTTCCCCCACAATACATCTGAGATCAGTACTACTTCCACAGAGAAGTAGACTCAAAATTTGGTTCCCCCAAGTTTTAACCAAAGATTGTCTGTCTAACGCCAATCTTTTTAATTCATACTTGCAACCGGAAAATATGGCTTATGGTCAAACAAGTATTGGGCACATTTCAGATTTACAATATATCCATAGTTCTATGATTTTGTGGCAAATTGTCAAACAAGTAGTGGGCGTATTTGGGAATTATAAAATGCCCCAATGTCTATGTCTATGGCTCTGACATATTTCCAAACAAGTTGTGGGCATACTTCACAAGTTCTGGTTCATGGGTTTTCATTGGTGGGTCTGATTGGATGTATCCTGAATTGAAATGGGGGAAATCAATGAAAAAGTACCTCAAGGGCAGCTTCCCACTGCTTCTTCTGAATTTTTTCGGAGAGCGCTTCGGTGACGGTGCTGGCCCAGCCCTTAGCGGCATTCCTGTCGTCGATCTTCTTCTTGACGTTTTTCAACGGTGTTGATCGCGGCAAAGAGCGAGAATGAGAAGCGTCTGAGACTCCGGGGTGCTCTCCTACCTTCCAGAGGCGGTGTTTACCGGGAGGAGTCGTACGTTTAGGGGTGGAGGTAGCTCGTTTGCGCGTGGGAGAGGAGGGTGCGGCCCGGGCGAAGGCAATGCAGGGTAAAACCCTAGAAAAACCCTCGAGTTTGGGATTTTCTGCTTCGGTCTTGAAGATGTGAGGGATAGACTGGGAGAAGGAGAGGGACAAAGACGACATTCTTATTATCCTGCTGCTGCTGCTGCGAGTAGTAGAATGGATGGATAAGAAGATTGTCTTCTCTCTCTCTACTCGGAACAAAAGGCTGGGTGCTCATCACTTTCACCGAAAGAACCTTTTATTTCATTCAAATTGAATCAAACGAAATAGGAAAGAAAATTTTTCAAAATAGGATTTAAGTTTTGCACAATTTTTGAAAAGGGCACAAAAAATGTTTTTAAAGTTAAAAGTTCTCTGCCAATCTTTCAAAGCGATTTTACCAAAAGCGTTCTCAAATATCAATATACCTTTAAAAGCATCCTTAGATACATATAAGGCTCAAAAGCATTTATTTTTTTCGAACCAAATTACCATTTAACTCCTTTCTCACGATATCGAAATTCGACCGCGGTCGCGCATTTAGGTATCTTGAGAATTATTACTTTTGTTTCAATTCTCAAACTCGCTAGTTAATTCAAAATGGTATACATAGTTAATATTTATTTTAAACTCATATTCTAAAGCAATAAATGTCAAGAAAAAACATTCTCAACTTTAAAGGAAATCTTTTCTATGACTATAGTAAAAGTAGGGCTATGAATAGAGAATGGAGTAGAGCGCAATTTTATTTTATTTTTGTGAAAATGAGAATTTTAGATTTTTTTAGCAAAATCTCCACAAATTGTAGCAAAAGAATCCTCGCGGTGACTACAAACATTATTGAAAAAACTCATAATAGAATAATTGAACTCATACGCCTACGTAAATCATTCCTTTAGATTTAGAATTGTTAGTCAATCTAAATGCACATCCATGTATCATATTTTTGTTAACTTAACTATTGAGTTGTTAAGTCTTTCCTTGATGTCGCAAGTTGTTTCTCAACATTGCAAATGACGTTGGACACATATATAGATACAAAATCTTGAACTTGCAAGTGTTATGTCTCAATCTCGTGAGTCATATCTCAAAATCTGCGGGCAAGTGAGGTTTGGTATGGTGCTACCTGAAGAGTATAGTGGATGTGGCAAAGTCTTGGTTGGATGGGTGCTTTATGGGGTGTGGCCGAATCTTGTGGAGTGTAATATCATTTGCTATCTTATGGTCAATTTGGAAGGAAATGAATGATAGGATCTTTAGGGGTTCTTCGTCATCAACAACATATTTGATTTCCAAATCACCTTATGGATTGCAACATGGGCTTTGGTTCGAAAAGAGTTCTCCATTTTTACCCTTAACAATATTATTTTTAGTTGGGGAGCTTGCATGAGGTGTGGCCATTTTAAAGAGAGGAGAACAATCCCTTGATGTCCCCCTTCTTCTAGGGTCTTAAAGTTTAATGTGGATGGTGCTTCGAGAGATAGAGGCAGGTCCGGCTGGGATTGGAGGGGTCCTTGCAATTGTTAAAGGGAGAAGTGTTAATTATATTTTCCAAGTATGCAGGTGTATGCGATTCCAATGAAGTGGAAGTGCTAGCCATTCTTGAAAGTCTTTGTTTGTTTTCAAGTAGATATGGTGGTAAGTTTATTATGGAAAATGATTCTTCTATTGCAATTGCCTTGTTGTCTAAATGGAAGAATAATCATTGGAAGTTTCATTTTCACATTAATAAAATTAGAGAGTTATCAGTTGAAATCAATATTTCCTTCCATCATGAGATTAGATCAGCCAACTTTATGGCAAATGTATTAGTAAAGCAAAGGGTTGATAGATTGCTTCCTTGGGTGGGTGTAAATATTTAAGTAGAGTCGGATGTAGTGCATTTCTCCTGCACTTCCTCCTTCCTTTTTTCTTTGATTTTGTTCTTTTTAGCTTTATTTTTCTTTTAATATAATCTTTCGTTATCGTTAAAAAAAATAAAAAAAATTGCCCATCTCTAAATATAAGAGACATTTTTATACCATCACTTTGTTGAGCCCTTTTTTGATATTAGGCTAAAACTTGGTGATTATTTTGAGATATTCCCAATATAAATGGTAACCAACAGCCTCCAACACCTCAGCCGTCTTCTCTTCATCGGCTGCTGAGGAGGCAATGTTTCGAGCTTCCTTTCAAATGCTCAGCTGCAACCACAACAACAAGAAAAACAGGAAGAAGAAGAAGAAGATTTCTCATACCATTCTCAAGAATCAGAAGCAGAAAAGACATAAAGGTGAGATCTTTACCCCACCCCAAATCCCAGTTCTTCAAGAAGAAGTAGAAAGAGAAGAAGAAGAAGAAGAAAGAGAGGAAGGAGAAAGAGAAGAAGTAGAACGAGAAGAAGGAGATTTCAACATAAAATCCTCAACTTCTTCTAATACCTATGGAGTCCAGCCATTAGGGAACTTCCTCCTCAATCAATCCTCTTCACACAATTCCAGAAACCCTGGCCTTGGCTCTCTCTTCATCCTTACCGACGATCTCCTTATCGACATCTTCTCCTATCTGGGCCCCACCCATCTCGCCACCTTATCAGCGGTCAGCAAGTCCCTCTACATCTTCTGCACCCACGAGCCCCTCTGGAAGAATCTCGTCCTCCAAACCCTCAGAGGAAGCTTTTCCTTTGATGGGTCATGGAGATCCACCTTCATTCGTGCCTTAAACCCTTCATTCGAGCCAAAAACGGTTTGGGGTTCCGCAATTCAAGTCAGAGATTTCTATTCAGATTACCTTTTCCAGAGCTGGCTCTGCGCGAGCCTTGAAATGAAATACGAATGGCTTGAAAGGGATAACATCCAAAGGAGGAGCAGAATCTCTGTTGAGGAATTCATAGCAGGATTCGAAGAACCCAATCAGCCTGTGCTTTTGGAAGGGTGTTTGGAGAATTGGGCAGCATTGGAGAAGTGGGATAGGGATTATCTAATTCGGGTTTGCGGCGAAACTGCGTTTTCGGCGGGGCCTGTGGAGATGAAGCTTGGGGACTACTTCCAATATGCTGATTTGGTTAGAGAGGAACGGCCATTGTATTTGTTTGATCCCAAGTTTGCAGATAAAGTTCCTGAATTGGGGGTGGATTTTGAAGTCCCTGTGTACTTTAGAGAGGATCTTTTCTCTGTTTTGGGAGGGGAGCGGCCGGACTATAGATGGGTTATCATTGGCCCAGCAGGGTCGGGGTCTTCATTTCATGTGGACCCCAATTCGACTTCGGCCTGGAATGCGGTGATCAGGGGGTCGAAGAAGTGGGTGATGTTTCCGCCAGAAGTGGTTCCGCCGGGTGTTCATCCTAGTCCGGATGGGGCCGAGGTGGCGTGCCCTGTTTCGATATTTGAGTGGTTCATGAATTTCTATGGAGCGACAAAGAAGTGGAAGAGGAGACCAGTTGAGTGTGTGTGTAAGGCTGGGGAGGTTGTCTTCGTGCCAAATGGATGGTGGCATTTGGTGATCAATCTCGAGGACTCTATTGCGATTACACAGAATTATGTTAGTAGGTAATGTTCATTCTTTATTGATTGCCCTGCTAAATTATGCTTCTAAGTTCTGACTGCTATGCATTTAACATTCCATGATATATTGGTATACTGTTATGACTAGATTTAAAAACTGTTGAGGTAGAATTGCAAATTAGATTTGAATCCTATATTAGTGAAAGTTATATGGAAACTGCCCAGTAAGTGCATAACATCTTGTCACATTTTCCGTGAACAAGTAATCTTAACAAGCAAAAGGAGAAGCTGTCATGGTTAGTGTTATGAAATTTGAATGTGGAGCAGTAATTTCAAAAAGAAAAAAAAAAATTGTAAACCAGATGGAAAATCATATGAACTCCCAAATACTACAGAAAAGTGACAATATGGGAAATGGAGAAAACAACTGGAAAAGAATAAAATTTGCTAAAAAAGGCTATTTCCCAATCCGTGTCCATAATCTAAACGACAGCTATGAGTATTATTTTACAATTACCCAACAAGTTGACAAGCCCAATGATAAAAAAGAAAAGTTCTATAAATGATAAAACACCTAGCTATGTAGATATTGAGCATCATAATGAGTTTTGTCAACTTTGTTATTAGTACCTTCATCATCCTTTTAAGTTAAACCAAATCTCATTGCATCAATTGAATACATAATGGTCCAATGCTCCCAAGTCCCAAGTAAAACCAACTTCTCTTTCCATTTATTCTGAACAGAAGAAAACCACCAAATATAGATGTGATGTAGTTGGCTTCCAAAATTGTGTTTTTATCAGACGTCTGGCTCTGAAAGTCCTGCAGAGTGCCAGTAAGTTGTTTTAATTGTGTAGAAACATGTAGAGAATGATTGTCTTGGAGTCATTTGGAACAACTAAGGATGTGATTTGGTGCTTCTTGTGCAAGATTCCCTAAACTCATATTTTTCAACTATAATGTTGTCTCTGCAAAACCTCAGCCCACCAGACTTTATAATCATTTCTTAAAGAAAGCAATGTTCCTTTACATAATATTACTCAACTCTAGTTCGACCAAATCCCACTGTATTAAGCTTGAGCCCAACTTAGAAGCGAGATCATCATCATCATTAAGCCTTGTCCCATCTAAGAAGTAAGAAGTGAGATAATAAGCTTGTGATAAGTAATGACATAAAAACATTCATAGATTCTTTCATTGCTTATCTTTTGATGTCACAGCCACTAGCACTACCTCTAATTTAACTTTTACTTTCGAAACCTCCTCCAAGCAACATAAAATGCTTCCTAGTTTCGTTGCTTCATTTATATTTTTTGTGTATATAATATACATGCTTATACATATAGATACACAGTGTGAGAGACATTATTGGTATTTTTATATATATTGGAGCTGTTTTTGTTCCTGTGTAGTGCAAGTTACTCTTGGCAGTTCTTTACATGTTGGAGTTACTCTTGTTCTTGTTTATGGTATATTTTCTTTTCTTCTTCTTTCTCCGTATGTTCAATGAACATCCCACAGAATTAGTTAAAAGCTTATTAGATGATGCTTAAATGAGTGCCATAATGAGAAGAAGATCTTGGTTTTCTGAGCATTTAATTCCACTGTTGGATCTCTGCTTAAGCTGTAGCGTGCTCTGCTTTATTATTATTATTATGTTATATTTATATATGTAATGGCATTACATATATAAAGTAATGCTGTATTCCAAATGATGTCTGCTTATAATATTATGTTTAAATTTTATATGTCATACACGCATACTATTCTGGTAATATTGAAAGGGGTCAAATTTAATTTGGTACGGCTCACATATAAATATAATCGAGCTCAAGCTTGTAAAAAGGGGGTCAACGGAGCTCAAGCTGGGCTTGTCTAGCCTGACTTGTGCTTGGGCCTTGGATACTTGACCCAATCATGAGCTTGGTCATCCCTATTTCCTCTTATGTTCCAGAAAAAGAAAGAAGCAGAAATTTGGGTTAAAATGAGAATTTGTCTATTAAAAAGACACGTCAACTGTGTCTTGTGTCATATTGCCAAGTGGGTTTCCACATCCAAATCCTTCATTGGTTCTTCATAGGGTGACATTTTAAGAGATTGGCAATGGTTAGTGGAGTAGAGGCTTTTGACTTCTTGCCATGTTTGGTTAGATTATATATAAAGAAAAACCCTCCAGATATAACACAGCACCAAACAGGAAATAAGTTGAAGGGTTGCCAGTTCTGCCCCATTCTAATCCTACTACACACAGGCACTAAAGAGAACTTGCATGCCACTTTCCAAGCATTTGTTAATTGTTCAGAACTTGATGGTTTGAGCAGATTTTGAAATATTTGCATGTAAGGCTGATGCCACCATATATATATATATATATATATAGAGAGAGAGAGAGAGCAAGGCTCTCCTAAGTTCAAGCTTAGGATAAAATCTCGTAAGCTCATGCTTGTGGGGCCAACCTTTGGTCAATCCAAATAGACCAAACACATGACCCCTCTAAATTACACCTGTCCACCAACTTTCGGTTAAATCCAAATTTACTGGACCGTTGGATCGACTATATATCTATCATAATGGACTATTGACTATTAAACTTTTGGGCCTATATGGAGATGATAGAAATCACGGTTGTCGTTGATTTTTTGCAGAGAGGAAGATCCCAGGGAGTCCTTGAAATCCCCCCCACCCCCATCCCCATGTGGGTCCCCCGGTGGATCCCACCATACACTTGAGCTTACCTTATCCTAAGCTTGAACTTAGGAGAGCTTGCTTCATATATATATATATATAAATATTTATATATATATAGGAGATGCTCCCGTGAGACTAACTCTCATGATATTGTGAGAGTAAGGGGTGGGGTCTCTCACATTAATTGTTCAGAACTTATGTGAGGACCCCCACCCCTTACTCTTACAACTCCCACGGTTATGTGAGAGTAAGGGGTGGGAGCCCTCACATTTAGGCTGTTGGCATTGGATATGGATGTGAGGCTTCCACCCTTACTCTCACAGGAGCATCTCCCTATATATATATATATATATATGTATATGATAGCATTACAGATTCTTGAGGGATGTATGCAGGAAGCTAAGTTCCATAGGGCACCACCAGTTCACCTATCATGTACTTAGCATATGACAGAGATGAACCAAGTGCCTAATACCCAATATACTCTCAATAAGATTGGTTGCCTTTAACAAACCCCAACATCTAACGATTTGCTTACTGCAAACAGCACTCCTGCTGTGCGGCATGAGTTGCATGAAACTATGGCCCTGTGGTTTGGATCACTGTTGTTGCATACTGCCAGCAACAGAAAAGGAAACATGTAGGGCTAAAGGATGTGAAGCACTCCACAAACCCCAACATCTAACGATTTCCTAACTGCAAACAGCACTCCTGCTGTGCAGCATGAGTTGCATGAAACTATGGCCCTGTGGTTTGGATCACTGTTGTTGCATACTGCTAGCAACAGAAAAGGAAAGGATGTGAAGCACTCCACGTGCAGGGCTAGAGGTACTTATCTTTGTTGCTACAAGAGAGTTTGATACTTTGATCGGCTACTGAAGGTCCAAAAGAATCAGAGTATCGGAGTTCTACGGAATCAGATTACTCTATGTGAAGATGCAAGCAATGATAGACGAAGTAGCATTTTTAAGAAGAAAGCTGAAAGCCATAACACATCAATCCAAATAAATCCCCTAACAGATGACGTGGCATTTTTTAAGAAGAAAGCTGAAAACCATAACACATCAATCAAAATAAATCCCTAACAGACTAGTCATTCAGGAACATTTTTCAGCTTAACCCAAAGTTGCATACAGGTCTTGAGAAGCAGTTGGCGAGCGCCACTTCAAAAGGATTTAAAAAATATTTGTTGGAGATTTGGGAGGCAAAGGCTCCATGGAGGTTGGTGCATTAACAAAAGAGACAAAGATTAGCTTCTACTAAAACAATCTCCGTTAGATTAATAGATTAGCCTCTATCAAAACAATCTCCTTTTTTTCCTAGAAAGCCAACAGCACCATAGACAAGCTTGCTAAAGGTAGGACAAGGAAATTGCTTTTCTGCTGGTTGTGTGAGTTTGTATCTAGTTTCAATATGATTGTATCGGCCATGATCTTGATGGGCCTGTTTGTAAATACCCCATTTCTTTGTAGTTCTCCAACTGATAACACTTTTTTCAATCAATGTCTACTAGTTACACTTCTCAAACTATGTCAAAGCGATAGCAATTTTAAACCTGACTGCTATTACTAGCAATTCTTTCATTGACAGGGGTCTGAACTTCAATCTAGGCATCTTTCCTTTTTATATTAACAAACTTGAGTTACCATTAACCATTTTGGTGATACAATCTCTCTTTCACAATACTGGTGCTATCTTTTGTTTCACTCTCACTGATTGTCATTCTATAGACGCTGGCAATTATAGATATACTGTTTTGCAGGAGGAATCTATTAAATGTTCTTGACTTCCTCAAGAGGCCAAATGCAAGCGAGCTCGTCTCAGGAACCAGAGATAGGGTGAATCTGTATGACAAGTTTAGAACTGCTATTGAGGCTTCTTTTCCAGGTATGACATGCGATCTCATGCAGAAAGCTGAAGAGAAGAAGGCCCAACAGAAAAAACCGACATTTTGGGAATCTGTCACTGATGCTAAAGTAGGAGGATTTAAGTTCTCCTTCTAAATTGTGAACCAAAGGAAAGAGGGTACAGCTCAAGGGGTTATATCCCTTATCCTTTGATTTCATGTTAAGTGAGAAAAATGAATGCTGCAATTCTTGGTTATATTTACTGCTGTTTGGTTGACAGTGGAGAGTTCTTTGGAATTCCTTTTAGATCCCTGGGATGGTTTTGTCTCCCTAGAATGAGTAAAATTCCATTTTTGTTAGGGAACTAGATAGATCCCTTAATCCTACACTGTTGTAGAGTATTGTTCACCTATCCAAACACCGGGATAATACTGCAATTCATCTACTGTCAGGAAACGGCCCCGCCGCCCCCCCCCCCCGCCCCCCAACCACCACCACCACCACCACCACCACAATTTGATTCCTCGACTATCTAGGCTTCCAGGCAGATCCTAATGTTGAAGAGAGAGGATTGTATTCCCATTTCGTGAATTTTCTTATTTAGATTCAAATGCTTCCATTTCTTTCTTTATTTAGTTTTTTTTTTATTATATTGATTTGGGGATGATTACTTCAATTATTATCATTGGCTTGAACCTTTTCCCGTCCATCGAAGGTTTGTGGAGTGCTGCTACTCTGAAAACTATACTCGAAATTTGGTTTAGCAAGTTTTTTTTTTTCTTTTTTGATTTGTACGTAACTGCTGATTTCTAATGCTAACTCCTCGTTCTGGCTGGGGACCGACTAATGCAGTCCCAATTCGCGAATTGGACCATCCATCGTTTGGATATGGTCCCCATTCGCAGATTGAACGATCTGTTGTATCCAAATGGAGAATTTTGATTGATTGGAAAACCCCAAAATCCAACTCTGCTCATATCAACAAATAAATATTGAGTAAAATTTCAGAATTGCTAACCCCAAATCTGAAAATTTCTACTTGAATCACTTCAATCCTTGGGGAAAATCCACTCAAACCACAAGGGGAAGACAAAATTACAATCAAAAGCAACTTGTGTTTGAAAGATAGAAAATTCATCAAAATCCCATCTAGGGCCTTTTATTGCGTTTCCAATACAAATTTGTCCCTCTTTGCTCCCTAATTTCCAGCGAACTAATTTGTTTTTAATAATACAGAGTCCTAAACTAAAGAGTTTGTCTGCCTTTTAAGCATGGGATGGGAAAGAAGGTTTTATGTACATAAATATTATGTATGCAAATGTTACATTGGAAACATGTTATCATGTTTGTCAAAATTTTCATTATCTACTCATGCCTCGCGCTAAATCATCTAATTGTCTATAGAAATCATCAAAATGCAAATAAAAAATCAAACAGACTGGCAACAAAAAAGATCAACCAATTGAACTCCGCTGAAAAGAACCGATGGGATGTGGTAAACTCAATTTGGGAGAAAGTTGAATTCTGATGTTGCCATTTAAGGTATATTTTGGAATATAATATGATCTGGATAGTTGACAATTATCAGCTTTTGCAAAATTTTAAATTCCTATCATTAATTAGCAGTTAGTGAATTTATTAAATAACTTTTTGGAAAAAAAACTCTTTTAAAATGAACCAAGCGGTAGCTGAGTTAGCCAAGGACTCTGCGCCTCAGGAAGTGAAGAGGTCTTGTGGTTGTGTTCGACACGTACCTTCATTGGCCGCCTCCCATAGTTTTACCGGGTGCATGTGGATGGGATGGTTTACATGTGCCCCTAGGGATTAGTTCTTGGCTGTCTAGAATCAAGTGTCCCTCGAACTCAGGGCCAGGGTTAGGCTGGGCGGGAAATACCCTTGGTTATAAAAAAAAATTTCTTTAAAATATGAAATAAAAAATATTGATGCTTATCACTAATATGAGAATATTGAACAATGTAGATCATGATTCATGAATTGCAGGCCATAAATGAAAAAAAAAAGAAAAAGAAAAAAAAAAGATTTCTAGGTTGGGAATTTTTAAGTGTTTTTCACAAATCACTCAAAATTTATGAATATTTAAGATAATCAAGTCCAAGGGTAATTAGTTCAATAAACAAATTAATTGATTTGGATACAAATATGGTTGCCCAAAGAAAAAAAAAAGAACAAAGAAAAAAGAGGTGTTTGATAGGATTTGATCTCCTGCCCAATTGCCCAATTGCATAACCAAATGCAATCACTGTGTGAAGTATGCATAGGTGCCTTTTTTGCAAGTGGGAGATGTGAAAGAGTTTCACACATATTTAGGTGTGGAAATGGTCCTATGCACGTACTATTTTTTACATCTTATTTGTGCATCATAAACATAAATGAGTACAAACAAATGTGATGATGTTTAACTACTATGCATGTGAATCATTTACATTGGTGAACTATTATGCATGTGCAAACAAATAAACCCTAATTACATGAAGTAAAATAATTACTTGCTAAAATATTAAGAGCCCATCAAATACTAAAAATATAAGGCTTTATTTTACTCCATATCGGGCGTCCACATCTGGTAGAGAAAGGGGTCCCAAATTTTTATTTTTTTTAATCTCTAATCTTGCTTCCAAACTTAGAAAGTTTTCAAAACGCAAAGGCTATGTTTACTTGCATTAGAATACATAAGAATTGAGTAGATAAGGCGGTTAAAAATGAAGATTAAAGATAAACAAACATGACCTTTCAAACTGCATGTGATAGGGGCCGTCAGGGCGTGTTGAATTTGTGTAGGTTGTGGGCCCCTTATTTGCCCAGAGTGAGACCACCTGATTGCACCCTGAATGAAGCAGATTGGGCATGAATAGCTTCCTAAATCAGTCATGAAATGTGCTTCGTTTAGGCTTCTTCCTTTGGATAGGACAAAAATTGTATGTTATGTAGTCCATCTTTTGGACTGCTTGGACCTGTGCATATTGGGTTTGGTCAAATGCCCAATAATTCCAAGGATAAAACTGATTTGGACCCTTGAAATTTTTTTTTCAAACATGCCATATTGTAATAGTGCTCCATATCACATTTATCTTGGCCATTCATTTTCAGATTAGGCACCATTCTTTTGATTTCTTTCTAATTGATCAGGATCCTTGGCCCCATTATCGAATCAAAGATACTAGCCAATAAAAGAAATTTCCATCTATGATATTTCTCTATACCTTTTGTACTTCCCCTGCAGTGTATGCATAATAGCAAACACAAGTTTAATTTCTTCGTAGGGGCGTAAAAAACCAAGCCGGTGACTTGGATGACTGCTCTTTACCCAGAGAGTGGTGGATTTTGCATTGACTTGTGGGAGGGTAGATTGTAATGAATGACTCTTCCAAAATAAAATTACTTCCAACTGTTTGGAGGGTCTCCCAGGATCTCATTGTTTGTCACTCACTTTCTTTTCTCCTTCATGTTCCTTTCAGTTGTTTCAATTCTATCAATGCACTTTCATGTTTTTTTTTTTTTTAATATAATGTACATGATTCTATAGCATGTGATCGATGAACTTAAATGTGTTACTTGAGCATCCATATGTGAAAGACCCACCAACATTATGGTTAAGTAGCTTTAAATGTGCCATACATCTAATTGAACCTATTGATAAGGAAGAGGCCCAATGGACATGGACAACACATCTAATTGGGTTAATTTGGATTGAGACCTTACCTATTTCCGACCCATTTGTTAAATGGAAGAAAATTTACCCAATTCATGTTAGTGTGGGTTAGCTTTCCCACCTCCATCTGGCCCATGTAAGCAGCAAGTCAGACATAGCTCATGTTACACAAGTTTGTCTCATGAGTAGAAAATTTAAATATCCAGAAATCCCATAGTCAGACATAGCTCCATAGTCATTTGAGACTTTGAGGCAACCAGTATTTTGAAGTTTTGATAAAGAAACGGGACATTTGTAAATGTTAGGGACGGGTCATCACATCATTGCCATGAATTCCCAACTTACCAATTTTTTAAAAAAAATTCTAATAAAAAAATAAGCCCTAGATGTCAATGCAGAGACGAAACGACAAGAAATCCATTTATACATACGCATCCTCGGTGTCAAATGACAGCCAAGCTATATCCAACCTGTTTATAATTATAGATGAACCGAACTGATCCAACCTGCTGAAGTGCTGGTCTACATCTACTGATCCGCACCTAATCCATATAATTTACATAGGTTATATATGGATTAGGTCATGTCACCAACACTTCAACCAAACCCAACCCAAATTTAAGGCAGGCTGGTTATTTCTTTTTTCATTTTTGTTTTTTTTTTATTTTTTGGTGTGCGGGCGCATGTGTTGGTACCCTTCTTGCCTCAAAATTGGTTAGGCTACCATACCTGAACCAAGTTGTTCCCTTCACTAGGGTACGTTGTGCCACGGAAAATGGGCTCTGTGGACAGCCTAACGAGTTCGGCCCCCTTGGAAAATGGTTTTTCATGGATTTATAGAAAAGTGAGTTCATTTTTCCACATTATCATATTGAAAAGTGGTTGCACCAAATATGAAACTTTCGGTGCTAGGAAAATTACTCATTTTCCATTTTATTTTATTTTTTTGGAAAAACGGCTACACAAACATTTTCTGAATGTGCATTTGTGCAATGAGAGGGTTCTATAATGGAGAGGATTGTTTTTTTTTTTTTTTTTTTTTTTTTGAGCCACCTCTATTTTCTTATCTGGTGATGCTGCTGGCACATTTTTTTATGAATAGAGAAAAAATGAACGATCTTTCATAGGAAGGATAGGAATGCAAAATTTCTTTTACTAAGTCAGGTCTCACATTTAGATTTTTGATTATTCTTGATTTTTCATTAGTGATAGAGAACCAAATTCGGTAATTGTAAATCATGAGGATTTGGGCCAGTAAGATTTTTTTTTTTTTACTTTAAAGATAGAACCCCTCCTCTTGGGAAATCCTCATTTTTTGTTGATTTAAAACTCTCTATATAAATTCTTAATGAGAAATCTCTATTTCCAAGGCAGCAACGAATCCTCAAATTTGCAAATATATCTCGTGATACGTGATGGTTGACAAGAAACACTTGTGGAGTAAATTATCACACCAGTACTTCACCACTCACCTAATATAGCCAAAAAGAAAAACTTCCCATGATAGTTGAGACATCATATTTTTATATGTTCTTAGATATGGAAAAATCTTCTCCCGTATATGTAGTCAACATCCTTGGGGTCCACTCGAGCCCGACTTTCATCAGTGCTAGCCCTTCCACACTCGTAGAACCCACTAGAGCCCCACCTGATCAATCTGAGGCCGTCATCTACAAGGACCAAGACCTCCACTGGAGACCTCATGGGTTTTACACCAATTTGAGTGGACCAAACCGTTGGGTCAAAATTACCTTTTTTTATTGAAAACTAGTGGAGCTCTGCACGTGCAAGGAACACTCTTTCAGTACGATAATATGGAAAAATAAAGTCATTGAAATGCTCAATATTAACGATCCCAATGGAAAATGACCAATTTACATTTAGCTCATTTTTTTGGCAAATTAAGCAATTTACAATCACTCATTGTTCTTATGAAATTCAGTAGAAGCTTCAATACAAAATTTTGAACCATGTACATTTGTGGCACTTCTGTTAGCTTTTTATGTATCATAAATCAGTTATGTTACATTCTAATTTTGTAGTAAGTGAATTTCTGAAACAAATAGCATAATTTGAAGCAAGAGAACCAACTACAAAGAGATCTTTAGCCATGTACTCTCAGGGTGGGCACAACTAATTCCTTCAAACCTCCCAAGAAATTTAATGGAAAATTCATTATCCTAACATTATAGTAATGTAGCTGCAATGTTGGACAGGAATCAAGTCTAAGAGTAATACTGGTTCGACATGAGATGATGCCTTGGACGAAGCATACAAAATCATAAAGAAAGACAATTAGTAATGATAATGAAGGAATGCATGTTGCCAGAATTGCCCAAAACAAAAAAATAGGAGCCCTAAAGCAATCACTTCAAATCAACATAAGAGGGTGGATCTAAAAACATGAGTCGGCATATCGAAATTATGGGTTCCATTGCATTATACTCATAAAAACTTGAAAGGAAAAATAAAATACCTTATCATAATTCAAGTAATAAGACAAGGCATTAGTCACTTGCATTGGATGTTGGCTTGATATATAGCAATAAAATTTAAAAGAAAACCAACTTGCATTGAATGAAGAAATCAAGAAAAGGCTTACACGACAAAAATCTGTATACGTTTGCATATTAATAAAAAAAACTTTCATGACACCGAGACTATCTGGCTACTAAGAAAATCAAGCATCTAAATAGACCTTAAGCCTCTCCACAGCATCTCCGAATCTTTGGCTAGTGCAACTATACATCAATGAAATATCTTCCTCATTTTAACCCACTAATGTCACCTAAGTCCTCATCACTAAGCATGAAAACACTATACTTTCTTAGTAAATGGGATATATATGTCCCAATATTTCTTTTTCTACTCTGACACAAGCATACTATCAAACCACATAAAATATTTTTCTATATTTTTAAGAGTGACTATTTAGTTAGATCTACTTGTGCATAGTATTTTGTATCGATTGTGGATTTCTACTGCACCCTAACATATTTTCTAGTATACATAGGAATTTATAGTGAAATAAGCTTTGCTGAAATATTATTAAAGAAGTGAGGGGTGAGAAGCACGAGGTTATATGGATGCAAAAGGGACCTTGACCATCGTGAGATTTGAGTTCCAGGGTGATGGATGAGGTTATTTGATTGTCGTTTTTTAATATTCATATATGATTTTACATTTTAACCACTAATGAAAATCTGAAGCCTTATAACTCTTAGGAACTACAGGAACTATTTTCTGTCATTCCTTATAAAGTTTGATACATTAAAATGTGTAACATGTTACAATTATTTTTTCTTTTTTCTTTTTTTTTTTTTCCAGAAAGAGGGGAACGCATTAAAAAATTAAAAAACAATCATAAATGGGCCAAACCTTCTACCAAAACCACTAATGTCAAAGATGACATACAATATAATCAACCCACCAAGCTGACTAATACAACACAAAAACAACAAAAAAAAAAAAAAAAACTCCCAACTGGTCACTACCTCCCCTGAAAAATTTCATTTCTAACATTGCTGGTCATTTTTGGATGTTCAACTTTTCTTCATTTTTAACCGCTTATAAAAATTTAAAGTAAACTTTACTATTTCAGTAATATAAAAAAAAAGGCTCAACATTAAAAAGAGATTTTCTATTATCACAAAGTTCACTTTGTCGAATGTTGTTGGAGCACTAAATGTTTAATTAAAATGTCACAACTCTATTTCACATATTTCAAATCTAGCATTGCAAATTCAATGAAACAAAATACAAATCAACCAGAAGAGTACCCAATTCATATCTTTAAATAGATCAACAACAAATTACAAGGATTCCATGCAATCTTTGGCATTCTCATCTCTTCCCCTGACAAGCATATCATTTTTTTACAGGCATTGGGATTGAAGTTGAGATTTTCTACACATGAAAATCTCAATTGAAATTTCTCATTTGAGTTCTTGCAGCGAATGTACAAATTCTTCAAACACAATTCTTTTCATGAACATTTGAGCTAAGCATTTCATTTAAAATATAATAATACTAAGTGGGCGCACAGATGTGTAAAGAGAAAGCATGACAAGTTCTTCTACTAAGTGGGGCCCACAAATGTGTAGTTCTCTTTTATTATATATATATAATAATAATACTAAGTGGGGCCCATAGATGTGTAGATGTAAAGAAAAAGCATAACAAGTTCTTCTACTAAATGGGGCTATAGATGTGTAGTTCTCTTTTATTATATATATATATATATATATATAATTATACTAAGTGGGGCCTACAGATGTAATAATAATACTAAGTGGGGCCCACAAATGTGTAGAAAAAAAATATGGCAAGTTCTTCTACTAAGTGGTATAATATAATAATACTAAGTGGGGCCCACATATGTGTAGATGTAGAGAAAAAGCTTGACAAGTTCTTCTACTAAGTGGGGCACACAGATGTGTAGTTCTCTTTTATTTTATACATATATATATAATATAATAATACTAAGTGGGGCTCACAGATGTGTAAATGTAGAGAAAAAGCATGACAAGTTCTTCAACTAAGTGGGGCCCACAGATGTGCAGTTCTATTTTATTATATATATAATATAATAATATTAAGTGAGGCCCACAGATGTGTAGAGAAAAAAGCATGGCAAGTTCTTCTCTTTTATAGGGGCCCACATATGTGTAGTTCTCTTTTATTATGTATAGATATATGTAATATAATAATACTAAGTGGGGCTCACAGATGTGTAGAGAAAAAGCATGACACTTTCTTCTCTTTTATAATAAGGGTATAGATATTATATTATTATTATTATAATATAATAATAATATATATAATAATAATAATAATATGTTTTATATTATATTATTTGGGGGTAGGCCCTACAAAGGTGTAGTGAAAAAGTATGCAACTTCTTTTCTCTTTTATAATAAGGGTATAGATATTATTTTATTATTATAATAATATAATAATATATTATTATAAAATAATAATAATATATTATATTATATTATATTATAATATTTGGGGGTGAGCCTCACAAAGGTGTAGTGAAAAAGTATGCAATTTCTCCTCTTTTATAATAGTAGATAAAATAGTAGATAGATTATAATATTTGGAGATGAGCCCCACAAAGGTATAGTGAAAAGGTTTGCAATTTCTCATAATAATATATTATTATATTATATTATAATATTTGGGGGTGGGCCCCACAATGGTGTAGTGAAAAAGTTTACAATTTCTCATAATAATATATTATTATGTTATATTATAATATTTGGGGGTGGGCCCCATAATGGTGTAGTGAAAAAGTTTACATTATAATATTTGGAGGTGGACCCCACAAAGGTGTAGTGAAAAAGTTTGCAATTTCTCATAATAATATATTATTATATTCTATTATAATATTTGGAGGTGGGCACCACATGGTGTGGTGAAAAAACTTTGAAACTTTTTCTCTTTTATAATAGTAGTAGATAATTATTATAATATAATAATAATATATTATTATATTCTATTATAATAGTTGGAGTTGGGCCCCACATGGTGTAGTGAAAACGTTTTGCAACATTCTTTCTTTTATAATAGTAGTAGATGTTAAACTTGTGGCAATAGGTCAAGGGGTTAAGATGATTGAATTGACTTGAAGTTTGATACATGGTCCAGTCTCGTTATAGATGTTTCCATCCCCTCACCTCATTCTTAATTTGTGGGGCCCCAATTAAGACCCACAAGCTGTCTCACATGGTCTATTGTGAGACACATTCATATAGGAGCATGGGACAAACTTGGGGCCCCCACAAATTACCATATGGTGAGGGACAAACTCAGTGTGATCATGGGACTTGTGGGGGATGGGAAGAGACACTTGGATAACACTATATATCAAATGTGAGGTAAATCCCATGCCTTTAACCCCTTCATCAGTGGCTCATAAATTAAATGACTTTATATTAAAGGAAAAATTTTGACCCTCGATCCAATGGTCCAATCCATTTGTATAGGTGAAAATTCAATGGGTCTAATGTACGTAAGGGGTTCCATGTGTTTGAATGATTCGAATGTGTTATAAATTCAACCCTACTGTGTTGTCCCTCATTATAACATGGTTAGAGATAAATGCACATAAATATGGGACTCTCACCTTAGTACTAGAGATAGGGTATAGGGTGAAACTGCCATATCTAATACCAATAACTTAAATGTAAGGCCCAATCCTATTTCTTACGGTAAGTATATACATATTTGAAAACTAAAATGTATGGCTGTTGTGCCCCAACCCAAGCGGACTCTATGCGTTTTCACTTTTCGCGTTACTGGCTGCGCTTGATTTTATATACAAATCATTCCCCAAAAGGTAACTAACAACAGGCATTATATGAATCATTGATTTATATATATATATATATATAGAATGCAATTGTCAATATAAACATCGGAGTATGAACTTTTGGCATTGATTAATGCAAGTGTAAATCTACTCTCTTCTCTAACAGATTTTAGTGACAGATAATGGAATGAGCCAAAAGGGAGAGAGGAGCGACAGACAAATCTAAGTGGAAGGGTTTTATTTGGGAAAAATCAGAATAAAACGATGCACCCAAGAAAGAAATATACAGATAAATACGAATCTTTTCAAATTGGCGAAAGTAATGAAGTTTAAAAAAAAAAAAATGGTTGCTAATGAAATACAAATGAAAGAAATTGAATGAAAATAGATGGCAGATTGAATTTATGAAAGTTTCAGCAAAGATCATTGAAAGAGATTAATCAGGGAATTGAGAATAAGTAAATAGAAGATGAACCAATGGATGAGATAAAAAAAAGTTCACCATATAATTCTTCTTCATATTTTGAGGACTTTACCAAAAAAAATCACCTTAATGCGACTTCACCAAAAAGGCCCTTTTAATTTTTTTTTAACACCAAAAAGTGTTTAATGCATATAACTAATAATGCATAAGATTTTACTAATCACATCATCAATTAAGTTTCAGAATTTTCTGTCTCGTGAGATGTTGTTCCGGGTTATGTTCTACATTTTTTTTTTTTTATAAAAATCAAACTATATAGATAAAAGTTTTTGTCAACGTGCACGTTTTTAACTCCGCTATGTTGCTTATTGTATTGCATTGCGGATCCCAAGTCTGAAAAATAGGAGGAGGGTTTAAAGTCCGGTTCACACCGGATGTCTGGTGATAATATCTGAATAATTAGAAAATGTTTAGCTCATGTTTAAGATCGTAGAAAGCCTGGGCCAGCACGGGACGGGATTTGACGTAGGCCCGTATTCAATTGAAGCCCGATGAGGGGCCAAAGCGTTAGGCACGAGGCCTCCCATTTAGTCAATGGGGCTAGGTCGCGCTAGGTTTTGGATCACTTGTTTGGGATTTCTAGTAATTATTTGGACAATTAATCACTAAACTATAAGCATTCCTTATGGTCTGGGCTGTGGGCTTTCTAGCACTCAATCCAGCCCAGCCCAGCCCAAATACTAAACAGGCCCCAATTATATATCCAGGTCTGGCTATGAGCACACGTAATTCAATGGATTTCTAGATTTTATATAAATTAAATAAAAACAGTTTGGGGCAACCTTAACGAAGGTCGAAACCAGCCCCAAATTTGACCAAGGTTACTGTCAAACCCGCCACTAATAGAGGGATGAGGGATCATGTATAATACCAGCACATTGCCATAGTCGGTTAGCAACCCCATCTCTTATCCACCCACCCAAGGTTCCATAGCCAGGTATGGGGATCATACATAAATCCTACCCAATGCCACAGTCGGTTAGTAACTTCATCTCTCATCCACCTGCCCAAGGTTCGATCCTGGGTATGCTATTATGCTGCCCTCTCTCTCTCCTTGCGTGCGTGGGTTCTCATTATTTTAACTCTCATATGGTGGGGTGAAAATGAGAGAAAGAAATCAGTAATTCATCATCTATAGATTAAAGTTGAAAAATTAATGTCCCATTTGGTGGGTTAAAAAAAAAGAAAAAGAAAAGTAATTCATCATTACTAAATTAAGTTGGAAAATTAATCCGTAAGGGCGTTAATTGATATGCATGACGTAATATTTTATTATTCTCTTATTTGAATTTGTTAGTTTTTTATTTTGTCTTCAATATTCTAATTATAGCAATTTTCTTGTTATGTAGGAATTAGAAGGAGTTGAGGATATTTGAACCTAGTTGAAGAGGTTTGAAGTTAAAAGTCCATTAGAGAGAAAAGCAATGCATGAAGAGCATGTAGGCCTGGTGGAGGAGAGTTGAAAATTCAAATTAGAGGTCATAAGATCAACCCTTAGCAAACTCTAATTTGATTTTAGTTATCGCTTTAATTATTATTTGAAGGAGGAGATTGGGTGGTGTATTAGACAACTTTAAAGGCTTTCAGTAATGAAGATTTATTTCTTTGTTCATGGTTGTTTGACAATGCTTGTCTAATCCGTAGATTAGAGCAGAAAATGCAACAAAAGACAATTAGATCATTATTTGTCATTTCTTTATATATTTCCCTCATTATACTTATTGATTTAATAGGTTATCCTTCATGAATGTTATTCAAACTTCTTGTTTTGTAAAGGTTATTTGAAATATCTTTTACTTCTTTTTTATACTCGATCTTAACATACCAAAGTTAGGCTAAAATCCTTTAATAGTTTGTGCTTGACCTTGATAAATGGTGTTTAGATTTTCAACATGTTGAAGTGAAGAGAGTTTCAGATACTTGTCAAATAATTTTATTTTTAAGAAAAAGGGTTTTCAAAGCTGAATATTTCAATCCAAGGCAATTGCTTGCTCATTTTGTTGAGTTTTATCGTGATAAGATCAGTAAGTAATTTTGATATGAATAAATTTGTTACGGTGGAATCTGATACCCCGATCTCTCTTTCTTTGATAAATTTCTTTTAATTTTTTTTATAGTATTTAGTCATTAAATTTTTTTAATTAATTGTATTTTAAAAATTCTTAGTGTAAAATTGATTGAGGGTTTTTAGATCTTATTTCTACAAATGCTTGTACTTGCTACTATCTAATTAATAGAAATTTATACAATTGCGATTAATTATTTTAAGCCCACACTTAATTATTCTGAGCCCATCATCATTAATACAAAATGCATGCGGGCTGGTGCTACTCCTACTGACATTCCACGTTGCCATGTTGCCGGGGTGCGATTTTAAGACGGCAAATGGTACATACACACAACCACCAATATAGAAAAGTAGAGAAGGTGATGAGTCAGTCACACTGTTTCTATTTGGTTTCCTAAAATTCTGGCATAACTCCCTCGTGAAACACAGAAACGAACGGACAGGAACCTTTTCTTACCTCGTTTCACCATTCCCTTCGTCTGTGGTGGGGATGAAGAAGGTGATGATACCGATGAAAAAGGGAGATGATGCGTTCTCATGGCTCATGAGGTGGTGGCCGCGAGGAGATGTTGCGAAGTTTGATCGCCTCTGCTGTTCTCTCCTGCTATTCAATTCTTGCTTGTGCATTCCTCGCTCTGCCTCATTTGGAGAATCCAAGACGATCATCTAAGCTTTCATTCGAATTTCTTTGATGGGTATGTTTTGCATTTCCATTCCCTCCATTTTCTCTTTCAAATTTTGGGTTTTTGTGGTTCGGATTTTCATTTGATGTTGTTTGTTTCCCCCGGCATTCGTTTGATTATAATGCGTTTTGTATATGCAATTCTGCGTTCTCTATGTTTTTTTAAATGATGGTTTCTAGTGGAAATGCTTATGTGCCTTTATGGTGTTTTAAGTAATGCATTCTGCTATTTGGGGTAGTTTTGTTTATTTTGGTTTTGATGGTGTTTGTTGAAAAGATGGTAGATGTTTTTTATTCTTCCGTTTTAGAGCAATGGGTTTGTCGTCCTACATTGGAATATGGGTTTTGATGGTGTTTGTACAAAGCTGGTATGTTTGGGTTGCTTGATTTCTTTGCATTTGTCTTTTAGGTTGTTTTTGTGATCTGGGTTCTGATTTTTACTGATGATGGGTTTATCGTTAAAGACTCTTAAACTTGATTATGACATGTAACTCTATGGTTCACATTTGGGGAGGTCCTTGAATTAGAGCATAATACAAGTATGGATTGCTTGTATCTGATTGTGGGATTTGGATAAGGAAAAAGAAGAAAAACACTCTCAGGGGTATTAAGGATATAAGATGTTTATTATAACCAAAAGGTATTCAGATTTCAGACTATAAGCTTTTCATGATATAATGTGTCTTTTTTTTTTAGTGCTTGTTGATGCCTATGGATCAAGACGATTAAAAATATGGAAATCTATGGCTTGTAATATAGAGTGTCTCTTGATCAAGATACAGTGGTAGAACGCATGTAAAACAGATTTAAATGTTGTTTGAGGTCACATAATGCGCATCAAACAAGCTGGATGTTCCTTCTGTTAATTTGTTTATTTTCTTTTCGTTTCCACTTCTTCAAGATTTAAGAACAGCTGGATATGGTGGTCTAATTCGGAATAGTATCAGAAATCATATTCATAATTATTCAGGGCCACCGGTAAATTTCACCTCTAAGGAAGCTGAAGTTATGGATTTGATACCGAGATGTAGGATTCTTATCGAGCCTGGTGCTGTTGGTAAGTTGAAGGGAGCCTTTTGTTGCGCAATCGGATGGACTTTGTCTTCTTCCTCTTACCTGAGTCAAATGTCAAATTGCAGATCGTATAGAGATTCACTAAATAGTACTAAGGGATGGTCATTTTTGTTTATCACCTTGTCTGTGGGGGAATCAGAAGGCCAATAAGTTAGCTAAGACGGAACTAGTTGAGATGATATATGATGTTTTGGTTTCTTTATTGTTTAATGAGCAGAGGTATTTTTGTCATGCCTGTGGCCCCCCAGTAGAAGGACTGGGTATGCAGTGGTGTATAAGTCTCACATCGGAAACACGTGAGTCTTGATCATATTCATAGGTATATAAGTGATGCCTGGCCTTAACTCCACACAAGGCCTTTTAAAACCGTGCAGCAAGATTGGGTTGAATTCTCACAAGCCAAAGCGGACAATATCATGTGGACGCTGGGCCCGGGTTGTTACAATTTTGATTTTTTTTTTTTTTTTGGAAAGAAGTTGAGCTTATTCCATTGGAAAAGATGATCTCCCCTGTCATTCTATGCCTCTTCTAGAGAATTTCCTTCTAGAGAATTTTTGTTAAAACCATGTTATAAAACAAGACTGTTTTGTAACAATTTTATGCATTATCAACTGCTATATCAGCTATTATGTTACAGTTTCAACCTGGGCTATAATGGGTTATGGGTCGAAACCATGGAACTTTGTTTTATAAAACGTAGCTGAGCCAATCGGTGGTTGAATTTGGCTTCTTCTTTATTGAAATGAAATAGATGAATATGAGTGTTTGGTTGCTCTACCTTTTTTTCCCTATCCATTTACACTTCTATTAAAGTCGGTTCTCTTAATAACCATATTTTTTCTGTCGAAAAGATGATGAAAATATTTTCTGTTTATACTTGACACTGCTGTGAAGTAAATGTGGTTATAATGCATTCCAAGAGTACCTGAAATTTTCAGTCTAAACACTTATTGTCTTTCTTAACCTGTATGCTTATTCTTTTCCAGAAACAGATGAGGGATGTTGCTCTACCCATCTCATCGATGGGGATGGTGAATTTAACATCTCTGGTGTTGAAAATTTCATGAAGGCAGTGAAGTTGGGTGAATGTGGACTCAATTATGCTGTTGCTTCCATCATGGGCCCACAAAGTAGTGGTATGAATGACTTGTTCTCTTGATTTATTGATCCTGTTGTCTGTCTTTTGTTTAGAATCTATAATCCGTAACGTACTAAGATTATTTTGTGCTCTTCCACGCTGCTAAGGAAGCATTTTGCTTCATTTCCAAGTCATGCAAAAAATTATGAAAGATTTGAATAGGTCTATTGTCACATTTTTGTGCCCAATTATATCCTTAATTCAGATGTCCTTTTCTTTGATGAGAATGTTCTTAGGCTGTTGTTGTTGGTTCTTGAGAAATGACCATATGCTGCTTGAACCATGGGACTTACCATGCTGCAGGGTTCGTTTTAATGCCATAGAACTTTCTAATCCGAGCCGATCAATCACAACTACCTTGTGTATTAGAAATGGCTTAAAATTTTCTCAAATTGGACTGGGGCCTGCCATTGGATTTACACAGAAGAAACATGTGACTAACTTCATGCAGATTAGTTTTTTTTTAAAAAAGATGACTTCTCATTGCACAAAGACTGTACAGTATCATAGGGCTAAAACAACCAAAAAAGCCCCTACAAAAAACACAGGGAAGGCTGTACAAAAAGATTTGAGACCCAAAAACATCGAGCACCAACAAAAGAAAAGCAACGTGACTTTCTATGGCATGGAAAGGAGAAGAAAAAATTCCACTTAATCAAGTGGTCTCAAGTGTGTAAGCCAAAAAAGGAAGGAGGATTGAGGATTAGAGCTCTAAAGAAGCTAAATTTAGCTCTTCTTGGTAAATGGCTATGGAGGATAGGAGATGAAACTAAGGGGCTATGGAAGGAAGTCATTTCTACTAAATATGACATCTCTAGAAATGGTTGGTTCATTCAAGATCCTTCTGCCTATTCTTCTGGCTTGTGGAAAGGCATTGTTGCAGCAAAGGAGATGTATATGAAGCAGGAAAAATTACGAGTGGGCAGGGGTGACAAAATTTATTTTTGGACTGATCTATGGGTTGGGGAGAACACATTGGCCTATACATTTCTAAAGTTGTTCAGCTGTGCTACTAACCAGGAAACTAAAACTATCGAATGCATGGAGAGGAAAGGTGCTCAAATCAGCTGGGGGCCTACATTCAGAAGAAATCTAAAAGAGGTGGAGTCGTCCCAATTCTGCTCTATGCTAGCTATCCTTGGGAGTGTCTTCATCCCTAAGGACAACAAAGACAGAAGAGTCTGGATGGCTTCCTCTGATGGCCTTTTTTCGGTATCTTCCTTCTTCTCTTTGATGTCTGAAGTGGTGGTAGAGAGCCATTCCTTCTAGGGAAACTTGTGTAGCACGAAAGCACCGCCCAAAGTAATAGCTTTTGGATGGACAGCATTGCTTGGTGGGATACTAACAATGGACAACTTACGTCGACGTAAAGTGATTGTAGTTAATGCATGTTCGATGTGCCTCGCTAATGAGGAATCTATAGACCATTTGCTGCTTAATTGTCCCCTTGCCCAGTGCATTTGGAGATCTATTTTCTCTTGGTTCCATTCTTGTGGCCCTCTACCAAATTCTATCCCTTCTTTGTTTGACTTTTGGAGATTAGGGGTAGGCTCTATAAGAGGGAGGGTCATGTGGAAGCTCTCGTTCTTAGCGGCAATTTGATCCTTATGGAAAGAATGAAATTTGCGGTGCTTTGAAGGAAAATCTTCAAATGCAACAAAGATAGTAGATCATGTCAAGCATCTGGTGGCTCTTTGGGTCTCCCCCCTACCTTTATTCAAAGGAATATTGATAAGCTCCATTATTCTCAATTGGGATGAAGTGGCCAGATCCCGCCCTATTGCTAGGCGCATCTTCCCCAGATGGCACCGCCTCTACATGGAGCTTTGAAGCTGAATTTTGATAGGAGTGCTATTGGTAATCCAGGTATGGCAGGTGTTGGTGGTGTTATCCATAATGAAGACGAGATAATTATTTTGTCTTACTCCGGCCCAGCAGGTGTTTGTTCAATCAACAAAGCGGAACTTCTTGCATTGCTCATTGGTCTTTTAGAAGCTTCCCGCTTACAACCTCAACTACTCCTTGTAGAATGGGACTCTTCTTGTGTTATACAGTCGGTGTCTCAATCTTCTTCACCTCCATGGTATCTGGCAGACATTATTGAAGAGATGCTTCAGTGGTTAGGCGATTTGAACATTTCGTTCAATCACATTATGAGATTGGCAAATGCGGAGGCGGATAAACTCGCAAAAGAGGGAGTTCTTAAACCTTCTTTGCTCATTTATGGCCCTACTTAAGTTCCTTCATGCAGATTAATCACATGTTTTCATGAGGTTAATCCAATGGTGGTGCCCCATTCTAATGGAAGTAACTTTGGGTCAGCGGCAATGCAAGTGGAAACGGTTATTAAGTGCCTTGAATTGAAGAATTGTGAATATCACATACCTAAATTGAGATATATAATAATTCTCATGATACCAACAGCATATGATAATTTATTGTTCATCTCATTATTTTTCTTGAAATACTCATCTTTTTGTAGGGATGTCACTATATAACATTGCTTTTTTCATGTGATTAGACTTCTCAATAATGCTTGTACTTCCAATTTCCATACTCACTGTTGTTTGTGTGATTCCATGTGCAGGAGAACACGTTATGTTCTCACACATCTAGATTCATAACTGTTGTGAATATTAGTCACCCTGTTTTGTGGCAACAGTTGGTTTTCTGTAGGGCCTGGTCTAGCACATGAAGTGTGGCTCCTATGATTCTGTCTCTTTAAGCAGTTCTTAATGGAGCCAGCAGTGGCTCCTAAGATCCTGTCTTTTTAAGCAGTTGTTCATTGCGCCAGCACTCAATTTGTTCCTTCAAAAATGGGGTATCAACCATTTAAATACAGGGCCGCTGCATGGTTACCAAAGGTTGATAACAAGTTTACCTTGATATTTGGTAGTCATGCGAGTGCAAGCTGAGAAAGATAAGAGGAATTCCGTGGTGACACGTTGCGGCAAAAGTTTCAAGTCCCAAATTTTATTTATTTTTTTAAACTTTTACTTCTTTCAGGAACGATAAATTTGCATTGAAACCAGGGCCCTGCATGTTTTCCAGAAGCTAATAACAAGTTTGCCATGATGATGTGGTTGTCATGCAGATGCAAGTTGAGAAATATAAGAGGAATTCTGTGCATGACGTAGCATAAAAAGTTTTAAGTCCAAAATTTTAGTTTTCTGTTTTTGTGTTTATGTTATTTTATTTTTTTCACTTTGGTTAGTAAAAATAAATTTACATTGAAGCAAGAAGTAGAATCCAAGGAAATTTATTGTAGAATCCAAGGAAGTTTATTGTTACTTTGGTCAATAACAATAAACTTGCCTTCCTTTCTTCATACATGTTTTAGAAGCATATAGAATATTTTAAAAAGACTACGGTCACTCCTATTATAAATTTGGGCAGGGAAAAGCACTCTCTTGAACAATCTTTTCCGTACCAACTTCAGAGAAATGGATGCCTTTAAGGGGAGGTTAGTATTCCTTTTCTTTTTAATTTTTTTCACTTTATTTAGCCATGCTTTGATTTGTACTTTTAAGAAATATTAAACAAATGAAGAAATGACGAGATGCATGTGTTTGTTTAGGTCTCAAACTACTAAAGGTATTTGGATGGCAAAGTGTGTTGGTATTGACCCTTGTACACTTGTTATGGATTTGGAGGGTACCGATGGAAGAGAGCGAGGAGAGGTGTTCTTCAAATCTTTCAACAATCTTACATGATCTGCCTTTCTTTGCTACAGTTAGTCATATATCTAAATTGTTTTACGGAGTTAATTCATGGTTAAATAATGGTTGTAACAAAATGAGTTTAGTAGAACGTCGTCCAAAATTTGGGCTGTAATGTTTGAAACCCCAAAACAACTCAAAACATTGTTTGAAACCTCTATTTTACTGTCCTTTTTGGTGTCCTAAGGTTTTCATATTTAAAATATCCTAAAACAGTCTAGCATTCATTAATTTCAAGAGTTTTCCTTATATTTAGAGCCGTTGCAAACTTGCAGACATGAGCATTGAAACTTCATGAATGGTGTTGGTTGTTGCTGGCAGCTTTGGCTAAAACGTAAAATTTGCAGAAATCACTGTTACACTTTCAAAACTTTCATTGAAAGTCATCAGTTAAAGTATATTTCTAGAGATAACTAGTGTCCAAAATATAGTTGTCCAAACAATTTTGTACAAGATTAAATTTCCCTTCTGTCCAGCTTCTTCAAAATTCGCCTAGGAATTTTGTTGCAACATAATTTGTTATAAACTTGTAACAAATTTGAACATGGCTATTAATTTACAATGGATTGCTCTTCCAGTTACAGTATCTAACCAAAAAGTTGAATCAATAGTAACACTCTTATCGCGCTTCACTGTCATGTTTATCTTGTTTTCAGGATGATACAGCATTCGAAAAGCAGAGTGCCCTTTTTGCTCTTGCCGTTTCAGATATTGTGCTGATAAATATGTAAGTTTATTGGTGAAGTTGCACACCCTTCTTTCATTCCTGCATTAGCCTCTTGATTTTTTTTTCTTTTTTTCTGTTAGGGGCCAAGTTATTTTCTGAAAGTAACTGATCTGAGATGCTTCTCTTCATTTTAGGTGGTGTCATGATATTGGCCGTGAACAGGCTGCCAACAAGCCTCTTTTGAAAACAGTATTCCAGGTATTTGCCGTGTAACAATTAGGAGAAGTTATGGGGTCTTATGGGGTCCTTATGCATCCAAATATTTATATATTATATGCCCTGATAAGTCCACTTATGTAAGTAGGGCTTTGCTTTGGTGATCCATATTGGTGATATGATGGTTCTTTCTTCCCATGGATGGGGGATTACTACTGACTAGACAAAATACAGCACCAGCTTGGAGAAGAACAAAGATCAGATGTCTGGGACATTTTTTGGAACCCCTTGTGATATCAACAGTCTGGATCACCAAACCATGATCAAGACTGCACTTCCTGATGTGTAAAGACTCCAATTCCTCTTTGCAGGGAAGTGCTTGTTGAATTTGAAAAGTTCCATTTGCTTAGTATGACAATTGTTTACTTTCTAACAGGTCATGATGCGGTTGTTTAGTCCTCGTAAAACAACTTTGCTATTTGTCATACGTGACAAAACCAGGGTGCATATGCTAACTTTGATTTTATATAGAGTTTTTAGCTGGATGGTTCCTTTTATTCTCTTTTGTTCTTCTTCCTTACTTCGTCTAGGCCTTCTCTTTCCGTTGTAACTCTATGTACAGACTCCACTGGAAAATTTGGAACCTGTCCTGAGGGAAGATATTCAGAAGGTGCTTAGCCATGACCAAATACTTTGTTTTTTGCATGTAAATTATGATGCTATTTTTTTTTTCTAATCACTATTCCCTCGATGTTTGCATGCAGATATGGGATTCAGTTCCCAAACCACAAGCCCATAAGGAGACCCCACTCAGTGAATTTTTTAACGTGAGATATTATTGTTCACCAATATAAGCCTTTGTTTTGTTTCATTTAAAAAAACCTGCTTCACTATAGTATCTTCTTTTATAATTGTTTACATGTACAAGGAATTTTGTAATGTAAGATAACAATGTTATGTTTAAATGTACAGGTTGAAGTTGTGGCTCTTTCAAGTTATGAAGAGAAGGAAGAACAATTTAGAGAGCAGGTAATTACCAGATTCAATTCACTGGATAAGAGTATCCATGTTAAGTGAACTGCATCCCATTAATTATTATTTTTTGAATGGTAACTGCATACCATTCATTTACATGGATTTTAGTAAGGTTGTGTTTGGAAGTCTGGAACCTGTTTGCCTTAATCAGTATTCAAATGTTTTAGGCCTGATCTGAAATATTATGAACATTGAAGTTGGCTGGGAAAGGCGAGAAAAATGGAAGCCCCCATGGTGCTCTTCCTGTTCGCCATGCTCCGAAGATGCACACAAGAGCTAACTGGCATTGAAGCCCGTGCAATGCACGGGTAGAAGCTTAAATAGTTATTTAAAACAAATTTTGATCTAATCAGATAGATAAGATACGTGACAGAACATATGAGGAGTATTCCATATCGTAAAGGCCTACATATTAACTATATAGACAGCTGATTGAGCTTCACGAATACGGAACATATTTGTAATATTTAATAAAATCTCATGAACAAATATTCATAAATTACATGAATGAATAAATAAATAGAATTTATTTTGCAACACATCCGATCACACCAAATTAAAAAAAATGCAACATAGATGACAAACTAAACTAAAATAAGAGTGTTAATCGTTGTTGGCTATACGGAATTTATTAATTATCCAATCTCAAATTCATGAAATAATAAAATAGAACAATGCAAATGAAAATCTCCTATGACCAACTTTAAAACCCAACCTCAAAACCCCAATTGTTAACCATGTAAGTTTCTCAATTCCCCAATCTCCAACTAAAGATAACCCGATCTCACATTCCAATGCCCAAATTTAGAGTACCCAGTCTAAAATTAAAAAAAAAAAAAAAAAAAAAAAAAAAAAAAAAAAAAAAAAAAAAAAAACCTTCAAATGAAAATCTCTACTGTCCAAATTCTGAAAAAAAAAAATCCAAAACCAGAAATCTACAATTCAAAAGAATTCAAATCCATAATGGAAACCTTTCAAGCAAAAATAAGATAATTCAAAGTCCCTAACCCCATCAGATGAATTTTCAAGCCTAGTTGTCACTCAGATATGCCAAATTTTAATTTCTTCCATCTCCATTTCAAAATCCCAGATCACAAAATAAAATAAAATAACAAAATCATTGTCTCCAATGCCCAAATTCAAAATCTAAGACCCTAAATCCATCCCAACCCCTAGTTGTTAACCATATAAGATTCCTTAATTATTCAATCCAAGATTCATGGGAAAAAAAAAATAAAAAGCCAAAACAATTCAAATCAAAACCCCCAATGTCTGACTTCAAAACCCAAATCCTCCATACCCCAATTGTCAACCCATGTGCAATTCCTCAATTCCCCAATTTCCAACACGAAATACGCAATTCCATTTTTTAAAATAAAAATTCTATAAACAGAAATCACAATCTAAAAAATCCAAAACCAAAAATCAAAATCTTCTAACCAGAATAAGATGAATCAAATTCCCTAAACCCTAATAAAAACCCATGTACCAAAAAGGTCATACTCTCTCAAATAGATAAGACAAAGGAGGAAAATACAAAACCATCAACAATACCAACGATAAAAAATCAGAACTTTAAGCTCATATGATGAGTCCTTCAAAATATATCAGTTTTGAATCCTATTATTATCACTGGAGCCATTGGTTTGAAAGGGAAGAATTGCAATAAGTTTAATGGTAGGAATCACTGCACATGAAATAGTAGTGTACGTGTTCTACTTCTACGAACACTTTGCCTTTTACTAAAAGACTATCAATGAGGAATCAACCCTGAAAAATGTCAACAGATAAGAGAAAATGGGGAATGGGAAAGAAAAACCATCATGATGTTGCATTCTCTGGCTCTCACTAAAAACTTCCTCCATATCTACCAATCAGATTTCATGTACATCCAAACATACGAGAAAAAGAAGTATGGGAATAAAATGACAGTTTTTAGAAAAACACAGAGCAAAGGCCGAGGCAAAGAGAGGGAGAGGTGTCGCTGGTGTTGGCGGATGCAAGGAGAAGGAGAACTTGCAGGATGGCAGTGGAGAATGGAGATAGAAAGAGGCATGGAAGAAATGAGAGATATATCGATGGAGCAAAGAAAACGATGGAGGTTTTTATTTTTAATAAAGAACATGCCGAGGGTTTATGTATGAGGTGTTTCAGATAATTCTAATACCTTAGACATTGGCGAAGTTTCTTTCAAAATCATCAAGAGGCGTTGAGTGATGAATGAAATGTTTGTTTTTCACTAGAGACTAGAAAGAATGAAACGTTGGAGACGTTTCTTTGACAAATATCAAGAGGCGTGGGTGGGGATTAAGAAGATTAAAGGATGATACTGCCGATGTGGCAAAAGGAAAAATGAAATCCTACCCCTTCTTTTCCTAACCACTATCCAGCTTTAAGGTGTAAGAATGGTTATATCTTCTATGTTCTACCAATTTTTTTCTTTTTAGTTACCCATCATTATTTCATTAGGCAGTATAAAATGTATCCTAATTTGTGTCATTTTATAACAAATTTTTATAGCTGTACATGGAGTCCTAATATTAGATACTGTTGTTTACTCTAGGGATGGCAATGGGTTGAACTTTGCCAGAATCATATCAGTTTGAGTCTAAGCCCATTGTTTATATAGGGCCAGGTTAGGTCAGAGTCCAATGGGCTATTTAAAGCCCCTGGATCATGCCTGCCCTTGAAACAGAGTGGGGGCATCTGATTTTGATCATTAGCCCATTTAACATATGGATCTAGGATTGTATTGGGCTCGCAATTGGCCTGTTAGACATTTACACCCTTTCTGCCTATGTGGAGCTCATTACCCCCTTGTTATCCAACTTGAAAAAATGGACCCTTCTCTGCTTTACATGCCTCTTCTTCAAATGTACTAGGATGATGCATGTTATCTACAATATCACATGGGGTGTAAGTGTAAATGTGTATCGTTATCATCATCATCAAAGCCTTGTCCCAACTATGTTGTGGTCAACTACATGAATCATCAAAGCCTTGTCCCAATTATGTTGGGGTCAACTACATGAATTCTCATCTTCATCATCAAAGCCTTGTCCCAACTATGTTGGAGTCAGCTACATGAATTCTATTTCTCCATTCTGTTTCATATAGAGCTAAATCCTCAAATAGGTTGCACTTCTTCAAATATATTTTTACGACTTCCATCCACGTCCACTTCGGTCTACCCCTATGCCTTGGTGGGCCATCCACCTGCATAGAAAACCTCTTCCTCATCAGTGCCATTGATGGCCTGCGTTGGATTTGTCTAAACCATCTCAAATGGTTTTCTCTTATTTAATCATCTATTGATGTGACTCCTAAATGCCCCCGACAACGCTCATTTCCGATCCTCTACTTTCGAGTTTTACCACACATCTACCCTAACATTCTCATCTCTACCGACACTCATTTTGTGCATGTGTTGCTTCTTGATTGGCCAACATTCTACTACATAAGTCAGAGCTAGTCTAATTGTTGTTGTTTTGTAAAATTTTCCTTTCAATTTTGTTGGTATACACCGATCACAAAGTACGCGAGAAGTAAGTCTCTACTTAAACCATCTCGCTCTTATCTTATGTTCAACATCTTCCTCAATCTATCCATCCTTACTAATTCTTGAACCAAGATATTGGAATGAATCTTTTTGTGGTATTTCTTGAGCTTTAATTCTCACAGTAGTTTCAGCTCTTTGTGCATGCTTACTAAAGTTGCAATCCATATATTTTATTTTGTACAACTTATTTTAATGCCCAGGGATTCTAAGGCCTCCCACCATCTCTCAAGTTTCACATTCACGCCATCTCTCTATTTATCCACTAGCACAATATTATATGCAAACAACATGCACCAAGGTACCTCCTCTTGAATATGAGCAGTTAAGTTATACATAATTGGTGTAAAGAGATAAGAGCTCAAGGCTGACCCTGATGCAAACCCATTGTCGCTGGAAAATCACTTGTTATATATATATTTATGTATATTTTTCTTATTTAGATATACTGGCCTACTATAGTGTAGTTGGCCTTTAGGCTCAGGAATGAGTCCAGCCATTTACTAAATGGTCCTCTCCATAGGATGGTCCTTCCCATTGGACACATCTCTTGCCAAGCCTATATAATATGATATTGAACCTGGCCTAGATCTATCCTCCTTTCCACCTTTAGTTTACTCTCTTGGACATAAATGCAATCATTTTAATTTTGAACATCGATTCAGGTAGCAAGTTTAAGGCAGCGGTTTTTTCATTCTATTGCACCTGGTGGACTTGCTGGAGATCGACGGGCAGTTGTTCCTGCTTCAGGGTTTTCTTTTAGTGCACAACATATATGGAAAGTTATTAAGGAAAACAAGGACCTCGATCTTCCTGCCCATAAGGTGATGTGAGACCTTTGAGTTGAAAGCCACCAATTAATAAAGTGGGTTGTCGTGGGTAGTGAATTTTATGTTCTTTATGAATATATCTTTGTATAGGTTATGGTTGCCACTGTACGTTGTGAAGAGATTGCCAATGAAAAGCTTTCTCATTTAACTGCTAATGAGGTACTTGATTTCATCACCAAGGTTTATCAGTAACATTTATTTTACAATGTGAAGCATTAACACCATCAGCATACTTTCTCCGTGAGGAAATCACAGGATTGGCGCCATCTGGAGGAAGCTGTACAATCTGGCCCAGTCCCAGGCTTTGGAAAGAAGCTTAGCTCTATCCTTGATGCATGTCTATCAGAGTGAGCATTTTAATCATGTCTGAAAAATGCAACTCTGTTTAGATTATCTTTTATGTGTTCAAAATTGCAATAGATGTGATCATTTTCTTGGGCTTAAAAAGATAGTTACTTGTCTGCTATAAAATTGGAGCATGGTAAAATTAGAAACCATTTTAGGTGGCTGCTGACTTGCTGCTTTTCTACCCTTTCCACCCAAAATTGTAGTGTTGATTACTTGATTTTGAGCATTTGGACCATCATATTGCCTGTATCAACCCCATTATCAACTGGGTTGGGGTCCAGCTAAGGGTGTGTTTGTGCTTCGAGAGGATTTTGCTTTCTGTGGATTTCCATTTCCTTGATAGAGAGGAATGGAATCCTATGTTCCTGCCCCTCACACAGGAAACGGAAATTCCATACATTCAAGAACATCGGTTCATTTTTTTTCTTTTCTGTGAGGAAAATGACCTGCACCAAATGATCGGATAAGGGGCTACATGGAAAATCAGAATAATTTTCCTCTCTATTGCAGATTCCTCTCATTGCACAAATGCACCCTAAGGTAGGCAGGATGTAATTCAGATCCAATGGACCAGCCCTGGATCTAAGCTTATTATCCAATTTATCTCTCAAGGAGCGGGACACAAATTCTAAGCCTTGGATCCATTGGACTTCTCTCTCTCTCTCTCTCTCTCTCTCTCTCTCTCTCTCTCTCTCTCTCTCTCTCTCTCTCTCTCAAACACAGTTATGTTTGTTTTTAATTTGTGCTTCATATAAATTATAAATATGCTTGTTAATTTCCATGACTGTATTGAAGACCCTTACGTGACTTAAAACTGGTGGTAAGTGTTGAACTCTAGGTGTCTTAAGTAAGAAAAAATTGAGAAAAAACACAATTTGTAATTAAAAGCATACCCATTTCATATCCAAATTTGGGCTTAAATCTGGATCCAAACTCAGACTCTGAACATCATTTATAGGTACTTCTGACCAGGCATCTGGATCTGAGTTGTATCCAAACTATTTGGTATCCTGCAAATCTCTTTGGATCCATTTTGCTCTGTTGTGAATTCAGCCTATAGACTTGACTGCTCAAGATTGGTTTGGGATGGAAAGTAGGAGAAGAAGCAGTAAGTAGTGCTTCTAATATTACTAGCTTGAAGCCCCCTGTGCGATGCATAGCTTAAGTCTCGTGCGATCTGAAAAATCAAATCCATTTATTTGATTTTCATAAAACTAATATCCCTTTCATATCAATCCATTTATAAAAAATAATTAAAAAATTCAAATCAACCAAAAAATTGTGAAAATCAAACATTTCTTCCCTTAATCCATGTCAGCATACATGTTTCAACTTAAAAACAAAGGGTTCGTATGCATTTTTACTCATTTTGAACACTATATAAAAACTTTAAAAATAACCTTAATTTATAGAGTTGGAATGCATCCCTTTGAATTGGGTCACATCCACAAAAATGGGCCCAAGAGAAACATTTTATTGAAGAGGCACATATGTATTTTTAAAAAGACACATTGACAAATGAGTCCCAAGAAGGGGCACATTTTATTGAAAAGGCACATGTGTTTTCTGAAAGACACATTCACAAATGGGCCCCAAGTAGCTGACGTGGCTTCTCCTAAGGCCAGAATCGAGTTGTTTTTTCCAACCGCTATACAGCTTTAAAGAGAAAGAAATTTGTAATTTCCATCCTTAACTGCAGTGGAACAAGTTTGTGTCTGTTCTGCCAAATAATCAAACTGGTTGCAATTTGAAGTACATTAAAATGTACCAAGATTAGATGTCTAGCATCTTTCATCCAGAGCTTAATATGAATTTGTAATTTTTATATCTCAAGTCAACAAGTGGGGACACATTTTTCACAGGATTAAAATAATCTGGAATGATTTACCTTCAGATTTCTCTATTCAATTGCACTATATTAAAGCCCCATAAATTCATTTGAAGATTTTTTGGGGTCTGTTCCTTGATGTTATCATTCATTCATGTATCTCGTCGACCAATTTTTTACTTTATCGGTCCTTTGTAGGTATGATATGGAAGCAATTTATTTTGAGGAAGGTGTCAGGACCGTGAAGAGACAGCAACTGGAATCGAAAGTCCTGCATGTAGGTTTTACAAGTCTTTAAAGGAGGGTATTTCTTTTATTGCAATTTTAATACCATTAATGAAGTAAAAATCTAGTTGCTATCATTTTTTTTATAAATACAATAGGTCTGTTTGACTCAAGGCCATGTTTAAAGGGGTTTAGAAAGGCTCTCGACAGTTGATCAGATTTCTCCATACAGCTTTGTCAATTAGTATATAATAATAAACCTAACCTAGTTACTGTTATAAACCCAGCCCAGTTATTGGTGTAGGGAAAGCTTGTGATGGTAGTAGAAGATGGTGATGATGAAGGGTTTGGGTTTGGAGAATTGGGTTTTTCTGTTTATACTAGTTAAAGCCCGTCCCTATCCATTGCCTGAAGTTTTTAATGGAAACTAATATTTTGGCAATAGACATTTTGGGAAAGAGGGCCCAGAAAAGAAAGGGTAGAAAATGCCCAGGTGTGGCTACCAATCGAAGAGGACCATGATCATCATTACTTGTCAACATGGGCGCATCTGTTGGATGGTTCTACTTTCCTTGTTGAAGTGAAAAAGAGAGCCTTGGAGACAGTGAAAAACATGTTAAACACAAATCACTTTGTAGCTTATTTTCTTGTGATCCTCTGGAAAATTGATGTTATATCAATCAAAATGGGAGAAATTGACTGAGCTAAAAGCAAAACATATCAATATCATTAGCAAAATAATCTTCACCAACCAACCTAAGAGGAGAAAAACACCCTACATCGTTGTTCGTATCACTTTATGAGTGGGGACACACTTTAGATAACTAAATCAATCATGATGAGAGACCCTGCGTTTATCGTACTTGAAAAGTTTTCAAGATGGAAAATCCTTCAATTGGTAGCCACAAAATAAATGGTTGAAAATGGACAAATGACAATGATCCAAACTGAACAAAGATAGGCTATAAAACAGATCCCTAGGATCTGAAAACTGTTGTGATATTAACATTTTGTACATCTGATTCAGAGATTGTTATTATAAACAAATTGCAATTTGTTGAAAAATTTGTGGTGCATGGCCATTGGACGTAGTTTACTCATATAAAGGAGACATGACTTGTAGAACTTTTATGAATCACATCGTGTACAATTTACATAAACCATTTAGTTAGCTTATGTTCCCGTCAGTTAGCATCTGGTTGAAAGTCTGTTGTGATAAAAAGAAAATATTTAATTATTAAAAAAATTACATTCTTTTGGCCCTAGCCCAGCCCGAGCCCTTGAAGGTAGGATGAGGGCCTCTGTATCGTAGGCCCGCTAAGAGCAACAATGGCTTTCGTTTGACTTAGGCGTGACCCGCATACGTGAAGGTAAGGTAAGGGTTGACCCTAGCCTGGCGCTTTGACGGGTCAAGTGAGAGTCTTAATTGGAGCAACATTAGAATTTGAGTTGTCTTTGAACAATGGAGAGAAGCCTCGGTGTAGACACTAAAGGAAAGGGGGAACGGAGGGGAGATGCGGGGCTGGCAATGGAAGATGAGATGGAAGAGATAGGTGAATCAGGGGTTACCTAAAAATTGGCCTCATGCCAAACCCCAATCCAAGAGGCAGAAGAGAACCCAAAGAAAACTCAGGGAATATCCTAAAAGCTTCAATTTCCATAATCATTAACCATCCTTTGCCAAAGTGGCTTACGATGCTTTAAAAAATAAAAACAGAGGCACAGTCCCGTCCCAATCTTGCTTTCCAAGGAAGAAAAGGCACATAATATCAGGAAAGGGGGTGAAAGTTACATCAATTACGATATTTCCTTCAAAGCAAAAAGAAAAGAAAGTTGGGTGTACCTAAGCACCACTTCTTTGTATGGTTCTTACTCGACAAACGTACCGATCCATCAGACAAATAGTGGTGGATCAATCCAAAGTTGGATCTAATCCGCAATAAAAAATAACGATTGATGGATCGGCTGAGATGATGGTAGTATTGCGGACATCAGCCAAGATGATGGCAGTAATGCGAACATCAACCGAGATGATTGCAGCAATGCAGGCATCAAGCTTGGAATTGAAGAATGAGGTTGTGACTATGAAAGAACAACTATCCACACCCTTGGTCCCACCATATAATGGAAACAATACAGTCGTAACAGCAGGCATGCCAACACTGTGCTTGCAATATCTGAGTTTTGATGGGACTGATCTGGAAATTTGGATCAATGAAGTATAGGATTCATGAACTTCCGTCACATCCCTAGACAGCAATGGCTCATGGTCGCAACATTCTATTTGAAAAATGAAGCCAAGAGATTGTACAGCTGGCTGTGGACACGGATGATGCCATCACATGGCAGGCTGCTTTGAACCAATAACATTAAAAGATTATTTCATGCAATTGAAGATGCTCCAACAGACAGGTTCAGTTCGAGAATATTAGGCTGAATTTAAGCATATTTCAAGCAAAATAACTGATATTCCGCAAGATTAACTGGTGAGTGCATTTCTTGGAGGCTCAAGGATGAGTTGCGCATTGATGTCCAAAGTTAGCAACCAAGAAGCATATTTGATGCCATATTTTTAGCCCAACTCTTTGAAGACATGTGTTTTTTAAGACAATTTTTAATAGGGTTCATTTGAAGAAAATAAGACCGCTCCCAATTATTCTGCATCAAGTTCAAGCTTACGCGCAACTGTTGTTCTTGCTCCACCCACCAAACCCAGCCGGATTAAAGCATCTAACCTTGGAACAAATGAATGGGCGGTGTTTAAATGGTCTCTGTTTCCACTGTGATTAAAAGTTCGCCCCAACTAACCGCTGCACAAAAAAAGAAGGCATCAAATCTTCTATGTCAGAGGTGAGACAAATGAGGAAGAGATAATCGAGGCCAAATAAGAGGAAAAAATAGAGCACCAACAGACTATTAATGGTTAGCACTGAGACGCAAATCTCCTACAATGCCTTGATAGGAACCACTTCACCACAAGTCAAGAGAGTTCGGGCATGCTCAAGCAACATGCAGTGATCATATTGATAGGCTCAGGTAGCACCCACGATTTTTTGAGGGTCTGGTGAACTTTGTCACAGTTGCCAATGGTGAGATGCTACTAAGCCATGACATCCACCGAACAGTCTCAATTTGAGAGAAATATCTATCTAACACAGCTTAGAGGATGTGATATGGTCCTTGTGTGAGATACCATATAACAACCCAAAACCATAGGTGGAAGGCCCAAACGGGTATACGAAGCCCTATCAAACCCATTACTTGGGCGATGTGGGACTTCCCAATACTCCCCATCACATGCAGGCCCAACAAATTTCATGAACGGGCCTACCACGTGGGCTATTGAAGAACGATGGGATCAAAACCCGCTCTGATACCATATAACAACCTAAAAGCTTAAGCTGATAGGTGGAAGGCCCAAACAAGTATATGAAGCCCTATCAGACCCATTACTTGGGCGATGTGGGATGTGGGACTTCCCAATGCCTTGGTGCTCAATGGTTATAAAACTTAGGACCCATCTTATGGGACTTTTCTAAGACGTCAATGCAATTCAAGAATAATGGCCAGGAGATCACTATTAATCGAATGATCCATCCAAAGTGTTAAGATTATAGGCAACGGAGCATCACATGCACTTTTATATATGTGTGAGCAAGGTGGAAACTCAAAGGTTTAAGAAGAATGATGTGACACTATTATAGCCAATGGACTAGTTTTATTTAGGGTTTGATCTAGGAGCATGGTTCGGTTGCTGCTCGCATATCTACTCGCATTTTACAGTTTTCAACCTTGAGGACAAGGTTGCTTTCAAGCAGGGAGGGTTGTAACGATCCTTTAAAATCTCTTGCTATATCTGAATTTTTCTTTTTCTTTTTTCACTTTTTATATTGCAATTAGATTAGGACTCCTATTTTTCCCTAAAATCACTCCTCCAATTCCAGTAGGATTACGATTCCTCTCTTTCTATTTTTAACCATTGTAACCCTATAAAGGGGAATTAGCAATTGTGTTATTCATTTAGAAACTTCATCAATAGAATTCTAGTTAGAGGTTTTGGTTTCCTAGAATGTTTAGAAGGAGGTGTTGGGTTCCCTTAAAGGATCTGGTGTTTATTCTATTTTTAATTTTTATGTTTTTGTTTTGGGATGGATTGTCACGCAAACGTGCTCACGTGTAATTGTCATACTTGTTACTACTTACTACCCCTTCACATATGTCAAATAACAATTAGTGATGCAATCTTCATCAACTTCTTTTCGAAAGTAATGAAAACGCTATGCATATTCTTCCTCTCTTTTTATGCTTTTGCATGAATTGTGTTAATAAGAAAATTGCTTCTGCTTTGGTTCCTAACATAAGCATTGCTCAGTCACAAAGTACCATCATATGACAAATAAGTTTGATAGTTCATAGTTTGCAAAGATCTGAATATCTTCTTGTTCTTACAGAAAGAGACCAAAGTGCTCCATTAATCAGGGATTTTTCCTCTACTCAAATTTTTGTTTAATAATTTGGTTAATCAATCATTTTCAATCTTGCATAATGATCTATGCGTCTTGTTGATTTGCCATTGAGAGGAGCAGATTTCACTTGGTCAAACATGCAGAAGGAGCCTGTGATGAGTTGGTCGGATCATTTCCTAGTATCTACAGATTGGTTGGATATCTTTCCTGATTGTTCTCAAAGAGTAGTGGCCCTGCTAACTTCGGACCACTGCCCTTTGGTGCTAAAGACTAGTCTGGAAGATTGGGACCCTCCTCCATTTCGATTTGAAATTATGTGGCTTTCTGAGAATGGTTTTTTTTTTTTTTTTATTGTGTTAGAGATTGGTGGAAATCCATTTCTACGAGTGGATGGATAGGGTACCAGTTAGCTTAGAGGTTGAAATTTATAAAAAGTTAAATAAAGGTATGGAGGAAAGAAGTTTTTGGCAATTTAACTGAGACAAAGAATCCATTGTTAGTTGATATTCATTGTATTGACGAGATATAAAAGATGCGAGATCTTTTGGTGGAGGATCGAGTTTGTAGATCTTTTCTTAAGGAGCAGTTTCAGAGAGAAATTTTCCAAGAAGAGCTTAAGTGGAAGCAACGGTCAAGAAATAAATGGTTGCAAGCAGGGGATCACAACAATAAATTCTTTCATGCAATTGCTAGTGCACGGCATCGTATTAAGAGTATCAATACTATTTCTGCTGGTGGAAGAGTGTGGGAAAGTAAAGAAGATATACATAGAGAGAGATAAATTGTTCAAATTTTCTGGCAACTATATACTGGTGTCAATTGGTCTCTGTCTAAGATGGATGGGATTCCATTTAAAAGGCTTTCCCCAAGAAAGGGCATCCTCGCTAGAAGATCAATTTACTAAGGAAGAGATTGAGCAAGCTGTTTTTGATTTAGGAGGTAATCGCGCACTTGGTCCAGATGGGTTTTCTCATTGTGCTCTACCAGCATTTTTGGGGTCTTTTAGAAGATGATCTGCTTGTTTTCTTCAATGAGTTTCATGTTAATAGTGTTATAGTAGGAGAATTGGATGCTTCATTCATTGTGTTAATTTCCAAGGATGGCCCCATATCCATTAGGAATTATAGACCCATTAACTTAATCGGTAGTCTTTGTAAGATTCTAGCCAAAGTTCTTGCTAACCGATTAAGAAAGCTGTTTCCGTTGATTATTCCTAACTGTCAAAGGGCTTTTGTAGATGGGCGTCAAATCTTTAGGCAATGTTTTTATTGCACATGAGTGTATTGATTCAAGGAATTGTCATAGGCATCCGGGCCTAATCTACAAGCTGGATTTTGAAAAGGCATATGATGTGGTTGATCGGGGCTTCCTTCAATATATTGTAGAAAGAATGGGTTTTGGGAAGAAGTGGAGAGATTGGATACAATCTTGTGTCTCCTTTTCTCAAATTTTTGTGTTGATGAATGGTTCTCCTAAAGGCTTCTTCAAAAGTTCTAAAGGTATTCGGCAAGGAGATCCTTTGTTCCCTATGTTGTTTGTTATTGTAGCAAAGGCCTTGCAAGCTTTAATGGAGAGAGTCAATTAGGTATCTAGATTTGTAATTGAAAATAGCTTTTGTGAGGTACCTCACTTACAGTTTGCGGATGATACCATGATCTTTTGTGGTGCTTCTCTAAATTAGTTACATATGGTGAAACTTATTTTGCATTGGTTTAAATTTATCGGGTTTGAAAAGCAATTACAGTAAGTGTGAATTGATTGGTGTTAGGATGAAAGAAAGTCATGTTGATTATTTAGCAAATGTTTTTGGGTGTAAAGTTGGAAGGATTCCCTCTAAATACCTTGAATGCCTCTATGTTTGGGATTACCAAAGAAATCTCTTTGGGAGTCCGTGGTGGAGCAGGTTGACAAAAAATTAAGCTCTTGGAAGGGAAGGTATTCATCAATGGGAAATATTACAATTTATTCTTTCCTACTTCAGTTATCCTAAAAGTGTTGTGTGGAGGTGCAAAAATTTTCAAAGTGATTTTCTGTGGAATGATTCTTTTGACAAACGAAAATATCATTTGGTTAGGTGGGAGAGAGTGTGTCAACCTATATATAAAAGGTGGTTTGAGCATTCGTTCCATTGAGAAGGTAAATAACGCTCGTTTGGGAAAATGGTTATGGAGGGTTGGAGAGCATGATCAAGAGTTGTGGAGGCAGATCTTAATAAAATAAAAAATAAAAAATTGGGCAATGATGGATGGTGGGTTTTGGGTCATGATTATAAGGCTTATGGTATTTGGAAGTCTGTCCTTTCTGTTAAAGATGATTTTGATCCTGTAGTTCATTATAGAGCATATAATGGGAGGAGGGTCAGATTTTGGTTTGATGAATGTGTGGTCAAACGGTGTAAAACCATCAATTTCCTAGCCTTTTTTTTTCGGTTGGATCAGAACAACATGCTTTTGCGGTGGATAATTTTTCCAGTTCTGGGGGAAGTGTTGTTTGGGATTTTTCTCTTTCCGAAGGAATCTTTTGGATTGTGAGATTTTTTATTTTGTTTGATTGCTTGGTTTACTAGGAACAGTGTACTTATCAATTGATAATTCAGATATCAGATTGTGGAAACCAGATGTTAAGGGCCAATTTTCGGTGAAGTCTTTGTATAACGCTTTGGCTGATTCTACTGAAAGGGTAGAGGGCTGGCATAACTTTTGGGCTCATTCAGTTTCGCCAAGGGTTTTGATTTTTTGATGGATAGCGAGGTTACATAAAATTTCGAAATAGACAAGTTGAGAAGAAGGAATCATGTTATTATTAATGGGTGTCCAATGTGTTTAGAAGATGAGGAAATGTTGCATCATTTGATGATTCATTGTTACTTTGCCCATAGAGTGGTCTTATTTGTTGGAAATGTTTGGTATGGAGTGGGTTACGCCTAGGACAGGTGAAGATCTTTTTCTTCAATGGTGTTGACATTGCAAGTTTATTCAGGGTAAGATTTTATGGAGGTTAGTCTTGTATGCTACCTGTTGGAAGCTTTGGATGGAAAGAAATAAGAGTTTTCAGAATTAAGTGTAATTTTGTGATGGAGGTGGTCGAGTCCATAACTTGGTTCATCTTCGAATGGGCGAGTTTGCGTAAGGAGTTTCATGGAGTTTTTGTGAAAGATTTTAATAGATCTTTGTCTTCTTTTCTTAAGGGTGGTTGGAGTGTTAAGTCTAGAGTTAGAGTTATATGGATGAATCCCTCTAGTGGTGTTCTGAAGCTCAATTTTGATGCTAGCTTTATTCGTTCTTTTCAAAAAGGAGGGATAGGAGGAGTTATAAGGGATTGGAATGGTAATATTGTAAGGAGGAGCTATTCTGAGCCGATTGCCCCTTTCGATGCTAATGAAGCTGAGTTGTTTGCTATTCTTATTGGTTACCAAGAGTTGCTTCCGATAAGTGGTTATAATGCTATTTTTTAGGGAGATTCTTTCTCGGTAATTCAGTGGTATTCAGGGTGTTGTTCTCATCCTTGGAGATTGGCGGATTGGATGGAGGAGGTACATGATATTTCAGAGAGGTTGGACGCTAGCTTCCATCATATTCTTAGAGAAGCAAATGCTATGGTGGATAGTCTTGCAAGGGAAGGAGTTTCTCGCTCTTCCATTTCTTTTGATGTTTAGTACTTTTTTGTTTTCTTTTTGTTAGTTTTGTGTTGGCTGTGTTTTGTCCCTTTTTGGGTTTGGTAAAATAAAAGAAAATTTTTATTGTTATAAAAAAAAATCTGTCTGCAGGTATATCATTTGGTAATCTCTTTTTATTTTTCTTTTTTGTAGTTAACAACTTGAAATCCTTTATTCTTCTTCATTGCAGATAAGACAATAATTACACCCATTCTAGATAATTCATTGATCCCTTCATGATTTGGTTGTAGATCATAATTTACTGCATTTGCTTATTCTTTATTTAACAGGCCTTTAAAATGCATCCTTATTATTATTATTATTTACCTCTTCTTCTTTTTACAAGATCTTCTCATTTTCATCTTTAATGCACCTGCTATGATTAAAATCTTTAGTTTTCCTTTATCTGATCTTGTCAAGCTTAAATATGCTTCTCCCATTCTCTGGTTCCCAACTGTTGAGACAAGTTGTCACAGGCTTCGTATGTAGCTTGGCTTTCAGCTTTATTAACGGAATATGTGAATAAGACTTGATTATTAGACAACACATTGGGTGGAGATGGGGATGGACTGGACCTTCTTACGACCCACTCTACATATTTATTTTGTTGTCAGATGTCTCCAACATGGTGTTTTTTTCCTTTAGAATTCCTACTCATAGGCTTGAATACATCCTTAATTGTTAGGTGAATATTTTAGTGTATGGTAACCTTCCAGTTTTCTCTACAGTCTTCTGCATTGTGTAACACTATGTGCTAAATTAATGTGCACGAACTTGCTGATCAATTAGATCTGTACACAAAACAACGTACTGAATTCCAAGTTGAGTTCAAGTTTTTGTAAAATTTTTTTCCATTTTTCTAATAATTCTTTTTCTGCTGCACTTTGTAGCTTGTCCATCCAGCTTATCAGTCCATGTTGGGGCACCTACGGTCCAGAACTCTGGATAGTTTTAAGGAAGCATTTGATAAGGCTATAAACAAAGGGGAAGGATTTGCTGTTGCCGCTCGTTGCTGTGTTCAATCTTATATGTCAATTTTTGATGAAGGATGTGCCGGTATCTAATTAGAAATGCTCACAATTGGCTACTCCCTTTTTATTCACAACTTCTACAAATTTCATATTGATTAAAGACTTTGAACGAAGTAGTGAAGGAAGAGATGATTTTGGAGTTTTTAGTCATGACCTCTCTCTCTCTCTCTCATTTATGTTTTTTTTAAGTAGAGTTTAGTGGAAAAGTATAACTCACAAAGCTGACCCCAAATGGATGGGACAAGGCTACTATTAATGATGATGTCATTGCTGCCTATCTCGTTCTGGTTCTTTGTTGTCCGTTCTCTTCTCTTTCTAATCGTTTTGTTAGTTACAGAATGAGCCTGATAATTTTTGGTTGATACTTCTATTGAATTTTATCTTTTTGCTAATTTATGCTCCTCGATTCTAAATAAATAAGCACAGAATCATGTAATGGGTTCCACAATTCATAGGGTTGCAACTGGAACAGGTGGGACTAGAACCCTTGACGCTTTGCAAATTTAACCTGCTATGGCTGGCTTCAGAACTGTATCTATATTTAACGAGCGGGCTCAATTCTGAAATTTGTATGCCTGGTGCTATCTCTGCCCAAAGGTCTGGAAGACTGGACCAGTTTGGCTGATACATGGAAACACAGTCAAGCCTAGCACTAGGATCACAGGCAGGACTAGGCTGGGCTCAACTCCTTAGCTCACACGTTTGGCCTAAACCTAGAAGAGCGCCAATTTAGCCCCGCCTGACCTAGATGCAGCCCTGATATTTTTATTCAGTATCATCTTTTTAAGCTCCTTAGTGATCCATTGATGTGAACTGCTTCAGAGTTCATTTACTGTACTGTGTCTCCAAGGATTTGGTTTCTGCTCTTCTCCAATCCTGGAACCTGCTTCACACTGTTAGTTACGCGGCCATATTTTGGCAGCTTCTATTGGCATTGTTTTTTTGAAGCAACTCAAATAACCCTCGGGATAGTACAGAAATCGCTGAATTCCTTTTTTCATGCTGACATATTTACTTAATGATAATTTTTTCTTTAACCAGGAAACAGGATGTCACTTTCTGTTCAATTTCTGGGGAAGAAAACATGATGGCTGTTGATTTGACTTGATATTTCATTTGAACTTATATTGTTATGATTTGATTCCATAGTTATCATAAACAAAATATATATATATATATATATATAGTTTCTCAAGTTTTGGACAGTTTTTATTGTTGATCTGGAAGAAAAAGAGATTAACAATGAGGAAATGAGTATATATATGAGGATATTGATAGCCTATGATGCACACATGCTTCAAAATGGGCAACATACCGTGATGTACCGTATCCGATACTTCAATTTTTATTTGTAAAATCTGTGTCTCTACTGTGTCTATGGCACGTCCTTGCCAAATTTGTGCATCATACTGTCATAGTCGATACTCAATAGCATATATATGAAATTTCTTTACCTGCCAGACACCAATCTTAGCACTAAACATCTTCTCTAAAATCTAAATTCCTTATCTGAAAATTGTTCGATTCAATCTTCTTTTTACCTAAAAAATTGAGTTTCCAAGGCATTCTTATTCTAACCTTTATCAGTGATGCATGCCATGTAATCATCTTTCTTATGACAACAGATGCAGCTATTGAACAAGCAAATTGGGATCCTTCCAAAGCTCGAGATAAGCTTCAGCGTGATATCGATGCACATATTGCTTCAGTTCGAACTGCAAAATTGTCCGAGTTAAATGCCCTGTATGAGGTGTGAAGCCAAGTTGGCCAATTGTGATGGATATTCTTTGTCAAGAAAAGTCTTTAGAATGACCTGGCTGTTCTGTAGCTAAAAATGGTCTGGCTTGTGGGCCCACTTGGGCCTCTTATGATTAATCCAACCACCTTACACCCACTATTACCCCATGAATTAGCACTCAGCATAATTTGACACAACTGAATTTTACACTCTTGGATTGGTCATGCAAAAAAAGAAAGAAAGAAAGAAAGAAAACAGCTGTTTCATCTATTGGCTAAATTTTTTTGAACGTGGACAACATTTACTCAAGGGTTCAAATGAATGAATGATCAGATGATCTTCATTTTCTGCTTGCCTAGGTCATAGATAGGCCTTTCCATCTCCCTGCTTCTTTAACATCATCATCTAGTTAATCTCATTTTCAAACATTTTATTAATTCATCATTGTATGTCACTAAAATAGGGAGTTGGATTTGAGCCAGTACCTATTCATGTTGTGTTTCATTTAAATCACATGTCATCATTATTGGTTAGCTTTAAATTAAATTTCATTATCACTGCATGACTAGTGATAAAGGGTATTTAATTTGCTCGCAGGGACAACTCAATACAGCACTAGCAGAACCTGTGGAAGCTCTTCTAGATGCAGCTGGAGATGATACCTGGCCTTCAATAAAGAAACTTCTAAAAAGTGAGACCGAGAAAGCTGTCTCTGGACTTTCTTCTGCCCTTTCTGGGTTTGAAATTGACCAACCAACCAGGGATAAAATGCTTGCAAGCCTGGCAGATTATGCAAGAAATGTTGTTGAGATGAAGGCCAAAGAAGAAGCTGGAAGGATCTTGATTCATATGAAGGAAAGGTAGCAGGGTCACGACATTAGCACTGAGCACTTTCCACCACTAAAAGGAAAATGACCACTTAAATGTTGCTTACAGGTTTTCAACATTGTTTAGCCATGATTCTGAATCAATGCCTAGAGTCTGGACTGGGAAAGAAGACATCAGATCAATCACAAAAACTGCTCGATCTGCGGTAGGTAGCAATTATTACATCCTTTCCTATATACAAGTTTTTAGCACCTCACTATTATACTGTCAAAGAATAACCATCTAAAGCTGAAGGATATATATATAGGGAGATGCTCCTACGAGAGCTACTCTCACGGTACTATGAGAGTAGGGGGGGTGGGGGGACCCTCGTATTTAAGCTGTTGGCATTGGATATGGATCCAATGGGTCACCCCTTACTCTCATAGTAGTGTGAGAGCATCATTTCCCATATATAAATATATATAAGTTTTTAGATACTATTTCAGTGGCTCTACAAACTGCCAATGTGGAGCTGACCTTTTGTCAACCTTACTCCGGATGAAATATGCCCCAAAACTCTCCCACGTCAGATGACCACTTCAGCTGCGGACTTGGACCTTAAATACTCCTTTTTAGAAGGAGAACAATCCTCTAAATCACTAGAAATTTGAAATACTGCTTTAGTGACTGGATTCGTCTGATTACACTGTGACAAATTAGTTCATAACAGCTGGGATGCATAAGCAAGCCCCCAAAAAATTAAAGGGGACTCTTCCCATCAAGGTACTTGGCGGATGACTGTTTTCTCACATAAACTTGGTTTTAGTCACAAGTTAGGGTCAGACAAAAAAAATTCCACCCAAGTGAGAGATTTTAATCACATACAGAGCCTGCTGAACTTATGCAGAACTTTAGACTGTCGAACCTCTTTATAGGGCTTGTTGACTGAAGTTAATCCCTCCACGTAGTCTGCCAAATTCACCTGCAAGGACTCCCGATACTCAAACAGCCTCTTTCTGATGACAGTAGGGACTGTCTGACTTGATACAAGACCTCCATGATACTGTCAACTAGTTAGTGACCCAGGAACCCTACCCTAACACACTGTCGAATAGTTACAGGTTGCCAGTGACCCAGACAAACAGACACTCTTGTTCGGCTGGGATTAAATCACCCCAGAACCTTCAGAATCTGCAGATCTAGACCAGTGGATCTCTTCATACAGTAGTTTTCTACTAGATACCAAGTTGAATCCCTAGATAATGTAGATTTAGGGGTTTTGTCAAGAAGGTCTAAAATGAATTAATATAGAAGAAGAGAGAAAAGAGAGGGAAAGAGAGAGAATATGTCACGACCCAAATTCCGGGGCCCGGTCGGACTCTGGATCGTGATTATTTAGTAAATATTCACCACGCATTCATCAAATGACTTCCACAAGGAATCAGGCATTTAGATCAAAATATAACCTTAATCAAATTATGAATGTCGAGCAATATCAAATATCTCTGAGTAAACAAACTTTCATATTCTAATTCAGTTCAAAGATGTTTTAAAACATTTAATAAAGTTTTCTAAACAGGGTTAATCCCCTCATCAACTAATTGAACTTTTTTCGTTCTCTCTCATCAGCTACGCATGCCAAAATTCACGTGCTGAACGTCGTTCTGCTCTGTCCCACTAGCAACGTGATTACTTGAAGGGGGCAACACATCATCAGTATTACTGGTGAATGAATTTTCCTAATTACACAAATAGCATAAAACATAATATCACATAAATAACAAATCCGAATCAATAGATCAATTACCATTAAAAGTACATCCATAAACATATTCGTACCCATGCACATTACCACGCCTCCAAGGCTTATCGTATACATGTATACCGGTCACCATGACCCTGTCTCATCAGACACGTCCACAAAGGACTAGCCGCTATAACGGCCTGGACACTAAATCCAACATCCCACGTCTGGGACCCACTGCACAATATCTTACAATCACATAACAACCATAACTCAGCATTATTAATAATCTACAGAATCAGCACTGTGGGCCGAGCCCCCTACACAATTAACTTGTCGCTGCCCCACTTCTATTCATGACTGTTGGTGATTGGTGTAGAGGTGGCCCACCTTTATTATAAACAGCAAATTACACAAGTTTACGGAATCATGTCAGTATTCCAAAATAGTCCATACAATTTATTATTAACCACATAAACCTTAATCTGAGTGGGAAGGTTATTTGGTAATTACATACCAAGTCCAGGGTCTATTTATACACACAACTATAAAGTCCAGCGTCTATTTATACACACAGACGGTCCGAAAATTAGATGATACGCCTGAACCTTTGGATGTATAGAATAGTGGGCCCCACTGGCCCCATTCCAGATCAGGCCTAATAGACATGGTCGCCCAGGGATAAACCCTCAAACTGGTGGATCTGATCCACCATCAGACCCTCCTTGTGGCCCACAGACCAAAACACACCCGGGCCAAATTTCTGCAATAACCATGCCTGGAACTATTTAAATCTCTTGAACAGTGGGTCCCACTGTACCAAACCCAAGATGCCCTTGATCCCTAGGGTCGACCATGTGTCCCCTACAAGATGTGGGGTCCTGATCTTTGATCAGGTCAACCCTGTGATCCAACGAAGACTGTCGACCTCAGCCCTGCTTCCTACAAGGTGTTCGCCTCCCAAATGTAAGTACAACAAGATAGTGGACCAAATGGGTCCCACTCCATCTCAGTCCAGCACTACTATGGTCGACCAGCAATACCCCACCAGATCTTCGGACCTGATTTGGGATCAGGTGGGCCATGGGGTCCCACAATCCCAGATTCTCCATTCCTCTGTTGACGCCCAGGGAGTGTTCTTCGTGAATCCGAATTGGTTTTCAAAATAATTTGACGATTCAAGAGAAAACAAACACTGATGATTATGTACCTATTATAATCAAGATTTACATGATCTCATGACTCAGAATAGAGTCCACGTCTAATCCCTGGTTACCGAAGATTTACTGAATACTGTAGCAACTACCAAAACAGTTGAGGCATACCATAATATCATCCAATTTGAATATCTAGGTAGCTAGGAATATCCACTCACCTCCGGTACGTGATCATTGCGTTTGCAATATGCGGACGCAAATAGGACATCCGATGATCGTCGCCGCCTTCTTCTTCTCCTGGATTGCTGTCAACAAGATCCTCCTCTCAATTTCTCTCAGAGGAAAGAAGGAAACCAATTTCTCTCAGAGGAAAGAAGGAAACTATACCACTACTGGGTCGATGGTTGCTTAAATATAACAGGATGAGGCAGAGTCCTAGTTTCTCTTATATTTCTAATTAGAGTTGTTATACAACTCCTCCTCTTTCCAAAAAAACAATTCACGTGAGATACTACAACTTCTATAGTAAATAAAGAACTAAGGTCCTACGTGGGCCAACTAATCCTGGGCCCAGGTAACTCAAGATATTACAGAATATTAAAAAAACAAATCATTAATTCCTAGAGTAGGGCTACCTCTATTTATTACAAACTTAATTTCTGACTATTTAGAAAAATCCTGCGCTAATTACATAGAAGTTCCTGTAAATATTGAAATATCAAACCAGTGGTAATTTGACTCATAAGTCATAACAGATACTAGGGTTTTCCATCCTATGCGCTACCAGAAGGTTGATAAAAAGAATTGGCATTTTTCTTGATTAGTAGCTACGGTAGTGGTTAACTGTGGTGAATGACACAAATTCCATCCTTCCAATAAAAACTTTACTTTCTGGGCTTTAGTATATTATGTTTAAGTTCAGTATATTTGAACTCTAAATATCTTATGCCTTTGTGTATCCAGTCCTTGAAGTTACTCTCGGTTATAGCCGTAATACGTTTGGACAACAATAATGATGATGTCGAAAAGACACTCGCAGTTGCTCTTTTGGATTCTGCTAAGAGCGGTATCACCAATAGGAGCATCACAGCATCAGATCCACTGGCTTCAAGCTCTTGGGAAAAGGTAAAACTCTTTTTTTCTTTTTCTTTTTTGAAGGTATAAAGGTAAAATTCTTTGAGAAGGTTAGTCTGTAGTATGTAGTACACCCAGTTGTCTGTCTTAGGATGGTCTCTAAGTTCTTGTAAGGAGTATTGGATGGCAATGCAAAAAAAAAAAGAAACTGCAGTTTATATAAATTGCAAATACGGATAACAGTCTATAAAAATTAGAAAATCACAAACCTACCCCCATGTCCTAAACTCCCCCTCAAGTTGGTGCATAGATTTCTATCATGCCCAACTTGGTAAGAAAAGTTTGCATCTGATTTCTTTGAAGAAATTCGGTGAACACTTTTGCTAATTGATTTGAAGATCTTACGAACTATGTAGAAATATTTTCTCCTCCAACTTTTCACAACAGAAGTGGCAATCTACTTCAACATGCTGTGTCATGAAAAAATGTATTTTATACTCTAAGTTAATAGCTTCATTGTCATAATGCATGGGAATAGGCTCATTTATCAGATATCCTTGCTCCTCCTTTACTTCCCTCAATCATAGCAATTCACAAGCTTTATTTGCCATGGCCCTGAATTTTATTTCAACACTAGAGTGAGCAACTACTGATTGCTTCTTCGTTTCCATGTTGCCAAATTACACACTAAGGAATGTGCAATACCCAGTTGCAGATCGACAATCATCTGGAGAACTAGCCCAGCATGCATCTCAATAGCCCATTTTATTCAAATGTCCATGAGGACTATACACTCATTTTCCTTGACATCTTTTAACGTATCATGAACATGTTTCACTATATCCATATTTTTTTTTATCAGTAATGATAAATTAAATTAAAAGAGAAAGCCAGATACAAGAAACCCACCGAACAAACAAAAAGAGCACGATGGTATAAAAGAATTATTCCACGAAAAGGAAAAGCAAAAAACAAAGAAACATCACATAATGAAAGCCACCAAATTAGAAGACCTATCCACCCCTTGCTTAGCTAATGAATCAGCAAAACCATTAGCTGACCTCCCAACTTGTTGAAACTTTACTTGAATCAAGGATGCTAAAGCTTTAATCTCATTAAGGTAAAATTAAAATCTCTAAGGAATGACAGCCAAAGAGGACACCCACGAAATAGCATTGAGAGAATCGCTTTCAACCTCTAACCTTGACTTGAAAGAGGAAGAGGCAAAAATTCGAGCAGCTTCTAGGATAGCTAACACCTCCGCCTCATTAGACTCCATAGTCCCAACATGCTTGGAAAACATTACCAACACATGCCCTCCACTGTCACAAAGCACCCCACCAATACTTGTTCGCCCAGGCTTTCCATTAGCTGCCCCATCCACATTAAACTTCAACACCCCTGCATTGGGAGGAGCAATGCACCACCTTTTCACCTTCTTCACCCCACAAAATAGTGAAGCCTCCCAATTATGCAACACACCATAAACTTTTGAAGCGTCAAACTCCTTGAAGGAAGCCCATTTTGCAATTTGAACCACCACCAATTGCTCTAACTCTTCCACGGGCAACAAAGACCCTCTGAAAGTTCTATTGTTCCTTTCCACACGGACCACAAAATAGCAAAATGGATAATCCTCCAAAGAATCAAACCACTACCAAAGAAGGAAAAAAGCCTCCACGCTTCAACTAACCCAACCAACAACCTTGGGAGACTCCAAAGAACACCACATCGAGCTATAAACCTACACCACAAAGAATTAGAGAACTTGCAATGCACAAATAAGTGGTCTATCGTCTCATTGACCTTCCCACACAACACGCATATGTCTGAAATAGCCATTAAAGTCAGTCCTCTTCTTCTGAGGTTGTTCGCTGTAGAAACTTTTCCTGATAAAGCCAGCCACATGAAAGCCTCCGCCCTAGGAGGAGCCAAGCCTAACCAAGCCAAGGAAGCTGAAGCTTTGATACTTGGAAAGCCCTCCAATTCCTTACAAAAGGACTTACAAGAAAAGGCACCGGAGGAGCAAGGCCTAGGTGCACGTGTTGACTAATTAGGCTTATGGCTTAAGAGAGATTAAGTTTAGTGATAGTAAGATGAATAAGCTCACCCATAATCTTTGAAATGCCCTCAAGTCTTCTAAGAATTAACTTTGCATGAATAGGAGTATCCGAGGGCTTAGAACTCAGATTGCCTGCGGTGTGTGACGAATAGAGGGCATATTTCCTACGGAAAAGAAAATACACTTATTAGAACAGGACACCTCTATACCGAAAAAATACTTCATCATCCAATTTCTTTATCAAAGACCACCTTCAAGGACTGTTAAGTTCTGAATACCTTGATTATATCCAGTCAGCACAATACCATCCACATAAAAACCAATGAATAACAACACCTTGTTCCTTTTGTTTTACAAATACCATCTGATCCAGACTACAGAGACTAAATCCAACTGCAGCAATGCACTACTGAATTTTCCAAACAGTGCACATGGTGTCCATACAAGGCTTCTTCTTTCTTTTTTTTTTTTTCAAATCTTCAAATTCTATCCTCCTCCTGTCATGTGAATTCTGGATGTTAAAATGTGTCGACTTTTTGAAAACCACTGTGAAGGAGCACTTTTTTTACATCAAGACGATGTAAAGTCCATCAAAATTGCCTGCAATGGATATGATTACTTGCATCAAGGTAACTTTAGCAACAGGAGCATAGGTCTCAAAAGACTCACGTATACCCCTTTGTGACAAGCCATGCCTTGTAGCTGGCAATGCTACCATCAAAATTATATTTGAATGTGAACACCCCATTTGTACCCAATGGGATGTTATACTGGAGGTTGTTCCAAGTGGAATTTTTTTTTAAGGGTGCCCATTTCCCCTTCCATAGTTTTCCTCCAAGGAGGATTAGAAAGAGCTTCTGCAACACTTTTAGGAGTGGAAGTGGAAGAGATAGCAGCAATGAATCACCTGTAAGATGGAGAAAGCGATTGATTGGGCATAAATCTATCAATCGGATGACCAGTGCACATTCTTTTTCCTTTACAAAGATAATTGAGATAGCAAAACCCTATGGCTCTAATACCTTACTGGACAGCAACCAATGCCCCTGCGCAAGAAGCATCAAAACAGTGCCTTGCGCAGGTTATTATTTTTCAAGTTTTCTAGTATTTACAAAAAAAGATGCAGTTTATATGAATTAAAGGCAGTTATAACAATCCATAAAAAACAGAAGATTATAAAACTTTCTGAGCCCTTAACCTATTGTCTGTCTGTTTTTGCCTAGCTCTTTGCGTGGATTAGCTTCTTTTATTAATGAAAAACACAAATTAAATTATGTTGCTGTTTTATTGCATGATCATTGTCTAACCAACTATTCTCTTGTTGAAATTATGAATTGTTGTTGTAAAATCTTTCTGGCAGTAGAATATCCAGATTCTCATTGGAATTCTGAATTGCATATAATGGTTAAAAAAAAATTTTGAATTGCGTATCTTGTCAATTGAGCAATCACTTTTTTCTGCCATAGGCACCACCTCGTTGGGCCTATCATTGGGCACTGCTGAAGTTTATGCCTGCGACACATATCGACCCAGTATTATTTCCTTTTTGAGATGTCCGTTTGTTGGGTTGGGGGCTCATGGTGGTTGTTTGGGAATTAAGTTACCCATATCCAACAATAAACGTAATCCATCTATTAATTTCTCGGCTTTATGTGTATGTTTTCTAGGAGATTACCATGAATCCTAATCCACTCCCTAGAAAATGACACGGCCAATTCTATGCCCTCAAATACTCCTCTTGATTATGTGACATTGTTTATTGTGATTAAGCTTGAAATGTCATTGAAATTTCAAATAACATTTACTCTAATGCAAATGCTTCATGGAAAGCCCTCATTTCTTGCAGTTACCGTATTTCTAGTAGGGCTGGCCCACCAGTTCTTAAGTGCAGCAACTTTAAGCCAGGTATGGAGTGGTTTTTAAGGCTCGTGGGCCAGGGTTGGTCTAAAACCAGGCCTGTTTAACATATTGGGCCAGTTTCGTGCTTCAATTTCAGATTCCATCAATCTGGCCCGATCTGGCACATATATGGCTTGTTGTGTTCACGCTCAGGTGACTGCCTGAGTGATGCAACTCACTCTTATTGTGAGTGACAACCCACATGGGGCCCACTTAGGTGCATGTAATCGTCAGATATGGGGAGATGGGAAGGGCTCATCTTGGAGATAGGGGCTGGACAAAAACCATGGCATCTGACTTATCTACACTTGATTTAACAGGCCCAAATATTTAATTACCAAAAAAACAGGCTCAAAGATTTACCTATAGTTAACCAAACATTTTTTCTTTTATTTTTGTTTTTAATTGTTGATAATCCAACAGTGGATACAGACCAAATGAGTGTCAAATTGGGTGTGGTGCCAATTTGGGGGAGAGTTGGGGAGACGTATGAGGATGAGATCATAGGTGGGTCTGGATGTAGCTTAAAATAATACCACAATGTATGTCGCCTGATCTTGTGTGTGGCATTTTACAAAATATAATCATTTCCAGTATAATAGAATTATTTGTAGATAAGCATAGTTTTCTAGCTTTTAGTATCTAACTACTCAATGTTCATGTGGCTTATTTGTTTTAAGCATTATAATTTTCAGGATAATAAGCCTACAGTTCTTAGAAGTCACTTAATTAGCAATCAAAGTTTACAACTACTTACTCTAAAAACTTAACAATATGGTATCAGAGTAAGAGGTCAAGTGTTCGTGTCCCAAGGTTGTGTGCCTTGGTTCCCTGAATTCTCCCATGGAGGGTGTTGTGTGTATGTTCCCGTGCAAAGCCCACACGTGCAAGGGGTGTTGTGCCCTTTGATATATGTTGTTACGCCGTTCTCTATCAACTTAGGCTTTTAGAGTAAGTGGTTGTCGACATGGTATCAAAGAAGGAGGGCATTGTTCTAGTCTTGGGGATTGTGTTGTTCCTTGGTGTCCCACATTCTCCCACAGAGGGTGTTGGGTATGTTCCTGTCTGGAGCCCGCACATGCGGGGGGTTGTTGTGCCATTTAATAGACATTGTTAAGCCATTCTCTATCAGCTTAAGCTTTTAGAGTAAGTGGTAGTCAACATGGTATCAAACCAGGGTCATGTTGTGTCTCGGTTCTCTATATTCTCCCATGGAGGGTGTTCCCATGCAGAGCCTACATGTGCAGGGGTTTTTTCGCCCTTTGATATAGCAGTTCTCTATTAGCTTAAGCTTTTATAGTAAGTAGTTGTCAACAAATTGTACATGACACATTTAAATAAAAACAAATGACCAATTATTAGTTAAAACTTTCAGGCTTGGGCCCAGGCTCAGGCTTGACATTTTTCACAAGGGCCATGCTTGGATGTAACGCCCCACCCTACACGCATGCATGATATTGTCCGCTTTGGCCCACGGGCCTCACGGTTTTGTTTCTGATGGGCCAGAACCCATCAAAAGGCCTTATGCAAGGTAAGGGTGTAAACTCTACATATAAACTCATTCACTTTCCTCTCTATAGTCGATGTGGGACTCCGGGGCGTCACAATCCACCCCCCTTAAGGCTGCACGTCTCTGTGCAGTAGCCTGCCAGCCCTCTTGGCCCGCCCACTTGCACCAGACCACGGCAGGGGACCCACACTCGAACTAGTCGAGAGTCGGCTCTGATACCATTTGTAACGCCCCACCCTACACGCATGCATGATATTGTCCGCTTTGGCCCACGGGCCTCACGGTTTTGTTTCTGATGGGCCAGAACCCATCAAAAGGCCTTATGCAAGGTAAGGGTGTAAACTCTACATATAAACTCATTCACTTTCCTCTCTATAGTCGATGTGGGACTCCGGGGCGTCACATTGGACATGATATGTCGGCCTGTAGGGTTGGGCAGGGTCTAGCTTTGAGGCCTGATTACTATCAGGCTGGGCTTGGATACATTTGAATTCAAATGATACCCCTAGTTTTGGGGCAAATGCCTCCACAATTAAATAACATCAAGGAGATCACTAGATCCTAGGAGAAAGGACACAATTAGGGAGGTGCTACGTTGGGTGTATAAAATGATCCTTTCCAGAATCTAATTAATATATCATCATCGTCGTCAAACCCTCAGCTCCTCCATCCTGGTTATCTTCATCATCATCAAAGTGAAAAAAGAACATATATGGTCATTTTCGTATGTCTCTGAAAATCAGCCATGCACCAAGACCTATGACCACTCAGAACATCAGTAAAGGACAAATGTTTGTACCTTTTACTAGTATATTTGGTATGTTAAGCGTTTATAATTCACGAGTTACTTTTTGTTTGGAAAAAAATAATAATAAATGAATAATTACCATTATTATTATTATTATTATTATTATTATTATTATTATTATTATTTTTATTATTTGATAGGTAACCTGACTTGAATCCACAACCTCATGGTTGTGACAGTCAGCAGCTTCCAACTGTGAATCCTTGTCACTAACAACAACAGTGGATCCACTTTTGCATTGGTTGGTTGGCCAATTCAGCTCTCTCCAGTTAATTCATTTAAAAAATGGTTTTGTGGCCAGGTCCCTGTGACAAAAACCTTGATTACACCTGTCCAATGTAAATCTTTGTGGAGGCAATTCAGGACAGAAACAGAGTACACTGTCACACAGGCCATTGCAGCTCAGGTATGCAGGCAATTTATATCTTTATATCTTCTTTTCCTTCTTATTTTAAGATTTGAATATTACAGATCCCAGGTTTTTCTCTTCAAAAGATCTATGCATTTAATGACATGGAAAAATTGCTTCTTTTTGCTGGGCTTTTGCCCTGAGTACAACAGTCTAAACATATGCTCTGTGTGTGTGTGTGTGTGTGTGTGTGTGTGTGCGAGAGAGAGAGAGAGAGATGCTTCTTTTCAACTGATGATATCAAGTTTCTGCTGAGGGGTGCAATTGATGTGAAGTACAAGCTTACCTTTTGAAAGTGATTCTTCATTTAATTTAAGAAGGCAACAGGTTGCCAAAAAGACAAAAGGATAAGAAGGCGGTAGGGTCACCAAAAGGGATAAGAAGGCAGTCATATCATAATGTGCATAGATATGATTGCAGAAGTCTCTGTAGAAGCTACAAAACTTAACTTTTGCCAACTTTTTATCAGAAACTAAAACTAAAATAAAAAAAAGTTGGACTTTTCCAGAATATCTATGGCTTTTGCCTTTGATGAAAAATCTCCTCTCTTATTGTGTGTGCTTTTAGTGGCAATTGTGTTATGATAAATCTGTCATTATAGAAAAGCAATATTTATGATTTCTATTGGCTGATGAACTTTTGGCTAAGGCATCAAAAACCTTTGATTTTCTACTCATTCTTAACCATCATTACCAAAGGCTTGTCCTTGGGTCGATTACATGAATTCTGTTTCTCTATTCTAATCTATCCCGAGTCAAATCCTCGGATAGGTTGCACTTCTTCATATCTATCCATACTACTTCCATCAATGTCCTTTTTGGCCTACTCCTTTTCCTTGGTAGGTTGTCAACCCACATAGAAAAACTTTTCCTGAACAGTGATGTTGATGGCATGCATTGGACATATGACATTTCTAAACCGTTTCAAATGAATCTCTCTTAATTTATCCCCTATTGATGCTACCCTTTCATGCTCGAGAAGCGCTCATTTCCAATTCTCTCTTTCCTAATTTTACCACACATCCATCTCAACATTCTCATCTTTGTAATCTTGTGTTACCTCTTGATTAACCAACATTCTGCTCTATAGATTATAGCTGGTCAAATCACTGTCTTGTAAAAATTTTCCTTCAATCTTGGTGGGTATGCAGCAATCACAAAGCACTAAAGAAGCTAATATGCACCGTCTTTTTTTTTTTTTTTTTTTGCCCTATTGACTTGGAATTCTTCTACTCTTTTAAGTTGTAATAATAACTTTGACAGTGCCATCCTAGTATGACTTAAACCATGTGATATAATGGTCAGGCTCTGCGTTTTTATTGTCATGTTACTCTTAATTTATGGTAATTTATTTACCTTTATTTGTGTTTCAAATGGAAAGACCACTATTTTGCAACCAGAGATAGTAATTAATTGAACATGCATGTTTAGATTATCTCTAGATCAATTATGGTGATTTAGAAATACTCTTGCAATCAAGGATTTCTGATCATTTTTCAGGAGGCAAATAGGCGTAATAACAACTGGTTACCACCTCCATGGGCAATCTTAGCTATTCTTATCTTGGGATTCAATGAATTCATGACACTCTTAAGGTAATCTATGGTTTATATTTCATGACACTCTTAAGCTATTCTTATCTTGGGATTCAATGAATTCATGACACTCTTAAGGTAATCTATGGTTTATATTTCAGGATGCTCTCAGGCACTGAATATTTTTATTTGTACCTTCCTACACTGATTCTTCTTGAGTCTTGACAGGAATCCTTTTTATGTTGGGATTATTTTTGTTGCATCTCTAGTGTGCAAAGCCCTCTGGGTCCAGCTCGATGTCTCGGGCGAATTTCGCAATGGCGCTGTGAGTTCTGTATCTTTAATCATTATTAAATCTTAATCATATTTGTTATTGAATATATGCTTTTACAGGCCTATAAATCTTTTTATCAGTTTTTACAAGCCTATAAAATATACACACGCACACGATCACAGAACAATAAGGCCTACCTCCAATGATCATTCGAGTCCCTTCACTCCTAACCCAATCCCTATCAAACAGGTGAGCTTCTCTAAAAAATAATTGCCTATACATAATGTCATGTGTGTGTGTGTCAGCCCTCATTTGTTTTCATCCTCTTTTCTTGTTTTTGTATAGTGGGGCCACCTAAGATCCACCTGATTCTTCAAACACATCCGCCCACCATTAGTGATTGGATTTAATTAACTTAAAACTATTTGATCATTCCATTCAAAGAAAATTATTTCATCACGGTGATGTCTGCCCACTGCTGTCATTGGTTGGGGGGAGTGAAGGTAGAAAATGAACTAAAGAGGAGATGGAAACTGAAAACCCAGCCACCTCCATGGTAAATCATGTTCCATTAAAAGGGAGATTATTTGATAGCCGTTTATGGATATTAATCTTCACTTCTTTAATATTAGCCACTTAAGTGTGAGTGAATATTTTAATATTTAGATATTTAGTGGAAGATGGGGAAGGCTTGTTATCTTCTTGCCTTAATGAAAATGTTTCTACGGATTTGATTGCTTGACCATCTAGGTGCATCTCCAATGCAGCTTCCTGGGTTTCTCTCATTGTCTACAAAGCTCTTCCCTACCATCATGAATCTTCTCAAAAGGCTTGCAGAAGAAGGCCAGAAGCCATCGGCTTCTGATCCTCGGATGAACCCTGAACTAGAATTGAGCAGCTTCAAGAATGGTAAACATAGTGATTCAAAATCAGATGCATCCTCAAATATAACATCATCAAAGAGTAGGGCGGAACATTCAGGCCCTTTGAAGCAAGAACAACATGAAGCAATTAAATCAGAGTAATCTGTGGTCAGTTTTGGCCATAAGAGCTTTATTTGCGGTGGGATGCCATTTCACTTGCTTCTGTCAGGTGCCAGTGGAAATTGCGTACATATATAAAATTGTTTTAGGTGTTCTTTCAGTTGAGTCATAGAGATGCTGTTGTTTAAGAAAAAGGCCAAAAAGGCTGATGATTTTGGTTTTGAGATTTTACATTTATACACGGGGATCTGCTCTGATCGGTGTAATGGCCCCGATTAGTTTTCTTTTTTTCTCCTTTTTCTTTCTTTTCTTTTTTCCCCTGCCCTGCTGGTTCCATGTGGCTCCTACATTGGGTGTTTTGTTTTTTCTCTAGTTACTTTCACTTGTATTTTGTCAGACAGCGGGGTCTGATCTGGGTGTAATTTCATATGTTCATGAAAAGAGAAGCATTGAAATTTACAGGCAGACATGTTTCTATGTATTTCTTTCTTTTAAGGAACCAAGTAGCAATAAAATGCAGCTAAAGGTAGAGGAATACAACCAAGGGGGGAAATGGAAAACTTTCTCCCCCACCCACCACCCCCAAAGCTAAACTTCTCGCCCTATGTACAGATCTTTCTTATACAGTTATATCTTCACTAATAACAATAACGACGACGCACTAAAACAGCCCAAAGAATCATGCCACATCCAATGGCACGCAAAGAACATCTTACAGGCATTTCATGCACTTCGAGTTGGCTTAGGAGGCCTGACTCTGCGGAGTATTTGTAAACTAAGTGCAAACTAAGTGCAAACTAAGCTACAGATGTGTACACTTCAATTCACTCATCTGATTCACCAAGTCCCTCACAAATGGGGCCGTTAACTGATGCGTGGGAGGACTGCCCTGGGTACATGTACCCAGCAGGCATGAGTCTCATGCTCTCATATGCTTAACAAAACCTCCATGTATGATTGCAAAATACAAAGTCCAAGTATGAAAGAGTATCTTTACCATAAAAAAAAGTACAAGTTAAATGAAATCAGCATCATCAGATTTAACTAGCCTGTTACGTGTGTATATTAAATGTTACAAACGAACCAATACTTATTACAATAAGTCGGTCATATATATACAGGATGCTCCTATGAGAGTTAGGGTGGGGGCCGTCATATTTAAGTTGTTGGCATGGATGTGAGGGCTCCCACCCTAGCAGCTATGAGTCTAGGTGGGCCCATAATTCTTTTTTTAATTACCAAAAGTGGGCCCTACATTTGAGTATTGCATTCTGTGGCTAAGGGAGATCCATTTGTGTATTGTGTTTATATATTTCATGTGTGCGAATTTGGAAATTTCCGAAAACATCCACATGCATGAATTCTATGAATTCTTGGGGGTGGTGGGTGGGGAAGAAAGTTTTCCATTTTCCATACTAGGTACATGAATGTAGTGTTACTTTACATGTGCCGAGAGAGAGAGAGAAACTCTAGAAACAAAATCCTGATTCCAACTTTTTAATCTTGAGAAACATGTATGCAAAGATACAGAGAGGCCAAAGCCCCCCTCTCAAGAAACACTACATTCATGTACCTAATTAGAAATTAGGGTCCAACTGTGTTACTATAGTTTTATATATAAATTTTACTGAGTAATTTATAAAGTCGAGACAACCTGAGTTGGGCAGGTCAAGCACACTCAGGACTCAAACCTGCCCCAAAGCCGACTCGGTCAAAGTCCAAAAACCTTACTTACCCGGAACCCAACCAACTCACTACCAAACCTGCCCCTTAACTACGGAGGATTGCCTGAGAGGAGAAACGACTACATGAATGTACCAAAACCAGAAGAGCCGAAATTCAAGTCCACAAATCACCTCCAACCATATAAAACCCAGAGATTGCTACTTCTCAAAACACTTTTAAATAGAAGGAAGATACAAAAAAATTTGAATTGTTCAAGTCCTCTCTGTCTCATGTATTGTATACTAATTGATGTTGGGTTTGCTCCTTTCATGAGGTACTCCCACGGTTTGAATCTTGGTAATCGGGGGTATTAGACATCATATCAAAATCATAAAAATCAGGGTACACATTTGGAGAAGGAAAAAGTGAAGTGGGAGAAGATGTTGGCAGCCAAGGAACAGAAGGAGGCTCCCAAGGGCTCATGTTCTGCATAAAAAGCATATCTTCTACATCAGCGTTACTCTGTTGCTGAGGTTCTTCACCTGTCTTTCCACTACTCCCTACTATGGAGGTGCAATCGCCCCCGTCGCCGGAAGAGGGCAATGGCGATGGCAATGATGTCGACGAAGAGTTGCCGGTGAGATGCTGCACCGTGTTCATGAAGTTCTGAGGTTCGACGTGGATGACCTCCGGCGACTTCATGTAGATGATTACTGGAGGCCTGTGAGGGGGCGGCGCATGACCGGGGTTGATGAGGGGTTGCTTCTGGGATTTAGATGAGCTCTGGCCAACTTTAAGGCGTGTTGGTCTGGTACCTTGCAGCCCTCTACTTGGAGAGAGCCTCTTGCCATGTTCATTTGGTGAAGCCATGTAGTATATAATCAGTGATTTTGGTCTAGCTATCCCCTCAAAAAGTGTGACGGATTTGGAAAAAAATTTACTCTCAAGTATTGTGAAAAGCTTAATTTGAGTTTTGCCCGTACCTAGTCATAAGAGTATGTAAGACCCCAGATATATAGACAATGGGTGGGGGAGAGAAAAGTAGGAAAAGGTCAAGGAGGAGTTTGGAAGAAGTCTAAGCCAACGTAGTCAAGAACAAAATTTTCAGTTGAGACTTAAAGCGAGTTCGTGACTTTGTCTGGATTGGGATCAGAAGTGTCCACGTCCAGATTCCTCTATACGCAAAAGGCAGACAGGTTCTCTACTTCAGTTTTGTGAAAAGTAGAAAGTGCCCATAGTTAGTGGGGCCCACTGGACAAGCCATGTGAAAAGAGGGTCTGATTTAATACTGTAATAGGAATGATAAATATTACAACACATTAATGATTTGATAGTGTTAGCACCTTACTATCACATACGTGGCTAGATATTGATTCCTACCTCTTCCAATTTTAAAGTATCAACTTTTGGCCACTAGCCCAACTTAGCAAATGAATTTTTTTTTTTTTTTTTATAGTGTGGGTGTCCCGAAGGTCTCTAACCCAAAAGAGTTAATCCCCCAGTGTTGCTTGCTAAATTCATATAAACACACACAGGGGAAATTTAGGGTGCACTTAGCGTGTGATGAATATTGATGGCAACATTTTTTTTTTTTTTTTTTGAGTAGAACTTAAATTTAATGCCTTAAAATCTCCTTAAAATAATTTTTGACTTCTGGCTGATCTAAAGATTTTCCTTGTATCAAGTGGGTCCATTGGGTCCCACAAAATGTCACACGTCCATTCGAAAAATTTGCATAGAAGAGACTCACATTAAGTCTTCCTAGTATTTCTCCCATCCCAATTTATTGTGTGCGCTGTGGATGTCCCAGATAACAAAAGGACACGGTCAAGGTCCTTGCTAATGTCAACCAAGGAAGATTCCAAAGAAAAGAAGACTCGTGCACGACTACAAATACCCAGTAGGTAGGCATCCAAAGTGGACCGCCACAAAATGCAAGTTGATGGGGGACACCACGACCGAGATTACTGCACAGGTCTTTGTTACAAAACATAAATCAGACTAAGCCATCCAATGAAGGGTTCCTCCATAGTTTTATTTACTCAGTGACTCTTTCAAACAAAAAAAAAAAAAACCAGAGAGAGAGAGAGAGAGACAGAACTCAGTGACTCCGCTGGACTCAGAAAGTCAGCCGAACAACTCAGACAAATCTTGTACTCTGTCAGACTCAGCTACACTCAGTTTGACTTGCCTGATTCGTTGACTCACCGAGCCCTGTAATTTGGATTGAGTTTGGACTGAGTCAGAACGGGTTTTGAGAAAGAGGAAATGGCCAAACGTGAAAAGGTAATTGAGGAGGGGAATAGCAAAAGAAGAAGCAATAGGCAAAGATGAAGAGATAAAACAAACGCGTTTGCTACCAAAAACATTTGACGTTTCGCCCATCTATTCTACTATTTTGGACAATCACCAAGGAGCTATCAAGCAACTTGTGAGTGACAGTCATACGCGGTGCTTATGAGCACACATACGCGGTGCGTATGAGCGCGCCAATCATTCAAACGTAATCCGAATCCTCTAAGGTAAGGTTCTAGAGAAATCTATGATTGCTGCCTTATATCTCCACTGTGTCAAAAAGGATAATATTCTCCCGCTCGTAGGATCCACTAAGATGAATGTCTATCATTTGAAGGGTGACAGATAGAAAGGTCTCTTTAAAAATTCGATGAGAGAAGATTCGATGGGTGTAAAATTAGGCATTATGCCAGAACATGGGATGAAAAGATTATCAAAGCGGCTGCCTGGATCAAAAGTGGGCGCAAGTGTGCCCCACAGTTCATATAAGAACCTTTTTCCCCATCGAAACTATTATACTATTTGTACATTTTTGTTTTGGGCAAGATTTTACCCCATTTGGGCTTACCTTAAATTTATCACATGTAAAACACATAATTTCACTCTCTTTATATTTTAAACACGTATTTAAACATTACCAACCCTATGGTATGGTTAACTCCTTTTGAGATCTTTTGTCTTTATGCATGGGATATGAAAATGAAAGTTACATGTAAATTTTGCATATCTATCTATCTATAGGAATGTGGGAAGCCTTCAGTTAACCACAGACCTCTAAAATAAAGATCCTGATTTTTTAAGATATATCAGGACATCTGTCAACACCTCTCCACTCTCCTCTCTCTCCAGTCTACTCTCTCTCCACTATCGTCTCTCTCCACTACCCTCTTTGGAACTGCTCTCTCTAACAAACTTTGAAACTGCTCTCTCTTCAATCTCCTAATCCAAATACCCATAATAGGAAAAGAAAAAAAAAAAGACTCAAACAAAGTTAGAGGAAGTCATTCAAAGCTTTACGGAAAGCTTTGCAATTGAATCACTGAACCTTATTCTTTAAATCGTAAATCTTTTTACAGGGAGAAGATGGTTTCCCAGTCTTGAGAAACTTCTCTGGTACATTCCTTTAACTTTATGATTTTCCCTTAAAATGCTTTTCCACGTTAGCCTAAGAATAGAGAGACCAGAATGCATGCAATTTGTTCTTGACGAAATGGTGGGCGACCGATAATCCTGTGTACAGAAGTGATGTTTTCACCAATTGCTTTTACACATTCAACGTTCGATTTTTCTTTTAAAATTATATGAAAATGTCCATTTTCTGGATATATTTCGGTTTCTGTAACAGTCCATTGTGGCATCTTGGATGGTGTTCTAGCCTAATCGACAGCCATCATTGGGTTGATTTAAGCCCTCTCCACACACACTGTCCAGGCAGAACCCAGTTCTGAAATTGTGCTTGACGCCAGCAACAACTGGGACATTCGGATAGTGGGCCCTCTGATAAAGAACACAAGATCTATCTCACCTTTAATATCGCCCAGCCTAATACGGCTAGATGCCCAGACCAGATCTGTGGTCAGATCGTCCCGCGGGCCCCACGACCATCAAATGCCCAAACAGTCCATCTTTCCCCCTCTCCACACATACAGTCCAAGCAAAACCCAATTCTGAAATTGTGCTTAACGCCAGCAACAACTGGGACATTCGGATAGTGGGTCCTCTGATCAAGAACACAAGATCAATCTCACCTTTAATATCGCCTAGCCTAATACGACTAGATGCCCAGACCAGATCTGTGGTCAAATCGTCCCGCGGGCCCCACGACCATCAAATGCCCAAATAGTCCATCTTTCCCTCATTCACGTCTACATCTGATCAAGTTACTGGATAATGGCCAAGGGTGTCCTCTGCCTATGGGACTAACTGCTCTAGGGTCGCCCGTGGGTCCTCATTTGGATCAACGGATCAGATCCATCATCATATGGCCCACCTGGGGCCTATAATGCAAAACATGGGTATAGTTCTCCACGATTCCAATCACAGATCTGGTTCTATTGTAGGTCGTAGAAAAAGAAGAAAATCGAGCAATCTCATAACTGAAAAAAATCATAATTGAGAAAACCTATTGTGTGGGTAAAACACCGTAATGACGAGATTAAGCGAAGAACACAGTAGTACTTGCTGTCCACCTCGGCCTCTGTAATCACAGCCCAGCAGCTTGGCAGCTCGGTCAAGAGTGCCAGCACGGCAGGGCGGCTCGGCAGCTGCTTGAGTGCCAGCTCAGCACAATGTGCCCAGCGAGGCCAAGCCACTCTTGGTCTCGGAGCAAAACGCTGAAGGCATAGTGGGCCGTCACCTTCCTCCGGGAAGTACGGCGCGCCCTAACAGATAGGAGCATTCATTTATGACGATAGGATTGCTCATTTATGGCGATAAGAAATTAGCTTTATCAGCTCTTAACATTAACTGACTGAAGGCATAGAAAGTTAGGATGGGATGTTCCCTTTTCACCTACCGCAGCATGTCAGGGTAAGGATCGATAGGACCTCACCCCACCTACCCCCACTCACAGAGAGGATGAACGAGGAAGGTCGAAAGACATACATACACGGGGGATCAGCCCCAGGGAGGTACGCAACTCGCAATACTCAACACATCATCTCATTCCCCTCTCCTGCCTCCTCTTGCTTAGTTTTTTGGAGAACTAACTCAGGCATCGGAGTGACTTCGGCTCACAGCAGCCAGGGTCTCTAACCCAAGCCGTTTTCCTTCCCTTTTCAGGTTCTTGGCGTTCGGTATTCCCTGATCTACAAAGTTCATCTCAATCTAAGTGGGTGTCGTGTTTTCACCGCCTACACTTATATTCTAAATTTATTCTAAATTTCCAAGCCCTGACCTTTTGATTGGCATAGTATCACATAGAAAGTATGTAGGATTTGTATGTTTCTGTTTCTGGATTTGGTGGGTTTTGTCTTCTGAATTGAGAGATTGCAAGTGAATTCCCTTTGATTATTTGTTTATCTTGGTTCTGTGAATTGGACACAGACGATTCTGATTCTGACTTTGACCCTTCATGGGCATCTGGGGCAGGCACAATAACGCGATTCATGCTAACAGACTATAAATGGAAGGTCAAGAGATGGGAATTGAATTGTAGATGTGTTACATTCATTGATGAGATGGACGGTCTGGATTGTCTGATTGTACATATGTATGGCTGATTCAACATGCCCAACTGAGGGGACTTTTGTATGTGCTACATACACATGATATCTAGATTTATTGTTGCTGTTATTATTATTATTATTTTGTTAGTTTGTGATATTGAGAATGCGGATCAACTTTTGAAAGGTTAAAGAATTGTGGATTGCTGTTGCTGTGGTATTGTTGGAAGGATTTGTCTTCAAGCACACATAAGTAATTCTAGGGTTCTACCAAAAGAGAAGAGAATGTCTGGATTTTATTTTTTTAGAATACATACACGGTACTTAAGTAGGCTTTCTTTGAAATCCAATGAGATGATTTTCGTTTATACACCCAAATTTTATTTTGTTAAAATGAAAGAATCATTGAACTTAGACTCTAACGATAGGAAAACAAAAAAGAAATTACGTAAAAGAAGATACTTAATAGATATTCAAGGAACGTTGATTTATTGTTATATTGGTTTGGTTGACTTGCTCACTTATAATTTTGACTACCCCAATTAATTTTAGCCTCTTAGTTCCAATATTTGCCATGCATATTGGACCGCCAACACAATTAAACTCACTCTTTCAATGTTGGACAAACTTGAATTTATTCTAAATTTCCAAGCCCTGAGATTACGTTACCATTATTTAGAAAAAATTAGAAGAGTCAACCTTATTCATTCACAACTAACCTAATTTAAATATATTAAAGCTGATGGTTTTGACACCGCTCAATTTTGATTTTGAGTGTTCTAATTTTAATTTTGACTACCCCAATGAATTATGGCCTTACAGTTCCAATATTTGCCATGCATATTCACCATATTAGCACACTGATAAAAAATAAAAATATAGCATTTTAACGTTTTGCACCCACAAGTCACAAGTCACAACCACTTCTTAAAAGTTTCTTCTTAAAACAAGACTCTGCCCACTGCACCATATAAAACATTTCTATAAAAATTTGTTGATTAATAAAATGTCAAAAGTAGTTACAGACAAGGTGGGGGCCACATATTATTATATATGAAAGCTGCTGATTTAGACCATCAGAATTTTAATTTTGATTGTAGGAGTTTCTCTCTCTCCTTGGTTAATGTATTCCAGGCTAAAATCATTGAACATGTAAACCCAGGAAGAAAAACATGGTGACAATTAACTCTTTAGAGTTGTCCAGCCTTACACGTTAGGCAATAGCACCCAGAATTGGAGGACTCACAAATTCACTAATTAATAAAATTATTAAAAGTAATTTGTATCAGTATGTACATTTGGTGGCTCCATGGTCCGTGCAGAGCACGGGGTTTTGCTAGGATAGGGTGGAGATCCATTAGGGAAATGGAGTAGTCAGATTAAATCCAAGTAAGAAATAAAAAAGAATTTACTGAACTATCTTGACATATGGACCGATGCCTAGATTAAACCAATTTCAAATGCAGTTAGGGGTCGATGTAGATAATTCCACGCTAATTCTTTTATTTATTTACTTACTTTTTTCAGATATATTCTACGAAATTATTAGATCTTTTCGGTGACGTGACTGGAACACAAACCCGAGTATATCGAAGGAGCTCTAAAGATTCTCATTGAGGTATTTAATAATTCTGTTTTGGCTGAAATCAAATAATGAAGATTTGTCAAATCTTATGGATCATCAGTGTTCGGGCATCTTATCATATGCTGAAGCATAAAGGAGTTATATTACATGTTTTTCAACAAGTTTGGTTGCTAGATGTTGTCCAATTTCAACCACATCTTATTAGTATTTTTTAAAGCAAATTATGAAGAATTGTCACATCTTATGGATCATGATGTGTCTTTGGTTTTTTTCAACATGTTTTTTCTTTTTTCAAATTGAGGTATTTAGTACTTTGTATGTCTTCATTTTGAATTACATGTTAGCATCACCAAAGAATAACAACCAGCCTGAATAGAGTAAGAAGAAATAAACAACCAAAATGAAATAACTATTGTTCATAAACTAAAAATGACAGGATGTAATGCCTTTCCAACTTAAACAACTGTAGGAATATGGTACTAGGTATAATTGCAAGCCTGTGATGAATTAGAGACCCGAGCTTACTATTAGGCCAAGTAATTTATTTTTTGGAATTCTTTATTTAATAATTTTTTCATTTTAAAGAAGACCACATTTTATTGGGCTATCTTCAAACAGAAGCTTCGTAGGGAAAAAATTTAAAAAAAAAAAATATTTTCACATATGGACTAGGGCCTGGATTAAACAAATTCTAAATGCAGTTAGAGGTTTAGGCAGATAATTCCGGGTTAATTTCTTCTTTTTTTTACTGACTTTTATTCAAATATAATCTACAGTATTAGCATTTGGTTATTTTCATTATATAAGTGATGTTATCAAGCCTTTCTTATTGTGGTATGTAACTCATTCACACTATTATCCGAGTATAATTTATATGTTTGTCGTACATCTATAACATCAAATCTGTTGCATTGGGTCCCTGTAGAGCAAGGGGTTTCATAAGTTTACTGGCTAGATAAAAGAAAAGAGAAATAATTTTTTAAAAAAAGGACTTTTCACTGAAAATGAACATAAAAAAGAATATAAGGACCATATGCAAGTTAAACAAATAAAAAAAAAAGGGAAAACAAGATAAACGGAGAAAAACCCAAATTAGGTCAAACCCAAAAAAGAATAATAAAAAAATAATATATTACACAATATTGTCAAAATGAACCTTAATGGAAGTATATGTAGGTGAAACACGCTCTTACAAAAAGGGCAATGATATAAAATAACTAAAAACTTTTTGATAAATTAAAAAAATTACCCAAATACACAAATACTGTCATTAACTTAACCGGCATAATTATTTTGTTTGGTATTGTCTGTGTTATAATTTGTACATATTTTGGATTTCTAGAGATTAACTTAACCATTTCAAATGATGAATTCGGTGCCTTTTAATTTATATAATTAATACGAATGTGTATAGTGTGGACCCCGTGTTATTTAAATTACATTTACTTGATTTATTCTGTTGTTTTATTGTGAATATATCTTTTATTTTATTTTTCTTACAAGTGCCCTGGCTTCATCAAACACTATTTACACCTCACGTAAAGAATAAAACATTTGAAAAAACACATAAAGATCAAATTAGCAATAAAAAAAAGGACTCTACAGTTTACTACTTATTAAATTTAATAAAAATAATTTGTACAAGTCTATGCATTTGGTGTCTCTGTGATCCGTGCATAGCACAGGGTTTTGCGTGTGTGTGTGTATATATATATATATATGAATGTGTTATGCCTTCGATTAACCAAAGGCCTCCAAAACAAAGATTCTGATTTTTTAAGATATATGAGAATAGCTGTCATCACCTCTCAACTCTCCTCTCTCTCCATTCTACTCTCTCTCTCCATTCTACTCTCTCTCTCTTCACTTTCGTCTCTCTCCACTGCCCTCTTTGGAACTACTCTCTCTAACTGACTTTGGAACTGCTCTCTCCAATCTCCTAATCCAAATATACTTAATATGAAAAAAAAATTAAAACACTAATCAACGAGTTAGTATCTCTCTCACAACTTCATTTCTCTTTCATTCATCTGGATTCTGTTTCACCCATCAACAACATCAGATTTGTGCCCTGATCAAGAGTGGCCCACCACCGATCATCCTGGTTCCTTCTTCGGCTGCGCAGTTGATGATCGACAGGCTTTCTAGAAGATTTTGACAATTTTCTGAGAATTTATAATCATCATCTGAGGTAGGTTTTCCCTACTTTTGCATCTGACTACTTTGGCCATTTTTTACCAAACTGTTTTCATCACGGATTTTTGTGGATTATCCAATTCCCTCCAAGTTTGGACTGCTGGTTGTAGTTTTCATTACTCATAAACAGATCTGTATGGCCATCTTATAGAAAAAGGATATTGATTACATATAAACAGGGCAACATTGTAGATTTCCTGCCTAAATTATATGTACAGAAGTAGTCACTAAATTTGCTTCAAAGTTGAATGTTACAGATCTATTCAATTTTTGTGTTGATGTTCGAATGAGTTAATTCTTTTTTTTTTTCTCTCTCTCATTTAATGTGTTTTTTTCTTTTGGAAATTCTTTGCTGATTGGAAAATGGCAAACATTCCACAGTTGGTGACTTTTTCAATGGTTTGGTAAATGTTAAAAACCACCATGAACAAGTTTGGAGATGTAGCCTATGTTATGTACCATGTAACCCAGCATTCAAATAACAAAAATTCTGCACCTTCAAACCCATTTGATAAAAACTGCATTACTATCAAGGGTAGCTAATATAAACTCGGCAGGGATCAGCTCGGGTTGGGTTGGAGGGAAAATGGGTTTTTACTATTGAGATTTGGGAGATGGGTTTTCACTTAACAGGAGGAATCATGGGAGAGATGGAATCAGGGAAGCAACGATTTTCCACAAGGGGGGTCTTTTGGAAGACCATGGCTGAAAAGACTAGAAAGGGCTTTAGGGGTTGGGCATTATTTGGGTTAGGTCTGGGTCCTGCGTTTCAGTACTTGGGCTGGGGTTGGTTCTACATTTTGGGCCCAGTTAAGTATTATGAAGCATGAAGCTCGGCCCGGCCCGGCCTGAACAAGTAGTGCATGTAGTTTTGTTATTGATTTGCCCAAACAAGTGAAACAAGGCCGGCCGGTCCTTCCCCGAATGACAAACTGGGTGGACTCAGGCCAGTCATGTTTGAGGCAGACCAGGCTTGGGAGGTCACTTAAGGCCCATACAGGAGTAGGCCGGATACAGGCCTGTTTCTCTAAAGTAAGCTGGGCCCATCCCAGGATGAAACAGAATTTCCTTTCGAGAGGTGGCACTCCACTTCACAAATGTGCCATTCATCCCCCTGTACTATCAATAATAGCCTTAATTTTCCACAATCAGCATTAATTATATTAATGATACATAATGTGAATCAATAATGTCAACTGCACTGCATCAATCCAACTTCAAAATAATAGCCTTAATTTTCCAGAGAATATGCCTTTTTCAAGTAAATTTTCGCATACAGGGTACTGTAGTATATTAAAATAAATGATTCAGTCATAATGGAATAATGAAAGAGGGGCAATTTACTAGATTAGTAAAAAACTCTAACACAATTAATCACATCTACATGTAATTAGATAATTTGGTCACTGTAACATCTTATCATCTAATTAAATTGTTGATTTGATATGCATGTATATATCGTTGTACTAAGGTGAATTAGTTGAGAGAATTTGGTCTTTTACTTTGGTCTCATCTAGGCATGGAGATGAAACACTTTGGTCCTTTGCTACAAGAGCATTGTTTGATTTTGATTATATGATTTAAGGTAATCAAAGGGTCTATAATATTCAAATTATACCCATTTAAGGTTAGTGGAATGGGTTAGGATAGAGTTATGATCTATTTTTCCTAAAGTGTACGGGTTTAGATCGACAATGAATATAATTTGCATAGAATAATTATATTGTTAATTACCACCCTGAACCAAACAGAGAGTGACTACAAATAAAATAATTAAACCAAATTAGATTGCATAGAATAATTAGTAAATGATGTGGTATGATAATAATTATAATTTGCATAGAATAATTTATATCAATAGTTATAATCTATTTAAATTTTTTAATTTGTAGTATGAACTTATCTGATTAAATTATGTACATCAGTTTACTTAAATTTGCCTGATTTGAGTAAAAGATGACAGACGTTTTCAATCATCTTAAATTATTTCCTCAGTTTTTTTTAAAAAAAATTCAATTCCCGGTTGGGCCAAAAGTGAGAAGAAAATGTGGAAGGGGCTAGGATAGGGTTAGGATATCTTTTCCCAAAATTCTACGGGTTATGATCGACAATGAGTATAATTTGCATATAATAATTATATTGCTAATTACTATCATGAATCAAAAGGTAAGGGACTACAAATAAAATAATTAAACCTACTTAGTTTGCATAGAATATTTATAAAATGATGTATTCTAGTAATAATTAAAATTTGCATAGAATAATTTATACGAAGAGTTATAAACCCTTTAATTTTGGTAATTTGGAGTATGACAGTATATGATTAAATTATGTACATCAGTCTACTTAAATTTGCCCGATTTGAGTAAAAGATGACAAACATTTTCAATCATCTTACATTATTTTCTCGGTTTTTTTAAAAAAAATTCAATTCCCTGTTGGGCCAAAAGTGAGAAGAAAACATGGAATGGTTTAGGATCTATTTTCCCAAAATTATACGGGTTAGGATCGAGAATGAGTATAATTTGCATAAAATAATTATATTGTTAATTACTACCCTGAATCAAAGGGTAAGGGACTACAAATAAAATAATTAAACCAGCTTATTTTGCATAGAATAATTATAAAATGAAGTATTCTAATAATAATTATAATTTGCATATAATAATTTATATGAAGAGTTAAAAAACCTTTACTTTTGGTAATTTGTAGTATGACAGTATTTGACTAAATTATGTACATCAGTTTACTTAAATTTGCTCGATTTGAGTAAAAGAGGACACACGTTTTCAATCTTCTTACATTATTTCCTCAATTTTTTTAAAAAAGTATTCAATTAAGTATATCTGGCCATTTAAAGGTATTATCTTATGACCTTTTTCCTCATTTTTAATAATTTCCAAATTATATTTTATGGGTTTCTATATGAAGATTTGTCACATCTTATGGATCATGCGTCTTTGGAAATCTTTTCATATGTTGAAGCATGAATGAGTTATATTACATATTTCTTCAACACGTTATGGTTGCTAGATGTTTATATCTTTTTGGTTGTTTTTATGATTCTTCTTTCCTTAATGACTCGCAGGTTGCAGCGCTTAACTTGATAAAGAAAAAGTATATTGATGAAGCTCTAAGGATTCTCACTGAGGTTTTTAATAATTATGTGTTGGCTGAAATCAAATTATGAATATTTGTCACGTCTTATGGATCATGTCTCTTTGGGCAAATTATCATACGTTGAAGCATAAACGAGTTATATTACATATTTCTTCAATAAGTTTGGGTTGCTAGATGTTGTTCAATTTCAACTACATCTTATTGGTATTTTTGAAATCAAATTATGAAGATTTGTCACATCTTATGGATAATAATGTCTCTTTGTTTTTTTTTTTGTTTTTTTTCAACATGTTTTTTCTGTTTCACAATGAGGTATTTAGTTCTTTATATGTGTTGATGTTGAATTATATGTTAGCATTACCAAAGAATAACTACCAGCCTAAAAAGAGTAAAAAGAAAGCAACAGTCAAAATTAAATAATTATTGTGAATGAACTAAGAATCACATAGGATTTAAGGGTTTTGCCAACTTAAACAATTAAGGAATAGGGTACTACGTCTAACTGCAAGCCTGTGATGAATTAAAGACCCAAGCATGATATTAGGCCCAGTAATTTAATTTTTAAAATTATTTATTTAATAAATTTTTATTTTAGAAAAGACCACATTTTATTAAGCTATCTTCAAACAGAAACTTCGCTCGGGAAAAAAAATTTAAAGAACTATCTTCACATATGGACCAAGGCCTAGATTAAACAAATTTAAAATGCAGATAGGGGTTCAGGTAGATAATGCCGCATTAATTTTTTTTAAACTGACTTTTTTTCAGATATATTATACAGTATTAGCATGTGGTTATTATCATTATATAAGTGATGTTATCAAGCCTTCTTTATTGTAGTATGTAACTCATTGATACTATTATCCAATTATAATTTACATGTTTGTCGTACATTTTGAAGTACGAATCTGTAGCATTGGGTCCCTGTATAGCAAGGGGTTTCATAAGTTTAATGACTCGATTAAAAAAAAAACATAGAATATTCACCGAAAAGGAACATAAAAAAAAAAAGGGACCAAATCCAAGATAAACAAATAAAAAAAAAAAAAAAGGAAAACAATGAGGGAATTAGGAGAAATGTTGGAAGAGATCAAGTTCAACCTTACAACAATTAAGGCTTTAGAAGATTTTGAGGATGGACTGAAAAACAACAACAATATATGAAAGTCGATCTCCATATTCCAGGTAAAAAGGTCATTTTATGATGACTACAGAGATAGTTTCAATGTATTATTTAACATAAAAATAATACTATATTAATTATAAAAAAGTTTTTATATGCCTACGAGTCAATCGCAAAGCACTTGAAGGATGGAGTTTCAAATACATAGGCTTGCACATTTTGTTTGATATTATCTGTTTTATAATTTGTACATATTTTGGATCTGTAGAGGTTATTGTAATTCGTTTCAAAAGTTGAATTCCGTTTCTTTTAATTTGTATAACTCATACAATTGTGTGTATTGTGAACCACGTGTTATTCAAATTAAATTTACTTGCTTTACTCTGTTGTTTTATTATGATTATGTCTTTTATTCATTACTTTTTACACGTACTCGGGCTTCATCAAACTCCATTTACACCTCACATAAATAATAAAAATTCTGAAAAAAATACATAAAGATCAAATTACAAACAAAAAGGACTCAAAAGTTTACTAATTAATAAATTTAATAAAAACAATTCATATTAGTATGTGCATTTGATGGTTTTGTGGTTCGTGCATAGCATGGAGTTTTGCTAGTGTTGTACATATTACAATGTTCGTTTGGACGCCCACCATTTTCATATCATGACACATGCAATTCATTTTGCCACTTAATTATTTTTACTCGATGTGTGGTAGGGGGTGAAAAGAAAAGGAGCAAAAATGGATCCATTTCAGTCTTTATTTTGGGACCCCAAAACTTTTCTGGAGTTCCTTTTTCTTTTCTTGTTTCTCTCACCATTTTCATATCATTACACGTGCAATTCATTTTACCATTTTGTTTTACTAGATGTGTGGTAGGATTTACGCTTCCCCCATCTAGCCACCTTTGTGGACATTAGAAAATGTTACGAGTATTATATTATATATGCGAATGGTTTTCACTCCTTGGAGGTGCAACAACGTGTGTGAAAACGACCTCATCATTGCACGCCAAAATTTTCACTTGTGGATCATTTACGTGTATTATAAATGGGTGCAACAAAACCACCCCTTATCAATAGGAACTCCTAAAGATCCGTACGAGAACCAAAGTAAACATGACCAATACATAGAGAGGGAATAGCATAGCATGGCTCTATTCAATAGGCAATGAGGCCCCACTATAGACTGTAGAGACAGGGACCACCCCTGTATTCCATATCGCCCCTCTTGTGATATCCATATTAGTTCTTCATATTCCAGAATATACCCTTTCATAAAAAAAAAACTCTATCCATGCAATTTATGAGGTTTTCCCGTTGGACATATGGCCATTCATTGTTCATGTCTGGGAAAAAAATGCAGAGAATTGAGAAAGAAAATGGCATACAACATTACAAATTACAAGAACCATCTCATGGCAATTTTAAAGTTGTAAAAACCAAAACCAATGCACTGAAAGATCATCCGCTGCAGTAAGACAAAAGTTCATGGTCCCAGCTGTAATTCACTGCACATTGATAGATCTGTAGCGACGAGCAACAATCACTTCACTGCTTGGCAATAAACCCTCATTCTAGAATAAAATGATACAGATGAGGTGTCTGTAGATGTACCACAATTAGTATAGACCAATTAGAAGCCAAGACTTGAATTCTCATGCAAATAGAAATGCATGAATGTTTGTCATGCCATCGTCCTTAACCAGCGCAGCAGTCGAAGATGGGCAGCATCCAATATTGGAAACTTTTCTTCTAGGCCTGAATAAATAATAAAAAATCAGAAGAAAATCTAATCCATCCTATTGATAACACCCATTTTATCATTTAAAGATGCACTAGGTAAAAGCACTGGCTAATTGACTCAGAACTGACAGTCTTCTTGTTCTGTCCAATGTGCAAGTCTAAACACCAATTTTATAAAAACAGCATAAAATCAATATCCATATTTACAAATATCAGAGTTCTTCAAAGACTCATCAAGCCCAACATGTCAGACAAAACACTAAAGTCATCACTATTAACAAATCAGTATGCTTTAAGTTTTAAAATCTGCTTACCAATATCAGCAGCCACACGGTGAGCACACATTACTCCTGAAAAGGCCACGGCAATAACTCCTTGCCCAGGAAAACAGCTATCCCCAACACAGTAAAGCCCATCTATAGCCTGTAAATCTCAGTATATAACAGGAGGTTAGTCCAACAGGGTGCGAAGGGTATAGAAACCATGATAATCACTCAGCAGTCATCTTTCGCCTTACCGTTGTGTTGAATGGCATCCCTAAGAGGCCTTTCGGAATTTGGCGTGGCATTGGTCCATAGGTACCACTATCACGAGCAAGGAACCGCCTGTTTGTCTTGGGTGTGCCAACCTACAACGATAGAGATATTATAAAATGAGAACAGACCATCAAATTAAGGATTAGAACAACTTACCCAGATTAGAGACAATAATGGGAGCTGGGAAGTTAAAACTAATACACCATTCAGTCCTCGATTATTGTGACATTCAACATAACCAAACGACATGCCTAAATAATAGTGCCTTTTTTCAGAGACAGATTAAATCATAGCAACCATCGAGAAGAATTTTCAACTTCGAAGAGTTGAATTTATTCAAAAATTCCGTCGTGACAGTTTGTTAACATTGCATTTATTTCCCTACTTCGTAAAGTTTGTCCATTTGACGAATGGTCTTGAGGCAAACAAAAAATCACCAAATTGAAATTCTATCCTCATTTAAACTCATGCAGGCCCTGATATCAAAGAGCCCCTTCACCAAGTCAATGTACCTCGATGCATGCATGCGTGAAATGGCCTCCTTTCTTGGATGAAATATATAAATGGACGCACTTGGAGATTCTTTTATCATTTTCAAGAATCAAGTCTCTTTCTTCCTCTGTCCAAATTACTTTTTTAGCATGTCAGTAGTACTGCTGATGGGTGGTGGATTGTTTGGAAAAGCCAGAGATGGACAAGCCTATCCCCTTCAGTGCTGCAATTTATTTATTTGTTGTCTTTAGTATAATGCTTTTATACCTTCACTCGTGCTCTTGTTCTATGATCATTTTATTTTGAGTTGTATTCTCATCCCAGTTTTTCAATAAAATTTCCCTGTTACCTTTCAAAAAACAAACAAACAAATTTGGAAGGACCCCACAAAAAATCAACTGGAGTTTTGGCTAGATATAAAGAAGCTTACAGAGGGAGTTCTTCCATCGAAAAAAGAAAAAAGAAAAAAAAAATCAGAAAAACAGAAGAAGACAGCCTTCAGCAAGTCAAAAAAACCTTCCACTGCTTTCCCAAAAGCAGTAGGCCAAAATGATAGATAACCCCACCTTAAACTAAACCTGCAGCAGACATGTCCTAGAAGTTTTAATCAAGTGACCTACTTAGAACCAGAAGGCCACATTCAGCGATCATGCTGGTGTATCTTGGAACTCAAAAATGATGATCATAACCACTTCAATCATTACACTGATGACCATGTATCCATATTTACAAGGGAATTATTGTAGTGTACCTCTTTGAAAACTATGGATTTTTTCAGCCCTGGAAAAAGTTTATTTTCTAATCTGCTAATTATCTCATCTGCCACAAGCTCTTTCTTTGCTTCATAGTCTTTTTGAGAGATGCCCTGTTCCAACGAAAATACAAAATGTGTAAATGTGAACACTATCTATCTTTCCCAAAAAGTGATTCCAGTAGAATATTTATAAACTACAATAAGAACAATAGTCCTCAGTTATTTCTTGTACAATTCATAAAAGCACAAGCCACTGTTTAAATGTAATCTTTTTTTAGTAAATAGTAAAATGTAATCTTGTTAAGAGAAAATTCCACCTTCCAGTCATCAATTCCAGATGTTGTAAATATGTGGAGGATGTGGTGTCCCTCTGGAGCCAAAGACGAATCAAGAACAGTTGGGATACTCAAAAAAATGCTTCCATACGGCTTCTCTAATCTGTTCCAGTCATCCTGCATAAATCGCGAGTATGCAAGGAAGGTAAGTACCACAGCGATGGACATTTACTGCACATAGCTGGTAGTTGCTTCCCGATGATCAAAACCAACCATGCAGAGAGGATAACGCAGGTACCTCAAGAACAAAGTGATGGCAATCTGTGTCTAGAGGCAACACGTCTGCATTAACCCCCATGTGAATGGAAAGAAAAGATGGTGCCTTGACATATATTTTCTGGAAATTTTCCTCTTCTTTTGGAAGCTCTTGTGCTTTTAGAAGCTTTCCTGAAATATATTGGAACCCAGCTAAAAAAACCATATAACACGATCAAAGAAAGCATCAAAGGCCCAGCAATCACTAAGTAGACATCCTGGAATGATACAATGTTCGTTTTTAGTTGTATATTATCCAGCACTCTCATCGCCAGTTCTTTAGTCGGCCATGAACTAACAAGTGATCCAAAGGGATGCATGAACAATAATTCCAAGCTCATGAACATTTAAAAGTTTTAAACCCAAAATAAGTAATTAATAAGTAGATTGTACGAATTTAAATTCAAAAGTTGACTCGTGCCAACTACTTTTTTTTTTAACTACTGGCAACTACTGCTGGAGCTTTTCTGAATCAATAAAACTTTTTATTAAATCCACCTGTACGAAGGAGGCTTTTCATAGGGATTTTTATGGGGCGCACTAGCCAAAGCTTATCCAAACTCACTCATTTAGTTATTGAGCCTAACATATAGGTGTAAATCCAGCCCACAGGCCTGAAAGTAAAAGACCAGGCAAAACCCAACTGCAAAATTTGAGTCTGCTCATGTTTAATATTTCAGGCAAAGTTGGGCCAAGTCAGGCCTTCAAATCGGAAGATGATCTCCTGTGAGCAATGGGATGCGGGAAAATAGATTGGTGCCTTCATCACAGGCCCATCCAAGAAATTCAAGGGGAGGGGTCCTGCCTCACAGAGGGTCGGGATGGGAGCTCCCACATCCGGTTGCTCATAGGGGAGAATTCTCCATTTAAAAAAAAAAATAAGTACCAACTCCCAGGCCTAGCCTGTTTAGAAAATGTGCCACAGAAAAGGTCCAGCCAAAGCCCATGGATTTAAATAAAACAGCCCAAATTCAGGCCATTGTAGGCTGAGCTCAAGCTGGCCCACCATTGTTGGTCTTCACTCATCCTGGCAATGGATCCAAAATTACCAACATGGCTAGCACCAAAGCACCCTTACTGCAGTTCACAAATGTTAGATACATCTGGGAAAACCTATGTCAAGTTGGAAGGTGGTCATTATTGCAACCACGAGGTTGTAGGTTTGAATCATTTTATCTATCTGGCAGGAAAAAAAATATCGGATGGAACTGAAATGATGACTAGTTATGGATGAGACTGGCATTTCATAAGATAAGGTTTGCAAAGCAGTGAAAACCATGACTTTCGTATTAATATTCAATCAAGTCCATGCATATCATATATTCTGTATTAAGTCATAATAATTAGGCTTAAAATTCACTGCCTGATGCAGGACAGACGGCCCAGAACATGGCTGAGCCTAATCCAATCCATTGGTCCTCAGGCCCACTAGGACCACAGCCCTCCTGGACCCAAGACCGATGTAAGTAAGGCCCAAGGGGCAGGTCCTCAACACCCTTGGTGTGAGCTGGCCCTGTACACCTGTGGCCCCATGGTTTTAAATGCAGAATGGTAACACGTGTAATTGGACAATGTGGGGTCCACATGGTCTAATGTTTCTCTACCTTTCTAAATTCTTATAAGGGCCTGTTTGTTTGTAGGGAATCGTAGAATGAAATAAAATTGAGTGTCAAATCAAGATAAAAATAAAGTGGAGGGAATCGGAGGGAAAAGCACTTTTTTTTATCTATTAAAGTACCTTTTGTCACTTTGTGCTTTTCAAGAGTACCTTTTTTGTCATAGTACCATTTTTTTAATTTTGTGATTTTCCCTCCGACTCCCTCTACTTTCATTTTATCTTAATTTGACACTCAATTTTATTTCATTCTACTCCTCCGTATGACTGATTTAGGAAATCACTAAGTCTAAAAAATCTTATTTTAAGGTCAAGTTTAGCAAGAAGCATGCATTGTAATTAGCAGCAAATAGAAAAGTTTAAGGAGTTCATTCGGGGATTGCCACTTGGATTGGATGACCAACCAACTCCTATAAATATATATTATTATATCCTTTTCTTTCTACAAATTAATACATTTAATTTAATAAAATTCCAAAGTTCCTTTGTTTTTTTTGTGGACATGATGTGTCTTTATGCTTGATCTTGGGTGCTGAATCCTATTATCTCTTACAAGCTTAGGCTTGGGATATGACCCGTGGTTATGAATCCAATATCCTCCTGCATCTCTACCCCTTGCGCCCCAACCCCAAAGCTTTGCTACAATAATATCAAGATTTAGACAATCTAGTGATACACCACCAAAGAATAAGCAGCATGCAAGCACTGAAAACAATGAATATAATCTCTTTCTTTTTTTCACATTAATAAGTTGCAACCTCCATTTTTCCTAGTTCTCGCATCAGTGAGTGGTTGGGTAACCAATACAGGTAAATGCAAATTTTATGATCTTTTAGCTGGCTTGACAATTTATACAGGCATGCACGCTTGGTTCGGATAAGAAACCTACAAAATCTAAGAATATAACATCCAAATCCATGTCAAATATAGATTTATTTTAATAATAGATAAGAGTGCCCATAAAAAAGATGGCATGCGAGAACAAAAGATATGAAGAAAGGTCTGAAAGCACATGCTGCTGCCATCTGGACAAGTACGTACCAAAAGTGTCCCATCTAGTTGCATTTGATATTATGGTTTTGGAGAAATACTCCCTTCCATCAGAAAGTCTTACTCCCACCTGGAAATATCAAACAGTTAAAATATAGCATGAGCATTAGCATAAAACAAACTTAACTTGTTTCCCATCTACTAACATCAGCATTATTAAACTGGGACCAACACTCACAGCCTTTCCATGCTCGAGTATGATACTAGTCACATTTGCCTTGTAAAGAATTTCACTGCCCTTATCAACTAAGCCTTTTGCCAAAGCCTTCGCGATTCCACCAACACCGCCAACAGGGTAGTTGATCCCTCCAAAATGACGGTCACATAGAACCTAGTGCCAACAATATATCATATGAGACGATGAGGGAATAACAAATAAAAGATAGGCTCGAAGCTAATGAAAGTGTAACAATCAAGAGAACGCCATGAGAAAATTTTACCATGCTTGCATTGATCATTGGTGTCTGCAAAGCGTTGACTGTGCTCACTATAAAACACTGCAGATACACAATGACTTCAATTTTGTTACTTAGGTCCCTCAGGCGACCTGGTTCCAGAAGCAATAGACAAAATCACGAGTACTAAACAAAGTAAAGTTTTCAATATGTACATCATGTCAGCAAAAAAAAAAAAAAAATGTCCCACACCTCTGCATCTATGAAAGACAACAACTGAGGATCCTGTATGTACTTCCGCGCTATGGCTCCTGCATTCTGGGGCAAATAATATGCTGCAAGAGAATTCCATTTTAATGAAAATTACTTTCAGGAATGGTAAAAGCTGATGCCAGCATTGAGGGGAGTTCTTTCCAGAATTTCAATATAAAGGACATGTTCTCAACTACATGTCGCATAGATAAGATGCAAATTATTGAAACTTGCTATCAATTACCAAGAGTCAAGCACTCCAAAGGCTTCTTAAAGAATTGCCCAAAAAGGTAGATTGGCTCCTCAAGTGACTTTAGCTCCAAAGAATTCAATGCATTGAAGACCTATGCATGTAAGCAATTACTGTCAATAAAGGGAGACAGGCATGATTTGAAATATCAGACATGTATCAGTTTTGGGCCTGGGAAGTGGCAAAAAATCAGTGTGGGCTGGCCAACACATATAACCTTCGGACCCCACTAATACAGCTGTTTATACCAGAATTTCAAACCATAGTTACAAGTAAAAGGCTAAAGGAGCACAGAGGGTTGCTGTAAATAATTATCTTTAACAGACCTTCCAACACTCGCCATAAAACTTGAGGATTCCTCCCTTTTCATGAGGGAATTTCTTGATAAGTTCCTTGATAAAATCATCATATTCTCTGTGCACACGAACTGAGAGATCATTTGGTAGATGGAAATGGACAGTGGTTGGATCAGGTATAACCTGCATCTTACATCCAACTGCTTCCAATGCTTGTGTTATTAAGTTTAGGTTACCCTGCTCACCAAAATATGGAAGAAAACTTGTTAGAAAAAAAATTAATGCAAAAGGTTATATAGAAGGATTGTTACAATCTCATCATTTTGTTACTGGGAACAGTTGTAATGCCAAAAAAAAAATGTCTAGGCCATTCCATTAGAAAGTGACAGAAACAATGGGGGGCAAAATGTTAATGCGGATCAAATCCAAGAACAATTGCTCTCCTTCACTAACATCATTGGAGACGTCAAGAGCCCATAGCACAGTTGGAAGGTGCTTGTGCCACAATCTCAAGGTTGTGGGTTCAAGTCATTTTATCTACTAAAAAAAGTATTGAAGACTTAACAATTTTTTCCTGTTTTTCTTTATATCTAATTTTTCTTTTTTCTTGTTTTAGTGATCATTAACAGAGTGCTCATGAAAAGACAGCAGCACCAAAAAGAAAAGCTATTTTATGACCTGATGCGTCAAGGAATGCCACGAAGAATTTTATGGTTCAAGCAGGGCTAGAAAATTATACAGCCATTTCAAAAATAAATAAATAAATAATGCTGCTGAAATAGGAATAGAATTCCATTATTTTTGTTGTTTGACATAAAAGGTAATAAAAATCTGCCAAGCTCCGGTCCTATTTCTTACGGCCTCTCAAACTTTGTAACCAAATTATAATTTCAAAACACACTAGTTTCGAAACTCATTGACTCATGCTATTTGATAGAGAGTAAAGTTTGACATCCATGCATGTAGTGAGCATTTCGAATTCATTCATTTGAAAAGGTAGGTTAAATCATCAGAAATGTAGACAAATCTTTACTGAATGTGAATGTGGCATACTTCTAATCGAATATGAATGTATGTATATACTCCCTATTTGTCTCTCAATTGACAAAAAGACAGAACAAGTGTATTCAGGTGAATAAGCAAGGAAGCAGTAGTTCTCAGGAAAGGTAGCATTCATAGTCATGAGAAAAAAAAATCCAACTGGACTGTGTACTCTAGTCAAATCCCCATTTATTTGATCAAGCATGTGATAACACTATCCATGGTTAAATTCTAAACTTCAAACTAAATTGAATGCCATGTACAGTACCAAATCTAAAACAAACTAGTTCGTACCCAATTACCATCTGATTATGAATTCAACTGATGATTGATCAAAAGCTCACTTTTTTCTCAAACCTCAGTCATGAAACAATAAGGAAAACCCCAAAAACCATCACAATTCAACAAAATGAGTAAGAAAAAAAGGATCAACAAATGAGTACGAAAAAAAGGATCCAAATCCGACCTTATCGCTGAACCCGAACATCACAGACGATCCAACATCAAAAGTAAACCCATCTCTCTGGTAATACCCCGAGCTCCCTCCAGGAATCACATACTTCTCCAGCACCAAAACCCTAGCCCCTTTCGCCGCCAGCTGCGTCCCCGCAACCAGCCCTCCGATCCCTGATCCGATGACGATCGCATCGTAGCCGTCCACATTGCCTTCTCCGACCGCCGGCCTCTCCAGCACTGCCTCGGAAGTCGGGGCAAAAGCCCTCCCAAAACCCAATCCGCCGCTCCTCAGCCGACCAAAACCCCCCTTGTATTCTAGGGTTTTGGAGGGATCGAGAGGAGGGATTCTTGGAAACCCTAGCTCCCGAGTTTGGCATCCGAAGCCGTTGATTTGTAGGGTTTTGGGAGGGGGAGGAGAGAGAGGGAGGCCTAATTGGAGCATGGCTGAGGAAATTGCATTTGGTTGATTCAAAGGAGGTTAGGGTTTTAAGTAAATGGTCCGATGCTATTTTTATATAATTAGGTTGAAATGAGATGAGTGGAGAGTGATGAGGATTCCTCTTCGTCATATCCGGTGATGCGGGAAGAAGAAAGGGACAAAATGGGGAAAATGAAACGGCCGGGGTCTTTCTACAAATCCAGGCCGTTTGGACGACGAGTCAAATGAAGAAACGGGTAATTTGCATTTTTTTTTTCTTTTTTCTGAAAAGGAGTTTTAGTTCACCAAAATAATTAAAGGCAAAATTACAAGATGGGGCTTTAAGATTTTGGCAGATTTTAAAAAATGACAAAACTAAAGTCGCATTTCTAAATGAGCCTTAAGTTTTCCATATAAGTTTCAAACAAGGACATCCAGCCAATTTGGATGCTTCGGGCCAATTTTCCGCTTTTTTTTCTTAAACCCAAAAATGCCCTTATAATCACCACACCTTCTCTCTTTCTCTCTCTTTTCTCCTGCTCTTCCTCACAACAACAACCGCCACCACGTTCTCCAGTTAGATATCACCCTCCCCGATTCTTCATTCATCTCACAATCACCACCACCTTCTCCATCTCACAATCAGGATTCCACCTTGTAATTTTCCCATAATATTATCTTTCCTTTCTATGTAAGGTGAAATTGTCATTTACCGGCTTGGTGCCTCTTTTTATTCTTAGCTTTCAACGGTCGTTGGTTGGATTATTAGAAATGCTGACATCTCTTCTTCTCACTCCTTTCCTAACTGCTGTAGGTAGTGATGAGTTCACAAAAGATACACTTTTATAGCATTATTTTATGAGTTTTCAAAGATAAAAGAACTCAAAACACTATTTTTAGCATAAAAATCATAAAGTTCCTCCCTATCATCTTTGCTCATATCTTTCCATTATAGATGGTCATTTGTATGTATTTATATGAGTTCAAATGGCTTCCATACTCTCAGTTATATTAATTTCTCTTTGAATGTGGTAATTGAAGATTAATTTGAAGATTAAAGTTAAGATTCAAGAATTAAAGAGAGTTAGGATAAGTTTGGAAGGCAATTGGATGAAGAATTGATAAAGTTAAGCTAATAATAAGAAAAAGCATGATAGACCTGGATTGGTATTTTGACTATATCTTTTTACTCGAGTGTCCGATTGAGGTGATCTCAGAAGCATTGGAAAGCTTGTTTAAAGATCTACAAATCATATTTCACAACATTTTTCCCAATTCGGACGTTTCAGGGGTCAAAATCATACATCAATCCAGATACTGTTTTCTAACACCAGAATCACATACATATGTTCATATTTCCATTCTTGTGAAGTCCCACATTGGAAAGAAACCAAAAGAGAGCAATGCAAATGTTTCTATATAAGGAAGGGAGCTATAGGCATTAGAGACACAAGCAATGAGAGCCTCCTCCTCTTTACTTAAGCTATTCATGTAATTGAGAGCAAATTGTAGAGAGAAAGTGAGGAAAGCCTTGTAAAATTAAAGATTTGGAATAAAATTGAAAGCTTCTTCTCCAATGGGTGGCTAATTCCTTTGATTGGATTTTCTAGGTGAAGCTAAGTTGATCCTATTCCTTTTGCTTATGCTCTTTCTTTTAAATTCCCTTGTTTATGTGCTTAATATGTTAGAGTATATTTTTCTTCATTACATTGTGCAACCTTCCATGCTTAGTTTCTTTATTAGCATTCTTTTTACTATCTATGCTTAGGTTTGATAAATCATGCTTAGAAGTTAATATCTTTTAATGGTTTATGCTTACTTTTGATAGATAGTCATTAGGAATCTTTTCTTTTATAAAGGGAAGAAAATCTTGGCTATTAGATTGTTAATTTCTATTTTAGAGCTTTAATGTTATATTTTTCAAATCTAAGCATTGATTTGTAATTAGATTTGAGTTTGTTTTTTTTTTTTTTTTTTGTGAAAAGAGAAGAGCATTAATGTTGGATTAGTGTCACTTAGTGGATTCTAGATGATTCAATCATCCATTAGTATTACTTGTTTCTTGTTTTACTTACTTTAGTTTGATTCTATTCACATTCTCACACACTTATTCACTTATTTTAATTCTCACAATCCATTTCTCAATTTACACCATAAATTCCATCTTTTATTTTAAAATACTTTAGCACATTTCTTTATCTCCATCTACTTATTTTCCTTATTTCACTTGTTATTTTCTTATTAACCTTGTTATTTTTTTTCTGTCATTAACTTTGTTACTAATATTGCCCTTGATTTGTTCTCATTTTTTTTAGTAACTTCTCTTTGTTATCTAGTTCTAATTTTATTTTAGTTTGCATTTTTTATTTTCCTTGTTAGTATCTAGTTTCTTGTTTCCATTGTTATTTTCATTTGCATTAATTTATTAGCTATATCTGAGTTGATACTCCTTTTCAAAGATCATTGTTATTTTTCTTGTAACGATCCTCGTGGGAACGATATTCGGACTTCCATAGACTATATTACTTGAGACAACCGTATACTTACAGGAAAATATGCATCAGGTAGTTATAGGGTTTCTATCCTGTACGATTAAGGGAGTTTAAACAATTACATATTACTATTGTGTGGCATAATGGAGTTTAGTTATTTAAAAGGGCAAGAGGTTATGAGTACAACTCTTAGAACCTATACAATTTTTATAACCTTTTATCAAGGCTCAATATAAGAAAGTCAAAATTGAAACGAATATGGTTAAAATTGAATATAAAATCCCGACTTTAATAAATTATAATTATAATTTATGTGAATGCATAAATAAATATGCAAAAATGAAAATTTCTGAGTCCAATGAATGGAGGTTTGACTAAAACTATTTAGAAATAAATATTTCCACATGTCCAAATCCCTGGTGATCTATAATTGTCAAATTTGGGTTTTTCAATAGTTTGTAAAAATTATTGATAAGGAATTTCTAAGTATATAATTGATGGAATTTAAATATGTACAAGGATCATTTATATAAATGCCATGAGTACCTTCTTGAACTTGTTTAATTGTGTAAATAAGTGATTTTATTCTAGATTAGTGGATGGCACTATTTTTTGTTTTTACTTTTGGTAAAGAACAAATAGTGCTAAGTTGGAGTGTTATCTCAGTAAAACCTGTCAAGAGTTCAAAATCTATTAGCTTATTTTTTACTTACATCTTTAAAATGCAAATAATTTATCTCCTTGTTTTTATTCTTTTCTCCACTCTTGTGGACCTCTGAATAATCACTACTTTGAATCTTCACAAATATAATAAGCCCCAAAGGCATGAAGTTTCATATCCTACCTTTTCATAGATCTTGAGAAACACAAAGCCTGGTATTTTTTTTCTTTCCCTTTTTTTTTTTTTTTGTGTGTGTGTGCACTTATGTTGGCCTCAAATTCGTGGTCCAAATCATTTAATTGTTCTCATATAAAATGACAAACACAAGAGTAAAGTTTCATGTCTTACAACCTTACCTTAGAAACACGTGAAAAATACAAAAGCAACTTAATCCCACATTCTCTCTATTATGATTTTATATATTTTTTTATTTTTATCCCACCAATCTATGATATGAGTCATTTAATATTCTCATAAAAATGATAAACCTTAATGCATATAGTTTCATATATTACATTCTCATTAATGTTAGTAGCTATGTGAAAAAAAAAACTCAATTTAACTTTTTTATTTTTAGTACTTTGTGGCTGTGTTTAGGAGCCACTATTTTCTATAAAAATAATTTTTTGAGATCATGAAACTAGCTAAAACGATAATTATATAAATATTGTTTTCCTTCTCCCCTCCTTGTGGCAATATAAAACATTTAGGGCCTGTTTGGATGTACAAGAAAATAATATTTTATAGAATATAATCTTTCATTTTATAAAGAAGAAAATTTTGTGCATTTGGTAGCCCAAGAAAAATTTGAAGAAAAGAATTTTTTCTTTCAAAAAGCTCAACATTTTCTCCTACAACTACCCCATGTAGAAAACTTTCTACAAGATAAAAATCTTTCAAAATGGTAATTACAAAGTAGTAGAGTAAAGTAAAGAATCTTTCACCAAATCCATCATGATGTGTATGTTTACATATATGATAAAGTAAAGTAAAAGTAAATGTTACAGCACAGTAAAGTTGGGGTAAAGTAAAGGTGTGATAAAATATTTGGTAAAGTAAATTAGGAAGGGATGGTAAAGCAGTTTCTTTTTATTTGACTTTACTTTATCACATTTATTTACTTTATCACATTTAATCATAGTTTTAGATGGTAAATAAAAGTGACTTATTTACAGGTGTGATAAAGTAAAATAAAAATTGATGTCATATCACAGTAAAGGTCAAGTAAAGTAAGGTTAGATGAAGTATGTAGTAAAGCAAAGTAGGAGAGAGAGTTGTAAAGTAGTTGTTTTTTGTATTGACTTGACTTTACTATATTTTACTATGGTTTTATGTGATAAAAGAAAAGTAACTTAAGATAAAAACATGACAGTTGAACTTTACTTTACCACACTACTTTTTTTTTATCAAGATATGGTAAATTACATATAAATTAAAATATTTAATAAAAAAACTACTCTAATAATGCATTTTAATGTACTTTAGTCACAGAACCTTCCAAACAACTCAATTTAAGATTTTTAAAATTCTTCAAAAAATCGTCAAACAACAAAAATATTGTAATATTATAATATTATATTATTCTATTCTACACTATTTTATTCTTGTAATATTTAAATCTGTAAATATTTTATTCTGTAAACATCCAAACGGGCCCTTACACACTTGACTAAAATAAACATGGTAAAAAGAATGAAAACATAAAAACGATATAAAAATTGTGTTTGCAAGCAAATGATGCAGCGTGCTCGGTGTAAATCTCACATATACATAAATTTAACATATTAAATTTTGATTCATGCATCCTGTGTTTTTTTTTTTTTTTTTTTGGCTTTAATCATCCTATGTTTTAAAGCAAAGTAAATATGCTCAAAAGTCACATCCATCTTCTCTAGGCAACTTTCACCATTGTTTGGGATTTGGATGCCAATGGACTCTTATTTAGCTAGTTTTTTTTTATCAGAAGGCTGAACCCAAAATAATCTAAATTGTGACCTAATTGACAATAGGATAAGTATGAAACAAAATTGGGTCCATAACCTGAAATCAAGTTCATTGGTTTCCCTTTCACAAAAAGCCTCCCAAATCTCAAGACCGGTTTTAATTTTTTGGAAGAGTCATTGCACATTCATACCACAACATTTTTATCTTCTTTCCTTATCTCTTTCTAGATTCATAGGATGTACAATAATATTTTATCATATATAAATACATATTTAGGTTAACAGAAGAAGATGTCGATGGATATTTGGAACATAAAATCCAAATCTATCACTAATACAATGGTAGTGAGAATAATTGACAACTTTTGGGTCGAATATTATATCAAGCATGCGACTTACGTAGAGCTAAAGCTCTCAATGATTTGAATGAATTGAATATTATACCAAGTAAGCGACTTACTTATAATTTTCTTTGTTTAAAACCAAGACAATAGACTCATTCTACAATTAAAGGGGTTGATTGATGATTCCTCATGGCATGCTCTGGTCAAGAATCCATCAAGCTTGGGTCCGGGTTAGGGTCCGTTCATATATACCAAAAGTGTGACTGCAGGTTCATACGAATATGTTCTACGGATATTTGACTGCATCCCAATTTCATATATAAATGCATATTTAGGTTAATAGAAGAAGATGTCATCGTACACGCATATTTGGAGCTTCGAATTCAAATCTATCACCAACGCAAGAGGAATAAAAATAATTGATGACTTTTGGACAGACAATATATCAAGCATGTGACTAAGATAGACCTCACGATGATTTGAATGAATAAAAAGGGTTCTACATTTTTATACATTTGATAAATTTTAATAGGGTGAAACAGTATTTCCCTCACAAGATAGGATCACATCAAATATTTGCCAAAAGTGCGACTGTAGGTCCATACGAATCTGTACTACGGATATTCGATTGCATCGAATTGCATTCTCTGCCCATATCTGCACTGGTGGGCCGAAATTAAACTACATCAAGATACGCTGCTTTGCTTTTGCGCCGAGAGAACGCGGGGGCTCCTGGGCAAGCATGTACTAATGTGGCGCCGCATTCATTGGTGCATTCCAATGGGCCCTCCTTTTTCATCCAATAATCTGTCGACACGCAACTGATCAGTCGCTTGTGCCGTGTGTCTCATATCTCATCTATAAAACGCCAGTTTCGATTCCACTCTGCAAATCGCCATCAGATCCTCATCTGAAAGCTAAGGAGGTACGAAAAAAATGCTCTGAAAGATGAACGAGAGAGAGAGAGAACCCTAACCCTATCTAATCTCTGAGAAGTCTGCTTCTTACGGTTCGATCTCGAAATTCATCTCTATCTTTGAATCTGTTCTTGTTTTTCTTCTGTTTCGGCTGATGATTTTGGATGCTTCGCGTTTTTTTTTTTTTAAATCTGTTTCATTTCTGTGATGATAGGATCTTCGTTGTCTGTGTTGAATTGCCTTTTATTTTCACTGATGTCTATTCATTTCCATGGATTTTGAGCTGTTCTCAATTTTCTCCTCTCCAGATTGAAAATCTCTGCAATTTTCTTGTGAAAGAAAGCATGCTAGTGACTTTGGATTTGATCTGTTTTGCTCCACTAGTTTTCATTTGATTTTCTATCCTTTCTTTTAAATGCTTATGGATTGCTTGCAGTAATTGTTTCTTTCCCACACAAATACATGCACATTCACACAAAAATGCACATACTCAGAGAAAGATAGGATATTTGGTCATAGCTTGTTTGTTTTGTTAGGTAGTAGAAAAAAAAATAAATTAAGCCTATCCCAAATTGTTGGGTCAAGGCTTTGATGTTGCTAATGATGGATGCATTCCTTTTATTGTCAGGTCATGTTATCAATAAAAAAAAATTGCATGCTTTATTGGAAAGAAGGTTTGGAACAGTAAAAAAAATACTGTTCAAAATAAACGCTTCCTAGGTATATAGGATTAGGGTATCCTCAAAATTTACAAGCGTTTATTTTGAACAGTTTGGATTTCAATTGGTGGGACCATTGTGGAGTTCCACTACTTTAACTCAGGATCTATCTGGATTAAAGCCTTAGAGGATCTGGATTCAATATTTAAATGAGATGTTTTTTTTATGAACAATAGTCGACAACTCTACAGCAGTAAGACAACTTTTATTTAGTGGTTTTTAAGTGGGGAAGAAGGAAAACTCTCTACTCTTTCCCTTGAATTTATTTCTCTATCTCATAGGTGGGTCCACCATATCAAGTGATAAAATCATGGTAAGACCGCTCAACTAGCGGTGGATGGACAGTACAACCCGTCTTTATGTTGATAGCACTGCCCCATTCACCTGGTGATGGAAACAAAGCACCCCCACCACCCCCCCCACCACCCCCCCCGCCCCCCGCCCCCCATCTTAACAATGTAACCTTGGCAGGCCCCATGATATAGCAGTTAAATCATTGTAGGGAACATTGGCTCCAATAATGTAGTGACTATGGCCTCATCCACAATGGTGAAAAATATAATGGGACCCATCCATTCAACGGTAGACCCACTTAGCTGGTCGATTGATGAAAGAATCACAATGGGCCGACCCTGCAGCATTGAGGAGAAGCAAATGTGTGTTAATTTGTGCGATATTGCAAAATTCAATAAAAAAATTGCGATATCACACAATTAAGGGTATTTTTATCTGTTTTTCTAGTGTAGGTTGTCAGTGCACCGTGGGGAATTCTTTTAAATTTTGGAAGAGAGGGGGAATTTCTCTTTTTAGAGATGACCATATATGGTCAAAGGCCCTAAAATAAGGAAATTACTATTTTGGGGTTCTTAAGACAGGCCCATATAAGGACCTCACATGTATATTGAAATTAATTCATCAATAAAATTTAGATATTCTTTTCTCTTTGGTATAACCTTAGAATTACTTGTGTGTGCTTGAAGGTGCCTATGATTGGACGGATCCTTCCAACAATCAGGCAGTGTCAATTAAGATTGAAGTATTATTATTATTATTATCATTATTACAGGTTTTTACCGGAGAAATCCCCTTGGACCCTTAATAGACTCAAAACGACCCCTAAGAAATTTATGGCCTGGAGTAGTCCCATGGTCCCTTTTTGACCTTTTATTTTTTTATTTTGGTCCCTTTTTGACCTTTTATTTTTTATTTTTATTGCTACCATGGGATAAAAACCCATCTCGCACCTCGACCTCTTGTTTTCTTCCTCTTCCTCATCTCTTCCCTTCCCCTCCATCGATAGAAATGCTTCAACCTGTTGTGGTCGCAACCTCCTCCCAGTCACCCATTTATTGTATTTTTTTCCGACTTTTCATTCCTCCCAAACACTTGTTGGCATCTTCATCGTATACTTTTTCCTCTTTGTGGCCCATAGGTGGACAACTGAGGAGGTTTTCCTCTTACTATTCATCTGCTAACCCATTACTGCCATTGCAACTTCACATTGAGATAAACCACGCATGACCAACGTCCCCTCTCATGATTTTGATTTCTAGGATATATATGAACTTCCCCTCTATTGAATGTGCTTGATTTTAGGGTTGTATGAACGAAATGTTTTTTTGATTTTTTTCATGTATATGAAAGAGTTTCGCTGCATGGTTGAAGTTGTGATTTTGTGATTTTGGGGCTAGTTAAGTTGTTGCATGGAGGTGAATATGTAGATGTATGTGAATGTAGATAGGAATGTAATGCTGAATGTGCTGGTGCATGTAGGGCTGCACAGAAAATATGGTATCACTGCTAAATCGAACCAAACCGACCGAACCGGGCGATTCGGATCGGTGGTCTGCATGGTTTGAAAATCGTAGAAACTGCTTAGATCGGTCAGTTATCAGTTTGAACCCTCAGTTCACCGCCTAAACCGAACCAACCAGTATATTATGTAATTTGAGTATTTGACTATTTAGATTTTAGGCTTTGTCCTAAACATTGGAATAAATGCAAAGGGTGAGGGTGTCATCATTTTGAAATTTTCAATTTCTAATTTTCAATAAATAAAAATAATAATAAACGGTTTAACCGACTGAACTGAACCTAACTCCATCGGTCGGATCCGATTGGTTAATTAAAAGACCGATAGGTTCGGTTTGGTGGTTGGTTTTAGTGCTAAACTGATCCGAACTGCCCATGTGCAGCCCTAGGTGCATGTCTAGACATGTGGATGTGCGAAGGTGTGAATGTGAATTGCCATGTGCGGGTGAATGTATGGGAATGTGAAGATGTATGTGAAGGTGAGTGGCCATGGTGTCTGGGAATGTGGAAGCAACTGTCAAGATGTCTATGAATGTGAAGAGATCTATGGACGTGAAGATAAATGTAGAGGTGAATTTGATGGTGACTGCGAAATTGAAATGGTTGTTAGCTTTGTTAGACATAAAGATTGAGGTCAATTGATCATTGTAGGAATGGACTTTCATGATGATCCTTGAAGGTCAAACGTTTTTTTTGTTCCAAACCCCCATATGCTCAACATAGGCTACCAGTCCCAGAACGACATATATTTATTGACTTTTAACTGCTATGAGCAGCGATATCTATGCTCATAATAGGCTGTGTCCCAGATTGGTATCTATTCAATGACTTTTAATTGTCATGAGCAGTGATATCTATGCTCATAGCAAGCTACTGCACATTTGTATGTAAGCTTTTACACATGGATGAATGTAAGCTATTGCACATTTTGAGCAATGCCATTGCGAATGCCGATTCTCCTACAAAGGAACCGCTATGACATTAAAGAAAGGAAAATGACTCCACCAACCTCTATAGCATGGTACACCAAACTCTTCAATGGAGTAACACATATGAATAAAACAATACATGGGAACCACTAGAATAGAGTCCACCTTTCAAGTTTTTGTTTTTAAAAAAAAAAAAAAAAAAAAAAAACCATTGTTAGCAAAAACAAATCCATGAAAGCCAAAAGGGGGTTCTGAGATGAAAAGGTTGCAAAGATTCTCTTATGAGACGAAAAAGATGACAAATGAGAGAAGGGAATTCGAGTCGGTATAGATGTAATAGAGAAAATAAGCGCAAAAGTGCAAAAAAAAGAAAAGAAAAGAAAAGAAAAGAAAAGAAATAGGTAAAGTGCGGCGGGAGGTCCGATCTGGTAACTAACAAATCTTAGGTCCTTTTTGGTCTACTAAGGGTCTAAGGGGATTTTTCCGGTAACTTCCTTAATCTTATTTGATTAATAACTCATTTTTATTGAAGGCTAAACAACATGAAAGTCATATACTGAGAAGCAAACAACAGAAAAACCATCCAAAAAATAAAGAAAAAGAAACAAGTAACACCCATCGAACCTAGATAAAATAAAGGTTAGTGAGCAATGTTGACGACCAAGTTCTGCCTCCCCCCACCATCCTTGGCCAGGCAATCAACCACCTTATTGGCTGATCTCTTCACATGCGAGAAGGAAACTGAGCTTCAAAGCCAAATCTAGAATCTCCTCCGTAATGTCCCCCAATTGCCAAGGCACTGGAATTTCATTTCTTCCTTGCCAATTTTGGATTGACTTTAAGCTGCTGGTTTTGCTTCATCTGTCCTTTTCTAGGTTTGCTGTCCTTGCTCCACTGTTTTTGTTCCAGCTGTTTTTGCTTCGGCTTCTCTTTGGCCTAGCTGTTTTGTTGGGGTCTGGGTCTTATTTTCATTATTCACTCTTATACTGTACAGTGTTGGGTTTTCTAGGTCAATCTTTCAAACAAATAAATAAATAATTGTGCATTGTCTTTAAATGTTTGAACTGCAACTTTTTAGAAAAGACTAGGTAGACATGATATTAACAACTTGTCAATTTGCAGGCCTTTGTGTCAGTGATAGCATAAACATGGACAGGCTCAAGGGTCCCGCACGACTCATGGTTGTTTCGGATCTTGACCATACTATGGTAGGTATTTATGATCCATCTTGCCAACTCTGTGATAATCATACTTCCATGTGCTTATTCTAGCTGTCTTTTATCCACAGGTGGATCATCACGATGCAGAGAGCCTCTCACTGCTTCGATTTAATGCCTTATGGGAAGCCAATTATCGTCATGATTCTCTGCTAGTTTTTTCTACTGGAAGGTCACCTACACTTTACAAAGAGCTGAGGAAAGAGAAACCCATGTTAACCCCTGATATAACTATAATGTCTGTGGGAACTGAAATAACATATGGTGAATCAATGGTGCCCGATGATGGTTGGGTCAACTTTCTGAATCAGAAATGGGATAGAAACATTGTCACTGAGGAAGCAGCCAAATTTCCACAGCTAAAATTTCAGGTAATTTTGCAGTTGTCTTTTTTCTTCCTTTTTGTGTACCTGTCAAGTTGTTACAAAAAAAATGGGAGGAAGAGTTTTTGATTATTTTATTGCATAATTTATCATTTTTCTTGGAATAAGAAACAGTAACATAGACCATTGACAAAGCTAGGTTTTGTGTTATTCGTGACTGGATTCTGATATTTGCTGAAATTTATGCAGTCAGAAACAGAGCAACGCTCTCACAAGGTTAGCTTTTATGTTGACAAGGGACATGCCCAGGAAGTGATAAAAGCACTTTCAGACTGCCTTGAGAAACGGGGGGTAAGATCACATCACCAGAGACTAAGACTTCATGTTTAAATAATAGATACGTGCTCTTTTGAAGTAGTGTTTCTCTCACTAAGTACTTATGTTGTTTATTTTATTGCTTGCATGGTAAAATTCTCCTAATTTGGAAACTGTTGTGCCTTTTTAACCTTTTTTTTGGGATGCTTCATTGTTGGTCAGTTAGATGTGAAAATAATTTACAGTGGAGGAATGGATCTGGACATTTTACCACAAGGTGCTGGCAAAGGACAGGCTCTTGCATATCTGCTCAAAAAATTCAAGTCTGATGGAAAACCACCTTTGAACACCCTCGTCTGCGGCGACTCTGGGAATGACGCAGAATTGTTTAGCATTCCAGAAGTTCATGGTGTCATGGTCTGTGGTTCCAAAGGCACTTAGACGCTTTGATTTATTGAGTTAAATCGCTTTTAGTTTTAAGCTGCCTGGTGTATTTTTAACCTTATTCTGTACATTTGCTAAATGTGAAGGTGAGCAATGCACAAGAAGAACTGTTGCAATGGCATGCTGAAAATGCTAAAAACAACCCTAATATAATCCACGCAACTGAAAGGTGTGCAGCTGGTATTATACAGGCCATTGGTCATTTTAGGCTAGGCAACAATGTAACTCCACGAGATGTCATAGATTTCTCAAGAAGCAAGGTGAACGCCAGTCCTGGACACGAAGTAGTGAAGTTCTACGTGTTGTATGAGAGGTGGCGTCGTGGGGAAATTGCAAACTCTGAGCAGCATATCCAGTGTTTGAAAAAAAATTCTGTACGTTTGCTTTTGACCTTTTGCTTTCCATACAAATATGTTATGCTTGGCTTATGTGTTGATGAGATGCTGCCTATATTGCGTTATATATCTTGAGTACTCTAATAAGTGTTGTCAACTCAAAACTTGAATTAGAAAATGAGAGCCTGAGTATTTTTTGGGGTATATAGCTTATGCGCTGGTTTGGTTTCTCAAATTTGAAGAACTTAAAAATCTTTTGTATATGGGTCTGCTTGAATAGTGTTGAGCTTCATTGGCTTTACATCTTATCTTTAAGTCATACTTAGGTTTCTATGTTTAATTTCAATTTTCATTTGGTTTTTGCAATATAGCTTATGCGCTAGTTTGATTTCTCAAATTTGAAGAACTTTAAATCTTGTGTATGGGTCTTCTTGGGCAGTGTCAAGTTTCATTGACCTTACATCTTACATTAAGTCATACTTCAGTTTCTAATTTTGATTTCAATTTTCATCTGGTTTTTGCTATTTGATGCTGTTGAACTACTCGAATGACTACTTAAAATGTGAATTGTAGCATCCAACTGGAATCATCATCCAACCTTCGGGAGTCGAACGATCTCTTCAAGAATGCACCGACACAATGGGTTCGCTTTACGGTGACAAACAAGGAAAGCAATTTCGAATATGGGTGGATAAACTTTCATCCTCACAGTTTGGTTCGGACGCATGGCTGGTGAAATTTGACAAATGGGAGCTATCTGGTGAGATCCACTTTATCCCTTTAATTTGTGTTTGCATGTTTGTGTTCTTATTCAGCTAATTTTTTAATTCAATGCTAGAAAAATGGGATTTGAATAAGGAGCTAGCCTTATAATTCCTGAGTGTTACTCAACTGAGCCAAGCCAGGACGAATGAGTTCAGACCATTTTTTTTCTCTTGTTAAAATCTATGTTTTTATCTATTTACCCAAAATTTTATACATTTATAACTTCTTCTGGTAATGTTCATAGTTAGTAATGAAATTTCTTGTTTCACATATAAATGCTGCATCTTCTTGATCGTCAACTACATCTTTCTTTAGTCACATGTATTCATTGGGGCATGTAGTTTGGAGGAGAAATTCTTCTTACAATTTCACTCAGACTGGTAAGCAGGACTAAAGTGAGCCATGGGTGGTAAAGTTCATTCGATGGGTCCTCCATTTATAAACCCTAGTAGGTCCAGATTTTATTATCTATTGAATTGCATCTGTTCTTCTTTCCAGTTAAATTTTACACCTTGTCAATGTATTCACAAAGAAATTAATCTTCCTGACATCTCTACGGTTTCATGACTGTAGTCATCCTTTTTTTTTTTAAATGTATAGTCATCCTTGAAAGTGAAAGTTAAAGGGATTAAGGATTAATACACCCTCTTCTTCAACATAGTGACAAAGAAAACACAAAATATCTATACCCTTACAATAAAAGGGAACAAAGTGTCGTGCCAGCTTGAGGAATCCTCTACACCCAAATTCTCTATACACAATGGGGCCTACTTAGCTGCATCTAATGCATGCCATCCAAATGGATGGTAGATTGATAAAGAAGGCCCACTTACATGCAACAGCTCATTCTCCCTTCCCATCTCTGGATTGTTCTCTCTACGCCGGTCGAATGAGAAAACAAGAAACTCTTTCTAGAAATGTTGTCATCTTCGCTACTGTCGTTTCGATGTTCTCCTTCTCCTTCTCTTCCTCCAAAACCCTAACCCTAACCCTAACTCGTTATCACAGAAAGGGAAATTTTATTTAAAGGTGATGGTTAAACCATTCATCAACATCATCTTCAAAGTCTTGTCCCAACTATGTTGGTGTCGGTTACATTAATTCTATTTTTCCATTTCAATGTATCACGAGCCAAATTCTTGGATTGGTTGCACTTCTTTATATCTATCCTTGCTAATTCCATTTATGTCCTCTTTGGCTTACCCCATTTCCTTAGTGGCCCATCAATCTCCATAGAGAAACTTTTCTTCGATGGTGCCGTTGCTAGTGAATGCTTTGGGTTGTGACAAAAGTTTTATATTGGCTGTCAACCCACGTAAAGCACCTGATCGAGATGTGAATGGTTGAACCACTAATTGAGACTTAGGTGAGCCAGATTGAGATTTGAGTCAAGTTAAAGGAGTAAATGAATCAAATTTGTGAAACTCATTTGAATTTTTGAGAATCCAAATTTGAGTACTACAAGATTAGTTTTTTAAATGACAAACCATGCAGTCCGCTAGTTTGGGAGACATCAGAAGGGTGTTACCACACCCCCAGACCCAATTAGGCATTAACAGCTCAGGGCGCAAAATTAGGGGCCAATAAGAACTTTCCAACATTAATATGATTATGGCCCCTGACTGAGTGGATCGAAGTCTGCAGTTTGGTTTCATAACATTCCTCATTCACTAAAACATTTACCTGGGCTATGCGCATGTGCGCAACAGTGCATTGGGACTGTCCCAAGAGGTGGGACCCACCTCTGAATCGCGTGATGCGCAGTCCAGATGCACAGTGCTCAGGAGAATAGTTTACTTGTCAAAAAGATGGTAAAACCAGGTTTTGCTATATACCAAGAGAAGCAAGCCATTTGAGTGTCAGATGAGTTTGCTGAGGCTGGGTTGGATGAGCATTTTGATTGTGAAAGAGTTCATTCATTGTTTTTTAAGCAGGTCCTCTCCCTTTTTGTGGCCCTAATGGACTGTTTCCTCTTGATGGGTTCGATCTCAGCATCTTCTTTCTCCTTTGATGCATTTCAGTTTATCTTCTCTCCATGTGCACATGTGCATAGAGATGATTTGTGTTTTTCTGACCAGTTATTGCGGTGAACTTTGATTGCAGATGAAGGACGGCATGGGTGTGCAACTACTGTTCTACTGAAGTCGAAGGTAACACATTATATTTCTCCTTTAGTTTTATTGTGTTTGTTAAGTATAAGAATAACCATTTTTGCTGAGATGGATAAATTGAATTTTTGCAGCCTGATGCATCGGATGGGTTTGTTTGGGTACACATGCACCAGACATGGTTCGATGGATATGGGATGAAAGATCAAACCACCTGGCTTTTCTAGATTATCAGCTCTACTAGCATTTTTAGTAGAATAAATTGCTGTCCAATGTTTTCCCCCTCCTTGCGCGCTAAAGCATATTTTGCATGAGAAACATAGCTTGAGGGCGATACTTTATTTTGTTATTTTTTTTTATTCCATCTTTAAAGAGCTTTACGACGAGAAGGTTCATATTTAAAAATCTTCTGCAGAGATGCAGAGAGACTGAAACGATCATTAAACTCTTATTACATTAACTCTCTGACCAGGGTACTGTGTCTGCTGTGGGGGCCAAAGTCAAGCTTCTTGGCCAGGTAAATGATGGGCCATTGTCTTTGGGTCATTTCTAGCTGCCATAGTTTGGGATATGGCTGATCCCTGTTGGATTCGACGTTTTCCTACCAATTGATTTCTAGCAATTGTGGAAGGGGTCTGCTTTTGCCTCATATCTATTGTTGTTTTCAAAGAAGTACAAAAAGGCATTCCTGCGAATCAATCCTATTTTAACAGATTTTAGAGGAGAGATTAAATTTAGGTGCATACGGGCCCAGGCCCTGTCTTCTGGTTTGAAACGCCTAAAAGATTTTGCATGTTGTCAGATTAGGGAATGGATGTGGGAAGAGATGCCATATTGCCATTATGTATATGCATGAAGGGCCTCATTCTAATGGCTTTAACCTAGATAAATCCTGGCATGATGGAATGGCTTCATCAGTATCATCACTATAATCAGCGAAAGGCTTTGTACATCTTATCAGCTGAGCCTGGAATTCAATGCAGGGCAGTTGTGACAGGCCTAAGCCCGTTCAAAGGCCCAATTTGAAGTGTCATAAAATTCCCATTTCACCCCTTGTCGATGGTTATTTGCAGAAGAAGACTCTCTCTGAAGGTCATGTTTGGTAATGGGTGAGAAATTCTCAGATTTGAAGATTTCTCACTGCACATGGATCATAGGAGCATTTTCTAGTAGAATTTTTATAGAATTGCAACAGCAAAAGTTCAAATGTGTGTGTGTGTGGGACATACCTATCATGAAGGTAAAGCCTTTGAATATAGCTGTTCGTCGAAAATTAATAGGAAGAAATCATTGAAGGATAATATTGGACATTTGATGGGCTGGACTGAATGAAGACCGAAAGATAGCACCAGCGAAAGACTTTGCTGGTTGGATCATGGACGCGCTATGGCAAGACAAGCTACGATACATGACGGATGTTTCAATATATTTAGGGCCGTTTGGCATATCTTGTACAATTGAAATAGGCATTTGGACTCTCTTTTATTTATTTAAGTTTTTTCGTCAAATGGCTTTGAGGTAGCTTTCGCCGTTGGGTCTGTACAAAAGGCCAAGTCTAGATCCCTGTTGGAGGTATTACCGGAACCGTGTAATACATGCCTGGAACACCACCATTGCTCCCACGTGTAGAGATCATCCGGACCATTCAGGAGGAGTCCTATGCACTCTAGAGATATATTCTAAAATCTTTGTTCTATGGGGTCCCCCATCAGATTGAAAACATGATCGAAAACCTCGCTAATACTAGCATCACTGCTGATGTGACATTAATCATGTTCCTGTTGTATGCTCAATCTTACAGTGGGTTTTTACTTCTATTAAACTAAAATTTGAAGATAGATCCCGACGGGTATCTCATTCATTTTGAACATTTTGAATTATCTCTATGTAGGGCCCAAGATGGAATTCTAGGCATGCATTACACGATTTTCATGTAATAGTTGCAACAAGGGATCCGGACTCCCAAAACGCATGGGCCTGTGGGACCCATTAAATTTACAGCACCGACCATAACAACCGAGAGAAAATCCCACATGGCTCGTATATGAGTCCAGATCCCCTGTTTCGTCCAAACAGGGGAGCCCTGTTTGGACGAATCAGGGGATCCGGTTCCCTTGTATATCCATTTCAAGCTGATATCTTTATTAATAGTAATAAAAATTAGTTTGAACATAATGCGTGGCAGAAAATACCAAACCCCCATTGTTTTAAATTTCCGTAGTTGCGTACTGATGTAGGTATATGATAAAGTTAGTGATCTAGGTATATTGGAATGACTAATTCAAGAGTTAATTCACGTAATCCCATTGCACATCCATAAAAAAATAAAAGGGAAAAGAATACTATATGGGCATTAGATTTCATTTTTTTTTTTGGATATACTATTGTTGGCAATCTGTAAGAATTATGATATGTTTTTTTTTAGAATATTATTATTATTATTATTATTATTATTATTATTTGAATATGCAACATATAGGAGGATTTGGCTTAGGATAGATTGGAATGGAGAAGCAGAGTTTATGTAGCTGACCCCAACATAGTTGATAGATAGCTTTGATTATTTCTTATTATTATTATTGGACGTGGAGATATATTAGGACATGTTATGATTACTATATGAAAGGCATGTTCGATATTTTCTAATTCATCTAAAAAAAGTCAGGTCCAATGGAGTCAAGATCCTCTAAATTGTGAGTTTGAAAAGAAAGAAAAATATGACTTTTGCAATGGGACCCATAGATTGTTCAAACTTGGGAAAAAGCAAGAGGAAAGATTTGGCTTTCAGTTGGCACCACAGATTGATTAAAAACAACAAAGAAGAAGTTAGCTATGATCTATAAGTGGGCCCTAAATTTTTACAACTTGAATCTGACATGAGGGTCCCAAATTGATCTGTAATAAAATCTAGCAAATACATGCCCATCTATCATAAAAATTATAGCTAACTTGAAGCCAAAGGGCCTTTGTTTTATCTCCTTGTAAGGTTCATTTGAAAATCCAATTAACCTAAATTTTCTTTTAAATCTTAGTAATCATCAGTTCTTGCAGGGTTCCATACCCTTTTTCTTTTCAGCCATAATACAAGTGCACCGATAGTGGCTTCTTACTCGAGTGGTCAGGAATAACACTTCTCACCCAGCTGCTCCGAGTTCAAATCCTAAGTACATCACCTCTTTCTGCGTGTGCGGCTTCCTTCTTACTTGTATGAGCTTTCTTCCTGTGTGTACGAGCTCATTTCTCACTGGAGTGTGCTGTCTGTCTTTATATATGTGTGAGGGCTCTCAATTAGATCTCAACCCACTTGGCTAGGTTAATAAAAAAAAAATACAAGTGCACATCCCCGTAAACTAATGAGTAAAGGCCTCCTTTCCATTATTCAAACTGTGTATACAACCTGATTATAGTTTATATGTCAATAAGAAAATAAAAACTCATTTATTTTATGTTATGCAACATTCAAAAGAGAAGGATATGCCAAATCAATCCGCCGCAAAAGTCACACCAATGGGTCAATGGGTCGGGCTGACTTACCTCTTATGTTAAACCCCAAACATTGCCATTCTCCGTGTGGGAACAAGTCTAGGGGTGTTCATATGGTCAGGCAAAGGAAGACCTAAGCCCGGTGCAGCTTCTAAATTAAATTGCTGTTACCAAGCTCTCTCTGCCTGAAAAATAGTAAGCCCGAGCCCAATCCGAGTAAGACATATAATGTGAAAAACGAGTTTGCTCATGTCTTTAACCTAAGCCCGGTGCAGCTTCTAAATTAAATTGCTGTTACCAAGCTCTCTCTGCCTGAAAAATTGTTAGCCCGAGCCCAATCCAAGTAAGACATATAATGTGAAAAACGAATTTGCTTATGTCTTTAACTGTAGCTCAAGTGGTTTGGTCTTATAGGGTGGGAGGGCAAGTGTTCATGTGCATTAGAAAAACAAAGAAAATTCTTAAAAGTAAAACCAATGGTCTCGTCAAGAGATGTGGCCTCGTCATCTCTCCTTTGTCAATAGAACAAAGGAGAAAAGGATAAGGAAAAATTGCTTGACTTTTATTTAAGGCTGCTAAATCACGTTTTAGGATGATATTGATAGGGCAGATGTTTTTTTTTAGGAAAATTTTCAAATACAGCCTTAAGGTTTTGCCTTATTTAAAAAAAAAAACACAAGTTTTGAAACTTTTCAAATTAGTCCCTAAGCTTTCCAGTAGATTTTCAATTAAGGACATCTGGCCATTTAAAGGTATTTTCTGGTGACTTTTTCCCTCAATATTTTAAAAATACCCAAATTACCCTTCATTTAAAGCCGTGACATGGTTTCGGTAGCGACTACAAGCAACTAATCGCTGTGGGAATACTGGGTGTCTTTGATCACCGTAAGAACATCAGCGAGGACAATGAGGATAATATAGAGAAAGTGAATTAGAGTTTTATTACAATGAAATGTAATTTAGATATTAAAAAAAAAAGCAGGAAAAAAGATGCCAAAAATAATTTTAAATAGATGGATATCCTTGATTGAAAACTTCTTGAAAAACTTAGGGACTAATTTGAAAAGTTTTGAAACTTGTGTTCTGTTTTGAAATAAGGCCGAAACTTAAGGACTTTTTTGAAATTCTCCCTTTTTTTTATTATCGATTATTCATAATGAGATCTTTCCATCTCTCCTAGTCCGACCACTTATCGGCATGCATCTATATGGCCCCATAGAATGGACTGGATATGGTTACGGAAAAATCTGTATAAATAAGAGATCAAGCCCCCCAAAATCTAATAATCTGATCAGTTAAGGGAGAGATTATGTCGACCATGGGCTGATTGGATAGCACCAAGTAATGGATCCAAGGCCATGGCGATTAGTATCAGTCAATGGCTTTTACATTAATAAACTCGAAAAAAAACCTTAATTTCTAAAAAACTTCACTTTAATAACTATTACATTATTATATTGTACATGTGACGTAGAATAACTTGATGGAAGTCAGTGTAGAATCTTCTAGTTGATGTTATTATATTTGAAAACAAACCCAATTTTGAATTGGTTTTTCCTCATATTGTTTAGACATAGTCCACAAACCTGACCTGACAAAGTGCACCAAGAGTCACTATTTCAATTGTCTCTTTCAGTAAACAACTAAAATCATCTGAGTATTGAAATACTTTAAGCTATCCCTTTTCAAAGGAATGGTCCTTTTGAACTCCCTGTGTTTAGAGTTCAGAATTCCATATTTTAGGTAAGATATATGTGGCACATCCTCCATGGTCCTGTCCCAGCATACTCTAATGTGAATGTGGACTTAGGGTGTCTTCAGTTTATCATCCAAGTACCCAACCATTCTTTCTAATAGTCCAATATATCAAATGGTTTAAGTCAGCATGTATTATCTTTCTGTTCAATTTTTTATTGTCCTCATATTTTTGAAGTTACTTGTCTGATTGGACAAGGTCTGGTTTATGATACAAAATTTTAATATGGTCATTTCATGTTCTACAAAAAGGTGAAGAGTTGTGACTATTTAATCTGATGGATCAGGGCTCATTTACATACTTCAATTTTAATTCCTGGGAATTCTTTTGGTAAAGAAAATTTTGTCCAAGGAATACTTAAGAGGTGACTAGTGAAGGTTTTCAGATGGAGATTCAGATGGGAGCATCAATTATCAAGAATTTTATCTATTAGGGTGATGGGCAGACAATCTTTTCTTTTAGAATAAAGATTATGTTGAACAAGAAAGCAAGTGGTGAATGTGGAATATGAAAATGGAGAAATGTGCATGATTCCTTCATATGCCAATACTTGAAGTTGGTGCCATCTCAGCAGTATAGCCTTTTTAAATTGTCTTGGCAAAATTTTGGATCAAACAAAGGTTTTATTTATTTATTTATTTTTCTTTGATCAATAACATGATCCAAATTCATAATCTCAAGATTGCAATTGTGAGTACCTTCCATTGTGCGACGGGTGCTTCTCTCTTTAGTTACCAACTACATTGACCAGCAGTGTGACTTTAATTTGAGTCGCAGAGGTCGAATCTTCCATTAACACTATGGGAGGTTACATACTCTCTACCACCACTTTTTCCATATGGATTCTCGGCAATGGAGTTAAATTCATTAGGACAATAATCCTTATGATGAAATGTTTGCAGTGTGCCTACTGGCCTTTGTGTGTATAGAATATATAGGAATTCAACGCATAGGAATTCATTGTCAAATGAGCTTTATGAAAGGATTATGAAAGAAAGAGTGGTGAAGGATATGACTTAAGGGATGAAAGAAACAAGCCGGTGATGTAGATGCAACTCTCATTTTCTTAAGATTTGAATTATGAGGATATAAAGTGGACCTATTTATTAATGGGGACAGTCCTGGATTGAGCAATAGAAAGACCAATGCTCAGCCTGATCAGCCTGAATAAGGAACGCTTTTATTTAGTAATTAGATGTCCAAACAATTGCGATAAAGCTCAAACAATCTGCTAAAAACCCTGACTCAGCCCCACTCAATTAACTAAATAGGTGGGCTCTAGCTTGGGCCAGATATGGACACATCTTTTTGAAGTCGCATTTGCCTCATCCCAGACATGACCCCTAAGATTACCACTTGTTAACGGATATTGGTGGTACCCTAATGTAAGCTATGAAATGAACCATATAGAGGACTCACTATACTAGCCATCTATTTAATGTCATCTTAGATCAAACAACTAGCAACATTCATTAGATCATATTTCTTAAAGATGGCCAAGCCAAAAGGTTGCTCTGCATATCATTGGGCCATTGGCCCATACAAAACTATTTTTATGACGTGAGTTGCCATGATATCTTTGACCCATGGGGACTATTCCCCCGGGTGATGTCTGCAAACCTATACAAACATGCACATCGGACAACTCTAAAGCGAGTTTTGTACATAAGATGCAAGGAGCAAACCCATACTTTATGTCCTTACAAACTTTCAAGTGCCTTTTAAGTCTGATGTTGAACTTAATAGATTCCTGGGCATTAGGTTCCTAGATGCCCATATAACAGTCCAGAGCATATACTAATGCCAATGCACAATATGGTAAAAGTTTACAGCTATATCTAAACTATTTCAACCGAATCTTGCCTTCTGTGGAGAATTGGATTCCTGAGAGTCAACTACCACTGCCAGTGGATTTGCCATAAAACTTTGGCAGGAAAAACAAGGACTTTTTAAGTTTAAAAGTGCCTTTGGCAGAATCTAGATCCTTAAAAGCTTTGACTGAGAGAAATTCAATATAACCAATTAAAAATTTGAGCCAGTCAAAATAAATGTACTTTTAATACATAGAGTACACCAAATTCATCATGATCAAAGTTGGGCCACTATACGAACAGATTGTTTAATAAAAATTAAAAATAAATAATTTATGACTATACATAAGTTTGTGATGATCTTAGTTTTAGTCAAATGGTTAATTTTGTGATAACAACTTTTGTTCGAATAAAATTTGTTAGTATCTAATAAGCCGGAAGTAGGGGTGTTCATAAATCGTCCGGGCCAACACCCGAACCCAGCCCATGAACAACCCTAGATAGAACAGAGTCAGATTTTCAGTAAATGGTACTCCTCTTACTCACGACTTCACGTGCCGAACATTTCAGTGGACTCGTGTGAAATGGAAACTGGGAAAATCTGACACGCCACGTGGCAAGTGATTCCTGTCACATCAGCTCCGACGTGGCCAGCGTCTGTAAGCAGCTCAGCCTTCAAACAAACAAACGTTTCACACTTCGCCCTTTCCCACACGTATTTCTGTCTTCTTCTCACCCATTGAGATTGCAACAACGTCATCACTCCAGAGTCCAAACCAACCATTTCAGCCTCCAAAAGCTGACTTATTCTAGAACAATCCTGGCCACCCATCCTACATCGGACGATCCACAGACCATTAATTCCCCACATCTGACCATCCCAACCTTTCAATTCGTGGGGCCCACACAACTGAATCATGGATTATGCATTTCAAAACGAAGCCCCTGTAAAAACAGGAACTCTCTCTCTCTCTCTCTCTCTCTCTCTCTCTCTCTCTCATTTTTAGGGTTTTTGTTTGCGATCTTTCGTCGAACACTTTCCTGAACAGAGCTGGAGAATTAGACGTTTCTTTCGTGATCGATCCAAAAACGCTGCTGATTTGAGTCTTGACGACGAGTCTCTGATCGAAAACGGTCTTCTTCTGATCGAAGTTTCTGATCCGAAGGCCAGGATCTCTTTCTCTCTCTCTCCGAACTGGAATCTTTCCTGCCGTCTGTTCGTTCGGAGGCTGGGAAAGAGACCGTTCGGAGATTCTCTAGAAGATCAAGACTACTCGTTCGTTGATTTTTCGTGATTTGATTCGAAATCAAGAGGTTTCTTCTGCTGAAATTGGAGATTTTTGGTGATTTGATTCGAGTTTGACAGAAGGAAAGGAATCGAAACGAAAGGAAATGTTTTGCGATTTTCTTGATTGATGATTTCTCGGCGATTCCGTCTTCGAAAAGATTGCAGACAAACAGGAGAAAAGGAAAGAAAAGAGAAGAAAGATTATTGAAATCATCGTTAACAGCCGGATTATTCTCTGTTTTTTCTGATTCTCTTTCCATCAAACAGATTTCACTCAAGAATCTCCATTTCCTTTGTTGTGAGCTGATATATTCTCGAACAAGTCTCGTACCTGGACACACACTTCTCAGAAAATGTAAACGGCTTCCGTTACGATCCCGCTCCAGGAATCGCCGTTAAGACAGCGCCCGATCTATCAGCGATCCGACGGCTGATGCGATGCCAAGTCAAATCATCCTGTGCCGATCCTCCACGCCGTTACATCGGTAGAAGCTCGCAACAAAGAGATCCTGTATCGGCCGTTACATTGCGGAGGCCTCCGATGAGAAAGCGTTGCGCCGAGGTAGCCGGCGGGACGGCGGCGGAGTGCGCGGCGGTCTGCTGCTGCTGCCCGTTCGGCCTCCTCAACCTCGCTGTCCTCGCCTTCGTCCGGTTGCCGGCTGCACTCTGCCGGAAAGCGATCAAGAAGCAGGGAGGGAAGAGGAAGGTATCGATCTTGCAGCACCAAACGAAAGGCAGCGAAGAAGATGCGGAACGAGAGGATTGTATCGGTTCGGCCGAAATATCGCCCGGAAAGTGGCCCGATAAATCGCCCTCGGAGGTGGTGTCGGAAATGGAGGTGATGTGGACGAAGCTGAATGGGACAGGGTTCTGGAGGAGCCCTTCGGAGAGGGAGCACTAACGGTGGTAACGGTCGGGGCCCGCTGAGGTAACTTTTTTTTCCGTGACTCCCACTCCATCTGTCTCTTTGTATGACCTGTCAACTTCTGTGAGTGACTGTCAGTCTCCCTCGTGTGACTTGTCGCCCGCTGTGTCGTTTCGGGTAACAAGGTAGAAGTAGTAGTAAAGTACTAGTAAAGTTTTTTACTCTCTGGTGTACATATCAGGTGAGGAGTTTTGTTCAATGATAAATTGATGATAACATGCATCATTTTGTCATTGGCATTGGAGACTCATTGCTGTTTTAGCCTTAGACCTTATTTGGGGTAGGCTCAATGGATTCGAGTGACAATTCTGAGGCTCGAATGCAGCACATTGAAGATTATTACTGTGGTTTTTGTTTCCAGTAAGCTGGTTTGCATTTTGAACATTTTTTCCATACTTAGTAGAATTGATTATTAGCTTACAAGTGATTAGAAATGAAAAATAAAGGGTGAATATGGGAAAGTGATAACCCTAGTAATTCAATAGCTAAGAAAATTAAGGTCTAATTAACTCACTTCGTTAGCATTTCAAAATGAATTGTTATATATTCGGTTCCTATGTGTATTTTATGCGGATAGATAGACCCTTAAATTTGTATTTTATTATAATCAGGATAAGTTTTAGATTTAAGATATTTAAGGCATAAGCCGCATTATGATTTTAACATATTTGTGATCAAAATATGAAAATTGTGATTATTAGGTAAGAGATTTAAGATTCAAAAGCATTGAAAACAAAACATAGATGTGGGGTATAATTACTTTAAAGCCGTTTAATGTGGTGACTCATGCAGAAAAAAAAAAAAAAAAACAACATCTATATGGTGTTGTTAATTAATAGGATTTTTTCTAATGCGGTTGCAGGTTTGTAGAGTGGATGGTTCGGTTCGGCGTGGTTCACCATCTGGTTTAAGTTAGCTTAACCATGATGTTGTTAAAAAAAATTAAGAATACAAAATAAATTCACAATAAGTAATGGTTTTGTCTAACTACTTCAACATCCAATTTAATGATTTGACCAGTTTCTAACCAAATACCCTAATCGGACTGATGAAGGTACCGGTTCTCATCGAACAACTCTAAAGGAATAGATAACAGAGGTTTTGATAATAAAACTGTCAATTTGAAGTAAAGTAATTATCTTTGAAGAGACGTATTAAGAACTTTTAGTCCATTTGGTAAAATTCTAAGGACAATTTCTTATTTCAGAATAGCATGTTATGTAAACATACAAATAAGAGCTTGCAAGAGGACTTAGTTTCTTGTAATTTTCAAAATGTAATTTTTTTGTATATAATTAGAATTGTGCCAGAATGGAAGTGTGTGATGAGGCTTGCAGGAGTTTTAAGGAATAAACCTATTTTTATTGTGAATATTAAACATTAGTAAATATTCCATGTGCATGTCTTTATTTAAACAGGGAGATTTCTCCTTCGAGCTACGTCATTAGCAGCCCCACTAGGTCCTAGCTTTGATCAGTGCACGCCCTTCCACGCTCTCATCCCTTCATGACTTGGTATCATGCTTAATTTCATTATCATTAAACCTTTATCCGCTGTTGGATTAAATCTTATACAAACCTATGGTTAAAAGACCACTAAATATTAATACTATTAAAGCAAGGGCTAGAATAATTTTATGGAGATGATTTTTTTTTACCCTTATCCAAAAGTAGATCTTTCTGTGGACCTCACTTCCAATTATAAGAAAGCAACCAAGTGGGTTCTATGAGCTGAACTGTATATAAGCAATATGCAGCCTTCTCGTAGGAGAACATTACCCTTATTTAAGAAGGCAACAAGAAAAATGATCACTTTCTCGTTTAGAGGCTTTCCCTCCACTCTTAACTTCACTTAATACTCTGATTAGAGGTTTATCAAAATATCCTGAACTAAGCTCTAAAATCAAAGTAAGATCTTGAACTTGGGAGTTCCCGGCAAGGATACTTAATTCAAATTTGTAATGTAGATAATTTTGGCCGCATCTAACTGAACCTCTACATGGTCTGTTCAAAATGGCTTGTGCTCGTTGCAACTCTTGTTGAAATGTGGTGTGACATTATCAAATATTATCATATTTTGAGCATTGTTTTTAAAATAAACTTATCAGTAAATTATTAACTACTATTGTAATCCTATGTTTTCTTCGATGTAATGGTTAGTTTTGCTTTATTTGGAGAATGCCTCAAACCTGCTATGGATAAATAGGGCGGAGCCCAAATAAAAAATAGCAATTCCGACTAATAACCTTTTTTTTTTTTTAAATTCTATGTAACAAAAAACCGCACCAAAAAAAAAGGGTGCAAAGTGTGAAAATAAAAAAAAGGTGCAAAGTGTGAAAAAGAAAATCCTTTTATGTCAAATGCCAAAAATGCCCTTCTGTCATTTGGGATTAAGCAACTCAATGAGACGCCCCTTCAATAAATGTGAGTCTAATGTAGAATAAATGGCCGAACAATTTCAATAACAAGTGAATAGTAAGAAATCTAGTTGAAAGGTTTCGACTATGTGTTTGGCTTCAAATGGCCATAATTGTTAATCTGAGCATGCCTCGTGAATCATGATGCATAAGTGCTTATCTTGAGGCTATCGACATGCTCTAAGACAAAGCTTCAAGTGGACATAGCTGAAAATGCCCAGTGGTCAAACAATTCAAACCAATCTCTGAGAAGCAAATAGAAAGTTCATAAATCATGTTCAGGATCCAGTGAAGCTTTCAGACTTACATTATCTGATCAATATGATGTGATTGTGTGCCCTGGCCAAGATGAATGGTGTGGATCTCCAACACATTTGTCTGAAAATCCCCAAGTTGTTAGTTTTTCTGCAGAAATCAAAAGTAATTTGCCAAGAAAGCAGTACACAATTTGGCTGACAATCATTGGAACCTGTGTGACCCTTTGATGGACAACCCATCAGAGAGAGGACTCCTGGGCAGTTGTTTTTCCATACTTGGTGGGGGCCTAAAGTAAACTTGTCATTGGCCTTTTGCAACTATGTACCTTGGGAGCAGACTCTGGAGACGTCACTAAAAATGAAATTGGAGCCCACTTCCCATATGATAGAGGAGTAGGGCCCACTTCCTCGGATGGCATATTTGTACGGGAACGCATGATTTAGCTCTACTGCCTTCAAAACTTCTGATAGTCTGATTCTACATCGTTCTCATCCACCGTGGCTATGATTATATAGTTTTCTTTAATACTGGCAGAGTGAGTGGCCCACCTATGGGCCCCAGGGAGTTAAAAGGCAAATGGGATGTAGAGGGTTGCTGTGGAAAGCGGCAGATGAAGATTGGGCCCCATTTAACCATTCAAAGTCTGTCTGTTGCTTTGCTCTTTTGGAGAAGAAGGGTTAGGACAATATAAAATTTAGGGACTTTCTCGGTGGAGACTAAAATGATCCTCAAAGCTTTTTATGCACCAGACTGATCCGAGCAACTCTTTTTTGGTTTTTTCTTTTTTTTTTTTTTTTTTGGCAGTGAGAATCGACTGCTCACCTATATGCTTGAGTATTTGGTACTCACTGCATCACCTTTTTTTCCGCTTTTCATGTGCACTCTTCACTCACTCAACCGAGTAACGATCAATCTTGTTTTCTCAAATCATCTCCAAACCTATAAATCAAACAACTAAACATACTTGACCAACCTACTTATAACGGAGTCACCACCGTCAAACGCCCAACGACAAACATCAACCAACGTTCATCAACTTCCAACCCCCTTTGGTTTTTGCAAACATGGACCAGTGCTCCAACTTTGACTTTAAAAGACTCGAAAGACTTTGAAAGCCTTAACCCTTATCGAGACTTTGAAAGGCTTGTGAAGAACTTGATTCAATCCAATTAGATTTGTTACCCTTAAACAATTCTAACCATTTACTTATGAATTCAATGAGAAGCAAGTAGAATTTGTAAAATTTTACACCTTCTGTTTTTTCTTCCTATTAAATTTGTGGAGGGTTGTTGTTTCAATATGAGATATTCATTTTTTAGGGAAGAACGTAAACAATCTGAAACCCTAGGGGCAAATCTATCTCCTCAAAGCCTAGTAGTAGTCTCGAATGCCAGCTAAGAAGAATATGACATGATGAATGATATTGTTGCTTACGTTACACACGAGCAATGATATCGGCATATCGCTGCCGAGCAAATCACCAAAAAAAATATTAAAAAAAAAAGAAAAAAAAAAAAGAAAGTAGCTGGAGGGCTTTTATTATTTATATTGAAGTTGAAGGGTCTTTTTGGTCTTCAACCACTTTAAGAGGATTTTTCCGGTAAAATCCCTTAAAATCTATCTTCCTCTGCTGGTAGTTGTCAATTTATCCCGGTCAATCTGTTCAAATTCTTCGATCAAGCTATGGAGCTTTTTGTGGGTGGTCATCTCCACCTGACCAATATCCAGAAGCGTGAATCCTCATTATAAAACTCAACAATTAACGAACGATTAAAAAAAATCTATTCTTACTTTATCATCATCAATGGATCTTGGTCACATTCAAACCATCTTACCCAGTAGGGCCCATTCTGGCCCACTTCCCTTCGGTTTCGAAAGTCAACTTGACAAAATAAATAAATAAATATTGGTGCATTTGTGGAAATATACTAAAGTTGTACCTTTTTTTTTTTTTTTTCAAAGAACTAAGGTTGTGGGTTATGTTGCCAATTAGGATGGTTTTAATTTTAGGCATCATATTTCTACAGAGATACCAGGGATAGAGATTGTGTCCCAATTGATTAGGGACTTGTGTATTTGCATCCAAGTGCGAGCATGAGTATTTGCCAAAGCAGAAGGCAAATAAAAAAGGTAAGCCAAAATCTAGAAACTATAACCGGCCCAAACCTAAATCACACGCTACCAAAACCCACTCCTAATAGGAGCGGACCTAAGCGGATCCTTGTTTTAAGACTCATTGCCATCCCTAATCCAACCTGTATTACTCTCACTATCGGTGATCACGGTCAATTCAGACCAAGCTGATCTTGACCAGCCCACATTAGGTTGATTTGGACTCTGTTTTAGGGCCATAGGCAGTACCTTTCCCTTATTTTTTTTCCTCCATTGTTAAATGGGTTGGATCTGCATATGTAAAATGCTCAAAGGATGGGTCCAGCCCAACATATTTAACACTATGGACTAGTCTGTATATTATGCAACTGAGTTACCTTTCAAAAAAGAAAGAAAGAAAAACTGGGTTGCTTTTGGGTCCAACCTTTGGGCCTGTGAGCTGGATCCAGGCTTACAATCAGGCCCGAAAAGTATTCTGGGTCAGACCTGCCCTGCTTGTGAACACCTCTGGTCTCACCACTAAGTTGTAGCCAACTGTGAATGTATACGATCCAAGTATATTTATATGGTCCACGCAAGCTGCTCACCAATACATTAGTTACAAATCAAGTAAAAGACCAACAAGTAAGCAGTCAACAGACACACGTCCAACCCAGTGGTTTGATCAGGTTTTCTTAATCCATATTTTTTATTGGTGGGGTTTTTCAGGTCAAATGCAAGCCGAATATGGGTTGGGTCATATTTTGCCACTCCTAACTCTAAAGCAACACATATCCTTTGATTAGCATCCGTCAATAATACCTCTTTATATTCTATATGTTAAAGGGTTATATTACATAGTTGTCAATATCGTTTCGGACCCATTTCGCTCTGGCCTACAAAACGAAAAGTTTTGGTTGATTTGGAATTTCAGAGAAATTTTTCATAATTATATTTCAGGAAAAATATAACATAATATATATACATATATATATATATGTAAAAAATATAAAAAAAGTAATAAATATAGATTTAATCCATTTTAGTAAATTTCTTGGAATTACATTTTGGGAAAATATAAGAAGTACAAAGTAAGTATGTGTAAAAAAAAAAAAGTAAAAAAATTAATTACGTAAAAAACCATTTCAGCCGAAAAGTCACATTTCGGCCGAAATCTTGAGTTTCAGCTGAAATTAACCGAAATTCAAACTGAAAGATTTTCACTGAAATTTTGTTTTGGCCACTTGAACCAAAAGAAAATTTTGGCCCCCATTTCGGCCGAAACGTAACAAAATTAATAACTATGCTACATTATGATAAATGCGACAAAAGAAATATGGAAGAAGACCAGTTGATTTGATCTATGTAGGACCCATCTATTCTTGATCCAGTCTAATCATATACCTTGCTTTCATATGTATAGGACTGTGCCAAATCTTCTTCATTGTGAACGTATATACCATCGGATTAACTCATCAAAGGTTACTAATCATACGATCAGCGTATGCCCTTAACATATGTAAAGTGTCCCATAGCTAACAAAAAAGGCCATAGGGTTGTGTAGGCTGCTATCAGTTGTATTTTTGTCCCATAGCTAAGTGGTCCTACAAATACTTAAAAAGGCCCATTATAGGTCCAGCCCGGTCCAACAAGTTTGAGGGAAAGGGAATAACTAAATGGGCAATGGCAAGGTTTAAATAATATCAGTTAATATACTTCATAAGATTAAAAGAGAGCTTAGTCATTGGGAAAAAAATAAATTTGAAAAGGTTAATAAAATATCGAGGCAAATCGAGCTAATTAACAAAAGTTTGCGACCCAGTAAAATAACAATAACTGAAGAAATCAAACTGAGTTAATAAATTAAAATAATTTTTAATTAGAGAAGAAGATCTGTGGAGGCAAAAACCTAGGGACTTATGGCTAAAACAGGGTAAACAAATTACAAAAATTGTTCACACAAGCACGATCAATTTTAAAGAAAAATAAGCGGGTTGGGCCTACACAAACTTTGCTTGAGCCCAACCAAATGGCCATGTCCATCTCCACCTAAAGTTACAAAAGATCCAAACCAATGGACTCTCAGGAGGGAAGATGAGCTTCTGGTCCAATACCATGCAAGTATTCTGTACAAGGGTTAGGATCTCCAATGGGGGGATTTTTGTGGATATCCAAACCAATGGTCCAGTATGGTTCTAAAATATAGTTTAAGACACCGTATCAGATTAAGGATATAATACAGAAGAAAACACCGATTAATGATTAAAACCTGTTTGTATGGGACATACATGTGGTTTCGGCCGACTTCAATAGCCGTATGGGCCGCACAAACTATGGATCCGTCGTTAAAAATCTGGGTGCACCTTGATAGAACATTGAAGGCGTCCAGGAAGGCCCATTGCCCAGTTGTTTCAGGCTGGCTCTGGCTCGGTGGTCACAGGTCTGGGTTCAGATTTTGTTGTTGGATCTGGGTCAAATCCAGGTCTGCAATTGAACTCAAAGTGACATGGATAATCCGTTTAATCACAGTTTAGCACTATGAATAGGTAGGCCAATAGGCTTTGGATTCATATCACTATATTCTCTATAGTGATTAGATCAGCTAGATTAAAAAAAAAAAATGTGGCACACTCTTACAAGCACCATGATTCAGATTTCAAAAAAGTATAAGTTCATCCTCAAAACCATATGATTTCACTGGAGAGAAAGATGCTGATAATGTACTTCTGCCATTTTGCTTGCCAACAAAGTTGTGGAAAGCATCCATAGCCAATTAGTGAAAAAGGGACCGATCACTTGCTTTTGCCATTTTGCTCAGCAGCAAAGAAGTTGAGGATGACTTCCATGGCCGACTGGCGAACATTCTTGTTTTGGAGCTTTGCAACCGAATCCATGGCTTCATATGTCTCCTTGTCAACTAAAAGCTTCAAATTGGACCGCAAAGATCTTTCCACCATACCTTCCCACTTCTCAACTATCTCTCTTGCAGATTGTCAAAGCCCATTCAGGTTGAAGATATAACTTAAAACTATCATTATTGAAGGGGATTCCTACACTACCATACCTTCACTCCAATTGTTGGAAAATTGTGTGGCCTGACTGCCATGGGGCCCATGCCAGATCAAGCCCAACAGTTTGCCGTGGATGAACTCTCAATAAATCTTGATCTGGTTGAGTCAGATACTGATCAAACTCTTGGTGGTAGAGTTTGGATAAAGTTCAGACTCCCGAATTGGCAGGTTTCCTACGCTGGTCAAGAGATGTGGAATTCCAAGAAAGGTGGGATTTCGGGAGAGAGTTGTAACTCTTAGGGATTGCTCTATTTAAGGGAGATGGGAACCTTACTTTTGATCATCAAGAGATCTGAGAGCATTCGCAGCGAGTTAGCAGGTCTGCCTCATACCAGAACGCACAAGGTTCTCGGCAAGTTCGATTTCGACCCTAATTCCTACAATCCAATTTGACCCTAATTTATCATGGTCTTTTATGCCACACTTTGGAGACAAATTCTAATATTCTCCATGACAACTTCATTTGGAAAGTCTCATTCCACAGGTGGGAATGCAAGCATAGATTCACTCCACTTCCTATGTACATTCAGAATTTATATGTGCAGGATAGGCAGGTAGTGAATGCTGGCAGGGATTCTCAAACAGTTTTTGGCTCTGTTTCAGGGTAACTGCATGTCTACAGCATCATCCGGCAGCTTTTGGAAGCAATGGGAATTATATTTTGACATGTACTATAAATAACAACTATGATATCAGTGATGTAGGAGAGCTCTCTAGGTTCAACAATTATGATATATGTGATATAGGACAGCTCTCTAGGCTCTGTTTTCATGGTTTGATTTGGATGTTTTGGTTTGTGTTTGTACTATTCTCTGTTTCTGTGTGATAAATCCCCTTCTTAGCAAAACAAAAAAAGAAGAAGTCTCATATTGAAAATTTGTACATCCAAACTAGTGTTTGAACTTCTAGTTTCATAGGCAAGATCTGGGCTAAGTATTGACCTTCGCCTTCGGAAAGAAGCCCCATCCCATCCTATTTGAGTTCTAAACCTACATCATGTATCTGATGCCATGTATGATGAATCTATATTATGTCATGAACTTATAGCCCTCACAAGCAAATTTCAATGGAACCTTGGATTCTTAAAATATCTTTTTGACATGCGATGGACCTATAGTCATATTGAAAGGATGCGTTTGTGTGATGAGAGGATTCCATTATAAAGAGAGAAATTGTTTTGACTTCTCATGCAGTCTACTGTTTCCTCGTTTTTGCAACACAATTTCCTAATGAAAAAAAGAAAAAAATAAAATGATTTTCCTCGATAGAGAAGATTTTGATTTTCTATGAGAGGTGAGAATATGAGATTCCTCTCTTTAGTGGAGATAGAAATATGCAGAGCACGGAATGCTCTCATTTCACAAACCAGTCCTAGGGGTACCAAGAATCTATGCATGTGTTGCCAAGGTTTTCTAGCCTTTACCATTGTTGACCTCCAGCTTGGTGTTTGCGACACTCTCCTAAAAACTTTCAAGATCTGGATTATTAATTGCACTAAGGGCACATTTGGTAATAGGTGAGAAATCCGTAGATTTGAGATTTTCTCATTGCCATAGATTTGAGGATTTCCTCACTCAAGATTTATATAGTTGATGATTTGGGGCGGGGGCGGGGGGGGTTCGCCAGACTTGAAAATCCTAAAAAGTAAGGATTTATATTGTCCCAAATCCTTGAGGATTTATAGTTACGAAATGTGGGTTTTCCGAATCCTTGAAAAAAATCAATAAGAAATCCCCTAGGATTTGGTCGCAAATGTGATCTAAAGTTCCTATCTCTTCTATATAGTGTTCCCATGGAGTCTACTTGTTGTATCCATAGTCCTTCTCTCTAACTGAGTCTGACTAGGATTGGGAATTTTTTAGGTCATATTTGTTTGCTTAACATAAATAGGTGTCGAATATATTTTGAATCATAGTAAAATGAGATCCACCAAAGGATAATTAAAGAGGTGAGATGTAGATGGAACCTTGGCTTCCCTAGGTATTGAATTGATAGGATGATGGATGGGTATTTATTTTCCATCTTCCCTCGTTCAGACTTCATTAAAGGGGAGGTTATTTATGGTCACTTTCGGATATCCACCTTTGGTTCCTTATTTTTAACCAAGAAATACAAATCCCAGGAATTCAATTACATGCAACAAAACGGCTCTTGGCCACTCATTGAGATCTCAACCAAACTTTCTTAGGAGTTATAATTAGGTCTTTGATTGGGAAGCTATTTTATTTAGTTTTGCTTAATTTGGATGTGAGCAATGTGGCATGATGGGCCACACAATTTAGAACACTTTGTGCTCCCTAACTTGAGTTTGAGCGCTAGCAAAGACCTAAAAATTCTTGTAGGGTGCGTTTGTGTATGTGCCATTGTAGTAGAAAATGGGTTTAACACTACGCACAAACAATCTCGTAAAGACATAAAATATAGCCATTTCCTCATTGGATCTTTGTGGATGACACTCTCGCCAAAGCATAGATCGGATCAATCATATAGTATGCCATTCTGATCAAACACATCCATAATGCTTCTCTTCTTCATCCTCTTCTTTTGAAATTCCGCCCATGAGTATTGTGGATAATCTTTTTTGTGTTCCACAGAAAATTAACTGAGACTGCCCCTAATTGAACATGGTTTTCCTTGAAATCGCAGAAAAGTTAGTTCCCTTTTTCTGCTTTTTTTCACAAAAAATGACCCCACCAAACTTGAAGTTTAGTGGTGTAAAAAATCCTTTTCACTTTCCATACTTTTTAAATGTAAAGGAATCCTTGCATCTGCATTGCCTGTTGTGTCTCCTACACATGCTATCAAACTTCTAGGCTTTAACTTTAAAAACCTAGTTTATGAACTTTATGGCTTGAATTCACAAAAATATACTCTTGAGGACTCTTTCTAACTTATATCACCCATGGTCACAAGACTCAACTCTAGAGTTGGCGATGGGCAAGGTCGGGTCGAGTCGGATCTGGTTGGATTGACCTTTGAAGGTAACTCATTTCTCCCTTTCTCTTGTCTGAACTCAACCCGTTCACGGCCGAGTTAAGATCTTTGAACTCAAAAACATTGAAAACTCGAGTTAGATCGGGTCCGTTTGGTCTTTAGATTTTTTTCCTTAATGTCTTTTTATAGCACATAGCAACTCGACCCGGTAAATTCAGCCTCGTTTGGACCATAATAGTTTATATGGGCTCTTCAATCTTGTAAGATTCATGATAATATTCTTGATAATTTCTCCCTTGAACAGCATTGCTTCCAACTTTTATTTTTAAATTTTGAAGACCAGACTATAATAAGGCTTACTCGTATAATCTAGAAGATTATTTAAGTGGAAATACATATAGTTGGGGAGCTCAATCATTGGTTGGAAAAGGGTCAAGAAGTGAAGATCAATAGGTGGGTAGTGGGCCTAGTTCCACACAAAAGACAACCGGATATAAAATCATATGTTGCCTGTTGTCCTAACTTTCTTTTTATGGCATGTTATAAGGTTTTAGTTTTCCTAATTTTTAACTATAAGGTGATATCTACTGCTACCAAAAAAAAGAAAAAAAGGTCATATCTAACATAAAAATTAAGAATGAAATGCCCAACTGCTCCTTCTAGGGGCGGATTTGATAGTGGTTTTTTTTTTTTTTACAATTTAGTGCAAACATGGATATATAGAGCTTTTGACCCAAGTTGGATTTAGGATAGGATCGGATTTGAACCACCCTTTGCGCCCTATTTATAAACTTGACGCACTTTGTGGTGCTATAGTCCTCTTGTGCAGCTCACCGAAGACATCTCAAATGGTTTAAGTAAGGGATTCTAGTCGTGGGGACAAATCCTTTTCCATTAAAGAAAAAATGTTTTTTTTATATTATTATTATAACGGGGAGTGTTCCAGCCCTTTGGGCCAGAATAATCCCTACGGACCTAGGGGAAGCTGAATAAATACCCTTTGGCCCCAGTGTTGAAGTGCAGTTTCGAACTTCAACTTCCGAGTACAAACCGTGGTCCTAAGCCAACTGGGCTACCCCTCGATTAATGATATTTTTATGATATTTCTTAATAAAAAAAATTCTTATATCAGATTTCACCCCCATGGAGCAAATTCGATATTACAAATCATAAAAATCCATTACGGGTTAGATTAGATACAAGTCAAGGCAAGTTCAAGTTTATCCCAACACTTAACCCATTGCCTTCCCTAGAATCGCAGTAAATGAATAAATAAATAAGAAAAAAGTCATCGACAATTTCTCTGCGCCTGTTATTCTTTTTAGTTTTACAAAATATATATATATACAATTATTTTGCAAAATTAAAATTGCATCCGTTCAATGGATGTTGAGGTGTGCTTTCCTTTGCAAACTCAAAGAATTGTAAACAAGACTTCAATAATGGTTATGATAAAACTGTACTAAAAAGAGATGGAAATGGAAGCCAACAATGTTGAAGTTTCTCTTGGTTGCATAGGTCTTCCTTTTAGAAAGCAAAGCTCAATGGCTCCTCTTTTCCCCTCATAAAAAGTAATGCATTTTAGCCCTGTAATCCGTAATTGAGGACACGGCCAACTGGCCAAGTCAATTTGATGTGACCCATTGTGATTGGTATGTGAATTAAATAACTAGATTGATACAAAGGCCAAGTCTTCAACTTTAATGTTTTCACATAGAGAAATCAATTCTGTGAAAAGCGTGTGGTCCCAATTTGCACTATTATTCTTGTTGGAGTCAAGCACAAAAGTCATTTGCACTATCTAAAGCCACCCAAACCTAGAGGTCTTTAAATTAATGGCTAAGATGATGTGATCAAACTGATGTAGAGAATACACTTCATCAATATCCAAATTCATTTAGCCCTCTATTTTTCTTGAATGTCATGCATTTAGGTGCACCCAAAATACCCCAAATAATTCCTACGGCCTAGGAGAGAGTCAGGTAAAATTTTTCTGAGGCCCCAGTGTGGTAGTGCAGTTTTGAACCCACAACCTCAGGACGCAAACCGTAGTCCTAAGCCTATGAGCTACCCCTCGGAATTGATATCAATGTAGGTTCTAAATTATTCGAGTAAATAATAAACTAGCCCAAAATGGTCAAATAGAAGAAGTTAGGGAGAGACTCTTGAATAAAGTTTCCTTTGGGCACATGTAGAAGTTTCAAGGAAATGGATGTGCACCTAATTTTATCACCGAAAGACATCCTAAATATAGGGTACACCAGGATCTAGTTAATGCACAAGCCTGTATTAGTCCAATGTCTTCCAAGTTGGTTGGGGATTGAAGTTTAGACCACATTTGTGTAACATGGAAGATTCCATGATGCTGTTCAAAATATTCTAATTTTTGGATGTACTAATTTTTTATAGTTTAGTGCGGTTCTTTTACATAAACGAGGAGGAAAAGTTTGAATTTATTTTTCTCAATTACATCCTTGCCAAGGTTTGGGGAAAACAGTTTTGGCCAAGCATGGTGCTAGAGTGGTGCACAGATGAGCTCCATTGTTGATCAACCTGAAATTGACTTGACCCCACCCATTATTAGCAGTGCCAACTTGGACTTGACCCAAACCCTATGTGGCCCGAGTTGTGCCCTAACTTACACAAAAGATGTGATACAAAAAGCAAAACTTACATGGGTGATGAAAGACATTAAATATCCTAATGCACCAAAGTCCATAGCCCAAATTTTGGGATTGCAACTTGGACCCCTCCCAGCCTAAACTTGACTAAACACAAACTCCACCAAAACCCTAATTTGGGTGGGCTTTTTAGATTTGGGATGGGCTCGGACCTAAACATCAAAATTCAATTCGAATTCAGGTCAGGCCTGGGTTGGGCTAAGTCTACTCTTGCATACCCATGTTTTTAAATGCCCTTTTAATGCCTATAATCATCCTCCTAGTTCTAATTTGGAAAACTTTTTAGGTCATCCACTCACCAATTGTCGGTCCCACCACTTAAGTCGGTAGAGTAGAAAAAAGGCATACTATGGACCATCCAATAATTCCCCACAAAATGCATATGATACATTTCCTGTGGCCACAATTGCTTACTTTACTAGTATGGCCCTTTATGCCACGGATGGAAGATCCTTCGATAACTCTTCCACAAAAAAAAATCATATCCGACCTTAGCAAAAGGAGAAAAAAAAACCATTGTTGGGTTTTTTCTTCCACAATCATTCATTTAGAGATTTTGTTTGCATTTGAATATATAGGAATTCCTGGTCAAATAAGCTCTATGGAAAGAATTATTAATGAGGTGAAGAGTGAATGACGAGATCAAGGGTGAATGATATAAAGTAACAATATATTGAGGCTCAACTTTAATAGAATTTGAATTACTAAGGTGATAGTTGGGTATTCATTTACTATATTTTGATTGATTTTCTATTAAAAAGGGTGTTATTTGATGGTCACTTTTCATTTTTTGTATTTTCATTTTTCTTTTGAAGCACTCAAATTCATGCATGTGCCCCTAACTAACTGGCTAAGCAATATATGAGATAATTTAATTATTTTAAAATAAAAATATAATATATAAAATGATTCATACTGCATACTTAGAACACATATGTATGGTTACATCTTGGCAGAAAATGCTAGACAAAGTGGGATTCTTTTACATTAATTTTTTATATCATTTAATGTGAACACTTTTTCTATAAAAGTAAGTGTTAAAAGGAGTTTGATTTTTCATGACTTTACATATAAAAAAACATTTTCTACATGTCAGGGTCAGAAAAAAAAATCCTCTGAATAAATAAAAGTCCACCAAACAAATTTTCTTTGGATGCTGAGGTAGAGTGTGATCCAGGAAAGGTTTGACTTTGACCGTTTTGAATTTACTCTGAAGTCATTGCAGTCCCTCATGTAAGGGTTCCAGGAAAGTTCTTGCCACCCACAGGCCACAGCAACCTTGACTATGATAGAGTAAAAGTCTGATCTTGACCGAGGGGAGGACTCCACACATGATACTTGGAAAAAATCAACAGATTCATTTGCAAGCTCTACTTTGCAATATTAGTAGCAAACCAAATTTAATGGACAATGTTAGCATCCAATCAACTACTTGCTAGCCACCTTTCCCTAGTCCTTACCCAAGGGCTATACTACCTTAAATTCGAGGTCTTTTTTTATTACTCGAGGGCTCCCTCACCTAACTCGATATCTACTTTTCTCAGCAGAGGGCTTAGTCTCAAACCCATTAAGCAGGGTACCAAAGAAATTATCATTCAATATGATCCAGATGCCTTTTTAAACCCACTCTATAATTTTTAGAAGGTTATTTTCGCCATTTAATGATTTTTTTTTCTGTTTTTCTCTAGAATAATGATTCATCTTTGTTTAACATGGAATTCTATGATTCTTGAAAGTTAGATGTCCACCAATTTACAATATCTAAAAAAAAACATGTGGACCCTTGCTAATAGTGATCAATTCACAAGATAATCCATTCACAATGAATCCACTTAAAAAAAAATAAAAAAAAATTAAGTTATGTTTGCCTAGATGATGAAAAGCATGGTGCCCTCCTCAACCTTAAAAACCAAGGTGAACTTGGGTAATTAAAATATAGTGTAGCAGACTCAATGATATTGAAGTCCATCTAACAATGAAGCAAATGTCGGCTCCACCGTTTGATATTTTCTCATCATTTATTGTCTCCACTGTATTTCCATTGTTAGATAGGCCTACCGAGGTTTTGTTTATTTGTACAGTCATAATGCTTTCATCAATACATGGGCCCCACTACGCTTTCTTTCATTAAGTAGGTTGTATGATATACTTCTACTGTTGAGATTTACTATGGTGTCTATATCTAGCATTAAGTCAACCGTATCATAATAATCATATTATTGTGGTTGTGGTTGTCGTTGTCATCATTTGGTTTTTTTGCATGGTATCCTATGTATTGAACTAGTTATTTTCTAGTATTTGTTTGGTTTTTCATGAGATACTTTACATAGATATCATTTTATGCAATTTCTTTGGATTCCCATTTTCTTTTCATATCATTTTAGGACTATAAAATTTTTCATTTATGTTTCAAATTCTAGCATAAGTAGGGTTTGAAAACCCTCTTTAGGGTGAGCGAAGGATGTCCGCTTTACCTATGTGACCATTAATAGTCTAAGTCCAATCAATTAGGTCACAATCGAAAGTGTGACCAAACCTACATCCTAAACAACTATTTATTTGCAGAAGAGTAAAGTGAATGAGGGTTGAAATTAATGCATACAGTTGGATTTTTTTTTTAATTCTATGAGGTGTTTGTTTGCTTTAGCCGAGGCAGTTACTCCAATCCACGACTACTCATAGATACCTTAATAAAGGGGGTTGCATAACTCATTCCTCATTCTCTTTATCTAAGGAAACGGAAATTTAAATCTTTTTACTTTACACCTGCAATCGAAACAAATAGAAAGTAATTCATCTACTCACTCATTTATTTCAATCCACTTCTCTTTTAGTTAACTTTACATGAATGAGACTTCCTGCTCCTACTCTATTCCTCCATTAATGCGAACAAACAGGCCCTAATACAAACAAACAAGGGGCTAGTCTTATTGGAAATGGGTACAACTTATATAAAAAGTAACTCATCTTTTGGGTCTTTTTGATTGCAAGCATTTTGACATTTCTTGTCGGGAGCATTTTGCAATTCTCCAAATTCTATCCCACATGTAAAATTTTAAAATGCTCAAGGGTTACTGCCCTTTGGAATTCTGGATTTCTGAGAATTTCGTATGGCAAAGGTGCCATTCAAAATGCAATCTTTTATGAACTCTCCTTAATCAAATAGGGAATTTGGATTTCTATTGAGATAGGACCTACAACAACTATCAAGAATTCCAAATAAGGGAGTTTTCCAATGGATATGCTTGGATTCAAATAGGCTCTTCTAAAGTTTATTGCATTTTGTTTTTTGGGATTTCGGAGAATTCCTTAGAGAGAATTTAGTATTTTTTAAATGCTGCCCCCAACAGGTTTCTAGATCCTACGATACAGCATTCAAAATTTAAAATTTGAAGAAAAGTCCAAAATTGACATTTCAAAAGGCTAGGTTTTTTAAATTCTAAAAAATAAGCAAGAAATTTCACATGCTCATAGATAACACAAATTGATATTGCTATTAAAATTCTCCAACATAAAGAATTCATGTTGAGATTTCCACCAAAATAATGCATTATTCTATCCAATTCTTAAAAAATTATGGTAAATAGTGTTATTATCACAAAAGTACTAAAGAGTGAAGAATAAAGGGTTTAAGGTAGAGATCTAGATGGTGGAGATCTAATGTACTAAGGTTATGAGTGAATAATCATTCCTCAGTGAAGGATGTATTATTTTGATGAGAAAATGAAATTATTTGATAGATTATGTTGGATCTTCTTTACCTTCAAGTTTTCACTGTCAGTCTACTCCTCAATAGAAAATGCTTTGTAACAAAAAGTCTTATAAATTCAACCTATTAGAAGAATAGGCCAAAAGTCAAAGAAACAAAGTTGAAGTTGACCCATAAATTTCTGTTATGCTGCCCAGCTGCATGTTAGTGACATAATCCACCAATAGTTGTGGGTACTTGAGTTTAAATCTCTTGTAAAGAAAAAAGAGTGAAGACTTACCAACGTTGCGTAAAAAAATATCCAATCTAACCGTAAACAATTACCTAATCATCATCCGATAAATCAAATATATAGTTGTGGGTACTTGAGTTTAAATCTCTTGATAAGAAAAAAGATCCAAGACTTACGAACGTTGAGTAAATAATATCCAATCTAACAGTAAACAATTACCTAGTCATCATCTAATAAATCAAATATTTTGAAAGGCTAGGATCCATCGTTTATTCAGATGATTTTTTCCGTCGTTGGCTCGTTGCAGACGGTCTGAATCGCGCTCCTAAAATAGAATTTTTTTTTCTATAACAGCATATCTTCACCTTATATCCCATAATAATCTGTTTTGTCGAAAACCAATTTAGCATGAATTTCATTTGAATTGCATATATACATGGCCGGCCCATGATGCTCCTTTTTGAACGTGGTGCGTGCTTGGCGTGCACAGTGTGTGGTGCGGTGATGACCACGCCGTTGTTGATAGTGGAAAAAACGCAGTTGTACCTCCTCTCTCTTTCTATCCGTAGCTGTTACGTTCCATGTCGTTACGAAAACGGATCAAGAAAAATAATAATAACATTACCCGAAATATCCGGTACGATACATTCATTCATAATATAAGGCCATGAAAAGCCAACAAATGCCATTTGTCTCCTCATCCACTCTCTTTTTCTCCAACACTCATTCCAAAGCCTCTCTCTCTCTTTCTCTAGGGTTTTTCTTTGATTTCATAGGCCTTGATCTATCTGCAGTCGGTGGGATTCGAGCTCGATCCTGAGATTTGACTCCAATTTGCCTGATTCTAACCCTTGCAGTGGCCAGTTCATCAAAGGTTTGGCCTGATACTATCGATCTAGTAGGAAAAGATATGTTTTTGTGTTTGATCTAGGGTCTTTTCCCCGATTCGTGATCCACCTATTTGTTTGCTCTGGTTTCTTTCTCAATTTCAGTGTTTTTTGAGATTTTTTTTAGCTGGAGGGTTTGATTCGGATGGATCTCTACTGCTCACTGTTTTCCTTATCGGATCAGTGATTTTGTGATTTTTTTTTTTTTTGGCTGTCTGAAGTGCTATTTGGGATTCGTTGATCGATTTCTTTATTTGGAGTGGTGTGGTTGGTTGAATTTCTGTGAAAGCGTTGGGATTTGTAGTTTGGGTGTTGTGGCTTGGATGGTATTTTGAAAGGTGCGGCCTTTACTGTGCTTGGGATTGAATTTACGAGGATAGGAAGATTGAGAATCACTGCATCGGTGGCTGTTTTCTTTCATTCCTTCGATTTCTCTGTATTCTTGTGGATTTCCTTTGTTAGAATGATGTAGCTTATTGGAATTTCTGCAATGGTGTCTGCTTTTAGTTATATTTGTGTTGGGTTTTGTAGGGATGGATGAGACAAAGAAGATGGAGACCCGTCTGACTTCTGCGGCTGCTTTTGTGGAAGGAGGCATACAAGATGCCTGTGATGATGCTTGTAGCATCTGCCTTGAAGCCTTCTGCGACAGTGATCCATCGACGGTAAAAAAAAACAAAATGAGTTTTCTTTTTGAGGCATTTGAATTAAAAATTATGGGTTTTTTTTTTCCCTCTCATCTGGCCTTTTTTCAAAAGGGTTTCATGTTTTTAGCTTCTGGATTATAGTACTGATGGCCTTTTACATTTTTTAAAAAAGATGATGAGATTTTCCTGGAACTGATTTTTTTATTTTTTTTTGCAGGTGACTGGTTGCAAGCATGAGTTTCATCTTCAATGCATCCTTGAGTGGTATGGCCTGTTCAGATCTTTCTGTTTATGGATATTTATTATGAATGAGATCTTTCACTGAAGTGGCATGCTTAGTAATTGTTACAAGGATTACCTCTTTCTAATCAATAGTATATTAATAAGAGATAAGAGAGATATACAAAGAAATTAAGAATGTGACATGGGAGTCTTGTCATTTCCTAATCAATGTCTTGTCATTGGCTTGCGACAAAATGTGACTCGCATAACTCAAACCCCAACTGAAGAGTTCATCAAAAAGTTTGTTTTATTTTTCTGAAAGATTTCTGAGTATATTAATCTATAGCAAAGATACACCAACTAGAACTTTATGAGAATAGTTTACCAACAGTTCGAGAATCGAGCTGCAAATTGTTCGAGATGGAATATTCACAATTTGAAGGCCTCATCAGTGAACTAGGTAACCATGCATCAGTCATCAAATAGTCAAGGAAACATCCCCATTTTCTTAGTGATTTACATCAGAATTACCGAAAATATGAGTGAAGGAAAAGCTGCCAATAGTCACCAAATGTTTATTTTCTTCTATCCAATCAGTCTCCCTTCATGGATGATCATATTTATAGTGCATAGAGAATTACACCTCTCACCTCTGGATGCATGGTGCCCATTTTGTCTAGCTTCCTACACCCAATGAGTAAATTAATGAGAAAATCTTTGCATCATTTGAATTCCTATTTTGTAGCACTCGTGTAATTCCTTATCACCTCTCCTAGTACCGAACAACACCTTCAACAGTATCTCTACCTAGACCCTTAATTTCATTTCCATCTAAAACGAACTTTAGACATCCTTTTGGAGGACGAGGCCAAGGTACAACCGGGAAAAATAGCATAGTAGATGCTTGAAAACATTCCACCCAAGACCACTATAAATCTGATGCAGAAATATCCATAAGTTCTTTAGAAACTGTGGCCTACTTAGTTTCCGTTTGGCAATTCTAATTATTAGTCTTTTTCTCACAAAAATAATTTATTATAGAATTTGGTTGTCACATTTTAAATTGTTTGGTAATCGTTTCTCTATGTTTTCTAGAGTTTGTGGGGGGACAATGTTAACCCTTAATTGTCCAATGAAAAGCATATCATTAGTTATCAATCAGCCTAATGATTCATATCACATTTGCCTATATGTCTATACCACCCCGTAACCTGCTATTTGAGTTACAACGATACAGATCATGGGTAAAGACTCTTTTGGTTGGACATTGTTCGTCGTTTGATCATCAAAAGTAATAAAATATATATCATCAAAACTTATTCTAAATTTAAATGATTTTTACTTATTGGACATTGCTTGCCGTTCGAGCTTCGGAGGTAATAAAATGAGAGTAACTATAAAAAGATGTCTAGGTTTTGAAATCAATGTCATAATCGATGAAACTGATTCTATAGATAACCAATTATAAGAAAATAGAGAAAAAACCATTAATCATGTAAATCTATAGAGAAGGAATGACTAATATTATCCCCATAGAATTCTTCCATTGCTCATTTCTCTACCTTTTTAGTTTTTAACTAGAGTGAAGAGGGGATATTATACACTGTGTTGACATCTACATGCAACATTCTCTAGATCATTCCCTACTGAGAAATGAATGCATATATCTGAGTTGTAGGAGAATATTCTCCTGCGCACTATGCATTGAAGTGGCAGCAGGTGTGTTTGCATTGAATGGTCCTGGCGCAGAGTGTGCATGGCCATTCCATTAGTTCGCCATTGATGGGCTTTTATATTTGAAATTCTTTTGATGTGACTGACAAGTACAAACACCTTTTCTTTCAATTGGATAAATCCATCTAATATTTCTTACGAAAATCTGACCATTAGCACAGCATATGCATGAAATTTTCGTAAACAGTTGCAACTCCAGAACCTGATCAGAATCTGAGCTAGAATTTTGTAGAGGAGGAACTGAAAATTTTCCTGGTTGAGTTCCAGATTGCCCAAACAACAAATGTCTAAGTTGGATATTGTAGACAAAGAACACATCCCAAACTAAAACTGGCTGAATTTCATTAATAGTGGAAAATTTAAACAAGATGAAGAAATTATAAATTTAAACAAGATGAAGAAATTATAGTTTACCCAAGACCAAGAGGGCTGAGATGGCCGAACATTTTTTTGTAATTTCATGTTAGTCAGATTTCAACAGATTGGCCACTAGTTTCTGCTTCTTTCCACTTGATGCCAGTTGTACACATTTCGCTTTTCTTTGACATTTGATGTCAGGTTAAAATATGCACATTGCTCCCAAATGCTCTAATTTAATGAGAAAAATTGTTTTCAGGTCGATGTCCATCTAAGTACTCCTCAGTCCTCACATCCATTGTCTGGGAACCATGCACTGACAATAGAGTTAATTATATGCAATTAAACAAGCAAGGAAATTGGATGCGGAGAAACTGAGTAATTGGATCCCATAAACAAATACAAGTTCAATATTTCATATTAGAAAAGTAATGGGTTCAACTCCACCATCACCAACAACAATGATTACATCATCAATGGCACCAACAATAGCAACATTTTTTTTTTTTTTTTGAATGGTACCAACAATAGCAACAAATAATAACCACAACAACTGCTTCAACTCCACCATCACCAGCAACAGCAACATGCCATTTCTTGCTTCCCTAAAGTCCGATCAAAACCCTAAACCCCCAAATTGAAATGCAAAACCCCAAACCCCCAAAATCATATCAAATGGCCCTAAAATCAAACACCTGAAGCCATAAAGTCCGATCAAAACCCTAAGCCCCCATCAATCCAAAGTGCAAAAAAATATACATACATATGTGTGTGTAGAGAGAGAGAGAGAGAGAGAGAGAGAGAGAGAGAGAGAGAGAGAGAGGTGTCATAAGCAAAAAAACGTAGGGGTAAATTTGCCCAATAAATAGTAGAAATGTCTGTCCGCTTTAGATGTTTTCCTCTGATTCAATTCTTTCCGCTCATTACTTTTTCAAATGAGGGAAAATGTCTAATTACTAATTCAAAAGGACAAGAAATAGACATTTCCCAAACGGTCCGAAGCATTCAAATGTCTGTTTTAATTAGTTTTAAGTGAAATAGACCTAGGAAATAGGCTTGCCACATGCCACCTAATTTCAGGGCCTATTTCACTTAAAATTGATTCAAATAGATATTTGCGGGAAATAGGCTGTTTGGGAAATGTCAATTTGCATATCCAATTGTATCAGTGTTGAGCTGTTTTTCATTTGTTTCAAAAAGGAGGTAGGAAGTAGAATGGAATCGGACATTAGTGAGGGCAGATATTTCCTCTCTTTTTTCTACAAGTTTGCCCTTAAAACTTTTATGAAATGACAACTTTGCCCATCTCTCTCTCTCACACGCACACAGAGAAACCCTAGTAAAGGCCTTCGTTGACAGCTCCTCTTCCTTGAGGCGCTCTCTCTGGTGTATTCCCGTGAATCCCTTTGCACCCTTTGTGTGTGTGTGTGTGATTGATCATTTTAGTAGAAATAGGAAGAAGAGATGGTTCATTTGATTTGCCTAGATGGGTTTTAGTGGTCATCACTGCCATGAGCTTCTTGAAACCATTATTCCATTTCCTGATTCTCTATTATTTCGTTCTCACTCAAGGTTTCATGGCTGAGAGCACAACATCCCACTTTGGAGGAGCGTGGAAAGGGCTAAGCTTGGATGTGGCCTCAAAATCAATGATGGAAAACAGTCCTGATGGGTGTTGGTTTGGTTGATTTTCCCTTTTCTGGGTTGAAACTTGGGATTTTTGTTGTTGTGGGTATTTTAGAATTTTGAAAGTAATGAATACTGTGTCTTTTGTAATTGATAAATTGAGGGGTTTTTTTATTTTTATTTTTAAATTTAAATCCTAATTTGGCAATGAAGCACCCAACATTTGATCTGTGAAAATCTTCTACATATTTGTTGGAATATCTTAATCATTTAGATGAATTATGGGCTTCTGAGCTCTAATAAATGTAGAGTGTCATACTGTCATTGAAAATGGGATGTCGAAGTGCAGCCATGGTTGGTGATTCATACTGATCTAATGATCAAGGCCCAAAAATTCTCCAATAATCAAGTATTCAATCCTTGTCCCAATCTCTATTTGCAGGCCAACGGCTGAAGGGTTACCAATTTTGGTTTGTTTTAAAAGAAAAGACAATTATCAAACAATATGATGAATGTGGTAATCAACTTTTATAATAAATTTATTTTTGGAAAAAAAAAAAGACAACAAATGCCCCTGTGATAAGCTCTTATTTGTATGTTTACCAAACAAGGCTTTCCAAATAGATCTAATTGAATCAGAGATACTCTGTGCCTTACCAAATGGTCTATTTGTAAAGGGGTCTAATTTGAAACAGCTCCATTTCAAACAGATCTATTTGAATTGGCTCTGTTTCAAACAGGTCAGATTTGCCAAATGAGCCGTTAATAACAACTATCGAAACCTTCATAATCACATTGTCATCCAACTTCGCTTCATTTTGAAGTATGGTTGCCTCTCACTCTTTCTCCATATAGCTCAAAGATATGATCAAATATGCCATGAAACAAATCCTCTGCTTGAACCTATCCTCATACAAAAAACCCAAAACCAGTTATGCGAAGAGCCAGCACAGTGCCAATGTGGAAGCGTATCATCTAGCCAAAGAGGGAGTTTTTTAAGGGAATTTTGAGACCACCTTTGATTATTTCCATTGATTGTTAATTTGTATTTATCTTTGTTTTGGTTGCATCCCCAGCTCTTAGGGGCTTTTACTTGTTTCAGCATTTTTGGTTGGCCATCTCTCACTCTATTTTTGCTCTTTTTTTTTTCTTTTTGGGATTTTTGTGTTCAATATAGTTCTCTTATACTGTACAGTTTCTTTTGAGAAATGAATACATTATACATACACCATTTTCCAAAAAAAAAAAAAAAAAAGGAAAGAAAGAAAGAAAAAGAAAGAAAGAGCTAGGTATAAGCCATGACATTTGAAACAACTACCAGAAGTTGTCCACACTCCACACCCTACGAGCAAAATCAACATGAACAAAATATTACTCCTACAGTCCAAAGGCTTAAAAGACATCCATTCTCTATAATATGTTGCAGATGTCGAAGATTATCAACTGTTTAGATTTTTTTTTGTTTCCAGATATGCCTCCAGCTGGATGAGCTTGTTGACCAAATAAATATCATCATCATTCAAGTGTTGCTATTTGGTTTTGCTTTGTGATTTCTAATGCTTTTCTCTTGTTAAGGCTTAGCTCTTCGTCACTCTACAGTGTAACATGTCTCACTTCTAACTCTTTCCTGCCAAGTATTTATTGGCCTCCCCATTTTAGTACCTTGTTTTTTCAACATGTGTGTGGTCATTTAAGGGCTGTTTCTAAGCATGTCTCACATATTAGATTCAACTATATAATTCCTCGTGTATTTATTCTTAATTGTATAATTTCTTGTTGCTCCACCAATCCATCTTAGCATCTGCATGTATTTTACATGTACTTTCTGTTCGTATGGTTCTCTTGCCTGGATAGCATTCAATTATAAAAATGTCTTTTTAATCAAAATGGCAATTGATGATCGCATAATGCTCCACCACCTTGTCACCTTGTCTCCACTTTGCCCATGCTTCATTATCTTGGCTCTACTTTATCCACAATTCATTATCTTGGTTTCACTTTTCCCACCATCCACCAATCCTATTTATAACATCCTTATAAATTCTACCACATTTTTACACGTTGATGTTTCAGTGTATGATAAGCTCTGTTAAGAGGATAGAAAGAATACAAATGATTTCTTTTGGAATGATTCTCAGGATGATAAAAAGTTTTATTCTAGTCTGAAGCTAGAGAAAGGCGTGTAGACCTTTAACTAGGGGCCATGGTGGGGGTGGCGCTTTGGATACGGATGATAGACGGTGAATAGATTCTCTGTGGGAGGCTTTGGTGGTTGGTTAATGAGGGCTGGTCCTACATAGCATGTAATTCTTTTAGCCAAGCATTGTATTTGCAATGATGGATGGGATGTTCAGATGCTCCTTTGATGGTGTCTGGTTAGGAAATAACCTTTAAAACAGGAATTATTCTCTCATATCTGGTTTTGGAAGGATAAATGGTGTGGGGAGGTTTACCTTGTCTCTTGATGGGAGAGCTCGATTTCTGACTATTTGGAACTGGTGGGTGGTAATTTCATCTTGACTCAATATTCAGTTGAACATTGTAGGTGAAGGATAGAGGAGGTAAAACTCTCAGAGGGCTTCAATATGTCTTAATGCCAATTAATTGGAATGGCTTGTGTTTGGATGCCAGATGTGAGTGGTGAGTTTGCTGTATAGAGTTTTAATTCATTTGCTAGGAAGGAGAATAGTCAATAGAATATGAATTTTTTCTGTACATTTGGAAAATTAGAGGGCCTTCCTAAGTTTTGGCTTTTGCTTGGATAACCATTCTTGATAAGATTCTTAATTTTGATTACCTTAGACATTGTGATGGAGGACAAGCCCATGGTCCACGTGTGGGACCCAAGGGATTTTGGAAATATTGCTTTTCTTATTTTAGTTGTAATTATGATTAAGCTTTCTTATTTTATTGATGAGTTGGAATTAGGATTAGCTTTCCAATTTCATGAGGATTTCTTTTTCTTTTTTCTTTTTTAAATTTCCTAAGTTGGTTATTAGTTAGTTTCTGATGGGGACATCAACCCTAACTCCCCCAATTCTTTCAAGATCCACCAGCGAAGAAGGTGTTGGATTGTAGATCGAGCTACTTATGGATGGATGACGCATACCCAAACTTTGATCGCCGAGATTTTGCAAATCCACCCTTGAATTACCATCCTGATGACATCCAACTTTTGGGTCTCGTTGGATCTAGCTTCTGATGGATGGAAGGTCCCATGTGCACAATCATCTTGAAGGCCTTATACTGGGAAGTGCCACATGGGAGGAAATAAAAGAGTTACTGAAGTCAGAAGAGGCCCAAGAAGAAACAAGAGAAAATTAATTAAGTTTAATGAAGGGGGCCCAAAGGGAGCCCATCACTTAACCAAGAGACTTCTTGGGATTTGTGCACAAGCCATATTGCGCACGAGTCTGATGCTGCCCCTTTCCCTATGTCGACCTGTTTTTTTTCTTTTATTTTTAGGTTATGATGATGTCACCCCTCTTCAGGTCATTATGTTTTAAGAGATGTTATTGTGTCTTTTTCGACATGCTATGTTATGAATGCTATTGGAATAAAACCTTTTGAGTTCTCCTTGAGTTTCCACAGTGTGCTCACGGGATCTTCAGTAATGCATAACCTTTTCCATCAAGTCAACACTATACTTTCAGATATAAGAGTTTCTTGCTGCCCAAGCCAAGATCCAACCACTAGATATCTAGATATGAACCACTATCCCTTAGATCTACATCATCCCCACCGTTAACTGACCTCTGAACCATTCGATCCAGACCACCAGCCACAAGATCCCATCATCCAACCATCAAAACCTCCGTTCCCAGCCATTCGATCCACCTACAACCCATTTAATCCCAGCCGCCAACATTGGGTCTTCAAGATCTAGTGGCTGAAACTCCAACCAGACCTATTCGAACTCCCATCAGACCTAAAACAGCCCAATTGAACCAATCAGCTCCTCCAAATCCATTGGCCAAACCTGATCCATCATATATTTGGCGGATTTTGCATTACTTCACCATCACAACCCTTAATTCACTTCAATCCCATAAATCTGAAATTAACTTGGCCTTGAACATGCTGTGGGAACACTAATTTCAGATCTGAATTTAATACTTAGCCCCAAATTACACGTTGTTCAATTATGCCCAAGTTGTGCCAAGCCATTTGTTCAAATCCTCGTGAAGGGACAAATAATTTACTTGAATTAGACTGCCCCTAAGCAGGTGGAAGTTCTAACTTCCACAAGGATCCCTCCCTCTCATTACTTGAGGGACCTTTGTTGCAGGACTTGCAACATTGCCTCGAAACATTATCAAATTATCCATTTAATTTTCAATGTTAGATGGTGTAATTTATAATTCAGCATTAATTATTAATTTTCAGATTGATCTCATCATTCCAGATTAGGCTAGAATCCATCTTGTCTTGCATCATTTTCCTAGTTTGATTAGGTGACTTAGCCAAGTTTTCTTTTCTTATATATATGGCATTGAAGAGATTGGATCTCAGAGTTGAGAAGTTTAATAATATTTTGTGGGTTTTGTTCCCTTTGGGGTGTGTCTTTGTGTGATAGTCTCTGTGGAGACCTTTATCATGCTTTGGCACTTTTCACGCAAAGCCTAATCCCCTAGGGTTCTATGTCACACCGTCAAGTGATTATTGTCGATGTGTGCAGCCTTTCTTTAATGAGTGTGGAGGATATCTTCCTGATTTCATGTATTGCCTTTTGCTTGGGAACTTTGAGATTATTTCATGAAATCATCCGGGGGTAAAGCAGGTGTAGCCTAATACATGGATGAATATAGTGGACTGCTAGCTTTGTAGGTTTATTAACAAACGAGGATTAGTTCGGGACTGCTTGCTGGTGTCACTAATTTGGTCTCTTTGGTTGGAGATAAATAATGGGGTTTTCAATTATAAATCTGATACTTTTATAAATGTTGGTCTCAAAGCTTCGGTAAGAGTTGTAGAATGGGTTCTTGAGCTTAATGATTATTTAGTCCTTTTGCATCGGATTTGAGGCAGTGTTGGGTGGAATCTTTCCTTTCAACTTCATGGAGTTTTGATATTCTTTTTCCATTTGTATTACAACCTTTGAGGCTTGTATCTTCCCTTTTTTATAATGAATCTGTTACCATTTTAGAAGAAAAGGAAAACAGGATTAGCATGGGGTTCTCTTTTGGACTGTCTGGATCAGCTTGCTCCTTTGCACCACATTGATGGGTTGCCACAACGTCTTTTTTTTTTTTTTTTTAAATGTGCATTGGAATATGCTTAGAAAGGAATTGAATTTGATGTCTGGAAAACTTGGTGGCTATGATGGTTAATGCTTCCAAGAATTAGTGTTGTACCCATCTTCAAACTTGCAAAAGATTTAGACTTCTAAGTCTCACGTTTTCTGCTACCTAATTTGTTTAAAGCGCTTACTTTTAATAAGACTAATGCGGTATGCTCTTTTATTTTACCTCCAAGTAGAACTGCTTAGCATCTCAGTAGGTGAATCGACTGATTTTCTTTTTCTATTGCAAGTTTGAAATGTAATATTCAGTGCTTTGTATTTTCTTGCAGGTGTCAAAGAAGCTCCCAGTGTCCCATGTGTTGGCAAGACATAAGCTTGAAAGATCCTACCAGGTTCATTCAACTGATTGTACTCTTGAAAAATCTTTCCTGATTTTTGCATTAGTTGTTATAATTGACTAGTTTGTTTTTTTGCAGCCAAGAACTACTTGAGGCAGTGGAACGGGAAAGGAGCATTAGGTTTAATCAATCACGAAATGCCACAATATTTCATCATCCCGCCCTTGGGGATTTTGAATTACAACATGTCTGTAATTCTACTCACTTCCCTAGCATGTCTCCTTTCATGTATCTTGATATCATGTATACAATTTCTTTTGATCAACCATATAATATTTTCCTTTAGCATATGTATTGTACTTAAAGTTATCCCAATGCAGTTACCTGTAGGTGGAAGTGATTCTGAGCTTGAAGAGCGAATAATCCAGCATTTGGCTGCTGCTGCTGCAATGGGCAGAGCACATCATATAGCTAGAAGGGACGGCCAGCGCAATAGGTCAACTGCTCAAGGTCGTCCACAGTTTCTCGTCTTCTCTACACATCCCAATGCACCTTCGGTAGGTCCTGTTTCTGCTATGCTGGGTCAAAGAGGAGGGGAAAATGAACAGGCTTCTGTTGTCACTCCAGACACTACATCAGTGCCTCCTGCTGGTGAGGATCACTCACAGCAGTTAACACCGCTACCTCCTGCCCAACTTGAACAGGTTCAGCCATCAGCATCTGGGGACAATGTTGTTGGGGATAACAGGCCTGGGCTTTCTCATAATCGGTACTGTATACGATCAACCTTGATTCCTATATTCTGATTAGTTCTTTGAACGCATTTTATGGCCTGAAGCTTCTTACCGGTTGTTCATTTTATTGTAGGAGTGCCAATCTGCAAACATCCCAATCAAGCCAAGATAGAGCAGGACCATCTGAATCCCAATCCTTGTCAGAGTCATTGAAGTCCCGACTTAATGCTGTCTCAATGAGGTACAGATCATCTGCAAAAGAGTCCCGTTGCCATTAGTGTTTAGAAATTGATGCACTCTGAATTAGTGAGTAGTTCTGGCTTTCAATTTAGTTTTATTGTGTTCAAGGTGCAAAGAATCGATATCAAAGAGTACAAGAGGATGGAAGGAAAGGCTGTCCTCAGTCTCACGCAATGCTTCTGTAGCAGATATTGGTTCTGAAGTTAGGAGAGAGGTACATGCTACTGTATCACGCATGATAGAGCGTCTTGAGGCCAGAGACAATAGTAGGGCAAGTACTGCTTCTGCATCTCATGGCACAGATGGCTTAGTTACAGAACCAAGCAATCAGAGGACTACTGAGGCTCATGGTAGTAATCTTCCAAATAGCAGCAACCCATCTGCTTCTTGTGCTGCAAGTTCTGGCCCTAATTAACTTGCACTGCAGTTCATCAGTTGCTTGCATCATCAGCTTTTATTGTGTAAGGTGCGCATTCTTAATGTTGGTGCTTGAGTTTTGGTTGTTTGTAGCTGTTACCCTTTTTTTATCAATTATATATTCCCTTTCTTTATGGAGGTAGTAAAAATAGATCTGAAGAAGTGCAACCTATCTAAGGATTTGGCTTAAGATAGATCGGAATGGAGAAACAAGATTTGTGTAGCCGATCCCCACGTAGTTGGGGCTAGTCTTTGATGATGATGTGATGATATTCCTTTTCTTTACTCTATTATTTTATTTTATTTTTTGTTTACGCACTGTCTTCACTTTTTTTGGGGGAGGGGTTGATGCAGGACAGACCCATGGTCCCCATGGGTCGACCCGCCAATGGGCGCAACCCATCCATCTCAACCTATTCATTGGGCCTAGCCCACTTATCTTTAGTCTATTTAGAGTTTTATTTAATTATTTATGTTTTATGTTGGGTGTCTTAATTCTGGTCATCGATGTGTTAGGATGGTTCATATTGAATCTAGGTCTGGTTTTCAATTATAAAAGCATTGCAATGCCTCCTGGAGGTTTAGATAATGATTAATGAAAAAAAAATAAATTTGAGTGATTTTGGGGTTTCCCGAGTTCTCTCTTCTACCTCATCCGCTATGGGGAGTTTGATGTGAGGCCAATTTCCAAGCTTTCGCCTTACATATCCCTTCCAGGCTCCCATCTCTAGTCTCTCCATCATTACCGGCCCCGCACCTGGTACCCTGCTCTGCATCATGGGGTGGAGGAGGAGAAAGGGGAAAAGAGAGTTGTTGTGGGTGTGGGGGTTGGTTCACTCCATGCTCACAGCGCCAGCTGTGTTTTCATCTAAACCAGCATGATTTCAGTGATTTTTGAGAAGCTGAGCTTGACAGTAGATTTAAATTCTTCAGTGAAGGCAGAGATCCATGGTCGTTGCCACATGGCACTGGTAGCATGAAGCTTCCAGCTGCAGATTGCATAGTCTATGACTTGGTGCTATTTTAGAAATAACTAATGGTGGAACAGGTGAGAGTGAGGCACTGTTGATTGAAAGGAAAATTGTACAAGAGGTTTAGACAAAGACAGTCCCGGTTTTAACTTAGACTGGCAATAAAATAAATCTCTACGGATCTATTCAGAGGTGTTGGCTATTTTGGAAGCTCTTCAGATCTTTTTGGCTTCTTTCCATGGCCCATTGTTCGTGGAGAGTGATTCTGCAAATGTCTTAAACAGATTGTGTTAAAACTGAATGGCCAGCTTCACTAATAAGTTTTTTGCAAAGTTTGTGTTTCAGCCTAGTTAGTCGATGGATACTCAACAAACCAGTCACTGGTGGCCATTGGCTAGACGTGAATAAGTTTACACTTAAATGTGCTCTCATTTCACGAATTTGCGCGACAACAGGTCTTATGTACTGTTAAGTAGTTGTTTATCCAGTTTCCTATAACCAATTGGTTTTGGGATTACTGGCCAGCAACTTTGTCATGTACAATGATATTTCTAAATAATGCTTTGCTTTAGAGCGTTGATTACCCTACTTAGCAAACAGGCAAGCTGGTGGCCGTGGTCTGTAGTTTTGGTTTCCATTGCTGATAGTGACCCAGTTCGACCAGCCCACTTCTGTCATTGAGCTTTATAGGGTATAATAAAAATGAAATTGGGTGAAGTTGATCCTCTCTGGGGTGGCAGGCATTGGAATCAAATAGGGTGGAATATTGGCAATTAAAGGAGATTTGGACTGAAATAAACTTACAGGGTACATTGTTGGGAGGCAGCGGATTCAGCAAGCACAATAAGTAGATGGAAGGCTGAGTTGAAGCTCCCCTGATACTTGGTTTTATAGTCAATGAAATTAGATGGTTAGCATTTTCTAATCATGTCATGTTTGCCTTTTCTGGCAGAACTTCACAAAATGATAGATGCATCAGTCAAACCTGGAGCCTGAGAGATGAGTCGTTCATTGGAAGTCATTTATCTCCATGGTAGGGGGAGATGTGTCCATTGCATAGCGGTCAAATTTGGTTCTTTTTCAACGAAATTTCCAGTTAGGTTAGTGTACTGAAACAAACAACGTCTCATAAAATATTTGGTCTGAAATTCTGAGCTCTTTGGTAGGAACTTGTCTTTTATATTTGAATTCCTTCCTTTCAGCTGAATCTTTTGTGAATGCTTTTTTTCTTTTTGTGACAAGATTCCATCAATTTGGGGAACTTGAGGTCTTTTGGTTTTCTATGAATGGAAAGGATTTGAGCATGTGTGTGGCCAACCCCCTCCACAACACCCAAACCCAAGTGAGTAACACACCAACACGCACACACAAGAAGAAAAATATATACCATATGTATTAATAGATATTGTTTATTCATTATGATTTAGTTTACTAAGGTGAAAGCCTCCTGTGGGAGGTTGCATGCCTGGGCCCACCTATCACCAATCTGAACTGTCCACACCCCCTTAAGTACACTCGAGCCCATGGGTTTGCACCCATCCGAATGGATTGGAATGTTGGATCAAGGGTTAATTGTTTTTCTTTAATACAAGTTGTTAAACTTGTGGGCCATGGATGAAGTGGTTAGAGGCATGGGATTGACCCCAAATTTGATATTTGGGCCCATGAAAGATGACCCTTTCCATTCCACTGGTCTCTGTGATCAGTAGGGCCCTAGGTGGGCCCCATGAAGCTGCCTCTTACCTAAGCCAGTGAGAGGTACCTCTCACAGGAGCATTTCCTAAGTGGAACTCTGAAATGAAACAACAAACTGACCTAAATGTTTACTAAAGTCAAAGCAAAGCACAACACGAAAGGAAATTGAAAAACTACCTAATGGATAGTTGTCTCGCTTTTATCGTTCTACTTTTTTGGTTGTTTCTTGACCTTTTATTTCAAAAAAATTTCCGTCATAATAGGTTATTTCAGTCCTCCCGGTGGGTGGGTCCAAAAGTTTTTGCTGCCTTTTAGGCATTTGACATCAGCAGTGCCTTGTCCCTTCAATCAGATGTCATGTTCAAGTATTTGCATGACCTTATTTCATCTTCTCGTCCATTATAATACCTGGTTCAGTGCAACGAAAATATTGGATAATCTCTATTTTCTTTTTTCGGTATGGTCCTTATGTACGTGCCAGCGGGAGGTGGTCTCCTAATCTGGGCAATGCCTTTGCAATGGCACTAGTCATGTGTTGGGTAAATGTTGACCAATCTCTGTGAGACATTTCCGTCTTTCCATCATCATCATCTTATTAATCATGTATTGTTTACATCAAACTAGGGTTCTCCCTTTTCAGTGAAAGAAATCAGTAAAAATCTATGAATGCATTTTATATTGTCTAGATCTCTATATATCACCTTCTACTTATGTCTTAAGAGAATGATATGAAAACGTGCACTTCGAAGCATAGAGTTATTGTACTATTAGTTAATAATCATCTCACATCATCTTCATGCCAGCTGAGTACCCTTTGTGGGTTTCCTTTCTTTTTTTCGTTCATAGAAGATTAATGCACAAAGATAGCTCTAATTTATGTATATGGCTCCTAACATGCAGTTGAAACATTACTGGATGTACTTTTTTAAATATATTTTCAGGCGACATTGGTGACTCAAACCCATGCACTCATTGCCTCGGTTTATTTACCTTGGAAAATTTTGTATTCCTATTTCAGGTGGTAAATGTACCTTTCCAGATGGTGGAGGTGTGGAGGTGAAGGGCTAAAAATGCTTTTGCTTTGCCACCAGTCCGACGGAGATCTGATTCTTATGAATCTTTGAGTCAAAAGAGAGAAGTAGAGAGGAAGTGAGAGAACAGGAACAAGCTCCATTTGGACTTCATGTTTCTTATTTGTATATTTGTCTATAGAGAATCTATTTATATTTTGCCAACTCTATTACTCTCCAGTCCCCTGGCAAGAGGAGTAATTAAGATATTCTCAGAGCATATTAAAATATATAAATAAGGAGACAGCTGCTTGCTGTCTCTCTGCAATTGACCATAATATTCCAATGACACAATGCTGATTTTGTTGTTTCCATGAGATGCCAGTCTCAGCAGTTGGCCTTGAGCCCCATTTTGATTGTCATAGCCTGAGTGTGCAGGCGACTTGGTTTGTGTAAATGAGGGTTCATGTGTAAGGGGAGGTGTTTTATTCTTTGCCATGACTGATTATTGTAAACTCAGGGAAACCAAACTCTCCCTGGATAGCAGAAGATTGATCTCAACCTTGGCCGGTATAGATGGACCCAAGAAGTATATTTGGACTTTATAGAAACTACATCCTGGCCAATGACTCTTAGGCCTTAGCAGTGGTCTGCCATTGATTTAGCATTTCTTACCTGATGTTATCTGGAAGTGGATTTAAGGGTTGGCTAAATGTCATTACAATCAAATACTCCTAGACCTTTCTTTGCAGAAATCCTAGCTATAATTTGAAACCCTCAGATTTATCTGTTTGAACCACCAAGAAGAACAAATAAAATGCTGTCTTTTCATTGACCCCTTTTCAAGTGTGGAGATGGATTTTCTCCATGGCCAACACTCCAATGCCTGTATCCCTCTCAGCATCTTCCCTGTGATACCGTGTTTCAGCTAACTGCTGCGAATTAGGTGGGCAAGGCATTGGGGCTACTGTCTTTATTGTTCTTCAATGGCCATCAAGTCTTACCAAGTAATTAATACTTGCAGCAGAACCATTCAAAAGGGCCTGCATCATTCCTTGAGCAGGATGAAGAAAGCTTTTTAAAAGGCCACCGTTGGTTACTGCCAACTTTTATATCTGATTTTTGAAGTTAATTCACGGAAGATTGTTTGCTTAGGACATGTCCCTTTCATTAATGAGGATGCAAATCACAGTCCACATGGAGGTGGAATGAAAAAGATCATATATGTTGGTAAAGAGACTCTGCATGCAGGGTTTGCAGCTTCATGCATCATGCTGTTCGGCAGACCTAAACCCATTAAAGGATTTAGCTAGGAACCATCACAAACTATTAATTCGGATTCACATGAATCTACACTATATTTATAAAGTAACTCCTTCATTCGAACCATGACAACCACAGTTTCAAACACAAATGCAATAAAACGAGTAAATTCCAATTGCAGAGAATAACTCTCTTCCTATCATCCTTTGATTCAATTTCCCTTCGGAGAAGAGGTCGTTTGATGGTTGTAGGCGGTCAAAACACGACACCCACTTAGATTGAGATGAACTTTATAGATCAGGGAATACCGAACGCCAAGAACTTAAAAAGGGAAGGAAAACGGCTTGGGATAGAGCCCCTGGCTGAGTTAGTTCTAAAAAACTGAGCAGGAGGAGGAGGAAGGAGAGGAGAATGAGACGATGTGTTGTGTATTCTGTGTTGCGTACCTCTATGGGGCTGATCCCACGTGTATATATCTAGACATTCCTCGTTCATTTTCTCTGTGAGTGGGGGTAGGTGGGGTGAGGTCCCATCGATCCTTACCCTGACATTCAGCGGTGGGTAAAAATGGAACATCCCATCAGGATCTTCCATGCTTTTGGTCAGTTGACATTAAGGGATGATAAAGCCAACTTCTTATCGCCATAAATGAGCAATCATATCGCCAGGATGTGCCCGTACTTCTTAGAGGAAGGTGACGGCCCACTCTGCCTTCAGCGTTTTGTACCGAGACAAAGAATGGCTTGGCCGTGCTAGGCATTTGTGCTGAGCTGGCACTCACGCCGAGCTGCCAGCTGCCCCGCCGTGCTGACACTACTGACCAAGCTACCAAGCTGCCGGGCTGTGATTACAGAGGCCGAGGTGGACAGCAAGTACTACTGTAATCCTCGTTTAATCTCGTCATTACGGTGTTTTACCCACACAAATGGTGATTGTGGATATTCACCTTGGGGTCTTCATTTTTAACAACCTATAGAAATTACAAAGTCCTAGAATTCCTAGGAATTCAATAACATGGGACAAACAAGACCTTGTAAAACAATTAAGACCAACTCAGTCGAACTTGGCCAAGTCAATTGAATCATCATATATAATGGAAACCACCAGCTTGACATTTTTATTACACCCTTCACTTTTTAATGGAAACCACCAGCTTGACATTTTTATTACACCCTTCACTTTTTAGCAAGTCATGACTGAACTCCAGAAAAACCAGGTGAAATGGAAATATATTGGCCTGTATTGGTGGGCCGCATCAAGATATAGTTGTGAATTTGAAATCACATTGATGATACTCTATTTTAGTGTCTTAAACAGTTGAATTGTATTGGTCGATACGGTGCATTAATTAACTGACATTGAAAACCATGACATTACATCAATCCAGTCACCCTCTTAAACAAACGAATTGCAGACGCATGTAGGTTAGAAAGTATCATTCTCCTACATTTTTTTACTTGAAGACAGGTTTTAAGAAACCCCATATTACTTAATGTCTATTTCTTATTTTTCACAAGGTGGCCAGACCTGTCATCTATCCAATCCCTTCCTACACATGCTCAGGTGAATTTCAATTGATTCTAGTTTTAATTTGACACTGATGAAATAATAAGTTATTGAGGAGTTTAATTACAACTAAGATCATTTGATAAACTTCATCACTTGTTCATCTTTTTCACCTGATCATATGTTCATCTTTTGTCCACTTAAATCTATTTGTTCCTCAATTAATTTTAATTGTCAGGCTCTTGGGTGGGCCCAATATAGTGCACAATCTCGAAGAAAGGATAAGCAAAATCACTGTTTTCTATTTCATGAGAAGGGACTGGTAAGACTTAACCTGGACAGAAAGCAACCAAAAAGACAAAGAGACAAAAAGGCAATCCATACTTCTTATTTCCAGGTCCCATGTCATTTACTTGAGGGTCTAAGGTTAATGGGCCTACGACTGAGACCCCAATTCTCATAATACTTACTTGGTAAATCCATCTCTTCTATTAAAAAATTTATATCATCATCATCAAAGCCCTTCACCCTTTTCTTTTTTATAGGGGGAGGATACTAAGCGAATTATGTTTCACCACTCCGGTCTATCCTTGCTCAAATCTCCATATAGAAGGCGTTTTTCTACACACACACGTATATATATATATATATATATTTATATGTAACTTCAAAATATCTTCATATAAAATTATAGTTAATGTGAAAATAAAAGACTCATAGATATATAGTATTAATTATCAGGAAAACTTCAACTTGAGCATATTTATATACACTTCTTAACATTTTTTTAATAAGCAGATTTGTTTATATATTTTTTTATTTTGAATTCGTATTATACCATAGTTTAGTCCATGCCATATTTTGTTAATGGCTGTGTTAGAAAAACTCAAACCCTCTATTTTTGCAATATATTACTCTCCACGACCTTTTAAATAAGGATATGTACCGGAATTTGTAGAGTCCACTAATCATACAGATGAAGAAGAATTTGAAGAAACTCTAGCAATAGTAGAACTCATGACATGATTTTTTACCCAATATTGGGAATTTTTGGGTATGTCGGTGCCTGTCTCCCAACATTTGTATATCTCCGTTTGGGTGGTGTTTTTTTTTTTTTTAAAGTCAGCCTTGTGAATTAGTTTTTTTGCTTATAAAATTCTTCAAATTCTAAGATCTCTAGCTTTTTAAATAGTCATTAGTCTTCGAGTATTTGTGAATCCAGCTTGCAGATTGTTTGGACTTGGATTGCATAGGAAAATAATGAAATGATGGGTTTCTTATATTTTCCAAATATAAGTTCTTTGGGCCCCAAGTTTCTATAAAATAGGAATTTCGTTTTCTTGATTTTTAAGGTGCCCCTGGCTCGAGGGTTGCATTCAATAACTAATCACGTCCCAAATCATCATTATCATTAAAGTCTTATCCCAACTATGTTAAGGTCAATAAATTTATATTTGGGTTGTAGCAAAACTTTATCACGACAGTTAATCTACCTAACGCAACCATCCACCTTTACATGAGCATGGGCCCATCGGTAAAAACCAGAGGAATTTAATCATGTCCCATATATATATATATATAGTATAATTCTTATAGTATCATGTCCCAAACTATACACATTCTAGTAAAAAAAATTCTAGTTGTAAAATAGGAATTCATAAAATCCTTAGGAAAAAATTCCAGTATTATTGAACTGGTAATTTAAAAATATTGACCAAATTCAAAAAGTCTCAAAATTTTAGCACCTGAAAATACACAAAAAAAAAAAAAAAAAAAAAAAAAAAAAACAAAAAACAAACAAACAGAAATTCCACAAATCAGCAAAGAAATAGGCTCCAAACAAATCCAAAGCTAGAGGCCTCCATTTCCAATTGAACCATCGTTGCTCTACTAACCCTTCAAATCACTGTAGCCATGTGGGCCCCACCCGAGTTCCACCGACACCAATGAGAAACTGCTTTTGAGTTGTGGGACCCACAAAATAACTCCACCTAATCATCTGCTAATCATGCTTAAAAAACGAAGAGAAACACGATTGCAAAACACGTGTCCGTACTTTTTCTCCTGTCGCCACGTGCGCAGAAAGGAATGGGATCGGAAAAACAAAATGCATGAAATAGATCCAAATCCGATACGAGCGACCCGAGCGAGAGGCAGACATGCCACCGACACAAGTGTCGGAGACCCGCGACCTAACCCTGGTTACTTACCCACCAGATCCTGGTTAAAATGACGGAGACTAACGGTCTTCCATTCGGAGAGACGTCGCCGTCCATCATCCTCCGTTACGTTGTATTCTTCCGTTTTTGTCAATTTAATAGTGGAAAGATGGGGCTTTCATCGCAAATGTTTCGACCGTGACAGCTCAGCTTTCTCAGTGTAAGGTATACGGTACGTGAAGAGAAAGGCCCACCATTTCGTATGGCTCTCGGTTTCAGCCGAGCTAAAATGATCGCACTCACGTGCAGCTGTTTACTTGTGTGGATTGATTTCCAAGTATGACGAATATGCCCTTGCTTTAAGTGGGGTACTGGAGTGTACATTTGACAATTCAATGGAAGGTCCCACCAATTAAAGAATCCAATGATAAGTCTAGTAAGCATGAAAAATAGGGCAGGGGAGATTCTCCCCTGTCTCTATTAACATAATCCTCGTATAGATATATATATATTTTTTATCGATAACAAAAACTTTTATTAATAGAAAAGAAATATACAAAAGGAGATACAAAAGCATTGATTCCAGCTCCTCCTCACTAATACAATGAAAGCCTCCCGAGAGGACATACTCACAGCTCCCTATTTTACGAAAGCATCAGTGAAAGAATTGGCTGCTTTAAGTTTATAATGGAATACGGCGTTTGATGGATAAAGATCAGTTTTCAAATTTTATTAAAAAAGAAATGAAATCTCCATGGATTGATTTTTCCTTAGAAGCAAGGACGTGCATTGATTAATCGGCACAAGAATTAGATTGTTGTTGCTAGTATTGGGGGAACATTTTTTTCCTATCATTTAATATACTTGATATTTTATGCCTTTAGATAAAGCATGACCTAATATGTCAGAGGAATCACATTGTATTGCTCATATGTGTTGGTGTATATCTATCCGCAGTGCTATGGCCCATCTTTTGAAAGGCAACCCTAGATAATAACAACAGGGCAAATGGATGAAGTGGTTTACATATGGACCAAAGAGTGTCTACTATTTGCGGTGGAACCAGGAAAATTTCTTGGCGCTTCATAATAAATAAGAAATTTCCCAAAAGCATAATTTACCAATAAAGTAAACATCCAGTTCCATCCCAGCGTATCATTTCAATTTCATCAAATGACCTTTGCCCTTAGTTCTAGATTCTTAATATTTGATTTTTGTAGATTTCAACCAAATTCTCCAAGATTTAAGGGTGAATAATACCCAAATTCTATTAGGAGAGGAATTGAATTGATCATAGACGATCCCAATTAACTGCCCCCCCCCCCCCCCCCCCTCCCTTTTTTTTTTGTTAACAGAAGGTTTCCAACTCTTTAGGCTGGACTAATCCATTCGGATCCAGAGAGAAGGGTAAAACCCCTATAGCCCCCACATGATAGCACTAGTGGACTCAACATTTGGTTCGTAAAGTGGGAGAAACCAGAAAAAAACTAAAACAGAAAGATAAAATAAAATAAAAAGGTGGGGGAGCTAATGAGGTGGGGTAACTGAAATAAGCAATCTGTCCAGAGAAATTTTTTTCAAGGGTCTGGTTTTGCCTAGAAAGGAAAGTGTCGGCAGAACTTAAAAGAAATGCACATTTCCATCTTCAATTCCAGCTACCAACCCTATGATTCCTGTCTATGCGAAATCATATTCATACATACATAGGCCTTCAAAGTCATGGTCCACAAACAACCTCATGGTTCCCGCCACAGATTGAAAGTGTTTCCAAACATAGAAGTTAAGATCCCCATCTTCGTCATCTTACAGGCTGTCCCTACAATTTGTTAACTTTGTTAGGATATAGGTGAGATTTTTGTAGGGTGGCCCATAAACCTCTTTTCTGAATTCTGATCGCATCAATAGCAACATTAGTGACTCAATGTTCCTCACCAAAAACAAAATTGGCCCCACCTTCCATCACTAACCTCACATAATTGCCAAGCCCTCTCATGCAGTTGTTCAATTATTACAACAAGAATCAGAACTATTTATTCACTTCAATAATTATCACATGCTCTCAGCCTTGTTGACAGAGATTCCTTTCCATCTCCACCGTCCAATTCGATCCTATTGTTGTGATCATCCGATAGTCAAAACCGAACATTTCCCTCCATGACTTCCATGACCTGCCATTAAAACAAGATAAAGTGTTAACACATGTCATTAAAATAAAACTAAACTCAATTAAAGTCAAGCGTCATTTGCTACTCAAGTCAACAACACTACCACAAGCCGAGCCATGCGCCACAGCGCCTAGCTCGGTTACTCCTCTTGTCGCTGACCATTCACATCCAGCCACGTGTACATCTCCCTTCACCCGGAATCCACTCTCCCAGTCCAAAACAGTTGATAGCCCATTTCAAACCCGCTCGATAGAGGAAAAAACATAAACAGAAACTCGGCTGCGGCTGCTGCTGCCTGCTGAAGTGAAGCAAAAGCTTGAAAAACCCCCCCTGCTTCCTTTCTCTCTGTCTTTCTCATTTCTCTCTGCAGCTGAGGCCATGGATCTGAACATCTGTGGCTTCTTCTCCAAGCTCATCCTGACCGTCCATCTCCTCTCCCTCATCTCCATCTCCTCCGCATTGCGTTCATCCCAGCCGTCCAATTCCTCCCAGATCAACTCCAACTCAGTCCTAGTCGCCCTCCTCGACTCGCATTACACCATCCTCGCAGAGCTCGTGGAGAAAGCCCTCCTCCTCCAAACCCTAGAATCCTCCGTCTCCTCCCACAACCTCACCATCTTCGCTCCCCGGAACGAGGCGCTCGAACGCGACCTCGACCCCGAGTTCAAGCGCTTCCTGCTCGAGCCGATAAACCTCAAATCCCTCCAAACCCTCCTCCTCTTCCACATCCTCCCCTCCAAGATCTCCGCCGATCAATGGCCGGAATCTCATCGGAGCGGCCACCAGATCCATCAAACCCTCTCCAACGATCAGATCCGCCTCTTCACCAAGGATTCCGAGCAGAGGATCGATCTCGCCACCGTCATCCACCCTAATGCCGTCCTCCGCCCTGACGGCGTCATCCACGGCATCGAGCGCCTCCTCATCCCCAACTCCGTGCAGGAGGACTTCAACCGCCGGCGGAGCCTGGTGTCGATCTCCGCCGTGCTGCCGGAGGGAGCGCCGGAGGTGGATCCAAGGACGAACCGGCTGAAGAAGCCGGCTGCGGTTCCCGTCGGCGCGCCGCCGATTCTGCCGGTGTACTACGCGATGGCGCCGGGTCCGAATATAGCTCCGGCGCCGGCGCCGGGGCCCGGCGGAGCGAAGCGGTGGTTCGACGGTGAGAGCCAGGTGAAGGACTTCATACAGACTCTGCTGCATTACGGTGGGTACAATGAGATGGCGGATATTTTGGTGAATCTGACGTCCTTGGCGACGGAGATGGGGAAATTGGTGTCGGAGGGGTATGTTCTGACGGTGCTGGCGCCGAATGATGAGGCGATGGGGCGGCTGACGACGGATCAGCTGTTGGAGCCGGGAGCGCCGGAGCAGATCATGTATTATCATCTGATACCGGAGTATCAGACGGAGGAGAGCATGTATAATGCGGTGAGGAGGTTTGGGAAGGTCCGTTACGATACGCTGAGGCTGCCGCATAAGGTGGTGGCGCAGGAGGCGGACGGATCGGTGAAGTTCGGGCACGGCGAGGGGGCCGCGTATCTGTTCGATCCTGATATTTACACGGACGGTCGGATTTCGGTGCAGGGGATCGATAAGGTGCTGTTTCCGCCGGAGGAGACGGAGGTTCCGGCGACAAAGATCAAGGTGGTGGAGCACAAGGTCGCCACTGCCAAGCCAAGGAGAGGTCAGTTTCGTTTCCCGTTCCCTTTTTTTTTTTTTTTTTTTTTTTGTGTCGGTTTTAATTTATCGGTTTGTGTCGTGTGGTCTGATACGTTGCGGTTTGGGGATTCTAGATAACTTTTGCGGGTAGAAAAGATAGCATGGTATTGGTATGTGTACATATTTTTAGTGCGATGAAGAAAAGGTAGTGCTTAAGATGCATTTAAAGTAATAATCATTAGTCATTACAACATAGGGTTCTGTTGGTTTCCTTCTATTTTGGTTGTGCATATACAGTTATAGTTGATGGAAGAAATATGTATGAAGTATAATAGAAGGATAGTTTTAAAGTTACAAGGTACCATTGAAGTTACAATTAATGAACTACCATGAAGTTTAAAGTGTAATACAAAGACTTGTGTTTTTTGTTTTTGGTGAAGACATATACCAAGACTTGTTAAAATGGGAATATAGTGATGTAGCTATGGATTGGTATGCTGATCAATGGTGTATTGACTACCTAGTTTGGGGTTGTATTTTCGGCCCTTTCCTTATCGTTTTGTTAAATATTGTCCTCAAAATTAAAGATTGGAGTTATGGTTGTTCAAATCAAGTGGGAGAATGTAAGACTCTGTCTATTATGAGCAGTCCCACCACATGACCGCATGTGGCCCTCACTTGATTCACACAATTAATATTACGATTTTTTGGGTTCTTTATTTAACAAAAACTTAGGATTCTAAACCTTTTCAATGCCTAAATTAAAGTGAGTTTCATAACAAATAAAGAATCCCCCTCAGGGGCGGACCTACATGTTGGCCAGGGCCCCCTTAAGTTTTCAAAATGTTACTTTTTACCACTAAAACTTTTGTAAATTTTTTTTGCCCCCTAAAATGTTGAAATTTTCTTTTAATAATTTTCATTTGGCCCCCCCCACCATAGTTCCATTTTCTGGGTCCGCTCCTGATCCCCCTGTAGATCTAGTAACGTTGATTGTTAGGGAACCTTAAGGCTTAATCATAAATATGCTTAAGTGGTCCCTTCTACTTCACTAGTCAAATGGGAAGCGATATAAGGAGAGTCGCTTACAAGAAGATTGAGCCATTATCTTGGAGATCTGATCCTTGCAAGTTCAAGCACACATATTGGTAAATATCTAAGAAGCAACTTGGGGAACATCCATGGAACATAGGAAAACATTTGAGAAGCAGTTGAGAAATGGATGATGTAATGTATTGGAAGTAATGAGTACATTCTTCAAAAGTTATCCTTTTTATTTAGTTGATCTTTTTTTTTTTTTATTCCCCTTGTATTTTACATTGTGTGTATCATTTTTGAATTGTAATGTTTTGTTCTATTTATTTTTGAAACATTTTTGTGCTCTTTATAGTTTGATTCATACAAAATACTCTATATTTTTCACGTATTTTTTATGAACCTTTACATGCATACATTTTTCATTTCCTTTTGGTTTCGCATATGTTTTAAAATCATATCCTGAATGGTTTCAGCTTTAGATATGTACTAATTGCATTATGTTGCTTCCCATAACGATCTGAAAACAACATATAACTTGTACTCTTTTGGGGTTGAGGTTAGAAATAGCAATTCTAGCAAATAACTTGTACTTTTTTGGGTTGAGGTTAAAAATATCAATTCATTGAATGTTTTTTTTTTTTTTTTTGTTCCTGTCTCTTACGTTGCTAAGGTTATTGCAATTCATGATAAATGCAGGGAAGTTGCTTGAAGTGGCGTGTCGGATGCTTGGTGCCTTTGGACAAGATTCTCATTTCCCCACTTGCCAATAAATAGCCAACCAAAGAAAAAGAGAAAGGTACCTGTTCATTTTTTGTCTTTCTTATTTGAAGATAGCCATGAAAGGACTTGTATTATGAGGAATGATCTTGCCCTCACTGTCATTCCATTCTCCATTCCAGTGGAATCCATATTTAATAGTAAAATTCCTTTCAAAAGAAGGAAAAAAAAAAAAAAAAAATCTCTGATGGATTTGATGCAGTGTGGAATGCTTGAGAATCATTCTAATCTGTTAGCACCTATCCATGCATTGGATATAATCAAGACAAGGGTATATTGGTGGTTCATGAAAAACAATGAAAGGCTAGGATCTTCCAATCCCAAAGAATTTCTGTAAACTTAATGCAATTCCTCCAGCTAAAAGGCTAAAGGTGATGATCCACATCGGCCCTTTAAATGGTCTTCCTTATGATGGGCTGATTACCTACCCATTCTCCTATTAAATTAAATCCTTATTTGATGTTCTCATCTGCACCTCAATCTTGGTCCACTCTGCATTCCTAGATGCTCCCCCATGCTAAGCCCTCACTATTAATGATTCCTTGAAATTCAATTCCAAAAGAGTCCGAAAACATCTTTTTTTCCCTTTGGGACTCTTTTAACCATATCCAATTAGTGGTTTATAGCGGACAAGAAAAAGTCCACCCACTGGCTTAGGATCAGCCAAATAAATCTGGTTGTTGGGCCATGTACCACTGTTTGATTGAATGTGTCTGGATTGGGGGTTCATCTAAAACACCCTGTGAAATCCCGGGCTGCAAGCTTAGCTGCTGTCCAGGGACATCAAAGCCTTTTAGGGGAGGCAGAGTTGTCAGGTTCATGGTGGCATTTGATGAGTGAGCCAGGAAAATTGGTTAGATTGGGTTTCTTGGGAGGATAGAATAGGGTTTACACAAAACAATAATAGCAGTAGTAAAAGAGACCTGTGAAAGTGATGTGTGATTTGTTAATATAATTTTATTGGTGGTTGGCAAATACAGGTAAGGGCGTGGGGAAGGAGGGTGTAAAAAACAGAAAGGTGGGGTTTCCCCAGAAGAAGACGCACGGAGAATGAAGCTGAGGCTGAATTTTTTTTTTATTTTATTTTAATTCCTGGTAAAATTATATTTTTTGTTGGGACAGTTGTGGTGGGAAGTGGTAATATACTTTTGGGAAGAAAGGGATGCTCCCTTTTAGGTAATGTGGGCTTTGGTGTGTCTGTGCTCCGCCTGCCTGGCAGAATCTCAATGAAAAAAACAAGAGGGGGAAGATTGAGTAACTATATGTAAAGACTACATATTCTTCTGTATTGTATGTAGCAGTAGTAGGCCAGCAGCTGTCTCTGGGATCATTTGGAAGATGGACAGATCAAAATATCAATGGGAGTAGTCTCCCTGTGGTCCCCACCAATAAAAAAGAAGAAGAAATGGAGGGAGCGAATAAAATTCTTTTGTGTTGATAGCAACTTGTGATGATTGATTGATGGTAATGGGATTATTTCCAACTACTTTGATTAATCAACTCTCTCTCTCTCTCTCTCTCTCGTCATTTTCGTGTACCGAAGGCATTTTCTCGGGCATGATTTCTTCGATCGACTCCAACTTATCATGGGAGAATCATTGAATTGTCTCGGGCTGCAGGAATAATCACTGCATACACCAGTGATGGATGGGTCGGTGAAAAATCGTTGCTGGGTAACTGGCCTACTAGGTGACTTTTGAATGGCCCTCCTCATGAGTCATGACTCATGAGGCCACACCTTTATATTGCTAACAGTAGAATTAGGCACCATGAATATGGGACTAGGTTGAACATCATCATCAGGATAGTGTTTTTGGTTTTGGTGAAATTCGTAAGGATAGTTATTGTCTTATTTTGATTGAGGCCACCACCATGCGCTGGAGAAAGACTGGAAAGATTCTGTGTATGAATGGTGGGACTTAGGGATAGAGATGAGGATGTAATATGAAAAAAGAATTGCATAGCATAGCAGGTGTGGGCCATTACCCTTCGCAGATGATGCACGGAGAATCTTGGAACTGTAAGGGCTCTTTTGCCACCGCTCCTTTTTCAGGGGGGAAAATTAGTACGTGTTTCAACAATATCAGGGATTCTCAGGCGTTTGGCAACTCAGTACTTGGTTGCCCTCTATTCATTTTTCTTGTAAATTTAGGGATGAAAACAGGTCAACTAGTACTCAAATTGGAAAAAAAAAAAAGAGGGTATGGGTCCCATTTTTATTCGGGTCTGTGTTCAACTCACTGGATTTCATATCCTGGAGACCTGAGTACCTAGTGCCTCAGCAGTATACTATAAGTATTAAAAATGGCGAAGGTACTCAACATCTCTGTTCAGTTCTATCCCTTAAAACGAAGGTCTCAGTTTCAAAACCTCTCCGTAGTTGGGTCAAGGCCTGAGTCTTAGTTCAGGTATGAGTGACCACTTTTAAGTAATTCAGGCTCATGTTCAGGTCACACAACCCATTTTCATCCCTAGCTAAATTAACCAGACGCCAAAGCAATAGATTGATCTCTAACCCACCTTGTCAATCTTGGCTTGGCCCTCATAGTTAAAACTACACCTGCCATGGGTTGATACGGGTTGCCCAGAAACATCTTCCTCAATTGAACTCATCGGCAATCCAATCCTATGTCCAAAAACGCATATTTAACGCAGCAATACAGGACTTACGAATACACCAGTCAGAAGTGAGACCAATTCAGAGGATCACCAAATTTGATTGATGCACCAGGGCAGACAGCTGTGCAGAAATATTTGGATCCTAGAATTTCTTCTATACAATTGCATAAAACATTGCCAGCCAAATTTGAATTATAAAATCATCTTATTGTTCATTTGCAGAAGAGCCATTGTGCAACTGCTAGAAAAACAAAAACAAATTCATGAATAAGAATTTGGAACTAAAACCATACCAACTAAAATAAAAGTAGACATTTACACATATATTCTGTTGAGGATAAAAAAGAAAAGAAAGAAAGAAAAGAGTAGACTTACATTCACCTCCGCACAAATGCAAATGCAAATGTCCCACACCAGAAATAATAAGCAGAAACATTCCCTTACTAATCAGAATTGACTGTAGACTCTCAGTTGGCATAAACACAAATACACAACTTAGATCCACACCTTCAACCTATGACAGAGACTTCATTTAGTGTACTTACTGAATCTGAGAAGTTATGGATTGTTTTGTCACCATCAACAGCATCCAGAGCAGGAACTGGTTCTGTTTTAGCTTCAGTTTCAGGGGGAGAGTCTTCAATAGATTTGTTTTGGTTCTTCTCTTCACTACAAGCATTTTCACTTTCATTTTCTATATTCGGGTTTGAGCTAAGAGGCTTTCCTTCTGGGTTGGTTGCATTAAGCTTTGAGCTGAGAGGCTTTCCTTCTGGCCTTGCAGCTGATGATTTGTTGGAAGGTAGCTTAGATTGCGACCTTCGAACTGGCTTCTTTGAATCTCCAGTACTGCTTAGTTGGATTCCTCCATTTGATTTGCTTGGGTCCGGGCTTGAGTGTGAACTCCTACAAGATCCACCAACTTTGGGGGAGTTGTCTGTTGCAGCAACAGATGGCTTGTGGCGTCCAAGCTTCGGTGATCTGGGGCGGGTTGTTGGTATCTATAGCATCAAAGTAGAATTGTTAACCACACTGAAACTTGGTTTCCTGGTCAACAACATTTTAGTTTTTCAGGTTTAGAAGACCAAGGTTCTCTAAGCGTACACCAAGGCTCTCTAGGAGACAGTACATTTCAGTATCTCCACTTCTATCAGTACATTTCAGTATATAAGTGTTTAGATGTGCCATGTTGGGGCTCTATGAGACAGAAATAAAACATATCTATTATGCTTATATCAACTAATAATTAATTTACATATTACATCTTATCACATAGCTAAATAGATGCCCCACAGTTTATCAGGCTCCCCAAGACAGCAAGATGAACACGAACCTGATTCTAGGTTTAGTCTGCATGACTGCAGGGGCAGTGCAAGGTGCACAACAAACAATATTAGAAGTTGATAACGCTAGCAAAGTTGATCCTGACCCAAGACCAATGGGATGAGGCTTGTTGACGGTTATGAATGATAATACAGTTGATGATAGAAACCATCTTAAAAAGGTCAAAGCATGACAATTGTATAATCAGCTCCAGATAAAAGAACCAATGGAGATAAGAAACAGAAGTATAGTTGGTATTGTTTGGGCAGCAGGATGGTAGATTGATACATACTTCATCAGAAAAATGAAAACAGAAAGCAATCCCATAGCTGCATGCAATGGAAAGCTAGAGAGAATGCTCAATTTTCTCTAGTTTAACTTTTAAGATAAAAAGAAAATAAATATAAGATATCGTTAAAAATTGACCTCTCCCCTTTTTTCTAAAAAAAAGCCATTATAATGTCACAATATTTTAGAAAAAACCACCAATATTGTGATAATGTGAGGGTAAGGATTTCACTAAGCAGAATCAACCTATCAGAATCCTCTCCCAGCACAAGGCACTTCCTTTGTCTAGACTCTTAGCATCATATAATCTGTTAATGATTTGGATCCTTTATTTGGACTAGAAGAAACATGTGGGTTTATCCAGAAGATAGTGAGTTAAATGATTAGCCACCACAGTCGACAGCTGGAGGAACAAGGTGGCAAAATAAAGCGATCACTGTGCTGCTTACATCTCCTTTCTTTTATTTTATTTATGTTTCTTTTTGTTTAATGCCTATATGTATGCAACTAGACCTGGCTCTTCAACTGTAAGACCTATACTAGCACAAAAACCCGTGCTAATCATGGGTATGCATAAAGAGGTAGGATTCTATGAATGTTAGGAACAAGGGAGATGGGAGTTCAGAAGTGTGTGTGTGTGTGTGGTGGGGGGTGGGGGGGGGGGGGGGTGGTATTAGTGGAAAGTGGACGGAGAGTATGTTAGTAGTTGTAGAAACCGAAAATAATTTGTTAGTAATTGTAGAAATCAAAAATAATTTGTTAGTAGTTGTAGAAACCGAAAATAACTTCTGGTCAACATTAAAAGGTAAGTTCAAAATTAGATCCAAAACCTTCCAGGTTAATATATTATAATAGTGCCAACATTCGCTGAATTAAACAAATGAAGATATATATATATATATATATAAAATCTGTTCAGAAAGGAAAATTATCATAACAATACTTGGCTTAGATAGCATCTAGAGTCCCAGACTGATTGACATAAAACTCTGAGTACAAGGAAGTATGGAAAGTGACAAACAAAATGTGACATCACAAATTTACCTTTTTCAGTTCGACCTTTGGAGGAGCAGGTTCTTGATAAAAACTTGGCATTGGTGTAGCTTTGAATGTCAAACTCTTCCTCAGTTTCTTGATCTCTGCCTCCTGGCTCTCCTATAAAATACACAATGGAGAACTAAGAGATGAATCAGCGTGGAGTGGATTGCAACATTACCAATAATTGAAAGCCTTTTGACTCTCATAACATGAAGTGTTGTCACCTTTGTTTTTTCTTGCAAGTTTGACTTCTCCACTTCCTTTGCATGAATCTTCTCTTCCATCTTCAAGAAGAACTATAACAAAAGGGCATCAGACTATAGTTAGAATTCAAATTAACCTATGAATAAACAATGTCACAGAAAGGAGCATTAAATATGGCCAATGGTACCTCTTTTCTCTTTTCGGCACGCTCATCCAACCTGAAAGCAAACCCAGAACCACTGCTCCTTCGAGTAGTGTTTCTGAAAGTAAAAAACATTATGAGCCTCTAAAGGAACTGAAGGAAAATTAAACAGTTGATGACAGCAACACTTAAGAAAATAAGAAAAGACAAGAGAGAAACAATACGATGCTGTTGAGTGGGCATCCTCATCATCTTTGGTTGGCAAGCACTCTCTTGAAGGCTTTTGAATTTGATCCTGTGGCCTGCAATGAAATATTAACCATTCAAAACTAATAGGAGATTGAATTTATAACCTAGAAAGAACTACGTAAGTTGGCACAGCAGCATGCAGATTCTCAGAATTCATGCGCAAACACATGGTGTGACTTGTGAGATAAACCAGAGTCAAGAAACCTAATGCCGATGAGACTTCTACATGCAAGTCATTTAAGGATTTTAAGTACATATATATAAATATAAATACACAAATGCATAAATACACCCATATATACAAAAGGTAAGGTAAGCTTTGACTTCTAGAGGCAAAGAAAGACCTAAAGAAGCACAATATGCATGTTAAGAATGCCAAGCAAGCAAGAAAGGCAAATAAAAAAAGTACTTGATAGAAGATATAAACCAACTGAGATAACAGTAAATTAAAATTGCAATAGCTTACTTATTGGCTTCAGATGATGAGACATTGACATTTGCACTCAATGAACCAGATTTCGTGGGCTGTTTGTCAACCGAAAGAGATCAAATTAGAATTCTTTTTGCTAACATATTCAAGTTACAAATTTGAGCTGCTTGAAACATAATATACTTTTCGATTAATGTACTATTAAATCTGTCAACTCACTGGAGATCGACGAATGCTAGGCATGGATGCCAAAGTAGTTCGCCTGGCTGAAAGCCCCCTTCCAGCATTTGCATCAACAGAGCCTTCCCCTCGCCTGTTAGAATGGTTTGAACGAGAAGTTGAAGTGAGAGAACCATTGGATACTACAGATGCAGTTTCCACACCATCCATGTGGGCATGTTTTGCATCAAGTTTCATCTGCTTCTCATCAGTGCTCTTCCTTGAACCACTGATAATAGTTCCTCTAGTCGGGAATGAAATACTCTGAGAAAGGCTTGCTCTCTGGTTGCGAGGGGATGACATTAGACCCTTCCTACCCCCTTCATTCTTTGGGGTTTTACCATTCCTTGAACGATCAACTCTCTCAGCTCCAGGTTTCTTCCATCCAGAATAATATATTTCATTATCGATCACCAATTCTTGATGTATAAAGGACAGAAATCAAAGAAAGAATAACAGCAATATATATATTGATACAGATACAAAGTCTTCCAATAACATACCTTCACAACATTTGAACTTTGGCTTTCAGATACAGCTGTAGAAGAATTTTCACCCTCTGCGATACTAGAATTAAGACTCTCAACTTTTGACAAATCTTCTAAGACATCATTCACTTGCAACGAGTCTACACAATCTTCAACATTCTCATTCTCCTCGCCTAAACTTGGACCCAAACCATCCACCAAAAGAGTTTTCCCAATAGTGCCATTTTCATTCTCTGAAGCAATTTCATTTTCAGCATCCATTGCTGTAACTAAATGGCCAGTCAATGTGAAAGTGAAATCTGCAGCAATTCAAACCATCTCAATGAGAGCTTTAACCAAAATGTAACTAAAAATCCTAAGGAACTGTTATCCAACATTCACATCTGAATTTCAAGGCAACTTAACTAGTATTGGACCTGTTATCCCGGTAGGCCCAGTCATGGTAAAATGAATGAAATAAAATCTCCATCACTAAAAAAAATCCCAGCCATCTGAATGTGGACTTCTACCAAATGCATATTGGATGTTGCCTTCACCTTTTTCTCCAACCATCAACATAGTAGGCCAATTATTTAATGGATTGTCCAATGGGAGAGGAGCATCACTCACCCACATTATGTCTAACAGAAAGACAGCCTAATCACTAAAGGTGGGACCCAAACAGGGGTCTGATAGGAGTGGGTGGGATGTTTAGCCCCAGCATAAATAAATAATGGGTGAAAATCACACCATCCAATCACCTTAAGCTTATTACTTGTTACCCCACAAAAATAAATGTTCATAAAATATCAATATTCAAGGGCCGAGACCAGAAGGATAGACTGATCGGATAAGGTTATTTTCACCCACCCCATATCCCCTATGCATCCCGCCCACCATTAGCAGGTGGTTCAGGCAGTTATTAACTGAAAATCAGCCCAATTTTCAGACTGCCACGTCCAACAGTTGATCAACAAAATGAAAACATGGACCCATTGCCAAAGAGCACGTTCGGCCGAGCAAGCATCTGTAGAGTAGTTAACCAAGATGCAGTACATATCCTAATCTTCTCCATACAAGGGCAATTATACTCTAACCTTTCAAAATTGCTAAAGATTAAAACGGCTCATGGGGTGGTAACTTATAAAGTAAAAATTACACTTACGCAGATAAAATTATCATTCTTGGAAATGGAATTAACATTCCCAAAGTAGCTGAGGGAAAAAAAAAAAAAAAAAAAAACGAAAACGAAAACGAAAAACAGAATGACTTCACTTGGCCAATAATACCTAAGTTTGGATACAGGTGCGTCAATTCTGCATCCTGGAGCCTACAGCCTACTTCACCTCGAGCTAAACTACAATTAAGAATTGATATTGCCCCAAATATCACTAACATCAGAGCAGTATTCATCGTTGGATTGGATTCGGCGACTCATCTTCTTAGTAAGGAGGGAAAAAACACAAAAGATATCTCAAATCTTATCTTCTCAATGAAGGAGACCGCTTTAATCCAATGCCAAATATCATTCCTCTGCGAATCATATTAGGACCAGTCACAATTCAGTACAATATAGTTTGATCCAACGGTCTTCCTCACCGAGAATTAGGCCCTATACTGCAGATTTTCATCACCTAAATCACAATTAGCAGAAATGTCACCTACACACAATAATTTCAAAAACAAGAGCTCCAGATTGCAGAGATCGGCAGAAAATTTTACCCTAAACAGAAGCAAATGGATCCAAAAAAAAAAACACAAAAAACGAACAGTTCAAGCTCCATTTCCAAATCCCACACAAAAACCACTCAAACTCGAAGAAATGCAAGTACCTAACAGAGATCAAGAACAAGAAAAACTCTATTTCAAGCTCACCTCCTGAATCTCGACCAAATCTAGGGTTTGAGATCGAAATGCTTCATATGATGGGGAATCGATCGAGAAATGCCGCGATTTCCATGGATTCGAAGAGATATAGGCCTTGAAATCCAAATCCGGAGCTGGGAAACTTCGAAAACGATAGAAACATGAGCATCAGAAACCCTAGAATTTTGTCTTTTTCTGCTCTTCTTCCTCTTCTATTGATCTTGTTCGTCTTCTTCAACTACTGTCGCATTCAGGTCAGATAGTTGTGTTAAAAAGAGGTTCGGGTTTTTTTTTTTTTCAAACGAGGAGAGGAAGATAAAAGGGTGGATTTACGGAAATGCCACGGTTTTTTGTCGGATGACGGAAATGCCCTCGGCTCTTGGAAATGACGTGCACGCGACAAAGTTGGGAGGTGATCTTCCATTACGGTTGTTTTTCTAGGAGTGGGGTGCAGTGCACGTCGGGTGTATGGATTGAGGGTGGTGCTGATTGATGAGATTTATCAGGAGTGGGGCCCATCATATCAGATGGATTGAGGGTGTGTGGCCTCCACTTGATCATGGCTGTTGTTGGTGTGGGTCTGATTGTTTGTTGTGTTGGATGGTTCATCTTGTGTGGGATATGTAGAGGTGATTTTAGAGCAATGGACCAAAGAAAAGAAAGACAGGAAATTCGTCACGGGGAGTCTACTATATCGAAAAAAAAAGACAATATATAAAAATTGAACATAGTTATCAAAATATATAGAAGATTTTCTAAATATTTTGGATGGACATATGTAAAAAATTATAAAAACTTTAAAAGTCTAAGGGGAATTTTTTGAAATGAGGGATGGCCCGAGCCAACCCTTCTCTGGTTCCGCCAGTGATGTAGAGTGTAGACGATGAAAAGCTTAAAAGAAATAACCCATCACCAAATTTTGGGAGCATTTGGCTCGTAAATAGGGGAGAATGTGAAATGATCTTCTAGGGGCAACCACAAGTACAGTTCAGCTCTATGGGGCCCACTTTTAATTAGTACAAATCTTTTGATGATATTATCATCACATGATTGGGCTCCAGGCCTAATTTTATACTCATTGAACTTTTACTCACCACTGAAATGAAAATTTAAGGTTAAGATTGATACCATTAAACTTTAAAGCCATTAAATCAATTACTAGGAAAATCTAGTGGGGCTGTTTTTTCATTTTTTTTTCCCTTAGTGTCCTTCTCCCATTGATAGACATTCATTGAGCCCTGTGAATTAGAATTGCATATAAGCAATATGTGCACTTGGGGTGAACATTCTCCCATGAATAGGGGTGCAACATGGGCTGTTGGCCAAATCCCCGAATCGGACTATGTTTTTAAGGGTCGGGCTAAATTTAGGACCTGGATTTGAAGCAAAAGTGGAATTTGGGCAGCTCAGCTCTAGGGCTCATATATCCAAATGTTACTTAAATCAAACTAATTTATTTACAAATTCTAAAATATAGCTATACCGTTTTTAGGCTAGGATGGTCCAGCTTTTACAGCACATATGGTACTCTCACTTCTCAGTACTTACCTCCATGAACTAACTTTTCAAACACCTCGTTTTTTTCATGAAATATGAAGAGAGCAGTTATCTTCACACAGCAAAATGCTCTTCACACTGCATTTTAAAAATAAAAAATAAAAAAATAAAAAAGTCCTAAACTACCCCTCTCCCTCTCCTCCCGTCTCTCTCCCTTTCCCTGGTCCCGGCTCCTATCCGTCCTGCTCTCTTCCTCTCCCTATCTCTCCCGCTCTCTTCCTCTCCCTATCTCTCTCCCCCGCCAGCCGCTGACCCTGCAACCTCCGCCCTATGCAAACCCATCTCCCCGCCCTCTCCTTCTCCCTTTCCCCATCTCCTCCTTTCCGGCAATCTCATCCCTCTTCTCCTTTCCTCCTTTCTCCCCCTCTCTCTTCCTCTCTCCCCCTCACTTATTCTCTTGTACAAAGGTTAATCAAATATCATACCGTCAATTTTCACCATTTTTAGTGTGTTTCTGCGATTTTGCTCATTAACTCTCGCGGGACGAAACAAGTCGAGTTTGTTCGGTGACACAGGGCTGAACAAATCGAGTTTGTTTGGCGACACAGTGCCGAACAAATCAAGTTTGTTCGGCCACAAAGGGCCGAACATTTTTTATTTGTTCGGTCCCGTGTGGCTAAACGAATCAGGGAGAGGGGTAGTTTAGGATTTTTTTTTTCTTTTTTTTTTTAAATGCTATGTGTGGAGAGCAATATTCAGTGTGCAGTTAGCAGTTCTCAAATATGAAACCTACATAGAATAGACACTTCTTAGGACTGTGAAGACACTTACGCCATGCTATGACTGTAATTTCATTGGTTGTGAATATCCTGCCTATGTTAAAAAGTATTTTCATTCCCTCCACTGGTGCCTTGTGGTTTTGCGCCGACGGGTTTCACTTTGAGGAGTGTTGAAAAATATTTTTACTCCCTCTACTAATATATTAAAGTTTTGGCATTAATGGTCTAGGCCTCTGAGGAAGAGATACGATTTTGCTCTTAAAACAAAAGAAAATCGCTTCTTAGTTGCCCAATAAGTAAATATCATATAGCAGACCCTCATTCAGCTCATGACTGGCCCCTTGACGGCGCTAGATAAATGATAATTTAGTGTGTGTTTTGTTAAAAACTTGCTTTAAGAAGAAGCTAATGTAGTTCCAGCTATCCCACTTGAGTGGGCTACCTTTTCGTCTGTATGCGGGCTCTCTATTGGATCCCAGCCCCTTTAGCTAGGGTACAAATAAAAAAGCATGAACTATCCCAAATACACTCCACCAAAGATTATTATCACCCTCGTAGTGGTAACAAGAATTGTGAGCTTCATTATGGATGAAAGTATATTAGTAATATTACAAGTAAGAATATTATAAAAACTTATCAGGAGTATTACAGATAAGAAGATTATAACTCATAAGCTGCACAAAATTAGACAACTAAATCTGAAACCAACACCAACAAAAAATTCCCAGAATTCTCAAGAGTTCATTGTTGTGAGAACAGTTCAATATTATCTAGAGTACAAACTGAGAATAACTAAATCTGATTTAACTTGTGTCAGGCTTCTCTTTGCCTCATCCAATCTACCCAAATCACAAGTCTCCATAGTACAATCAATAGTCAAAATTCTACCCAAATAAAAGTGTAGTCCAAATATTCCACCCAAATAAAAGTAACGTATAATATAGGATTTACATAAGGGAAATTGTACTTAGATTTATTATATAAGATTAATTTTAATGTATATATTACTACGATGTAAATGGATATTTTCCTACACTTTTATGGATGCTTGTTATATAAGCACGTTAGTTGTATATCTATTATTATTATATCAACATTCTAGAAAGGTTTTTCGTTCCAACTTTTTTATGCCAGCGAGTTAAGATCTTGATATTCATTCCCGTGAGATCAGAATTCGGAGCAGTAATTTACATATACCAACTATGTTTTCCACAGCCTTATTTCATAGAAACATGGGAACATTCAAATGGCACAATGCCAAACACATCCATACGGCCTTTTTGTTTGTATTATAATACATAGAAATTGAATATATAGAATTCATATCGCAAGCGGATAGAAATGAAAATTAAATATTAGTTTTTAAAATGAGCATTAAATGGCCTTTCCCATTAAAGAAATAGAATACAAAGTATATTGGAAATGAAAAAAGCAAAAACCCCAGGATTTCATTTCCCATCCTTTTTAATGTTCTACTATGATTCGCTTAGTTCAAAATAGTCTATATCAATAAGAAAAGGTAGTTGCTGCTGAGTGGGCCTCTCAAGTCTTTATTCCTATCTTCCTTTGGTTTTTTTAGGGCATGTTTGTGTAGCCAAATTCCTCGGAAAAGTAAACGGTTTTCCACGGAAAACCTATTTTTCTTGCGTTTGGTGCGGCTGTTTTCCGCGGAATCCCTTTTTTGCCATGTCATCCTTTTCCTTGCTGACTATGGAAATAGACTTCCCATGGGGGGGTATGGGAAGTCTATTTCCTCGGAAAACTACCCCTCCTTTATATACTTCTTTTCCTACCCAAACAATAAATTCTAACTTTCTGTAAGGAATCCGCAGCCGCACCAAACAACATCAGCACCAATTCATTAAGGAAAAACTTTTTGCACCAAACATAAATTTTTGACTTCCGTGGAAATAGTTTTCCGAAGTATTTGAAACCCATGGATTTTGCTGATGTGGCAATTTCCAATTTCCACGGAAATTACATTTACACAAATCTTGGCCTTTGATTTCAATGGTTCCGCGCCAAATTAGGTGGGCCCTTCTTCTCAACAACACATTTTTCTACCGTGTTTACATCTTTCCATCTAACCCCCACTTTTTTTTTCTTTTCCATTTTTGTCCTCTTAAACTAAAAGAATCTTTCCAAGTGACAAAACTGACCCTAGTGTTTGATGGAATAGTCTATGGCCACCACCCTAATTTATTTTGGCATAAGATAAAGTACTCTGCGAGTTCTTCAAAGATAAATGATGAAGGAGGGTGGGTTTCTGAATTTTAGGATGTTAGGGATTAAAAATCTCGCACCACTCATTTGGGACCATCATAGATATAAAGAGTGCGGTGCTATGTAACTGTGGTGCTACAGCTTTAACAAAAACATTGCCAACTTTCAGCGTGGCCCATTGGATTCATGGCACAATAATGAAAAAGGGTTGGGTGTAGATTAGAGATATGTAGCAGATGAAATGATCCTATCTTGCGATTTTAAGTACTCAAAGTGAAGGAAAAAAAAACGTCCTCAAAGTGTAGACAACAAGGGGCTTTTCGGGGCCATACGCTTCTCTTTTCATATGTGTGGGCTCTCTTTCGCATAGTGTGGGCTTCTTCTTCCTACTCATGTGGGCTCTCTTGGGGTCCCAGCACCTTTGGGTAGAGTAAAACAAAAAAAGACTCCATAGACTAGAGTGTAATGCCTAATACACCATGCCAATTTATTCTAATTTTTCTTTCAAAGCTATCGTGTCTAACCTTCGCCCTTATTTTTATTTTCATTGTTTAGGAAAATGGAGGGTTGAACCTAGCTCCCTCTCTGTAGCAGAATATTTTGACATCCATTGTCAGCTGAGCCAGAAACTCAGGAGAACCCTAGGTAGATTTAAAAAATGGGACACCAAATTATATCTGCCTTAACTCTCATCTTCATGGTTTGACAAGAGAATATAATAATAACAACAACAACAACAATAATATATAATATGTAAGCGGCAGTTCTCATTTGGAGGTTTTGGCTTCCAACCTAGCCTCCCCACTCCTTGCATAGGAGTTGTGATTACCTTGCATATGTGAGTTGTGTCTTTTCATATGTTCTAGTTCTCATCACCTCGCATATATGAGTCTCTCAATGTCCAAATCCCTTAGCTAGGATACCTAAAAAAAAACAACTATAACATAGGATTTGCTGCAATAAATTGTTGAAATAATTCTGGATGCTCTAGATTTTAAAGTTTTAAGCTTTTTAATTAGCATTTTAAAATTTAAAAAAACGAAACATTGGGCATGAACTTTGAGGGTTTTTTAAATTCTCCAAGTAACTACTCTTCAAATTCTTTCCTCCAAAGGTTTGTTTGGTTATTGGAATTTCTTACTGGGAAGGGTACCTGTGATGAGTGAATTATTTTAGTGGTACTAATAGTGTCCAGAAATTCTAAATGCCTGTCGAACCTTATCTCCTAAATTCCTCTAGTTTTCTATTTGTTGGTAGAGTAAGTTCAAAAAAATCAGGTACTAAAAAATAGCTAAAAAGCACATGGAATGGTCCAAATCCTGAGATTTCAATTGTTGTTTTGAGATTTGACAATTGAGGAGTTTCAATGGAAAATTTTCTAATGAGAATTTAATGGTATCAATATAAAAGCACTAAATCCATGTGACAGCAAGAACTTGTTCCTATGGAATAATTAAATCTCAAATTGAGGGCATTGGTGGACTAGAGTGTTTGATTATTATGAAAATTCTTTAAACAACATGTCAAAGGTGGGTCTTTGTGAGCTTTGCCAAAAGGAGAACAAAGAAGTTTATGAACATACATTGTTCATCTAATTTGGTTTGATTTAATGAAAAGACAGGTAAAAGAAGTGCACGTCAGACATTAAATAAGAATTACATATTAGATAAGCAATGCCTGAGACACTAACTCTTCATTTATCTTTTGGATACGTTTTTGTACACTTGTGGAAAATCGGTTCCACTGAATTTTTCCTTTTCCACACAACAAAATCTTTTTCTGACCACCCCGCAACCTACCCTTGGAAAAGACTTTTTCCAAGAAATCATGAAAAACTTAATTAAGTTTCTGCTTTTCCTCACTGAATATCTTCTACACCAAATATGAAATTTACTATACCATGAAAAATCTTGTCTACTCTCCTCGCTTTTTGCACGTAAAATCATGTACGTGTTTGATAACAGACCAAGAATCCATAGATATGATGATTCTTCACTACCACTGGAACAATGATTCATCGCTAGGGATTTGTACAGTTGAGGATTTCATATTGACATTGGTGTGTATCGATGCATATAGCTGAGAGAAATAGGGTTCGGTGTGCAAATCCAGTTAAGTGAGGATTTTCAAGTCTTATGGTGGGGTGGTCGGATATGAAAACCCTAACTAAATTCTCAGAAATTTACAATTCCCAAACATGGATTTACCACAACTTCAGGAAAATTGAAAAAATTTTTCCTAAGATTTGGTTGCCAAACATGACATTTTTTATATTTTACATAGGAAAGTAGGGAAGGGCTGGGGAAGGGTTCTCAAAAAAAAAGTTAGAAGGGCCAAAGAGAAAGACCGTCAAACTGCTAGTTTTGAGGACCATCATACCTTGATGTAGGGGATTAACTTACATAAGCAAGAAGTGGGGAGGGTATGACTCTCCTTTCTTTGGATAGGTATGACCCTCTTTTAATTTCTTGTGAGGTTGGAGATGCTTCTTTTTAATTATGATTTAGGTGCCCCCACTTAGATATGGAATTGGGGTACCTTATCCTACAACTGAAATGCTATTAAATACCACTAAAAACAAATACCTCATTTGTCATATCATACCCATATCATTCATCCAGACATGATTGTTTTCTTCCTACTCTCTTTTTCCTCTGGAAAACATACATAGTTTCTCTAACACAGGTGGGAATCTTAAAAAGGGTTTTGTTTGAGGGCTAATGGCAGCTGTAAGGGTACGGGACTTTTGGTATTATAGTGTTTGGGGGTTTTCTCCAGAAAGAACAGGAGTGCAGAGCATGTGATTTCGTCGCTACTCATCACTTGTTCTACATAGGATACCCTGACAAAATGGAGTATCTTTCTGTTTTTTTTTTTTTTTCCAATTTCTTTTTACTTTATTATTATTATTTTTTTATAACGTAGGGTATCTTCCTTTGGCCTTGAGCCCGAGAAACACTTAATTTTGGACAGCCGAGAACTAATTCCTATGGGCACGTGCAAACCCTCTTATCCGGGTGGTCAACGAAAGTAAGTGTTCAACACAACACCTCTCCGCTTCCAATTTTTTACTTTGATTAAATTGGTGAAGGATCAAAGATCAAGATTATGGGTCATAGTGTTATAAGATCTGGACTGAGCCTAACTCATGCCTGGCCCAATTATAGTGCAAACGTCTTGGCCCAATTGGCAATTGGCCGAAGGCGGGCTTCCAAGAATCAAGCCCATGTCACAAATATTGCTTTCGGGAAATTGTTGGGATTATTCTCAGATTTTGGGTTTTCATCAAATTATCAGAAAGATGGTGTATAGTTTAAATTAAATTACTAAAAATAACGTAAATAACATAGAAAATAGTGTTAAAATTGTATTTATAAGCGTTTTAGTTTATTCAAAGTTAGTGTTATTATCTCGATTTTATTCCAATATATCAATTCTTAGCAATGTTTTGTTGATCATGCAATATTATCAGGAGAATACTGTGCTAGATGAAACTAGTAAGATGAGAAAAGAAAAAGGATCCATTTGAATTTCTAGGAATTCAACCAGAAGTATGTGGGAGTCATCACTTTTTTAGGATTTAGTTTGATTGATGGATAATCATTTCCTCTGAAGGAGGAGACTTTTTATGGCCCCTGGTGAGTTTTCAGCCTTAATCTTCAGTATGGAATGGCACTTCATAGTGATAGTAGGAATTCAATATTGATTAAACAATAACAGAAATTACAATGTTTAGTTATCATTAAAAAAGACCAAAATAATAATACTAATAATAGTACTAATAATTATGATGATGATGATAAATGTACACTTGAATTACCAGCACTGTCTTAACATTCTAGCTTTTTTTTTTTTTTTTTTTTTTTTGGGTAGAAACCATACCAGCTTAAACCATCTGTTGTTGCTGAATCAAATCATCTGGCCTAGCTTAGAAGTTGCTTAGGCCCCATTTGGATCCTCAGAACTCAGATTTACCTGTAAATCAGCTTTCTTCCTATGATGCATAGATACTTCAAAATGGGCAATGTATCGTTTCGTATCGTATCCGATACTTCACTTTTTACATATAAAATCCGTGTCCTGCCATATCTATAGTGTGTCCCTTCCGTATCCGTGTCGTAACTGGGCATCTTAGCTTTCTTCACTTGTAATGGTCGTGGCAAAGAACTGAACAAATTTCACTCACTGCTAACTCTGGTTATCCAAACACATTAACTCTCATTTACCAGTAAACTGAGTTACCCGGCCTACAAAAAACCCAAATGAGCCCTTGGGGATGAGATCAACTTGACATGCATCTCCTGGGCTCTCTACCTTTTGATTGGACTATGTTGGTTTACTAAGGTTTTAACTTATCTAAGTATTATTTTATAATTTATCTCGTGTTATATACAGATTTGCTAAATTGCCTATTTGAATTATGAATTTAGAAATGTATAATAATTTCTAATGTAGTATGGCCAACCAACATGAATACATGGAAAAAAAAAAAGATTAATACGGTTATTTTAAAATCATTCAACGATACAGAACCTCTATGCACTAAAGGGACTGCTACACCTCCCAATCTTAATTACTATATGTAAAAAGTATTAAATTCTAACATTTTCCAATATTTTAGATTTTTTGAATATTTTTTGAAAAAAATTTGACCATTTATTCGATTCACACTATTATATCGCTATGTATTGCCCGCTGCGTAGCCTTTTGGCCATCGGCCGCTATGTCGGCCGCAACCGCTATTTTGATCCTTGATTTAAAGGGCTGCTATTATTGAATTGATCAGCCTCTTCCACCCCAGATCATGTAGTCTGACATGTGCTTCTTTTTTTTTCATGTAAAGCTGGAAAACAGCATTCCACCCACTAGTTCCGATTTCCGCACAGCCCAAGCACGTAGAAAAACGAATAATGATCCATTCTACCTTATATGAGTAGCATCTACAAGAATCTTCTGTACATGGTAAAACTGATTGATAAAATATGCATGTTTGATACAAAAAGAAGACAGAGAATGAAAATGTTATACAATCAAATAGGCCTATACATAATCTTCTTATTTTCTAGAAAAAATGAATAGAATACATTGTGTGGCAGGTAATTTGCCAGACATCACTTTCCATTAGAATCAACTGATCTTTACAACACATAAGGGCTTTGTTTGTGTAACATTGTTATTCCGTGCACTGAGGAAATCCACTTCCACACGGGCACAAAAAGCAGTTCCAACAACCCCAAAGAGCAAAAGGACCATAATGGAAGAGTTTTCTGTAAAATCTAAGGAAAATTAGTTTAAAATTTTCCTCTTTCTACACGGGAAAGTATTGCACCAGATTGTAGAAAGCTGAAGCATTTTCCATGGCATTGTGGAATCCTCAGTGTTACAAAAACATGGCCTAAGCGAATAAATTAAACAAAGGGAAAGAAAAATAAACAGAACTTTATACCACCAGCGTCAACCAAGTTTTAATGCCTCCCAAAATCCAATGCTATTGTCCTGTAGGCCCTTCTTGCCAAAAGCAGCATTTCCTTTCTGCATCATCTCAACAAACTCATTGTAGTCTATGCGCCCATCCTGGCAAAAAAATTAGAACAATATCCAATCAATGAAACATCATCATTTTCTTTTATTGTGTGGAATAAAAAGTAGAGTAGCAACAGAGCACTTATTAGTCAGCTCTAAAACCAATACATATTGGATGATATGCACGACAATGCAAATTTGACCCTTTCGTAGATTCAATGCCAACTGGGACACCCCGGGCCACAACTGTTACTCATCAGGCCTGTTAATCATTATTCAGGACAGGGATCTAGAAGGCAATGGAAAAGCAAAGAAAAAGTCGGCAGGGGTCTAATTCTGTGAGCCCAACAATGCCTTAACGGCCAGCAGGACCATTGCCAGCACTAACCATGTTGTATTTGCAGCAAAAAGAAAATTTATAAACCTAATGGCCACCAGGAAGGAACATCACCAGAACTACCCATGTTATGCTTGCAATAAAAACAAAATGTATCCTGATGCAAATTTAAAAAGCCACTACAGATCAAGCAACGTCTTCAACCATGGTGTAGAAAATCATCAACAATGAGTCTCAAGAAAACAAACCACATACATTGTCCTTGTCTACGTCTGTAATCATTTCTTCAAGCCGAAAATCCTCTACTCCAAACTCCTCACAAGCTCGTTGGAGTTCATCTGGGGTTATGTACCCGCTGCCATCTTTGTCAAAATAAGAGAAAGCAGCGAATAAATGATCCTCCCTCTCAATTTTGTTCAGATGTAAAGTTGCGGCAATAAACTCCTTATAGTCTATGGTGCCACTATTGTCGATATCTGCCTGCATTTGATTTGAGAGGAGGAATGACAAGAAATCAAATGAAACAGAGGTTAATGCAAAATAAGTATCCCACAGTGTTAGCCATTTTGATTTCCTTGATTATCAGTGACTACTGCAAGCGGCACATGTTTGAGACCTATGATGTATGAACCTTGGCTTAAAATGAGGACATGTAAATTCTTTTTTCAAGAAATCTCTCTTCAACCTCAGCTCAAAATCAGCATATAGAAGCCCTTTCCAAGACGTCGTGTACGTGTGTGGTTAGGTAGGACATGCTTTTGAAACTTTGGACTTGATGAATTATGCTGGTCAGTTATGGAACTTGAATCCAATGTGTTCAGACTAATACAGACATTTCATTGGACTGCATAAAAAGGGAAACCAGACCAAATGGATTCTTTTGCATCTATGTGCCTCAAAATTCTGTTGGTTCCTTCCAGTAGAAAGGAGAAAATGCATTTGGGGTTAAAGCGACCTGCCGGTATATTCAGCACCCCACTAGAAAAGGCATGGCATGGTACTTTAGCCTTTATATTGTCTCCTAAGTTGTTTGAGTATTTGAACCTTTTTTCTCATGGCAAAAGATCAATAATCCACAGTGTCATAGTTTCAATTTATGGTCCATGGGTTTGGCCATGTGTACTGGTGAATGAAACAATATAGGGCATAGGCCTCATCATGGCCATGATCAGACCTAATCCTCCCTAAAACAATCCTAATCATGGGCAATCCACCTCCCCACAACAGAATGAAAACCATCTCATATGCAACTTAAGCTCACATACCGCTTCCATTAGTGAGTAAATCTCGGACTCCTTGAGATTAGCACCCACTCTTTTCAACCCAGACTTGAGTTCTTCAAAAGTGATGTGGCCACTGTTGTCTGCGTCTATCATATTGAACATCTCCTTTAGGCCAGCAATCTCTTCTTCGGAGAGGCTCTCAGCAATGACCTAATCAGAGCAATTTATTTTATTTCCTAAATAGCAGATATTCATTAATATGATGGCTAAACATGTTACAATTTCTTAAAAACTACTATCATGATGAATCAAACAAAGTCAAATGGACATGAAGTCATGAACCCAAACACATGTTGGGTGACCCATGTAACAAGGATAGGCAAAAAATACAGGGTTTTGTATTATGTTGACATGGACATACATGTTTGAACTCCCAGTCACAGCTCTGCATATAAAAGTTATATTTAGCTATAGTCGTCATAAAATTGAAACCAAAAGAAATTAATGAGCAGATGCTACCAAATTTTTGTGCTTTTTGGCATTTTCTTCATATATTAGTTATAATATTTTTATTATTTTAAAATACTTGCACCCACATGTCAGCATTTTAGGCTTCTTGAAGTTGTTGTGACTGACGGCCTAGACCCATGTTCATCGCAGATGCACCCTCGCCCAAGTCATTATAGAACAGGCAACCAAACAGAAAAAAAAGTACATAAGAGCATTGTAGTGAACTTACGAGCAGACACAAAATGATCATAGCCGTTTGCACTAGTCTGATAGCTTTAAAATATATATTTTTACCTATTAATTAGCTAATTAGAAAAAAAAAAAGTATCACATAACAACAAGAGTAGCTGGAAATATAGAAAAAGAAAGAGCTATAAAGCATTTTATGTAATTCCCCAACAAAGAAAAAAAATAGTATTTACTCTCAGATCATCTCCAACCAGCACAACTCATGCATGTTTCTCACCACAATTTTCAAATACATTATTTATTTGTTACATTAGAGCAAATTATTGAATCTTTCAAGTACAATTTTATCGGCACAAGAGTTTTTTTAAGCCTAAAAATAACCAACTCAAACAACATACTTATCGTAATTGATGAAAAAGAAATAACTACCCATTTATACATATAGGCAAATCTTCCTGTGAGAACTCCCACAGTCTTACAGTGAGAACTTCGAGTGGGCCAACCATATGATTGATCTGAACCATTCACACACATGGGATCCCCCCTAATAGTCATCAGACCCCGGGGTTTGCATCTATCAAATGGATTGGACCGTTGGATTGAGGGTCAATTTTTTCCTTTAATATAAAGCCATTAAACTTGTGGACCACGGATCAAGGGGTTAGAGGCATGATTGACTCCATTTTTTACATTGGGTCCATCATGAGTTGATCTTTCCAACTCCCCATGTTCCATGATCTATGGGCCCCCATAGGAGCCCCAGCAGCCAGTGTGCACAGTAAGACCAAATGCGTAGGAATATATATATATATATATATATATGAGGAGCGCTTGAAAACTCCCGGAGAGTTTTTTTTTTTTTTTTTAACAAAAAGGCCCCTCACAGTGGGGCCCACTATGGTGCATGGCAACCATGTAACATCGTTGGATGGAAAGATCTAGAAGGGACCTACCTATGTACAAAATTTTGACTACATTAGATCATCCTAAACCCTCGATCCAGGGCCCAAAAGTTTAAAGGTTTTGGAGGCATCGTTTTCTAAGCAATTGAATCGAGCAGTAAGTAAAAGTTGGATGTGTCAAATTTGGGTTTGTACCAATTCGGCGGGTAGGGGGGTGGCGGGCGCCAATCCTAGCTACCTATTTCTTCAAAGATCGACCAACGACAAAGGCGTAGGATTATAGACCAAGCAAATATGTGGATGGATAAGCATTGCCCAAGCTTCAATTGTCAAGAGAGCGAGAATCCATCATTGAATTGTTATTCTGACAACAATCGATGGTTGGATCTCTTTGGATCGAACATATGATGGACTGAGTGCTCCATGTGTGAAATTGCGTTAAAGGCCCCACATTGGGAAGTGCCACATGGGAGGAATTAGAAGAATTAAAGATAATTTAGAGGGGGCCAAGGAAGATGAGAGATTCTGAAAGAATTAAAAAGAGGGCCTAAGAGAGGGATCCACAACTTAAGTTGAAAGGTTCTTAGGATACGTGCACACATCCTTGCGCACGGCATCCCACACAACTTAAGGGCACTTTTGGCAACAAAATCTGGGGTGAAAAGATTTCCCCTTTCCACAATTTTATGTTATATCCAAGTTTCGCAGCTGCAAATCATCCCTGATTTTTGGTGCCTAAGATCCCCAATCCATACCCCCCCAAAATCCCACCCCCACTTCCAAAATCACCTCTATTCTCGATCTCTCCCACGATCTCAGAACAACTCCTCAAAGAAGCCTCTCTTCGCCACCGTCACTCTCTCCCGCCGGTCTTCGTTGTCGGGTATGCCCATCTCTCTTTCTTCTCTCTCTCCCTCTCCCTACCTAGTCAGTTGGCCCCCGCCGGTCTTTGTTGTCGGGTATGCCCAGCTCTCTCTCTTCTCTCTCTCCCCTTACCTACCTGGTCAGTTGGCCTTTCTCTTCTATGTTCAAACATGTTGGAAAAGAGAGATTTTGGAGAAGAGAATATAATGGGGAGAAAACAATCAATTCCTTCCAGAACTCATGTAGTAGTAGGAGGGTGTCAATTTGGTCGGTGTCCCTGTCCGAATCTTCAATATTTTGAATGCTTGTTTACTAATAGATTAATGAGGGAAAATCGAGTACAGTTGATCATAGGCCATTTCTTCAATGAATGACGATGGAGGGCTTTATCCTTTACAATTTATTATTGGCCATTTCTTTAACTTTTGTGACCAGTGATTGATGTGGGCTTTGCTTCTTTTCAGAGAATCAAAAGAGTCTGCTAATTGTTTGAATGATCTTTCATATGCATACATGATACAACACTAGCGTCACATGCCAATCAGTTCTCTCATGTGCTGACCTTGAATTTATGGAATAAGGGTCCAATGATTATGATGATCATGATAGATCACATCTCATCTATTAATTAGACTTGAATTAGCCTTGACATCAGTCATCCTGTGATCAATCTAGCCTCCACACTTGAACAGGAAAAACAGTCTTCACACAAAGTGATGAAAAATGTAGGAATTTTTTTTCATAAGAAAGAGGAAGTGAAGAAGACCCACTTGGATTTGAAAACAGAGAAGGGTTGTAATGGCTGGAAAATTTAAATTTACATAGTTATTCTGTGACAAGCATTTCTTGCTACAAATTCCCTTTAAAAGGGTGGAATTTCTGATAGGGTATGCAAATACTATCTTAGTAGAATTCAAAATAACATATTTGAATCATAGGAATTGTGTAAGCTAGCATTGCAAATACTCTGTGGTAAGAATCCTCTCCCAGAAGTACCTAATACATTGCACTTTGTCTTCTTCCTCTAGCAAAGGTACTAATGCGGAAAAGCATTTCCAGGCATAAAATATTAATCTTGGATAATATAGCCTGGTCGGTAGGAAATGCTCATAAAACTAATACTCTTCATGACAAATGGCTACCAAGTCTAAATCCCCCAATGAAGTAACTACACATTGAAACAGGGAATCCAATTAGACTAAGTACCCAAGCTACTGAAAGAGTCATTCAGAGAAAATAACAACTAAGGTCAGATAACATAGGATCTAGAGAAACTATGATTATTCTGGGCTAACAACATAATTCAGCACATTAGTTCCATTCCCTAGTGGGGTCAAGACATCCCTTGCTTGAACAATAAGCCCTTTATAATACTTGTACAGTTAAAGTCCTTTATTGTTCACTAGTCAAGCTTCTCATGTGCCCAAACCTCCTCTGGAAGAGACTATATGGTAGCTGCAGATTCCATCTAAAATCAAAATTCTCATATGGAAACTCATTCATGATTGGCTAATGATTAGAAGCCATCTAATGCATATTTTTCTCTGACATTTCCCAAGGATGTGTCTGTGGCAGAAATGATATTGAAACAGTGGATCATTTTTTTTCTAAAATGCTCTTATTCAAACATTATTAGGGATTTTCCTGTTAATTTTGTCCCAACATTTCCCCTTTTAACAATAGAATTAAAATTATCATTCAAGAGGGCGAGAGAGAGAGAGAGAGAGAGAGAGAGAGAGAGAGAGAGAGAGATCACAAGATGGCCATAATTGTTGGCATGTTTTTACTATCTATTGTGTCAATGATCATAAGAATGGTTTGCTGTGTTTGCATTTGTATGAAACCATTGGCTATGACAGTATGACCCATTTACTCACATCCTTAAAAGATCTATGTTGCTACTTCAACTCTACATTTTGTTTTTGTATGGATGTATGAACTCTTTTTTAGTATCAAGATGAGGATGGGCAGTTCTGTATCTTTGACAACTATACAATAGATGATATAGAGAGAGATCCACCAAATTTAGTAAAATGCTTGACCAAGATCAAAGGTTTAAAATTATTTGCCTCTGAAAGTCTTGTTTTCTAATATGCCTTGCTATTTGACTGTTTAATTTATTTTGGCAAGGCAATGCCATCTCCTGAACATTTCATTTATATTGACTTGTTAAACTCCATTGTTTGATTTTCTCTTACTCATGTCATTTGTAAGAAGAGATAGGGGATTGTTTATGAAATTCTTATTAGGACAAGAGCTTTTGTTTTTTTTCCATTGTTAGATCCTAATCATCTCTAATAATTTGTAGGATGACTACACAAAGTAACTCCCGTCTCCCATCGTCCTCGTTTTGATAAGTCAAACTCGAAGAACATGAAATGGACAACTAGACGAGATGAAATGCTCATCTACTTTATGCGCGAACAATGCAAAGAAGGAAAATCCATACCCGTTGGGTTCACCATAAAGGGATGGAGTGAAATAACGAAACAAATGAAAACACAGTTCAACACAGATTTCAATAAGGATAAATTGAAAAATCATTTTATATCATTTAAAAAATGGTACAGTGTGATGAAAACTCTGCTTAATTTGAGTGGTTTTGGATGGGATGAAGACAAAAAGATGGGTTGCAAGGGGTGGTTCTTGATTTTTTTTACCTCTTCTTTAGAAGAGTTTATTTCATTGTCTCAGTTATTATATTTGTGATTTAACATTGACCTTTTAGTATCTGAGATTCATAGACACTAATAACAATTTATTATTTTTTTGGCTTAATATTTACTTGCATGGAGATATAGTTTATGTTTTTATAACTGCATTTAAATTATTGGAGAGTTGTGGTTGTGTATAAATTGAAATTCATAGTTCGAAGGGGTATCAGGGCTTTTTATGAAATAATTTATAATATAGCAGGTACTTAGGTAGCTTGAAGAAATTTAGAATGTCTTCTCATTAAGGGGAGACTTTAACCTTTTTTTTTTCTTTTTGGAAATTTTAAGGGCTGATTTATTTATTTAAATTGATTCACAACATACTTTTGAATTTAGGCTATTAAGTTTCTGAATTAGCTAGTTTTGGGTCCTATCAATTTATTTTGTTCAATAAAAAATAATAGAGTGGGTCCCACTTGTTCAATAAAAAAGATAACATCTCATCCATGGAATATAGTCTAATTAATAGATAAGAAATGTGTCCCGTCATTGTAATCATATGTGCACTTGTGAGAAAAGGCCTTAATTTGTTCAATATATAATGTGGGCCCCATTTACTCAATCATATGTGCACTTGTGATAGGGAGTTATTAGTTTGTCCTATATCAAGAAGTGGACCTCACTTGATATAGTTATATGTCTTGGTCATGGCAAATTGCATAGCCTCATATTAAGTGGGTAGTTTATTATAGCGGATTTTGGTGTTCAACACCAAACATGGATTGATGAAATTCTCGGTGTCTCCACAATCAAAACCAAACGTTGAATGCAAGGAATCATTAGCCATGCAAATCATTGGCATTGATTTTCTTTTTCCAGTGAAAGAGAGGAATCCTAAATCCCGCGGATTCCTCTTCCATTACCAAACGTGCCCTAAGTCTTCTTTGTCGACCCATTTATTGCATTTTAAGTTACGATGATGTCATCATGTTAGGGATTCTATGCTTAAAGACATTGTCTTGGTATCTTCTTCAGTATACTATGCTATACATGAATGAAAATAAATAAACCCTTGTTCTCAAGTTCTCCATGACTCTCCATTGTTGTGCTTGCGAAATCTTCAATAACGCCTCCTGGATTGGAGTTTGGTGAGAGGCCAAGTCAAGTATCCTTCTTATCTTCTTCTATTTCCCTTCTTGTTATCTTTTTTGCAGGAGCTTTAGATCTACATCACCTTTCCCATCAGTCAACCATAAACTCTCATATCTAGGAGTTTCTTGCTGCCCAAGCCAAGATCCAACCATCCGGATTCTAGACCTAAACAACAGACCCTTAGATTAAAAAAAAAAAAAAAAACCTTAGATCTCATCAAACCGTCATTAAAATCCCAAATCCAGCCATCAGGTCCACAGATCTGGGCCTGTACAACAGCCACCAGCCTAAGAACCACCCAAATCCAAAGATCCACTTCAGCCGACCATCATCCCATCAAATCCAACCGTCCAATCCAGGATCCCCACCAACTGAACCCATCTAGACCCAACCCCAATTCGACCAAACCCTAAGTAGGTCCCACCAGACCTGGCCGAGCCCTTATTGGGCCCCACTTGCCCCAGCTGAACCCATATTAACCAAACTAACCATTGGTCAATCCCTTCTCGATGCACAATTAGTGCAATTTTCATCTTTTCACGACAAAATCCCTATATCATCACAAATTGGCATATCTGAATTTATTTTTGGGCCATATAATTGTTGTGGGAATGTTATTTCAGATCTGAATTTTAATGATTAATCCAAATATTATACGTTGAATCGATTGCACCCAAGTTGAAGCAAGCCTTTACTTCAAATCCTCAAAAAGGGGGCAATTAATCTAATTGAATCGGCTCAACCCTAAGCACGTGGAAGTTCTATCTTCCATTAGAACCGTCCCTTCTTACTTGAGGGGTCAATATTGCAGGACTTGTGATAAAGCCTTGGACTCTTACAGAATTTCCCAACACATTTCTCAATGTTACACGGTGTGTAATTGGCTGATTTATGATTAGAATTGGATTATTAATTCTCTACTAATCTCACAATTACATGCTAGGTTAGGTTTCGTGTTGTCCTGCATCAAAGTGGGGGAAGACTGGATTGCTGGCTCAAGGTTGGCTCCACACCCTAAGAAAATAAGGGAGCAAAAAGTCTCTCTCTCTCTCTTTCTCTCACACACACACACACAGAGACCGGATCACCTGCACAGGATGCGCGCTGCGCATCTAGCTCCTGTGAGGCCCACCTGGGGATTGGACTTGGGGGATTGAAAGATCTAAGTGGGTCCTATCTCCCTACCAACTTTGGGGCACACTTGATCATTCTATCGCTTTCATCCAGGCTCCACAAGTCTTAATGGCTTTCTAACAAACAAAAGTGTAGTCAATCTGAGGGCCCAGTCCATTAAGATGGTGTAAAGCCCATGGATCCTATGTAATTCAGGGGCCCCCTTGTGTTTGGTCCCTTGGATGGACCCACCATAGTGGGCCCAGTGCGCCCAGATGTGCACCTTATGAGTGTATGTGTGTAGAGAGAGAGAGATAAAAAGAACTTTAATGAAGGATCCCCAAATTCAGTTATATGGTAAAGACAAAGTCGGCCAAAAACTCACTCTGAGGGCCATTTTCTTGAGCTTGTTCATAGCAGAAAATTGCTTCATGCGACTTAAAACTGCAGAATCAAGAGGCTTATCAGGAGCCACACCATTGACCCGAACCCATGGGTGACCTGCAAGAAAAGCCAAGCACTTTAATGCAACTGCAAGAAAAAACAAGATGAAAGAAAACAGTCATTCCTAGCTAACCAACTTTGATTGCTTTACTGATAAGAGCATTGTGCCTTGCCCTTATGAACTAGGCATCGAGGATTGGTAGCATTCATCACCAAACCCACATTCCTAACTAAATTAGCCATTCACTTATCTTGGAAAAATAGCAAATTGATAAGTTGTCCAAATAAACCAAAATACACATTGATTTTAGAAGGATAGAAGACTCTGTGATTCCTAATCGCGCAATTAGATTGCCCATCCATTTTTGCTTAAAGACTGTCGTGCTAACCTAGTCAAGAACAGGTTTTCACTAGGGATGGTAACGTGTAGTATCCTACTCTTTGGATCGGTTGACCATGAGAAGTTCTCCATTGGCAAAAAAAAAAAAAAATGCCACGTAAGACTTCCATTTGTAGTGTGCTGGCTCTTACAAAATGGTAGTTTTGGCTTTTGGTATTTAACTCTTAAACTTCTCCTAAAATTGTGCTTTATAAGACAGAAACACCACACACAGAAAATGCAAAATTGATATGTCAAGTGTCTGGCCCACGATTTATATATGTATATTTTATGAACAGAGGATTTGATGATTATTTTCCAACCAAAATAGACCCTAAACTATGCATAACTAATTACCTACACTTCAGAGTATCTTGACATGGAGGCATATTTCTGTTGTTTGTGGAAAAACCAAAGAATTATTTAATTAATAATCCAGAACATGCAAATCGTGTCATTAACCATCTCTAAATATTAACAAAATCAAAGAAATTAAACTCACAAAGAACTTCATGGGCTGTCATCCTTTTTTTGGGGTCTCTAACAAGCATTTGCTTCATCAGATCTTTAGCACTCTGTGAGATACTGGGCCATGGATCTAAAGAGAAGTCAAGGTCGCCATGTAAAACCTGTTCAAATATCTCTTGCTCGGTTTCTGGAACATCACATAAGAAATAAAAACCAAAAAACTTGTGAATTTAAGGATCATGACATTTCCAGAGGACCACAGACAATTAGCAAATACTGGGCTATCAATATTAGCATATATAGTTTACTAAGATGCCAAATGTTGTGCATGCGGGGACCGTGTTATGTGATCTGCACCATTGACAATGGGACCACATGAATTGGGAATGCACCAAAAATCTCTTAGATTGGAAGAGCCTAACCTTCAATTGGTAGGGCACAAACAAATGGGTATGAATAGAACAAAGCTACAACTCGCATTCAAAGTAAAATAAGCCATCAATTAAAAAGTTATAAACTTGTGATTTTATGGAGCATCACCCTACACCCATCCACTTAAAGGAGCCATCAAATAACTAGTGTGGACGATCCACACGTGTACAGAATTTTGTTGAAGCTGCAGGGGAAATACAAAATGGTCAGAAAGAGGAACAGGAAGTCAAGTCATAGACTCTCACCACCCCAAAATGGAGGGACCCCACACAACAGAATGTAAACTATCACACCAGCACTCCAGATATCAGCTTCCTGACCATAACGCTTTCGCAGCACCTCAGGTGCAACATAGTAAGGGCTCCCAACCACATCAGTGAATATCTCCCCTGAAAAGAAATGACTGTCAATCACAACGAAGTGTAGAAAGAGATTGAAATTTATGGCACTGCAAAGAGAACTGTAACAAAGAAGGTATTCAAGCAAGAAAAATAAAGGTACTATTACAGCATCATCTTAGATCTTCATTCCACTGGAGGAAAAAAAAAAAAAAAACCTTAGGTGGACATAAAGTGCTACATGAGGTTATCACAAAAGAATTCCATTTAAAAAAAAAAAAGTAGCATGAAAGAATCATCCACGCCGCCCACCCCCCCCCCCCCCCCCCCCCCCCCCCCACACCCACCCCCACCCCACCCAAAAAAAAAAAAACCACCCCCGGGCTCTCCCTACCTCCCCTCGCTGATTCCTTTTGTTAATTTGGACTCCCCCACTTATTCCTTTGCTCTCCCTACCTCCCCTCGCTGATTCCTTTCGTTAATTTGGACTCCCCCACTAATTCCTTTTGTTAATTTTTTTTTCCCAATTTAATGTTGTTAGAAGATGTGGGAGGTCCTGAGGTCCTTTCACACTGATTTTTGGAAGATCAAAATCACATTTTTGCGGAAGATGTTAGGATTCTTCGGAGGTACTTCATTTGACTTGGTAAAAAAAAATGCATCCAGTTACTACTACTAAAATTCATTCTTAATTGTTGAAACACGTGTCTCAGAATTTTAGATTCAGAAAACAACATTTTCTTCTTTTTTTTAGATTTTTATCATTATTACAAAAATTTCAAGGAATTTAGGGCTTTGGGGTCTAAATCAGCAGTGTTCTCAATGCTCTTTCATAGAACAGAAGTTGCAAATGGCTTAACCAAAACATGACCAAAAAAAAAATCTAGAAAAGATTTCTAAATTAAAACTTGTCACTTCTCCAGTGTGGGCAGCGGCTCATTTGCATCCTCAGAACTTGGTTGCCTTGGACTCAGTTAAGAAGATCCCAACATGCAGAAGGCTTCAGTTGTGCAAGCCTTCAGAACTATGAATACTCATTAGTCATAATTGAGCAAGGCTCTGCAAGGGGCCACTAACCAGGACAGTTATTGCAAAAATTGATAATGTAGTAGATCCAAACCATTGAATTGAACACCGCCGTATTAAAAGGCAAAAACCAAAAACTAGCTTCGACTTCAGATACGAAGGTCTTCTTTTCTTGATTTGTTTTTCCTTTTTCCCTTTATTTCTTTCGTGCCTGTAAGAGGTTTAGAGAAGTAATGATGTGATTCTCTTTCTCATACGGGAGAGAGAATGAAGGAGGGAAAGATTTAAGGTTTTGGATAGAAGTTTCAGTTTTGTCTACTGTCGAGATTTCCCTTTTCCCATAGCAGGATGCACAGACATAATCATCATCAAAGCCTTGTCCCAACAATGTTGGGGTCAACTACCTGAATTTTGTTTCTCCATTATGATCTATCCTGAGCCAAATCCTTAGGGACACATAAGACTAATTATTTTTCTAGTTAAATCATAGTCTATGTGTAGCTTTTATAGGTTCAGTAACTCACTTCGGATCCCACAAAAATTCCAATAAAGTAGAGAAAATCTCTTTTAGATAGTTTCCTTCCATAAGTTCAATCAGGAAACAGCTAATCCAACGATTTCCTTAATTTTTGGTTCTATGAAGTAGATTTTAAGAGGGTTGGCATTCACTTAAACTAAATGGCTGATTGATGGGGGGGTGGGGGTGTGGTGTGGGTGGGACTACATATGTCATATTTCATGCATGTTAGAAATCAGAAGGTTTATATAAAAAATAAAATAAATAAAATGGCTAACTGATGGACGGTCATTGCTTTGGTGCAATGGTAAGTCTCGAGTCCCATGCGTGACAATGCAAGTTCGAGACTTGCGAGTAGCCACTTTGTGACAAAATTGCCAAATGTTAGGTTTGTCCCCAGTTTGCAACCTCCCAGGACCCTGCTTCGGTGGGACCCGCATTAGGTAATGACCTTTTTTAAATAAAAGAATAATTAGGGGGCCTATATATTTTTTCCCAAACAAACAAACTCCAGACAGTTATGCCCATGTCATGTGGTTGGATTGGCACTTGTGAGCCCCACATGAAGATCACATGTGTGAGATTCTTGTAGGGGAAGGAAAGAGCCTGATATGTGTAAGATTAGCATTTTTCTTTTAAATGTAGAAAGAAATGGAGCTAATAGATAAATGAGGCTACCGATCCAAAATATAAAAAAAATTATAAATAAAAAAACAGATGAGTGAAGGCCTTCCTGATTCCCCGAAGGTTTCATGTTTTTAATAATCAAATTCCGACATAATTTTTATGTTAGTGTATGTAACCAGTTAAACATAAAATGCAATGCCCAACACACATCGAATTTTTTTTTACATTCGTCACCAGAAATAAGTATGTCCTTCCACACTTTAACTTTCGCGTATTTTTTCTTGCTCTTTTATCTTTATTTTGTACTTCTTTAAATCTTTAGTCTAATTTATTAGTTACCGTTCAAAAATAAATAAAAAGAAAACAAGTGTGACTACACGATTTTGAACCCTTGCCCTAGAAAAAGAAAGAGAAGCAAGGTGAGATGTTGTAGAAAGGTGTTTTTATCATTGTGAGGAACCGTGTCTATATAATCTCTTAGAGCAACTTATATAGATGGTGTCACTTTGTTGTTTTGGCTATGGTTTAAGCGTTCCGGCAGTGGGACCCACCTGATGGTCCACCCAAATCGACCCCACACAAATAACCCCCCCCCCCCCCCCCCCCCCCCCCGAGATAGTGACCAGACCCCTGGGTTTGCACCTAGGCGAATGAATGGGTGCGTTGGATCAACTGTGCACCCATTTTAGACGGTCGGAACTTGAGGGCCTTTGATCAAGGGGTTGGATGGTCACATGAGCATCATACACCAGTAGGTGCCACCCAGATCTTCAAATCCCCTCCGGACCCAACCCCATGTAGGCCCCGGCTCTGATACGCCCTATATATAAAGCATCTTTTAACGTATTATGACAAAATAATATATTAAAAATTTTATAATGAAAATGAATACACAATAAATAAAACCCTTAAAAGTATAAAATTACCTCACATAAAATTCTATAAGTGTCACAAGGCACATATTATGTGGCATCACCGTTATCATTATCTCATAGAAAAATGAGATATAAGTCAAGACCTACATCATTTGGGTCTCCATGTTCAAGCATATAAAGCTATTAGCAAGGCTCGTCTACAATTTCCAAATCCCTCAAAATTAAGAACTCTTGTTCTAGCTCTAGGAGAAGTTTATCTCCACTCAAAGTTTGGCCTACCATTAAATTTATCACATATAAAATACTGTCAATTTACTGCCTCTGATTTTTGTATTTTGATCACTTTTAATAATTTATCAATCACCAACACACTAGATGATCTTGATCTTGAGTAGTTAGATAGACCTATGGATGGATTTGAAAAGGAAAAAATTATGCTTCTTGCCATACTTTCGTTCACTTTTCTCAAAAGTGAAAAAAATGCTTTTTGAAAGCAAGTGGTCAAGGAATGCTTTATCAAAATGATAATTTTGACTAAAAATCTAACGATTAAACGAGCTTTTAGGCTTTTCAAAATCCAAAAGCTCACAAAGCACTTTTAGAAGGTCGGACGAAACACACCCTTAAACATTCGGCAAATGATCCAATCTTGGTAACCTTTTTTTGGATGATGGAACTTGATCTTTTCTTTAGGGCCAGTTCAAGCATGTGGAATTAAGAGCATGTCGCACAAGTTAAGGCTTCCAAGTTTCATCCTCAATCTACAATGAGAAAAGCAAATAAGACCCACCCCATTGTTCTCAAAATCGAAATCGTATTGCAAATCGTTCAAGCGAATGAATCGAATCGTATCGTGTTAATCATAGAATTTTTTTTATTTTTCTACTCAAAATGAACAAAAAATAATAATAAATAAAAAGAAGAAGAAAAAAGCAGTTATTCATAATCCATCCTTTTCCATCCATATCAACACCAACAAAGTAGCAAATATATATATGTCATAAATGATGTATTTGTAAATAGTTGAATATATTTAAGATATCAACATTACAAGTAAAATTAAACATGCTGTATTTTTTTCTTCAAACAAAAAGATGGCCATGGTTGAATGTCCAACCAATGTATCAAGGAATGATGTGGCAAACAAGTAATGGTGAAGAATGATGTAGTAATTGCTAGCAATTAATGATGTAATGAAAGGTGCTTATTGTCGGAGCAAGTTAGAGGCACTTTGTGGGGCCCACGTGCATCCATGCTAATTCACATAGGTCCGGGGTATGTAAATAGCCATCATGGACTGGGATGAGTGAAATTCCACTCCAACTGGATGGCCAAAGATTACAGCAACTGATTATGGGCCTTGAAAATAGACACAGAAATTTTGCTCCAACTCTCCATTTGGAAACCCCTTTAGTACAGGACTATAGTCATCCCATTGGGGATGAAATTTCATCAATAGGTAAACCAAGATGGCCCCCTTTTGAGCCCCTCTAAACGCAAAGAATTGGCATTCGTCCAGGTAAGCTGCACAAAATGGCTCTTACTGGCTTTCCTTTTCCAATCTGTAAAAATGGTTGAAGATATGGATAGCTATAAACATTCAATCAGATAGAACTTTAGATTACTTTAGATTATTGATTATCCAATAGGTTGATCCATTGTCAAAGCAGCTCAACACTTCTATGGTAGACACTTAAACCAAATGGTGCTCGAAAGATGTTGGGTCCTGATTCAAAGAATATAAAATGAAGTAAATTTACAGATGCAAAATCGTTTACTTCAACAATCAGAAGCTAGAATCATAGAGCATTTACCCGGCTTAAAGAATGTTGACAGTCCAAAGTCAATCGTTTTGAGAAGCGACTCTTCCTTCTGGTTGACAAAAAGGAAATTTTCAGGCTTCAGATCTCGATGCATAACTCCTAAAGAATGGCAAGCTTCCACAACAGACACAATCACCCGGGCCAATTCAGCTGCCTTCTTTTCCGTATAATGCCCCCTCTGAATTATCCTATCAAAGAGCTCACCCCCTGCACACAGCTCCATCACAACATGAACAGCCACACCATCCTCAAAAGCTCCGGTTATCGAGATAACATTGGGGTGGCCTGCCAGATGGTGCATTATCTGAATCTCCCTCCGCACATCTTCAACATCCTCCTGCATTATCAGCTTCCTCTTTGCAATGGATTTGCAAGCATATTCCTTCCCCGTCGCCTTCTCCACACACAGATACGTCATACCAAACTGTCCCTGCCCAAGCTTCCGTCCCAAGGTGAAAACATCCTTCAAATTCCCAGTTTTCCGCTGCAATACAGAGTCTACCTGGAGTCCTGCACTCGCCACCCTCTTGAATTGGTGGGGGTTCCTAGGCTTGGCAGGAGGCTCTTTCTCCTCTGCAGCAATTCTGAGAGGCTCCGGAGGATTGTTTTGGACAGGCATTGTATTGTCTGGTGGTTTGGAGGCCATAGCAGCCTGTGCTGCACCGCCATTGCCACCTGCAGTTGTTTCCTCTTCAGGTGGCGGGGCCCGCCAAACTGCGGCAGAGACTGACTCTAAAAATCCGTTCTTCGTGACATTTGGTCGAGCACATGTATTTCCCATCAGATATACCTCTCAAATTCTCCCAAAATCCATTTCAACTCTCAACATCGAAATCTAGATTTGTCAATTGCATTCACGGAAGAAATGTGGCCTCCTTATCCCAAACATCACATAAGTTTATTTCGCAGAATGGTGAAACCTCAAGATCGTATTCTCTCATATACCAGAAATTGGAAGACACCCAAAATCAAAATTTCACTTAGTTTTGCAGAAAAAAATCGAATCTTCGACAGAGATTACTCTCAAATATCAGATATTAAAATCTGAACGGGATTCAAAGCCGAATTAAAACTCAAATTCATCACCAAACTCAGAATAAATCAATCAATCAATCTTAGAGGAGCAAAAGCACCAATTACAAAAATTGAACAGAATCCATATGAAATTCAGCGGAGATTTTCTATAAAAATCAATAGAATTTCGAATTCAAGACGCAAAGAATCAAAGAATACATCATAAATTTAGCTAACGTCAGTGCCACAATAAGAATAAGACAAAATCCATAAAATGCTGTTTTGCCCTTCGTATATAAATTCCAAATTCCAAATCCCAGTATGCCAAAAGCCTCAAAAAATCCAAACTAAATAAATCAAATCAATCCAATTCCTGGGAGAAACCCACAAAAATCCAAGCAAAACCCAACCTTTATGAGCAGAGGAATCACAAAAGGAGGCTACATATCACCAAACGCATCGAAATTGAGCTATTCTGCATCAAAATTGGCCCCCACTCGAAAGAAAAAAAAAAACGAATGCCATGTCCATGAGAGCATCTATCCAGAAATGAAATCCGAACCTGCAAAAGACGGAGGAAAAGACGAGACCAAAAGCCAATATAGGGATTCCAAGGAATGATTCTTCATTTACCAGAGCGAAGGATAAGAAGGAGGATTATTGGATTGATTGGATTCAAAATTTACGGATTGAAAGATGAATTGGAATTCCAATGGGGAAGAATCCCAACATCTCATTTCATGTTTTCATTGAAAGTCTTTTACCGAATATGGGGGAGGGATGATTTTTATTAGTCTCATGGATAATTCGTTGATTAGGAAGAAAATTATGATTAACACTCATGGAGGGATTATAAAGAATAGGATGGGGAGAAAGGGGGAAAGAAGGGTTGGAACTTGGAACTTATGTTAATGGGTCGGGTTTGAATTAGGATGGGTTCCACATTGTAATCACACCTCAAAATTAGGAGTCCACAGTGTCCAGTTCCACTTCATTAAATCGAGTATGGCCCCACGGTGATCGTAAATGAATTAATCACGGTTTGTCACATCTCCACGGGCAATCAATCATTTTCAAGACAAGAACCCGCGACGCAGTGGACCAATTAGGTCACCATGGGTCAAATCCCTCGAAGGATCCCGATTCCATTAAATCATGAGGTAAGCCCCATTGTGTAGTTCCACTCCATCAACTCATGGTTTCTCTACGTTAAAGCCCCGTAGGATCGAGAATCCAACGCTTCTTATTGGAACTTGTCACAAAGTCACGGCCAGACCCTAATAAAGGGCATAGAGTTGAGTTGACCCCTAATGAAGCGTATGTATATGCTGGAAAATACTCTCCTTCATGCAGTGCTATGCAAGTCTGAACGGCCACCTCCCCCCAAATTACTGGACAAAGGGAACCAATCCGTTGGGCCATAGAGTTCAGGAGAACATGTTTAGTATGATATGATGCATTGATACTTTAAATTGGGCGACATATGTGTTGCTTTGTATAAATACTTTATTTTTTATGTATAAAACCACTTCCCTACCATTTCTATATTGTGTCCCTGTCGTATCCATATCGTATCTCGGCATCCAGTCCATAGTCCATATATTTGTATGATATATTTAGGGGTCATTTGTCTTTCCTATGTGGCATCTACATTAGGGGTTGATTTGTCTTTTATGCATATATGAAAACAGGATTTACATGTGTAAAGTTTACACATGAGACTATTTAATATATATATAGAGAGAGAGAGAGAAAATTTATCCAAGTAAAACACAACATCCGTAGCCAACATACTTATGATTGAGTGGTATTTACACTTTAGTTTCATACACATGCCTAGGGATTGATCCATAAATCCTCGAGTTAAAAGATTGCTCCTAAACAAGTAGCCCAATATAGCAAAAAAAAAAAAAAAGAAAACATTTGTGAAATCTTCATATATCTCAAAAGTTTATGAAGGTTTAACACATTTAATTAAAGATTTTGAAGTTTAATGGATCACTAAAAATTCTAAATACTATTCAAGTTAGAATTTTGAGGCTCACATGAGTCGTAAAAAATAAAATGTGGCGAGGTATTTGATAATGTGACTTATTTCAAGTATCATTTGTGCTGAAATGACCCCATTTGCACCTCATTTTTACACATCATTTATACATAGGATATGTAAATGAGTGCAAATAATATGGAAATGAGAGTAAAAAAAAACCCTAATAGAATCTTTTTTTCCTAACAAACAATCCATTTGAATTATTAAAAAATATTTTTAAACTTCTAGAGCCTTAAATCAAAAGTTACACTAATCCACTAGCAGATGAATGGCCAGGAATCTGCCATGTCCTTGGGAAGATGAGGGTCTATGGTAAAGAATGCTCGTCCACCAGGATAAGTGGCAAGCGAAAAGATAATAGGGATAAAAAAAAATCGAATTGATAGGCCAAGCTTAGTTTTTACTGATAGGCCAAGCTTAGTTTTTACAGACATACTGACAAACCTACAACACAATTTTTGAAAATCTTCTACAAGTAGCCCCCTGAGAGCCCAAAATTTCTTGGGTCCATCATTAGGATCCATAAATTGGGATAAATCCCATTGGGTGAGACTAGCCCCCTCTCTATCATCTGCGAGGGAAATTCTCAAGTGAGCACCCTTATGTAAGCACCAACAATGAGCAATGGTGACCCAAGATTTTTATTTAAATGCGGGGCAAACCCAAAAAGGTGGTTGGATTTTGTGGGCAAGCTTAAAATTTTTGTGTGGGCTTTTGGGGTGGAATCGGAATTTTTATGTGGGTTTTGGAGGCAGGCCAAAGTCTGTTGTGACGATTGTCCTCATAACAATATATATGGGTACACCCCTGACCTTAAGCACCCTTGTTTTGTTAGTACATGGGACCCTCTGTGATAAATCCATTCCAACCCCCTCACACTCACTAACCCTCCGTGAATCGGCAAAAGCGTAAATTTAACGCTCATCCAATTATTACTCGCCGTTGGATTAAAATCAAATAACATGATACCTTCCAAACCATTGAAACTTAAGGGCAATAGATCAAACAGATAGAAGAATCTAATGGAGTTAGATATTTTATATATCTTTAGGTCTTATTTAGATCTTTCGATCCCCCACCTCACCATGATTGGCATGGCCCCGTATGGGCCACCAGGGCATGCTCATAGAAAATGCTTACAGATGGCGCTCAGCGGAGGGTGGCCCCATCTACGAATAGGCATGATCTTTTGCAAGGCTTTCATTTGTGAATAGGGCATACTGTCCCAACTGTTCCGTTCTATGCAGAACATCCCATGTTGCATTGACCAATTGAAATAACTTTATATACAAAATGAGACTTTTCTATCACACTATCCCGAGGGACAACCACTCATGGAAATCAGGAAAGGTGCAGAGAGAGAGAGAGAGAGAGAGAGAGAGAGAGAGAGATTATCTGGTGCACATTTTTTTGGGTGTCATGATGCACACTCTCTAGTGGGGCCCACTTGATCACACATTCGGATGGTCCACAAACAGGACCAGTCCTGAATTACAATGGTTTCATCTTTTTAAATCCATCTAAATGGACTCCACCTTTGGATTGAGGGTCCATTTTTTTTTTAGGGGAGACACCTTATGGATCACAAATGAAGGGGATGGGATAATCTCATGGGCGTCGAATCTTATACACAAGTAGGGCCCATTCAGGAATTCCAAACCCACCCAATCTATTCCCAGATGGGGGGCCAGGATCAGGCTCACCAAAGGATGTCTCTCATGAGAGATTCTGTGTAGACCTCCCCTTTTTTTAATCATGTGAGACACCCTATGATCAATCCAGGCCCGCACACTCACTCCCCCTTTTTGACACTCATCCAACTATTACACACCATTGAATTGAAATCCTATATAACTAATGCATTCTAAAACAATTATACTTGAAGGACATTGATCAGGGAGTGAGATCTAACAATCAGTTGAAGTTTTTACAGGGTCCATTTTTACAAGGGCCATTTTTACTACCTCAAGTATTGAGGAGCCGATTTTCATGCTTAATAAATAACCACTACTGAAATCAATGTCGGATGGTTAAAATTAAGGACAAATACTCATTAGGATAGCCATATCCTTCCACTTGAGTCGCACAAAAAGTCTTGAGTTGAACCGCAAATTGTACAGTTTCTACCTCAAGTTTTCACGTCGAAGGAGAACAAAGGGATAGTCTAGTGGTTAAGTACATTGTTTCTCTCCTAATTGCGCAGGGTCAATCTCGGAATCCTCCTCTCACGTAATCGCCCAGGGGTCAATCCATGAGTCCTCCTCTCACCTAATTGCCCAAGGTCAATTCCTGAGTCCTCTCCCGTGCATGTACAAGTGGTCTTTTCCCTTATGCCCATGTCTTTCAGCCTCTCATTGGCAAAGCTGTCAAAGGCCAAGCGACCCAAGCCCTCAAGGGGCCTACACTACAAAGGCCCTTACCCAGCCCTCACAGGCCAAGGTTGGGCCCAAGACTTAGAAGAGAAGAAAATCAATTTTTTATTTTTTTCTACAGCGACATGTGAGTAAGCCTGATGTTAACCCACTTTCTTTATCCCAGTTTGGGACCATAAATGCAATGGAACAAGCAAGATAACTGGAGATGGAAATTCACTTTACTACAATTTGATTTCAAATGATGGCTAAACAACCCCAATATAGTTGGGACAAGCCTTTGATGATGATGATGGTTGAACAATCGTTTACTATCCGAGAGAAGACCATTGGATGGTATTGGTGAATCTCTCTTTCAAGTCATCAATTTTGAGGCCCTTAATAGAATGCATTTCATTAAATTCTCATGAATTAAATACCAAATAAACAAATGGATCCTGTATAAAGAAATGAAAAATAAATATGTCTTGTAATTTCCTCTATAGCGAGCCATTGAGATTTAACACTTTGTTTTTCAAGTTTTGGCCTATCTAAGAGGTGATCATTGGAGTTAAATATGAATATAAGACTAAACATTAGAACCAATAACTAAGAAAAAGTGATCTTTCACAAATAAGAAGCCACATAAGAACCATGCTCAAAAGCCACGTATAAAACAACTGTTTGTAAATAAGCCATTGCCAAAAATAAAAATAAAAATGCATGGCTTATTTACATAAAAGTCACATAAGAGTCAAATGAAAATCAATTGAGAATTATATAAAGAAATTAACATAGCAATCAAATAAAAAATCATATAAGAATGGTAGACAAATAAATAAAATCACATATATGTAAATAAGAAAAATAAGAGGGTTGGGCTGGGCCTAGCATTGTCAAGCCCAGCCCTTAAATTGGCAGGCATGCAGAAGCCTTTAAAGAAATACAAAAGCACTCCTTTTGCAAGCTTTTTGAGGGCCAGACAGGGTTGGGCCCAGCACACCTCTTGGAGGGCCCAACCACCAGCCGTACTCATAGGTCCAACCCCCTTAGCTTCGGTTTTGGGTGTTTTTTTTTTTCGTGTGTGTGTGTGTTGGGGGGGGGTGGTTTATGCCAGACGCTCATTCTATCCATTATGATAATAACAATAATAATAATAACCCCTACATGGGTATGAGCTCCTTAATAAAGTCCTTAAAATTGAAATATCTCACCATAGCATGGCCATCATCAACTTGAGCCTTGAATTTGTGCAAATGGAGATTCAAGGTTGTTGCACGTGCTCCTGCCCATCCAATAATTGGCTTTTATATATCCTCTACTTATATATATGAAAGAGACTAATTTCAACTGAGAAATCAACCTCAATTGTTCAATTGATTTTGACCTTTTCTATTTACTTTGACCCCTCCGAATGCCCTCTCTCTCCCATGTCCTCTTTCTCTCACCTTTCTCTCCACATTAACTCATCAACCAAACCAGTAATGTAATTAGCGCCACACACACCCCTCACATTCCCCTCTTCTCCACATTAACTCTCATAACTCTTCTTAATTACCTTCAACGTCTCAAAAAATCAATGTATGGATTTTCCCCTTGTCCATCTCTCCATCTTTTGCCATGCAATATATAGCAGTTAGATTCATTTTAGGGGTCGTTTGTTAATTTCACATGTGATGTGAAAATGCTTTACATATGTAAATAACTCACATGTGAGTCATTTACACATGTAAATGAGTTCTATGTGAAACATAATCCATCGTTTGTCATTTTCACACCTCTTCAAATCAGAATCTGATTGCATCTAACAGTTCACATGTCTTTCACACTTATACACAAATTTTGAAAAATCCATGATGAATCAAGCGATAAGATTTGACCAGATGATCATTGTTGACCTTCTAAAGAGGCTTAATGGTTTAGATCAGGAAAAAGTGGCTCACAAAAATCAGAATCGAACCATTAATGCTCTGGGTCTTTTTGTCAATATCTCACAATACATGAAGGATCAATTGTTGAAATTTGATCCACTAGATGTTATTGGCTATATAAAGAAAGTTTAGAAAAAACGATTGTTGTGAAATCTAGAAAAAACGGACTGCCTGTCTTAACACGTGAATGCACTGTTGTGCACTGTAGTAACAGTGCATTAATCCAACGATTGATGTTTATTTCAAATATATTTCATGATCCATATTGAATCAACATTTGGGGTTTGAACCTTTAACTAGAAATGACCTTTTGAAGAGGACTAACAATTTAGATTGAGAAAATAGGGCCCACAAAAGTCCAGAAATGATGATCTAACGGTTTGCTTGTTTTCATCAATATCTCACAATTTATAATGATCCAACGATTGATTTTTGGTATCATAGCCATTTTTAGCCCCCCTAAAATGATCAACGGTTTGGATCACAAAGTGGGGTGCCAAATTAGTCAAAAAAATGAAAAAGGGGTTCTGGTTGTGTGGCCACTGTGGCTCCGCCAAAACTAGGCTGGTATGTAAACGTTTCACACCTCATCAGGTGTGAAAATGTGCTGCCTCTTTTGCACATACTTTACACGGCAAAAGCACATGTGATTTACACACCTAGTGTATAAATGTTGTAATCAAACATAAATTATATAAATCTCTTTCACGTGTGGGATGTTTACATATGTAAATTAGGAGAAACAAACGGCACCTTAGTGTGATTCTTCAATGAATCCCAAACAAAAGTATGATGGTTTATGGGTGTTTCACCTCTTTATTAGCAGTAAGGTATGTTTAGAGGAGATGGCGTAGAAGGATATCCATAGTTGGTGGATTGAATCATAGCATTCCTCAAGAAACATGTGGAACCAACCTGCACCTTGTATACTAGATTATTCTAATCCAACCACTTTGTTTTTGTACGTGCGAGCCCTACTTCAGTATGTTTTGATCAATCCGATGATGATACACAGAAAGGATAGGGAATAAGAGAATGAGGTTTGTAACTAGAATGGGTTGCTTTTTTATCATCTATATGCAAGGTTATTTCTTTTAGGTAATGTTTAGGGCAGTCTTTGTTCAAGATGTATCCAAATGCAATTATATTTGTGGAATATGCCTTAATTCAATATTCACAATACTTCATTTTTTCCTTTTATAATCTGAAAATTATAAAAAAACAATGCTTTTGTATGGTGGGCTCAGATGTATAATAAATGACAGAAAAAATACAATAAAATAAACATTGAGAAATGGGTATGAATAGATCAAGAGGTCTTAGTAGTGTCTAATATGTTACTTCATGTGGGAAACCGATAAAAATTGCTAAGAAAATTCTGAAAAAAAAAGTCTATCCGTAAACATTCAAAAAAATAAATAAATAAATAAATAATGGAAAGTGTGTGTTTTACATCATGTGCATAGATTTTGCTTCTCTAATTATATGATCGATACACTTTTTTAATCTCATTACATGATAAACTTTCATTTTATTATATTTTTTGCCAATTTACATGATCTTGATGGGACCAACACGAAAAAAAAAAATCAAAATTTTTTATTTTTTTTTATGATAATCCACATGATCTTGTCAATTAATATGATGAGGTGCATTAAACATATTCATAGGGATTATTATTTGATTAAGCTACAATATGGTAATGTAATAAAAGGATGATGCGTGATTTCTCATTTGAATAAAATCAATGTTTTGTTTTGCATCTTAATTTTCATTTTCTGTATTAAAACTAGCAACAAAGCCCGTGCTTAGCCCGGGCCTAAAGCTGAGACTATTGCATGATTACTTGAAGGACAATACATTGACTTTTAGCCATAAGTATCAGGTGGACACTGTTAAAAAGAGTCATAGTTGTAGACCTAGGCTATTTTGGGCTTGCGTCAAATGGACTATAGACTCAATGTTAGATAGTGGGTTATTTATGGAGCTGTACTGCAGTTGATTGGGCTTGGGCCAGGCTATGATTCTAGACTCTCTTTGGGCCTTGAGCCCACACACATGCTTTTCATGAGTTATTATTATTATCATTATTTATGATAAGTGTTTTCCTGTGGTATATAATTCAAGAAGACCATTCTCCCTCGCTTACAAATAAAATCCACACACATATGGACCAAGTCAGAAGCAAAATTGGAGCACAAGAAGACCATAATTTATATTGCTTGGATAGATGGGTTATTACCAGTATATAATGTAGTGACATAACAACATCTTCTTTCATAGACTATTAGGATCATATATATATATATATATATATATTTATGTGGTCATTTACAGGGCCAATTCCAGAATATGACTGCTGTTAAAATGAAGAGATTTATGTTGATCAAGATCTAATTTCCTGCTGCATATCCATCTGGAAATCAACTTATAGTTACATGTTGGTTTCAAAAGTACTCAGATACTGCTTACTTTCTGCACACAGCTTTTATGCCATTAATACAATACCAGAAGAATGTATCTAATTTATTATCTTGCAGATGATGGACTTCCAGAATCGGTGTCCTCCTTTTCTAGGTTATGGTACTTGTATAACCATGCACACAGCTGAAAGTAGCCAAAGTTCACCACCCCAACCACAGCCAACATCACATTGATATTTGCAAAAAAACTGGTATCAATGAATAAATTTACAAAATTAAGAATTTTCAAATCAAACCAGATATGGGTTGGATTTGAAAATATTCAAAAAGGAGGATTTCTAGCCCAGATCCTCAAGAAATTATAATTGCCAAAAAAGGAAAAAAGTGGAGCACTATTGGTGGGTGAAGTGTGATTTTGATGGCCACGTGCATGTGAATCAAAGTTATGGAGACATGCAAATCTTCAAAGCCACTTTCCTATTTATACAAAAAAAAAAACAAAATTCCCAATGTCTGAGTTGTCTATATCCAAAGACAACATGTGATTTTTCAGGGCTGAGGTGGCACCCCTAACAGCCCACCTCCCCCTTTACTTTAATATATATAATATAACGGATAATTGGAAATTCTCAAAAACTCTCCATTCAAAAAGAGGCATTTTTGCCCATCTTTTAATATCCAAAGAAAGTTTGACACGTCATCATTCAATTCCAGGTCTCAATTTCATCTCTTCGCATTTTATCTCTTCCTATTATTTCTCCTCGAAATTGGATAAAGTTGTTTTGGGGAAAGAGGTGAGGGTTCCATAAAAGGTTAGGCATTTATTTTGATTGGTATAGAATTTTTTATAAGTGGGCCGCACTAAGGGGTGTCACACATTCCCTAAAAGAGATGCTTATCTCTTTGCTTTGAAAAAAAAAAATTTAGGGTATAACATCTACTATAACGTTTTAAATTTGATGATGGCCCCACCATCAAGTTGATCCTACAAAAATCCAAAGACTGTTTTAATTTCTTGAATGGAGTGTAGTACACATGATCAATCATATGTTGAGATTAAAGCATATGCAATTGGATTTTTATGAGAATGAGAAAAAATAGGGATAACATTGTAGCCTTATTTGTAAAAAGAGAAAAAGTAGGGATAAAATTGAAGGGGATGGAGAGTTGGCGTGAGATGACGAGGAGAGGAGTACTCGTCTAATTGGTAATCTAAATGAGAGATTTTTTAGGGGAGATTGGAGGGAATGGAGAGATTTTAGGAAATTTGAGAAGGCCCCACTTGAAAGGCAAAGGCTCCCTCACTATTTTCTAAGTGATTTTTCTGAAAGGAGAATAATTAGGTGCTGAGGTGGCACCCCCCACAACCCACCTTCCCCTTTGCTTTAATATATATAATATTTTTAAATCTATTTTTTTCTTTCTTAATTTCTTAATCATGTTGGTCTCTTTAAAAAGGAAAAGGTAAAGTTTTAATATATTTTTAATATTATAATCTCCTCTAATTGGAGATAATCATATTTTAAATTTTTTATAAACTCCTTCCATCTCAATAAAATTTTTACAAAAATATCATATTTTAAGTTTCGTATAAAACTTAACGTTTTTATATCAGTTATTTATTTAAAATGTTAATTGTGTGACTTTTAAGAAAGCCTATAATTCTGTGTTTTGTGATTGAGACACAGGACATGGCATCCTTCCTATCTTTTATTATAATTTTAAGCTTATAGGGTTTTTTTTTTTAAGAAATATTTCTATTTTAGATTTTATGTAATATAAACATATATATCAAAATCACTTATTTATTTATTTCATAAAATAAAGTTATATTTTTTATGAATCCTATTGCCCGTGCTCAGCAAGGGGGCATTTTGCTGGTCTCCTTATGAAGTTGCCCATGTCTCCTTCTTCTATTCCTAGTCTCAAACCCCAAGCTGCCAATCCTAGTTTCGCGTGGGAAACATTTTGTCCGAAGAACCTGACCACCGAAGCATATGTACTGAGACATGAAAAATCCAAGGCAAGTCAAGTGCTACAAATCTATAGGTAGAGCCAACCCTGCAGTCTCAAGGCCACTTTTCACTCAAGTCAAGGCAGTGCCCGCCGACCTCTCAGATTTGATCATGTGCAAAATCAGCTATTAAAATATACAAAACAACACACGCTTTACAGGTGACTTGTCTGACAATGATCCCAACAAATTGGACTAAAATCTGCCCACAACGAATGAGAACTTCTCTCACAGTTTCATCAACAGCAGAATCTCAGAAATGTTGAGAATATCATTACCAAGAGATTTCATCGTGATAGTTTCAGATAGTGGTTTTATTATGGGATATGATCAGGGACGTATCATCTAAATTAAAATGAAAAAAATCAAATTTGTCCAATTATTTTTGAAAAGCTTTGGATACAGAGAAAAATGAAGGGAATAAAAGACATGTGAGAATAGCTACTTTATATATTATTTGTAAAATTCTACGATGAACTGTTAGGTATAGAGTGGTCAGGTTCTCAACTCTCTCCTGCAGGCATGGCTATTAACAGGCTTTGCTCATTCACAGAAACACAATCGCCTTTCCAATAAGCAAATGAGATGAATTTGTAAAAACACCCACTCAATGATCCATTGGAACATATATGAAACAAAAAAGTTCAAAATAAAGTGGGGAAAAAGAAACGAAAAGATCCATTAACAGCTATACCATTGAGAACGAAAGCGCACCCATTCTACATGTCACAATTAGTGCAACTCCAATTACCATCTCAGCAAAAAACTCTTGAAGAACAGAGTAAGAATCTTTCAAACATCCGTATACTTCCCAGCAAATTCAGTATATTCTGATTCATTTTTCTGCTTTGAAGCTTCTTTCTCAAAGAACCCATCTGCCGCTTTCCTTTGATAGAATGACCGCTCCCTGTCACGGTCAGACAGCATGCCAAAAGCCTGGAAAAAATCGTTCTTCACCTCTTCAAATGCAGAATCAAGGAATTGGCTCAGGCCACCAGACATATAACGCTCAAGAGTTTCAACATCACCACGGAGCCCAGGAAAGTCGAAAGGTCCAGGTCCAATTCCTGAGGACGGTAGAGAGCCCCTTGCTATCTCATCTGTAACATCTTGCTCAGTATACTCTGTGTTGGATTCAACCACCTCAACAGGCCTAGCAAGATTTAAAAAAAAAAAAAAAACAGTTACACTTGGAACACCAACTTATATTTGCCATAAAAATTCAACGCAAACGACAAAGGGGGTAAACCACACATTTTGATATTGAACATCTCGACAGCTTTCCACTTATTGAAACACTACCTCATGCTATGTCTACTGGTGTTCACTGTCCAGAAAGGAACAAACAAAAATAACCTTCAAAGGTTCCCCTTCCTCTCTTCTTATAACTCAAGTCCCTTGTGATCAAGGGTGACTTGCAGCCTGAGGGATAAAAACTAAAAGATTTGACATACCAGTTGTACTGCAGATTAGAATGTCCTCAATCATCAAATCTTTGACCCTATTCCCAGACCCTGATTAAATTTTCTTTAACCGTCAGTCCTTTTGTGGACTACTCTTCTACAATCAAGAAGTGTTGACTATACCCATCCACACTTGGATATATAATATGAATAATTTCACTGACAGGCCAATGAGTGCACGACCAGGTCCTTACTTGATGCAGCCCAAGTGCATCACAGGCCAAAGGGCTAAAAAAGGAGGCCCAGAAAAGTAGGCCCACAACCAGCCAGCCCATTAGGCCTAGCACACGGATGATTGATCCATTAGGCCAAACAGATGATCAACCAGCTCAACTATGCTTACTCTATTAATGTCCAGCCTTCCAAGCCCCCTTCTCTCTGATTGGGTTTTCTCAGCGGATTAGACAGGTAGGGAGGATTCGAGGGAAAGATACATAGCTGTGGGAGGGGCAGTAGCAGCCCCCTTTTCTCTCATTAAGTTTTCTCGGTGTATTAGAAAGAGTGGGCGCTTCTGCATTTTCTTCCTAAACTGCTACTAGGGCATTCCCTAAAATTAGTGAAACAAAAAGGAAAAAGAAAAAAATCAGTGGAAAAAAAAGGACTTGGCCAATTCAGCGCCTACTCGACTCGGTATGCAAGAGTCTGAGTTGACTCAAACGAGTTTTGAAACCCAGCATATATCTGCAAAGGATGTCCAATTAATTGTGGGAACAAAGCACTTGATGATAGAATGAGTCATAGCTATTTTCTGTAGCCCCTGGCAACCACCAATAATTCTCTAAAGCTCAACTTAAATTTTATCTATAAGAATGTGCTTTAGAGTAGCTTAGAATAAAACAGTCAAAGTTTCTAATTAAACCACCAATCTCAGCCCCAATACTTATCAGTTAAAAACTACCATCAAAGTTTAACTTTAGCAATCTCCGAGAAAGAGGCAACCAAACCAAGGGGCTAACAGGAAAAACTAACCATCAGTCCTTGCCGTGATAGTGATAAAAGGAAGCGGGAGATCAACCTAAAGTCTTGAACTCCTCCCCACCAACCCTATATATATATATATATATATATCTATATATATATATATATCTATATATATATCTATATATATATATATATATATTCATAGAAAAGTAACTACCAAAACACCCAATTCTTAATATAGTAACCATTAACCAACACCACAAGTAGGCCCAACTATCAGAACATCAACAAAATATAGGGAGGAAAAAACAATTAGCCATCATGATTAACTTTTATGCAGCAAATTTCTTCATGCTTTTTCTTAGTAGGTATCTAATCAACTCAGCACATTGCACACCCAAAAGACGCTGCCGAGTGAAACTTTATAAATTATTGTCTTAGAGACTGTTTGTGCATTAAAGATTGTTCCTATAAAAAGACTTCAGCAACTTGCATACATTGTTTTTAGCCCCTCTGAAACATAACCAACAGGTTATTCTATACAAATTTTCTTTCACATCACCATTCAAACTTGATGTCTTTACATCTATCTAATATAACTCCAAGCCTAAGGATGCAACAATAAGTGGAATGACCCAAATGAATCAAAACATCACAGGTACGAAGCAGGTACCTTAAAAGTTGATTCCCTCAATTTTGCATGAACCTCTTTGCAACAAACAAGCCTTATAATCCATGAAATCCTGTTCCTATTGTAAGTTTATAGACCAATCCCCTTGCAAATGCCATCTTTCTGCTATGGGCAGGCCTATGAGACCCCAGACACAGCTTTGTTCATTGAAGTGATCTTTTCATCCGTGATATATAGATCTGATTGGGAAGAGGATTGGGCATCTTGATAAGGATTAGATTGGTCCTCATCTTCTAGCCCACCTCTTCTACACAATAATACATATCTCCTATTCCAAAATATTTGTTAGTACTCCTTAAGCACTTCTATGAGGCACTACTTCAACCACGAGATTGCTCCCACTACATCACCAGTCATAGGAAATTACTTAATGGTTCCCATCTCCCACTGCTCAACAATGCCACTTCTAGAATTTTAGACAAAGCAATGTCCTGTCCATTTGGCTGTCATCTAACCTGGGTTCTTAATTTCAATAAATGGGACATCTCTGGATATAACTTCAATCAAGCATCCATGATCTACAAGATAAGCTCTTGGAATCTTACAGAAATGCTTTTTTCTTTTCCTTTTTTTTAAATGGTAACATGACTTGAGCCTGCACCCTTGCAGATAAGACATTAAGCACCTTCCGACTGTGCTATGGAATACATTCAACCATGCTGTCCAGTGTATGTAATAATAAGTTCGGAAAAGTGATGCAGTACCAACCAGGCCCAAGTCAACTGGGACATCCCATTGACACATAGGTCAACCCGGTTAATTGGGTTCCGCCCACAAGCCCAACCCAGTCTATCCTATTTCTAATTCTATTTCTATTACTATTTTATGTTATTGTTTAATTCGGATTGCTATTATCTAGTTTCTATTAGCTAGACCTCTTTAATTTTAGAAACTCTTAGATGCTGAGCAAGAAGAGGGATTGATCCTACTCCTCTACGTAAGGACTAAGGATTGACAGGCTTCATTGTAAACTCATGCTCATTATCAATTAAACAAAGATTTCTCTGAATTCTCTCCAATTCAGGAGTTCATCTCTGCTGTGAGTGTGCCCTAGTGGCCGGATCCATCCTTATTCGATCAATCCCTTGGGACATTAATCTATTGTTTTTTTTATCATGGAACCAAGGCTGCGCCAATAAGTATGTTACATAAAGACCCCAAGGCTGTAGCTCCCAAAGATTGTTTGTCTTCCACTTCATAACCTATAAAAGTGTTTGGAACTAACTTATGTTGGCATTCCATCCAAAATCTTTTTCCTTTCAGCTGTAACATTTTGCTGAGAGGTAAATCACAGATGTCAAACTATTTAAGTATCCCTCACAAACTTATTTGTGCGAAGTATCGTGCTTAAATAGCACATGTACTTGTCCTCTTTCCAAGAAAAAAAAATACCATTAACCTCATAAACACACAAATGTAAAATGCAAATGTGTGTAACATACATATATACATACATATACAAAGCACCCAAAGTTCAAATTAGAGGCATCCCACCATAAAAGCTTAAATGAGAAGAGGCCACTTTGGAAACTTCTAACTCGTATTCGCTTCTCACGCTCTTTATCCTGATCGCGCTAATACTCCCTATGAATCAGCACTAGCCCCCACTTTCATTCCAATTGCGCACCATTTGAGGGAAATGAACTAATATTTTCTCAGCATTGATTTGGTTGGAGGCCCTATAAAACACACCTTTTGGGGTCAGATTGGAATTATTACTCAGGATTCTCTTACCCATGCATAGGCCTTCGTATCTTATCACTAGTAGAAATGCCATTCAGGTAATCATTTCCATGTGCAGAGTGTATCCGGAGTCTGGACACAAACAAACCTTGCAATTGGTATTGATATACACCTCATTTCCCACTACAACATATCATTGCTGATAGAAAGCAAATTGAGTAAATTGTCAAGTGCCTTATCCAGGAGATAAGAGAGATTAACTAGGCAACTTGATTTAATTTTGAAGATCTTGACATTAAAGTTCACTAGCAATTTTATATAAGTAACTAATTCATTTAAACAATAGAACAGGACAACAATAGGATACACAAAGCTCCTTAATGTAACAAGAATATTAGCAACTTAATTTGCTTCACGAAGAATCATGAATAAACTCTACTTGAGAGAACTAAAAGCCCCTAATATTTCAATAACTTAAGAATATATCCATGATTCCAATCCCCTTGAACTCACAGTGTACAGATGAGCAGTTAACTTGTTGAACAGAATTCAAGAAATTTTGGAAAATGGAGAAGAGCTTTTATTTTCATTTTCTTATTGAGGTTTTTTTTCCACTAAACATTGATAACCTCTAATGATGGAAACCAGACCAACAGACCAGGATTGCGAACAAAGCTTCCATTTTTCATTTTATTCTTTTAAGAGCAGCGAGCGCAATCTAATATGATGAAGTCCAAGGGACAAACTTACCAAGGTACATTTTGAAGTGTTCACATCAACCTCCTTTGCAAAATGTCCCTAACACGCACAAAAGCAGACCCAAACACAGTGCACTACTTACATTAGGTCTTAGAAGTCCACACCTTTCTGCTACCCTCGCCCACTATAGGATAAATGCTTGACCTTTTCTTTTCCTTTTTATGGTAATATTCGCAAACAAAAGTTCCCATTATTCAGTCCATCTAAATGCCAAAGATGAGCCAGAGGATTCTCCAAAAGAATCACTGTCAGTCTGCCATCATCTCCGAACCCCACCATTGCCCAGCCACCTAATATTTCACAACGAATATCAAAGGTATCCATTTGATCCCAAAATGATTTAAGACGTTCCAAGCTTACATTATTGTTGGGATTGAACATAGAAATGAATAGTAGATTTAAAAAAAAAAATATGGAAACAATTCAACAAGGCATATTTTCAACATGAAGCATGACAAATTGATTTCCTAACCACAGGAACATAGATGGTCTGTCACTTTTATTTTCTAGCATGATCACTACCTATACTATCCAAATAGAGGCCCAAGATAAGCATGGATGTACTCTCAAACCCAGCCTTCTCTCCCCCTTTCAGGGCAATGTACAGTTTCACGGATTATTCCACTCAATTGGTCCTAGTTTCCCTCATTCGATTATCCTCCTAGAGATTCCTAAATACTGAATGACACAAATAAACCCAGTCACTTTCATCTCATCAAGTTCACCGCTCATAAGTCACAGTCCGACGTCAAGCAACTGTACAATAGAAGCTAAAAATGAATATGCTAAGAATACAATTGGACATACAACACTAAAGGAATTTTATTTTTATTTTTCGTTCTCTTATTTTATACGGTAACCCAAGAGATATCCTAGTTCAATTTTATGGCAAGACTGGGTGCGCCAAATTACTATCAAAAGACGCTTGCCTCTCAATACCTCCACTGACCTAGATATAAAACTGGAATTATACACAAGCCTATTCATCAGTCCACATACATCCAACAAACCTAAACATCAGTTCTCCCCTTTTCCTCACTTCATTCGACGCAGAAACCTATGAGGCATCATTTACAGTTTAATCTGATGTGCTTTCAGTTGTTTAAAATCCTTTGACTACCCTACAACAATCTGGATTCAAAAGGGAAACTATCAAAACAAGAAAAATGATGCAACCCCATTACTCATCTATATCATAGAAAAGAACCCTACAAGTCAATCAAGAAGAACACAGGTTTAACTAAACCTGGTTCAACAACTTCACACAGCAGATAGATACAAAACCTGATTCTACAAACATCATCAAAGCATCAAAGTTCCTTTCAATAAAAAATCACAAGAAAAAGAAACAAAGATCCAGAAAAAATTAACATAAACCCAAAACATTACTCAATCCTAATAAAAAAGAAGAAACAATCAAAACAATGAATCAAATCAACCAATCCAAATCAAATCAGACATGCAAAAACAGCAAAAGATTCATTCAAGAAGATTCAGAACAGACCTTCCCACAGATTCCCTAAGAAGCTGCTCGGTTTTCTCACACTTGCGTACAAACTTTCCGGGCTCCGTCTCTTCGGTCCTGCACTTGGATTTCACGATCTTCCTCGTCAGGAGTCGGTCCCCTTCCTGTCTAGGGTTAGGGTTTCCTAGCTCCCTCGTTTCGCCAAACCCTAGAGGAAGAACTGAAGAAGAAGAATCACCCCGCCAATTCCAATCCATTTCTCTCTCTCTCTCTCTCTCAAGTCTCAGCTTTTCGCGCAAGTTACGAACGAAGTTTGCAATTGGTTGGTCTTTATACAGGCTTTTTCTCGCTCCTGTAACGTGCAAGCATGACACGTGTCCTCGTTTACGTCTTAGCGAAAAGGTTCGTTCTCGTTTTTCTGCACACTAGCTAGATACCAGCGGCACCGTTGCGTGACGAAAACTTTCGGGAAGACTTGCCCCATTTAACAGAAAAGGCTCCACAGCAGATTTTGAGTACCATAGTTGAGGGACAATATCGTCGTTCATTTTTATGGTTCCACTTCGTTTATAGCCCAACTTGCCACTTGTATGGTCTTTATTTTTCGACTGATCTGCCCTCTTATTCCATTCTCAGCAACCCATACTAAATCTTTATTTCCATCAAAATCAACTCTCTGTTCACCCTAAAATATCATATTTCTTCCATTATCAGAAAGCACACATCGCAGACTTCCATTTACATCGAGAATCATTTCTCATTCACCATCTGAGATTATTTTTCTTCCCATCACATATTAATTCTTCATCCCCATAAAAAAGAGCCCCATGTAAAAAACCTCAAGGCACTCATTGTAAGAGAATCAATTTCATGAAATGGGTTTCTCTAAAAGATGACAATGTTGAATTTCTCCAGCGGACTCATATCCTTCTTCTTCATCTTCCTCCATTTGGGGTTCCGGGGTTTTTCGGAATTCACTACCTTCGTTGAGGAGTTTGTGTTTGTGGGTTTTCCGATCAACCCAAAGAAGCACAAAAAATCACATAATTGAATAGTGGAGCTTCTTCGGCAGGTTGAGTGCATGGTTCAAAATCTCGAGGTACTCATTTTGCAAGAGAATTGGTTTTATGAAATGGGTTTCTCTAAAAATGATAATGCTGGATTTCTTTAGCGGACTCATCTCCTTCTTTTTTTTTTTCCTCAAGATTCATGAGGATCTAAGACATGAAACTTCATGCATTGGGATTCATGATTTCTGTTTTTTGGGCGGGCAGGCAGGGCGGGGCCGTGTTGGTGTTGGTCACAAAAGTGAAGATAATATGAAAAGTAGGACTTAGATATTTTTTTGTATTTTTCACATCTTTATCAAAATGTATGAAGTTTAAGATATGAAACTTCATGTCTTTAGGTCTGCCATTTATATGAGAATATGAAATTGGTTTGAATTGGAGACCCACAAAAGTGCATAAAATCAAATGGTAGAATTCAATTTTTTTCCATGTTCACATAAAGAAAATATAAAACTAAATATCTTGGGGTTTATTAGTCAAATAAAAACTTGATTAGTTTAGATTACAAATCTGGGGCCCATAACAATGTAAAAAATAAGAAATATTTCCGCGACCTGTTGTAGGCAAAAATGAGATACAAAGTGCACTTGAGGTGGGAGGTTTAAGTTTGAAAATTTTTGGTTGAAAATGGCCTCATTTGCATATCATTTTTTTTTTTTTAATGACGAGGAACCCATCGACTCTCCCTTATGGTTGATCATTGGTACACAAACACCACTTACTAATACTGTGTATTGGGTAAGGCCCCAAACATTTCGAAGCCAGGAGCTCCAACTCATTACTGAACTTCCTAACCACTTGAACAATTTAAGTGCTGGCACATCATTTTCACACTTCATTTATGTATGTGATATGTAAATGAGCTTGAACAAATATATGTATGTGTAAATGATTACAAACAAATAATCCTAAAATGGGAATAAAAGAGATAATCCTTATGGAAAGAACAAATTATACATGGAAATTCGTAAGAGTGCCAAGTTTTACCCATTTCTAATTCACATATTAATACATAACAAGCTAACTATGTAAAAGAAAAGAGATATTGACCGTACACCAGTCCTAAAACTTGACTATTGCCTCATAATGATTAAAGTTTGAAAGATGTGTCCAGAGCTATTCGTATAAAACAAGGAAAGCTCAAAATATTATGATCTTGCCCTTAAAATATGTGATATCCTACAAGGACATGATCCTTTGCTACATGAACAATTCTAAAGGTATTTTTTTAGCTTTAATTGTGACTTGTTTTTTTTAGGGTGGAATAAAAATTTGACACTCAATTTTATTTTATTTTACTTCACCCTACAAACAAATATGCATGTAAAGTGAATTGAAGTGAAAGTTTATTTTAATAGATAATAAAATAAGAAGGGTATTAATAAAAAGTAAAAAAATTTAAAATTCACCTTCTTAGAATTTTTTTCATTTTATTGTGATGGAACTTTCTTAAAACTTTTTTTTTTTTTTTTTATGAAAGAAGAGATCCTTTTTATCTTGTAGTGGAGTGAGAGATTGACTTTTTTTACTGGAAAAATGAAAAAGTAATTTTTAAAAGTGTTTTTTGGTAAAAAGTAATTTTTAAAAGTTAGACCTTTTATATATATATATAGCCCAGCCCTCTCCTCAGCTCAAGCGGACAGGAGAGGGTTGTCCGCTGCTTAGGCTGGGGCCCACTATTTGGTCCATCAAAATGAACCACACTCAAGGCCCCCCTAAGTTGCATATGTTCACAAAAATTTGGCCCCGTTCGATTAAACTGGACCATTGAATCGAGTGACACCCATCCAAATGCATTGTACACCGTAGAAATTTTGTGTCCCGGATGGAGATGATAGAAATTATCTTTAGGGCTGACTTTTTGTAGAGAAAAGGGTCCGAAGAGGGCCCCCAAATCCCCCTAATCCCCATTCCCATGTGGGTCCCCAGGTGGGCCCCATGCCATTGAGCTGACGCCCTTATCCTCAGCTTGAGATGAGGATAGAGGGCCTCATAAATAAATATATATATATATATGGGAGACGGTCCTATGAGGACCGTCCTTACAGTGATTTTTAAGGACTCATCCAGTTCGTCGATTCCTGCTCGTCATCCTACGCTCCTCATCGTTCCTTTAAAAGCCAGCGGAGGGAAGTGTAAAAAGCAAGGCACACTCTCCAAAAGCAAACCCAATTCAGAATCGTCTTCCCCTTTACCAATTCTACTTGCATAAAAGGAACCTCCAGCCTTTTGTCTTCGAGTCCTCTTTGGCGACAGGCTGATATCCATTACGGCAACAACCGGAAAGAACCCAAAACGAGGGTAAGTCTCCACCCACCCTCTCTCGGTCTTGTCTGTCTCTCGGACACATCTACTTGGATGTTGCCGCTCTCTCTCGGACATGATCTACTCCGGCCTTCCCTCTTTGGTTCTTCTTCTTCCTACCTTCGAGGACTAAAGCTTCCCATCGAAGGAAAGAACCCGTCCCTTTTCCTCGCCCTCCCTCTCTCGAACTTGTCCCTCTTCCTCACCGGTGCTGATGAATTAGCTTAAGCTACAGAAGCCTTGCTCTGGGCCAGAAACGGAGAAGCCCCATCATATTCATCCTTTTTTCTTTTTTTTACTTCCATCGAACTTGCCGTATCTCAAGGTTGAGTGTAGCATTGATTATGAGTGTCATGAATTCTTGATTTTGAAACCACAAGTGTTGGAATTTGATGAGGGCTTTGCTCGACAGAATGGGATTCCTTGCAATTATTCTTATGTTTCCATATAGGAACAACAATTCTATACCTACATCAGGAAATTCATGTTTAAAACAACACTTTGATCTCTCCCACGATGAAAAACTTGTGGTTCATTCTATGGATCAAAATCAGGGTTTAAGCCCTGCTTTTTAGGGGCTTTGTTTCTGTTTTTGTTTCCTTTTTCTTTTTTTAACACAAACAACCTTGAAAAAAATCCATTGAATCGAAACCAAGATATCAATTCTGGAATAAAACCCCATATGTGAACAAGCAGCTCCTCCTGATAAATGGTTTAGAAAGTGGGGGAATCATACAAACAGGCTTGAGCCATTGCCTCAAATGGTGTAGAAATGAAAAAATAGAAAATAACAAATACATGCTTCCATTTAATGGCATCTTCAAGCTCTAAAGACTTAGCCTAGAGAATGACTCCATTCTTCAGTTACAGTTTTGAATTTTTTTTCTCCAAATATCTCACTCTCAATTCTTTCCTCTGAGCGAATCAAATCCATACAGCCCAATCACTGTAAGGACAGTCCCTTCGCTATAGCGAGCCCAGGTCTCGCTATAGCGAGGACAGTGAGGGAAGGAGGAAAGGGAAGGAGGAAGCGCTGCAACTTCGGATTCCTGCTTCGATGGCATGCGAGACCGTACCGGGAAGGAGGACGAGAAGGAGGAAGAAGAGAACGTCAGATTTGGGGCTTTTCTTCTGATTTGGGATTCTCTCTCATCATTTTCATTTTTCCCTCCTTTAGTTATATAGGGGACATGACAAACATTTGATCAGTGTGTGAATCGAACGGCCCTGAGTGGTCCATACATAAAATGGTAAGGACGGTCCTCACTAGACCGTTTCCATATATATATATATATATATATATATATATTTATATAAGATCCCACTTTACTTTGCAAGTGATTTACCCAAAGCTGTCTCATGCATCCATCCATACACCAATCTTACGTATCCGTGATGTGGACGGCAAAACCAATGATCCACCTTTCTAACTTGACCTGCATCCAAGCTACTGTTTTGTCTCCACCTGCAACTGCAAGGCCTCTCTCGCGCTTGTTTTCTTTGGACGTGGAATTCCCAGTCACAAACAAATGAGGTATTTCTCCAAACTCAGGCCTTTGATTCCCATTTCATATGAAAAACATCACCTTCTTCAGGTATTCAAATCCCAGCTTAGCCATGTTTCCACCCACTCTAAATCCCGAAACTCTCGTCAATCCAAGGAAATCTCGGCATCTGAAGAGAAACACATGGGAAAAACGCAGACAGGAGAAACAAATGACAGTGGCTCTCTTTTCCGCGCGATTTCAGAGATCGTAGGAACTGAGAATCTTAGAACTAGTAATGAATCGCCCGAGATCCCAATCTTTGAAGAAACCCACATCAGAGATTCAGAGATAAGCACCCAACATGTCAGCGGCAGCTCAACTGTTTGTGAAAATTCCAAAGAGAGCATACGAGTTGAAAATGTGCTTGGGAGTGACAAATCGTCGAAAGTTGCAATCTTTGAAGACACCCACTTCAGAGATTCGAAGATGACATCCGGAAATGACAGTTGCAGCCCAGCTGTTTATGGAGATTGTGAGGAGAGCATTCCACTTGTTGGTGGCATTGACATTGGAATCAATCATTTATCTGAAGAAATTGTTTGTGGAAGATTGATATTGGAAAAGCCCGACTTGGGAGATGTGCTGGGGGAAGAAAATAGCCCAATGGTTCATAAGATTACAGAGATAATTAGGGCTGAAAACCTGGAGATTTCAATGGAGGAACGCTTAGAGAACTCAGGTTTTCGATTTGATTCAGATATTGTAGAGAAAGTGCTGAAGAGGTGTTTTAAAGTAGGGCATTTAGCGCATCGGTTCTTCAATTGGGTCAAGGTCAGACCTGGCTTTCGCCACACGACTGAGACTTACAATACCATGATATATATAGCTGGAGAGGCAAAGGAATTTAATCTAGTAGAAAAACTGATAGATGAAATGGATAATGAGCTGTGTCTGAAGAATATTAACACATGGACGATTCTCATTTCTCATTATGGGAAGGCAAAAATGACGGGAAAGGCACTATTGGCCTTTGAGAAGATGAGGAAATCCGGTTGTCAACCTGACAAGGCAGCTTACAAATCAATGATTCGCGTTCTGTGCAATGCAGGAAAAGCCGAGCTAGCAATGGAATTTTACAAGGAAATGGTTTCTAAGAACATGGAAGTGGAAATAAAGTTGTATACAATTCTCATGAACTGTTTATCAAGATTAGGAGATGTAGTGACAGTCCGATTGATAGCAGATGACATGATTAAGATTTCCCAAATTCCTGAACATGAAGTTTACTCTTGTATGCTGAAGAGTTTGTGTATGTCAGGAAGAACTGAGGAAGCTCTAGCGCTGTTCCATGAATTTAAAACAAAAACTCTGACATGTAGTCACAAAGATTTTGAAGTTTTGGTGACAGGGTTATGCAGGGCAGGTAGAGTTAATGATGCTTTGGACATTGTTAATATCATGAAGAAAAATTATGAAGTAGATGAGAAGATTTATGGGATTATTGTGAATGGGTATCTTAGAAGTGGTGATGTTTCCAAGGCCACTGAAGTATTTGATAGTATGCAAAATAAAGGGTACTTACCCATGGTCTCTACTTGTACTGATATAATCCAACATCTATGCAGGTCAAATGAATATGAAAAAGCTTGCAAGATTTATGAGGAGATGTTGGCAAATGGTCTTGAGTTGGATATTGTGGCATTCACGGCCATGGTTGCAGGACATGTTCGCCACAACCGGATTTCAGAAGCATGGAAAGCTTTTGAAGCCATGAAGAGGAAAGGCCTCCAGCCCACTTGGAAAGCTTATTCAGTTTTCATCAAGGAGCTTTGTGAAGTTTCAAAACCAGACGAGGCTTTCAAGCTTTTGAACGAAATGTGGGACTCCAAGATTAACGCTGGGGATGGTGTATTTAATATGATCATCTCTTCTCTAGGAAAACAGGGCAAATGGGAGAAAGTAGGGAAAGTAAGGCAGATGTCTAGAGCCTTTAAACTTCAAAATCAAGAGGCAGAATTGGAGGATCTACAAGTGGACTGTCAATCTCTCCAAGTCAAGAATCACACTGTTGATGCACCCAATAATACAAGTTACTCATCAACTGAGGATTTGGGCTTAATAGAACCACTGAGGAAGGCTTATGTTGACTGTGATCTTCAGGAACTGTGTGAGATTTTGTCCTCTTCTAAAGACTGGTTGGAAATGCAAGAAGCGCTAGAGAAGAATGCAATTCATTACACACCTGAATTGGTTCTTGAGACCCTCCATAGTTGTCAAAGACATGGTTATGCTGCCTTACGGTTTTTCTCATGGGTAGGACAGCAAGCTGCATACACCCACACTGCAGATACCTATAACATGGCCATCAAAATCTCAGGGAGCGCAAAAGATTTCAAGCACATGAGAAAGCTTTATCTAGAAATGAGGAGGAAAGACTGCATGGTTACGGCAAACACATGGACCATCATGATTGCACAATATGGTCGAGCAGGTCTGACAGAGATTGCTTTGAAGAAATTTGAAGAGATGAAAATTGATGGATGTGAGCCAAATGAAAGCACTTACAAGCACTTGATCATACATCTTTGTGGGCAGAAAGGCCGGAAGGTGGACAAAGCGATCGAAATCTTCCATGACATGGTTAACGCAGGATACATGCCTGACAGGGAATTGGGTGATATTTATCTTGCATGCTTATGTGAAGAAGGTAAGCTATCGGCTGCTAGAAAGTGCGTTGAATTTCTATGCCGTGGCGGGTTTGCAATTCAAGTTGGTTATTCTTTACTTGTTAAAGCTCTTTGTAGAGCAGGGAACTTGGATGAAGCTCTAGCATTAGAAGATGAGCTAGGAATGTTAGGATGTACAGCAGATCAATATATTTATGGAAGTCTTGTTCACGGGCTACTAAGACAAGGACGGTTGAATGAGGCCATAGTGAAGGTGAATGCCATGAAGGAAAAAGGGTTATTGCCAACTGTCCATGTATATACATCGTTGATAGTCCATTTCTTCAAGGCGAAACAAATTCAGAAGGCTTTGGAAATTTTTAAGAAAATGAGAGCTGATGGCTGTGAACCAACTGTTGTCACTTACTCTGCTTTGATTCGTGGGTACATGAACGAGGGGATGTTTTCTGATGCTTGGAATGTTTTCCGTCGCATGAAACTGAAAGGACCTTTTCCTGATTTTAGAACATACTCAATGTTTTTAACTTGCCTGTGTGGAGTAGGCAGATCAGAAGATGCGCTGCAGCTTATCTATGAGATGTCGGAGGCTGGAATTCTCCCTAGTAGTATTAACTTCAGGACTGTCTTCTATGGTCTAAACAGAGAAGGAAAGCAAGATTTAGCACAAACTGTATTACAAACAAAATGGGCCCTTGCAAGAAAAAGAAAGTTTTTGGCATAGGCTCTGTTTATGCATTCTAGTTTCTTTGCAGTGTTATTTATTTCCTTCTGTTTTTTCAAGAAGGGAAATTCTATCGAAAGGGAGAAGGAAAAGAAGGAAAGAAAGAAGACCAGAAAAGTGCTGGGAGGATTGATCCAAAGTAATTACTGGGCTTCAGAGAAGTCTGTGTTACAAATGGATGTATCAAGCAAAGCATCGACATCTTGAAACATGTATTAATATTGACTGATCATGTCTTTGGAAGGTAAATTATTGCTGAAACTCAAGACAGCCTTCAAAACCGCCACCATTTCTGCCTACCTGTTATATGAGACTTATGCTTGAATAGAAAGTCCAGGCTTGGTGTAGACACAACATCGAAACTTTAAGCACTACTTCCAGAGGCCTGTGCTATTCTCTGAAGCCCCATGAAGATTTGGATAAGCAGGTGGCCAACTCTCTTTAGTTCTAATTGTAACTTTCAGATTCTTTTCCTGTTGATTGAGCCAGCAATAGCATCTGGCTTTCTAATTATTTTCCTTAGCTTGAACATTTCAGCTAAGCTTTCTTTTCTGGTGAATATCATTATGGATTTGCTACTGTACAGGATAACGCACTACTTTGAGTTTTAGTTCCCTTTTCCCAATAAACTGTACAACTTTGACTCTTAAACAGCTCACTCAGGTCATTCTAAAATGTCTTGCCTTGAAGGATTGTTACTCTATACTAATTACAGCATTGAAACTATTGAAGCTTTCCTTGAAGGCTACTCCATCGCCATTTGAATTTGTACTGTATCTATGGGATCCTAACTTTCTTTCATGACAATCTTGCATATGATAATTGTGTTTCACTCAAATTGGACCATATAACAACTGTGACTGCTACTTTCAGCTTTATACTTGGGATTCGGGATAGATTGGAACTGCATCTTATTTGAGGATTTGACTCAAGATAAATCGAAATGGAGAAACATAATTCATGTAGCTAACCCCAACATAGTTGGGACAAGGCTTTGATGATGATGATGACGATGACGACTACTACTTTCAGCTTTATACTTGGCATTTTAGATTGCAAGATTTGGGATGGATTACTCATGTAATGTAATTTTTTATACTAAAATCCCAATTTGACAGTTTATTACTATTATGACTGAATCTCATGTTTGCTACTATGATCTGTCTAAATGTGTCATAGTTAATCCATTCAATAATTAAATCATTTTCACTTTTAAATAAATGCTTCAACCATTGTTAAATGGCTTGACTTGGCAGAGCCATCCAGATTACATTATTTCACAAGTTAGAAATATTTTCTTGTTACTAGCCAATCTATAATTGTTTTAGTCATGCAAGTCCAAACAACCTGATTCTGGCACCAAAATTCAAGTGGGGCTCAAAGCTTGACCATTTCTTTCCTCTACGTTCCACATGCAAGGGGCAAGATCCTTTCTAATCATTTCTTTATTCCCTTATTAAAGAAGGTTAGAGCTCCAATTTAGTAAGTTTATTGTTAGTTACATTTGAGGGCAAGGATAAGGTTATGATTATATCAGTGTGTATAGTTTGATTTTGGGTTTCGTTTCTTGTGTAACACCAATAAATATGGTGCAGTGGATTAGAGACTCCTAATTCTGTTATTTGGACAACAAAATATGTTATATAGATACTTTTTTTTTTTGCAAAAATGCCTTCTTGATGATTCTGTTAGAACCTTGAATTGTGCATAGGATTCTACTACCTGCATACCTTTGTTTTCATCTTTCATGTGATCATGTAACAACATGACCAAGTACTTGCTATGAACATTCTAATCACAAGATTTTGACCACTGATTCATTCTCCTTGATGTGATTCAATTGTTGTTCGTAAAAGCTAATGAATCAGGTATGTGGCTGTTCTAAGTTCTAAGACTCCATTAAGAGGGTTTAAATCAAATTGTGTAAATACATTTGCTGGAATGAAAACGTTGTAGGTTATCTTCTGATTTATTCTGGTTTGTTTAGATTGTAGTGGATCTGAGTATGTGACTTGGTGGTCTAGGCTATAAAAAAACATTGGATATTTATGTTGTCTTAGATCCAAGCCCATCATTACTGCAATCAGGTTCACCTAGGACTCATTTGCCTGCATCAATTAGCCAGTCTCCTGAAAAACCCTAGTACGAAAGCTGATATATTTAAATGGTAAGCAATGCCAAGTAATGGAGGACTTCTTTTTGGACTTTAGGAGACCTTTATTATCCTCCTCATCTCCATCTTTGCCCCAACTAAGTGCAGACCTTCCCTACATGCTCTTGTTTGACAATGAAAAGGGTGAGCTTGGAGGAGACTCTATTATTGTATTTTTCCTTACTTTTGGCCATATTCATTGTCTCAGATAAAAGAAACCTCAGTGGATGTTAGAAACTTAGAATGACTGAGAGTTTAGTGCCTCTTTTACTCACTAGCATCTAATTATAATACTATGAAAGCAATTAATCACTTGCCCCTACTTTCTTCTCTTGTGGTGAGTTGTTTGAATATTTTTTTTTATGGCACAATTGCAGCACAGCCTTTTACTGATGATCACTTTACTTGAACTTGTATACTAAAGCAAATGTATATAACCAACTTCGAACAACTGAATCTCTTTATAATTTCTGTACCTTGCATTTGAAGTGCATCAATTTTGATATGGGGAACGAGCGGCCCCAGATATTTAGGAGATTGGAATTTATACACCAGTTTGTAATGGTTATACACACCTGTATGTGTATCCAATCGATCGCTACGAATTTGAGGCACATCCAAACAGTCTATTTCTTCCTTTTTGGAAATAGCACTTGCAGAAGGGCAATTAAAGGGTTGAATGCATCTTGATCTTTTGAAACGCCCCTAATAATCAATAAATGGTGGGCGCGATTGGATTATATTACAATCGTTAGGCATTGTAAGTTGACTTTTCCAAACAACCCTAGAGTCATGTTATCTTTAACTCAACAAATGCATCACGATGCCTTCATTCAATGTCCCTTTTTTTAAGGCTAAGAACTCAAATGTCTTTATTGGTGTTCTTCTTAACCTAGTTCCTTTTAACGAGTAACCTTTCAAACATCAGATTCCAGTGGAAAAAAACAAAGAAAAAAATTAAACAGCTTTCAAACATCAAATAAATGCCCTAGAATTTATATAGAGTGAGCAATCGATGCAGGACCACATGATGAACGACGATGCTTTTGCAATGAAGCTGCATATCCAACTTTAGGGCAACATTTGTGCTCAATTCCTGAAGTATTGCTTTTCCGCAAAATATTTTTCCCTATTTCGCCATTCTTTTATGTAGATTTATAAAAGATTGCACTGCTTTTGATGTTTTTTTTTTCCTCGTGAAAAATCATTTACACCAAATGATGAAAAAGGATTTCTTTGAAGAAAATTTTGCTTTTCCTTTCCATTTTTGTTGAAAAGTAGTTAAACGAACGTTGCTATAAGTAATGGTTTTGGTTCAACCTCAGCAGAAAGGTTGAGGATGGTTGTCACTTGTCAGTGTCACAGTCGGCTACAGAAAAGAATTGTTGAAATAAAATTTGCATATACTTATCTTGGAACTAACCAAAAAAAAAAACTCTTTAAGAACCTCAATGTGTGAACTTAAAGACCATTTGACCATGAACTCGTATGTAATTGAATTTTATGTATGAATGTTCAATAGAAAACCAAGCCACCAAATTGCTATAGGGATAAATCAAGGTGGAGGCTACTCGATGATTTTTGGTTTTTTTCTGCATGTATTGTTTATGTTACCTATGTTTATTTGTTGAACACAGCAACAAGAAGCTGAAGATTTTGAGATTATCTGGCTCTAAATAATAATAATAATAATAAAATATTATCCGACTTTCGCTAAAAGCCCGTTCGATTGCAAGGAATTGAATACTTAAAAATTCAAGGTCAAATGAACTCCAAGAAAGGATTATTAAATGGCGTGAAGGATACATAGGTTTGAATATACTTAATAGGAAGTAACAAATTTTTTTAAACAAAAAGTAAAAACCTCTTTAAGAACTGTATTGTGCCAACTTGATGACCACAAGGCAAATGAAGTAGAAAGGATTTGTAGAGAGGGAAATGAACCTATTGAGCACCTCCTCCTCTCAGGATGTTTGTCTACCAAATCTTTGTGGCAACACTTTCCAAGAAGCATCAATCGGCCCGCTGCATCCCCCCTCCTTCCCTTCATGATTAAAGACGAAGCGATCAACAGCTTGCTATCATGCCAACACAATCATGGTTGAGTGATGTTGGCACCTTAGTATCACTCCCATGCCCAGGGATTGGTCCTCAACCTTCAAGTTCAAAACATCATTCCTGCTTTTACAAATTTTCAGGGCATTGACCGTAACCATACGATTCTCATGACCGCCTCTTGTTCTTCACCAGAGGGATTTATTTTCTTCATTTGAATGAGATTATTGCAAAAATTCTTTTAGGGCCTCCTTTATAGGAAAACCAGATACAACAAAATAGGCAACATTGTATTGGATACAAATCTTAATGTGTGTAAAATCAGTGTCCCTGCCAAGTTCCTGCCATATCCGAGCATCCTAGCATCACTTCAAGTGTGGGAGTGGCATGAGAAAAAAACTGATAAGAGTATTCGCTATTGGAGATTTGGAGGGAGCTGCAATTTTTCCTTTGTCTGCCAGGAGAGATTAGAGTTTCAGTGAAGGAAATAATCAAAATTATAAGATATTCAAACCCTACTTTCATGTCAGGGATTTGGCAAGCATCAGGAACAACATAACTAGTGAATTGCAACTCCATTGTACCGCAATGGGTGCATTGCTTCTTGACATCATAATATCATTTTTAATAATTATTTTTTCCTTTTTTTTTTTTTCTTTTGTTGTTGTTGTTGTTGTTGTTACAAGTTCCTCTCTGTTCCTCTTCTTTCACATTAGCAAAATTCTGCTTCTCCATTATTTCTGAAATAATCCCAGCCATCTACCTTTGATGGGTTCCATGAATACGTAAATTTGCAATTGAATTATAGAATTCCATTACTCAGCAAACAGAGCTCAGAAAAAAAAAATAACATTTTCTGCAAAAGCAAAATAAAATTATCACTCTTCCCAAAATCAGCATAGACGTCAAAGACCCAAACACCCTCAATAATCAAAATTCCACATCTTCTACTTTTCTCCATAGAAGGGAAAGTTTAGATGTCAAAAGGCACAAGGAAACACGATTTCGAGAAAAAACAGCTTATACAGCCGGAAATGAGTAAAATTGGAAGAGGCCATCAACATTTATAATAGGAAACCCTACTTCATAGTTCATGTATTTCCCTTACCAGTGCCGGTAGAGTATTCACTATTTTCATCTTAATGTTGACAGAGAGTAGCAGAGTAGTGGCCATTAATCAGGCTTCTTGTCTCAAGAAGCCATCATTTGCCTAGAAATAAGAATCCAACAGCAACATTCAGCAGCATTTCCAAAACATGTACTAGCGACAGCAATTTCTTATTATTTATAGCCAATGTCTAAAATCTCAATCATGTAGATCCTTAGCTCTAAGAATCATTAGGGCCATTGGGTTTCGAAGTTTGCCAAAAGGCATTTTCAATTGAAGCCAATCCAGATCCCCAATCAAGGTCTGTTGACGGCTGCCATCAGCTGGCTTGATTAAAAAATCAAGTGGGTCGAAATTACAGGAAAGCCCCAAGCTGACATTGATCTGTCCCATTGCCACCCGTAAAAATTAGTTTTGGGCATAACTCACTTTCTCAAATCCGAGTACAGACTGAAAAAGATTTAAAAAATCAGAAGAGGGTTTTAAGTAAACTCAGACATGTGTTGTCATCAAATGTCGAGTTTAAAAACCTAGCTATAAGTGAACCTAAATCCTAGTGTATCGGACATGAGTGGTGCACTGATGCAGGCCGGACAATAGGTCGGCCAACCCATTAATGTCTGGCCTGCATCATGCACACCGAAGTTAAATCTCCATTCATCCGCACCCTTAAATCTTAGAGCCAAATATCATTCATGCCAAAGCCCACAGTCCAAGTTGGCTCACACATTGCATCAAAAATAAATAAATAAGTCGGCTCTCACACAGACTAAAAAGTGATAATTCAGAGAATTCCTCTCTTCCTTTCTCGGTGAAACATTGCACATCTTGTATAGGAAACAAACATAACTCTTACAACAACAAATAGCTCACCCTAAAGTAGGAGGGACATAATAATTTTTACTGTTATAAGAACAACGAATGGTTTGTTGATGTTATGAGAAAATAGCAAGTGAATACAGAATGGCTTGTTGATGCGATGAAATAGTAGTCAGCGAATTTCCCATTTATTCATGTAGTAAAGGGATTTATCAGCGAGTTTCTTCTTAATCTTTTGGGTTGTTTTTTTTTTTTTTTTTTTGAGTAATTAGGCCTGTTTACGAGTCTTGTCTATCCACTTATGCTTCTTCGGATGGTTTCCCTGGTCCCTCTGTATCTATCTTAGCTCTTCAGTATGTATCTTTTGTAGTGCTCTGCTCTGATTAATACAATTCACCATTAAAAAAATATATAAAAATTTATCAGCAGAGTAACTATATCAAAGCTTCTTGACAATCTCTTCAAGTACACGTTCGTAATATGTCATTCTCTGGATTGATGTTGCCGCGCTTTCAAATTCACGTTTTTTTAATGCAGTTCCAAAGGAATTAGACCAGTTTTCCAGTTTCCGTTGTACCTAGTCACAGAAAATGGATAACCGTGAGATTCTGCACTTGTGACTGCATTTCCAATTTCAATTGATTGATGGTGCCTCAGAAAACCAGACAATCCAAACTATACATAAACTGATAGAAAGGAAGATCTGAAAAATGGAATGCAACTTTACCTGCATCTGGATTTGCTTCAATGCTTGAGAGTCGTAAGCCTCTTCAACAGCTTCTCTGACCTCCATTATCTGAACAAAAACCATTGCACTTAGAAATACCTACATAACAACAGCCCTTTTCTCCCCCATAAAACCAAGGTGTTAGGTCCAGAAGCTGAACACTAGGGCACACGTCTATGACAACAGGTTAATCTATCTTTATCCCAATATCCAACAGAAGCACCTCTAAGATCAAGTCTAAGACCTCCCTGAACCTTGGCATAAATAGAATCTCCAATTCCTAAGTAGTGGGGTTTACCTAAAATGATCCTTGTCAAATCAAGATAAAGTGTGAGATTATATGTGATGAGGATGACTTCAATTCCAGTGGTGAATATCACTTCAAGTGATAGCCATTAGCCATTCAGAGGGCCTGCTTTTAATTCAACTACCTACCATGACAAGAAGCGGACCAACCATTCAAAAAAAAAAAAAGGCATGAAGTGGAACACAGTAGATTTTTTGGTGACAGATTGGAGCTGCCAAGAGAATTTTGCAAAAGAAAAACAGGGAGCCCACAAGCCAGAGAGAACCACATTAGACTAAATCACAGGTGCAATAATTTTGAGGAGCCCAACCATGACTGCTAAACTCTCACACTAATCAGAGTGACATCCACCATCAGATTGAAAACATTCAAACTTCCACATTGATGCAGATGGCAATGACAAACACGAAGATCACATAATTGGGCAAGCTTTAGCATATATGGAGGATTTTGATCGAGCACATGGGGACTGAACCCATATGTGAAAAGTTCAGCTCAATTGGGGAAAAGCCACAAGTCCCATAAAAAGTTCCATAGTTGTCATGTACTTTGTTAAAGAGGGCTGTTCTAATTTTCTGAAACTTCAGGGGATTTTCTGCAATTTGCAGAAACAAACAGCACACAGGATGTACTTTTGGGCCTAAATAAATGAGCCAAAGAGGGCCCAAACCCACAAGGGATCTATACCCTTTGTGTCACCCATGGGTGGCCTAAAAAAAGCTGGGACCCACATCAACAGAAGGTGGGCCATGTGGGGCCCATAGCTCAAATCATAGTTCAGAACGTGACCAGCAGGCAATTTTTCCATTAATTTTCTTTTTTTATTGGTTTGTTGAATAATCTCTTTCCATTAAACACTTGTATACTTTAGGGAGCCAATATTTCAGAACTTATAATGTGTGGCTTTGACTAATTAGGGTTTTATGAATGTTCTGTGTTCAGCTGGGCAGTTCAGTCAACAATCTTTGAATATAGCTTCTTCAAGCAACTTTCTTTTTACCTGTTTCTCCATTGTTGATCCTTCTTCTCCATTGTAATTGGTGTTTTTACATTGGAATTGAAGATCTAGGGTGAGCCGACCACTTTTATCCTTGTATTGTAACAGAAAAGGGAAAAGCAGTCCACAGATATGCTATTACAGCAGTCTCATAGCAAGTTCGGCTATTGTTTTGGGTTCCATCAATACCCATGCCGTGTCTGCGTCACACATATATACATGCAGCCACCTCCATCAAAACTTCCATTTAGCACCTGTAATCTACAATCAAGGTGAATTTCACTTTATGATTAACAATTTACTATCTTGTCCTTGCGGTTTCTATGAATGAGTCAGAACTCAAGTTTTTTGAACCAGCCACGTGGATGCAATTAGGTTGGGTGTCCCTTGATTAATCATTGAAAGTTGATTCTTTAGTTGCATTCAAAAGGCTAGCCGGATCAGTCCTTTACCTCGGAGGCTTGCTGATGTTGTTGAAGAGATTCATGGTTAGCTAAGAAGATTTTACTCTCATTCTAGCACATTCTATGAAGTGGCAATCGCAAAGCGGATATTTGGTTGTTCAGGTTGGTCTTCTGTTTTTGGAAAGTCTAGAATCTTTTTGAGTTTTTCTGAGGTCGGTAGCATGCCCTCTATATTACTCTTTATGGTCTTGCTTTTGTTTATATCATCACAATATTTACAAGGAAACGATTAGACCAGCTTTGACCTGTTGAGTAAAATGTTTGCCATTCAAGAAGCCACACATGCACAAAATGAACTCGAGTTTTTTGAACCAGCCTCTTGGACGCAATTAGGTTGGGTGTTCCTTGATTAATCATTGAAAGTTGATTCTTTAGTTGCATTCAAAATCAAAAGGCTAGCCGGATCAGTCCTTTACCTCGGAGGCTTGCCGATGTTGTTGAAGAGATTCATGGTTAGCTGAGAAGATTTTACTCTCATTCTGGCACATTCTATGAAGTGGCAATCGCAAAGCGAATATTTGGTTGTTCAGGTTGGTCTTCTGTTTTCAGAAAGTCAAGAATCTTTTTGAGTTTTTTTAAAGTCGGTGGCTTGCCCTCTATATTACTCTTTATGGTTTTGGTTTTGTTCATATCACCACAATATTTAAAAGGCAACGATTAGACCATCTATGTCCTATTGAGTAAAATGTTTGCCATTCAAGAAGCCACACATGCACAAAATGAGTGTAGCAAAAGGGGAATGTTGAGGTGGATGTGAGGTAAATTAGGAAGGATAGAATTTAGAAATGGGAGCTTTTGAGTTTTGAGAGCATTTAGGGGTAGCATCAATAGGTGATAAAATAAGAGAAATCTATTTGAAATGGTTTGGAAATGTCTATCGCAGGCAAACATTGACACTAGTGAGGAAAAAAATTTCTATGCAGGTTGATGGCCCACCAAGGGGATGGGGTAGATCGAAGAGGATATGGATGGAAGTAGTAACAATAGATCTAAGGAGGTGCAACCTATCCAAGGATTTGGCTCATGATAGATCTAAACGAAGAAACATAATTCATGTAGATGCCCAACATAGTTGGTACGAGGCTTTGATGATGAGGTTGTCCAACTAATCCTCTTCTAACAAAATTGTTACCACCCATAAGAATGTATAGCCCTTACTCCCAAATACTAGACTAAATGTTAAAGTTGGTAATTTTTTAAAAATAAATTCCCATGAAATTTTGGCCGAAAACCTAAAACAAGCACCCAAGGGGTAGAATGATTCAGGTAAATTTCTATTTTGATGCAGCTGGATTTGTTTAGAAGGGTTCCGCCCAATCATATAGGCACCTAGAAGCCATTTTTAGCGTAGCCTGCAAGTTTGAACGAAATTTAATACATAGGAATTCTAAGAAATGTATCTCTAAAAGTGGGTAAAATTGAAGAAACAAAGATGAATATTCATAAATGTCTATAAAACAATATCCCCTTTAATGGAAAATGAATTGAGTGGAGACGTAAATGAATACCCGGCCATCACCAACATAAAGACTTTCCATCTCCCATTAATTCATCATCCATTAAATGAGAGATTATTTGGTATCCATTTGCGGATATTCACCTTTATTTCTTCAAGTTTGGCGACTTCTAGAAATACATTTCTTAGAATTCCCATGTATTCAAGTCCATGAAACATACGGCCCTTAGGGTTCTTTCCCAAAGGGAGGGAAATAACTTCATATTATTGAAAACTAACTTTACGAATACACGAGAGGTCCTTAAATACGCCTCTTATCCAAAGGAGAAAGTTTCCTTTTACACATGGAGTTCTTTCATTTCTTAATACATTCATTGAACTTAGACTATAAGAGAAATAAAAGGATCCAAAATAACAAAGATACTTAAAAGGGATGATACCGAAACAAAAAGGATGCTAATTGCAATGATGATGATAGGGTTGTTGGATTATATTTCTTATTGGGAAGGCTTGGACCTCCTATGATACACAGTTAGGCCTATTAGGCTAGCCGTGGGGCTTAAACTTGGGCTCGATAGGCCCGAGCCTCGCCCATGGATCTCAGTAGGATCTGGCCCATTATCCAAAAGCCCACTCTGTGGCAACCCCTCTTGGGCTATATCAAGTTTCAAACCCACCTACTATTGACTACTACTATCTTATGTTTTTATTTCTTGCACCACAAGGAGGTTCCAAACCACGTCTTGTGGGCTTCAAACCTTAACAGGAACTGATCAAAACTAGCTATAATCTGGAAATCCCAGTCATTCATGATCAGAGTCTTGCACATGGAATGGCATTGCTATTTTGCCTTTTACTGCCCCGCTGTAAGCCACTAATTCAATGGCTGGGATGTTCATAAACATGATTTACACTCCACAGTCAGTCATGGTCAGGCCTATTAAATATCTTATTCACCTTTACCACTAATGTGTTTGATTTTCAGGAATATTTGGTCAGGTTCTTATGCCCAATTTTTTTTTACAGAGAAGCACATTTAAATTACATATATAAATTACTGATTTCAAAGCTAGCTTGCTCCTCAAGGAAAAATTAAATAAGGAAATTAAATGATGTACAAGGTAGGTGAAATTGGATTTTCTGCCAGTTACCTCGGCAAGCAGTTCTGGGTCTGAAACTGTTTGTTCTTCATCCACAGGTTCACCTTCAAGTTGCATCTGCCAGAAGCCAAAGGGAAAATGAATAGAAATTTGCAGTGCAATGGAAAATTTTGACGTGTGCAAGTAAACACCACAATTTCTCTCTAAGCATAACCAGCCCTGAGGCGATGTTAATGAAATCTAAAAAACAACATACCTATGAAACAGCATAGAACTCATACGACACCAATGGCTAAAGTTGAACTCAAAACTAATGAGTTCCTTTACAGATGTCCGCTAATTGCTAGGAGAAATGCCTTAGCTTTGTAACTCATAGATTGGAAGAATAGAAAAGAAAACTGGGGTGTGTTGGGGGGTGGGGGGGTGGGTTGGGGTGGGGTGGGGTGGGGGGTGGGGGTGTGGGGTGTGGTCTTTGTGGGAGCATTTGTGAATGACATTCTGAAATTTCTTCATTAGCACCACAAGCACTTTAGAAAGTTGCATAAAGTATAAATGCCTCGGCTGCAGTAAGTGCACTAAACCACTGTGGAAAAAAGTTAAAATTACTAAATATGCATGCATAAGTAATTTACCTACAACTACAATTGTTATAGATACCATGGGCTTCAGTATTGGATAATATCTCGGCCAAAACACCAGAAGAATGGTTGTGCTTCTGGTTGATTCAGATGTCCACATCAATGAAAAAAATTAGGACTTAGGCCTTCCATGGTGTTGTACTCAGATTGGTACAATTGGACTTAGGGCTTCCATGGTGTTGTACTCTGATGGTACAATTTTAGATGTGACATTATCACCCAACTTTGCATTGGTAAGAGTATAAAGATCAAATTAAAAACAGAAGAGCCATGTACTGAGCTCTTTTAGTTTGAGCCTACAGTGGAGAAGCAAGAGCAGTAAAGTTTTCAGTTGGAAATTGGAATACACAGAGCCAAAAAAAAAAGATAAGAAAGAAGACTGCATTATTCTTATTATCCCAGACCCATGAAAAGACAGCCTCAGAGATCTAAAATGCATTCCTGTTGCATTTGGATTTTTTTCCTCTTTTTCATCCTTTTTTTTTTTTTTTTTTGAAAAGCAACTTTCATTAACATATCAAGGCAGTTCTGGTGCATTTAGTTGAAAACATGTATTTTTCAAATTAGAATCATCTATGCTAAAGATTAACAAAGACATTCAAAAGAAGTTAAAGACAAGATATATCCCTATTTTGTATAACCAAATATTAAAACAGTCAGATCCTAAGGAGATCACATATGCCCAACAAATGAATGTTCTTTATAATCTTAAAGTAGTCCTGACCAACAATTTTGGGTAATAGTAATGCCAGGAAAAACTGTAATCACCAAGGTGGTCTTTGATCCTATGAATATGCCCACATCCACTCCACAGCCACTAAAAGCCTTGATGATCTTCAGTGCAATTATCATTCAAAAAAAAAAATCTTCAGTGCAATTATTATTCACAGTTCAAATAAACGGAAAGTTATCTGTCATCCCTGCTTTTTGTGTGCTCCCTCCACAATGGGTCCAAAACTAGGATAGGAAGTTGAGTACCATTTTATAAAAAAGGGGAATTACTGTCAGCAGGTATACCACGGTCAATTTCCATTATCTTGATTCTTCCATGTTCCATCCGTTTTCTTTTCTAAAAACTAGTTTCCTCCACTAAATGAATTGGATACCTTAAAGGATCAATTTTGTGCTCATGTGTACCACTAAAAAAAGAAAAAAGAAAAACAAAATGGTAGTAATGATTTCATGCTTATGAAATGGATGGGTTGGGCTGGGGTTGTTTAGAAATAGGTTTGGGTGTAACTTGGTCATAGGCAAAGAGTAGAGTTAGGGATCATACCAATTATAACGATGGGTACTCACATTTTGACCAGAAGGCTAAATTTCAAAGGATTTTAAAATTTCAGGTACTAAACAATAAATCTTTAGAACTCAGGGACTTTCGGACAATTAGGCCAAGAAGCAGACTGTAGAATATATATATATATATATTTATATATTGCAAATAAGTTTTGCTAGTGATCTGAGAAGTGGATCGTGATCCAATACAACCTCTCAATGACTGTTGATGAAGACAGATAAACTGAAAGAGCCTTACCAGGTACATTGCCCTTAATAAGGGCTTCCGAAGTGTGCGGTAGGCATCAATTACTCGAGCAGACTGTTCTGCAGCATATGCCTTTTCTTTCTAGGTTATCAAACAATAAGGAAAAAAACAAAAAAAAAAATACACAGGAGAAAAAGACCTAGAGTTATTGGGGAGAAAACAAATGAACAAAAAGTTTCAGATTAAAATGCACGTGCTCTAACCTCAGACTTTGAATGGACTAGATCAGGGTGGAGCTTCTTCTGCCAATCTTTGTACTTGCTCTCAAGATTTTCGGTCTGTATATCATACGTCTTCTCCCTGTTGAAGTCAAAAGACCAACAACATCAACATGAGAAAGCACAGAATGTGTCAGGGCACACTTGTCCCCCTGACCGCTTGTATTTTTAAGATGAGCCAGAAATATGAGAAAATGCTCTAAGAGGTTTATCAAAGGTGCCAATGCCAACATGGTTTGCATATCAAGAATGAGGTCATTTATCATGCAGCAACCACACTAAACATCCTCAACCAAAAAACAGACATGTCCTCTCATCAGATTGGACACAATTGTGTTTAACATGTTGAAAAGTATTTTCGCTACCTCTACTAATGGCTCGAGGTTTTTGTAGGATTGGTTAGCAGAGGAAATTTAATATGGTATCAGAGCCAACTGACTGCGAGTTCGAATCCTAGGAGAAATGACTCGGTGTTGAAATGTGTGTGTTGCCAAAAGTGCACCGACCAGGTTCCACCCTAGGTTTTGGTAGGATTAGTTAGCGGAGGAAATTTAATAAAAAATAGAACGCCAATCATCCTTCCTCTGACCATCATTTTTCTGCATGGACGTGTCCTATGGGTAGATCAGCCTAGTTACAGTACATTTACACAATTGACCATGGTCAAATAAATGCCCAGATCCAGCGCATGTGTATCATATTGGCACACATGCTGTGACATAAATTATTTTATCTATATTCGCATGAATATCTTCAGCATTTCTCAATGCTGTCTGGTATTCTGCAAAGAGGTATAAATGCATCTTATCAAAATGCAGGCATTTACTGATACGACGATGAAATACACTTCCTTAGATACACATTTTGTATTTGGGTATGTTTCCCTGTATTCTCTGAATAGGCATGTTTTGGTTTCAAAACGCTAGAATATGGATGGTTGGTAAAATAAGGAATAAATAAATAAATAAAATATAAGACTACAACTTGACTTGGGAAGTGTAATAACAATGGTTCCTGTGCGCCAATGCCCTTCATGCTCCTCCCTATAGATGTGTCAGAGACAAATCCACATCCATCTTACTGGTGAACCTGAGCGGCATAGATACACCAGTCTCACGAAGTGCATTTTCATCGATTTCAAGCTCTGTGTACCAAACCAGCCCAGCAGCCCATGTCTCTGCCCTTATCACGGCATGGAAATGTTCTCATCTCTAAATCAATAGAAAAGAGGACACTCCATGCCATTCTAATACTAATGGTTAGACATCGGGGCGCAGTCTGCTTCGATCCTACTCTCTGCCAACAATTTTATCACTCGTTTAGTGGAAAGTCTATCATTCTAATACTCCGCATTTCCTTGCAATTTCAGAAGCCAACATAATTCTGCTAGGTTCTGTTTAGCAAAATGGGGCAAAATCTATTGTCAAGGGATGTTTTTGTTTCACGGCAGAAATCTTGCACGATGACTACATGAGGAACACAACACCTTACCTCCCTCGTTAGTCTAAACCTTGAAATAAACCACGCCATCTTCAGGGGAATAATAAAGTAAGAGCTTTTCCGCATACAGCCATACAAGTGTCTTTCTTCAGGAATTCAAAAGATTTCGCATAACATTATAAAGGAAAGCAGCGGCAGCAACAATAGTAGATCAATAAAATCCAACAACCAATTCACAAACACTTACAGTCCAAAGATCTGAAAATAATCCACGGACCGATCGACCGATTGAACGCTTCTACATGCTCCGCAAGAGAGGAACGGCGTCGATTCTGCAGCTGCGCTGCAATTCCAACATCTTTCCACGCTTCTTTCTGTGGATTCCGAGCAGAAACCCCTACTGGAAGTCCTAGAACCAAGAGAGCGATCATAAACGCAGTGAAATGCTCTGGAAACCCTAGTTTCTTCGGAGGAGTGACTGGAAGAGTCCGGGAAATCACAAGGAATTTGGGTTTTGGGTTGGAATTCGAGCGAGGGAGGAGGGATTGAGAGCGAATTTCTTCGATTGAGAGATCTGAGTGCAGAAATTAAGAGCTTTCGATTCGACGACATCTGTTAGGGTTTTGGGAGGGTTTCGAATTCGGAGGGTTTTGGGAGGTTGCAGAAGAGATGTAATAACAAAACGGAGGGAAAGAACAGAAAGACACAAAGGAAGGTAGCGTAGCTACTCATCTACTCCGTACACGAGGTGTTTAAACGAAGTCCAATCCAGGCCATCCAAATTGTGGGTAACATGATCGATTACAAAATTCTTTCCAAATGATTCTGGTCTGAAATATGGACATCTAACTTTAGTATCTATCACATTGTAGACCCCCAGGGCCCCACCCCCAACCCTCTATGCCTTATCGGTGAATCTAAACTTCATGCGTTCCGTCGATCAAAAATCGTATCGCAAATCGTTTGTACCCATGTCGAGTTATAGATTTACCATTCACATTAGATGAGAAAATCTAAAACAACTGGAGCATTTTTTGGATAAGATTTACCCATTTCTTATTTAATGTTGTAGACGCACGTTCTTTGGTAGATAGATGAGATCTAGGGGTTTTCATTGGTCGGACTCAAAACAATATCCAGGCCTGACTTGACTTTTAAATAATAGGTTCAAGCCAAGTCTGACTCAGGCCATAAGTACGTGGCCTGACTCCAACCCATGTATAATATGTTAAGTTCGAGCCCACGTGTATTATACTTTATAAATAGAAGGGAAGATATTTTCTAGCCCAACTTGTAGCTCACTTGGTTAAGAGGTTTGTTTGTGTGTGAGAGAATGTGTTCAGCTTCTATCTTTCACTTAAATAAATTGTGTTTACTTAAAATGGTGCCTGTAATATGGACTGGGCCATTCTTCAGGCTTTCTACCTGTTAATTCGAGCCTAGCCCATATATTAAGTAATTAGGCTGCCAACCTTAGATGTCATTATCAATTTTGATGGTTTTTTTATCTTTTCTTTTGTAGTTTCAATTTTTTTATTGGTCTCTCATGGGTTTTTTGTTTCTTCTAAGTCGCACTTCTGATTTCTATACTCTTTTTTTTATGTATTTTCATTTATTTAATGATTTTTGTTACATTTTATCACAGTCCATTTATTATTTTTCCTTTGATGGGTTATTTTTAGTTTATTTTCTTTTATGTTTTTTCAATTTTTTAATTTTTAGGTATTGGGTTTCCATAGTCTCATTTGTTTCTTCTTTGTTGTTCTTATTATTGGATTGTTTATGGACTTTTGTTTTCATGTTGTATTTTTGTAGTGTTTTTAGCAATTTCATTTTTTTAATTGTGGGTTTATTCTTTTGGTTTCAAAAGAATGTTTGAAGTAAATACTCAACTGATTTCAAACAAATTAAAGTGCTTTCATTTTTAAGTTAACCAACTATATATTCGATTATTATTATAGGTTTTAATTTTGATTATGGTTTTTATCATTTCAATATAATTTAGACTAAATATTATTTAAAAATTATATATTCTTTTAATATTATTATCCGTGCTAAGCATGGACATGTTTTGCTAGTATATTATGATAGGAATGGTTTCATGGTATCTCAACAGAAGTCCCACAATTTTTATGGAAAATGAAAAGCTATTCAATTTGTGTAAATGTTCTTCTCTCTTTCTCTCTAATCTTTCATTTTTCATGTTTTCCTTTCTCATTAACTTTCTCTCGCTATATCAATTATTCTTATTGACTTTGTTATTGTTATATTTTTAATGAATTTATTATGATAATGAATGACTCGATGCAAACAAAGATGTTTTACTGTATAATATATTTATTTTTATTAATAATATTAAAAAAATACTAAATTTGAATATTTTTAAATTTTAGGCCCGAGCTTAGCGTGGACCCCTATTGCTAGTGTGTACCTATGTATGTTATGAATCATGAAGGGAGGAGTAAAGTGGGAATGTGATGTTTTTTTTTTCTCCATTTTCGTTTACCTGAAAATAGTGGAGGGCGACAAATTTTTTTAATGTACGACCGGCTACTTTACTTTTCCTTTGGCCTTTTTTTTTACTATAATAATGCGTGCATTCTTACTTTAATCTATTTCATTTTTATTTATGTTTTAACTTCTACTTTCACTGTTTAGTTAGACAATTAGACAAGAGTAATATTTTAAATTTAAAAACCAATGAAATACCCGTGCTCCTCAAAGAGATAAGTAATACATGAGGCTTTTACTTAAAGAATTTTGAGGCCAGGGCCCTCAACGGATAATGTAAAAACGAAGAACACAAAATTTTCTATTTTATATAGAACCAATTAAATTTCACTCAAACCAGAGTTTAGCTAGCGATGCTCAATGCTCATGGGTGGAATGTAAGTTGGAGACATGGTGAACTTAAACTTGCTAACTCGAATATCTTGGATCTTGACATTTAAACTATAATTCGGATCAGCAACTCGAATTCTCTTAAAACCGGATGCCCATTTGCAAACCGCAAACACGCACACAGAAGTTGGGTTAGCCCTAACTCCACTTTTGATCTAATCCGGCGATCGGCAAACAATTGAGTCCAACTAGATCAACGGTCCAGATCGTCATAAACCCTGCATCCATCCACCCTGATAAAATTTCTACACGTTTAGCGAGAAAACACGCCAAACACCATAAGCAAGAGCGAGCATTAAACCCTCGCCTCGCCCTGCTCCATTCAAAATCCCTCGTTTGCTATTCGCATCACTCCTCACAGTGAAGAAGCAGAAGCAGAAGCAGAAGCAGAAGAAGAAGAATCATTCCATAAATCTCTCTCTCTCTGTAAGTTCTTTCGATCCGTTGCTTGATTTTGTTTGCGATTTCAATCAATCAATCATCAAAACCCTAGAAATAGAGTTCAAGTTAGAGAATCTATAGAGAAAGAGACTGCATATTTGATTACCATCACGAGATGGATTGGACCCAAGAAGCCCTAGAAATGCTCTCTCAATGCTTCCTACAAACCCTCTCCCCCGACCCCGAGCCCCGGCGCCGCGCCGAATCGCACCTCTTCGACTCCGCCTCCCGCCCCGGCTTTGGCCTCGCCGTCCTCCGACTCGTCTCCCTCCCAAACGTCGATGAGCTCATCCGCCACGCCGCGGCTGTTAACTTCAAGAACCACCTCCGATCCCATTGGGCACCCTCCCCTGACTCCGACCCCCACCCGCCCATCACCGATGAAGAAAAATCCGAGATCAAATCGCACATTGTCGGCTTGATGCTTGCCTCCTCCCCTCGCATCCAGAGCCAGCTCAGCGAGGCACTCGCCATTATCGGCAAGCATGATTTTCCCAAGGCCTGGCCCACCCTCCTCCCTGAGCTTGTTGCCAGCCTCCGGGCGGCCCAGGACTATGCATCAATCAATGGGATACTCAGCACTGCCAATTCGATCTTTAAGAAATTCCGCTATGAGTACAAAACCAATGATCTTCTCCTTGATCTGAAGTACTGTCTTGATGGGTTCGCCGCCCCACTGCTCGAAATCTTCCTTAAGACCGCGTCCCTCATCCCTGCGAACCTCAATTCTGCAGACACCCTCCGCCCCCTCATCGAATCGCAGCGTCTCTGCTGTAGAATTTTTTACTCCCTTAATTTCCAAGAGCTGCCTGAATTCTTTGAGGACCACATGAACGAATGGATGGTCGAGTTCCAAAAGTATCTGACGACTACGTACCCAGTTCTTGAGGATGACAAGAGGGGAAATGGGCTCGCCATTGTGGATGGTCTCCGCGCTGCTGTGTGTGAGAACATTAATCTCTATATGGAGAAGAATGAGGAAGAGTTCAAGGGGTATTTGCCAGGGTTTGCGTCTGCAGTTTGGAGCCTATTGATGACTGCTTCTGCATCGTCCAGCCGCGATCAGCTATCTGTCACTGCCATCAAGTTCTTGACCACGGTCAGCACGAGCGTCCATCATTCTTTATTCAGTGACCCGAATATACTGCAGCAGATTTTTGATAGCATTGTCATCCCCAATATTCGACTCCGGGAAGAGGATGAGGAGCTCTTTGAGATGAACTATGTCGAGTATATAAGGAGGGATATTGAGGGGAGTGATCTTGACACAAGACGGAGGATTGCTTGTGAACTTTTGAAGGGAATTGCGACAAACTACAGAGACAAGGTCAAGGAAATGGTTTCAATGAAGATTCAGAATATGCTGGCTTCTTATGGCACAAACCCAGCTGGGAATTGGAAGGAGAAGGATTGTGCTATTTATTTGGTTGTCTCTCTGGCGATAAAAACAGCGGGCGGCAGCATGGTTACCACTGATCTTGTTGAAGTGGAGAGTTTCTTTGCAACAGTTATTGTTCCAGAGCTGAAAGCCCAGGATGTCAATGGGTTTCCCATGCTCAAGGCAGATGCATTGAAGTTCTTCACCACCTTCCGGAACCACATACCAAAGCCTGTTGCAGTTACCATGATGCCTGATGTGATTCGGTTCCTTCAATCTGAATCAAATGTCGTTCACTCGTATGCTGCAAACTGTATTGAGAAGCTGTTGCTTGTCAAAGATGAGGGGCGTGCTCGCTATACTTCATTGGATATCAACCCTCTCGTGCCATTATTGTTACCAAATCTATTCAATGCTCTGAAGTTTCCAGAGTCTCAAGAGAACCTCTACATCATGAAGTGCATCATGCGGGTTCTTGGTGTTGTTGATGTTGGTGGTGAGATTGTAGGTGCCTGCATTACCAATCTGACAGCAGTTCTTAGTGAGGTCTGTAAGAACCCAAAAAATCCGTTTTTTAACCATTACCTGTTCGAGGCAGTGGCTGCTCTTGTCAGACGTTCCTGCGAGAAGGACCCTTCTCTTATTTCAGTCTATGAGGCATGCCTTTTCCCTGTTCTCCAAACCATCTTAGTGAATGATGTCACTGAGTTCTGGCCTTACACATTTCAGATCTTGGCACAACTTGTTGATATCCACATGCCACCACTTCCACCTAATTACATGCAGCTCTTTGAGCTTCTTCTCTCCCCTGCATCTTGGAAACGGTCTGCAAATGTGCCAGCTCTTGTGAGACTGCTTCAGGCCTTCCTGCAGAAGGCACCACATGAGCTGAACAATGAAGGAAGGCTGGCTCAGGTGCTTGGGATATTCAATCAACTGGTCTCGGCTTCAAGCACAGAGGAACTTGGTTTCTACGTGCTTAACACCGTTGTTGAGAACCTTAGCTATGAGGTGATATCCCCTTATATTGGCCACATATGGGGTGCTCTTTTCATGCGGTTGCAGAAAAACAGGACTGTGAAATTCGTGAAGTCACTCGTGATATTCATGTCGCTTTTCCTCGTTCAGCATGGGCATGCAGTGCTTGTAGGCTCAATAAATGCGGTGCAGGCCAACATATTTGTAACGATTCTTGAGCAGTTCTGGATTCCCAATCTTAGACTGATAACAGGGACTGTTGAGTTGAAACTAACTTCTGTTGCTTCGACCAAACTCATCTGTGAGTCTCCAGCCCTATTAAATGGTTCTGCTGAGCTCTGGGGAAAAATGCTTGACAGCATTGTTACACTTCTTGCCCGACCAGAACAAGAAAGAGTGGAAGATGAACCTGAAGTGCCTGATATCGGAGAGGCTGTTGGTTATAGTGCAACCTTTGTTCGTCTGTTTAATGCAGGGAAGAAAGAGGAAGACCCTCTGAAGGAAGTAAAAGATCCAAGAGAATTTTTGGTGACTTCACTGTCAAGGTTTTCAGCCTCTTCCCCTGGAAAGTACCCTGCGATTATACAAAATTACCTGGACCAGGCCAATCAAGCAGCACTCCTCCAGCTTTGCAGCACATATAATTGTTCTATAGTGTAAGGGCAAGCTTCATACAAAGGTAATTATGCTCTTCCTTGTTACCTATCCAAGATATTGTACTTGTGTTGCTACTTCCTAGGCATTCCATTTCCTGTTCATATTACTTATCCTATAAGGCCTACAATGATTATGGTGGTGTTGCTTGCGTGGATCTCGAATACATTTATAATTTGATTGAGGGAGTTAGTTTCTCTTAGGGGGGTTAAGAACTATGTTCAATCAAAATTTGCTTGGCCCTACAGACTAATCATGTGGGGCTGACTTTTGTGGCAATCTAAACTATTCATGTGCCTGTTCCTGATGTAGATGGTACTTACCCCCAAGAGTTTCTGACAAATACCTCTGATTTTGCCCATGTTAAATGTGGAGAATTTTCTGTAGTTGCCTGAATGTGAGCCACAATGAAAACGCAAGAACAACGGCATAGGTCATCTTTTGTTACGGCCCAGCAGATTTTTGGATTAAATTGTAAAACAGTAACCCCATCTGAACTGTTGTCATTACTCTCTTGATATTAGTCTTTATTGAATGAGGGCATGATTTGTGGTAAAACTTAAGAATGACCTAGTGGAAGTTGTCAAGTTTATGATGCTGTATGTTTTATTATAATTGAGATGAAGAAAAAAAGAAGATGATGACGCATCTAGTCTTGGTTGAGTATGGGCTTAAATTCTACCAAGGAATAAATATAATGGTAAAGTGGAAAGTTGTCGTGCTGGTGATATTGTATTGTGTTATTGTTGAGGGATAAAATGTGTATTCTGTTAATGTTGAGGTGTAGTGTGCAGGGCAATTGGCTGTGCTCGGACTTGGAAAAGTTGAAAATATGAATTGGCTCAGCCCATCGGGCCCAGGCCAACCAGTTCAAAATCCGGGACCGAACTAATCTAGGCCTGGCCCATTTAAAGCCCTAATATCTTGAGTCTCTTTTTTTTTTTTTTATAACCTAGTATCACTTGTATCTTAATTTAATATCCATCTAGTATGTTACAAGGTTCTTTGCATGAGCAAGGCATTGTTATTGGACTGTATTGACATGAGTTCTCATGTCGGATTCTTCACGTTACTAGTTTTAACATTGTTTTGTAACTGACAGAATATTATTACACTGGTTTCTTCTTTTGAAATCTAAATAAAATAATATGATGATAACTTATATTTTCCTGGTAAGATTTGTACATTGCTTTTTTATCTTTACTTTAAAAGTGATCTTCTAGTTGAATTAATTTGATACTATGCCAAGTAGACGAATCCTATTTTTTGAAAATTTCCGAATTGGATACCTTGTGCCAGGCTCACGTACCTGTGTTCAACCAACTTAGCTCAACCGAGTCCCGGCTACTTCAGGGATCACTTGCCTTTCATGTCTTGAGTTTCTTTATATATTGGTATTTGGGTTCACATGCTACATTTGGCTACATTATTGCATTGGGATTTACTTCTATTCTAAATATGTAGCATTTGATCTTACATAGATTTGGAATAGGTGAAAGACATTAGTTCAGGAAAGAGAGTGGAAAGAGAAAACAAGTGTTTAATGTATCCAAATATGTCATGTTCTATTATTGGTACTTATGCATATAAATACACAGAACATTATATTAAAAACCAATTTTACTCTTGCCATATTGCTGCAATACATTAAATGTGTGCAGTTTCTTTATGACAAATGTTATTCTATGTATCTTTGCATGCCTGCATTGTGTCCTATCTCTGTATTTTTATGCTGATGATGGCTTTTACCAGCATTATAGCATCTTTCACTGTTGTCTGTTGTCTATAATGTTAGGTTTCACTCTAATTGCATGCAGGATTTGCTTTCTTTCTTCCCACTTCATATGTGAGTCCTTTTCTCAGTACTACTGATCATAAACTATGGGGCATTTTTATGGCAAGGCTGGTCATGTCAAATTGGAGAACATGCATTGCTACTTTATTTAGAATAAACATGCCATTTCATGCTAGAAGGGAATAACTTGTTTATGGTGAAAAGAGATAGGGTATTGTATCCCAACAATTATTTCATGCATCTACCATTTGCATCCTGTAAGTTTGTATCAAATAACCTCTCGAAAACAGAACCTGCTACTTGGCCATTCATGGCACTCTGAGAATTTTGTTTTTAAATTTTTTTCTTTTTCATTCAGAACTTATGTGCTACCATGAGAGGTAGTTTCAAGTTTTCCTGTTATGTTATCATAGCATACTTGATCCTCGTTTCTTGAGGAGTGCCTGTAATCTTTGAAATGGTTGGAATGCCTGTTATCTTTGAAATGGTTTTCTGTCTTCATTTTTGCTCAACATGCTTGATGGATTGCAAGTGACAATAGATATTTAATTGGCCTGAAATGTCCTGATTCTGATTCCTCAGCTTTTCTGTCCCTCGTCTGATTTTGGTTCTGCTCTTCCTTCCTGGCTGAATGTTGGGGATGACATGGACATATTTCTCTTTCTCAATGTTGTAATTGCATAATTGCTGCTGGCATTGATTTTTCACTTAGATGCTGGTATCAGCATTCTCTTCTGATATTATCTCAAACTATGTGCCACGTTATACATTTGTTCACCTTCTTGAACTCTCAGTATTTTTACCACTACATTCTCTACCTCTGCAGTCTGCATGTATGCACTTCTCCAAAAAAGATGTCATATGCTCTTCTTATGCCTTTAATAATAACCTATATACAGTTTTATTTTGTTGAGATGACAGTCCATGCAACATCTTTTCTTTCGCATTTTTCCAAGTGTGCACAAATGAAAGCAATCATGAATTATCTATGTTCATGTTCTTTACCTTTGTGTATTAGTTGCATTCCAAACCCATTGCTGGTGATAATGTTTTTGAATAATAAACTCAGGTGGTTATGTTTCACAGTTCAGGCAATGGTTTTGCTGTGCCCATTCAGATTTGTTTGTGAGCATTCACAGGGCATGCACGACGTCTGATCTTCTCTCCGTCGCCACCGCTTGGAGTTGATGGGTTTTTGGTATAACAACTTGGGTCGGCGTTTCTTTCTTGTCCTAGTAAATTTTGTATGTTCCTCGTATTGGTGCACTCTTAAGTGAGTGCATGTGTTTTAGTTGTTCTTTTTCAGTGTTATGGGCAGAACGCAATTGTCATGTTTTAATTGATTGATGAGCCATAATGTTTTGTCTTCTGAAGTCAAAATTTGTTTTTTGTTTTTTTTTTTGTTATGGTCTTTCCATTTGAATGGTAAATTTATATGAAATCATTACTGTTATGAGAAATACAGCACCTTTTAAAAAACCAGCCCTTCCAACTCTCTGCCCAAATCTTGTGGGAATTTCCTCAGATAGCGCCTTGACCATTTATCCATGTTTCCTTCATGTGATTTAGGGCACCTTTAGAGACTGGCAGTGTCCATGTGTTTTTTTTTTTTTTGGGCAAATTTTTAAGAGAGATGATTCCTCAATTTAATTTTCCACAGTACAATATGGTGTCTTGGCTGGGTAAAGAAATCAGTTTGTGCCACAAGTGGATTCTGTTCTCAGCAGATTTCTATTTCCTCAAGAGGAATCCTGCATTCTATCCCTCACGGGAAATTGAAATCCTCTGGCAAGGAAAATTAGTTGATTTCTTTTATTTGTTTCACAGGGAGATTATGTAGCAGCAAACAGTGGAACAATGGGCTCTTAAAATTTGAACAATTTCCCTCTGTGAAAAGAGTTATGGATAGAGAGGACGGCGAAAAGGGATGCACTGAAAATTTGAACAATTTTCCTTTTTGAAAAGAGAGTTATGGATAGAGAGAACGGAGAAGAGGGATGGGCTCCCGTCCTTTTCTCACCGAAATTTGACAAAAATTCCTACTCTCCTTTAGAATTTTTGGTGTCAAGAATTCACATTTTTTTCTCAGATTTGCATGGAAATGAACCTCGACCAAACTACAGATTTTAATAAACTTTCACGAAAAAAAAATCAAGAGAGGTATCGCCTCTTATGAATGGAAATGCCTTGGCTTTCAATGTTCGAAATGTTTTACACTTTTTCTCATACTGATGTGGTGGTTATGACGGTATCTTATATGTTTGACTTTCGGAATCATGAAAAATGTGAGTTTCCTTCTGTGCGCGCAGCTCATTTCTTTTTATTTTTATTTTTGTCGGACTGAGCTCACTTTGAAAAAGCATGAACATCTCAAAACAAATGTCTAGTTATTGTATGGTCTATTGCCAAATTTCACTTCATTTAAAGTTAGGCTTATCGTTAGATTGATTACTACAAATTATTATGAATACGAATGTCTTGGATCTATCTTCTCAAAAAATATCAAGGCTTGATCCAACCAATCAGACAAATAATCAAAAAATTTTATAAAAAAAAAATTTCTTTGAAAAATATCTATTTGTAAGAGGAAAATAAAAAGTGCATTGAGAAAAAAATAGGAATAATTAAGTAGAAATTAATAGGAGAGCTATTTGGAAGAGTAAAAAAAACAAGACGATCGTAGAGAATATGAAAGAAGCAAAGAAAAATGTCTTCAGTAAAAGGAGAACAATGAAAGCAATAAAGAGTTAAGGACTTTCGTAATAGGAAAACTTTAGAGCATGTTTGGATATGTGGTAAAGTGAAATGAGGTGAGGTAAAGCATCCATTATCCAGGTAAGAAAAGACAAGAGGTTATATCAAAAGTACATAATTTCAAAATTTCCTTTATCTTTTTCAAAAAATATAAAAAAGGCAACTTCCTATCTTAACTAAAAGACAAAAAAACTTCACTTTTTTTATATAAAAAATAAAAAAGATTTCGTACCAAATAACTAAAAATAAAATACCATCACAACCCTTTATATTTTATTCTCTCTTGATTTGATGATTCACCTCACTTTACTTCAATTCACCATAAGTAAAAGAAGAAAGTAAAGTACGGACCCTGCGGAGTCCGGGTGGATTTGGACTCAGATTTCTTTTTATAGATTCGGATTTGAGTCAGAATTCAGATTTAAATTGGGACCTATAAGTTGTAATTGGATCCATCATAAACTAAAAAAAATGGATCCAGTTCTAATCCGGATCTAGATATGAAATAATATATGGGATCCATTAATATAATTGTATAGAAGAACTTCAAAATTTACTTTTTAAATATACAACTGAGGTTGTTAAATAGAATATGATTAAAACTAAGTAGATTCTCAAATATGCATATAACTAAACCATGCAGGCTCTTAAAACCTATACATATATATATTTATATATATGTGTAATATGTGGATGTAATCATCAAGAATCCAAATCCTCTGGAATGCACACGGTTTTTATTTTGGATTCGAATGTCTTGGATCCTAAATGCATGGATCGGAATTCAAATTTCTTTGGATTAAAAAAAAACAGGTTCCATATCTGCCTTATTCAGAACAGAGAGTTCAAAAACTTGAATAGTTGGATACCAATTTGTAATCCTAATGAAACAACAAAGACACTGAAAAGGAAAAAATACCATTCGCCGAAATGAAGTCAAAATTTAACAAATTTGGGATCATTGAAAAGCAAACTCAATAACCTGTCCAACAAACTTGATTTCAAGTTATGCATAAATCATTTGGGTTAGTTGAAAACCTCACCAAGTAACCCATCCAATGGACCCCATTCCATACCATGCAAACATCATTTGGTAGATAAAAGTTGACATTTTATTAGAACCCTTACAAGACCATTGATCAGATAAGGATCAATCATCAATATCCTGGAAAGGGAATCATCCAGGCTTATGCTCTCAGAATATATAACTGATTAACCCCAAGGGGTAGCTCAGTTGGCTTAGGACCACAGTTTGTATCCGCAGGTTGTGGGTTCGAAACTGCACTACCACACTGAGGCTACAGGGGAGTCTACCCGGCTTCCCTCTGGGCCCGAAGGGATTAGTCCAACCCAAAGGGTTGGGATCCCTCCAATAGCGGAATATATATATATATATATATAGGGAGATGGTCCCCACCTTACTCCCTCTGGTAAGGACGCATCTTCACTGTTCAATCAAAACATTCATCCAACGGTTATCATTAAGAATATAAAGCAAAAGAGAGGGAAACATAAAAAAGAAGCGCCCAAAACCAGTTTCGCTCTCTCGATGGAGGAAAGAACAGAGTCCTCTCCTCTCTGCGCTCTTCCTCTTATGCCCAGCTTTGTCTCTTATTGTTCAGGTAGCAAAATCGAGAACAAAACTTGGAGCCCCCTCTTCTTCATCCCTCTCTTCATCATCTCTTTCGATCCCCTCTCTGTCGCCACAGAACGAACCCTCGTCTTTCTTCCTCTTTGACCGATCTAGCCCCAAATCTATGGCGCGACCGATTGATCTTACCCATTTCTCAGAAAAATGCTTTTTTTTATTACTTGTACCTTCCTCTCTCTCTCTCCAACTTAGGATTGGATTTTACCAAAAAAAAACTTTGGATTGGGATTTTTTTATTGATCCAAACGCTATTACTGAACCTTAAACCTTCTCAACTAGATTTTTTTTTTCTGAATGTATGCAAATGCTCACTTTTTTACTGAATGTTAATCACACCCCGTCTCCCATCCTAATTTCTTTCATAGCCCTTAAATCAATTTTTCTTACCACATCTGGAAAAATATCTTTTATCTTATTAATTCTCTTTTCTTGTGTTTTTTCCTTTTTTCTGAGACGAAAATGGCTTTTGTTCATGGAGAATTTAATGATTTCAACTTTCTTTGTTACATCATATTATTTTATGCTATTATTTGACTTTTGGCATCTGTTTTCACTTTTTTAACTTTCACAGGATAAATTTATCTCCATGGATACAAATATGAGATGGCTGTTAATGACTGGGGGATATCATGTACTGGACTTGAAGGAAATGTTTTTTTTATTTTATTTTTGAGTGTATTGTCTGATGTTTCAGACTTCTTATGATTTTTGTAATGAGACTCTGTAAAATAGAGTATGAATGTGATGGATTGAATTTGTTTGAATGGTGTAAAATAGAGTATGAAAGTGGTTGCATTTTGTTCTTTTAAGTGAAAATTTAAATGTATTTGTTTCAAGGTACCTACAGATTCATGTCAGTTTTTATGGGCTGCTTTATGGGACACACCCCATGCATTACAGTGGCTCTTACATCTTGAATAACATTTCATAGTAATTTGACCTTACTGTTGGCTCTTGCGTATTCACATGGTGATAGAATCAGAAAATCTCATATGTTGCATTGGGTTCTATGTGTAATATATTTTGATGGGTAGGCTAGAATTTGTATCTGAAACCTCAAGTGGAACTTAGAACTCAATACACACTCAAGTTTTGATCGATGGAATTGCTTGAAAAAGGAAAACAAGAAAAAAAAAATTGAACTAGATGGAAATGACAGTTTCAAAGAAAAATTTGATTTTCGAGCAATACGATCCATTGTGACTCTGTGATGCAACAACATGGCCAGGCTTGAGGTAGGGATCTAGCTTGACAGCATCATGGTCGTCTATGGAAGGAGGGAGAGCTTTTACTTTGTTCGCTCAGTTTGAGGGCTTTTTTTGGCGATGTAAAGAGAAAAGAGAGAGGGCAAGCGAGACAGAGATGAGGAAGGGGTCTCTTCGTTCCGGTTTCGAGATTTGGGTTTGTTTTTCTTTTTTTTGTTACCTGGCTGCTACTTTAATATGCACAGAGAATGCGAGAGAGATGAAGAGAGAACCGTCTTGATCGTTCTCTGCAATTCCGGAGGAAAGAGGCAGGGAAGAAGAAGGTGAGAAAAGCTTCGAGGAAGGAGACCCAAAGAGAGGCGAGGAAGAGGGGGCTCTGATTCTTCTGGGATTTCACTTCTAAACAAGAGATACGACAAGAGCAGCAAGGGTCTCGGTTTTCCTTCTGAAGGAAGACTCAAATCCGATTTGGATTTTTTGCTTTATAAGAATAATAACCGTTGGATGAATGTTTTGATTGGACAGTGAAGATGTGTCCTTACCATAGGGAGTAAGGACGGTCCCAGGACCGTCTCCCATATATATATATATATATATATATAACTGATCACCAATTATCCACAACAACGCATAATACATAACAGTTAAGATCACACAATCCATGCATGGTGAAGGGGTAAAGGTGCATCACAGGCAATCAGCCCTAAAACCTGACCATCAAAACATCTCTTATAAAACACAATTAACTAATAGACGATGAAATAATAACAAAAACAAGTAAGAAACAGTGGAAAGGAACTCTCCGAAGCAGATATTCATTCTTTATACTCTCCTAGAAAAAAATTTACTCCCAAAGGTGACACATCCGAAATTACACAGTTCCATTCTGAAACTTGAATCACTCTCTTGTCCTGAACCTAAAATTTAAAGAAGTTGATAACCCAAAATTGGTATTAGACATCTGCTATTCTACAAATATTTGTTTTCACGGAAACCTTGTGTGTATGTATGTGTGTTGGGACTTGCGTCTCTCTCTGAATTTCAATTTCCATTCTTCTACCCAGCAAGGACGGACCCCACCCTTTGGAGGAAGTCGCAGAATTTGCTTTTGTAGGTCGGCGGACTGGAGGAGGGGACCCTGAGGGATATGATCCGGGTCCTCTCCATGGCCTCATCAGTATCCATCTGCTCTTGTCTGCACTCTTCGCTACAGAAGGGGGTGTCTCTGCATATGACACAAATCACAGCCAAACACTTAGAAATTGTCTATAAACATAGAAAGAATGGAAAACAGGGGGCATTATACAAGTAAAATAACTATTCATTGGACTTTATAAGTAGCTAAATCAATATCATTTTCACTAAAATATCAGGGGTGAATTTTGCAAGAAGAAGTCCAAGACCCCATTTAAAATCAACCCCATAGTCTAGAATGGATTCAAGCGAATCTACATTGTGATCTTGATATGGATTTGAGACAAACCACCAGTCAAATGAAATTTAGTCTGTAAGTTGAAGAAGAAATTTAAAAAAAAAAAAAAAAATTCTAACCTGTACATGAAGATGTCCATGTCTTGGTCGAGGGGTTTCTTGCAGTAAATGCAAACGTCTAGAAAACAGCCGGGTTGTCCGTAAGATGCATCAAAGAGAAGATCAGACATTGATGGAAGAATAGAAGGAAAACCCTTCATGCATCTATCACCATCCTTCCCAAGAAACCCAACTTTCATTTCTGCATTCTTCCCAAGAAATCCAGCTTCCATCTTTGCAAGAGAGAACAGACCCTCGTCGTCTTGTTCAAAAACTATATCTCCCATGAGAGAGAAAGAGAGAGAGAGAGAGAGAGAGAGAGAGAGGGTTGTGGTGTTGTTTGGAAGGAGAGAAAAGACTTGGTTTTCTTGGTTTTTGAGAGGAAAGTAGAAGCTCGTGCGGTATGAAAGGAGTTGAAGGTTTAGTTTAGTGCAGGAGAAGTAGATCCGTATCATCACCAACTGAAGAAACCGATTAGAACCACTAAAATAGAAACTGTTGCAAGTCTTTCCACAACTAACTCAACATGGTGTCATCTCCTACCGTCTTAGTCGGTTTTAGAGAATGTCAGCCTTTTGCCCTACCCACAATTCCCGGTCACTGTCCTAGACAGCAAGTGGCCCAGATCCTAGCCTCCTAGGAGTGACCATGGTTCATGAGTTTGCTAAAGCCACACATTACTGAACTTAATGGGGCCCACGAAATCAACAATATTCAATTGGGTAGTTAGGGGTTGCAACTGGGATGTAAATGGGTCCTGATTCTCCAATTACCTAGAGGTTCCAACCCCGTTAACAACTAGGTTTTTGTCCTTATTTAGGTTCCGATAAATTAACTAGTTCATGTCTGGGTCCCTTTTGTAACATAAATGGATTCGGATCTAGTTCCACTTTGGTTCCAACCACTAAGCCCGGGATAGGCATATTACCGCAATTTTTAAAAACCTCTCCTAAAGTCTGATTTTTTCCCAAGTCATTTTCTACCCACACGTCTAGTTCCACTTTGGTTTCGAGCCATAGACCCGGGAGAGACATATTACCTTAATTTTTATAAATTCCTCCTAAAAGCTGGTTTTTTCCAAAGGCATTTTCTACCCACACTCGGACCCGTCCAACATACAAAACCAGTTCCGGTTATGGTTCCATCTTCTCGTCAACGGTTCCGGAACTAGGAAGCATGTTCTGAACTAGGTCCAGTTCTATTTTTCTCATTTAACAGTTTCGGTTCTAGGTCCACAATATACCCAAATCAGAACCGACCCGTTTACATTTCCACTTGTGCGGGCTCGTTTTCCACTTGTATGGACTTTCTTCTGACTTTGTCAGTGCTTTGGGAGTAGCGAGTGTGAAGAGGTTGGTTTGAACGTAAGGTCCCGTGTGCCTTAAAAATAGAAAGTCCATATGATGTCTCTTTTGACAGACATCCACACAATAGCCTCAACCTAACGTATTTCTTGCTTTTCATCTTGCAATTGTAAAATTAACCAAATCTAAATTGAGTTTAACAATAGTACGACCGTCAGGTCTTTGTTTCCAATTCCCCAATTCTTCCTCCTTTGGAAATGGCTGCACATAGTACAAAAGAACTCTATTTTGAGTCAATTTTTAATTTGCACAATTTTTTATATTTAAACATATTTGTTTCTACAATATTGTAGATGGACATCATGCATGGGCTAATTGTTGGGATTTATACACACAAAAAACGCCCCTCCTAATAGGGCCATCAGGATGTATAATGTTCATGAAAGCCCATTGGATAAAAAGATTTATATGAGACCTATCTTATGCAAAATCTGGACCCCATAAGATCATTCTAACCCTTTGATCCATGGCCCTAAAATCTAATGACTTTTGAGGCATCATTTTCTTATGATTTCAACCCAATGGTAAGAAAAAGTTGGATGAGTGTCAAATTTGTTCTTATGACTATTCATTAAGGGGTACTACGGGTGAAAATACTAGATTAACTCAAAGTGGGCCCCATGACAAAAAGAGAGCAAAAAAAGGGATATTTTTAAAGTGGGGCGTTTTAGAGAATTGCCCATATATATATGGCAGCGCTACACAGCTCCCGGGTGTTTTTTAAGAGAAAACACCCCCCCTAGTTGGGCCCCTTGGAATGCTTGATGATTATAGAAGTCTATTAGATGGAAAGATCAATATGAGGCCCACCTATATGCAAAATCTTGAGTCCATAATATCATTCTAACTTTTTAATTCATGACCCTAAAATTTAATAGTTTAGAAACGTCATTTTATCATTATTCCATTCCGACCGAAATAAAAGGTTGAATGGGTATCAAACTTAGACCTATGACTATTCATGATAGGGTAGTGAGTGTGAAAGACTAGATTGACTCAATATGGCCCTCGTGACAAAAAAAAAAAAGTTGTAGAAAAAAGAGATAATTAAAGTGGAGCGTTTTTGAGAATATATACATCATGGGAACAAACTTCCACCAAGGGTATTTTCTACTGGAACTCGGGCAGAATTTCAGAAGCAATGCTGAAATTCTTAAATGAACTTTCACTATTGTAGTAAACTGCAGAGTTAGTTCATTGTAATTCATTTACACAAAAATGTTCCAGTTGCACAAATGAGATTAGTGGCAGCGCTTTAAAGGGTTTAAAGATTCATGCAACTGAATTCCAAGAACTTAAAATTTTAACTCAACACCGATTGTGATAATAAGAAATGCCTCAAATCTCACAGTCCAACTACATTTTCCAAGAATTAAAAATCAAACCTGTGAGTCTGGCTTTAGCTATAACTGATTTATGACACGGAATTATACAATCCACACTTACAAGTAACTCAAGCTAAACAGATGCATCAACAATCAAGAACACAAAAACAGATTCAAATGGGCCCTTACAGGTTACGAGTCTCAGTAGTCGTTGGTTTTGGACGACAGACCATTGAAGCTATACAGCTAATTTCACGTCGTCAACAATGATTCAAATTACTACTGTCCGGTTCTGTAATATCATTCAGCCCCTGACTCAGCACATACAAGAAAAACCACTGACCCTCCATCTTCCCTTTCAATTTCAGTTCAAACTAAACTTAGATTACAGATACATAGCATTTGCCTGTTTATGTTACACCATGAAGTACAGCAGCACAACTGCAGCAGAAAGTGCTTGTCGAAACAGAAAGAAGACTAAAAGAAGGTGCAAACTGCCCTCTGATGCTCTCACTGTGGCTAATAAGTAAACCAAAACCGCAACAATATGACCATGAAGGCAAAAGGAAAAACAGATTGGAGAGGAAGCTCACTGTGACTAATAGTAAACCAACGTGCAGCACATTCCCGAGTGCCACAAACCATTTTTGCCTTCGTTGGAACAAGAACACACAAGCATGTGAAAGTAAAGAAAAGAGAGTGAACATACAGAGTTTCACCTCTGTTGAATAACAGGCCACCATACTTGTCAAAATTCATCGGTGCAGTGCCTGCAAGAACAGCTCAAATTGTTCTTTCCATTAAGACTTCATGGAACCTACTTCTTCCGGTGCTTGTCTCTTTTGATTTTCACAATCCTCCGGTTAGACTTGTCGGTGCCCCCAGATCCCACTGAGAATCCTCCCCCAGGGAATGTGGACGGGCTCTGTGGAGTTGCCGTGTTCTGATGGCCACCAAACTGGAAAGCTGATGGCCCAATAGTCGGAGCTGCCGCTGATCCAAAACCAAAATTCAACGATGATGATGGACTCGAAGGACCAGCCAACGGGGGAGTCACAGGCGCAGATGCTTGGACTCTGTCCACTGCCATGCTGTCCTCAATGATTTGATCATTTACCCGGGAGGCTGATCCAAATTTAACAGCTGGGTTTTTTGTTCCAAACACAGGCTGCGCTTGAGAGAGGGAGGTTGAAGCAGAAGTGGTGGCAGCAGCTGAAGTGAATGAGAACAAAGATCCTGATGAGGCGCCAAAAGGTGAACCAAATGTCAATGGTGTACTGCCAGAAGCTGCAGAGGATACTCCAAATGTAAACCCTGTTGCAGAAGCTGTAGAGCCCACCCCAGAACCGAAAATGGACGTAGACTGCCGAAAACCGAAACTGAATGAACTAGTAGAAGCGGTCATGCTAGCTGGGGCAAATGAAAAGCCAGCACCAGAACCAAAAGAACCAGTGCTTGCAGAAGATGACATAGAAGAACTTAATCCAGAGCCGGATCCTGAGCTGAATAACTTGGAACTGGATGACGAAGAGCCAAATGGAGAACCAGCAGCGCCAGAAGAAGTTCCACTTAATCCAAATGTTGGAGTTGAAGATGATCCAAATTGACTCTGCATAAATGGTGTAATTCCAATTGCAGTGCCAAAAGCAGAACCAACGGTGGCACCAAAAGTAGAACTCTGCGACAGGTTACTAGCAGAAAATGAGCTGGTAGTGCAACTAGAAGAGACTGAAGCACCAAAACTGAAAACGCTGCTGGTGGTGTGTGTTGATGCAGCAGTTGATGCCAAAACAGAAGAGCCCATTGTACTTGAGAGCAATGATGCCCGCTTTGTTTTCAATTCTGAATCTGCTGAAACCAGGCTCGAAGTTGCTGTTGTGGAAGTGGCAGCTGAAGAGTCGGCAGCCCCAAACTTGAATGCAGATGATGCCGAAAAAACAGGTACTGCAGTTGACATAGGACTGCTGCTGCTGCAACCAGATGTGGCGGCACCACTGCCGTGGAAAGTTAGGCTTGCTGAACTTCCAAAAATAGGAGCTTCTGGTGCTGCGGAAACTGAGAACAGTGGAGCGGTTGTTAATGACCCATTGCTTTGATTTGAATTGGTAGAAACACCAAAAGAGAATATTTTTGGAGTAGCTGATGTTGATATGCCTGTGATGGCATTCTCCGATGATTTTTTTGGATCTCGACCATTCAAATTTTTCTCATTTTTGCCTGAACCTATGGCTTCTGGTGGATTTGTATCTTCAGTAGCAGTGCTGCAGGGAATATCAAACAGAGAGAATGTCAGAAAACTCATGCACTCTGCTCATCTGCTCTTCCAAAAACAATTCCAGTAAGCAAAAAATATGAAAAATTACCATCACCATGCTAAGTATCCTATGAGAAATGCTCGACATATATTTTTCATGAGCTTATTTTATGATGCTGGGTAAAAAAAAAAAAAACATCCTCGTCTGATCAGGAATTATATATCCAGGTCCACCTCACAACTCAAGCCAGTAGACTGGGGAGCACAGGCTACGAATCTCTGGGATGCTCCAATTTGAATGCTAGGGTTTTATTTATTTATTTTTTGAAAAGTAACTTTCATTAAAAATGAAAAGAAATCAGTACAAAAGGATTATACTGAATGGTAATTTAAATGCTAGTTGACAAATGGAAACAGGTGACGGCCATCAAATATCTGTAGAATCATGTTATAGGAAAGATTGCGAGGCATCTCAGATACAAGATAAGGCCATGATATCACCCAAAGAAGTCAGTCCCACATTTGCAGTTTAAGGAGCAGATAAAATGGTTAATTCAAAATTTACAAATTCCCTCCTTCATTGGCTATTAATTTATTTTAAAAAGAACAAATGGAACAGTAGGAAAAACTAAAGGCTGGCTCATACTCGTCTTTTGGTAACTCAGAAAAAAAGAAGAAGAGAGATTCCTTCATGATATAAAATGCTATTCCAGTTTATTTCAAAAAATCTCTAGTTGCCTACCTCCAAAAGCCTCTTAACCTAAAGTCATCCCGTTCATATTGATTAGGTAGTTTGTAGTTCATATTATACAGGTCATATGTGTACAGTAACTAGTATAATGCAAGAGAGTAGAGACCAATGCAGAGGGACATGGTGGGTGTTCAAAGCACAACCAATTATATCCAATTTGTTGATAATTTTGGTTAAATAATTAAATCCCATTTCAGAATTAATTAATAATAACAAACAGGTCGGACTGAAGGATTCTTCAGGCTAGCATTGTAATAAAGATGCGTTTTTTAAAGAAAAAGGAAATTAAAGGATTTTTCAATGGAAACTATGTTGGAAATACAGAAAAGTTGATCCAAAGGCAAAATAATACAAGAACATCAAGCATTTTGTTCATATGTGCATTAGATTGTTTTGTTCAGAATGGGGGTTGGCCGAAGAGAACATGCATGGAAGCAGCAAGGATAGATTTGAAGAAGTGCAAACTATTCAAGGATTAGGCGTACGATTGGAGAAACAATATTCATGTAGTTGACCTAGGCATGAAAATTGGGCCGGGCCAACCAGGCATGGAACGGCCCAGCACGGAAAAAACCGTGCCTGGGCCAAGGCAATGCATAGCACGGCCCATATATATAAGTTATTTTTTTTATATATAAATAAATTTTAAAATTTTAAATAATTAAAGATTTATTATTCACTTGTAAATTAGAATCAATGTTTGTGCATTTATTTTAATAGTTTCAACTTTATTTCAAGTTAAGAACCCCTAAAAGTCCACAATTTATCTTTCAATTTATATAAAAAAAATTTAAAAAGATTAAAAAAATTAGAAGAGGCATGTGGGCCGGCCGGTGGTGGGAACGACCCATCACTGCATGGAAAAATCCGTGCCTTGGGCCGTGCTAGGCTGAGCCCCAGCTAGCTTGGGCACGGCACAGCACGGCCTATGAAATTCACGGGCTAGCACGACACTGCTAGGCCACCACTTAGCTGGGTCGTGCTGCCTAAGTTGACCCCAACATAGTTTGGACAAGGCTTTGATGATGGTGGTGATGGTGATGATGGAGTGCCAAATCGAAATATTATTAGAAAGTGGGTCGTGCTGCCTAAGTTGACCCCAGCATAGCGGGGACAAGGCATTGATGATGGTGGCGATGATGTTGATGCAGTGCCAAATCAAAATTTTATTAGATTCTATGGGGATAAACCGGGAATATTATTATCTGAGGATATGACTCAAGATAGATCGGAATGGAGAAACAGAATTTGTGTAGCCGGCCCAACATGGTTGCGACAAGGCTTTGATGATGATTGATGATCATGATCATAAAATTGGGCGATTGCAAAATCTCTTGGCAATGCAAAAATTTTCCAATTGGATAAATTTACAAACCATAATTGACTTGCAAGTTGCAACTCAAAGGTGGTTCTTTCACGTGGTGAAGTCACCCTATGTCTTGCCTAGGTAGGGTCCTTGTTTCTACAAATTGGCCAGAACTTATCTAGATGTGTGTCAGATTGCTCTTTCTAAGCCTACCCCGTATTATTGTCCGAATTTTTTAGACTCTATGAATGAAAGATTGGGTTTGGTACCCTTTCAATTCCAGTTCATGCTGTTGGATGAAAGAGACTTAGAGACTTAACGAACATTGTCATGAATTGGTGAAAAGAGAAGAAAGTCAAGGGAGGGTGCAAGACTTGACTTAGCTACAAAATTTAAAAAGATAAAAGAAGGGGAAAAAAGGAATGGGCTAGAAACAAATTCGGGAAAGTGGATGTTGATAAGGTTGTGTGAATCTAGGATTTGAATAGAAAAGAAGAGAAAGGATTGCTTTCCCTTCCAGAGATGTTAGTAAGGCATGAAATGAAAGAAAAAGTCCTAAGGAGAAATAAAAGAGATTATATGGAAGCAACGATCTAGATATAGGTGGAACGAGAGGAGGAAGGGAAAAAAAAAAGCTTCTTCCATGGTTCAGCGTTGGCAAGAAGTAGGCTCATTAGAATAGCTATGTTAAGGAAGATGTTAAACATAAGATAAAAGTGGGATGGTTGAAGCGGAGACTTGCTTCTAGAGTGGTTTGTGATAGGCACATACCAACAAGATTGAAGGGAGAATTTTATAGACCAACAATGACCTATGGAGTAGAATGTTGGCCAATCAAGAAGCAAGACATGCACAAGATGAGTACAACAAAGATGAGAAAATTGAGGTGGATGTATGGTAAACTAGGCAAGATAGAATAAAAAAATGAGTGATTTCGAGAGCATTTAGGACCAGCAATAACTTGTGGAGCAAAATGTTGGCCAATCAATAAGCAAGACATGCACAAAATCAGAGTAGCCGAGATGAGAATATTGAGGTGGATGCATGGTAAAATTAGGAAGTAAAAAATGAGCGCTTTCAAGAGCATTTAGGGTTAGCATCAATAGATGATAAAATAACGGAAACCCATTTGAAATGGTTTGGACATGTCCAACGCATGCCAACAACAGCGCCAGTGAGGAAAATATTTTTTCTATAGGTTGATGGCTCAGTAAGAGGAATGGTTAGGCTGAAAAGGACGTGGATGGTAGTAACAATAGATCTAATGGTTAGGCTGAAAAGGACGTGGATAGTAGTAACAATAGATCTAAAGAAGTGCAAAGCTCTGGATAGATTGCAATGGAGAAACATAATTCATGCAGCCAACCCAAACATAGTTGGGACAAGGCTGCAATGATGATGCTGGTGGCGATGGACAGATATATAGCTTGAGGATCCATGTGAAATTATAGATCATAATTCTCGATTTTTTTCCAAAAAGTTGTATAGGAAAAAGGACAAAAGGCCTGCGCTAGAAAATCTAACATTTGATCAGATAGATGAGAGCATCACTCCAATTGGATGGAAAGGGAGTTTGAGGAAGTAGAAGTGAGGGCAGCAGTCTAAGACCTTGGTGGGGAAATCGCTTTGGGGCCCATTGGCTTCCATCAAAAAGTTCCTAATGAAAGGGAGGCTGTCTATACACATCGGTGCAACCTCTATAGCTCTTTCCAAAGAAGTCTGCATAGGAAGGTAATACGGACCTTAGGCCTAAGGACCTTAGGACTATTAGTCTTATCGGGGAGCATATACAAAATTCTTGCCAACTTGTGGTGAGGCTTCAAAAGATTTTTTTTCCTAGCATAGTTTCTTTCACTCAAGACATTTTTGTACATGGTAGGTAGATAATTCCTAGATCATAAGCTCATTGCTAAATGCTAATGAATGCATCCATTCAAGGTACAGGGATATGAAGCTTGGCTTAATTTGCAGGCTAGATCTCCTATGATCTCGTAGATTGGTTTCTCTTTTGTATGTGATGGATCGCATGGGCCTTGGAATTAAAATGGTGGAGATGGATGTTAGAACGTGTTTCATTAGCTGCTACCTTTCCTATTTTAGTTAATGACATAACCAAAAAAAATCATTTCCAGGCCAAATGAGGTTTGTGTCAAGGAGTCCCCAGCCTTTTCTCTTCATTCTTGTTGGAGAAGCTCTAAGTTGAATGGTGGCGGCACCGTGTAATGCAAATGTGTTTGCGGGGGAGTTGTGGGGTGTTTTCAAGCTAGCAGTAGGAGCTCCTACGGTGAGTCATCTGTAGTTTGCTAACGATACTTTTTTTTTTTAAGGGGCTAATGACAAGCAAGTACTACATGTGAAAGTAGTTTTATTATGCTTTGAGGCATTTCCTTGGTTGAAGGTTAATCTCTTCAAAATGGTATCAGAATCAAGGAAAGTTTTCTTCTTGCCAAAGCAGATTTGTTGGGATGCAATATAGGGTCTCTTCCAGCTTCATATCTTGGCATTCCTCTTAGTGTAAATGTAGCTTCCAAAGCATTATAGAATCCAGTGATTAAAGAATTGAATGACAGTTATCTTCATGCAAGGAGAAATATATTTCTTTTGGAAGTCAGATTACTCCCATAAAGGCGGTACTCTCAAATCTTCCCATTTACCATATGTCAATCTTTTAATGCCCAAATGGTGTCTCCAATTCCAATCACTCGGAAAAATCAAAACGGAATTTATTGTGGCCAGGGAAAGAAACTAAGCATAAGTCTCATCTTCTGGATTGGAATTCAGTTCGCAAGTCTGAAAGGTAAAGGGAGCTTGGCTTTAGGCAGCTTCATCATACTGATAAAGCCTTGTTGGATAAGTGGTTATGGAGGCAATATGATGGCTCATGTGGTCTTTGGAAACTAGTGTTATCGGCTAAATACGGAGTGGAGAGGAATGCATAAGATCCTAAGGTCCCTATTATTGCGGCAATCATCTCTTTGGAATCATGTTTGTTAAGGGTATCTTCTTCAGTAATATCAGATACAGAGTAGGAAATGGAGACTCATTCGATTCTGGTTAGATGCATGGGTGGGCGATAATCCACTGGCCAGCCGATTTCTAGATCTTTTCACTGTGCTCAGAATTCAAAAGCGACATTGAGCAGTTACATGGAGAGGTTTGGAGGACATGTGAGCCAGGGTCCTATTTTTAGAAGATACCTCTTTGAAGTGAAAGAGAATCAGCCTCCCTCCCTCCCTCATCAGCAGCATTATGGGCCTGTTGAAAGGAGGGATAGAAGAGTGTGGATGGGCTCGATGCTGGCAGGTTCTCGGTGGTTTCCATCTTTTAAATAATTTATCACCCCTCAACCCTTGTCTGACATAGCGTGTATTGGGAGATTCACAGCACTCCCCAGAGCTTTACTTTTGCTTGGACAGCTATCTTTGGTGTATTCTTAAAAAGCATAACCTAAGGAGGTGCAAGTTGGTAATTATTAATGCTTGTCCAATGTGTTTAGTAGATGAGGAATCCGTGGACCATCTTTTAAGTGTCGGATGGCCCAAAAAATATGGATGCAAGGTTTATTAGATCGTTTGAGTGAAGTTGGCTGCCCATAATACACTCAGGATTTTTTCTGGCACATCCAATGAAAGTGGGTCCTTTAAAGAGGGAGAATTAAGTAGAAGATCACTTTTTTGCTGTTTTATGGGTGATTAGAAAGAAAAGGATAGATGTTTTGCAAACATACACCTATAAGTCACTATTTGAAAGGGTGAAATTCTATGTTCCCAAATGGGTATCAATTCTTCCATAATTTCAGGATGTTCAGAAGGTGTTGGGATGAGGTGGCATTTTCCTCCCCCATCTCCTTCTGCTTCATGATCTCCTCCAGTGTCAGATTTCTTCAAGCTTAATTTCAATGGGAGTGCTATCGATAATCCTGGGTATTGGTGGCATCATTTGGTAATGCAGGGACGACTTCTCCTTCCATCACAGCTTCATGGTCTCCTCCAGTGTCGGATTTCTTCAAGCTTAATTTCAATAGGAGTGCTTTCGGTAATCCTGGGTTAGTAGGCATCACTGGCAATATTTGGTAATGCAGAAAAACCTACGCAGGCCTGGCTGCAGTTTGCTCAGGTAATGAACAGAAAATGCTAGCAAAGGGCAGGTCTCCAAGAAGCTCAACGCCTCAACCTTTGGCATATTTTAGTGGGAGGTGACTTGGCATGCCATACATACATTGGGGTTCTATTGCTTCTTAGGCTCCCTGGAAGTTGCTATGTGGTGGAGGTTATGGATCTCTCTTTGATGCACCTTTCCGTCATATTCCTCGAATTTTTAGCAAAGGAGTCGAGCATCAGAGTTTGCTATGACAACTTGACAAAAAGAAAGAATATAGTGGAGAGAAGGAATTGAGAGAATTATCGTATCATCCATTGTGGTGATCAACCCATATATATATATATATATAAATATACGTTAACAGTGGTGCCTCAATTAAGGCAAATTACAAGAAATAAATCTCCTAAGTATGGTATGTAACAACTATACAGATTGTACAATCTTCTATGTGGGGAAGGCTGACTAAGTAAATACAATCGGTGAGGATATATTACAGGTATCACAATTATTCTAGAAGTTCGGCCTTGGGCTAGCCCACTAACTTGGATTGAACCTTGTGAACCACGGGCTGAGCCTCTAACTTAGATTTATCTGTCTCTTTACACTCCCCCTCAAATTGAGGCGGAGTTGTTCGAAGCATCAATTTGCCTGCTAGATAATCATGACGATACTTGGCCATTGCCTTTGTACTTGGTAAAGATGTCAGCCAACTGATCATGTGAAGTAATGTTGCAGAACGAACTACCACTCCACCACTAGTCCCACCCAACATAGTTTTAAGGATCTTTATTTTTTAGTATCTTTCTAATTTTATTGTAATTAGGATTAGCATTATGATTTATTTGGTTTCCTAGTTTGATTAGGATAGTTTCTATTATTAGATTGGATTTTCTTAGGCCCTAAGTTTACTTTGCCTATTTATATTGCGTTGTAGAGATGATAATCTCAGATTTGGAATTGAGCAAAATTGGGATTTTCCCTTGGAGAGGTGTTCCTCGTGTTAGAAATCTCTGCGGAGATAATTTGAGGTGTCTGTTGACACGTGCTTCGGCATTTACGCAAGTCCTAACCCTAGGGCCTGCATCAAGTAACATAGGGTAGATGAACAGCACCCGAGACAGCGTGTTGACAAATGAAATGACAATCAACTTCGATATGCTTGGTGCACTCACGGAAGACGAGATTGGTTGCTATGTGAGTGGCACTAGTGTTATCAGCAAAGAGAGAGACAGGAGTGCAAAGGAAAACACCCAGCTCAAGAAGAAAACACCAAAGCCAAATAATTTCACTGTTAGCAAACGACATGGACCTATATTCAGCTTCTACTGATGATTTGGAAAATGTTGGTTGCTTCTTACATTGCCATGAGATGGGAAAAGTTCCTAAGAAGATACACCACCCGGTGGTTGATCGTTTGGTATCGAGTTTTTAGTGTTTCTGGTTATTAACATGGTATCAAAGCCGGGGGTCGTGTGTTCGAATCCCCGGGGGCGTGTTTCTGTCCACGTTGGTTATTTGGAGTGTTCCTGTCCACGTGCGGAGCCGAGCCTCACACGAGGGGGGCTGTCGAGACCCTTTGATATACATTCTTATGTCATTCACTAATAGCTCGAGCTTTTGATGTTTCCAGTTATTGACATGCTAATTCCTAATGAGGATTGTTTTTGTTTTTAATCTTGCTTTCTATTTTTGGGTCCTCTTATCTTCGTAGCTGTCAGCATATATCTCTTATGCTATTTTCAGTCTTTTCATAAAAATCTTGTTACCATTCTACCAATAAATAAAAAAAGTCTAAGTGTATTATTTGTTTAGAAACTGGGAATTGCATAGTACAAATTAAAGCTTGGTATTATAGTTGCAGTTTATCAGCAACCAACCACAACAACAGCTTTTCTCTTTTTAATACAATCACAGTTACCAGTCGAAAAGAAAATAAAAGCAGAGAACAAAACTTGTTAGAGAACATCAGCCACGCTAACAAATTAAGGATGATAATATGACAATCTTTTCAGAAGGAATAGGTAGACACTTCAGCGTTGAAAATTTTCACATGCCATTTAATTACTGCATATACACATATATAAACAAAGTTTTAACATGAAAGCATACAGAAAATCTCCTTTACAGTTCTTTAAAGTAATCTACTAGAGTTGTTTGCATACATTTTCTTCCACCCAAAGCTATATCTGGATAGCAGTTTCGGAATTAAGACCGTTTTAGCCTTTTCTATACTTATTCATGATTTTCAGAAATTCTACTCTTGAGAAGACCATTGAAAGAACTTCCAACAATCTTTAGAAATACAAATTTTTCATGTTTTCCTAATTCTTGAACCCTTCCCCCCACCACCACCAAAAAAAAAAAACACACACACAAAAACTTCAACTGACAACTTGACAAAACAGGACTGCTTAAAGCAGTGAATAGGCACCAATCCAAACACAACCATTAAGGGAGAAAGAGAGTAAGCAGTCAAAAGTTCTATAGCAGATACGATCTCTAAAAAAAAAAAACTGACCTCTTCATCATCCCACAGTTAGAATCAATGGATTTGGTGCCTGAAGCTCCATTAATATTGTTGGAGGTCGAAGAAAAAGTAAATGCAGGACCCTTTTTGGTACTTTTAGAACCAAACATAGTCATGACAGGTTGTTCCTTTGGAGTAGACTTGTTAAACAATGAGGATAGCTGTGGGGGCATTGGAGGTGTTGGCTTTACAGAATCAGCAGCAGAAGTGATAGTGGAGGCAAAGCCTGCATCTATTGAAGGAACAATAGAGCAATCAGCAGATCTTGACACTGTGTCAGCAGCTTTGTTTTCTGCAACAGCAGGCTTCTGTTCAGAAGAAGCTACACGTTTCTCTACTTTAACTGTCTTAGCGACAATAGTCTTGCACTCCGATATATATGATTCCGGTTCTACTTTTTCAGCGGCATGTGAAGTAGAAGTGATCTTACTGCTGCAATTATCATCTTCAAGTTCTACTACGTCCTTAAAATAAAAAACAGAACATCAGAATGAGCAAATGTCTGCCGCATTAGGGAAAAAAAAAACAGAACTACAAAAGGCACGAATAAGGCAGACAAACAACTTCATTGGATCAAACCATATATATGACCTTTTAAAATCTAAAAATCATTAAGTACGAAAGAGTCAAAAGTTGCTTTCAAGAACTCAGCAATTCAAATCAGTTTGATAAGATCAAGTGTTAGGGCCTGTTTGGGAACTCTAAAAACAAGCTCTTATTTTATGATTTAGAGCTTATATACATATTAGAACATTTGGTAAGTATTATTCATTTTACTAGAAATAGAGCTTTGGCCACTAAAAAAAACAAGTTACCCACCAGCTTCTATCCATTCAAACCCATAATCCCTCCTTTAATGGTCCCAGAATTACCCCTCGATCCTGTTGTTTTATCTGCTACATTGCAACAGCAGTTAAACAGCCTGCTTCAAGCTGCCATTAACCTTCCCAATCAGACCCAAAGTCATCCTAATCTAACCCCAAATCTTGTCCCCCAAACACCAATACAAATCAGCCCCATAAGAACCTATCCTACATCAAAATCTCACAAAATCCTTACTTAAAGCTCGCCTGACTGGTCTGCCTTCAGTTCAGCAGATCTAAAACAACTCGATCCCCTTCCACACCACATCAATTTACCCCAAATGCCAATCCAATTAAAACCCTAATCCCTACCGTAGCAATCGACCAACAAATTCCACCCCAAAATATTCCACCCATTCAGCCACCATCACTTTGCAACTTGTCCCACACAACCAAAGGTTAAGTCCTTGCTCTGTGACTTAAAGGATTTGATCCCCAATGAGATTCCACAGGAGTTGCCAGCAATGAGGACATTCAGCATGATATTGACCTAGTACCTGGATTAGCCCTCCTGAACCTTCCTGTCTACCAGATGAAAGTATGAAGCCATAAGTTGTTCTATCCTCCTTACACAGGACAGTAGCTGGAGATAGTAGGGCAATAAAAAAGATCATCATCAAGTATCAATTACTGACCCCAACTAGATGATACGTTGGATACTAAGGTAGGACCAAATCTCCACAACAGATATTACCACATCTCTATTTGTCCAAGTGACAAGTGGAAGGCATCCATCAAGATAAACAATGGGCTATACAGATGGTTGGTGATGTTATTTGGGTCGATTATAGAAAGCACTTTAAGGGTTTAAAAATAATCTAAAGAGGTCAGCCTGTCAGAGAAGTTATCCAAATTGACACTTACACCAACACACACAAAACCGCCCAAACACCCCTCTCCTTTTCTCCCATTTCTTCTTCCCCTATTTAAGTATTAAATCTTTTGCAAACTGACTTTGCTTGAAATTTAACCAAGTCACGGCAACTCAGCTATGTTTTGAGACAAATTGTCAAGGTTTAGAACTACAATCTGAACTCCAATTTTATAATGAGAAGAAAAAAGTTAATAGAAGATCCACTTGGCCAAATATTCATAGAACAACTGAGTTGTCTTCATATCATGGTGCGGATCAGCCCGCATCCATCAGTGATGATCAAGAACAAGTGGACCAGGCATTTTTCTTTTTGGATGGTTGTGATCCAGCACAAGGGACCTGGACACACTTCTAGGAGGTCCTAGGATAAATGGACCTCAGAAACATTCCTATATATTTGTTAAATTTAATTGATACTTGATAGAAACCTTTTTGATTGTAGTATTGTACAACTAGCAACAGCGGCCAGCAGGCTGCAGGTCACAAACAAGTCATGACCTGAACTGAATCCAACCTGGCACAGCCCAGAATTCCCAACAGCATATCAAATTAGTTGGCTTATTCCAATGGGCTCCTCATGGGCCCAAACCACCAAACTGACCCAACCCTTATGGTTGCCAGTGCCACACATAAGCTTGGATCTAATGGGTCCGTTCAACCCAACAGGTAGCCCACGTGGGCCCCACACACCCTACAATATCAGAGATCCAGCAGCATCCAGCAACATTCTTTTTCATTTTTCTTTAATTTCCAAGTCATTTAATTCTAGTAAGGACTCCTATTACTTAGGATTTTTATTGCTTCAGAGCTAATCAAGGGTTAAGATGTATTCCAGAGTTTTAAGTGGTTTTAGACACCATTTAAGCATCATATTGGGATGTCCTGCCCTAGTATTCTATTCAGCCCACTCATTATTTTGAATAAAATTTTATTTTATCTCTGTTGCTTCTCCTTGCATTGAGTAATCTCCATTAGATTGAAGATCTACAGCTGGTTATCCATCTCTATTGATGGGCAATCCTCCTGATCTCTGTGGATTCATAACTTATTCTCTTGCTGACTTTTAGGGCACGTTTGTGTAGAGGCAACTTCCATGGAAAGATGAAATTGCCACATCAGCAAATTCTATAGTAATTAAATACCTCAGAAAAGGTTTTCTGAGGAAGTTAGAAATTCACGTTTGGTGCAAAAAAAAATTCCCCAATAAATTGGTGCTGATGTTCTTTGGTGCAGCTGCGGATTTCTTTAATTGTTAGTGAAAACTACGAGGTGGGTGGGTGGGTATGTGTGTGGGGTGGGTAGGTGGGGTTGGGAGGGGAGGGAGAGGAAAGAGGGTGGATGGGTGGAGTGGGGTGGGAGTGAGGAAATGGGGGGTCAGTTTTCCGTAGAAATGGACTTCCCATAACCAACCCACCCCCCCCCCCCCCCCCCCCCCAAAAAACGGAAGTCCATTTCCATGCCCAGGAAGGAAAAAGCTGACATGGCGAAAAAGCAATTCCGCGGAAAACTGCCGCACCAAACACATGAAAAAGGAGTTTTCCGCAGAAAACCAAATCCTTTTCCGTGGAAATGGGCTACACAAACGTGCCCTTAGAGTTGGATCTTGGTTTTCCCATTAACTGGATTCGATTTTGGCTACATCATATCAACTAAGTCAAATTAGAAATAAGAAACAAATTTATTTCTGATCATACAATTTACTTAATAAAACATGAATGAGGGTGAAAAAACAATATTACACACTGCAGTTGAATAGGAGATCAACTTGGCCAAATATTTTAATCAAATTTAAAATTTTTTTTTTTTTATTTCTGATCATACAATTTACTTAATTAACCATGGAGGTAGAAAAACATGATTAAATACTGCAGGTGAATAGATCAACTTGGCCAAATATTTTAAGAACAAGTGAGTTATCATCATATCAACTATGTAAATATAGAAATAAAAAATATTCTGAGTTCTGACTGTACAAGTTGCTGGATAAACCACGGAGGAAGAAAAACATTACATACCCCGGATGCACTCATCTGGAATGCTCTTTCGTTTAGTGGAAGATTGGAAGAAAAACCAAGTATCACAGAGTCCACAGGCCTTGCATCAGACAAGGTTCCTATAACTGTATTTTTCACACTATCAGCGACAGAAGATGATCTGATTCCTATGTCAATATTCTTTACAGGGCCATTCGCTTCAATTCTCTCTTGCTTTTCAGACACAGAATTTCCTGAGGCAGGTAACTGGGTCCCACTCACACCCTCCAAAGTACCACTATGTTGTGCATTCTGCAACCTGGGCGAATGTTTGTTCTCTGTGCTTTTGAAAGGCCTTCCATTTGACATATCAAGATTCAACTCATTTGGGGCAATAGCTACCTTTGACTCCGATAATTTCTCACTGGGAGAAGGCACCAGCTTATCAAGCTGCTGCATTATTTTCATGGCTATCTTACTAGACTGATTAGGAACAAAAGCAGAACTTGTTGTAGAAAGCTTATAAGCTCCATTTTCTGCAGCCTGTAACTTAGGTCCGTCTAATGAAAGTGGCTTCTGCATTTTTGATATAGACCCCCAAACAGAATAAGAGCCAACCGGCGTCCGTGGACTCGGAAGAGGACTTCCAGGTACATTATACATTGAAGGAGACGTCAGACCAGACTTCTGACGGATTTTACGCATGGGGCCAACAGATCCAGAATCATCATCTAAAACTGAACGGGTTCGCTTTAAAACCTGTGTTTTGATATACAAATAAATGACAACATTAACTTGTGAAGTTAAAATCCACTAAATCTAGCATACAAAGTAACTGAAGAACTACACATGCAGGAAGCTTCCCATCCCTTCCCTTGGTATGGTAGGTCAAAATATTCTTTTTTTTCCCTTCATCACTGTCACTAATGTAGAGAGAGAGAGAGAGAGAGAGAGAGAGAGAGCGAGAGAGAGAGAGAGAGAGAGAGAGAGAGTGGGGGCGAAGGAAGGGGCGGGGGATCAGATGTATGTATCTATATAAGAGCTTGCTTCACCAACTCCTGATACTACAATTGTAAAGGTGAAAGTGTGTGCAACTGCATATTTCTTGAGGAATATATTTAGTAATAAATTTTCGGGAAGACATGGGCTGATACCATTCATCAGAACCTCAACCTCTTAAAGCATGATTAGGCCACCGACAACAGAAGCAAAGAGAAACAAAGACCTCTATATAAAGGAATATCTTGATTCAGTAAATCCAATTAACTTCAACATAACTAATCTTTGAAGAGAGACAGTGACAGCAGCTCCATTTACTATGCAGTTAATATAGCTAGTAGCTTTCTCTTTATTAACTTAACTCGTGATAAAAACTCATGTTTTTTTTCTAAATTTAGCAAAACAACTCCAAAAGATTTACACAGCAAGATAGGGAAAATGACTAGAGAAAGAAAAAAATTGTGCTCCAAGAGGCACAGCTTCACTGAGCCCCTTAGGCAAGTACTTGGTGCCACGTCAGATTCCCTCCTGCAGCAGATCAAACCCAGGAAATAGCTCATCCATTTCATTGTTATTGAGCAAATCTGTAATGAGGGACCCATCTGGCAGTTGGAACTACCCCTCCCCTTGAACTGAGATGATGAGGGAGGAGTATGACTCAGACCATAGTGACATTTGGTCATCTTACAGTTCATAGGGAGGTTTCATTGAGACATTCAAATTCACAAAAGGTAGCACCAACAGAATCAAAATTGAAAATGGAAAGCATTTCATCCACATCAGGGAAAGGACCCACCTGCTTACCACCATTAAGTGTTTTGTCCACTCGTGTCCAGTGAGATTGTAGGGAACCAGCATAGGCATCATCAGAAGGCTCAGTACCCTGAAATACAAAACCTCGGAAGTTGGATGAAAGAACAAATAAACTAGAACTACCAAATTCCAATAGTAGAACTATGATAATTTCAACCACAGACCTTGTGGATGGCTATGGAATGAGATTTGGTATAAGGAGATCGAGCCATACTATATATGGCAGACCTTCGAAGAGGTCTAGGAGTCATATAGAGACTCTCAGAAAGCTGAGGCACACCAGAAAAGTGTCTGGAAGATCTTGGTGCACGCAACATATTTGGTGACCTCAGTGCAGATGGCACAATATTAAGCAAAGGTGGATCTTCCCTTAAAATTTGACTCCGAAAACCTAAAGAAGATGGTGACAGTTTTGAAGGCCTAGACCCCATATAGGCTTTTGCAATATCTGCCAGCGTAGCAGCTTCTTCTTCAGGAACCTGTAAAATGTTTCGACAAGAAAATTATTAAAAATAGGAGCTAGAATAACTCGTATAAGAACTCATTATTTAACATCAAAATCATTCAGAGAAAAATGAACGCTAATCACACCTTAAGTTTCCTCAAGATTAAAAATAAATAAGCAAAGCAAAGGAATTCTCAGATAACATTTCTTTCACAGATTGTGTGGAGGCAAATCTGATATCTATGTTTCATTCCATGTCATTTGAAAGAAAAGATTCTGTTTGATTTTTCCTCTCAGAAACAAGGAAAGAAGGTTCTTGGTTGTCAGAACAGAAAGAATCAAACACAGCCTAAATTATCAACTACATTTATCTCAAATTCTTCTGATTACAAACAAACAGTGAGATGCTAAGTCTACTTACAATAGTTATGTCAAATGTGGATAAATAACCGATCCTAACATAATGATATTCATTGCAAAGAAAGAGGAAAAGAAATGTCAAACGACATTCAATTAACCACATGAATGTAGTGGAACAGAATCATTCAGAGAAAAATGAACACTAATAGCACCTTAAGTTGCCTAAAGATTAAAAATAAATAAACAAGCAAAGCAAAGCAAAGGAATTCTCGGATAAGAATTCTTTCACAGATTGTGTGGAAGTAAATCTGATATCTATGTTTCGTTCCATGTCATTTAAAAGAAAAGATTCTGTAATGATTTTACCACAAGTCTCGGAAATAAGGAAAGAAGGTCCTTGGTTGTCAAAACAGAAAGAAGCAAACACAGCCCAAAATATCAACCACATTTATCTAAAATTCTTCCGATTACAAACAAACAGCAAGATGCTAAGTCTACTTACAATAGTTATGCCAAAGGTGCACAAAAAACCAACCCTAACATAATGATATTGATTGCAAAGAAAGAGGAAGATAAAAGTCAAACAACATTCAATTAATCACATTAATGTAGTGGAAGAGGAACTCGAATGCACACATGCCAATCTGGTACATCTGTGCAAGATGTTTCTTTCTTTTCTCTTTTGATCAGCAATACCAAGATGCGGCCAGTCATAAGATATCTGGGGCATGATGAGGGCCTTAGAGTCAAACTTCAGTCTTCATCTTGCTGTAGAACTCATGCAGTTGCACTGGGAGGTCAGGACTCAGGAGTTGCACCATATGTCTAGAAGATGCAGCCAAGGTTTTTGCGCAGAAAGAAATGACATAAATCTTTGAACTATAAACCATTCTAACTTTGCTGCATAATAGGCATTGGAAAATCCAATTTACAATAGATCTGGCCACTTCCCTGCTGTTCTTTCTAAAACTACAACAAAATAACATTTACCTTGGTTGACTAAGACATAGGACCAAAACTTCTCCTTTAAGATGTACTTTTGCACTTAAAAAGTTGTTCCGACTTTGCTTTCCCAACTCTATTTAACAGTCGTGAAGAAAGAGTCCTAACTAATAACAATAGACACTTAACATAAGCGGACTCCAAATAACACAAAGCTTGTTCAACCAAAACAACCAACTAGAAAGGGTTTCGGTCAATGTCTTGTTGCTGTTCTCCTTTAAAAGATTTGTCCAAATGTGGTACCCTTGATTTTGATGTGAGTCCTACTTTGGCCTCCTCCAGACAGTCAACTTTGTGTCAATATTGCCACCCACCAACCAATCATAACGAATAATATTGCCGCCCACCCTCTTTTCCTAATGATGTGCACACTCCAAAAACCAGGGTGGTGCACTCATCAGATATGTATACAAGTACCACAAAAATGGATGGCTAGAAAGAAAACAATCAGTGCTTCACATTGCACATCTTTTTAGGGCTGGGTATATGTTCATGAGAACCCATCTGATATGGAAATCTTGCACGTCTACCGGGACCAAGTTACTGTGCTTCATAAGATCCTCTTCGAACTGTATTCAAGCAAATGCCCCTGGTAAGCTGAAAAGAAACGAGGTTTTAGGTAAATGAATCAACACTATACTCATAGTGTTCATCATCCTCATCACCGAACTCTGCCAGTTTACATCCAAAGCCCAAATAAAGGAGGGTTGCATCTTGTTGACAGCCGGCGTAAAACTTTTGTCAAATCTATGTGAATTCTGAGACACTATGCTCATAGTGTTGCTGGTGTTGGATCCTACAATACCCACCAAAAACTTCAGTACATGCCACGCATACGTGTCGTATTGCATCCAAAACTTCATTTGTGTGTAAAACCCATGCCGTCCCTTCGGGTGTCAAGGCATCATAGTTAGGGCAAGAAAGTCCGCCTCAACATTTCTTGCCGATAACTTACCAAGGCATTTGGCTTAGGAGTTAGGATGGATCGGAATGTATAAACAGAATTCATGTAGCCGACCCCAGCATAGTTGTGACAGGGCTTTGATGATGATCAACTTACAAGGCATTTGTTTTCACAACCAAAATATGTAGCATTGGCTAATATTCTTTCCAAGGTTGGCCTTAATTGTTATATATATATATATTATTAATGTTAAGACCTTTTAAGATATTGACGATGGGATACCAAACAAACATAGGAATAATATTGAGAGCAAACCATTCAACAGAGACCAAGATTAGCTCCCAAAATAATAATTCTAAAATTCCACAGTTCTCTTTGTCAACTTTCCTAAGAACTCTGCATCCTTCCAAAAGAGAAACATGCAAACATGAACAAAGCATGAAAGTGTATGAACAATGAACTTAAAAAGGGATGAAAAAGAGAGTTTTCCTACAAGAAAACCACCCGTAGGTGTTGAGATTCTACTCTCTCCTCTGTTTTCTTGTGCTGGAATTAATTGTTCATCTCTTGCTTGAGCGGCCACAAGTTGTGATATACTCGGTTCAGTTCTTTTATTTTCATGATCCTTTGGCAAATTAACAGTTCTTGAGCGTAGCAGTTCTATCAAGCGTTCAAATTCAACTCTGTACATCAGAAAAAAGGAAGATCTTAGGAATAAAACCCAATGACAGACAAAATGATGGAGAAGGCTTGACTATAGCTGCAAAAAAGTGCATAACACGACCAGTCAAAATGAAAATACATGTTACTTTTTTTATAGGAAAATACATAATACACTTTAAAGACCAAATAGATAGATAAGAGGAGTTTAGACCAGCATTTGAAGATGCATTTTATGAGATATAATTGTCCATAAAACAGAAAAACATGAACCATTCTTCCCGAGGATTACAGATAAATATTCATTGCTTTATGCATTACATAGTTCTTTATTATATCAGACAAAAAGGAGTATAACGGCAAAACAAATTCCATACAGATAGAGAAAAGTATAAGACTGATAACAAGACAGCAACTCTTATTAAAGCTATCCACCTGAGGATCACACTGATGATATTGCCTATGTAATATTGCCTATAATCAATACAATTTATGTAAACATATCTAATAGATTGCAGCAGTCCCAATCATTGGGCTATTGATTGTAGTTGCCCTGTTGCCCCAAATCAAGGGGATTACTCGGTGTAATTATTCACTCAAAGATTATATAAGAGGCAGTCCATGAATGGGATCACCCAATTCATTCTATGACATCTTTCACTCCTCTCTAAGCTCATCGCTGTCTTGGTATTGAGCCCTCTTTCATTGAGTCAACTCTTGCCTTCCATTGATGATTAATTCTTCAGATTATGCTATAAGGACACCACTACGATGCTTATGCTGGTCATCTGATCTTAAATAGAGCAATAGAGGCATCTCTGACCTCCGTTTTGAAAATCGACATCGTCATTTCTTCAGTTCGGCACGAAGGCCCTTTGGGAACTTTACTATATCTGTGGTGGGACATAACTGAAGGTCGCGACTGTGCAAAATCTTCAGAGGAGGTTCACCAGACGCTAGGCAAATGATGAAGGGTTTTTTCAGGATTTTCAAGCACCAAAGGTCGAATTTTTCCAGATTACTTGCTCAGGTATAGGTAGTTTGGGTCGTTTGTCATCTACAACATTCAAATTCTTGGATTCTTAGGGTTTTGGTCTGAAATTTCGTACTTAGGTTTGTGTGAGGCCTCATCATCTTGTGATAATGTCTGATCAAGATTCCCGCCGTTTTTTGATCTATCGGTGGCCCATCTCATTCAGCAATAATGTCGTCTGGCTATGTTTTGGCCAAAAAAAACAGAAACTTCTTGAAATTGGATTCCTTGCATTCTGTTGCTCTAAGTCACTGTTGAATACTTTTTCTCTTGGTATTTTGAAATGGAGAAATCCTTTTTTTTTCCTTTGCTTTGGTAAATACAAACCACCACCACACACACTCACCCAAGTCCCTCACCATTGATCCCTGGTTGTTTACGTGGAAGGGAGGTGCCTGAGTGCCACACCACTGAGCCACTAGTGGATTGGCATGCTAAGAAATCTGTCTTGGCTAATGTTGAGAAATATGAAATTTATCCACCTGTAATGGAAAAAATTATTTTTCATAGAAATTTCAATTCCAGATGTTCGTGAAAGGAAAAGATTTATGAGGATATATCAATGAGTCAACACCAAAACCTACAAAGGCCACCATACTGGCCCAATGGGAAACCCACAGGCCTGTTTGGCATTGTGCCAGTGGGATGTTCCCCTATTCCCGTCGGATAAGAAGGTGGGGAATGTGTTTGGTAGACATAAATTGAGTGTTTCTGATTTGGATTCTGCGAACCGATCTTTAAAATCCTGCCCGATGGAACAAGATTTTCAGAACGATTTACAATCATTTTTTATTTTTTTTTTATGGAAACGTCTCGTTGGCACATATGACAGCCTCCACGGATTCCTTCCTTCATATCACTCCTACCTTTTCATTCTCCCCCAACGACCCATCCCTATCTCCTTCCCTTTCCTCTCCCCAGGGCAGAACAACCCCTCTACCCAGGCCATCTGCTGAAAAAATTCCCTAGTTCTCTCTTAGCCTTTTTCTACTTACCCTCACCCCCCATCTCTGGCCAAACGACCCCATTTTATTGCCTTTTGTTTTCTCTCTGCCTCTTTATCTTTCTCTTTTTGCCCATCTTCTCTGATAGGTTACATGTTGGATTGAGTTGATCTATAGGTGGGGGTGTGTGTTGATTTGGGTTGATCTGGAGGTGAGGTGTGCTATGGGTTTGGTTGATCTGTAGGTGGTGTGTGATGGGTTGGATTGTTCTATGGGTGTGGTATGAATGATGAAGAGAGAACAGGTGGGACGTGGTGGGTTGGGCTGATTTGCAAGTGAGAAAAAGTTCCCCAATCAGTATTTGAAAAGGGGGTTGAAATCGATCTCTAAATTCTTTTTAAATGGTGAATTGATGATGATGATGATGATCTTAGAGGAAGGTCTCGTTATAAGTGAGCCTCATGAAGTGTTACATATATAGTTTTGGATTTTATATGTTGTAGGCTTTAATGTTACCAAACAAGTGCTGCACAGTTTTTCTTAGTGGAACAATTTGATATCGTATTGCCAAACAAGTTCTATCCAGCAAACTCCCGGCACAACCAAATCTCAGTACAAGCTAGTCTCAGCACAGGATCAGGAACAACATGGAAATGATGCCAAACAGGCCCAAAGATGCCCGCATCATTAGTTGGATTCTTAACTCAGTTGACCCTCAGATAATTCTTAATCTGAAAACTGCAAAAGCCATGTGGAAATATTTGAAATGGGCTTATAGTCGAGACAAATTTTCCCCACAAATTCAATTGGAATATAAAAATTGGTGAATACTCTCAAGGAAACAAGACTATTCAAGAAATACCATTCGGGTTTATGAATCTCTGGACTGAGATTTATGGATTCGATTCATGCCATGGTTCCTGATGACGCTCTACCAGCTCTTCAGAAGGTTAATGAAACCACTCAATGGGATCAATTCCTTACGAAACTTCGCTGTAAATTTGAGCCTCTGCGATCTTATATCCGGACATGCATTCCATCTACCTAAGACACATGCCTCGGTGAGCTCCTTCGCGAGGAACAATGGTGTCTAACTTAAACTATAAAGTGAAGATTTTGCAATAACTGTAAAAGGGCAACATAACTCCTGCATCCTGAAGGTGCCCCCTAAATCAGAACAACCGTGCTTATCATGCTATGATTGATGCCTCATCCTCTGCCACTGCTCCTAAGTTGGCACAGCCTTCTCCTTCCACATCTTTGGGCCCTGAAATGGTACATCAAATTCTATAATCTGCCCTTGCAACACTTTGCCTTTTGAGGTATAACATAAACGTCTCCTTCCCCAGTCTGATATCTTGATTCTGGAGCCTCAAATCATGACCTTCTCCTCATCAAATCTCACTAATGTTAAAAAAAAAAAAAAAAAATACAATGGACTATTAAAAGTCCGCATTGCTGATAGAGAATGGTATTCTTGTCAAGGCCACTGGAAACATTCCTCACTCATTACCCTTGCATCATGTATGTTTTGCTCCCTATTGTCCACCCATCTTCTTTCGGTAGGACAATTGGTTGATAAAATTTGCAGAGTCTCATTCTTTTTTTATGCAGGCCCTCAGGTTAGGATTTGCAGGGAAGTACCGAAGCACAATAAAGGTGCCGAAGCACGTGTCCGCAAACACTACACATCTCCGCAAAGACCACAAACGAGAACGCATCTCAAAAGGAAAACTCAATTCTATTAATCAACTCTCTGAGAATTCCTTCTCTACAGTGACATAAATAATAAAAATAAAACTTAGGCTCTAAGACTCCTAACCAATCTACGAAACTATTTCAAATTAGAAACAATCATAATTATAACTCTTAAATAAAATTAGAAAACTAATGTCAAGTAATTAGTGAATAAAAACCCTAAATTGACTTGGGCCCTAGACATGTGGCCTAAGGTCTATCCTACATCATCCTCCCCGGCTTCGAGAGAACTTGACCATGAGTTCGGTAAATATCCTCCTCGATCAAAGATCAATCCGAAAAACTTTAGATCCATTGACTGAACTGTAGCATCATAAACTGGATTTGATTGGTTCATCCAATTTGAAGCACAATACCAATGCCGAAGCACATGTCCGCAGACACTACACGTCTCCATAGAGACCACAAACAAGGATGCACCATAAAGGGAAAACCCAATTCTATCAATCAACTCTCTGAGAATTCCTTCTCTACAATGATATATAAATAATAGAAGAAAACTTAGGCTCTAAGACCCCTAACCAATCTATGAAGCTATTGCCAAACTAAAAACTATCCTAATTACAACTATTAAGAAAACTAATGACAGGGAATTTGTGAAATAAAAATCCTTAATTGACTTAGGCCCTACAAGTGGCCTAAGGTCTATCCTGCATCATTTTCTACCGGTACTATTGTGCTTATCAGGCATCCAGGAAATTGATCGAGAAGGGCCTAAATGTGAATGACTTTTTTCTCTAAGGATAAAAGCAATACATAGGAATAACCCTGCGTTTTCTTTCTTTTGTAGCATTATCGGTTAGGACATCCCAATTCAAAGAAACTTTTGTCTTTGTTGAACTCTGGATTGTCATTGAATAAAACTAACTTTACTTTACAAGTTGTTTCTGTTGATTGCTCTAATTGCAAAATAGGAAAGGGGAAAAATCTTCCTTTTCCAAAACATGATGGCATTTACACTACTTTTTTGAACCTCATTCATACTGATGTTTGGGGTATTGCACCCACAAATTCACGTGCTCATTATAAATACTGTCACTTTTACTGATGATCATAGCTCATACACATGGATATATTTCTTGCAAGTACAGTCCGCAGTATATGATGCATTTAAAAAATTCTCAGCCCTTATTGAAAACCAATTCTCCAAGAGTCTTGAGATTGTCCGCTCTAACTTGGGGGAATATGTCTGAAATACTTTCCAAGAGTTTCTCCAAAATAAAAAGGAATCTTGTCTCAAAGGACTTGTCCCCACACCTCGGCCTCGCAACAAAATAGAGAAGCTGAAAGAAAAGGAATTGTTGTCACCTATTAAATGTGGTTAGAACTTTGCTTCTTCAATCCTCTATTCCACCCACCTTTTGGATTGAAGCTCTTTCGAGTTTCAACCACAGTACATCTCATAAATCGACTTCCGTCTCCCAAACTTTAGCATCAATCTCCTTATTTTTGGCTCAATTGCAACCGTCCCCGATATAATCAGCTTCTTATCTTTGGTTGCCTTTGTTTTGCTCATTTTTCACCTCCTCATCAGACAAAATCTCAGCCCAGTCGCCCTCTTAGGATACACTCCTAATAAAAAAAAAGGCTTCCTCTGCTATAACCCCTTTGTTCGTCACGTTCGTACTTCTTACAATGTTATCTTTTCTTAACATCAATACATTTTTCAGCAACATCCAGCCCCTCCTTCAGCTGAAATTTCCTTGCTTCCTAATTTCTCAAACTCTTCCTCCATCAATAGCTTTAAACCATGTTTTGTGTATATGTGGCAAGAAATCATGTGGATAATACAAATAAACACCGAAACCAAGTGCTTCCTCATGATCTTGATCCTTCTGCATAGCCACTTAGCAGATCCACTCACCTCCTCCATCCCCAAGATCGTAATGGTTTTTTCTCACTCCTCATTACTTGCTTCATTGTCCTCTATGCAGTGCATGATTTAATTATTAATTGGAGGGGAAAGACGGCGCGGGGTGGGGGGGGGAGAGAGAGAGAGAGAGAGAGAGAGAGAGAGCAATACTCTCATTTGAATCATCAAGAGAATTCATCATGATACAAAAACTAGACTAAATATAAATATTTCACACACAATTCAAAAGGCAGCAAATGAGGTTCCTGATATACTAAAGAAGCAAGAAGTGGATAGAATTTCTTCCTATGCCGGCCCTTTCATTTGTAGTTTGGTTGGTTTCAAGGACCAAAATAGTGGTCGCGGCGGAGGTAGCAGACGGTGGCCAAAACGGAACGTAGCAGGCAATATGTAACGGCGTAGAGGTGTGAAAGGAAAAGGTTGTCAAAAAAATTATGAAAAAATATCCAACAAATCCATAATATTGGATGGTGTTAGAATTTGATGCTTTTTTCCTATAATAACTAAGATGGGGGTGTAGCGGTCCCTTCAATGGATAGAAGTTTTGTGTCTCTGAATGATTATTAAAAAAAAAAAATAGTATTGCTCTAATTTTTTCTAAATTCCATGCATTCATGTTGGTTAGCTATACTAAGTTAGAACTATTATGCGTTTTTAAATTCATAATTCAAAAGGCAATTTAGCACAATTGTACATAACAAATGATATATAAATTATAAAATAATGCTAAAATAAAGGTTAGGGTTCAAACCAAATAACCAATTAACTTTCATCAAAACAAACAATGTCTTTTTGTCAAGAGTAGAGAAAAGAATACCTCTACCAAAGGGGGTCTCTACCAGGATATACCCAGAGAAGAGCCCTTGAAAGGAACTCTCTGTATCGGCTTTAATTCGGCGAGAGATCTTGTGTTTTTTGGTGTTATTTTAAGCATAGAAGGGTTGAAGAATTGCATAGAAATGTTGTTTGGAGACAATAAGGAAGAAAGAAAAAGAGGCTTCCTCTGTATTTTAAATAATTTTGGAAAGTAGCTATCAGTCCCACCCCATGCTTGCCCCCTAGCGGTCCGTAACGGCCTCTAGCGGACCATAAGGAGATGCTATTTTAATCCATGGTTGGTTTTGTGCAAATAATTGTATTTTGCAGTGTCAGTATCATTCTCTTATACTCCTCCTTCCTTTCATCTTGTGCCTCCCTCTATTTTTCATTACTGATCAAAATACATATTACATATACATGCATGCGTACACACATACATACATACATATATTGCACACAATTGAAAATAGATGAAAGGCCATAATCTAACCATAAAGGATAGGAATCTTATATAAAAAGCAGAGATGGCCAAGCTTTATATACAATCATGAACACAATAATAGTATTTGCAAAAAGTAAATCCACATGGGCCATCTTTTTCTATCAAAGCTTGGAAAAGTTACAGTACCAATCACACTTAGAAGAAGTGTAAATGTTATACAAGAAGCTTTATAAGTGTTTGAGATAATATTAACTGAAAAAAACATTCAAACAAGATTCAAGCTGAATGGCACTTTGAACTATACAATCCAGTCAAATATTATGGACACAAGTCGCATGACAAAATGTTCCCCCTCACAGAAATACTTGCCTTGTAAATGTTTTTTGCTTCAATAGTTGCTCAATTTCATTAATTCCACTGCTTTCAAAACTATGTTTCTGGTTTTCTCCTTCACCATTTCCTTGTTCTTTTGCTCCAGAAGGATTCTGTATGTGATAGTATGAAATTGTAAGAGACTAACTAATCAGCTAAAAAGGTTACCACTTGAATAATAAAACAGGCAATAGCCCTCTGTAGACTGCAAAAGAGGGGCTGGGTGATTACAAATGCAGAGGCATCGAGAGCAAAATGTATCAAGATTTAGATGCATGTAAATGGTTAATATATAAAGGTGATGGAAGTGGCATGCATGACTTTAGATAACCATCTATTGGCAACGATAATTTTGAAAGCAATCGATAGACTTTCATGATTAGAGGAAAAATTGGAGCTGCCAAAAGAAAATATTAAAGAAGCAAGTCTTGGGGATCATTTTTGTGTCTACAGAGCAAAGAATCTGCAGACACCACATAAACTAATTCCATGTTCTGCAGAAATGCAAGTTCCATCCCCTCCCCTTCAAGGGGCATTTCCGTGTAAAACACGGAACAAATAGTGCTACATCAGACTGATATGTTGCCTTTCCAATTTGACCTCGTTATACCAAACAAACAAAACATGTTCCTGTGAAAACTTTTCGACTTCCATACATTGCACAAATGAGCCCTTATTAGGGCGTGTTTGGATGTACGGTGAATTGATGTACAGTGAGGTGAAGCATCAAATCAAGAGAGAATAAAATATAAGAGGTTACGATGGTCTTTTGTTTTGAGTGGCTTGATAGGGAATCTTTTTTACTTTTTGTGTAAAAGGAGGATTTTTTTGTCATTTAGTGGAGAAAGGAGATTGCTTTTTGGAATTTTTTTTTTTTTAAAGGAAGGAATTTTGAATTTGTGTACTTTTGATATGACCCCTTGAACTTTTCTTGTCTGGATGATGGAGGCTTTACTTCACTTTACGTCTACTAGTAAAGTGCCAAACATGCGGAGTTCCCATTTCCACTAATATTCAGCCAGTTCCATTTAACATTTTCTAGCAACAATTGTAAACTAATTAAAAACTTAGACAACAAAAAATGAGAGTCGTAGCATTACTACAACATTTAAAACATAAGAATTTACTTGCTCCCATGGTTTTATTTGATTTTCAAGAGGAGTCATGGGGTTGGCTGGGGTCCTTGGATCTTCCTCCATGCACTTTTCAACCCTTCTATGTTACTATTCAGAGATGCACAGATACTTCATAATGGGCAACATACAATGTCGTATCGTATCTGATACTAAGGTTTTTATGTGTAAAATCCGTGTCCCTGCCGTATTTATGCCATAGTGGGCATACTGCATACATATTAAAGGATAGAGACACATTGGCATCTCTAAACAGTAACACGGAAGCAAGATCATTTCTAGAATTAGAGTTGTGTTTCTTTCTTTCTTCTTCCTTTTTTATTATTAGCAAGAGATGTATCATTGTGATAAAAATAAAGAAGCCCAAAGGCATAAATAATTCCATCAAGGAATTTTACAAATAAATAAATCACATTTGGAAAGAAACTTGACATGGAACATATTTTTATGTGACGTAAGGTTCTGCATGGTTCAGGGCTTCAGTCTATCACTTACAAAAAAAGGAGGCTATTGTCTATATCATCTTAGTTCAAAACTCAAGATCTCAAAATACATAAGACAAATGATTAACCAAAATACATAGCCCCTCTCCCCAAACCCACAAACACCCGGGCTCACACAAGAATAGCAAAAGGTAATATGGTCTTCTAAAAAAGCAGAAAATATAAGCGAACAAATTGGAAAGAGACATCAAGAAACTCCCATGTTTAAAAGATTGATTCAGACACCTCATAAGAAAATAAACTTTTCTACTTACAGTGCAAACCTCTCCAGGAAGCTCATTTCTTGGTTCAAGGTTGGCCTCTGCTCACATTATACATCCAAACAAAAAACAATTAAAAAATGAAATTTCTTGGTTACAGATTGAAATAATTTAAAACGGAAATACACATTGGCAATGAAGTATCATGAAAATAGTAAAAGAAAAACCCCCTTTGAATGGTCAAAGAGTAGAGTGTCTAGGTAAAGAAAACATCAAATTCGCCGATGTAAGTACTCAAGCTATGGCCAAAGGAAGGTAAGAGTGGAAACAACTAAAGAGAGGAAGACATCGCTAGCATGCTCCATTAAACAACAAATTCATCCAACAACATGAATGAATACCCTTCTAAAAATGCTCCTTTGATCAATAAATAATATCGCCATTTAAACAACACTTCTCATAAATAATATACTTTTAAACAAAAAGAAACAACCCCGTAAAAATGTTTTCATTGCCTAATATCCACGACAAACTTGTTTTTATGGCAGTCAGGAAACCAAATAATCTTGACCAATAAAAATTCATGAAAAACGCAAAGGCCCAGGCCTTGGGTTACATCTGAAGGTGATTGCGAGGTGGGACACATCATCTAATAAGTCCACTGTGGACTGGCCACATAAGAAAGCGCACAGATAAAAACTACACAGTCAATACCATCCATTCAAAATGCATGGAATGCAGAGCATTGCTTGCAATAGTCCCTTTGAGATGAACGATATAATGGTAAAACTCTAAAATCAGTAGGGTTTTTCCCAAGTGGCCCATCAACTGTGGGGCTTGTTAATTGAACATTCCAAGTAGAATTTCTAAACGAATCCAGGGTACCCAAAGTCCCAATCTTCCATGAATGCTCCATCAAATAAATCAAATTCTCCAAACAGTCTCACCAACATTTTTGCTTTAAAAAAGGTGAAAACTTTGAAAAACTTCAAGAAAGAAAATCCCCCATTTCTCCAAATCCTTCAACCAATAAACCCAATCGAATTCTTCAAACAATCCCAAATTCAAAAATCCAAAATTTTCAACAGAACAATCACAATTTCACTCAAACAACCTTTGATCCAAATAAAAAGAACAACCAACTCTAAAATGCAACAACAAAACCGCATCTTTTTATTCCCAGAACCATTAAAAATCATACAAAAACGAACCCCAAAATCTACAAAAGTTAAAAATCATAACTTTACAGTTGTAAAACCCATAAAACAAAAGGCTTGGGAAAGAGAGAGAGAGAGAGAGAGACCTGGGAGAGGTGCGGGAGCAGGGAGGCGCTTGCGGAACACCAAAGAGAATAATCTCGCAGCGCTCCCAGAGATTATTCTTGAAGCGGGGTCGATGAGCTTGGAGACCCAGTTACGTTGGTCGCTGTTACTAGGGTTTGGTAAGGTGGTTGGAGGGCGGTCGTATGGAGTGGAGGGTCTACGAAACGGGCGTTTTCGGAGCTTTCCACCGATTCCGCGGTCGTAAGAAGTTGCCATGGAATGGAAGGGAAAAAATGCAGAAGAAACAGTTCCAAGTTCGAATCTTTTTCCTTTTTTTCAGCAGCAGAAGGAGCAGAGAAGAGCAGGGACTAGGGTTTTTATTCCAACGAGGGAAAGGAAAATGTACGCGAAAAAAAGATAATAATATAAGTTTTGTTAGAAAAGGAGAAAACTATCAGAGAAGAAAGATAGGGGGACAAAAGACAAAAGATTGGTTTTGTATTATTATAGGAATCTCTTAATTTAAGATAGAGTGCTGCTTCCCATGCACTGCAAAATCCCTCCACCTATTGTAATTTTTTTTTAAAAAATTAAAAATAAAAAAGGCCCAAAACTGCCCCTCTCCTCCTCCTTCCCTCGCTCTCCCTCTCCCTGCTCCGGCCACCCCACCAGCCGATGCCCTAAGCCGACCTCGCTAGCCGCCGCCCTGCGCCGACCCATCTCCCTCTTCCTCTCCTTCCCTCTCTCTCCCTATCCCTGTTCCCAGGTCTTTTTGCACCCACCCACCCTCATCCCCATCCCTAACCCACCCCTAGCTTAACCCCAGCCCTACCCCCACCATCCCTTTGGTGCTGCTGAAGCAAAGTGAGAGAAAGGGAGGGAGAGGGAGAGAGACGGGAGGAAAGAGGAGGGAGAGAGGAAAGACTGGGCTGGGGAAGGGAACAGTGATGAGACTGGGGGAATGGGGAAGGGCAGGGAAAGGGAGGAAGAGGGAGAGGGAGAGGGAGAGGGTGGGCGGGGGCTCCCAGTGATAGGCAGCGGGCGAGCGGGGGAGGGAGGGAGGAGCAAAGGGAGGAGGGATTTCGGGAGGGGGCCGATGACGAGTGAGGGGAGAGGGGAAGAGAGGAAGAGTGAGGAAGAGAAATGGGGAGATAGGGAAAGGGATGGTGTTGCCGGAAAGGGGGAAATGGGGAAGGAGAGAAGGCGAGGGCGGGCAGGGGCTACCCGTGGCGGGGGAGAGAGATAGGGAAAGGGAGGAGGAGAGCGAGAGGAATCGGTGTCAGCGTTGAGGGTGGTCAGAGCAGAGAGAGGGTGGGAGAGGGAGGGGTAGTTTAGGGATTTTTTTATTTTTTATTTTTTATTTTTAAATGCAGTGTGTAGAATGATTTTTGCAGTGTGTAGATAGCTACTCTCTAAATTAATAACAATACAATTCTAACCCTAACTCATCTTTTACTATTTTAGTAGGCATACACTCTTGATACATATCTTATAACAAGTTTTCTTTTTGCATAATGTAAAAAAAACAAATATGATCCATTCGGATAAAAAAAAACTATTTATCTTGGGGGACATTCATGTGCATGCATCCATCACCATATGGTGAAGGAAAAACGTAATAGGGCTAGGGGGATAGAAAGAGACATCTTAGATGGATCCATATATCAAGTTTAGGATCTATCATATGTCTCTAATCTCTTCAATCGTGGCCTATAAATTTAACGAACTTTATATTAAAGAAAAGAATTTGACCCTCGTTCAAATGGTCTAATCCATTTGGATAGGTGAAAATTCGATGGATCCCATGTAATTCATAAGGTCCCATGTGTAAAAATAGTTCGGATATATCATAAAATCGGCTCCACTATGTTGTCCCTTGCTGCAATAATGTGAGAGATGGATGCACGTAAATATTTCCCTTTACCTTTTTACCATAGAGTCTCAATCTCTTATGCTTTCACATGTTTACCCATGTAACTATTGGCAGTTGTGCGTTGGGTCCCAATGCGCACCTTAATGTGGAGCTCACATGGGGATGGGTTTAGAGGTATAAAGATCTGGATGGACCCTACCTACCTATTAAGAAGGAGAGGGAGAGAGACAGGGAGACAGAAGGAGAGGCGGAGAGAAGGAGGGAGAGGCAGAGAGGAGGTAGGTGGGCGGAGGTGGGTTACCGAGCAAGGAGACGGACAAGTAGAGAGAGGGAGACGGAAGAGAAGAAAGGGAAGGGTGTTTTTGTCTTTTTTCAAAAGGGTCCATCAAGGGTCCCATGGACGGATATGCTGGGAGCAGCTCCGGCTGTGCATATAGCAGCTCCCTACTAAAATTGAGTATTTCAAATTAGTATAATTATTTTTTCATAGTTCTTTTAATCAAGTATTATCCACTAGTTTCTATCTAATCATTGGGGCAACTAAAATGTCATGCTACATAATTATATAATAAAAGGTAGCAGCCATTTTCAAGAGGAAGCGACACGTGGCGCTCTCTTTTGGGCTTTCGCAATTACATGTGGTACACTCAATCTTTATAGATAGCCAATAGAGTGTGTAAATCTTTTTTTAACTACTTATTTTGGAGGATTATATATTTTAGAGTATGTAAATCTATAAATCCTTATCTCATAACTCAAAAGAATGTATGTTTCTAAAACTAAAAATCTTTCTCAATATCTTCCATGCCCATCTGGAAAGAAAAAAAAAAAAAACAAAAAATGCAAAGAATGAAAATTGTGATCCCCAATCTATACTCTCGATCATGTAAGCCCCACTTCCTATTAATTATTATTATAGTTTGGGTTAGAGCACTATATTATTATGGGCTCACCTAACCAATCCAAATCTTTTATCTTTCCCTTACTTATTCCCTCATCTTGCTTTCTATATAAATATTTTTTATTCATATTTTCTATTTATGTTTTCTATGATATGCAGAAATATTACTTTTATATTCGAATATACGATTTTTTTCTTTTTATTTTGCCCATGTTGGGCACAGGCCACTTACACTAGTTTATCATAAAAGAAAATTCCTCTTCAATGGGACTTGTGACATTTGTCAAAATTATAACATCTAAAAGTGCTTTATTTGAATCATATTCTTTTCTTATTTCAATCACATTAATATATTTATGGTGGACATAATTCTTTTTAATAACTAATTAAATATTTCCTAAATAATAAAACAAGGTAGGACGTTGATTTTTTAAGTGGTTTGAATTTTAGAGATGAGCCCATCTGATGGATTTAAAGTGATGGCTCAAATATTTTTATGCCATCATTTATTTCTATATGAGTCCATCCAATCACATGTATATAAATAGATTTCAATGTAGTAGTTGGTAGGGCCGTATCAAACTTGACTACAGATATTTGGATTAGCAATGAACTTGTTACAACTTGCCCAGACAGGCTTTTAACAACCACTTTTAATATCATCAAATCATTCATTTCCTCCCCTTTTTTCTCCAAGATGGAAGTCTTCACAAGAGACATTTCTCCTTCACGACATTTTGAGATAAATGGATTTGGACATCTTGGCTATCCATTATTAGATTCAAATAGGAGTTGGTCCCACCATATTTAAGCATACATTTAAAATATGATGTGCTTAATCTTATGGTGGAACCAACCCCTATTTAAATAAAATTCGGGGAAAGTCAACCTAAAAACACTCCAATTATTTTAAGTAACCTGGATATTACACATTGATTCTTCACCTTTCTATGACATGGGTTAATGGCTATTGGTCACATGCTCTCAATAATCCATGCCTACCACAGGCATCATGGCCCATCAAACGATCACAAGTAACAAATCAATGGATTTTCAACTATCCATATCTACCATAAGCATCGTAGCCTATTAAATGGTCATAAACAACCAATCACATATTTCCATTAATTAATTATGAAAAGATTGGTCACCATGTTATTAATCCGATATAGATCCTACTTTGGTTAGAGTGAGATACAACTGAGTCCTAAAAGAAAGGGTAAATGATTATTTTGATTGATTTGGATTCATTACAGTTAGCCCTATTATTTTTGTACATTAACTGTCCCCAAAGTTTTTCAGAAATTGTCTTAAAAATATTGAAGGATTCTCAAATTTAGATTTTTTAAAATCTTTGTAAAAGTTTCTCAAATAATAAATAAATTTATTTTTAAATGATAAGTAAAAAATCAACAAATATTATTGATCTCTGCAGAAAAAAATCTTGCCCTACCACTTTCAATAGACTATCACTTGCCTCCCTGAAATAAAATCGTAGCTCTGTCAGGTCTCACCTACACTCCATATTATATCCTTCACCCTTAATTTATGTCATTCACACCTCACCTCTTTAGTAATTCTTTTTGTGGAGCTCATTTGACTATGAATTCTTATATATGCAATTCTTACATAGTCTAATGCAAATAAATACATCCTTATTGACAAATGAATAAGGATAGAGAAAAACAAATTCCTAGCCATCACACTAGTACTTAAAATCTAATAAAGTTATGGTCTCATCTATATCTTGTAAGGTTGGAAAGCTCGTGGCTCGGACCAAACTCATCCATCAATAAGATACTAATTCAAAAAGAGTCAACTCAATCACTTGGGTAAATTGTGTTTTTTCAAATTAAAAAATAGAACAAATAATTATAAAATTTAGATATACATGTAATAATAATAAATTCAGATTAGTAAATTTATTACATTTTAATAAATTATTTCTAAATGGCTAAGCATTAAATACTTATATTTGAGTAAGTCGAGTTTACCCTATATTTGCTTCGGTCTACACCAAAACGAAGCAACTCAATAGAGTGAGGAGGAAACTCCTACCAACCACATTGTCCTTGCCCTCATCTCTTTGATAATTCTTTTTTGAAGCACATTTGACCATAAATTCCTATGCATTCACTTTAATGCAAACAAATGGGCCCTAAATGATATATGGTAAAGAGGAAGAAAATTATTTAAGGAAATTTTACAAAAAAAATCTAATTAAAAATGAAAAACACAAACAAGGACACAAAAGAATTATAATATCAGAGAGGAGGACCTCCCACCCAAATCCTCTTATTTTTTTCCCCATTTTGTCCATTATTCGTTGATGTCAACGAAACCCCTAACCCAAATTGAAATTGACGAGAAGGGAAAAAGGAAAAGAAACAAGAAAAGAAAAAAAGAAGATCGTCTCCACCCTTCAATGTCAATCTCCACTTCTTCGCATAGAATCTTCATCAGCACCGTCATCTTCTCCATTCCATCACCTTCTTCACTCATCGATGCCGTCCCTTTCTCTATTTCAGCAGAAACTGACGTTGTCCCCTTCTCCGACATAATAGAAATTGATGCTGTCAACTTCTTCACTCCTTCTCGGGTTATCCTTGTCCACTTTCCTTCTCCATCTCGCCAAGCGTTTGCATCCACTACGAGATGTCATTTCTATTTCAAAAACCTCTTTTCTATTATCTTCTTTGTCGCCCCACATCCCTTTTTTTTGTCTTCATTGTCTTTCCTCTATCTCCCACATAGTTTTCATTTATTTAAAAGTGAAAAGGAACAAAGGTGGTGATGACATTAGAATGATGGAAGTGAAATGTGTTGCCTTCCATGTGTTTGTTGAAATGCCTAAGTGATATTTTCTTCAAATTTTGGTAGACAGTGCCTTTTTTCACTGATGTCTGGAGTTGAAGTGGGGGAAGAGGAATTGGGTTTTATTCTCTGGACATGTTTTTTTTTTTTTAACTGAAAGTACACATATATGCCTTTTTAATTGACTATTGTTAGCATAGTTGTGAATTTGGAGTTTGAAATTGATGTTTTTTATTTTTATCATTATCATTAAATAAGAATACATTATCTTCAATACCTAGTTCTTAGAATCAATCAGCTGTGTGTCTCTTTTTTCCACAAAAAGAGAGAATGGTTCTAAGATGATGTGTTATAAATCTATTTTGGTGTGTTCGATTTTTGCCATGTTTGATTTGTGTTTATATTGGATCTTAATTTGTGGATGATTTGTGAATGGAGAATTTATCAAGTGTGAATGAATGCAAGTGATGCAAATGTAAATTGATGCAGGTGAATGGAAGTGTAGTTTGAGAATGAATACATATAAAATATGAATGAATGAAAGTGAATGAGTTATTGTCACAAGTTTCATCTACAAATAGCTTTTCGCATAGTTCTTATACTCTATTATTCAATTTTGGTAGACGTTTAGCTTGCGAAGAAGCCTAATGGTTTTGGCACATCTTCCTATTTTTCTCAAACATTTCAGTACTTCAAATTGTGTGATTATTTGCTTCAGTTGGAGGTGTTATGTAAACTGCATTTGCTTTCGTTTAAGATGTTATATAAAGTGTGTGTTTGAACAATTTATATGGATCATTGTAGATGAAATGAAATGTGTTACATACAAAGTTAATTGTGATGTCGTGCACATCCCATAATATATTTGACAAATCAGTGGATGGATGCTTGTTGATTTGAAGTGGAGCAAGTTGTTAACGTTGGTGGATGCTGATTTGAATGTAGAACAAGTTTTAATGTGGATGGTTGTTATTTGTTATTGTTAGAGGTTAGAATGTGGATGGTTGTTGGTGTGGATTGTTGTTGTTTTGAATGTGAAGTAGGTTGTTAATGTGGATTGTTGTTAATATGGGTGGTTGTTGAGGTGGATGTTTATGGTTTGAATGTTCTAGTTTTACTTGGGAACAACTTGAAGTGCAATATCGATCATTTCCTTCCAAATGAATTTGTAGAGAGGGAGTTGATAGGAACATGGTTTCTTTATGGTCTGGAAATTAGAAGTAGTTTTTTTTAATGATATCAAGTAATTATTAGTCAATATTGTTGAGTTTTTAGCTGACATCGACTTTTTTCGACATTGACTTGAAAATTTGGATATCATTATTTATTTATCAATATCGTCTAATTATTAATTCATATTGCTAAATTCTTGATTGATATCGACGAATACTGTATTTTTTTGTATGACCTGAAGTTTTGTTATCAGTGACTATTCGTCGATTTCGATAAATAATTAGTTGATATGAACGAGTTTTTAGTTGATATCGACGAATACTGCATTTTCTTAATGACATGAAAGCCGTCGATCTACTTTTATTTGTTGATATTGACTAATATATCAAATAATTAATTGATATCGACAAATATTGTGTTTTCGTGTATCTCATTAGATTTGGTTTTTGATCTAATATAAACTTCTTATACCTATCCATTTGTATTCACCATCCACCATTCACCAAAATGCAAACTAATCGAATAAAAACACGGTTAGTCTATCTTCTAAAAATTACATCCACCATTTCAAAAAACCATGGTTCATACATACATCCACAAAAAATTGCATCTGCGTTAGAGGAAAAAACCATGATTCCATCATTCTTCATTCACCATCCACCAAAAATATACATGGTATGGTATTATAAAAATATAATCCATTAAGATGCAAGTTAAACAAAGAAAATGTGGTTCCTCTTACACAAAAAGACATGGCACCATCATTCCCCATTCACCTTTCACCAAAAAATAAAAGAAGATGAGTGGAGAAGATGGAAAGAGATGAGAAGGTGGTTGAGAATTAGAGATAGGGAAAGGTGTGAGTTCATATTCTTCAGTTTAATGATGTGATGAAGGAAGATATAACTTCTGCAGGATTTTCTTCTTCTCCTCTTCTTTTTCTTATTTTTTCCCTCTTATATTGATTGGGGGGTATATGGGTTTTGTCGACATCAATGAATAATGGCCAAAACAGGAATAAAATCAGACGATTTGGGCAAGAGGTCCTTCTCTCGTATTATAAAGGTTTTGGGTCTTCAATTGTGGTTTCCATTTTTAGTGGAATTTTTTTAGTAAATGTCCCATTATTAAATTAAAAAACTCATATAAATGAATTGATAGATTGAATAAGTCACATAAAATCAAACTCCTACTAAATGTACTTATTAATTGGGCTAAACAAGGTTTAGCTAAACAAAGTTTAACTAAACTGAGTTTGAAGGGTAAAGTTAAAAGGCATAACACATATCCTAAATCGAGATCAAGTTGGGAAGGCAATCATCAAGCAATAATTCACACAACCCATTTACCACTCAGATGGTAAATGTACAACCGTGCATGCAAACTAGCATGAAATGCAAATGGGTCTAAGCAAACGCAGTTGCAACAAAAGTTTAGGTTGGGTCGGTGGGTCAGATTGGGATAGGAATGAATATAGGTGTTCATGGTAGGGTCGTGGCAGACAAAGTCATATCTAAGGCTCTGCCTGACTTTAGAAACATAGGCTGATATCTGGGTCAAGTCCAAGACCAAGACAAGTCGTAAGTGCCTGTCCCAATTTCAGCCCATCTGAAACATGTTAGGCGCAAGCCAACCCATTAATCAATTGGGCTGGGCTATCTATTACTTTTTTGGCCTTAATTTGGGCTAGGTCAGGTCGAGCTTCAGACTTATTTGGGGTAGGTCATTCACTAAACTACAAGCACTGCTTATTTGGGCTAGATAAGGCCGAGCTTCAGACTTTTTATCACTTAATCCAACTTCGACACAAATTATAGATTCAGGCCCAACCAGAATAATAAACGTTAAGACCCAAATCCAACTGAAGCGAACTAGACTCAAGCTGGTCCGGCCCATGAGCACTCCTAAGTGCTTCCATCTCTAGCTATATGCTGCTAACCTTCATTGACATCTCTAGCTAGATGCTACTGACCTTTATCGACATCTCTGGCAAAAAATAGAGAAGTGCTATTTTGAGAGGTTCAAGGTTTGAATCCTTGCCATCAGATAGAGTGAGATTGGTGCCAAATATTGTATGATCCTTCGAAGGGCCTACAATTTCATATGAGTGTCAAATTTAGGCCAACACATCATCAAGGGTCAATGAGCGTGAAGGGCTTAGATTATAAGAAGGGGCAGTGAGCCCAAAAGGCTAGGCAGTGGGTTTAGCATGACCCTTCCTAAAAATTTACACATGTATGGCATACAGAATTACATATGCTTCGGTCCTTGGACAAGAAATTTATGGACCCAGACCCAAACCCTAAAATTGGGTTCAAATTGTGGACCATCATTGTAATATATATAAATTAAGATCCTCTGGATTTTATTTGTGTTGGCTAATTCATGGGTTGGACAAAACTCTGTGTCCATTAAGTTGTATTTTCTATTTTATTTTAGAATGGAGTGTGACTGTCTCACCAGAAGAGCTGAAGCGAAAAAAGAGAAGAAAAAAAAGAAAGTCGGACGAACCACTGAGGACCGATCGGATGCTGACATGCCTCAGTTATCCTCGATGACTGATTGATCGGATCCAGGGACCCGTTTTCATCCTTAATAAAGTAAAGGAGCACAAAGAACATTTGATGGTCATGAATCAGGTTAATGATACCAAAAGAATTACTTCCATCATTTAGGCCTGCTTAACAAATGGCAGCCCGGTACCCTACCACTGGTGTGACAATGGGGGAGGCCTATTTGGGTTGAGTGCTGTGAGTAATATGTGTCAGACCAGTCCAAACTCAACCCATACATCACTTGGGTTGAAAACATCACCCTGAACGCAACAAAAAGATTAAAAGGGTCAACCGGACCCTAGTCAAGCTGAGCCAGCTTGGCAGGTCGAATAGGACTGATGCATTCAACCTGAAAGAAACCAACAAATTTATCTAGTAGGGGAAAAAAATGTCAGCCCACCTATCTGAAAATAAAAAGGTCAACCCAAACGCTGAATCATTAGGTTTTGCGGCCGTTTGTTTGCATAGAACACATAAGGATTGAATATTCATCGTCATATAAGCTCCACCGATGATTATTAAAGAGGTAAGGGGTGAAGAATATAATTAAAGTAGAGATATAAATGTGAGAGCTTGACTTTCGTATTGAACTACTAGGTGATGACTAGGTATTCATTTCCCATCTCCCATTGATTCAATGTCATTAAAGAGAGGTTATTGGATCGTTGTTTTTGGATATCACATTTGATTCCTCATTTTTTACCACTTACAGTACTGTCCTATTAGTATTTTATGTTATTCATTCAGATTGGCTTTACTTGTATAGCAACTTGAATAGATGTTGCCAGAGCAATAATTTTAAGGTAGATTTCGTAATCCTTTCCAAGATTCTTGCAAGCTGTGATTCATCCTTGCAATCTCACAAAATTTGGGCTATTTGTTTTCATGGAATTGAATTCCGCATGGATTTAAGTCTTGAAGGACAAAATATCGAAAGGGTGATGGATATATTATAGAGATGTAGATGAAACCCTTACTCTCCTAAGATTTGTGTATTGAGGAGTGGGCTCCACTCAAGGGGAATATTGAAAAGTATTTCCGCTGCCTTTACTAATGCCTTGAGGTTTTGGTTGGAATGACTAGCTAAAGAAATTCAAGATGTTATCAAAACTAATCAGTTGTGAGTTCGAATCTCAGGATGAACGATTTGGAGCAAAAAAAAAAAAAAACTTGTTGCCAAAAGTGCGCCGGCCAGATTCCACCTGAGAGGGCGTATTGAAGAGTAGGCTCCACCCAAGGGAAAATATTAAAAAGTATTTCCGCTGCCTTTACGAACGCCTCTTAGACCTGAATATATCTCTTCCAATTCTTATTCATCTTTTTCTTCAATCATGTCCCTTGGTTTTCTGTCAATAACAGTACTGCAGATGAGATGTAGGCAAAACCATGGATCTGTAATGCTTTGAAGAATGTTTGGCATGCCAACACACTCACGGTTGAGTGGATCATGGCACTTGGCATCTTAGCCTCACATGGATCGAACCCTAGGTTCTCAAGTGAAGGTATCATTCCTAGACTAGTAGCTGAACACGGAAAAAATAAAATTTTTGTTAGGGCTCTGATAGGACAAGTGTGCAAGGAAAAGATTATTGTTAATGAGTCGGGCCGGGCTGGGCTACCCAAATCTCATCCAAGCTACGCACATCTATTTGTGTGCCTAGAATTCATTCGATAAAGCTTGGCCCATTTATTTGTTGTGCCTAAACCCAGGCTCAGTCCATTTTATATGTTGGGATGGGCTGGGCCTTTAAGTATATATTTTCTCAAACCCAGCCCATCTGATAATTGGGCCAGAGAGATTTCTGATACAGACCATGGGCCCAAACAAAGCCCAAATTTGGCTCCACGTGGGATGGCCTCGGCCAATGGCCCTATCCAAATGGATCCAGATCAATTTGGATTTGGAGGGTCCGAATCAACATCTGCATCCGTGAGTCCAAATCTAAGTCTGGTTCCAACGGACCATTTTACAGGCAATCCTAAATTGGTCGCTAACAGAATGGTTGTGAGTCAGGGCAGTTAAAAGGTATGCATAGGGATGTTAATGTACCACAAATAATTTCAAACCAACCCAAAATTCCAGGTAAGGATCATTTTTCAGATCCAATTGCTAATCAGGTCCAGACGCCAACATGTTACAAACATCTTGGGGTTAGGTACACAAGATGTAACCAGGCCCATGACCTTTCTATACCCCTTAGCACAGGTCAGGCTAAATCCAAACTTGTTTTCTGCATTAAAACTCATTGGAGGATATCTAATATAGTTAAGAGAACTTGGCCTGAACTTAACTCAGGGTCATTGTACGTTTTGGTGCAATGGTAAAAGTTTCGGATAACATGTGTGATAACGTAGGTTCGAGATCTGCGAGTAGCCATTCTGTGTAAAACTGCCAAAGATTAAGTCCGTCTCCAGTCTGAATCCCTTTAGAACCCTACTACGGCGAGCTTTGCATTAGATAAAAGAAGAACCTGTCTCAGACTAGAATAATATAAACTTATACTCATGCCAAAGGCCGGGAAAAATGCCCTACCACACCTGCTCCTAGTAGGACATGGTGCTTGCTGTGTTTGAAAATGGGGCGGGGCACACGAGCGGTCGGTGAAATGTGATGGTGATCGATCGTGTTGGTGCTCCTGTGCCACTAAACCGGTATCTATGAGCATGTGGGGCCATGGACCTCAGTCTGGGCCCACCACTACGACTATCCACTATGACTATGTCACCATCATTTTCTTCACTAACAATGGCTGAGCTTTTTTTGGCCAGGCAAGGTGCTTGGACTTCAAACAACCTGCTTTTCCAAAATCAAAGAGGCCCACATGTTATAACAACATGAAGCTAAAAGAAAGAGACAGCATCATGTCTTCTTCTCTTGTGAGTGAAAGAGGCTGTCAAAGGAGCAAACAAAAAGGAGAAATTTGATGTAACTTTAGTGGAAAAGTCATTAATCCTCTATAAGCACCAGCTTTCTTCAAGAACTTAATTTCCCTTTTTTTTTTTTTGGTTATATTTTTGCATATCTCTCTATCTCTCCCTCTTGTTTTGTGTATCTCTCTCTCTTGTTTTCTGTGTGTGTGAATTGAAACCTAAAAACACTAAGTGTCTATATGATATACACTCAGTATACTTTTTATGCTCTATTGATATATACTATATAATTGTGGCAATTGATATTTGAGCCCTTGCATATGAAAATATGGACATGAAACTGGACCCAGAATCCCAAATATAACCTGTACTCTAAAAGTTACTTAAATCGAGATAGCTTGATTAGCTCACAAGACTAGCTAGAGCTAGAGCTTCTTTATCTCTGCTCAAGTCAAGATTAGCTAGTTAAAGGCTCAGCTTGAGCTCAAGTTCTAACTCAATTTAGTTTTTGTATTTGTTATATTTATATAGATTATTACATATAGATTATACTATATTTCTTATTAAATGTAGTATATATATTTCAGGTGGGGCCTACATATGATAGACATATTTAATTATAAGGTGAATTTTCTCCCACGGGCCTTCCCACGGCTTGACTTTCTCTGTGCGAAACAGAATATCTGAAGTTAATATAGAGGTGGGCCCCTTGCATTAATAGCTCACGTAAAAGAAAAAAAAAAAAGAAAAAAAAAAAACCTCTCAAGCTTAATTTTGGCATGCTTGGCTTTAAATACAATCAAACTCGAACTGAGCTGAGCTTGAGCCTGAGCCAAGCTCACAGCTTGTTCAAACTCAGCTCGGCTGGTTTAGATCCCATTTCACTAGTTCTCATGTTGCACAGTAACTGTTTAGTGGGAAAAAAAAAAAAAAACACTATTTAGGTGTTTAATCAGCTCTACTGTCCTTATTCTGTTGTTCATATAACTGGGACATGGAAGCTAGTGTCAGCCATGATACAACGTTGTGCAAAACGAAGATACCTGACACATTATTTATCCTAATAATCAAGGAAGTATAAAATGAGATACAGAAATAGCTATCATATATATGCAGCAGGCATTATTGAAAGAACTGCAAAAATCTCAGGTGAAATCCTCATTTTGGAGTTCAGTTCACCTTTTACTTTTCATAAAATACAACCTCATCATTCAACCCTTCATAGTCTGTGCTGCTCATTTAAACCAAATTGCTGGCTGCATTGTATGATTTCTCTTTAATATAGATTATTTATGTAAATTTGATTTTCTGTTGTATGAGCAAGATAAAAATAAATATAAACAGTAAACAGTTTAAATAGATTGATACAAGGTCTATTTTCCATAAATTTCTGTTTCCAAAAACCGTGTCTCCAAAAATTTTGCAATCGGGTCAGATATGGTCTAAATCTTGACCTTTCTAGTTCCATCCTTATTGTGAACAAAGCACCATCACTCTAGCATCTCTCATTAATGATCAAGCCTAAAAACCACCACACCATATTGCAGATCTTGGGGCTGTAAGGTTTTATCAAGTATTTACATGTATGAGAAAAAAGGGATCATTTGATCGTGGGAGGTATAGTTTTGAGAGCCCGAAAGTAATTCAAATTCTAGTCTTTAGACAAAGTCCGATGGGCAGCTAGTTGGTCATAAGGGCTTATGCTAGGTGGGCCCCATAAGCCAAGCCCATCCTTGCTTGAGGACACGGCGCCCTTGAAAACTTCCCAATTAAAGAATATTATATCAATGTAAGTACGAGGGATCAATTTAGGTTAAACTCAAGCCAATTCTTTATGCAAGTCTACGTTTATATTGTTGTTTTTTTTTTTTTTTTTCGGTTTCTTAATAATGAACTTCTTGCTTAGCTTAAACAAAAAAAGAAAAAAAATCTGCATTTAGGTTTGGATCTTGACTTAAAATTTGGGGACAAGCGCGTGTCCTTCCACTTGAACCTGACAATCTCAATGGAGTACTGGACTCCAAGTACTCACCCATTTTCATCCCAAGATCTTATCCGAGTCTTGGCCCTTTGCCACCTATCATGAGCAAAGCCTCTACATTCTCATCATATTACGATGACACTAAGAATATGATGGAACTCCATAGACACCCATTTGATTGTGTGTTGTAGGTTGGAAGGACCACTAGATAATAAATTTATTAGATGTCCTTCCGGTGCTGAAAGTGATGAACCCACCACTTCCAAGCGACCGACCAGAAGAGAAGTTCACACAATCATTAAAGTTCACTTCCACTGAAATTTGGTGGGACTTGCTGTTAGCATATTGATTTGTAATAGTAAGTGGAATTGATGTGTCCCCAAATTCAAAAGACAAAAGGATTCAAATGTGGTAGGGCTCCGAAGATGGCCGTTTGAGCCTCACCCCGAACCTTTGTTCCAATCCATGATACTGTTGGGAAAGGTAGAAACCTATGCCATGACACATAAACACAAGCATATATGGTGCATATATATAAATCCAAACAAGCACACGATAAAACAGAGAATGATTTATGTAATTTGACGATGCTTATATCACGTGTTAAAAGAGAAATCTCTCTTTTTCTCTTTTCCTTTTATTTTCAGTCTTAGAATTTTAGGGTTACAAGTTAGTATTAGAGAATATTGGATTGTGGTTAGGATTCTCGTTATCTTGATAATAAGGATTAGTTTGAATTAGATTGAATAAATTAATGATTTGTTTTATTTAGTTTGGATTTAGGGATTGTTTCGTATTATCTTTCTATAAATTGGGATTTTCTCCCATAATAAACTAATGGTGAAATTATTGCAATCTATTGATTTTTTAAATTCTTTAGTTAGATCCTTTAAGCCCTAAAAAACACGATCCGATTCAAAGACCTAAAATACCTTATAGTGTCTTCATTAGACTCCCTCTTGGCTCGATTGGGGTTCCAACTCTATAGTGTCTACTTTGTTCTGCATTTCTTCTTGGAGGATGACTCGTTTTTCCTAATTGGAGAAATAAGCGAAGATTCATGTGGTAGTTAGTTGAACTACAAAATCTTATGTGATGCCAAAGTTAAAGATTCTCAAGACTAACTCATTGTCCTGCAAGGAATAAAACTTCGTTTTCATTGGTTTCAACTTGGAAACTTTCCTCCTCACTAATTTAAATGGTTGTCATGCCAATTCTATGTTTTTGATAGTTCAAGTAATATTTGAATAAAACGACCAATACTATGCTTGAATTAGAGTGTGCTATTGTGGCTTTCATTAGAAAATTTTATAAACCATGACTCAAACCCAAGAAAGAAAGATGTCGAGAGTGCAAGTGGCATGTAGGTTGTGGACTATGATTCTCAAATAATAACAAATGGGCACTGTACAATTAGAAGAAAGTGGATTTTTTTTTTTTTAACATTGCATTTGGTTCCTTCCACCTTCATTTGTATGTGGCAGACCTGCAAGTTACTCTTTCTGGGTGGTAGTATCATATAAGTGTCATGAAAACAAAGTAATCTTTTAGTAGTAAAAAATAGTAAGACTGAAAATAAAACTGAGCTGCTATTTCTTTATCACAATTTAAGTGCATTTTCTTGTAATGTTTTAATTTTTTAAAAATATTTAAAAATATTCTAATATTACTAGAAATTTATTGCTATGTGATAATATTGCAATATTTTTAAAAGAATTTGCCATATATTAGTGACATATAAAAGAGTTTACTAAGGCTAAGGCTGTGCTTTGTTCCAGATTTGCAAGTCATTGACTTTTCTTTTTTCACGTGGGAGAGATAATGATGTTCAACAGTCGAAGTCATAGAGCAATTGCCTCACACTCTCTTTTTGTAATTTGTCAAAGATTATAACTTGGTGGAGGTCCTCATCATAAGTTGGACTTCCAACAGCCCATTTGGGTGGTTGACGAGGAAAGTAGTTAGGGCAATAGGTGGCTATGAATGTGGACCAAGTGTGGTCTACAGTGGCGGCTTCAGAAATTCGAATTAGTAGTGTCAGCAAAGACTTATTTTCCACAAAACGAATAAATCTGTTTTCCCCTTTATCAAGATCTGTCATCTACTTTCGATAATTGGACAAACATAATATAAAATTATCAAATAATCTATTTTCGACAATTCGACAAAGATTACAGTGAATTCTCAAACAAAAATAAACATAAATTTTAATACATTGTTACTGATAGTTCTTTATCCAAAAAAGAAAATCCAAATACATAAACTCCTACAGCTGCCCTCGACGGGTTTTCATATGTTCAAATCATTACATAATAGCTTTATTATCAACGCTAGAAAACACATCTTTTTCAATATATGTGACCAAGTTTAGAAGTAAATAAATCAATGGGTATACGATATCCTTCTTTGTTTCCGCTAATTTTCTAACAATGCCACCAATTCCTTTAGGGCATGTTTGGATATATGGTGAATTGAAGTATGGTGAGGTGGAGCATCAAATCAAGAGAGAATAAAATATAATGGGTTATGATGGTGTTTTATTTTTAGTTGTTTGGTTTGTAATCTTTTTTACTTTTTGTATAGAAAAGTGAAGTTTTTTTGCCTTTTAGTGGAGAAAGGAGGTGGCTTTTTTAACTTTTTTTGAAAAAATCGGAGGGAATTTTGAAATTGTGTACTTTTGATATGACCCTTTGTCATTTCTTGTTTAGATTCACTTTACTTTCACTTTACTAGTTAATTGCTAAACACACCCTTAAGTTCTAAAAACTTGTTTCCAAAGCTCATATCAGCAATGTAGTTTTGAAGTTCATGGTCAAGTGTCATGAGGTCTATTGTAGAAAAATCAGCAATGCCATCCTTTTGAAAATGAAGAGTTGATGACAGAATGTCTAAAAAGGAAAATTTTCTTTAAAAAACAAAAGTTGGGCCCATTAATTTTTTTTATTATTTTCATATACAAATGACCCATTAACTTAGGCATTAAGTGGGGTCAAAATATTCCTATAAGTTCAATTCATTAAAAAAATATTTTTTTAATAATTTTTCAGATCTCAGTGGGGTCAATTGACTCCACTGACATCCATGTAACGCCGCCCATGTGTGGTCTGATTTCAGCCAGATAAAATGGTTTCAGATATTAATCAACCTGATCAAATGATCTTTTATATTAGGCTTAGGGTGTGTTTGGCATCGTGCCATTCGGATGTTCTCATGTTCCCACGAGACGAGGCGACGAAAAACATGTTTGGTTAAGTGTAAATTATTGTTCCCAATTTTGGTCTCACGGGAAGGAATCCCAAGACCTTTACTCGCTGGCATAAGAAAGTTGGGACAAAAAATATTTATTTTTTTTAAGAAACAACTTTCTGGCACAGTTGGTTCTTACTTATCTCTTACATTTTAAATAGGTCATTTAAAAAGATTTCAAATCCTCTCACTTATCCTAATGGTAGGTCCCATGTTCACAATCCCAAAGAAGGTGGCCCCACTTTGTAATTTTTGAAGATAGGTCACATGGTCACAATCACAAAAGGTGGACTCAAATTATAATTCTTATAATGGTGAGACCACTTTATAAGGCCCCATGTTCTAATTTCTAAAGGTGGGCACCACATGTAATTTCTAAACGTGGGTCATGTATTTACAATCAATCAAAAGATGGCCCCACATTATAAATTCTATAAAGGTTTTCTAAAGGTGGGCATCACATTGTAATTTCTAAAGATGGGTCATGTGTCCACAATCACAAAAAATGTGTCACCACTTTGTCATTCTTAAATGTGGGTCACATGATCATGATCACAAAAGGTGGACCCACATTGTAAATCGTATGAATGTAGGTCCATATTCTAATTTCTAAAGGTATGTACGATGTTGTAATTTCTAAAGGTGGGTCCTATATTTACATTTACAAAAAGGTGGCCCCACATTATAATTCCTATAAAGTGTGCCCATATCGTAAATCCTATAAATATGGGCCCCGTGTTCTAATTTTTAAAGGTGGTATCGACTTATAATTTTACAGGTGGGTCCCATATACGACAATAATAGAGTGTTGCAAATAATAAAAGGTGGGTCCCACATTATAAATCCTATGATTCTTTTGCTTTCATTCTTTAGAGCAAAACTTTAATAATGTTACCAAACAAGTTCTGGACAACATATTCTCAACAGAATAATTTAATATAATGTTGCCAAACAAGATCTGGAGAGTATAGTTTCGGTACAACCCGATCTCAACACAACCTGATCTGATTACAAAACTAGGAACAACACGAAAACGATGCCAAACAGGCCCTTAATGTCTCAAGACTCAAAGGCTTTAAATATTGATCTTTGATGCTTAAACTCAATAGCAAATGGTTCAATTAATTTGGAGTTTGGGTTGTCACAGTTTGCCTTATGTCAATGATCCTGATTTGCCAGGATAGGATGAGATAATTCTTATTTGTAGATCCAACAGTTCTTTTTGATTTACAAGTGGGACGTATTCTTATTCTAACATTTCAAGCCATTGATCTGATTGGCTTCCTTTTAAGTTTTAATATAATTTGCAATCTGAGCATTACGTTATGAAAAACTGAATTAGATTTTTAAATAGATCTCATATCATGAACAAAAAAAAACTACAAATTGTTGCAACTAAAAAGAGAATCAATCCAAGATCCAAATTGTTGTGACCCAAATCATGGTTAGCAGGGGCAGTGCAGAGATAGGTAACCTGATACCAACAATGGCTAAACTACAAATTCTTATGCATGAAGCCCACCTTACCTTGATCTAACCAACTGATCACTGCCACACATACTTATTTGTAGGCTCTGTCCTAAATGTGACTCTAACCAATTCACTGTCCACACATACTTATTTGTAGGCTCTGTCATAAATGTGCCTCTATTGGGAGTGATATATATCATTGGATTTAGATGTGTTATGTATTTGGTTATGTTTTTTTTAATAAGTTCAATTGATCAATAGTGTATATCAGTTTTCTAAAAAAAAAAAAAAAGAAAAAGAAGAAAACAGAGTGTATGATCAGTCAAGTCAAAATGAAATTTGGATGAGTTCTTGTACGGATGGATACATGTGATTTCTTGGATTGAATTTAGCAAAGGTGGGTCCCAATGAAGAAGTTTTATATGCAATATAGGATCATTGCTTCTTGATCATACGTAGAGATCCATAAAATGAAGGATAATGAGGGGCATTTATGAGAACTTGCCAATAATAAAATACATACATTTTTTTTTCTTTTTGTGAGGATAAAATACATGCATTGAGAATGGGAGATACCCCAAGTGGTCCCGGGCATCTCATGTCATCCATGCTCATGTTCTACGCTTGATTTTAGTTTATTATTATGGAGGGTGCTCAGCCTCTTGGCTTGATTTTATTTTATTATTATTGTTATTTGCTAGGTTGGCCTATTAGCTAGAAGTGATATAGTTCCCATTCCCTCAAATATAATGGCGGAAAAAAAAAAGAATTTTACCAGAAAATCCTTTTGGATTTGGCAAAGACCAAAAAGACCCTCGAATCTCAACACTGTCCAACAGGCCATAAACGGGGGTATCTCCCCCGTTTTTATTTTATTTTATTTTACTAAGCAGTGATATCCCCTGTTTTTATTTTACTAAGCAGTGATATCGCCACTCTCCCCACTCAGCAAAAGAAAAAGGAAAAAAAAAAAAAACGAGTTGGGATATCTCCATTCAAAGCAAAGCCTTTTTGGGCAATATTGAAATTTGAGAGCCTTTTTGGTCGATATTGAAATTTAAGGGCTAATTCTTTTCTTTTTTTTTTTAATGTAAAAACGAAATTCTCTTCCCTACATTGAGTTTACTATTTTTTTTTATTCCACATGATCTATGTACGCACCAATGTTCATAAAAATTGAACTATAGCTCTCTTTTTATAAATTTAATATGTCTAAATTATCTTTGTAACATAAGAGAATAAGATTATAATTTTATTATTATAAACAACAGGATACATATCCTAACCTTATGATAATAATAATGATGATCGGTAATAATATCATTGCCATCTTATAAATTTAAATATTATAATAGGGGTTTTATCAAAAGCATAATCAAATATCTCTATATATCCAGAAGTATCATCAAATACATGCAATGCCCAAAAGCATCTTATATAGCAAAATCATTTTTTTTAAGACCAAACTGCCATTCACTTTATCTCTTGCGAGTTCGATACAAGACACTCGCGAGCTCGCGTATGACTCCCGAATTTGAGACATAACACTCGCAAGCTCAAGATCTTGTGTCTATATATGTGTCCAATATCATTCGCGAGCTCGGGTAGGAATTGAGCATTAACATGATCAAGTCGTGATGTCAAGAAATAACTTGCGACGTCGAGAAGAGACTTAACAGTTCAATAGAAAATTTTAACAAAAATATGATACATGGATGTGCATTTAGATTGCCTAACAATTCTGAATATGAAGGAATGATTTCTGTAGATGTAAGAGTTTAACCATTCTATTATGATTTTCTTCAATAATGAATGTAGTCAATGCAAGCATTCTCTTACTACAATTTGTGGATATTTTTCTCAAAAAGATGTTTACAAACAAAAATAACATAAAAAAATGTGTTCCGCTCTATTCTCTATTCATAACCCTACTTTTACTAACGGTTAAGGAGATGATTACCTCCAAAGTTGATGATGTGTTTTCTCAATGTTTATTGCTTTAGAATATAGGTTTAAAATAAATGTTAACTGTTTATGATGTCCTGAATAAACTAACCGGTTCAAGAATTGAAATAAAAATGGCATTTCTTTAAAATACTTCAATGCGCGAATGTGGTCGAGTCTCGCTATCGCGACAAAGGGGTTGAATGGCAATTTGGTTTGGCAAAAATCAAAATATACTGTATAAGATACTTTTGGGCATTACATGTATTTGAGAATGCTTTTAGAGGTATAGGGATATTTGATGATGCTTTTGGTAAAAACCCAATTATAATATCATATGTATCACATTAATTTATATATATTATATCTTTTTTCCATTTCAATATAATTTATACAAAAAATATTATATTTTAGTTTTTATAAAATTTTAAAAGCTAATAATATTTTTGTAAAGTATAAATTATATTGCCCGCGCTTACTTGATAGTTCACATGAAAGAAGAATGTGTGTCAACCATTACACGAGCAGCAAAGCGAAAAGAATGATTGGACATGCAAAACTTACAAACCTCTCCAAGAAAGTAATTTAGAAAAAAAATCCTTCTTACAAGATGTCTCTCACAGAAAGGAAATATGCCTTTCTCTTAAATAAAGAAAATCACATGTACTTCAACCACAAGTCACAAGGATATATGTGAAGCAAGGCACGTCACTAGAAATATTATTATCTTTTTTTTTCCCCTTTTTGGTAACCCAGCGAAGGGGTTGTTGGGACCTTGAGACTCATGAGACAACTCACACATATGAGGTGATGGGAACTCACACATGAGATGAGAGATAGACACAATTTACACATGCGAGGTGATGGAAGCTCACACATGCAAGGCGATAAAGACATAACTCCCACATGTGAGACAATGTAAACTCATACATGCGATGAGACATAAACACAACTCACATATGTAAAGGTGATGGAAATTCACACATGCGAGGAGAATAAACACAATTCACACATGTAAAGTAATAAAAACTCACATATGCAAAGAGGGAGGAGTCCGGGTTTGAACCCAATGCCTCCCAATGAGTACTGCCACTCCTTACCACTAAGTCAAGGAGATGTTATAAAAAATATTATCTTTCAAAAAATGGTTTCTCACTATACGCAGGTAGGGCTTGATGGAAAACCTATCCCAAACCCTTCGCACATCAAAAAGATAGAGAGGAAAATATATATGATGAAGTTGGCCAAACCTTTCAATTACATTAGATGAAGGGGGACACAACTCTTTTAAGCACACTCACTCAATTCACATTTCAAAACACTTATCTATATCATAACTATTTTGCTGGAGCCAATGAAGACAAATATTAAATTTTGAGAAACAATCTCCATTAGAAAGGGTGAATATAATTAGATACATACATACATTTGTTGAAAAAATTATTGATGAATAACAAATATAACTAAAAAATGGAGTTTGTATCCCCGAAGGCTTTGGCTTAAAAAACTCTTGACGTGGAGTGGAACACAACGGTGAGGCCCACGTATTAAAAAACCATGCTGCTAAAATCTAAATGCCCTCTCAAGCGGTTGGGGTGTTAAATAGGTGAGCCCTACCACAGAGCTCCCCTTCTTCAAGTGAGGATTTCTCTGTAAGAAAATTACTTTTAGGTCCATTACTTGGACCACAAGTCCTTCCCTTTCCCGAATTGTGGTCATTATAGGAATTCTGTTTTCAATATGATATATGCTATTACTTACTCAAAACGGTTTCTTAATGAGATGTATTCCATAATATTCTCTACCTTGATGGACGGTTGATATTAAATCCAAGGAAACCCTAATTGGAAATTCGGTCCTCTCTTCACCTATAAAATAGAGTATTTCGTCCATCACAAATACTCTCTCACGAAACTCAACACATTAGGGTTTATAGGCAAGAAGAGAGAAACCGAAACCATTCACCTAGTCTCTTCCTCGACGGATCACGGCATCAATCAGTAACAGCACCAGACTGCAGGATCGGAAAGCTCTCTGCTTCAGGATGTCTGGAGGTATTCTTTAATTTATTTAAGATTAAATCCTACACGTGATTATCATGTTGTTCACGATCTTAGGATTCATGTTAATAACAGTATAACATTCTCTGCAGAAATAGGAGTTGCTCAATTGGTTAGCAATAGTGTCTCTCTCTCTCTCACCCAGCTTCCCGGGCATCTACCTTCTTTCCACGTTTGTGGTCTCTCTCCCCACTTGTGCAGGCTCTCTTCTCTCCCATGTCACATGCGTGGGCTCTCTCATAGGTCTGAGCCCCTTGACTGGGGTACAAAAAAAAGTCAGGATTTCTCTAACCCAGAGGCTTATGGGATTCGAAGTCTAAGAAGAAGAAAAAAAAAATGTACGCTTGAGCCATTCACATAATTGGATTCAAATAGAACTCAGACCTGAAATCGATTATTTCTTTATTGGTAACGTCACTTGAAGCCACACTTCAAACTGATTTTCTTTTTTAACCCAACTATCTGGCCGGGACTCTTGAGAGACTCACACATGAAGAGATAGGAAACTCGCACAAACGAGGAGAACAGTAACTTGCACAAGGGAGGAGAAGGAACTTGCATGTGCAAGTGGAGGGGACAGTAAGAACTGCCAGTCTTATCCACTGGGGTAAGGCGTAATTCTTATGCTTCAAACTGATTGAAGGCCTTGATGATCAACTTGATTTCCTAATTTGAGATGATAAATTGTATTACATAGAGATGAATGAAGGCTTTTACAAATCTGCCCTTACACTTCTTGTGAGGTCCCACCCCTTGTGGACCCTCACTTTGTTTTAAATACTATTAATTATAGTATAGATTATCTAATTATACTATTTAATAGGGATTTGTAAGGGTAGAGTAGTACATTAGCCTATTTTCAGGAGTTCGTGTCATTTTGTTGTTTATAAGTTCTATAGGGTGTCAATTATAATTGTTAGAGTTTATTAGTTAGTTAGAGGCCCTAGCTAGTGAATAGAGTTAATAGGAGGGGTTTCCACATAAGAATATTTCAACTTTTCTAAAAAGACCTAACCACTCCTGTACTTATCCTCATTTTTCACTAACCTAAGAAGGACCTTTTGGTCATTAGTCACTCAACATAAGCTATAAAACTAAACCCTCCCATGCCAAATGAGCTTTATTCTCTCTCACTCTCATGTCCCTCTCTTTTCTCTCCTCTCTCATTTTCCCTCAAATTCCCTCATTTCCCTCCAATTTCTCTCTAAAAACCCTAGATCTAGAACCCTAGCTACAAGAAGAAGGAGGTCATCTACAACTACAACTGTCATCTCTTCTAAGGATCATTTTCTATCTTATAGATCTCATCTCTATCTTCTAATCAAGGTATTTTTCTTCTTCTAGTTCAATTCCCTTAGAAACTTCTCTTTCTCTCTCTAGATTATCTTCCTTATTGCAATTTTCTTGTGGATCTGGGATTATGTGTTAGAGATCCCTTTAGATCTGATTTTTGGGATTGGTTGTGTGATTGGAAGACCCTAAGAGCTTGGATTTTCATTTGGAGCTTGGATCTCTCTTTTCTCTCCTTATTTCACTGCAAATTGGATCGAGGCAAGTGTAATATACTGATTTAGCATATAATGCATGTTTACTTGCTGTTGATTCTGTAATTTCAACTCAATTGATGTTTGATTTTATAGATCTACCTTTGTTGAGCTTGTTTTTATGGTTTTTGGCCATTGATGGATGAGATTGCTCATTTGGAGGATCAATGACCCAATTGAGGATGGTTTGGTGAAGATTGAAGTGCTTATATTGATTGTGTATGTTTCCATGATGAATGGATGAGATTGGTGGTGGTTTTGATGGAAATTGGATTGCATAGAAGAAGTTTCAAGATTCTGGGATTTTGAATCCGTAGTGTACCCGGTTGACTTGCCATTGAGGATGTCGATCGGATACACAGGAAATCCAGAACAATAACTAGGACTTGAATTGTCTCTCAGTCCCAGAAATCATGTGTTTCCGGTCGACCGGCCCTGCTGGGTGTTGTCCGGATACCAAGGAATTTTAGGAGAATAAATGAGAATGGAATTGTCCCTCAGTCCCTAGAAATCCAGTGTACCCGATCGACATCCAAGCTAGGCGGTCGACCGGGCATACTGTGGAATTTCAGAAGCAGAGTGCTGCCCCTCAGGTGGTTTGTCCCATATTCAAGTGTACATGGTCGACATCATGGCCACGATGACCACCAGATATACTGCTGGGGATGTTGACAAGTGAGTCAATATCCTGACTCTCCTAGTGTACCCGGTCGACCAGCCATTGGGGATGTCGACCGGATACACTGCAGACTGAGATTTCCAGTTTTGCAGTTTCTGATGTTCTGATCTGTTGTGAGGCCTATTGACCATCTAAATGGACTCCTATTGATGTGCCAAGCATGAGTCAATGGTGTGGCTCAACCTTGACTCATGGGGGCCACTAAGTAGGGTCTAATGTATTGATTTGATGTCGATTCGATCCTTAAACGTTGTCGAAGATGCCCGTAACTTTTGGAGCACCAAACACAATAGCCTTGGCATCTGAAACTTCATTTAAGAATCCAATTGACTGGCATGGACTTGGACCTGAAAAGGGGGCCATTCCTTAGGTTGGTCCTTTGCTATATTCCTTTGATTTGCTTGATTTTGGAGGTTTATTATACTCGAATATTTATTATCACTCTTGTATCCTTTCTATTGTTAATACCTGTTAATTAAATGAAAATTTGATTACCTGAACCTAGGATTACCTAGTGGTGACCTGAGGTGTGGATTGGTGGTTTAATGACTCGTGTCTGTGGTTAGGAGGGCTATCATATGGCCTAAGGACGGATGATGTGATACCTTACAATGAAGAGGTTGGGTGTTGTGGACTTATGACCCATTATGAATGGGAATGGACTGAATACTAATGGACTGAACTTGTATGTTATATTTGAATTGTTTTGGGAAAAAGGCCATGGCTTTGATGGGCCTTAGCATGGATCCAATGTTGGACTTGGACTTTGACTGTATTTATGGACTTGACCTCTACCTTGGACCTCTTATGGACTTGATAGGACATTGCTAGCACAAGGCAAGCCTAGACAAATACAGACCTTTATTTGTTCCTTGAGTCGGCATTAACATTCACTCAGTTGTTATAAGTTTAGCCTTTGGACTGATCATCACTGGTGAGAGTTATATCGGTTATTGTCGAGAGTTATCATGATAAGTTATGGCTAGACAGACGGTGTGATACCAGTTTCGGTCTATCGAGTGTGAGGGTATTGATATTGATGTTGTTATTATCGATGGGGCTCGTCATCCCTTGCATTGTTAGTTTATTTTTCCTCCGCGACTGTTTACAGTATGGGAGGGCTACAACATAATATCCTGCGGTGTCCATCTTGTGTGAATGTGCCAATTGTTGTATGGTTAGATTAGATGCATTTTCTTCCATTATGATTCTACTTGCTTATCTTGCTCAATTGCCTAGCATTTGTATCATCGTTAATCTTATGATGATATGATCGTCTCTGTTCCCTTTGATGCGTACATCTTATGTTACTTGTATACTATGCTTTGCCAGATCTTTGGATCTGACCCATTCTTGGTGCTTAGGTATTGACACCGATCTCGAGGACGGCGCACTCGTCGAGGCACCCGAAGTTAAAGACTACGGATAGGGATCGGCTGACCAGGTGGTCGAGCTGGAAGACGGAGTGCCTGCATAGTGGGTTTGAGTGCAGTCTTATTTTGGGGTCTTTTGTGACTTTGGTTGTGAGCAGGGGTTTTCTTTAATATGATTTGTATAGACTATATTCCTTAATTTTAGATGCCTTGCTACATTTGATATATGATTGAGATACCTTATTTGCTTCCGCTATTCTTTGATATTGGTTCCGATATCTTTCTTATGCTTCTGCAATTAACCATTTATCATTATATTGTTTCAAAAGTTTTAAATTGGACCTCACTGCAGACTATGATCTTGAAAAATCTCGGATTTTCCAGAAAGTAGCGCGCCAATTTTGGGTACCTTGACAATAACCTTGGCATTCGGAATTTGGGGTGTTACACTTCTTCTCTCATCCACAATCAATGTTGGAACTCACAGTTTTCCAACAAGCAAGAATTCTAGTTTGATTCACAGAAACAAATTCTCAAAGCACATTTGAATATTTTGATTCAAATTTTCCATATACAAGGGATTTTGTTTTAAAGAACTTTGAATCAACAAATTGTATCTTGGTGAGGTCAAAATTAAATATGTTGTTGTTTAGATGTAGAACTCCACCTCACACTGCCTATACATATTATAGGCCAATATACCCAGCACAATAATGCGCTTGCACCGGCCATTTTAGGTAACATTGTCTTATTCAATATAAATTACTTAACAGCCACATAGTGATAGACTTACACGCAAGCATTATCTTTCTCTGGAGTGTTTGCTCCTGCCAAACACAGAAAAAATGGAGAAGAGAACAAAAGGAACCATATTTAAGCGTTGGCATTTTCTTAATTTTAGTATGATAAAGTTATGCCACATGCAAGACCTACTGCTTACAGAAGAAAGGTTAGATGTATTGGCCTAAAGGTGCCCCTGACCATCCAATAAACATTTATTCTTCTTGACCTCTCATCTGAATTTCTCTCCACCATCCAAAAAGGGATAAACAATCAGGCATTTTATCAGCTTTACAATCAATAATAATTAAAAAAGGAGTTGCCTTACATATTGGACCTCCACCACTCAACATTTATACATAGGAGAATTCCTTGAGAAAAGAGTTTGATTAGGTGTGTGTTTATGTGACACATCTAACCACCCCAAGTTAGTCATGGTATTCATTGTATATGTGCAGTGTCATGAATATTCTTTTAAAAAAAATTACCTCAAAAATTTTTTTTGGAGGGTTATCATCAATATTCATTTCTAGACATGCTTTATATGAAAATGATATAAGTAGGAGTTGTGTCCACAAAAAATGACAGTACCCAAGCACATGTGTAAAATTAGGCTCAAGACAGAGGAGTGCCAAATACCTAATTTCTGTTAAGTGATGCTACTTATAAATAAGAGTATCTAAAAACCTTTATATATATTTTTTAACTTCTTATATTTTTATAAAACTACAGATAGCAGGAGCTAAAATGAATAAATTGTTTGGATTCTTTGATGTTAGCCATGTGATTAGTTTATTTCCCATAACACTAACAAAAAGTTTTGACAGAAGGGTATAGGCAAAGAAAGAGAATAATCTTGTAATCCTCGAATGTGTTATTTCTGATGATCCTTAATACAATATGATATTCTCTCTAAAAAAAAAAAAGAAGAAGAAGAAGAAGAAAGAGAATAATCCTTTTAGCAGGTCAGCGGTCAAAATTGAGGGATTCCACTAATTTAATGGGTCCACTTCTACATCTAGTTTTAATAAATAATCTAGCAAAAAAGCCTATGTGCAGCAGGTAGATGACGATGAGGATGACAATGATGATGATGATGATGATGAAATAATAGCAACAATAAGAATATAATAATAATGATGATACAAGTAAATTGTTCCTTGCATGACAAAGTGCGCATAAATTAATCATATGAACCTCAAAATAGACGGTTCACTTGTGGCCTAGGGAGAATTGTGCCCCACGGCCATGAGGCCTCGTACTCCGAGTGCTTCGTTATAAGTCTCCTGATGGGCCTACTTCTAAAATCTGAACTGCCTAAGTTCGTTACTTTTTTTTTATCAGTAGGGAGAGTCTTACTTGAATTGGAGTCTGCTCTAATTACAAATTTGATGGTATATTAGTGCAAGATCACAATCCACCGATTTGAAGGCAAGCCCAAGTATGAGTAGAGTGAGATTTAGCCGGATGTCAATACATACAATTATAATTTTGACTAGCTTGAATTTCAAAAGAGGGCTCCACTGATGGATTAGAGCAATGGCAACGCATGATTCTCTCTCTCTCGAGGGACTTGTTTGGCAACTCTACTAATAGAGTCAAGTAAGGTAAAGTCCCAATTTCTAAAAAAAAAAGTCTCATTAAAGGCACTTTAATTCAAATTTCCGACTATAGTTTAAAAAAAAAGTCAAAAAGTAATTTCATTTCTCTACTAAAAGACAAAAAAACTCCACAATCAATACAAAAGGTCAAAAAATTTCTATACCAAACAACTAAAAATAAAATACCATCATAATCCACTTATATTTTATTATTTCTTCAAAATAATCTTCACTTCCCCAAACTCCATTAGTAAAGCCCCCAAACATCAACTACTTTCTTTCTTTGCCCTGAATATGAGAATCTAATTTTCCCATACGTGTGCGTACCTTTGGGCATAGGGAACACAAATGTCTTGACATTTGGAGCTAAGAGTGCGTAAGAGTAAGATTTCTAGGGCAAGTTTGTCGAAGAGCCGTTTCACACAAACATATATCTTTTTTATAATTTTTTTTTTCATTCATTAGAGAAACAAGGAACAAATGAACAAGTAGAGAACCAAAACCTAAAACAATAACTAGAAGTCTAGAACACTAAAATAATAACCAAACAACAAGAAAGACATAAACAGACCAAACAAAAGAAGAAAACGCCAAGGCTATAAAGTTAGTGGTTGATAACATCATGGCCTACAGAATAACGAACTTTTGCCAAAATATGGGTCATCTTGTTAAGCATTCTAAGGATTAAATCAAAGACAATAAGCTCGGATTCTGAAAATAGATTTAGAATGTCCAAAATAGCAGCATTGATATATCAGTAACTGGAACCTTTTAAAGCCATCACCACCTCCTTCGAATAAGACAAAATAGAGACCCGTGCTAAATTCATATTGTTAGCACTCATAAGAGCATGTTGGATCGCCCGTGCTTTGGTCTCTTTGTCAGAGAAGACCTTGGGTCCTCGGAAAGCTCCCGCATAAAGAAAATCATTCGTCTAAATCCTTAAAAGCATCGTCCACTAAAACAATATATTCAACTGTCAAGGAGATCACTTCAGGAATAGAAACTTAATGAATATCGCCAGATTTTATGGGACCGGTATAATTTGGAAGATTCCTCATATAACTATTAATGGTTGTAAGAATTGAGGAGGAATTTATTTTGAGTTTTCTAAAAATGAAATCATTTATATCCTTCCAAAATCACTCACTAAGACACTAGAATCCTCATCTTAGAGCGATCATTGCTTATAGGGGAGGAAGAAGCATCATTTGCACAATACTTTAACTACCAATCTCTCAACCTTTGATCTGGAAAATCATGAGATAAGAAGTCCAAAATATGATCCAAACCAACATGCCCTTTCGTGATCATAAAGAAATACGACATGAGTAGCCGTTTCCTTCCCTTCAGCACAAATGGGACAATTTGCATAAAAAGAACTGATTTTGGAATTAATAAATTCTCTTACCATGATAGTATTATTAAGGAGTTTCCAACAAAAGAAAAGAACTCTTTGAGGAAGAGGGGATTAAAAAAAAAACTCTTAATTTAGTTGGTTTTTATTGTTAAGAGCATTATTATCCATTAAGAGCTTATAAGCCGACTTGGTGCTGAGTTGACTATGTTTAGTCCATGGCCGAATCTTTTTATCGCCTTCATTAATATTAGGGATGTAGATCTTATAAATATCCTCCACATCATTTTTATTATCAAAATAAGCCTTTAGTTTATTGATATCCCAATTCATGTTTGGGCTTAGAAGTTCGCACACTAAAAGATGAAGGTCCCTAATCGATGAAAAGGATTTACTAAAGCCCTCTTTACATGGAATCTAATTATATTTCCAAGTGTTAATACTATCCTCACTTCAACACATCCAACATTTTCCTTTATAAATTCAACCCTTTCAACAAAGCCTTTCTAGAACAATTTTTTTTTTTACTTTTAACTCTTGGTTCCCATAAAGATTTATTGGGACAATATTTTGGAGCATGAAAGGTTATCATTGCTAAGGCATTTCCAACAAGTTTTAGTTAAGAGAGCCATATTATTAGATTTAGTATCCATAATCCCTAAACCTCCTTGATCAATGGGTTTGCAAATTTCCTTCCATTTGATCATATGCATTTTCTTTTTTCCTTCCACATCCCCCTACCAGAACCTCCTCTGGATTTTGTCAATAGAATCAATAGTCTTTTTCGGGAGTATTAGGACTAACATATTATAAACAGGGATTGTGGAAGAGACAGATTTTATTAGTGTGCTTCTCCCTGCTTAGGATAAGAGAGGAATTTGCCAAGACTGAATCCTGTTTTGGATTTCCACACAAACATTGTTGAAAAGTAGGATGTTATTCTGCGGAATTTTTTTTCCATTGCTTGGAATAAAAAATATCATTCTCTAGGACACGTTCCTAACCTTCATGAAAAATTGGTTTGAAAAATTTTGCTATTTCGCTAGAAAAGAGATTTTCCTGTCCCCATATTGAAAATTCGGCAGAACGTGGCTGCATAAATGCGTCCTTGTTCCATTTTTTTCTGCCTTTTCAACATAAACATGGCTACATAGACATGTCGGCAAAACACGTTTGTATCACTTTTGCGGAAAAGTGAAAGTTTGGACTACTTTCATGCGCTTTTCCTTGCAAGAAGTGTTCACACAAAACATTTGAAGAACATTTCCGCTAAAAAACTATCTTCATTTTCCATGTCTTTTCCCCTTTTAGAAAAGAGTTACACAAATGTTTCCAAAGGATCAATTTATTTCATGTGCTTGAATTTCTAGAAATTCAAGACGTTTTTTTGAAAGTGGTTAAAATTGAAAAAATAAAGTAAAAAATCCAAAAATGATAGTAAACTAGCCTCTTCTTTAATGAAAAATAAAATAAGAGAAGATAGAAAATGAATACACAATCATCACTCCAAAAATCTCCACTTTCTACCCTTCACCCCTTACCATTATAATAATCCTTTGTAGGAGCTTATTTCTATATTAATTTCTATGTATCCAATTCCATGCCAACATACAGGCCTTAAATAAAATCCTACTCTTATAAGGGTTGTTCCGCGTAGAGCATGTATTTTGATCTTTTTTCCCACTTTACTTACCTATATTACATGTAATCTGTTTAATGTCGAAAAGGACTATGACAAAACTTTCCACTTTCATTTTATATTTTTCTTTTGACAGCTAGTAACACTTGATGAGTTAGATTTTTCTATACACAGCTATCCTAACAAATTTCAGAGAACCTAGAGGCCATCTTTACGACCTGCGTACAATTTGTTCCGTAGTCTTCCGACATGCGAGCACTATGGAAAAAAATGCACGGGTTTTAGATTACAATGAATGGCTGCACACATATTCCCATAGGAGCACACATCTAAGACCGTCCCAAAGACAAGACCCCCTGAATTTCACCCGAGCTTCTCTGTAGGCTGGAACTGGCACAATGAAGTGCATAGGCCAGAAGAAAATCGTCATATGATAAACCATATACTCTATGAAGACTAATTTTTCCAACGATCTCAGGTTCTTATATGAGATTTTCATATAATGAACTTTCTGATCATAAACTCCTCTTAGAATGTGATGCACTAGATAGATAACAGACTATTTTCTCTATATCTAATCTGTTTGTAGCCCTATACATCATCATTTTCATGATTGGCATGCATCAACGTAAACAGTGCAGATCAAGAATTTCCGTTTGAAAGGGAAAGTCCCCAACAGGTAGTTGCCTTTTGGGGCCAAATCCTGGATTCTGATATGAGTTTTGGGGTAGACCCAAAATCTTCATTGGGATGAACCCAAATTTTCATATGGTTTTTGGAAGTGGGCCCAAGTTTGCCGGGGAAGCTGCCCCAAAAGCATGTATGTAGGTCTACCCCTGCACTTATGGTCACAAAAGAATCTTATTTTAAGAAATTGATGCGAACCATTTGCTGAATGGTAGTAGACTAACATTGGATCTTTACACCTTTTTGTTTTTTTGCAACAACTTTAGCCATTTTAGAATGCAGTGTATGAACTGTGTGAATGAATCAGCTAACCTTTTGTGGAAGATATAATACCAACTGATGTTCATGTGGGGCTGAAGTCAAACAAAATTAGTTGGGCTTTTCTAGGTCTTCTTGGCACCATCTTTAGGAATAATGCTGGAAAATATTCTCTATGGGCCACTTCCTTTCTAAACCCAAAAGCATACAAATGGAATGTATGATATTCTTTCTCATTTTTTTCTCATTTTTTCATTCTCCTCCAAAGAGGTGGCCAAGTCATGATCCAGCTGTTTCCCTAAATGTTAAGATTTTTGTGTAACTCTATGCATGGTTCTTCTTTTATTTTATTTAGGGGAGCAAGGTAAAGTCTAGTAAACCCTTCTAGTTTTAATTAATATAATCAACTCATTACAGGCTTTTAACCGGATACCCCTAGGGATCTCATATAATAAACATGTCATTAGAAGAATATATTTGGATAATGACATGTGCACTGCCGATTTTCCTATGGCAATCACCATCAGATGTCGTTTTAAGTCTTTTTTTATAGATGTCGGATTTTGTAATTTGTTTTTTTATTAAAACTTTGTTTGGATTTTTCTTAGATGTTGAATGAGTCTTATTCATGTCATTTTCTAAAAAAGGGGTATTATTGTAGAAAGCTAGGGCTTAGAATAATTTCGGTTAATCGCAATTAGTGGACAATTACATGCTTGAAAATTAAGGTCCAAGTGGGGTGAAATGGTCTATATATGGCCTAGGGGTGTCCAAAAGAGGGAGAGTATCAGATTATTGTAAACATTTATGTGGGGCTCAAAATTAGACAATTTATAGCCCTTAGATTAGGTGGTAGATTTTGTGTTCTTTGTATTATCAATCCAATGATGTGAAAAACAAATCTGAGAGGCAAAATGGATTAGTGCAAAATCATGGGGTGGTAGTGGATGTGAGGGAGTAGGGTTGATCTAGTTGGGCCCCACAGGCTTGGCCACCAATTGCACCATTGTGGCATGGCCATCATTGATAATTTCACTTGCGCAAGGCAGGGTGAATTGGTGACGCAGGTTTGATGGCTTCAAAACACAAAAACAAAAAAAACAAAAAAATGGTAGAAGTTGATGGCTTCAATTGTTGTTATGATTGGCTCCACCATGGCCTTGTTATTATTATTATTTTTTTCCATTCCCGCTAGAGTGGTTGGGAGTTGGGATCCATGAGAAACCATATGCATGATCCATGAGAAACCCAAAGCATGGGAGAGAATTCTACTCACACATAAAAAAAAAAAAAGCCTGGATACCCAGAAAGGAAGTCTAGAGATCAATTCTTAGGCAATTGGGTGATAAATGGGTACCCAAATAATTAGGAAACCCTACTTCGCTTCTCCATAGCATTTTTTGTACAAAATATTTGGATTGGTGCACTGCTACTAATATCATTAATATTTGTCCCTATCTCTAGTCAATAGGTTAGGGATATGAGTGTTTGTATTCGAGTCTTAGAGTCTGCGAGTTAGGAACTTCATGTCCTTAATGTAGCAAGTATTTTTAGTCAATAATGGCTTGATTAAAAATCCTATATAAAATTTCCATAAAAATCCTATATATATATATTATAGTATTTAAATCATATCTATTTATCATTAATTTTTTAAAGAATTTTCATTTTATTTGATACTTCCCCAGTGATATCCAGAGAGAACCCTATCCGTCCAATTTTATCAGAAGATAATTTCCCAAAAAGAAAAAAAATCCAAACCGTCCAAATTCTTTTGACCTCCTTTTCTTCTAAATAACTGTTAAAATTGTAGGTAGGTAGTTTTCCTTTGGCAATTGAAGGATTGGATCTTCCACATCCATATGAAGTAGCCCTTTTTTCTGTTCTTTTTGCAACATCAGGGATTCAATCTTATACACCTATGTCCCTAAAATAGTTGAGCTATAACTAAGGACCACCATGCAAAGTGGTTTTCTTCCCAAGAAAAGTAAAAAAAAAAAAAAAAACAAGAAGAGGAAAAATGAAATTGACATGTAACATGGTTCTTTTTTCATTCTTAGACAGGCGAGTACTCACCCACTCACCAAAGTTCGTCACTGTCGGCGCTACAACCATGTACTGATTCGTGGTTGTTTTATGTGGAAGGGAGCACCATTAAGATAGAAAACTCTATCTTAACATGACTATTTCATTGAAAATGTAATTTAATATAGAAAACTCTATCTTAACATGACTATATCTTAACATGACCATTAATATAGAAAACTCTATCTTAACATGACTATTTCATTGAAACTGTAACTTAAACTCACAACCTCAAAGTTTTAATAGTGAACTCTTGTCAGCAGAAGTACACATAGGTTAAGAATATATTAAGGAAAAATTTCTATACGGTCACCTACAGTGCGTGATTTCTCCCCCTTGTTACCAAAGTTGATCATTTTACTTAGGCGTTCTCTGTACTGTCCAGACCACTCTTCTGAGCAAAATGCAATTTTTTATTAGCGATATAGCAACATTTGTTGCGATATCACAATTTATGTTGCGATACCACAAGTTTTTTAAGTTGCGATACCGCAATATATTTTGTGATATCGCAACAAATGTTGAGATATCACAACTCAAAAGGCCCTTTTCATCCGTTTAACCCTCCTTGTTCGATTATTCCTCTTTTTCACTGCGGTAACTCTCTCCCCCAGCCGATTTTCACCGTCCTCCTCCCTCGCCAACCTATTTGCAAATACGCAAGGCCGCCAACATCCGTTCGATGTCGACGAAGCATCATTGTCGCCATTGTCTCCTTCGACGAGGGATTTTGGCCACCATTATTTCTCAATCTGGGCGTTTTGAGCTTGGTGTATTTGCAGTTGCCCCTACTGAACCTGGTAATCCTTATTCCCTCTCTCTTTTAGCGAGATTTAGTATTGTCTTTCCTTTTCCACATTCTCTATCTATTTATCTCTGTTTGTGGGTTCAGAAAACCCTACATGCTCTGGTTTCTAACTAAGACGATCAACTGTTGTTGGAGTCTGCACTGACATCATCAGGGGCATCAGAGTGGGGCGGACTCACTTGTGTGGCATCTAGGGCGGCCACCTAAGATCGGCGATTAAAGCCTGAATTCCCTTAAGAATCGTAATAGCCCCCTGTTGACATTTGTTGACGAATACTAATGCTTTTATCGTTAATGTTGTCGAATCTTATGGGATCATTTGATTTTCTTTGTGGTAAGATTATGTCGAATCTTATGTTGACATTCTAAGCATGTTAAGTTCTTTTTTTTTTTTTTTTTGGTGATGGAATATCTTTCTGTAACTTATAAGCATTGGTAAAATTATAATTTTGTAACTTGCTCATTTTTTATTTTATTCCAATTGGAGAGACTCGAAAAATCATGTGAGTCTGTTGGCTTGCTATGTTTTGAAAGGAAGAATTGTGTTTGCATTTATGATTGATTACTCTGAGGTTTCTATTTAAATACAATATATTTTCTTTTACTCTTGTGTATGTGAAGTTATTTAAGCAAATGCTTAGCCCCACCCAAGCGAAAATCCTGGGTCCGGCATTCTTCAAACTCCTTTGCCATGCTAACCTATCTACACTTAGGATGAGATGAATTCTTGAAAAGTTAGTCAATTGATAAGTTAATTTTATGAGAGAGTCAAGCAATGTAAATATAAAGTTATAAACTAGTTGATGGCAAACCTCAAGTGAGTGGCAAAAAAGTTAGTCAAGTGAACGTCTATACAAGGTTCCTTCCAAAAAGCTTTCAACTGCACCGTTCAACCCATTATGTAACAATTTTCCCTTGTTTAGATCTAACCCAATCAACCCATTAGATACAACGTTATGTAGACACAATGGTCAAATTAGGAAAGGGCCCTAAGTTCACATCCAACTCTACAAGGAACCATTCCCAGGTATCTCTATCCTCTATCTCGACTATGGCAAAAGCGATGGAAATAACCTGCGGTCTCCATCATATGTCACGGCAACAAACAGAACACCATGGTATTTTCCACGAAGGTGGGCACCATCAACAGCTATCAATGGGCGTAGTGATCTCTTGAAAGAGCAGAAGCTTGAGCCAAAAGCCCAAAATAACCTTCGGAATAAATCATCATCTTCCCTGATCAGATGAGACACGCTGCCTGGATTTTTCCTTTCTAGTTCAATGCAATAACTAGGCAGGATTTTGAATGAATCTTCGTAAGAACCACATATATCAAGCAATGCTATCTCTTTTGCTAGCCACGCTTTCCTATAGCTAATTTGGATGCCAAACTCCAATTGAAAGTCTGTCAAAATTTCTTTTGGAGCATAGCTTGGATGGAGACGGAGCTGTTCTTTAATCCAGTCAGCAATCAAGGCCGATTGTGGCCTGAGAATGTGCGAGTCCCATCATTGGATTCGAACAAGTATGTTTTTCATAATAAGTTCGCATAATAAACTCAGGGCCGAACTGCAGGATAGATCCATGGATGCGCTATGGACATTGATGATCACCACACCTTGCACTTAATTCCGTCATAGACCTTTTCACCCAATGAAGCTCAAAATTGCCGTACATTGAAAATTTTCTCAATGCAGTCCTAAATGATTCACGAGACAGAAACTGTCTGCCATTCCACATTTCACGGAAAGATGCCTCTTGGTGATCAATGCCAATATATATGGTCATCATCAGGAACTAAAGTATCAATGACATCTTCTACTCTCACAACATTTGATGCATGGCCTAATCCTTCTTATGCATGCGCTGTTCTACGTGGTCCAGTTACAGTTTGCAATTCATATTCTCTAGGGTCAACATCAATATCAAATTCATCTTCATCATTTTCAGCTCCCTCCTCCACTACATTGCACCCTCTATTGACACCGGAAATTTCGGGTATTGCATCATTTTCCATCCCATCCATGACAAATTCATCCCTTATATTAGAGATTTGAAGATTTTCATCTTCTGCAAGATTTATGGAGGGGTAAAGATCGTTAAGCATGGCCTCCACAAATGGGTTTTCATAAGGTTTAGCAGGCGTGTTCAGGTCAAACTGGCTTCGAAGTGCGCTTGACACGTTGCACCTGCATGGCAAACAATCAATCATAGATAAATTACATAGTATTATCAAATTAGATGTGTAGCGAACCAAACCTGTAAACATCCTCTCTTGTTGAAGGGCCACCTGCATCCTTGTCACCATTAGGAAAGTTTGTCGTATTTGTATACGTCATCAAATTCCCCCTGCGTGAATCACCATGTCATAAAACAATCAATTGAATGATTAAAACAAGCTATTAAACAAATCAGCAGCACTAAATTTGTTATGATGAGTTAAGTTGGCACCTGTTCAAATTGAATGACGGTCTATTCCCTTGCTGGCTTCTAGGCCTAGAGTATGTAGACCTTAGATGTGATGGTTGTCGACTAGCAATTGCTTCACCATTTCTATGCAAATACAAAAATATAGCTTGACTTCCGTTTTGGAATAATCCAAACATCTGATGGAGATCATCATCACCTCTTATAGTTATGAACGTGAAGTTTCGGCTATTATGATATTGGTATTGCAAGTTTATATGCTCATTATGAAGCTCCCAACCAGTTTCTTCGTTTATCTTCTCGAGTACCTGATCGAAAGTTATATCGACATCGACCCATATTACCTTCTGCTCACCACCATTGTAGACTAGAACTGGATTGCTAACATCTAATATACCATTAAAATGACATATTATACATATCTCAATATTCTCCATCCTACCAAGGAGAACACAAAATTTGAATAATAAGATTTAAATTAATGAATATTTTTTAAGTTACTCACAGACATCCATATAATCCATGAAGATTTAACGTGTGAAAATAAATATCGGAATAAGTATTTCTTTAGTAAATAAGAAACCTATTTGGAATTACTAACATTTGAAGGTTGTTAAATACAAAAGAAAAAACTACTCTATGCGTACATGAAAAATTAAAATGTTTAAATATTTCTAATCACAAAAGCATTGACATTTATGATAGCATGAAGCTACATATTTCTATAAGATTAACAACCAAATAACAATGCATTATCCCTTTAAAAATAATTAAATAAATGCATTATCTTAATCAATTCTACACCTATATATTCTAGCAAATTCATTTTACACCTCATTGGTACTAATTCTCTATATTTAGCAAAAGTATATACACCATAAAACAGCCATTTAAATAAAATAATAGTGACAACATGGGGGGTGGTTAGTTGGTGCCATATCTTGTCTTTAACTATTGTCTAGGCAAGCTGTGGCATGAATGGACTAAATTGTGAAATCAATCAAACCAAAACGCCCCCCCCCCCCCCCCCCCACACACACACACACACAAAAAATAAAATAAAAGCGACATTATAATTTTGTGGAATAATAGAACATGGTACAGTTGTAAGATTTTAACAGTTCATCTAATGAATATCACCGTTCGTTGATACTTATTAAAGAATCTAAACCATTTAATCGTTTGCTTACTTATATATAACATTAAAAAAAATCATGAGCAGTTTAAGATAATGATCAAAACGATGTTTGTAATGCCACAATAACAGGAAAAGGTTAAAAAAATCTGTGCACATTCTGAGTTTGTGCTGGGGCTCACCATAGGGCGGGATGAACAAGACATCCCACGCTATTTTTTGCAACTGGACATCCAAGCCAAAATCCAATTGTTGGTAATTCAAGATAGGAGAAGAAGTGCATTTTTTTAATATATCAACAACCAGATGTTCATCAAAAAGTCCTAAAAGAACAAAAAAAGTTTATACAAAATGTTCATCACTGTTAATATTTATATATGTTCATTACTGTTAATATATGCCAGTGCATAATAGAAAATGTTCATCACCGTTATTTTTTTAAACATGTTCATCACTGTTAATATTTATATAAAATATTTCAAATGTTTCTACAGGTGGTATTCCTTATATCCTAACTACATTCAAAAGACACAAAAGAAGAAAAAAATAATACACTAAATAAGAGATAAGGTACATACAGGGTAGGAAACATTGAATGAATACCATAGACAAAGATGTGGCAAGAGATTCACTTGCTATATTTGACAATGGTCTGAGGTTGACTCGAGGAGAATGTGGCAAGAGATCACTTGCTATATATGCCAGTGGATCCCAAAACTTGCAGAGAATGGAAGCAAAGAACCCACTCCAGAGATGAAATCAACGGAACAGAAAAAAAATTATAAAGACATCTGCAGTCGTTGACTTTTAAAGCAACGCTTTTTGCGATATCACAACAAATGTTGCGGTATCGCAACTTAATAACTTGTTGTGATATCGCAACATAAATTGTGATACCGCAACATTTGTTGTGATATTGCAACTTGAAAAGTGCTTTTTCACCAGAATAGTGTTACGGACAGTACGGACCACGTCTGGGTAAATTAGCTTACTTTGATAACAAGGGGGAGAAATCAATGTCTTTAAGTAACCGTACGGAAAAATCCCCATATATTAAAAATTTGTCCAATTAAAATGTCATAACCCTTTAATTTATAGTTTCTACTCTTACATGAGAACGTAAGAGCTATGTTTCTCACCCTAAAACTCTTAACATGAGAACATGGGATAGCCCAATTAGTCGGTACCCTATTTCTTACCCCTCTTTTCAAGGATCAACCTCTACTTTCTTCCTGTGGTGGAAAGACTATCTTCTAAAATGGTCCCAAGCTCCCCACTCCGTCGTGGGGAAATTTTTTTTCTTAAAATTAATGTTTTGACTATATGGACAGAAGTAGTTGAAATATGGAATGCTATCTTCTCTTAAAACTTCATAGAATTTTTTAAGTTGCATTTGGCAATGAAATTTCTGAAACCGAAAAAATTCATAAAGCTTGCACCCAACAAAGCATAGAATTTGATGTAGCAAACAGTCTCCAGAGAAGTCTAAAAGTAAATAACTGATCTTATAATCCACGCAATATCCTGTTGGCATTAGCTAGTGGGAACACTTCTACTTATTCAGTAAGGTCATATATCACATTCCTAATTATCATGACCTGAATTTCACTTCAAAAGAATGATGATTCTCATTATATTTAAATTTGTGAAATATGATGATAATGTCCATTAGATTTAGATTTGTGAAATTTGCTCTCATCAAAAGCGCTTAAGAGTCATGTTTAGTTAAGGAGAAAAGGTGGAGCAAAAAAGAAGTCAAGAAAAATGTCCACACAAATTGTATTGCTGATAGTTCTCGACTTATTTACTATGCATCCAAATGTGCCTTAAAGTCTTCTTGGATATTGAGAATTTTTAGTTGTCTCACTTTAAGACAATGGCAAATAGAGTAAGGCCCTATTTGGCGTCTCTTATCTATATCTATATGAGATAGATCTGTATAAAATAGATATGTTTCAAATGGCCCTTTTTGAAATAGATGGTGTAGAAATATTTTGTTTGGTTATATAGAAAAAATGATTGAAATAGACATTTTTAAAACAATGGTTGAACATTTTTCTTAAATATCTCAAGATCCTTCAAGTATTGAAACTTGGCATCGTAATTGTGTTTAGCCTTACAAAGAGAATTAATGGTTTGGGTCTTGCATTTGGAGGCCATGGTTTAAAAAAAAGGTAGATATAAATATTTGTGGTTTTTTTGTAAATATCTCAAAACCTATGATGATCCAACGGCTAAAATTTGGACCCATTGTCGCGCATGATCTTCTAAACACATCAAATGGTTGGGATCATGACTTTTGGTGGCTGAATTTAGCAAAAAAAAAAAGGAAAAAAGAAAAACCACACTATCTGTGTACAATTTTTAGTGCCTAGTCAAAAATCTTGGTACATCAACGGTAAAAAACGTTTTTATAAATATCTCAAGATCCACTTAGATTTAGAGGCTCATTTCTGGACTTGAGGCCGTTTTTGGCCATCCAAAGAGAATCAACAGATCAGATCATGATTATGGGCCGCACAATGTCCAGAATATTAGATCAAAGGGCTCACGTTTTTTTGCAAATAGCTCGAGATTCGAGATAGATTAATGGCTTAAACTTTGATACGTGGCCGTATTTGACCTTCTGAATATTTCTAACTGCTTGGATCATGATTGTGGGTCCCATAAATTTAAAAAAAAAAATGAAAAACTGGACTGTCCATGAGGATGTCCATAACACTGTACCCCACAACGGTCTACCTGCTTCAGACTTGTTCCTCTGATTGGATTCTGTCCATTTTTGGGACTTTATGAAACAGAGAGAAATTGTCTTTTTGTCATTTGAAATGGACACAGTAAAAGGTCTAACCAAGCATGCTAAAACCGGATCCAATGAGTTTTAAGCCAATAAAAGGGGAAAAGTAGATATCCCAAACTGAACCTAAGTTTTTACCATGGGACTCTTAAATAATCTTTGATTGAATGGCCCGTGACATGACATATAGGTTAGACTGAAAATGGTGAAAGCGAATTACCCAATTTAATTGAAATAAGGCTTTGATGATGTTAATTATAATGATAAATAAATGATTTAATATCTTTTAGTTGAAATAAATTGGAGGGAGCTGGCCTATTTGGTTAATGGTATTTCTGACAAGGAATTAAGCTTGTTGGAAATATATGACACGTCCAAATTCTCTGTTTGATGTAAGAATTAAGAATTTTAAACTACATGAAAAGACACTTTCTTTTTTTTCTTTTTTTTTAAATTTTTTATGTTAAAGGCATTTCTAACAAGGAATTTGACTTGTTGGGGATTTATGACATAATGTGATATCTTCTTCCCCAAGCATTCCAAATACTCTATTTGATGCAAGAATTCATAATTCCAAACCACATGAAAATGCAATTTATGAATTTTTAGAATTCCAGCATTTCAAATGGTAGAGTGGGGTTGAGCATTTAGAATTTTACTTCAGTGAACCATATTTGGAATTCTTACAATTCTCCCATGCAAGAATTCTCACAATTCTTCAAAACAAACATGTTAGTCTTATAAATCCTTAAAATTTCAGATTCCAAATGCTAGAGGGGGTTGAGCATTTGGAATTCTACTTTCTAGGGGGTGGCATTTGAAATTTTCACTATTCTCTCATAAAATAATACTCACAATTCTTCCAAAAGAACAGCGGCTTAATTCTACTTTTAAGGGCATCTTTGGCAAGAGCATATATTGGAATTCATGTCTGTAAAATATGTGAGAATTTCAAACGCGGTCTCCTAATTGAACTCACATATTCTTAAACATCTTATAAGTATTCTGAAACCAGTTGTAAAGGTTGGAATTAAAAGAACCTAGAAAAAAAAATGTAAATCTTAAAAGCCAAACAAGGATATTTAAATAACCATTGATATCCCTTTATGGTAATTTTATAAAGCAAACCCTAATTTTATAGAAGGCTCCACCGCTATGGGTATCTGGTGCCCCACAAACGCATGTATCATGCTCAATGCTCAACATCCACAGTCAAATTTCAAAACAATCATTGAGCCCTTCTGATTAGTCAAAAAATTACTTTCCATTGAGAAACCTCTTAGTGACCCGTCCAAGACTTAGCCAAACGTGGAAGATTGGATGGCTAGATTTCACCTACTAGATAAAACATACACGTGGGCCCCACTACCTGTGGCCCCATAGACCAACGGTCAAGCAAACCATCTATGTTCCATCCCCTTCAAGAAACTCCAATTTTGTTTGCATTAAAAGCTTTGTACATCATAACGGCTAAGGATAAAGTTGCCCTCTGACTTTCTGCCAAACGGGCAGCAGAGAAGAATTAAACAATCCGGATGCTCTCAGTACAACACATCCACAAAATTCTGTGTGTCCATCATTTTAAATCCAACATCAAGGCCGGCAAGTGAAATCCAAGCCGTCCAAAACTAACACCTCACCTAGAATTAGATCCGGACATGATTTCATTTACTCCAATTTTTTCTCCCTATCTTTATCTTAATGGGTTTTTAATGCCAGTTTTTTGGTCAAAATAGTAGTCGGTAATCTTAACGTGGCAGTAAAGTTTTGATTCCTTCAAAATTCTGATATAGTTTTATGTCAACTGAACTACCTTTAAAAACAAGCGTATTCTTTTTTTAGTTAAGTTGATCAAATTTAGCCAGAGCTATAATTCGACTCATCTTGTGTTTTGCGTTGGATCAACTTTTTTTTATCGATGGGTCCCACTGATTGGCTATGGGTGGCCCCACTGGTGGGTTTAAGTAGAGATTTTCTCCGATCCTGCCCGCAGAGGATCCGTGCTCAGAACCGAAAGTAAAAGGTCTTTCTTAGCTATCCCCTCTAGTTAATTCACTAACCATGGTTAGTTACTGTAACCCCGATATACAGTTGAAAAATGCCAGTGAAGTGAGAGGAGAAAGTCTTCCACTCTCCGGACCGGAGCATTATATAACAAAATCCGCACCCTGAGACCGTATATTCGCCATTTTCTGCTTATGTTGTTGAGCTCTTTCGCTTCGAGATTCCAAGACTCTCAATTTCAGGAGGTAGATTTTGAAGATTTCAAGCGTCTCCTCAACAGATCCGAAGATTCCAACCAGCTTTTTTATTGGGAAAGTTGAAGTCCTTTTAGGTATTTCGAGCTTCTAATCTCATGACTTTGGGGCTTTCTTCCGATCGTGATCTGTTTCGCTGAGAAATTTTGAGACTTTCGCAGATTCTTGTGTTTCTTCAAAATATCCGAGTCTTTTTAACACAATTCCTGAGGATTTTCGTGATCGGAACGTGTTTAGTCGCGGAAATTGCATTTTTTTGAGATTTCGTGTCTTTTGCTGAGGGATTTTGCGATTTCTGCTTCGAGATCTGAGATTTTCTTCGGATCGGTAGAGAAATGGTGGTGAGGATGATGAAATGGCGGCCATGGCCGCCTCTGCTGTCGAAGAAGTTCGAGGTGAAGCTTGTTTTGGCTCGGATCGAAGGGCTTCATCTGGTTCCTGCGGAAGAAGAAGGTGAAGAGAAGGAGACGAAGAAGAAACCTTTGAGATTGATGGCGGAGGTGAGATGGAAAGGACCGAAGGTGGCATTGAGCTCTCTGAGACATACTGTGAAGAGGAACTTCACTAGGGAAGAGGATTTACGGAGCGATGGCGTCGTCGAATGGGACGAAGAGTTTTGGAACGTCTGTAATCTCTCTGGCACCAAGGAGAGTGTGTTCCATCCGTGGGAGATCGCTCTCACAGTATTGAATGTGAGTAGGATTTGATCCTTTATTTCTCTTGCATTCTGTTGAGATTCCATCTTTTGAAGTGTCTTCGATCCTTAGAGTTTTCATCAGAAGATTACTAGGTTTTCGCCTAGTTCTTCTTTTCTAAATTGGATGTTTGTGTGCGTTTGGTATAGTTTTCATTGGAAGAGAGGGATTAGATTTCCTTTGGCATGTATTTGTATTTAGTATGGAAGATTTCAGTTTTGAGGGAGTATTGGGGTTTTCATGAAAGTGGATTAGGGTTTTTGTTTGTGTCTGGATTCTTTGTTTTACCTATGTGGTTTGAGTCTTTGTTTACGTTCTTTCTTTCTTTTTTGGTTTCTGGAGATTGTTACCAGCAGCATCGTTTTACTAGATTAAGCGGATTTTTTTTTTGTGAAGGCCAAATTTACCCCCTTTAGGTAATTTTAAATTTGTTTGTAGAAAATTAAGGTTTTCTCTAGTTTTCTCTAATGTGTAGTTGGGTCCTCTCTCTGGGTTTTTTCTTGAAAGATGCGTTTCGTTCTCTCAGGGTTTCAACCGGTTATTAGTGAATTGCTGTTGTGTATGTGCATATGATGGACGGACACTGTTTTGGTATGATTTGTTGTCTATCAATATTCAAAATCAGTTGTTTGGGTTTAAATGGAAGGAATATCCGGGTCTAATTGCCATTTTTTAGGTGAAAATGGTGTCTTCTGTACTCTGGGATTATTGATCTTCATTGTTCAATGAATTGAAATCTTTGTCCTTTCCATCTGGGACGCTACTAGTAACAGTTTTATCCGGATGCATATTGAGGATTTGTTTCTCATCATCCATGAATCTTGTAATTGATTGTTTGGTTTTCTTCCAGGTGATTGACTGTCATCTGCAGCTTTTATTGGATAGACAGTTACCATTTGTTCCTGTGTGTTGTTGGTTATATGAATCTTCAAAATTTTCTGCATGGGTTGTCATTTTTCCAAGTGTAGATATTCTCTTTGTCAGCCTGACGGTTTTTGAGTTCCTTATTTCTCCGAGCTACCCTTTTACACTGACCTGCACAACAACACTCAAACAAACCAAGTATTGCATGCTCCAATTCCTTTTTCGTCAGCACCTAACATCTGTAGCATGTTGAATGGTTAAAAAAAAATTTATTAACATTTCTGTCACTTGTAATGAGCTTTTGTCCTTTATTGTCATGACAATTCCGTTCTTTCAAGGTGGTTTTTGTGAGGAAAGCTCATTAATCACATGCTCATTTTCTATGTTTACTCCATTTAGTGATTTTCCTTTCCTTGCCAAGGGTAACAGGTTATTTATTATTTATTATTTAAAATTTTTATATAGTAAATTGGCCTTTTCTGGTAGTTGACTTTCCATGTTAAGCAGGAAAGGATCCTTTCTTGCGACATTTGGGCTTTCTGTCAAACATCTGAATCCTCAAAACTGTAGCATGTCATGTTTTCAGGGCTTGAACCAAGGGACAAAGAACAAACTCTCTGTTATTGGCACTGCTTCATTGAACCTTGCAGAGTTTACCTCTGTGGCTGAAGGGAAAGATCTAGAAATAAATGTTCCCCTCTCTATGTTGGGTACCCATGCTGAACATAATCCGTCTCTTTGTGTAAGTGCAGTCAGCTTTTTCATGCTCAATTTCTATATTCAGTATTTCTGCTAATCCATTATGGCGTGTGTTAAATTATATTTAGTTTAACATTGCAACTATTATCATATATAGTTTCCCATAATCACATCATCACGTTAATGAGCCTTTAATATGTTTAGCTCCTGAACAATTATTAGGCAAGTTAACATTTCTCTCCATTTCTCTCTTCTTACTAATTTTTAGTACACAACACTTCCATCAAATGGTCATCAGATCTCTCCTTTCTTGTTTTCCTGCTACTTTCTGGCTTGAAGTTCAAGTTTTGTGATGTCGAGTTTCATCCTTGTTGCAGTTGTCTCTCAGTTTATTGGAATTGAGAACCACCACAGAATCAACCGAAACGGTGCAGAAATCAATTGTGCCTATTCCACTCTCGCCTCGCTCTGTAGAAGCACCCTCTGCTGAGAAAGATGAGCTCTCTGCTCTCAAAGCCGGGTTGAGAAAAGTAAAGATACTTACAGAGTATGTATCAACTCGGAAATCTAAAAAAGCATGTCGGGAGGAAGAGGGCAGTGAGGGCAGGAGCTCTGCTAGGAGCGAGGATGCTGAATACACATACCCATTTGACACAGACTCCCTTGATGATTTTGATGAAGGAGAATTAGAGGATGGCAAGGAGGATTCTAGCTTTAGGAAGTCCTTCAGTTATGGTACTTTAGCATATGCAAACTGCGCTGGAGGATACTCCGAGATGAGGATAAATGGCGAAAACGAGGATTGGGTTTACTGCAGCAACCGTAAATCAGATGTGGGCCGTGTGCATGTTGAGAAGACATCATCAATCCCCGAGCAGTCTCGATTACTGACTTCCAAGCGGAGCATCCTTTCTTGGAGGAAGAGGAAGCTGAGTTTCAGATCTCCTAAAGCAAAGGGGGAACCACTTCTAAAGAAGGCCTATGGGGAAGAGGGCGGAGATGACATTGATTTTGATCGCCGGCAGCTTAGCTCATCCGATGAGTCTTTTGCTTCAGGGGTATGTATTCCGCTTTGCATGTTTCTTTTCTAGTTAATTACTGCTCCTGGTCTTTCTTGAAGTATGGAAAAAAGCCATTGACCCTAGATTTTAGAGAAGTGCCCGTGCCATGTCTGTTTGGCACCTAGAGGTTAAAGTTTTAAAGATACTTGCTTAGATGCCAATTGAGTGGCATCCAATAAGGTTATAAATAAGACATAACCTAGTCTTTGGACTTCCTCTACTGTTCTATACAACCCCTTTTGACCCCAAACAGCATGCTTTTTGGTGATGTACAAAATTAATTTAAGTTTTGTCATTTGGCCACGTTGTCATGTGAAAATATACTGAACCTGATCAAGAAACAGTTATGCAGTTTCCATGCTTTTGCTGGTCAAGTTCTACTCTGAAGTTTATTAGTTCAATTTTTTAATGGAGTCCTGATCTGAGTGCTAATTAGTAGCTTGGTTTTCATTTGTTGTCATGAGCTATGATGCCTAGATGTGGGGTGGAGATGTGAGGGACAAACCATGGATACAGCAGGGACATGGGTTTTAGAGAAAAAATGAAGCATTGGATGTGATATGACACTTTGCATTGCCTATTTTGATATATCTGGGTATCATTAGATTATGAGCCTCATTCTTTGGCCAAGTTGAACTCAAAAATTAAAAGGCTCATATCTGTGCTATCATATTTTCCGGTGGTCATAATTGTGTATATTATACCGACACGGTATTGTTTGCTAAGCAGTTTTCTTCTCTCAAGTATGGTGTCTAAGGTAGTTTTCATCTCCCATCCTTCTCAACTAGAGAAACACCTTGCTCCTTCGGACCTGCAACTGATGTGAGGCATTGCCTCTCCAGGGGGACAGGTCCTCAGATGAATGTACGTGAGAGCTGAATTGGTTTTCGTTTTTGTCCTTGCTCATTAAGTAATCAGTTATGTTACCCTCATTGCCACCACCCCACATAGACAAAAGCACCTTGCTTCATTTTTCCTAACAAATTGACTAATTTGCTGTGGGTCACAGCATAAATTGCTCGGATCTGATAACGACTTAGTTAGATTTATTATTCATGTCAATTTTTTGCTGTCATTTAATTCCTTCCTGAAAATAATTACATCAAATAATGTGTTTTCCTGCAATTATGCTGGCAGTGGCCCAAGGCAGAAGATGATGCCGGTGCAAGCCGATCATCAGTATCAGAATTTGGAGATGACAACTTTGCAGTTGGCAGCTGGGAGCAGAAGGAAGTAGTAAGCCGTGATGGGCACATGAAGCTCTGTACTGAAGTCTTCTTCGCTTCTATAGATCAACGGAGCGAGCGAGCTGCTGGTGAAAGTGCATGCACTGCCCTTGTTGCTGTGGTTGCTGATTGGTTCCAAACCAACCAAGATGTCATGCCCATCAAGTCCCAGCTTGACAGCCTGATCAGGGAAGGTTCTCTTGAATGGAGAAATCTCTGCGAGAATGAAACTTACAGGGAGCGGTTTCCTGACAAACACTTTGACCTTGAGACGGTCCTGCAAGCGAAGATCCGTCCACTCTCTGTCATCCATGAGAAGACATTCATTGGATTCTTTCATCCAGATGGCATGGATGATGGTTTTGACTTCCTGCATGAGGCAATGTCATTTGATAGCATCTGGGATGAGATCAGTCGTTCCGGATCCAATTGCCTAGCTAACAATGGCCCACAGATCTACATCGTCAGCTGGAATGACCACTTCTTTGTTCTCAAGGTTGAGCCTGAAGCTTACTACATTATTGACACGCTGGGTGAGAGGCTTTATGAAGGGTGTAACCAAGCCTACATCTTGAAATTTGACAGGGACACATCAATATATAGATTGCCAAGTGAAGCTGGAATTGAGGAGAAATTTGGTACTGACCTGCAGCCGGCAGGGGTTGAATCTAGAAAAGGACCAGTTCAAAAGGACTCCAAAGAGGCGGTGGCAGATGCGGGTGCAGCAGCAAAGACAGAAGAACCCACAAAGGATGAGGAAGAAGTAGAGGTTGTGTGTAGAGGGAAGGAGGCCTGCAAGGAGTATATCAAGAGCTTCCTTGCTGCAATTCCCATAAGGGAATTGCAGGATGATATTAAGAAAGGGCGGATGACCTCAACCCCTCTCCATGCCCGGCTGCAGATTGAGTTTAATTTCACCAAATTTTCTCAGCCAAAGACGGGATTTGCAGCATTCGATGTGGCAGCAGTGGGTGCGGTAGCAGCTCCATTGCAGGAGATGGCTATGGTGGCAGCCTGTTAAGAGTTTTGTGCAGATTGTAGTGTGATTAAAATTGTGGGTTTGAGTTTTACTGTTTTTTTTTTTTTTGTCTAAAGTAACACGTCTGTCTATTGGAGATGAAAATGGCCGAAGTAACATGGGCTTTGGATTCTAACTTAAATGTGTGCAAGTCTTGTCTTATTAACTTTTTTCCTCTTTTTGTGGGAGGTAATGTAAACGACTGTTGATTCTGCCTGCCTGCTGTAATCTGCTGCTGCTTTAAATGTAATTCTGACATCCATCGTACTTTTTGATGTGGAAATATGTCTCGTGGATTCTCATGTGTTTTTGGCTCCCACAACATGAATTAATATATATATGCTCATCGACCTTTTCATGGTATCCTCAATTTCAAATTTTTTTTTTTAGGCCATGCAGTAAAAATCCCACTCACCAAAACATTCCAAATTAACAGGAAGAAAAATGCATCATCCCATTAATCCAGTGAATGTGGATTGCATCTGTTCTAGTGAGTGTCACATTTGCTGGCTTGCTCTCATGGGTTCGAAAATTAATTCATCCTTTGGGAGACGAATTGTCGACAGTGGTAAGCATCCCGAGCGAGCGAGCAAGCAACGGTTATGGTGACCAAACTGTGATACAGCCTGCTCGCAGTCGCACTATTTTTCCCAGTGAACGGCATCTGTTGACCAAATCATGAAACCTGTTTGTGTTGCGCTTTGTACGATGACTCCCACGTCCCACAGCTTGGGTTTTATTATCATACATTGCGTTAAAGCCTAGGTGGGCGAAAATGTAACCTTTTTTCAGATAACGTGGAGGTCAAGTCTTATTTCCCTTTTTAATAGATGATTACCTAAAGCTAAAACCCCTTGAGCTCTCAGAGTGGGGCAAATAAGAGAAAAAAAAGGAACACCGAATAGTGTAATAAAGCCATTTGCCTTATAATATAACTCTTAAAAAGCCAGAATCATTCAAAAAGCTTTGAAAGTAAAAGTAAAAAAAAATGACTGTTAAATGAAGCATTGATAAGCCCACTTCACGCTGGAGAGGATGCTTTTCGTTTTTACGGAAGGCATTGGAGAAGTGGACAAGTTGGCACATCATTTTAAATCAAAACGGCGAGTTGAGAGATCAAACTTCCTTCAACCCTCACTCCCTCCCCTCTTCCATCCTATGTTAGAGGAAAATGAAAAGAAACGGATCTTGAAATAAGATTTTTTTTTATTGGTCTAGTACATGAACATCTATTAATTTTGAGAAAATCAAGTTCGCGAAATTCTCTTCCCCCAAGGTGAGAGAAGGAGACTTCAGGTGAGGAAAGGTGGCATGCCAGGTGAGAATTGTCACTCCTTACCACTAGGGTAAGGAGTCATTCTCTTCGAGAATGAACTTATGAACACCATTTAAAGCGAAATGCAACACGAAATCAACAGTCTAGATGATCCTAATCATCTGATTTTATGCTTAAATGAGGATAGATGATCAAGTTCTTCTCAACTTTCCATTTAACAACAAAACTAAATGGTTTAAAACTATGTTTTTTTTTTTGTTCTTTCAACTCTTCTTTGCTTCGATTGTGGCCTGTGTGATTCAATTCAAGTTTTACAGGAGGTGTGCCCATTGTTGGATTTGCCCGCACCTGGACTCCTTTTTTATAGATGTAGAATCATGCTCCAAAGGAGATTATAAGGACATCAATCTACTATTATTATTATTATTTATTTTTATTATTATTCTTTTTTTTTTTTGCTATCGGAGGGTTCCCAACCCTTTGAGTTGGACTAATCCCTCCGGGCCCAGAGAAAAGTCAGGTAAACTTCCCTGTAGCCCCAGTGTGGTAGTGCAGTTTCGAACTCACAACCTCCGGGTGCAAACTGTGCTCCTAGGCCAATTGAGCTACCCCCTAGAGTTATCAATCTACTATTATAAAAGATGAGATATTACAAACTTTTTCACTACACCTTTGTGGCCCCCCCCCCCCCCAAAAAAAAAATATTATAATATAATATAATACAATAATATATTATTATGAGAAATTGCAAACTTTTTCACTACACCATTGTGGGGCCCACCCCCAAATATTATAATATAATATAATAATATATTATTATGAGAAATTATAAACTTTTTTCACTAATCCTGTGGGGCCCACCTCCAAATATTATAATCTATCTACTATTTTATCTATATTTCTACTATTATAAAAGAGGAGAAATTGCATACTTTTTCATTACACCTTTGTGGAGCCTACCCCCAAATATTATAATAATAATATAACATCTATACCCTTATATATTTATCTACTATCATAAAAGATGAGATATTGCAAACTTTTTCATTACACCATTGTGGGGGCCACCCCCAAATATTATAATGCAAACCTTTTCACTACACCATTGTGGGGCCCACCCCCAAATAATATAATATAATAATATATTATTATAAGAAATTGCAAACTTTTTCACTACACTTTTGTGAGGCCACCCCCAAATATTATAATCTATCTACTGTTTTATCTATTATTATAAAAGAGGAGAAATTGCATATTTTTTCACTATACCTTTGTGGGGCCCCCCAAATATTATAATATAATATAATAATATATTATATAATAATATAATATAATATATATACCCTTATTATAAAAGAGAAAAAAGTGTCATGCTTTTTCTCTATACATCTGTGGGCCCAACTAGTATTATTATATTATATATATATAATAAAAGAGAACTACACATATATGGGCTCCAATAAAAGAGAAAAATTTGTCATGCTTTTTCTCTACATCTACATATATGTGGGCCCCACTTAGTAGAAGAATTTGTCATGCTTTTTCTCTACATCTACACATCTGTGGGCCCCACTTAGTATTATTATATTATATATATATATATATGTATAAAATAAAAGAGAACTACATATCTGTGGGCCCCACTTAGTAGAAGGACTTGTCAAGCTTTTTCTCTACATATACACATCTATGAGCCCCACTTAGTATTCTTATATTATACTACTTAGTAGAAGAACTTGTCATGCTTTTTCTTTACACATCTATGGGCCCCACTTAGTATTATTATAACATTTGTAGGCCCCACTTAGTATTATTATATTCTATACATATATATACATAAAATAAAATAGAACTACACTTCTATGGGCCCTACTTAGTAGAAGAACTTGTCATGCTTTTTCTCTACATCTATACATCTGTAGGCCCCACTTAGTATTATTATATTATATACAATAAAAGAGAACTACACGTTTGTGGGCCCCACTTAGCAGAAGAACTTGTCATGCTTTTTCTTTACACATTTGTGGGACCCACTTAGTATTATTATATTATATTATATATAATCAAAGAGAACTACACATCTGTGGGCCCCACTTAGTATTATTATGTTTCGGAGAAATGCTTAGCTCAAATGTTCATAAAAAGGGCTGTGTTTGAAGAGTTTATACATTTGCTGCAAGAACTCAAATGAAAATTTTCAATTGAGATTTTCATGTGTGGGAAATCTCAACTTCGATCTCAATGCCTGTAAAGACACGATTTACCTGTCAGATGAAAATATGAGAATGCCAAAGATTGCTTGGAATCTTTGTGATTTGTTCTTAATCCGTTTAAAGTTATGAGTTGGGTACTGTTCTGGTTGGTTGGTATTTTGTTTCATTGAATTTGCAATGCTAGAAATGAAATATGTGAAATAGAATTGTGACATTTTAAACATTTAGTGTTCCAACAACATTCAACAGAGTGAACTTTGTGACAATAAAAAATCTCTTTTTAATGTTGGGCCTTTTTTTTATGTTACTGAAAAAGTGAAATTTTCTTTAAATTTTTATAAGCGGTTAAAAATGAAGAAAAGTTGAATATTCAAAAATGACCAGCAATGTTAGAAATGAAATAGAATTTTAACATTTAGGGGAGGTAGTGACCGGTTGGGCTTTTTTTTTTTTTTTTTTTTGTTTTGGTTGTTTTTGTGTTGTATTAGCCAGCTTGGTGTATTGGTTATCTTGTATGTTATCTTTGACATTAGTGGTTTTGGCAGAAGTTTTGGCCCATTTATGATTGTTTTTTAATCTTTTAATGTGTTCCCCTCTTTTTGAAAAAAAAAAAGAAAAAAGAAAAAATAATTGTAACATGTTACACATTTTAGTGCATCAAACTTCATTAGGAATGATAGAAAATCGTTCCTGTAGTTCCTAAGAATTATAGGGCTTTAGATTTTCATTAGTGGTTAAAATGTAAAATCATATATGAATATTAAAAAATGACAATCAAATAACCTCTCTTTTAATGGAAATTGATTTGAAGAAAAATGAGAGATGAATGCTCATCCATCACCCTGGAACTCAAATCCTACGATGGTCTAGGTCCCTTTTGCATTCATAACCTCGTGTTTCTCACCCCTCACTTCATTAATAATCTGTCAGTAAAGCTTATTTCACTATGAATTCCTATGTATGCTAGCAAATATGTTAGGGTGCAGTAGAAATTCGCAATTGATACAAAACACTATGCACAAGTAGATCTAACTAAATAGTCACTCTAAAAGATATAGAAAAATATTTTATGTGGTTTGATAGTATGCTTGTGTCAGAGCAGAAAAAGAAATACTAGGACATATATATCCCCTTTACTAAGAAAGTATGGTGTTTTTATGCCTAGTGATGAGGACTTGGGTGACATTAGTGGGTTGAAATGAAGAAGATATTTCATTGATGTGTGGGTGCACTAGCCAAAGATACGGAGATGCTGTGGAGAGGCTTAAGGTCTATTTAGATGTTTTATTTTCTTAGTAGCCAGATAATCTCGGTGTCATTAAAGTTTTTTGTGAATATGCAAGCATATGCAGATTTTTGTCATGTAAGCATTTTCTTGATTTTATCATTCCATGCAAGTTGGTTTTCTTTTCAATTTTATTGCTATATATTAAACCAACATCCAATGCAAGTGACTAATGGCTTTTCTTATTACTTCTTGAATTATGATAAGGTATTTTATTTTTCCTTTCAAGTTTTTATGAGTATGATGCAATGGAACCCATCATTTTGATAAACCAACTCATGTTTTTAGATCCACCCTCTTATGTTGATTTGAAGCGATTGCTTTAGGGCCCCTATTTTTTTGTTTTAGGCAATTCTAGCAACATGTAGGGGTGTACACGGATCGAATTGGTGCGGATTGGGCCAAATCCGTCACCAATTCGTTGCCTACGGATGGACGGATTTGTAATTCGTCACCAATCCGTTATTGTTGAAATCCGATCCGATCCGATCCGATCTGTGGAGGAGCAGATCGGATCGGATCAGATTAATCCGTTCAATCCGTTACTGTACGGATTGGATCGGATCAGATTAATCCGTCTAATCCGTTACTGTGCATTATATGGAAAAAGAAGAAGAAAAAAAAAATTCATAAATTTTGAAGCCACTGAATTAAAGGGGCATGAGTTGAGAGATGTATGCCTATTCTATTCATAAGGTTAGTGACTCCTTACATTTTTTTTCTTATTTTATATATATACATATATATTTATTTTTTAATTTATATTTAATGACAAGGGATCGGATCGGATTGAATCCGCGGATTAAGGGTGAAATCCGCCATCGATCTGTTGCTAACGGATTACACAATTTCCAATCAGTTACCAATCCGTTGGCCTTCGGATCGGATCAAAATCCGCAGATCGGATCGGATTGGATCGGATCGACGGATTGACGGATTTTTTGTACACCCCTAGCAACATGCATTCCTTCATTATCATTCTACGTGCTAAATTGTGTTTGAGGGTGCTAATTGTCTTTCTTTATGATATTGTATGCTTCATCCAAGGCATCATCTCAGGTTGAACCAATATTACTCTTGGACTTGATTCCTGTCCAACATTGCAACCACATTTACTATAATGTTAGGATAATGAATTTTCTATTAAATTTTCTTAGTAAGTTTGAAGGAAGTAGCTGTACCCATCCTGTGAGTGCACGGCTTAAAGATCTCTTTGTAGTTGGTTCTTTTGCTTCAAATTATGATATTTATTTTAAAGATTCACTTACTACAAAATTAGAATGTAACAGAACTGATTTATGATACATAAAAAGCTAACAGAAGTGCCACAAATGTACATGGTTTAAAATTTGATAGCGGTCCTATCTTAATTCAAGAAAGCTTTTTAAGTTGTTACTCTGGCCCTCATCTTGACATATCAATTTTGTTTCTTTCCTTGATATTCAATTTTTTTTGTATTGGTATTACCGTCATTTGGTGCTTCTCAAAATGAATTTGGTATGTATTTGGCGCTAGGTTTTGAACAAATTTTAATGGAAATAGGCTGAACGATCAATCTATATTGAAATTGGTGAGTGTGCGTAATCATATATGGCCAGAAAATGTTGGTTTTCAACTTTTTTTCAGTTAGTTTTCTTTCATATATCTTGTTATTTCATCTTCTTCTTACTTTTTTCTATTGAAGCTTCTATTGTAAATTGCTTAATTTATCAAAAAAAAAAAGAAGCTATATGTACACTGGTCATTCTCTATTGGGATCGTTAATATTGAGTTTTGAATGACTTTATTTTTCCAAATTATCATACTGAAAGAGTGTGTTCCTTGCACGTGTCGGGCTCCACTAGTGTTTTCTAAAAAATATCTCTTGCGGGCTCACTTGTATTAAAATAAAATAAAATAAAGATATTGGATCAATGACATCAGGACTTCTTAAATGGGGCTTGGTAACCTCAAGTGGTTGGCCAAGTGGTCAGGACCACGGTTCCTCTCTCTTCTCGAGCTAAAGATCCCGGTATCGGTCCCTAGTTCCTCCCTCTTTAGGAACCAAAAGTTGAGTCAACTAGTGTTACCACCTGGGGGCCGTAGGGATTTTACCGGGCTTCTCTTTGGGCCTGGAGGGATTAGTCTAGTCCAAAGGGTTGGAAACACTCTGTTAGCAAAAAAAGAAGGGGGGGGGGGGGGGGGGGGGGGGGTGTTGTGGGTGCGAAGGCATTGGATTGATGATCGGTGAGAATTTAAGTGGCAATGAAAAAAAAAAAAAAAAAGAGTAGTCGTGGAAGGGGCACTATGAGAATTTGTTGAGCCAAGCACTTCATGAATTGAGATTTTAGAACTCTTACAGTCTGTTTGTTTGTTTGCATTATAATATTTAAAAATTGAATACATATAATTCAAACCATAAATGGTTTGCATTATAATATATAGAAATTGAATACATATAATTTATGTCATAAGTAGTTTACAGTATAATATATAAAAATTGAATACATATAATTCATACTATAAGTGGTTAAAACTGAAGATAAAACTTTATCTTCTACTTCACCAGGCTGGGCTCCTTTCTATGTTCCCTTTTGGGTATCGGGCTGGACGTAATGGAGTGGGCTTTCTGGAATATCAAAGTTCTATTTCTTGGTTTTTATATCCACCCTTTTAACATCTTTTGTTTTTTACCCTTTTTAATTTAGAAACCGTGAGCTTTGAGGCATTTAATGCCACTTTTGATGATGCATTGAATTGTGTTTTTCGTGATGTCATCGTAGTCCTTTTTGGATAAGATTCGATACAATAGATTTCTGAATTGTAGATGTATATAAATATATATATTTCTATATACATATATATATATATTTATATACTTTGGTGATGGTGTTTCTAATGGGCAAACTTAATAATTTTTTTAATATTATTTGATGGACTGTTTAGAATTGTAGGTTTTTTTTTTTTTTTTTTTTTTTTTGTAAGATGGGTTAAATGAATCTTATTTAATTTCATCATCATCTCTGTCTCTCTATATATATTTAATTTCATCCTCTCTCTCTCTCTATATATATATATATGAGGACATTTACGTGCATCTATCCTTCACCATAGGGTGAGGACACTTTCTGTTTTTGCACATGAATCTTTCTTTTGTATTTCACCCTATGTACTTAAAATCCTCATTTTGTACTTGAAAAATATCATTTATGGAAGCATCCCTCATCTTATGGTGAGGGATATATGCACATGAATATTTCCTATATATAAATACATACAAGGGAATATTCACATGCATCTTTCCTTCACCATAGGGTGAGAGAGACACTCCCTTTTTTGGACATTTTCAAGTACAAAATGTACTTTTCAAGTACATAGGGTGATGTACACTTCCTTATCTTTATGTGCAAAAAGAAAAGTATCCGTCACCATATAGTGAGGGAAAGATGCATATGAATATTCCTCATACATATATATATATATATATGTAAGTGCTACACAACATCCTAGTGTTTTTTTAGGTGAAAACGGCCCTCTTAGTTCTACCTACTGGGCTACATGATGATCATGGAAGTCCCTTGGATGGAAAGAACCATATGATGCCTACCTATATGTAAATTTTTGAGACCATAAGATCATCTTAATCTTTTGATCCTTGGCCCTAAAATTTAATGATTTAGAGACATCATTTTATCATGACTTCAATCCAATGGTGAGGAAAAGTTAAATAAGCGTTAAACTTGGACTTATGACTATTCATGTGGGGGTTGTGTGTGTAAAAAGACTAGATTGACTCAACATGGCCCCATAACCAAAATAAAAAAAGGGCGGAAAAAAGAGACGCTCGATTCTAGACCGCCATGAACTATTCTGTAGAGGAACATGCAAACCCTCCCATATCTCCGACTCTTTATTGAGATTTGATGTTTAGCTTATTGTGCTTGATGGCAGCAAGAGGGTTTCCTTTTCAAATTGAAAAATGTGCTGACTGCTGAATATGAATGATTTGCATTTGTAATGATGGTTTTAAGGGACGGTAATCGATTAGTGTTTTTTTTTTTTTTTTTGCCTGTCCTTTAGCTATCTCACAAAAAGTTGAGCTTCCCTATTTATAGTTTATTTTATATGGAGTATAGAACTATAGAACATCTATGAAGGGTTATGATATTCTCGAGGCACTCTTGTTTTATGATATGAATTTTAGATTGGCCTAACTTGTAATGAATAATGAATGATAATCAGCAAGCCTGCTAACAATCTCTTCATTTAATTTGCCATGACTACTAAAATGAATGCAAAATGTCACAACAATAAATTATATCTTATGATTAATGCTTGCTGCAATATTAAGTGCCTGACTTCTATTTTCATTTTGATGGCAATTACAGACTTGGGAAATCTGAATTAAACCAAACAGCGACAACGATTATCGATGTATCAATTGACCGACAAATCACTTGAGTATGTTCTGAAGTCTTCTTTCTCTTAACCGCTATGTTGAGCACTTCTTTTGTTTCCTTTTCATTTCTATTTAAATTTTAGTTCATGCAAATGGTTGCAGCAGCAAAGATCATGAATGCAACGCTGGTTCTTCCTTCTTTTGATCACAGTTCCTTTTGGACCAATCCAAGGTTTGAACTGTTCGTTATGAATGCTAAGAAAGGACAAAAGGGGGGAAAATCAGTTGATGTTTTAGCTAGTTATGGGCAGTCTGGGAAACTAAAATATAGTGCCTTGATGCATTGATCTTGGCAGTGAATTTAAAGACAGTTTCAACTGGAAGCACTTCATAGATGTATTGAGAGATGACATCGAGATAGCAGTCTCTGGCTCCGCTGCCTCAGTATGCAACAATTAATCCCTTCCCAAAGGTGCCTATTACCTTGTCAAAGGTTTGCACATCAGAATCCTTATATATTGCAGTCAGCTGGACTATTTCTTTCAAAATAGAGAGTGAGCAAAGGCTTGGGGAATATGTAGCAGAAAACATCATCGCAGCCAATGTGGTTTGATTTTCGTGTCGCTCTAAACACAGTAGAAAGAGATATTTACCATGAACAAGAAACAGGAAGGGTTTCTGAGAGCCATTCAGACCTGCTAGTTATTTTTTCTCCCCGGGGAGTCTGTTGCTATTATCCTGCACGAAACTAGATGTTGTACTTTAATGCTTGTGTTTGTGTGTGGGTTGCCAGAGATGAAGTTTCATGTAGGAGAATTCTTGCGGACTCCCATAGGAGAAAATTCTGAGTAGAGATATACACTGATACAAAACAATATGGAGGTCAAAATAAAATCAAATTGATACAGCCTTAGATCCATATCTTCAATGTCATGCTTAGGATTTTCCAATCACCGTGATTATTGGACAATGTGACATCTAAGGTGGGATTCACCCAATAAATGGGATGGATAAAAAAAAGACCTAGTTCAACTCTATTCTGCAGCTAGTGGGAAACGAAACACATCTATACAAGAAAAGAAGAAGAGCCAAACTTCCAAGAGGCCAAATTTCATTTTATTTTGAGGAAGAAGATATACAAAATGTTTTAAGATGACAGCATATCCTCAAAGGCCTAGAAAATAGAAATGTGTATCAATGATTACCAAAAGCCAACAGAGATCACTAGTTGGATGGACACAGCTCAGAGACCAGATCGAGGACCCCCCACATGGATGCGTCATTCTGCAAAACAGAAATTCCAAACAAAACAACAGAATAAGCTGCATCAACGAACCATATTGCAACTCAAATGGGAGATTGCAGCCTTGACAAGCTGAGCTGAACCTATCTTGGGCAAGATCAAGCTCGAGCTCAGCATGGTTTACCTGAAGGTCCAACAACGTGACCTCACCTATTCAAATAATTTAACATAATGGGTTCATAATTTGGTTAAGGATATGGATTAAGAGGCCCAACTTCCAGGTCTCCAGGCTAGCTAGCAGCCCCTGCACCGTGGTAATTAAATGGCTTGACCCAGGGCTTGGACAAACCTCAAGAACAAACCCAACAAATCCAAGTTGTACAGAACAATTTATTGAATGTATTTCTGGAACACTTTAAATCACATGCATCTAATTTCTCATACTGAACTCACCAAATAAACGATGTCAAATGATTCACGGTAGCTTTTGAGAGAATTCTCTATATTGTCATTCCTGCAAGAGTAACATAGTGGGGGAAAAAAGAAAATCACTTGGAGATGAAGTTAAGAGATATATAAATTGTGAAAAATTATAAACTAAAGATCTTTTAGAATTCTCGTATCTTGTTTTCAACAGCTTTTCTTCACTTCTTTTTTAATTTTTAATCAGTTAGTTATCAAAATTAAGGCAGTTCATGCAACTGTTGTGCCTCTCTTTCGGAGGTAAAAAGATATGATATTGCTGCTGGGGGAAAATAGTTTAAATTATAGAGAACATGACAGAGATGATGAGTGGATACATACTTCAAAATTGCATAAAGAACCCTCAGCAAGAAGTGTGAATGTGATTGAAGATATATTAATGTGTAGCTCATTGACCCAAATAACTCAAATTTAAACTAATCACCATTGACCCAAAATTACAAATAAACCCAATTATTCCTCAACAATAACCACCGCTATAGTTAAGAACGATGACCTCACCTCATAGCAAATGATTCTAGTAACAACAACCAATTTCATGTGAGATTTTAATGAAGTTTCCATTGAAACACACAGAAGACAGAATTTTTCCTTCACACAGAATCTCAGCTAGAAGGAATTTCATTTAAACAGTCTCTACTCAAATCCAGTCATATATAGTCGCATCTCTGCAACACTACTTTCACCACGGGTTACTGAAACCCATCCTTGTTCTTTATGGGCAAGCAGCCAAGGAATCCCAAGTAGTTACAACTTACAAGCCTTTTCATCTTTTCCTTGCTATAGGTCTGTTTGTTTAACCAGTACTGAAAATTCTTAGAATTTCTAAGAAATTCCTTTCTAAGGAGATAAAAGTGAAAGATTAAGGGTGAAGATCCGCAAGGTGAAACCAAAAGATTCCCCTCTAGTGGGAACTAATTACCCATCCACCACCCAAGTAAATAAAACCCTAGGAAAGTAATGGTCCCATCTAAATCTTCACTTGAGAGTTCAGACTCTTCACTTACCTCATTAATAATCCTCTAATAAAATCCTTATTACTAAAAAGTAATAATTTCTAGGAATCATATACAAAGTAAGCAACTGGGCCCTACATCTAATAAAAAAGCGACTATAAGGGTCATTTGTCTTTCTTTTCTTTTTTTTTCTTTTTTTTTTTTTTTGTTGAAAAAGACTAGAAGGAGCTGTTTTTCTATTACACGTGATACAAAATGGGATTTACATATGTGAAACATATTACAATGTTTGTCAGCATTTTTACATGAGTAAACAATATGTGATTTAGTAATTCTTGGGTTTTTTTCACATTTTTCTCAAAATCCATGAGAAACCGAGACAAAACTTCACATCTTAAGATTTACCATTTATGCGAGAATATTGAATGGTTCAGATCATGACGTGGGGGCTCACAAAAGTGCAGATCTCTAGGTTGGGTTTTTTCTTTTCTTTTCTTTTTTTCTTTTTTTTTTTTCTTTTGGTGTTTTGACATATTTATCAAATCTATTGAGATCTAACACTAAGATATGAAACTAAATGTACTAAGGCTTATTAGCTCAAAAGAAAATTAGAACGGCTCGGATTGCAATTTCGGGGCCCGCAAGACCACACCAATGGGTAGTTGATGGATTTTGATCTCGTGACCCATTGTACGAGGTACCTGCACCACTTTGAGATGTGAGGTTTTGATGAGGACATCGGAGTTCCTCCACATAAAAAACACAAGAGGAAGAAGAAGGCCAAGAAGAAGCACATCCAACCGTCTTGGTGGTTAGATGATCATTACCATGCTTCGGATTGTGATTCTGACAAAGATTCACCATTGGATCTTAATTTCAAAAAAGATCAACAGTTGCATCTAGCCTAATCTGACACTTGTTGCAATTCTGGCAAAGATCCACCGTTAGATCTTACTTGTGATAAAGATCAATGGTTTGAGATGAAGAGTCAGTTTGGTAGACATTAAAAAGAGCCCACATTGGGCTACACCGCATGGGAGGGACAAGCAAAGAAGAGAATTGAAGATCAAGTGGGGCTCATCTAAGGGGCCCATCCAAGTGACTGTACGCCCCACCCCAAGTTTAGTTATTCATTAATTTATTTTAATTATTTAATTTGGATTTATTTGCTTAAATGATGTTTTTACTATTTGGAAGGTTCTCATTGTGGGATTGTGGGAAGGCCTAGAGTCACTTCTAAATTCTAATTCCCAAATTGAAATCTTATATAAGAGGTGCAATCTGAAATTTCAGTTTTATAATTTAATTGAGAACGTTAGTTGTTTTCTTGATCTTATAACACTATATAATTTAGCCTTGCAGGGTTTGATTGAAGGAATAAAAGTGACGAAGCATGGAATATGTGGTGAAGCACAAGATTAGGTCTCAGAGAATTCCACAAAGGAAAATCAATCCACGAAGGACAAAATTTTATTATTTTTTAACACTGCCTCACTGCATTACATATCCATCTATTTATAGGCAAACAAAACCATAAATGCTGAAAGTCTTCAAGATAGGAAACTATATCTATCCTAATCAAACTCCTAATTAAAATCCCAATCATATCTTAATAAACATAACCTACTAAAGCTCTAATGTAAGAAATTTCCTTTTAGCATTAAATGAGTTGTCAAAGGATATTCTTTCCAGGGCCTGCAACTCAGGCTACTGATTTGGTTGGGTTGGTATATCAATCCTACGTCTGACCCTGCATTTATCAATTTCATGCTTGGAGAGGTGTGAAATTTTGATTAAGGCATCACTATTTACTATGTCTAAAAATAAAGTTTAACAGAGCTTTAAACAATGTCATACACTGTCATCATAACAAGCACTAAAGACTTTACCAATCCACAGGATGCGAGCAACAAGTTCTGTAGAATAACATAAATACTACAGTTTTCCAAGCCTAAAAAGGCATCTCTATTCGGCAAACTTAAAACACTGAAATCAATCAGTTAAATATCAACCAGTTAAGTACTGAAAAAAGAAAATATATCCACCAGCAAAATAAAATATTGGGACCACTAGTGACATTAAATTAAATGAAAATGAAGTTCAGATTTTGATATCCAAAATCTTGGGGTGGGGGAGGGGGGGCGCGCTGATGCAGTGGCGGCTCCAGAATATGAGTCAATGGGGTCAACAAAAGACTTATCTTCCATAAATCAAATAAATTTGTTTTCCCTTTTATCAACATCAGTCATCTACTTTCGATAATTTGACAAACATAATATAAAATTCTCAAATAATCTATTTCCGACAATCCTACAATGATAACATTGAATTCTCAAACAAAAATAAACACAAATTTTAATACATTGTTATTAATAGTTTTTAATCCAAAAGGAAATCCAAATACATAAACTCCTATAGCTGCACTCGACGGTTTTTCATGTGTTGAAATCGCTGCATAATAGCTTCATTATCAACACTAGCAAACACATCCTTTTTAATATATGTGACCAAACAATCATTCATCCATTGATCTCCCATTCGGTTACGCAGCCTGTTCTTTATGTACTTCATTATTGAAAAAGCTCTTTCTACCGTTATAGTCACTACTGGTAAAATCAACGCTAATTTTAGAAGCAAATAAACCAATAGGTTACGATATCCTTCTTTTTCTCCACTAATTTTCTCGCAATGTCACCAATTCCTTTAAGTTCTAAAAACTCATTGCTAGAGTGCATATCAGCAATTTAGTTTTGAAGTTGTAGGTCAATTGTCGTGAGGTCTATTGCAAAAAAATCAGAGGCATAAAATTAAGCAAGATGGACCAACATCTCTTTGTCAAAAGCAGAAAATGAATTCGTGGGATTAAAGCAAGCCACACAAAGAAGCAACTCGGTATTAACCTCTGTGAAACGATTGTTGAGCTCTTGAAGTTGCATATCGATGACTGTGTAGAATAGTTTAACACGGTAGTGACATAAGTCTATAATTTGTGGGGTTTTGCGTCGTGGCCTCCCAGAAACTACAAATATATCATCCATGTTCGGGATAGAAACACCTTGTTTGTTGCAAAATGAAGACACTGTAGTCAATAGAGATTCTCATTCATCATCTCTCATTTTTTGCAACTGTAGCTTAGACATTTTAACTAGTTTCATGGCATTCACAACATCTTGATCTTTCCTCTTCAATGGCCCATTATTTTATTTTATTTTATTTTATTTTTTGTTTTTGTTTTGGTAGACAGATCGCCCATTAACTGAGGCATTGAGTGGGGTCAAAAGCTTCCCATAAGTTCAATTCATGACATAATTTATTTTTTTTAATATTTTTTCAGATCCCAGTGGGGTCAATTGACCCCACTGGGATCAATGCAGCGCCGCCCATGGGCTGATGGGATTTCTCAATGCAAAGGCAATCAATCATGATTAGCCACATTTTTTAATATCTGATGTCAAATCTTCTATTTCCATCAATATGCAGAGATATTAGTCTGTATCATGGCTGATATGGACTACATTCCCATCAGAATCAAGTTTTATTCCAGATAATGGGATTAAGGCCAAGAGGATGCCAATGATCACAGTGATGAAGTTTTATTCCGGAAACACCAAAGAGTAACTAGTTGCATTTTTACAGTGCAAGGATATACTATAATATATACAGAAAACTACAATTTTTAAGGAAAAGGCAAGAACCAGTGGATCATAACCAACAGATCATAAAGACATTCACTTACAAGAATCCAACAGCAATCCGATTATCATAGTTTAAACCATCAGACATGCGCAAATCTCCAAGGTGATCACCCATAAGTAGCACATTTGTCCTCTTCTTTATTGCAGCATTGTCTTCACTTGGCTCATCAATGCCTCCATATTGATCATGAACAGGTGCAGCCATGTCAAGAGCATGCTCGTTCTTGTTCAAGACATGAATTGTCTTCCCTACCATCAAAATCAGTTGTAAGACTGAGTAAAATAAATCAGCCAGAGACAATGCAACAACAATAATATAAAATATAGGATAATATCATCAGACTCACCAAAAGGGACAGGTCTGTTCTATTAACAAAAATGAAAATCTGGTATATCTGTCTAGTAAAATGGAGATCCATATGCTAAACTCTATGCATCTTCAATTATATATATATAAGAGTAACCCACTCAAAACAATAATCTAATTCCCAAGTGACGCTTCAAATCAAGACATTTGGAGTGACTCGGACACCCTCGAGTCGAGGCAACTCAGCCAAATTGCATGGGACTAGGATAAGTCAGACCACCTCGCACCCAACTCATAGAATTCTTGTAATTTGAAATTTTATTATAAGATTATAATTTTAAAAGTTATAAAAAAAGGTTGAAATTTAAAAAATAATAATTTCCCATAACAAAACTAGTTTGAGGACTCATTGTGTTTTAATTGTTATTAATGAATTTAAGTAGTAATAGTAGGCTGCATTTCGTTTGAGGTTCATTGCTCTATTTGGATGAATAGTAATATGGATAAGGCAGAAAAGTTAGTTTTAATCTTAAAAACTCGCACAGGAACCATTTTAGAGACCTCCCACCTTACACACCCTAACAAACAATAAAATAAGGAAAGAAAAATCATATGTGAATAAGGGGCAACTCCACTTGCTAGGAACAGTTCAAGTTGACTCTGCCGAGTCAACTTGGACTCGGCCTATCTTTTAGAACCATGATTCAAATGACATTGAAGATTCACGAGCAATATAAAAGTAACTTCTAGCAAGAAGGTTCTGTATCTTACTAGATACTGTTAAATAAATACCTTTAAAAGCTACAAGATTTCCACCGTCATCAAACATCATCCGGTTTGACACAATCTTGACATTTTTAAAAGGTCTATGAAGTTTCTGCCTGAAGACCTGGTAAAGAGACAACAAGAAACACAACTGTCACACATAGTTGCATATTTTAGGATAACTTAGATTTACATTGTATAAGACATGACTGAACAATTGCTTGAAGCATATTTCAAAGTCACTGTGGAGTGCATTAAACACTAACCTCACCTCTACCCATCCAAGGCTAGAATTTACTTTAAGGTCAAAGGCGGCTCATGGCCAATTGAGAAAGAAATCTGAAGCCACTTGGCAACATAAGCCCATGGGTGGAACCCATCGCCCCACAGTAATCCAATTTCGCCTTCTTGCCCATAGAGAGGGTTAGTTAAACACAGCTCTGAAGAAGGTATGGTCAGAGGTTCTCATTTATAGGCTCCGACCTGATGATTGGGACAATGACAAAGTAGAATTTTGGCCAAGGAGTGTCCACACTGCATATTAATCAACTCAATCATTATGGCTGATGAGAGTTTCTAATTTTTTGTTTCATGCATATGCTTTTTTCTTTCTTCCTTTCCTATTATCATTTCACGTTTTAACTTACCTCCGTTAAAGGCTAATAGAAGCAAAAAAAAAAAAAAACAGTGAGTTCATGAGGAGCTTTTGCTTCATGAACTTTTCATTTTGAAAGGGATATCTAGGCAAGAGTGATGCTGGAAAGTGGGGTTTATAACCTATACCCTGTTTTTTAGGTCATGATATCAGCAGGAGTGTTTTGCATATTAGATTCTCTTGTGCATGATCACATGGTTGCTTTCTTTCCCTTCTACTAAAGATCGCAACATTAAGGTTTTGTCGGAAGGATGGACAAACACTCCTTTTGCGCATTAGATTCTCTTGCTGATTTGTTTTCTTTGATTGAATGTGATATGACCCACTGACCTGTGTTGGGTTGAGTTCCTCATATAGCGTGGACATTTGGATGATCAGCTGATCATGGTAGACAAGAGCCCAAGACCCAAACCAAACCAGGTTTTGATGTTAGGTTCCTTAACAGTGCTTTTGCCTGCTTTATATTGAATTCCAAGGAGCTCATAGTAAAGGGGCCTTGACCAAAGAGTATTACAGAGGTGAGAAGAGAAGCATCTAAAGTGGAGACATAGAAGGGACCATCAATTGCTTAGGGTTTAGATTACTAGGGCAAGGGTGGGTAACCTTTGGAAATTTTGTCTGTCTATTTGATGACCGCTTTGTGGATCTTCACCTTTTATACATCATTCTTTGCTCCTCTGATGGAAATGTGTCACCTAGAAATCCTACAAACTCAAATGTGATTACATAAACAGGCCCTAATTCCAACTTTATATCCAACTCTTATATCATACAAAGGGAAGATTTGCACTATCTACTTTGTCAGTTGTTAAGGGGTCATCTGTTTGTAGTCATTTACTCATTTACATATGTAAATGATTCACATGCAAAGGATTACACATCACCATGTTTGTTTGTGATCATTTACACATGTAAAAATGGTGTGTAACTAAGGCCATTTGCCTCTTGAAAAAAAGGCACTAGCACACTTCTTACTCTCCCATCAACCATATTTATTTTTTCTCATTCCTGTGGGCCTCATATTTGTAAACAAAACCGTTCGCTTTGTTTATTAAACTATTAGAATCCAAGATATTAAGGCTGATTGTCTTAAATCTTCATAGATTTTGAATATTTTGTGAAAAATCCCAATCTATATATCCAATATTATGCACTTCTTTGGGCCCCCAGTCCATGATCCGAACCGTTCAATATTCTTGTATTAATGGTAAACATTAGGACTTTGAAGGCATGATTGCACGAAGCCGTGAAAGAGCAAACCTGTGCTTCCTCTTGCGTGAAAAGCAAGTCTCAAGGAGGGGCGCAGGATTCTTACCATGTGCAGAAAAAGAGGCATTTTCTGCGGAGATTGCATTCTCACCCAACTAAAAATAAAGTGGGCAGTGAGCAGGAGAATTGATCTAGCTTGTGCCTCATAAAAAGAACCAGCAGGTTGGTGGTAGAATGATCCAAATCAGAAAGCACTCTCACTGGCCAATGATGTGGACATACCGTAACCACTATAAAGAGCCAAACAGCATTAGTCTGACTATGTTAGATGGAATCCCCTGCATCCGTTGGATTGCAACAGAAGCGTTTGTAGTGCAACTTCAGCAGGTAAATGGGAATTTCGATGGAACATGGACTTGTTAGGCACCCTTTGGAAGTTGCATTCTATTTTCGTGGAATAAGACCGGCACAAAAGTGCCCTTAGTTTCATATCTTAGTTCTTCATGGATTTTGAGAAATCTGTGAAAAATCTCCAAAAAATTCAAATAAATTTAAAACAGTTGGATGTGCTTATTTACTCATGCGAAAATGGTGATTTTAAACAATATGGTAATGTGTTCCACATGTTCAACATTTGCATATGTAACATTTACATATGTAAAGGCCATTTTCCTATCATGTGTAAAAGGCAAACAACCTCTAAGATTGATTGATATTTTACATAGCCAAACAGTGCTCATATACTCATCCATGAGTTTTCTTATTTTAGAACAAGTGGATTTGTCGTGAAATGCTTATTGGAGTTTTCAACTGTTAGTTTGAAATTTGGACCCATGATTGCTCAATTCAATTAAGCGTCAGCTTGATAGTTGATAATCGTGTCTGTTTAGTGGGTTTTTTTTAACGGTAACTTAACTTTATAAAAAAGAAACAACTAAGCATACAAGAGAAATGTACTGAAAGCAGCAAAACTTTTTAGCAGGCAGTTTGGTGAGCCTCAGCTGATGTCTGAAGAGTGAAGAGACCTTCATTACTGTGGTCAAGGGTTCATGTTCTACCTCATGGCTTTGAGTATTAAGACAACTCTACTGCAGAATAGTGTTTATTTTGAACTCAAAAGAAATAGGGGCATCCAACTGAATGCTTTGTTGACTTGGACTTGTTGGGTCCTCAACAAGTTCAACTTTTTAAGATTTTAAAGTTCTAAGGGTTAGCTGACAACTACTATAGAACATAGATGTCAACAAGTCTCATGATACTGACCTCTTCTATAATGTCTGCAAGGCCTGCGGAAAAAATAAGAACGGGCACCTCTCTCTCCTGGCAATGAAAGAAATGTATGAATGAAGCAAAATGAGAATTACAGCTGATATATTTTTCTTTTAATTTTTTTTATTGGTAATTACAACTGATCTTTGGTTACATGTTAGTATTCTAATGAATCCCTACGTCCATTCATCCAAATGAACAACTCGGTTCAATGATTGAGCTTACTGAGATGCAATAGACAAATCTTCTCAAGTAAAACTGAAAAAGATGTAAAACATGGATTGCTACCTCCAAAAACTCAAATAGCTCGGCTACACCCTCTCTAAAAGCAATAACAGCATTGGCCACAGATCTCTTTATGGAATCATAGGTCAGACCACCCTCAATAAGAAGAGCGTGGGTTTTTCCCCACCTGCAATGATGAAAGATAGCATCTTTCTTGATATTTTACATTTCGGAAGAAACTCGAAAAAATAAAGCACAAAGGGGGTGCTGAGGATGTAGAAATGACAATACAAATGTTTACATGCATGTGCATGTAATCGTGTATATGTGCTTGCATGTATACATTTATGTGGAGACATGCCTCAATACAATCCCAATGTTGAGCACTCTAAGAGAAGTATATCAGTCAAGATTCTATAGATTGGCCCCAAAAACAGATTTGCATGTTCCTCATATACGTGAATAAACTTGACCAGATTTTAGCAATAGATTCCAACAGGGATGTAGCAGATATTAAATACCAACTTACTTTTTAAAGTTGCCATATGCATCTCCAAAATTTCATATAAACCATACGAGTTGTACACTCGCCACATCTACGCAACAAAGTAGCTTTCAGCACCCATTTGATGACATAAAGACGGAGAATCCTCCACCACACTCATGAGATGACCTTATCGTCAGCTCACAGTGTGCAAACACCCAGTGGAGCCCACCTGACATCCCATAGTCACCAAGCCCGCGGTTTGGCACCCATCCGAATGCACTAGACCATTGGATTGACTATCCATTTGTTTTGGACTATGATAACTTGTGGGCCATTGATCAAGTGGTTAGGATGACGATCTGAGCCCTCGTCACCATAAACAAGTTTTTTTTTCCCTTTTTTCTTTGTTAGGGAGAGGGTTGCCCATAGAGACATTTAACAAGTAGGAACTGAAAATCCCACATGCCTTTCATCTGTAAAAGGCCGAGGGTGTCGGATGATATATGTTACTCTGCCGCAAGTTGTAACAGCAGCAAGAAGATCAAGATGTAAACAATAGAAGAAAGTAGAAAATAAGCTATTTAGGTCCAACTAGTATTGATAGGAACAGTTATACTCTAAAGCAGAGGTGGAAAATTAGTTGAATATTCATGCAATAATAGATCAGGCTGCAGTCCATTTTCATCTAGTGTGTGGACGTAAGAAGATCCCAGAGACTACAAGACACATTCCTGACGGACTAACTAGGTACATCACAGCTATAGGGTAGAGTTTCACGCAAAGAATCTCAAAGAACATGTTATATGGACTTTGAGTATTTGACCAACATTTTGAATTTTTTTTCTTTGAAATGTAACACAACTTGAACCCATGGTTGCAACTTGCAAAAAATGAAAGCATGTTCCAATTGTGCTATGCCTCTTGCCCAACATTTTGCTATGATTTGGTAGGTTTATAGGTTATAAAAATAATAGCATTTATGTATTTAATATGTATTTAACTTATTAAACATAAAAGTTGCCCAAAATCTTTATACTGACGAGGGAAAACCTAGATAGTCTTTTGCCATGTAAAGGTTGCATCAAACTATGTATGTACCAATGTTGGTACTTCACACATTTACAAGATGCATGCAAAGAGACATCATTTCAATACCCGAAAGATCATTAAAAAGATAACAACAACAACAACAATAATAATAAAGAATTCTTTTTACCTTTCTTATATGCAAACTCGAATTCTCAGTCTCACACATTCACTTGTGAGAGCAAGGGTATGTTGTTTTATTGCTATTCTCTGGTCTATGTAACATGGCCACAGCTATATGTACTACTGCCAAGGCCCCAAGATGGACACAGACATGTGGAATGATTATGGACCTAGCTGTTAAAATCCTAGGATTTGGGATACAAACCCCATGACTCATATCAAATCAGTGGGAAAAAGATCCATATGCACTCATATCAAATCAGTGGGAAAAAGATCCATACGCATACAACAAATCCCAGTTATAGGTAAATCTTAGGATTTGGTTATTTTTTAAAATAAATTCAATATTTTCTATATCGAATCCCACAATTCAGGCAATTCTTCTAAATGGGAATAACAATAGCCACATAACTGTTTAGCCATCTTTTCCCTTATCTTTTCATCTTTAGCCTTTTTTTAGGACATTGTCTAGTGATTAAGGGAACCTCATAATATAAGAATTTGTGGAACTTTGTGCGGTTGTAGAGGAAAACAAGGAATGGGCATGTGAGTGGACTATTCAACTACACGAATGGAGTTTCACCTTAATTTTTTTTTTCTTTTTAGTCTTTTTCTCCATGAATCACTTCTTTAACTTCAGGCAATACTTCCTAATGATGTAACATGGATGATTTTTTTTCCTTCCTTATTTATTTAGAGAGCACAAAGATTAGCAACAGCTGGCTTATGTTTACTACTAACATTAATATCTAAATATATTGGTATACGTCAATGATGTTCCTCAAATATTCACATCACAGTCTTCCTTGACTCTATAATGATGCCATGATACTATGGATGGAAGATAGACGGATAATAAATAGCTAGCAAATTTTCCAACATATTTTTTGTTTTTTACAAAAAGATAAAAAAAAGTCCAACGATTCAGGATTTAATTTGATTCGACTCTTGAACTATTTGTGATACAATTTTGTTTTTCAGAACAATAGCGAAGGGCATAAAAAGAACATCAAAGAAGATCACCTCAATATGCCAAATACAGAGACACATTCATATAAACATTCTTTAACAAAACAACAGAGACAATTTGACATTCGAAAAATGCCAACAGCATGGTTCTAAAAAGAAAACCCATAATATGGAGCATATAGAAAAAGAACAATCAGAAACATAGGTTGTGAATCACTGTGTTAAACATAAGTTCAGCTCCGGAAAGGATGTGCATAACTGTGTTAAACAGAGGGTCAAACAACAGTGCTAGAGGCTGTATCTTCCACATTGGCGATATGGGTCACTGTGTTGAACGTATAGATGCAATTTATTTTAATAAAAAAAATGAGATAATAATACAAATTGGTTTGTATCGGCCTTGCCATTATTTGCAACATGCCACACAGGTGCGAATCAGGTACCATAATCTCATTATGTGGGACAGTTATGAATCAGCTGATACAGTATGCATCACCTATATTTAAATTCCTGGTTCCAATCGCTATAAAGCACACTTCATAATGTATTGCAAAAATTCCATGATACTCACAACTAGAAGTAAAACAGTAAATTCCATGATACTCACTACAAAAATTCCATGAATCCCAAACGTGATACCTATCTTTCCTTCTTTCTTTCTTTTTTCTTCATTTGAACAGTAAAACATAATCTAATTTTTTAGTAAAACAAAACTTAGCGAAATGTTCCTTTATAGTTGAATACATTGACAGAGAGAGGGTTCAAAGTTCAAACCACTCTTCCATGAGCCTTGTTTTCTCCTCGATTGGAACAGTGGGGGAGAATTCCAAGGGCTGATAATAATCATGCAATTCCTTCCTCTTGATGTCATACACAGGATTTCTCTGCTTCAGCAGACCATGACTGCCTGATCACAATATTATACAACATTCACAAGGGGGAAAAAATCAAAACTTTGTTTTCTAGAGCACCCAACTTACTATTCCCGCGGAGCCCATTGATCCAGTACTTTGTTAAAGTAGAATCAAAGTCAGCAATCACCTGAATTTTTTAGAACCAGGAAAACACAAAATGGTAAGAACGGGAGAATCCAGAAACACCCACCCACCCTCACCAAACAAATACAGATCACAGAGAGGGGAAGAAAAAAAAACCCCACCTGCAATTTGCTTGGACCATCCAAGCGAATTGCAGCCTTCTTCTTCTCCAATGACTCCAGATTCCCAACCACTGCCTCTGGAAAAATCACCGAATGGGAGTTTTCCGCTGTTTCCATCTGGGCTCGATTGGAGCTCTTGCTGCTCCAAATCCTAGGGGAGAGGGAAAAAGGATTCCTAGGAAAACTGAAATCCAGGAAAAGTTAATGTGCCTGCCTCATGGAAGCAGCGGTTATGATTAATATATATATATATATATATATATACACACACACGTATGTGCATGTGTGTGTGTGTGTAGATGCAGTGTATGAAGCTGACAGAGTATTTAGTCATGTACGTGGAAGAGATGTGGATTTTTTCTTTTGCTAAAGAGAAATGCATACGGAGAAGAGAATCCAGTTTCCTGAGAAAGTGGAATCCGGGTTTGTGTGGGGATTCGAATTCGGACCTTGTTTGGATGGGAACAGGAAGAGGAAGGAAGCGTTGTTTGGTGATGGTGCTGGAAGAAGTAATAGTAATGGAAATGATGTTTTGGAGGAGATGGTTCATGAATCCCCCCCACTCTGTATGTTGTTCATGTAAAAGATGGATGGAGGGTATCTTCCTGTTTTGGTGCTGTCTGTGTCTTGGAATGCAGATACTTTTAGATAAAAAGGAGGTGGGACCCACATCAAATTCTCTTGTGTTGGAAGAAGATCTTTTTTTATGAGAAAGGCCCTTACAGTCCCTGTCACGGCCTGGACAAAATGCTCAACACTCGACGGGGCAGATTGACTTGGAGCTAGGGTTGCCGGTGGATATTCGATTTTTCAATTACCCAAAAGTTTCGGAAGTAAAAAATCGGCTTTGAATTAATTTGAAGTTCTGATTTATAAATGGATCCGAGTCTGCGACTGAAAACTAATTTAGGTTTTGATTGATAAATTGGTCCGGGTCTATATAGGTTTTGGCCCGTGGATTTAGGACTTGGCATATAAGTCTTTGATATTGTAAATTATACATCAAAATCAACTTTCTTTGGACATTTTTACCTATAATATTGAAGGTAGTAGACTTAATATACTGTTATAAGCGGAATGATATGTTTATTTAAAAAAAAATAAAAAATAAAGAGAAATTAGAATCGATTTTGGAACTAGATTCTAGGTGGACCCGGTTCGGAAATCATATCCGGATTTTCCTATTGGTGCCGGGTCTAGAACCAAATAAACATGTTCCTAGTCAAAATAGGATTCGGAACCGGAATCGATATTTAGAAATAGATCCGAGTCTATTATGATTCCAATCTGGAACCGTCCTTTTTGCAACCCAATTTGGAATGGTAGGTTTTCGAATCACCTAACAATTGAGGTAGCCAAAAAATCACCACATTGCACGGGTTGATTGGTCCAAACAAACTCCCCCTGTTTGAACGAAACAGGGTCCATCCTAGCCCTAGAGTTACACAAGTCTCACGTCACGGGCATTATTAGGATCCAACAAACGGCACTACTGACTCTATACACTCTACACTACATTATACACAAGGCATTACTGATTTTATATATTTATATGATTATACACACGAAGGAGACCCGTATGGACAGTCGTGGGCCTTTAAATAAACCGGGTCCGCCGGCCCTATCCTTTTTTTTTATAAAATCTGCTTCCATCTTTTTATCCACATCCGCATTCATTTAATTTGAATTGCATTTGCAGCAGTGCAGAGAGAGAAAGAGCGGGAACTTTTGTAATAAAAGCGAGGGAAGAAGAAAATCTTTTGCTTTGTTTAGTCTTGTTTTGCTTTCGGAGAAATGGCAACGATTCCAATTCCAATTCCAAACAAGGAAATGGAAGAAATCTCAACTCCTGAGAAACTCGAGTCAGATTTCCAAGATGAAATGGAGCTTTCAGCACCACACGGATGGAGGAAGAAGAAGAAGGTCCCATTCCCTTCTCTCTCTCTCTCTCTCTCCCTCCCCCTCCTTCAATCACATTTCACTAAACCCTAAACCCTAATCTAACCCTTTTCAAATCAACACTTCTTTTCTCTTTATTCTTCCCTCTTTTTCCCCTACATTCTCATTTTTATGTATTTTTTAAGCTGATTCTCGGTTTGGTCCTAGGGTTTTAAGAAGATCCGCGGCGACGCTTTGCTATTTTGTTGTTGTTTTGGTTGCTGATGGTTGATGGTTTTCTGTTTGTATGAGAATTTCTCTCTGTGCTGGAACTTTTGAATTGTGGTTGTTTTCTTGTATTTGCTTGGATTTGTGTTTGGCTCTTTTTTTCTTCTTTATTCTCACTAAAGTAGGGTTATGGGAAGCTGAAATGAAGTTAGGAATTAGTATTTAAGTTGCTGAGGTTGGTTGGTGATTGTGGTTGTTTTTCCGAATATACTGCATTATGTTGATTCTTGCGATTAGGCTTTTGCTGAGCTGGATTGGAGCTGAGCTGAGAATTAGGGTTGGAGTTGCTGAAATTTGGTATTTAGTGACAGATACAGGAGATGAGCTTTTGAAGACTTTGTTTGGAGGACCATTGAATGATTGGGTGGAGAGATTAGGTGCATTTTTGTACTTCTTATCCTCCCTCTATCGTCCTATATGCTCTATGTTGTTCTCTTTCGCAATCTCTTGCCTTTCATAAGCTAGGGTTTCGCGTAGTCTATAAGTTGAAATAGGATATAAGTTCTGTTGGAGGGTGCATAATTGAGTCTGGATTAACTGTCGTGTCTCTTACACGCTTTTGGGAGTGGGATGTCTGGAACTACCCTTGGGCCCGCACATAATGATAATCCAAACAGTTCAAGATGAATGTTGTTGCTTCTAGTGACATATCCTGAAATCTTACTTCAGTAGAGTCTGGTCTGGTCCCACCATAAAATTGAGCACAAGATTGATAACGGGATTGAGGCATATGATTAGTAATACATAAGATTGTGTTCACCGCGTGTTTTATCACATTTATTCTCTTGCATACTTGTGGTCACCACTTTTTCACGTAGAACAATCATTTTAGAATGAATAGTTTGTATTCTTGAGATAATGAGATGTGCCTGAATACACATAATGCAGTACTTTATGCTTTAGCTGTCAATTTCATTATGTTCAGAGCCTTTTCGGCCATATTAAGGAGTTAAATAACTTCTGAAACTAAGTCTTGAACTTGGTTGTAAATAATGAGTCCTGACTCTGCTACTTAGAAATGACTTGATCCCTGGGCAAGTCTCATTAGTTTTGTTCGAATCTCCCCGAAATGTTCTTTTTTTATTATTGGTAACATGACTTGAACCAAAGGTTCCATTAGTGAGCACCTTCTACTGTGCCAAGGCTCTTGCCCTGGGAATACCATTTTACATGGAATAAGATGGCTTTGACTATTGAGAATTCTACTTATATCAATTTCTTTTGGCTCCCCAAGGGTTTAAGGAGATAGATTTTAACATTTTAACTTCATTGGTATTTTTGTGGAATAAAATCATTATGAATGTTTAATTGGTTGTCTCTCTTATTAAACCTCAAGAAAAGTATATCATTTTAAGTTCTATGTGCATTTACGGTTACTGCCAAGCATACATGTACGTATTCACATTTTCAGAGTAAAACATTCATTTTCTCCTTTTTAATTCAGACTTAATAAAAAAATTATGCGACTTAGTCCAAGTGGGCCATTACTACTTGTTTTTAGTAATTCTACTTGATGTGGTCAAGACCAGGACTCACCTGGCAGCTGAAATGTCCTTTGGTGGTAGGGATGTAAATGGACCACTTGCTACCCAGTTACCCCAAGGGCTCAGTCTGAAAAATACTTGTATGGACCCTCTTTCTGAGTTTGATTGATAATTGGATCTGTTTCTGGGTCTAATCATGTCCATGCACGACTAATCATACACCTGATATATATAGTTATGCATAATATCAATAATGCACCATGCCTAATTATATTATATGATAATGAATATTATGTATTATAATATATTTATCTATTGAGTTGAGTCGAGATTGAGCTAGCTATATGAACTTAATCAGGACTGGTCCACCATGGATCTGATGTATTTACATTCCTAGTCGTGGGGCCTAACTCGGTGCAAAGAGCACATACATCATAACCATAAGATCCAAGTACATTTTGCCTGAACCAACTGTAACACACTTGTTTTTGTGGTTTCAACCAAGAAAAAAAACTCCTCTATGATATCTTACCTTAGCTATTTTAAGGCTTTCAAGGATATTTAATTTGAATGATACTTGCATAAGTCAGAGAAACCTTTTAGTTTTCTTTTTAAATTTGTATTTACTTTCTTTCTTTAATCATAATACTGTGAGGACGGTCACTTTTGGCCCTTTGTATTCCTGGCGAGAAGAGGTATGATTTTTATTGCCACTCCTAATTCTGCTTAGTTCATATGTGCAAGGTCACAATTTCTTCCATCTTCATTTGTTCCCTTGCCCCTTCTTCTTTTTTTTTCATTTTTTTTTTTCAATGAGAGAATGTGAAACAATCGGTATTTGCCCTTTTTTTTTCTGGGTAAGGAGAGATTTGGCAGATCTGGTTTTGTCTTTTTTGCTTTATTTTCTTCCATCTTTTTTTCTTCCTTCCTTTCTTCTTTTGTCCCTTTTTCTAATGGTGGTTTTGGATTCTTTTTGCCAGTCTAATTTACTATTATTCCTTGTTATAGTTGCTTATCATTGGGGCTATGATCCACCAACCTGCTAGTTTTTTCCCATTTTTTAATGAGGCTGTGCAGAAGAATTTTTCTTGGAAGCAGAAGTACTACCAAAAATACTATTTAAAAGCCCCCAAACCAGGATTTAACTTGAAATGTCTCTCTATCTCTTTCATTCTATCTCTTTTGCCACCCGAATGGTGGATTTGATTTGAGATTGCCATCGGATCAAGTCCACTCCCAGAATCAGCTGATCTTGACCTGGTCAAATCTCAAGACTCAGTCAAGTTTAATACTAAAAAAATAAATATAATTTAGAAACGGGGAACGATCAGAAAATTTATATAAAGTAAAAAGGCATCATTGTAACATAAGTTAGGAATTCCTTCCATATATAAGGGCATGACTGTGTAGCAACATTTCCACAGGAAGATGATGATTCCTGTAGATGTTTAAATTCAATGTTTGGTGCAACATTTTCTGCAGATTTGTTGCGGAAAACATTGACTTTAAACATCTACAGGAATCATCATCTTCTTGTGGAAATGTTGCTGCACAGACATTCCCTTATATATGGAAGGAATTCCTAACTTATGTTACAATGACGCCTTTTTACTTTATATAAATTTTCTTGTCGTGGAACATTGCTGCTAAAATCCACATTTTTTGGTATTTGAAGTCTGAGGACAAGGGGTCAGATGGTCCTGCGATATAATTTATTCATTTCTACAGATCTGTGTGTTTTCTCCCTCCCATTGGCCCCTGCACCAAATAAAACTTGTGGATTCCATGACTTACAAAATCCAACACCGAGATGTCCAACGTTGAAAGTATGCTGCATTCCACAAGCCACAGAATCCTCAGCCATTTCCAAATGCGTCCTAAGTTGTAGCGACAAAGAAACAATAAAATTGTATTAACTGAATGTATAGGATGTTTTTACATGAAATAGTGAAAATATTAGGATTCTGAAAGGAAAATAAGTTCTAAACTTTGGGCAATGCGAAGTAGAATATACTATTTCCCTTTTAGTTGGTATCGCCTTCTCCTCATATTTCTATTTTATATGATCTGGCTTATGAATTATGATCAGATAAATGATTTGGATTTTTACCAGTAAGAGCCTCTAAAATTTTCATTGGGCAAATTTCATTAATGTTTTGGCTAGAATTATTATACAAAGTTTCTATCATTCCCGACATCCCCTTATATTTAATATAGGTGGTCATTGGTATGCCCCTTCAGTTATACAATGGCCTGTATTTTATTTCCCTGCTTTTATGGCAATCAAGAGATTTGTAGGCGGTAAAAACGACACCTACTTAGATTAGGATGAGGTTGAGGTAAAACTCCTTAGGACGGGGAATGTTGAACTCCAATAACCTGAAAGGGAAGGAGAAAGACTTGGGTCAGAGGCCCTGGCTGCCGTGAGCCGAAGGCACTCTGATGCCTGAGTTAGCTCTGAGAAAACTAAACAGGAGGAGGAAGAGAGGAATGAGAGCTTGTGTAATATTGAAAGTAGCGGGCTGTGTATTGCGTAGTGCGTACCTCTCATGGGGCTGATCCCATGCATATATAGGCGAGTGTTCCTCGTTCATTCTCTCTGTGAGTGGGGGTAGGTGAGGTGAGGTCCCATCGCTCCATACCCTGACAGGCAGCAGTAGGTGGAGCGGACAACACCCCTACTTCACTTTCCACGCCTTCAGCCGGCTGGCGTACAGGGATGATAAAGCACACCTCTTATCACCATAAATGAGCAATCCTATCGCCATAAATGACCGCCCATATCTGTCAGGGCGCGCCGTATTTCCAGAAGGTAGATGGCGGCCCATTCTGACTCTAGGAGGAGAATGGCGGCCCACTCTAACTTTAGTGCTGTGGCTGGGGATGCTGTGGCCTGGGACCAAGGATAGCTTGGCCGTGGTACGCCATTGTACCGGGCTGGCACTCATACCGAGCTGCCGAACTGCGTTGCCGACCTTGCAGGCTGGACTGATTTACCGAGCTGCCAAGGTATTGACCGAACTGCCGAGCTGACGATCTTCCACCACAGAAGCTGAGGAGCTCGGCGAGTTTAGCCGTGATCGTTGCTTAACTTCGTCATTACGGTGTTTTTCCCACACAATTGCCCCCTAGCTTTTGACTCCTGAGAGCCTCCTGGCTCGAAGGGGTCAGAAGCTTGATGACCGTATAACTGGTTCTGCTACCGAGCTCAAGTGAGGGCGATCGTCATGAAGGTAGTACCGGGACGAGGGAGCTTCGGATCAAGAGGGCCCCCTTGGGTCTGGGGGTCGCTGTTATCACGCGGGCCCCTTGGAGGTGTCTTTTCGCCTGTCCTGGATATTAAATAGTCTTCGGATATCGCGCTAGTGGTGACACGTGTCGCTTCCTTTAGCTGTCTTGCCATTACTTCGAGGAGACGTTAGGGCTGCGAGATGGGACGTTAGGGTTGATTGAGGAGACGCCTCTTAAAGGCTTTCCTCGAAAGTCGAACCGTCGTCCCCAGGCCTTATAAATCAGGGCGCCCCCTTCGTCTTCACCTTCTTCTGCTTTCTTCACCTTCCCCTGCTTTCTTCAGATTTCCACTGCGTTTTGCAAGAGAGCTTTCTCCAGCGTCTGCAGACCTTCGTCGTTCCCGACTGCGCAATCCTTATTTGTGCGAGTCTTCTCTGTTTTCTTCATCTTCTTTAGATAGGTCTGTCTGAGTCGAGAATGGGAGTCTATAGGCATCTGCTAGGAAACTCAGACTCCATAGTCCATTTTAGGGATTTATACAAGGTCCCCTCCAACGTGGAGGTCAGACCGGATACCCCCGATGACGGCCTCACCTATCGTGACGGCTGGATGCCATTCTGGTTGGTATCTGTAGTGGAAGGGGGAGTTCGCTTTCCCCTGCACCCACTGGTCCGGGACTGCCTCTGGGAGTGGAGGTTGTGCCCTTGCCAGCTACTCCCCAATGTATACAAAATCATAATGGGGGTGGTACGGCTCAACCAGATTCTGGGAATTGGCCTTGGTGTCCCAGATATTGAGGACACTTATGACCTCTGCAAATCCGCAGAGGGGGATACTTATTACCTCCGGCTGCGGGTCCGCCGGACAGGGTTTGTAACTGCGCTAGAGGACTCCAATCGGTATGCTGGCGAAGACAAAGTGCTTGTCAGAGGTGGATGGGAGTTCGGCGAAGTAGAGCCTGCTACCACGGTCCGGGTCCCTCGAAAAATAGGGATTCCTCCAAGTAAAGGCCGAAGTTCTTTCGGTTTGCAGTTTTTTCCTTTCTCCTCATCTGGCTTCTGACACGGTTCTGCCTGTGCAGATTTTCGCGAAAAGAGGGAGCTCGCGAGGAGGAATCGCTGGAAAGTGAACAGCGCCTGGCACGAGCTGGTGAGGAACTACCGCGGCCACAACTGCCGCGCTGCCTGGTGCCTTTTGGGGTACGTGCCCCATTATCGGTCCTTCCACACCTCCAGAAAGGTGTCGGGGATAGACTCCGTCCTTAGCGGCGAAGGCGCGAGTCAGAGAACAGAGGCGACCGTGGTACCGAGATCGGCTGCGGTGACCGTTGCGATTCCCGCCGGTCGCCTGGTTGAGTTGGCAGAACGTGCTCCAGCAGTCTCTGCCGCTGAGCTCGCCGGAACCTCGAGGGCCAGGCCCCTGTCTTCCCGAACGAGGCTAGTAGCGTCCAGTTCGGAGGAAGAGGAAGAGGAAGAGGAAGGGGAGATGCTGCGCCAGCGCGGGCGACGCTATGCCGCGGAGGATCTATCCGCGGCGGCCTTCGGAGACATCGGAGGCGAGGTCCGGGATCCTCCGCAGGCAGTGGCCGCGGCGCCTCCGGCATCCCCAGGTGGCATTCCTGCCCCGGATGTCGAGGTGGTTAGTCCTGCCATAGTCGCGGCTGCTCGGCCTGACGAGGCAGAGGTCGTCACAGCTCCGCCTCCGGCCGTGACCGCAGTCGTGCCACCCTCGGATCATGCCGCTGGGGCTGGACGTCGGGCTCGTTCGGCCGAGGCTGTCGAGGGCGGACGACCCGAGAAGAGGGCAAGGGTCGAGGCCTCGCCTGGCCCTTCGACTTCGTCTGCTGGTGGGACGATCCTGCCTCCTCCTCCGGCTCCGTGGAGGCCGGCCATCGAGGGGGCTCTGGGGAGGCCGCTGGCCGAAACAGACCGCGCGACCAATCCCCAAGTGGTCGCAGCGCTAGGGCGAGCCTGCGCCCTCCCTCAAGACATGGCGAGGTGGGCGGAGATGGACAACGAGTCTCTCCTGCTTTCCTCGATGCGATCCGTTGTGCAGGTAAGTGCAATGTCTCTCCCTCAGCTTTTGGTCTCTGCCGTTTTATTGACTTCGGGTTTTCGTCTTGCAGCTGTTGCAGAAGTGCCAGGTGGGCATTGAGAGGCTGGACGCGGCCGAGGCGCGGGCAGCTGAGTGGGTAGTCGAAAGGGACGAGCTGCGGGCGTCCATGGCGTCCAAGGATGCGACGCTGGCCGAGGTGACGGCCAAGAACGCCGACCTCGTCGTTGATTTCGAAGAGTCAAAGGTTGAGGTCCAGCGCCTCAAAGATGAGCTGGAGGACGAGAAGGTCCAGAACCAGCACCTTTCTTCCGAGCTCGATGATCTCCGGGCTGCGGCGAAACAGCTGGAGGACGAACTGAAGAGCACAAAGGGGACAAACAAGAGACTCCTCTCCCAGCGGAACCAGGCGCAAGGTTCCCTGGAGAAGGCGCTGAGGGGGAAGGCGGCCGAGGTCGAGTCTGCCCTGGCCAGACAGGAGGCCAGGCTCAAGGAGGAGTTCCTCGCCGAGCATGACTCCATCATGGAGGAGGAGGTCGGCAAGCTGTCTGCTGATTACAAGGCTCAGCTGCCTGGGAACTCGGGTGGAAGGCAGCCTTGCAGAAAGCTGGGGTCCCCGAGGATAGTCCCCTTTTCCTGAATGCCCCAAGATTTTCCTGTTCGGACCCGGGACTCGCAGCCGTGTCTCAAGTCTCCTCCGACCCTCCTTCGCAGTCGTGCCCGGAGGCGACCGCCGCTCCCGAGGCGCTGCAAGAGGCTCCTGCTGCCAGTGCTGATCCCGAAGACTGCCAAGTGGCAGCAGTTGTCGAGGTCCCTCCTGAAGCTGCCGTGGTCGTCCCTGAAGCTGCCCCGGCCGCTCCCGAGGCTAGTGCGGTCGAGGTCCCCCCGGAGATCGACTGTAATGTGGAAGCTGCAGCCCTCTGAGGGTTTTTTGTAATTTTTTCTTTCTTTTATGGAATCTCCATTCATCTTGTAGTCAGAAGCTTGATTAATAAAAACTTCGAAACTTTGCTCGCACTCTTGCTCTTCCTTGTTTTTGATGGAATGTTTGTGGTTGATGAAATGCTGCATTGCTTTGCTGTTTTGAGTTGTAGTTTCGGATTGCCGAACTCCTTGCTGTTCTTTAGATTGAGACGTTAGCCAATGACCGAGACCCGGGGCAGGGCCGTGGTCTCCGTCGGCTGTTCCGTACCCATTATCTCCCCCCCAGCTTTTGGCCTGTGGGCTCCTTGGAGCAGGTCGGAAGCTGAGTGGTTTTAGTCAGGCCGGTACTGCCACTAACCTTTTGACAGTGCCCGTTGTGCCGAACTGCCGAAACGGTGGGGTCTCGGTTCGATGGGGTCTCCTCATCGTCTTTTGCTGACGTGGAGTGCTGTGTTAAGTTCTTGCGCTGACGTGGAGTGCTGTATTAAGTTCTTTCCGTCAGTCGAGGCGGTTGTCCTTTCGCCTGTCGAGGCATTGAATAGTCCTCTGGGAATGCGGCGCCGTGCCACGTGTCGCCTTTGTTGAGGGCGCGCAATCAAATCTGCAGGACGACTGGGCTGCCCGAGGCGACGCTAGGGCTACTCGAGGTAGGGCCATATCGAAGGCTTCTCTCGAAATCTGAAACGGCGCCTCCATCCGTTATAAATTAGGGTTCCTTCTCCGTCTTCCTTCTTTTCGATCCTCAGAGCTCCTGCTGCAACCTGCTGAAGAACAGTAAGTTGCCTGAGCTCCTGCTGCAACCTGCTGAAGAACAGTAAGTTGCCTGTTGCCTGCGACCATTCTGCTCGTAGACTCCTCCCATCGTAGGACTTCTCCCCCCTGTCTTCTTCCTTTCCGGTGGGTAGTCCTCCATCTAGAGTAGAGAATGGGTGTGCATAGGCATTGGCTAGGGGACGCACTGTCCATAAGCCTGTTTAGGAAGGAATACAAAGTCCCTGCGAACGTAGAGGTTAGGCCAGACGGACCTGACGACGGTATCACATACAGCGACGGCTGGATGCCGTTCTGGCTGGTGGCCGTCGTGGAGGGAGGAGTCCGGTTCCCCCTCCACCCACTCCTCAGGGAATGTCTCCGGGAGTGGGGGTTGAGCCCCTGCCAGCTGCTTCCCAACGGATACAAGATCATCATGGGAACAGTGCGGCTCAACGAGATCTTGTCCATCAACCTCGGTGTCTCGGACATCGAGGAGGCGTATGACCTCTGCAAATCCGCAGAGGGGCATACGTACTATCTTCGGCTGAGGCTCCACCGGACCGCCTTCGTGACCGCGCTGGAAGACTCGTATAAATACGCGGGGGAGGACCGTGTCTTCGTTCGCGGGGCGTGGGAGTTCGGCGAGGCGGAACCCAGCACCACGGCCCGGATACCGCGCAAAATAGGAGTCCCCCCAAGTAAAAACCGAGGCCCCTGGATTTTGTATTTTTATTATCTCTTTCCCTTGCTGACACTGTTCTGTTCCTGCAGGTTTTCGGCAGAGGAGGGAGCTTGCCCGAAGGAACCGGTGGAGGGTGAACAGTGATTGGCACGAGAGGGTGCGGAAGTACCGCGGCCATCACTGCCGAGCTGCGTATTCGCTGCTGGGGTACACGCCGCACTACAAGTCCTTCCTCGCTCCGAGGCGGGTGACCGGGATCGACTCCGTGCTTCACGGGGAAGACACCGGACCGGGCACCGAACGGACTCAGGCTCCTGCTCCGGAGACCGTTACTGTCGCAATCCCCAGCGGCATTCCGGTAGAGTTGGGAGGACAGTCCCCTGTCCGTGAAGCAGCTGCGACCAAGAGAGCCGAGACCGGGCGCAGGCGGCTAAGGCAGAAGTTTGTTGTCTCCAGCGAGTCCCGGAGCACATCCAGCTCGGAAGAGTCCGAGGTCGAGATGTTGCGCGGTCGTCGCAAGCGCTTTGTCGCGGAAGACCTCTCCGCCGCTGCGTTTGGAGACACGGGCGAAAGCTCGGTTCCCTCCCGAGGTGCCGACGTTGCCCGAAGTATGTCGGCGGCGGACGCTGCTGAGGTAACCGCGCCCGGGACCGAGACGGTTCCGGAAGCTACCGACGATGCTCAATCGGGAATGCCTGCTGCAGCAGAGGTCGGGTCGAGCACTCCGGCAGTCATTTCTGAAGAATCGCACTCCGACCTAGGCAGAGGGGATACTGCCGAGGTCGTCGAGGAGCGCAGGCCGAAGAAGAGGCCCAGGGTCGAAGCCCCGTCTGCCCCCGAGCCTGCCATGTCGGTTGGGGGGTCCGCCGCTCCTCCCGACTTCATCCCCTGGAGACCGGACATCAAGGGGGTGCTGGGGAGGGAACTAGCCGAGTCGGACCGAGCGGTCAGCCCCGAAGTGGTTGTCGCTCTGGGACGAGCGTGCGCCCTTCCCCAGGACATGGCAAGGTGGGCGCAGATGGACAACAAGTCCCTGCTGATGTCCTCAATGCGGTCTCTGGTAACGGTATGTACACGCTTGACTCAACATTCTTTCTTTTTCTGCTGTGTTTCATTTTGTGACACTTCTGTTTCCACTGCAGCTCTTGCAAAAGTGCCAGACTGGCATGGGGAGGCTGGATGCAGCCGAAGCCAGGGCAGCAGATTGGGCAGCCGAAAAGGAGTTGCTGCTTAAGTCCCTGGCGGCAAGGGACGCGGCCCTGGAGGAGGAGGCGAGGAAGAAGGAAGATCTTCTTGCCGAGCTCGACGCAGAGCGGGCCTTGGCCGAGCACCTCAAGGAGGAAGCAAAACAGGCGGTGGATCAAAACGTCCAACTGTCCTGGAAGCTAGACGAGGTCCGTCTTGCGTCGTCGCGGAGGGAGGAAGACATGAAGATGCTGCGGGGGACCAACAGTAGGCTTATCTCTGAGAGGAAGCTGGCTGAGACAAAGCTTGAGATGGCTCTGGACGGGAAGGCGGCCGAGCTCGCGCGGGCTCTGAGAGATCAAGAAGCGAGACTCAAGGAAGAGTACGTCGCCGAGCACGAGTCCGTGATGAATGAGGAGGTCAGCAAACTGGCAGCTGACTACAAGGCTCAACTGCCAGGAATCCGAGAGAAGGCGTGGGCACTTGGGTGGAAGGCGGCCTTACGGAGGGTTGGTGTCCCTCCGGACAGCCCCATTTTTCAGAATTCCCCCAGGTTTCCTCGCTCGGACTCGGAGTTGCGAGCCGTCTCGGGAATCGCCCCCGCTCCTTCAGCCTCGGAGGTCCCTCCAGCAACAGTCGCCCCTGCTCCTCCAGTGGTTCCCGAAGCTGCCCCAGCCGTAACTGGCAAGAGTGCCGCCGGGACTAGCTGTAATAAGGGAGCAGCAGCTCCCTGAACTATGTAATTTTTTTGTTTTGCCATACATTGTATTTAAGCTGATCTTATAATAAAACAACATTCTTTACAAACAACATTCTTTGCATATACTGTGTCGTCTGTCTTGCTTGTGGTGGAATGCGTAGCGTATCGATACAAGTAATTTGCCGAGTAGATTGATAGGTACTAAGCGAGGGCGGTTGGCCCTCTGAACAGAGGAGCCTAGCCGTGAGGGTGGCACCGAGACCGGACCCTGAAATGGCTGTGCCGCCAGAGCTGGTGAAGGCACCGAGCTCAGGACGGTTGGCCCTCTGAACAGAGGCGCCGAGCCGGGAGGGTGGTACTCTTACCGGACCCTGAAATGCTTATGGCTGTGCCGCCAGAGCTGGTGAAGGCACCGAGCTCAGGACGGTTGGCCCTCTGAACAGAGGCGCCGAGCCGGGAGGGTGGTACTCTTACCGGACCCTGAAATGCTTATGGCTGTGCCGCCAGAGCTGGTGAAGGCACCGAGCTCAGGACGGTTGGCCCTCTGAACAGAGGTGCCGAGCCGCGAGGGAGGTACTCTTACCGGACCCTGAAATGCTTATGGCTGTGCCGCCAGAGCTGGTGAAGGCACCGAGCTCAGGACGGTTGGCCCTCTGAACAGAGGTGCCGAGCCGCGAGGGTGGTACTGTTACCGGACCCTGGTGTCGGAGCTGGCGATGGAGCCGAGCTGACAGTTGACATTCCGAATAGTGGGATCGAGCCGCTACGAGCCTTGGAGCAATGCAAACACTTATTCCAGAAAAGTTGCCTTTTATTGATATTTGATTTCTTGAATACATTTTTCAGAAATAGAATTTTTTTAGATGCGCCGCGTTCCATGGTCGCGGGAGCGGCTTCCCTTCCATATCTTCGAGTCGGTAGGCAGATCTCCCCGCTGTAGAAGTTATTCGGAACGGTCCCTGCCAGTTAGGCGCCAGCTTGCCTTCGTTGGGATCTCGGTCGCCTGGAAGTGTTTTCTTCAAGACCAACTCTCCTATCGCGAACCTTCTCTCTCTGACCTTCGGGTTGTACCCCCTGGCCAACTGCTGCTGATAGGCGGCCAGGCGGATAGCTGCCACCTCTCTTCGTTCTTCAGCCAAGTCCAGCTCCCGTGCTACATTCAGATCGTTTAGACCCTGGTCACAGAGTTCGGACCTCAAGGTCGGGAGGCCGACCTCCAGGGGAATGACTGCTTCCATGCCGTAGGCAAGGGAGAACGGGGTAGCCGAGGTGGAACGCCTTGGCGTAGTTCGGTAGGCCCATAGGACGCCTGGCAGCTCCTTCGCCCATCGACCTTTGGCTCGGTCGAGTCTCTTTTTTATTCCGTCGAGGAGCACCTTGTTTGAGATCTCGGCCTGGCCGTTGCTCTGAGGGTACGCCGGGGTAGAGTAGATGTTGCGAATGCCGTACTCCTGGCAGAAGCTCTTGAAGAGGTTGGAGTCGAACTGGGTCCCGTTGTCCGAAATGAGAGTGCGGGGAATCCCGAACCTCGTGATGATATTCTTCCATACAAAGTTCTTCGTGTCTAGCTCAGTGATGGAGGACAAAGGTTCAGCTTCGACCCATTTTGTGAAGTAGTCCGTAGCCACAATCAACCATCTTTTGTTCCCTGGAGTTCGGTGAAGTGGTCCGACGATGTCGAGGCCCCACTGGGCGAAAGGCCACGGACTGGAGAGAGGACTCAGGTCCTGGGCTGGCTGGTGGAGAGAATGGGAGAACTTCTGGCACTTCTCGCACTTCCTGGCGTAAAGCTGGGCGTCCTTCTGCATGTATGGCCACCAGTAACCCTGGCTGATAGCCCGGTACGCAAGTGACCGACCTCTTACGTGACTGCCGCAGACTCCTTCGTGGATCTCGTAGAGGAAATCGTCGACTTTGCTGGGGTGGACGCACTGGAGGTAAGGCCCCGTGAATGACTTCCTGTAGAGCTTGCTGTCTGGGGACAGCCAGAAGCGGGTCGCCTTCAATCTGATTTTCCGAGCTTCAGTCCTGTCCTCGGGCAGCTGGTCGTCTTTTAGGTACGCGATGATGGGGTCCATCCAGCTCGGGCCGAGGTCCAGGCACATGAGCTGCCGGGGTTGCTGGAGCTCGATGCTGGGCTCGAGCAGCGTCTCTACTTCAATAGTTCTCTTTTCACCGGCTTCCACAGCCGAGGCGAGGCTGGCGAGGGCGTCCGCATGGGAGTTGGATTCTCTGCCGATCTGCCGGACCTCGGCCCTTTCGAACTGGGAGAGAAGTCCCCGGGCGTGGGCGAGGTAGGCAGCCATCCTGTCATCCCGAGCTTGGTAGTCTCCGCTGAGCTGGCTTGTCACCAGTTGGGAGTCGCTGAAAACCACCACGGACCGGGCTTTCAGGATTTTGGCACTGTTGAGTCCGGCGATCAGAGCTTCATATTCGGCCTCGTTGTTGGATGCCTTGAAACCAAGGGTCACAGCTTGTTCGATAACGAGGCCTTCGGGAGACTGGAGAACTATGCCAGTGCCAGCTCTCTTGGATGTTGAGGATCCGTCGACAAAGACTTTCCAGGACGAGTCTAGGAGCTCTTTCCAGGACTGCTCTTGCTCAGTCTTGGTGGCAACCTCTGCACCCCTATCACCCCCCAGTTCGGTATCGAGCGCGGTCGGTGCCGAACTCTGAGGAGTAAATTCAACGATGAAATCCGCCAGGACTTGAGCTTTGATGGCCGTTCTGGGTTGATAGCCGATGTCATATTGCCCCAGTTCGACGGCCCATTTGGAGATTCGTCCGGAGAAATCTGCCTTCCGGAGAAGAGCCTTCAGTGGGTATTCGATTACGACCACTATTGTGAAGGTTTGGAAGTAGTGGGAGAGCTTCCGAGAGGCGCTGACGAGCGCCAAGGCGAGTTTTTCAAGCTGCAAATACCGGGTCTCGGCGTCTAGCAGGGTTTTGCTCGTGTAATAGATGGGCCTTTGCTGGCCGTTGTCCTCTCTGATGAGTACCGAGCTCACTGCATGGTCCGAGACCGACAAGTACAAGAACAGTGGCTCTCCAAAGGTCGGGGTTGACAGCAGTGGGGGAGAAGAAAGATATTGTTTTAGCTGCTGCAGCGCCTCAGAGCATTCTGACGTCCACTGGAACTTGGAGCCCTTTCTCAAGAGTTGGAAGAAGGGTCTGCACTTGTCTGAAGCGCGGCTGATGAATCGGTTCAGGGCGGCAGCCATTCCGGTCAGCCTCTGGACTTGTTTCGCCGAGGTCGGACACTGGAGGTCCTGGATCGCGGTGATCTGGTCGGGGTTCGCTTCAATCCCCCTTCTTGTGACCAGGCTTCCCAGAAACTTGCCGGAACCGACCCCAAAGGCGCACTTGGACGCATTCAGCTTCAACTGGAACTGGTGAAGGATGTCGAAAATTTGGCGGAGGTCGGTCAGGTGGTCCTGCGACCTCTTTGACTTGACGACCATATCGTCGATGTAGACCTCCACCGTTTTGCCGAGCTGGGCCTGGAACATCTTCGTCACCAACCGCTGGTAGGTCGCTCCCGCGTTTTTCAACCCGAAGGGCATCACCTTGTAACAATAGGTGCCTCGGGGAGTGATGAAAGCTGTCTTCTCCTGGTCTGCCGCGTACATGGGGATCTGGTGGTACCCCCGGTAGGCGTCCAGGAAGCTCATCCGGTCGTGTCCGGCAGTGGCGTCAATGAGCTGGTCGATTTTTGGAAGAGGGAAGCTGTCCTTTGGACAGCCCTTATTGAGGTCGGTGAAGTCCACGCAGACCCTCCATTTGCCCGTCTTCTTCTTGACCACCACGGTGTTGGCTAGCCACTGCGGATAGTGGACCTCTCTTATTGCACCTGCCTCGAGGAGTTTCTGAACTTCCTCAGTCACGGCCTCACTCTGCGGGACCCCAGACCGGCGCGGTTTTTGAAGCACGGGCTTATGGTTGGGATCCACCTTCAGTTCGTGACAGATGACTGCGGGGTCAATGCCGGGCATTTCATACGGTGTCCAGGCAAAGACCGCCTTATTCTCCTCGAGGAGGTTGAGCAACTCTATCTTCTCGGTCTCGGGGAGCTGGCTTCCCACGAGAAAGAATCTGTCGGGGTCGGCGGGATCAATATTGACCTTGGTGAGGTCCTCGATGCTCTTCTGCGCCGGAGCCCTGCCGACGTCCTCGAGCTCGGCCTCTCTATCCAGCTCGGTCACATTGACTTGGGACGGCCCGGCCTCGTCAGACAGCACGGCCAGCAGGCATTGCCTGGCCATGTGCTGGTCGCCTTTGACGGTGATCACCTCCGCTCGTCCAGATCGATTCTCCAAGGGGAACTTGAGTTTTTGATGCCGGGTGGAGGGCACCGCCTCCATGCTATGCAGCCACGTCCTCCCCATTATTACATTGTACGGGGAAGGGACATCGACGACTAGGAAGTCGACCTGTCTGCAGGCGCCACCGACTTGGACTCTAAGGGAGATCCTGCCCTTGGGATAGACAGGTTTGGAACTGAAGCCGACCAGAGGGGTGCGGCATGCCTGGAGGTCCTCGTCTTTCAGTCCCAACTTCTTGAAGCAGTCGTAGTAGAGGACCTCGGACGAGCTGCCAGGGTCGACGAGGGCTCTCTGAACCAAGAAGTTTTGTAGCTTCAAGGTGAGAACTAGAGCGTCGTTGTGCGGTAGCTCGACGTCTTCCAGGTCTTTGTCAGAAAACCATATTCTGACCCCCTCTGTTTTGGCCTTCTTCGCGGCCGGCTCTGGCGCCGCGGTCAGCACCTGTTTCTGATGGGAGGCGTGCCGGGCCTCAGCGCGGGCCTGAGAGCTCTTCTTAGGTGGGGCGGCGAGGTGAATGACGTGGATGACTCCTTCCGGCTCGCTGTCCTGGTTATCAGCTTCCCGCCGCGGAGGTCGGCCATCACCTCGGCCCTCCTGCTTGATGTACTCCCGAAGGTGCCCCTCCTTCACGAGGTCTTCCAGGTGGAACTTGAAGCTCTTGCACTCGTCGGTCCTGTGCCCGTTCTGCTTGTGGTAGGCACAGAACCTTGTCTGGTCCCGGGAAGAGGGGTCGGCCGTCATTGGCCGCGGCCATTTGAAGAACGGCTGCGCCTTTATTTTGTTGAGGAGCCTATAGATCGGTTCCTTGAAGATGGTGTTCACGGCCACGTATGAGGATGGCTCGTGGCCGGATTTCCTGCTGCTCCGTGATCCCGATGTCGAGGAGGAGGGGGTTCGGCGCTGCTCCGAGGACCGGGCTTTGCGCCGATCCGGGGATGGGTCCCTTCGACGATCCTCCCTCCTGGAGGACCTGCTGTCTCCCTTGGCCGGTTGGCTCTTCTTGGTGAGGCCAAAGTTCTCCCGACCTCGCGCCTCGTCTTTTTCCGCCAAGATGAAACGGTTGGCCCGGGTCATCAGCTCCTTCATGGTGGTCACGGGATACATGACCAGCTGCGCCCGAAGTGGGATACCCGGCTGCAGAGCCAGTTGGAAGGACCTCACCGCTAGCTCCTCTGAAGCGCTCTCGATCTGGCTGTAAACAGTCCAGAACCGGCGAGCGAACTGGGTGACGTTTTCGTTCTCCTGCATCCGGAGGGCCATCAGGTCGGCATCGGTCTTTGGGATGACGCGATGAGCCTGGAATTTCCCCAGGAAGGAGGTCCGAAGCTGTTGCCAACTGGAGATGGAATTTTCGGGAAGCGAACAGAACCACCGTAGGGGGAGGTCCGCCAAACTGGAGAAAAAGACTCGACAGTTCAGGGAATCGTCGTCCCCCCAGACCGACATCCTTTGGACGTAATGTCGGAGGTGGGCAGCGGGGTCCGAGGTCCCGTCATATAGGGTGAACCTTGGGACGCTGAACTTCTCGGGCAGCGTGTATCTTCTTATCTCCCTAGAGAAAGGAGACGCGCCAGTATCTTCAGCTTCAAAGGTGGCATACTGGTCCCGGTCGATACCAGCAGTCTCCAAATTCTGGCGGACAGTCTGCTTTACCTGCTGGTCGATCCACTTCTTTAGTTCATCGTCCTCCAACCCCTGGCATTGCTTCTTTGGCCCTTCATGTATGTGGCTGCTGCTGGAGCCTTCTTCTTTTTGGTCTCGGTCACGCCTCTTATTGTTGAGGACGTGCCTCAGGTCTTGTCCGTGGCCCGGACGCCTGGGCGGCGGGCTCTGATCCTTCTTGCCTTCGAGCCGTTGCGTGAGCCGTTCGATAAGCTCACGCTGTTCCTGGATGAGGAGGTTTTGTGCTCTGATATCCGCCAGGCGGGGGTCTTCGTTGTGCTCAAGGCTGGCCTGATGATGAGACTGCGATCTAGCCCGGGCTGACTTCTCCTGTGGTTTGGTGACTGACTTGTCACCTTGCGCGGGCCGCTTATGGCCATGGTGGGGTTGTTCTGGAGGTGGAACGTCGCGAAGGGAGAGCATGGTTACTTCCCTGGATTGTGACGCTGTTTGGACCGTGAGAGACCTCCCGCCAGACCTCCTTTGCCGAGGGGGAGGAGGCGGAAGATTTTGCGCCAGCGTAGGCTGTGTGGACACAGCCTTGCCCTTGGAAGGTCCTTCGCCATTTCTGGTTTTCGGAGGCATGGTGTTTACAAGCTTTTTGTTCAGTTTCCCACAGACGGCGCCAAACTGTAGGCGGTAAAAACGACACCTACTTAGATTAGGATGAGGTTGAGGTAAAACTCCTTAGGACGGGGAATGTTGAACTCCAATAACCTGAAAGGGAAGGAGAAAGACTTGGGTCAGAGGCCCTGGCTGCCGTGAGCCGAAGGCACTCCGATGCCTGAGTTAGCTCTGAGAAAACTAAACAGGAGGAGGAAGAGAGGAATGAGAGCTTGTGTAATATTGAAAGTAGCGGGCTGTGTATTGCGTAGTGCGTACCTCTCATGGGGCTGATCCCATGCATATATAGGCGAGTGTTCCTCGTTCATTCTCTCTGTGAGTGGGGGTAGGTGAGGTGAGGTCCCATCGCTCCATACCCTGACAGGCAGCAGTAGGTGGAGCGGACAACACCCCTACTTCACTTTCCACGCCTTCAGCCGGCTGGCGTACAGGGATGATAAAGCACACCTCTTATCACCATAAATGAGCAATCCTATCGCCATAAATGACCGCCCATATCTGTCAGGGCGCGCCGTATTTCCAGAAGGTAGATGGCGGCCCATTCTGACTCTAGGAGGAGAATGGCGGCCCACTCTAACTTTAGTGCTGTGGCTGGGGATGCTGTGGCCTGGGACCAAGGATAGCTTGGCCGTGGTACGCCATTGTACCGGGCTGGCACTCATACCGAGCTGCCGAACTGCGTTGCCGACCTTGCAGGCTGGACTGATTTACCGAGCTGCCAAGGTATTGACCGAACTGCCGAGCTGACGATCTTCCACCACAGAAGCTGAGGAGCTCGGCGAGTTTAGCCGTGATCGTTGCTTAACTTCGTCATTACGGTGTTTTTCCCACACAAGATTGATTTTGTAGTATTGTCTCTTGTTTTTGTTTTTATTTTTTCTATTATTTTTTCCATCTTAATATTATAAAAGAATTTTGAGCTGCTGGCATTATAGCCATTAGAATCTAATTGCATGAATTGATATTGCATTTGGGGTGAGAATCGATGTGGAGTTTCTATTAGTCCTCAAGTGTTTGAATGTATCATTGCAAGAATACCTATTCCATGGCTGCGTGGAATCCTTTTGCTTAGTATCATAGCTGAAGTAAGGTTACTACTTATAATCCCCTGCTGTAAAGCCTTGGCACATTCAATGATTGTCTTCTCTGGAAACTGTTTTTTAAATTGTGCCCGAGTTTGTGCAGATGTATTTTCATGTGTGTTTCCCAATGGTGTGGAGTTATTCATCTCAATCCCAGTGTTCCAAAATTCAATGACTAGGTCTAAGATGGCACGTACATTCCTAATCTACAGGTCCCAGTGTCAGAAAGTTTGACAACTGTTCTAAAATGGTCCAGACCAATTCCTGACTTATGGGAATGGCTATTCTGTTCAGCCTACAATTTGGTGGTAAACTAATTGACTGAAGTTGAATATTGGAACTATTGTGGTCTTGAAAATTTGTTCACATCATGTCATTAAATGTTCTTGACACAAGTACCAAAAGCATTTTCGATTACTCACAAATACTCAAGCTTTTAATTATCAGAGTATATTATGTCAGCATGCATAATTCCAGGCATTTTTGTGCACTTTAATATTCTTGCATGGTCTTTATGCTTCTGCCATGTTATTCATAGTTCACTCCAAAGAAAGGTGTTACGCTCAGAAGGAACGAGATATTTTTTATTTCGCCAACAGGTGAGGAGATCAGGAACAAGAGGCAGTTGGAACAGTACCTTAAATCCCACCCTGGAGGTCCTTCTTCAACTGAATTCGACTGGGGTACTGGTACTCCTCTCTCTCTCTCTCTCTCTCTCTCTCTCTCTCTCTCTCTCTCTCTCTCTCTCTCTCATGTGCATGCACATGTGCTTGTGGCTGTGCACAGTGTACGTATCTACCTCAAACATGCATGACCTGTTTTGCTCGACTGGCTGATGAACAGGGGACACCCCAAGGCGTTCTGCAAGAATTAACGATAAGGTAAAGGCAACTGAGACACCTGAAGGTGAGCAGGCAAAGAAACGAGGTAAAAAGTCAAGTGATTCAAAGGAGGAAGATGAGGAAAAAGAAGGAGACAGAGAAACTGAAGCTCCTGAAGCAGCTGCTGCCACCACAGAACCTAAAGATATTGCTGATGCTGAAATGAAAGAAGTGGGTGATGGGGGAAAAGTTGCTACCAAGGAAATTGGAGCAAAAGAGACTTCTGTGGAGCAGAAAGACCAGGAAGAAGTTGACAACAATGATGAGAACCCGCAAATCAGTGAGATTAAATCTGATGCAAAGGAAACAGAGCATAAGAAACTTGCAGAGCAAAAGGAGAAGGCAGAGGGAGGACAATCAGTAGAATCAGATACGCCACCTCCGACATCTGAGCTTGTCAATGGAGATGCAAAATCCCTGAAAGAAACTGAAGGGGAAGAGGGATTGCCAGAAAAAGACATAGATAATGACATAAAGCCCAAAAGTGCTGAGGTGCAGTCTTCAATTAATGGTGTGGATGCACTGCATCCGCCACCTGTTAGCTGTTAGAGACTATCGTTTGTTTAGGCTGTTGCAAGTCCATCTGTTTTTAGGTCACTTTCTAATTTTCTTATTAGGATTTTCCTCGGTAACAATGATTTGAGACTCGATGGCGATTCATGTTCCTCACACTGTTTGCTGGCTTGGCCTCATGCATCTGCCAATGATCGTCATGGTGATTCCTATCACAATCATTGTGGTCACTGATTGTAGTCATATTAGTCAGGAACTTGTACTGATGTAATCTGTTCTAACTCATAAAAACCACCAGTTCTCGCCACAGTTGTAGTTTTTGATCATTCATGTGTTGTTTTGTGGTCAGAGACTAGAAATCATGTTACTTCATCCTTAGGGGAAGAGTGAGCATGTAGGCCTCATGCTTAGTCAATTGTTCTTTTCTTTTAATCAGCTGAATTGATCTTGACAAATTTTGTTGCATCTTTTGTGATTGACTTGCTGATTCTAATGTCCATTGTGATTTTCTGCAGGTAAGGTGAAAAATGCGACAGGTTACTATTATGAGCTACCCTGTTTGTACCCTTTTTTTGCTTTTGCATGATTAAATTCCATTCTTCTGCATTTTTTCGATCTGCAGTTGATAAGATGGGCCGTAACTTGGATTAGAGTCCTTAGATTGACTTCCTGTGGCCTTGAAGTTGTGGCCATTTGATAGGAATAATAATTGTCATGTATGTTAACAGAGCTTAAATTGATTGATCATTTTCCCCTTACAGATTTATTTGAGCCAGGACTGTCCTATGCATGGCATTGTTGGGCCATGGGAGATCTGTGTAGGGGCCTACTGGATGAAAGACTTGGATATTCGATGTGAAGTGACCCCTAAAAGGTTCTCAGTGGTTTGCTGTGGGGTTTGCATTGGAGGTACCTGATTCATGAAATGAAAGGGCATCTGTGTGTGCATATAGTCACTCACTTGCATTCAATCCTGTTGCACTTGTATGAGATGGCATTGTATTACATCTATGCTTGCACTTGGTGCAAATTCCTCACGAGGAAGATAGAAAAACTATTATCTGCGCTTGGACTGCTTGTATGGGTGATGCCTCGGAGGATGCAAAAACTTTCCACATCTCGTGCCATTCATGTGGGAGCCCTATAAAAATCTGATTGGGACAGTCTATGAGCACTTTGTGTAAATGTTTAACTGAGATTTACGATGGACTTATCAGATCATTTTCAATGTGCTATAGGAAATGTTTATCAGTCACGTTTTCAATCAGAAAGTTAATCTTTCAGTGGGGCCAACAACTATTGGTGTAAAATTTTAGAATATGCCATACAGATGGGGGATATTCACCTGTTTCTACATTGTTAACGGCTTTAAGAAATACTAAAAACTCAATTACATGAAACAAAGTTGTCCCACGCATATAATATCATATGGAGACGAGAAATTGTGTGCTACATTAGGCCCGGTTTCTTATTCCATATCAAAGAATCCTGCCAAAGTCATGATCGGTTTGGCTTTTGGGAGGGGCCTTGTTTTAATCTGTGCCAGTGGTTGTATGGTTGCTGGTTTTCAAATGTATGAAACGTTTGAAGCTGAAGCCCCAAAACCGGGAGCAGTTTTGACATCGTGGAGCCACCTTAGCCCAGTTTTTATTCTTGGCCTAGTAGCAGTACCTTTCGCTGAATTACAGTCACCCATGAACATTTTGCTTGACAAGAAATACTTGGCCAATGCAGCTGCTGATTTTGGTCTCTCAAGGTCAGGGCCACCTTATATCATCCCCATTTGTTAATTACTAATCTCTTAGGTAGCTTTATGTTTCTTCATCCACAAAGCTTTAGAAGGTACCATCTGACACAGAAATCGGATGTACACTTGTTCAGGGTTATTGCTTGAAGTCGTCCGTAATTTGTTTGAGAAATTATATTAGAATACGTGCTCGAAGTCCTTTGTAATTTATTTGTGAAATTATACAAGAGTAGGACTAGAAGACAATAAGACCCACTCTCCAATTCCACATCTCATCAATCAACCCCACCACATCTCATCAATCAACCCCACTGTCTTGCGTTGCGCCATTTGTCAATACACACTCTCCCACCATCCTTCATTAAGCATCAATGTACTCCAAGCATCAATATTGGGAGGCTTCCCTATATGGTGGCATTCCTTATAAGGTGAGAAAGGTAATTTCTTGGGGTTGGAATGTTAATGGGGCTGTAAGGGGTAAACCGGGTCCGGCAGGTATTGAAGGGGTACTTTATAATGATGATGGCACTGTGTTGGCTATGTTCTCTAAACATGTGGGAGCATGGATGGAGTCTAATGAAGCAGGGGTGTTTGCTATCTTACAAACTCTTCAGATTCCCGCACCTCCTTTCCTTCTAAGATTGTGGTGGAGAGTGACCCCTTGAATACCAGCCCTTGAGTGACACATCAATGTACTCATCCTTCATTGAGCATCAATGTACCAGAACGTACAATGCCTAGCAAGCAAACGTACCCTTAATGAATTTCCCGTTAGCCATTAAAAAGAGAGATCATTGGCAAATCTTTGTCCCATCTATCTCCAGCTGGCTTTGAGTTCTGCTCTCGCAACCATCCATGCTCAAGAAGGGATTTGTCTAAGACAGCCTCTGATTGGAACACACTTCTGCAAAACATCTAGATATAAAAAAACCTGGAAACCTAGATACTGTTTAAATAAGTGTGCGGTGCCAGCTTTTTCACTCTTCGTTGGCGATTATGCATGTGAAAATCACCGATATATTCTCATGATGTTTTTGGTCTGTTCTTGATTGAATGAAAATCAATTCTGTGAATTCCTAGGATGGATGGAGACAGCAACACAATTTCTAGAAGGCATGCTTTCACTTGAGAAGCTCAATAGTTACATGAACTATATTTATACAGCCAAGGAGTGATATGATCGCACTGGAGAGCTACATGGTAGGGTCTATGCAATGACCAAGGACTCCAATACAATCGAAATGCAGAGGGAAAACATATTACATGACAATTTTTAATAGGACAAGATTTCTCAGGCCACCTTAGCTATCAGCAATGGGTGAGCGGATCTTTATTTTGAAACCAAACTTGATGCATGTCAATTCCAGTCCGTTTCCACTCAACATCTTCATCTTAAGTGTGTACGGTCCCTGCAGTGAATAGTAGCAACAAAGAAAACATGAGGATAAAACCAATTCAAATCTTAGTAAGTCCAAATTCTGAAAAATGCAGGCCATTTGGGTCAACATCGAGCAAAGAGTGGCCAGTAGCCCCGACAGTGTTGCAACCCTGGAAATCCCAAATATCTAGATGAAGCCAACAGACGAGCAGTAGCTACACCACATATTGGTGGTAAAATTGCAGATATGGCTGCTTATATCCCATTTTACAGAAAAAAATTCTCAGACTGTTGCTGCAATCATCTCCAAGAAAGCATTAATATTGGACATCTCAGCTTACAACTGGTTTTCAGCTATATCTGTAAAGTGTTTTGGATTGTGAACATAGGGTTTGCCAACTTCATGCCATTTACTAAGGAGGTACTTATGATGCTTGACCAAGTGAAACATCAATTTCTTTTCTTTTTTTTCTTCCAGTAATGGTACAAGTAAGCCCAAATTTCATTATCAACATTGTTCATCTGGTGAGTCCCATAATAGGATGAGTCATCCCTAACGTATCATCAACTAGATCTCTTTCTAATTACCTACTAACTGGTTTGTAAATGGGCAGTAACAACCAATGATCCATATTTAATGAGGCCATAATCAAATGGTTAGGAACATGAAATTAAAATGGATTTCTAGAGGAACTCCCATCATGGTAGGGCCCATCATATGAAGGAATTTTGCTCAGAAAGGCTGGCTTCAAATGCATAGTGTAAACGGCAGATCTTAAGCTAAATGGTGCTTGAACACAACTGCATCCTGACTCCTCTAACAGATACTCTGAAGAAAGAAAAACATCACCATGAAAAGAAACTGCCACAATGGGAGCCCAAAAGCAGAAAAGGAAGGCGACTTACAGGGGGAGTGAATCCAGGTAAACTTTGGGTGTGAGAAAGCACGAAATCCCCCGCTGAGATTGGGCAAGATGTCTCCTCACAAAGGTCATGAGTTTCGCTGTGAATGTGGGCTCCAAAATAGTAGACATCAATTACCACTTGTCCCCCAGAGATGGCTTTCCCTGCAACAGAGTATCAAGAAACATGATCTACAAAAGGGCACAGTAGAATAAATCTCCATGAAGGGCATTTCATAGCTTATTTTCAACTATTTGTGTCCGCAACCACTTTCTTCTGCTTCTCTAATAATCAAGGTCACATCAAGGTGTATTTTTTTTGTATGCAGCACAAACTTAAAAACATGGCTGCAGCAATGAGCACCTTCTCACTGAATTACAGACTCAAGTCTGTTTGTAATATGCTCATGAGGTACCAGAATTATTAACTCCATTTCGACCAAGTTTGATGCCTTAGTTGGAACGAGTGGAATGCAAGTTGTCTACCATCCCATTTGTAAAGGTGGCATGCTCACAACTTGGGAGTCTTTATTCTTGAAATTGAGGTCTATCAGGATGAATTTGCATCAATTTACTGTTTATAGACGGAATGATGGTTGCTGGGGTGTAAGTTTCCAGCATGAGTAGTCCATAAGATAGAAGTGGCACCTTCCATGGTATAAGGGGTGAAACACTGAAACCAGTATAATAAAACACTCATACAAGAGAAGGCAAAAGGTCAATGCTTCAATGAAAAGCTTCCCAAATTTATAATGAAGAAGACTGATTGATCTTTGACAAGGTGGATGGAATTACTTGCATAGGAGTAGAGCCAAATTAAAATTAAAAAAAAAATCATATTAGATCCTATAATACCCAAATACTTACAAAACAGGCAACGTATTATACTGTATCCATTATTTCATTATTTATGTGTCAAAATTTGTCCCTACCATATCCATGTATCCATCATGTAACTGGGCATCATAGATTAGATTTATGGTCACAATTGGCAACATGATTGATGCTGGGCGTTGCAGAAGAAAGGGGTCTCCACACAATCTTTAATAAGGTTCCCAGCCTTCAGAGTGTTCACCGAAGGGGTTTCTCATAGAATCTCCACCAAAGGAAGAAAGAGAAAGGATTCCACACCACACTGAATTCAAAAGAAAATCTGGAATTTCATTGCATTGAATTGTTTGAATCACATGGCATACTAATAAAATGGATCAAGATATATCCAGCCCTTTAGTTTCCTATTTACAACTGGATGAATAAGACATACTCCAACTAAAACTCTTAAAATAGGCTAAAATGGGAATTAGACAGTACCCTATCAGTAAATGGGCAATAACTTCTTTGAAACATAAAAGCTTGCATGATAGATTACTGAATAACCCATCAAATGCACCTAGTTTCATGACAATTGAACATTGTTCACACAAGAAAAAATCTGCTCGTCTTCGAAAAACTCAGGATTTAGACTCTAAAAACTCCTAATATGAAATAAACAAAATGTGGTTGCTTTTGATCTACTTGGACTTGTAACTTAAGGAATTAAGCATTAGCTTACTTCTAAACTCAAGTGACACAAATGGGCCCAGTGACATGTGGGGTATTCATTGGTCAGGTCTACGCGATCCCATGTCTCAGCTGCATCAACAACATTTTGGGACCCTATGAATACCCAGATATAAGCACAACACTGGGAGCAGCGACACAATACAACTAGCCATTTCCCTAAATCTAGGTTAAGAATAAAGTGCACACTATACATCATGTCAATCCAAATCCTACATGTTAAATTTGTGCCCCCAATGCACAAGGACCCTATAGTCAGTGGCATGTAACTCAAGGTTTGTGAGACTAGAGTAATTATTTAGGTTTTAGATACAGCCTTCACTTTAATCTACAGTAGTCTGTGGGACTGGGATCACACATTCACACTAATTATGTTAGTTGAACATATTTCCTTAGCCTTAATATAGGCCTACCTTCATCCCAGAAAATAAAAAAGGGCATTATGACAATCCATTGGTAGCTTAGTGGTGAGGCACCTCACCTCCACAGAAACAAGCATTATGACAATCCATTGGTAGCTTAGTAGTAAGGCACCTCCCCTCCACAAAAACAAGTAAAACAACTAGGGATCAAAGTTCAAACCCTGATTATAGCATTGATGGTGAGGGACTTGGGAAGGGTGTGTGAGTATTTACCAGAGCACAAAAAAAAAGGGTGTTATGACAATGGGAAGATGTTTAGATCCCACCCAACGTACAAGATAAGAAAGGCTGAGGGGAATTTTCCAGCGGCTTAATTTCAGTTCATGATATGTGCAAACCTGCACAAACCCCTTTACAACAAAGGTAAGTTGCTTAAAGAAAATATGGATAAAACCACATTCCTACTCTCCCAAATCGCATGACTGAGACTCCACCCTAGCACTTTTCATCTTCCTTATAGTTGTTTCTATCACCTGATCTCAACCGCATCAAAACCCTAGGTCGCAGCTTATCCATTGTCATGACCAAGGCCAGACACAAACGAAAAGATGAAGACAACCAGCCCTCTTCATCTTCTATATGTTGCTTAGAACTCGGTGAGTTAAAAAGGAAGAAACTCAACTCTCCTATAAGCAACATATGAAGAAGTGCATGAAGATCACATATGAGTCGGATGAAAAAGCTCATCTCACCTATAAGAGCAAGGTATGAAGTAGTAGTACATATAGCTCATAACTCAATGCTCATCTTCCTTATAAGAGTAACATGTATAGGAGAACTCAGTGAGTCAATGAGCAAGAAGCTAATCTCCCTTAAAAGAGCAACAAAATAAAGTAATATAACAAACCTAGGCAACATGAACTCACCAGTAGATGCAGAGATGCTGAAAGTAGCTGGCTTGCCTCTCACAACTGGATCTGGAGATATCTTGACTCCCTTGACCTCGACGTCATAGTCACCTCCCCTCTCTGCAATCATCATAAAATCAGAGAACACAATCACTAAACCCACTAACTGTTGACTAGTCATCGAAATGGATCAAAACTAGACCTTGCATTGAAGCATCTTTTTTTTCAATATTCATACCCATACATTTAGGAAATCTGAATCTCTTATAAGAAACACGATCAGAAAAATACTTTCAATAAAGCAACATCTGCACACATTTTATCTCAAAAATAAGCAAAAAAGCAATTCCATCCAATGAATTTACTATATCAATTTAAAGAAGAATCGAAAAAATTAGTAAAAGAATGATAATGATGATGATGACCGTGAACTTCTTAATTATCAACAGAGGAGTATTATTATAAGTAAAATGAAATCCATAGGTCTTTTGATACAATTACAAAATAATAGAACTTAAGCTAATGACCAAAATCCAAAAAAAGAAAAGAAAAGTAGAATCAACATTATATGCAATACTTTGAAAACTTGAATGTTTCATTATTATATCCAAGTCTTGCCAAAATCCAACACCCATCATGATAACAATCATCAAAGCCTTGTTCCACCTGTCTAGGACTAGCTTTAGTTCTATTCTTCCACTCAACCCTCAAAAGCATGTAACATCATATCTCCAGAAGCTATCATGCCATTCCCCACTACTTCATTCAAGGACTTCATTTCTCCCTCTCCTTCCTTGAAATTGTAATCCCCAATTGCATGATACAGGGGCTGGCTGTTGTGATCCAAAGCTTGCAAGCCAAACCATCTCAAACAACATTCCTATATTTTTTTCATTTTCTATTGGTTGCGAGTTACCTCTTACGTCCTCATTCCTAGTTCTATTCTTGTAACTCTAGACATCCATCTTAGCATGTTGATACAGTCTAATGGAGTCGAGCATGATTGTAGAGATTCAGAATGGCACGTTATCTAAATCACCAGCTCAAAGTTCTCCCATGTTTTAAAAAATTTGATGCCACCAGTAGTAGACTGAAATTTAAAAAAATCAATTGAATACACTGAATAAAGAAATGTTTCTAGCAATAAAAGATGCTATGAAATTGTTTAGAGCTGAGGAAACTAGGATAAGGCCAGGGTTTTAGATTTGGGAGAAAATGAAGATAAACACATTATCAGAATTATTGAATTGAAAGTCCATCTTATTTTCTGAGTCGATTTTGGAATAAAAGACTCATGTTTACAGAAACACTGCCACCTTGAAAGCTGCATCCAATTGTAATTATGCTGTGGGGTATAATGCTCTTATACCTCTTTCTTTTTCGGTGTCTGGTCCTATAATGGCCTTCCTTTTCTCTTAATAAATTTGTGGTTGTTATTGATTAAAAATAAAAAGGCTACATCCAATTAATTGCAATCATAAGAATTGTATTGTATATAGAATAGGACCAACTTTTAGAAAAAGCATGACTGAGAAATTAACATCCTAAACTGATTCTGTCAAACATCAAATTAACAGCCTTCGAAATTGCATTTAGAACCATAATAAAAACAGCACTAATGGGAATACAACAAATCTTTACAAAAGGTGTGATTGCACAATTTTCTTTAAAACAGGAGCAACATTTTTTATTTTTTTTTGGAATAGTTAAAACATGAGCACCATAATCATAAACAGTTCACCAAAAAATATATATATATATATATATTCATTGGAAGAGATTCCCCTTGTGTGAAATTGATAATCCTTTTAAACCACTGAATTCTTGAATTCTAAATGTTGAAAGTGCCTCTTATATTTTCATTTTAACATTTCAACTGAAACATAGGCAAATGCCACAGAACACAGAGAGTTGGTTCTATAAGGATGATGTGATCCTAATCATCAAATTGATATTCCATCTTGTTATCCATGTAGCGCAGATTTCCACCCATAGAAGGCAGACTACCTGAATGTAACCAACAAATCTGGAAGAGAAAAAAGATGGATCGTAAAGAGGGAAAAGAAAACTCTGGATCATTTAGTGAAATCCCCATCTTACAATTCTCATAATAATGGTTTCAATGAAGGAAAATGCTTTTTCTCATAAACACCGAGAAATCTACATCCCTGTATAATTTCTCAAAGCATCAATTTATCAGAATTGTTGAATCAATTGCTTCTAATAACCATCTAAATAAGAATCTCAATGTCGAAATAGAGCCAATCTAACACAAACATTCATCAGTATCCTGACATGATCGGAACCAATAATGAGTCATCAACAGAGCCTTGTCCCATCATTTTGAGGATAGTTTATTTCATCAAACGAATGACTTAGACTTAACTTCACACAATCAAGTCCAGATTTCATTGAATCACTTCCATAGGAATGATTTGCTCAAGATAAGAAAACAATAAATCTCAAAGAAGAAGAAATTGAGAACCCACATCCATATACAATCCTTTCAAAAACATAAAATTTCCAGCTTTATAGCATCAAACTTCATCTAATTACATCAGATCGATTCCGATAGAACAAGAGCGAGATTCCCGAAAAAACACCCCCGAAAAAATCCGCATGTGGTCCCGATTCTTAAAAAACCAATTCCAATGGAGATACAAAGAATGCAATTCCAAAAAATCGGCATACAACAAGTAGAACTTCCATTTGATTAACTTCACAAGAACCGATCCTTCCTTCCGATTCAAAAGATCTAAAAAAAAAAAACTGAAAACATCGGAGCGGATCAAGCATCGAAAGAGAAACCATATATGGATTCGAAGATCCACTCACCACAGTAATCGACTTGCGTAGCGTGGATCGAACAGGGTAGGAGAAGAGCCGAGAAAAGCAGCAGAGAGACGAAGCCGACGAATCTGACGGCCATGATTGAGAGAATCCGCAGGAAATACAGATCAAGAACGGATCTTTTTTTTAGGAAGATAAGAGATAGAGATAGAGATTTGGCGGGATCTTGTTCTTCGGAGGGTTGGAACGACTAAAACCCTAGATTTTCTGTGATGGGGAGAAGAAGGAGAAGAAAGAAAGGACAAGGAAAAAGGTTCGGTTACGTGGCGGGATATTCCCTGACAACACGTGGAATAAGTGACTGAGCTCATAATTTCTTAATGAATCATAGCCAATACGAGAAAAGGCCAAAAAGGGCCGGCAAATGTAAAGCCTCCATGCACTCGTTTCTACATTCACCATCATATTCATTTATAAAAAGGGCCATGGGCATGCACAAGAGCAGCTACTCTACTATTATTAAGATTATCATTAATAATAATGTTGTTATTAGAAGTTTTTTTTTCTTTATATCCGATCTCATGTCCCAGTCTTTTGTGCCAGACTAATTCCTATAGGCTTAGGAGGAGCCGGGTAAACCCTCCAGTGCGGAAGCGCAACTTCGATCCCTCGACATCCGAAAGCAAATCGTGGTTTTAGGCCTAATGAGCTACCTCTCGGGGTTATTGTTATAGGAATTTTTTTTTATCTTTTACACATATTCATCCTAAATGCAATTTACATATATTTTTATTGAATATTTAATTGTTGAGTATGTAAGAGTTACACATACGTTTCTAGTTACAATGTAATTTGTAAATTTGATAAACTCATTTTTTTAATTCTAGTTAAAAATATTTGAATGAAGACTAGACGAAATTCAAATAAAAGAATAACATTTTAAATATTGAATCTCATAATAAATTAAATATTTTGGCATGTTAGTGTTCAATTGGGCATTTATTATGGTTATAATGATGCCGATACCATAGCGAATCGGCCTGGCCTGAAGAACGAGGATACAAAAAATAAGCTCTTATTTTATGATTTATGATTTATTTCTATATTAGAATGTTTGGTTTTAACTTTTTATTGAGTTTTATGTTTAAAATTTATTTATATATTAGAGATTTTCCCAATAAAAAAGCCAAGCTAAAACGGGCAACTCTTTTTTTCAGATTTTCTTAGTGAAAGTAGATGGAGGTGGGCAATACAAACTTTACAGGTATTTTAGCAAGAAATAACTTCTCAATTTTCAAAATGACACAAATGGTGAGTTCTACCTTGTAATTTGTAAAAAGATGGACCCCAATTAACACAATTCCGAAAGGTGAGCCCCAATTATCTCATAAAATATTTTTTTTCATAATTTTACTAAACAAACTAATAGTAAATTAAAACTTTATAATTAGACCTTGTAATTTTAGGCCTTAATCTAATTAGCTATTCATTTACTTATAAAAATGGCCTATCATACATTGATCTAACCATGTACTGGTCAAATTGTTGCATAATACAAAATAAAGACTAAATTTATCATTGGCGTTGGAGTTTGGACCTACACATGGAGCAAATCAATAAAAAAAAAAAAGAAAAAGAAAAAAAAGTGCAGCCTCATATAACTGTTAGTATCATGAAATTTTGATTATGGTGGTATGAACATTGTGTCTAAATGGGCCTTGTTGATGACTGAGATGGTAAGGGCCAGAAGGTAAGTGTAGGTCTCTCACACATGTTTGGTTAGTACTGTGGAGTCTTCGCAATTAAGGAGTAGGTGAACCATTAACAAGTTGGAAACTAGACAAAAACAGAGAAGAACTGCATATCAAATGACCTATAAACTAGTCTTGAAAGTGGAATTCCATGAAATCATACACAACACACACATATCAAGAGAGTGAGCTTTAGGCAAGTGTGATTGGCCAATCAACAGCCATCCAATTTATTAGTTATAGTTAAATTTGTTATTATTGGAAAATTGCATCGTATTCAAGTTACCTTCACTTTGTTTAGAAATCACCCACTTGCAGCAAACCGTAATTTGAAAAATCTTATTTTTTATCTCATCTATAGTCTACTTGAAGACTTGTGCTATATTGTTATAGAAAAAAATGCATTTAAAATAATATGCAAGTCCAATTCTTGATTGTTTGGTTACAGAAAAACCTTGATTGGTCGATATGGGATATTTAAAACAATGTGTTGTTAATTTCATCCCAGTAGTTTGAGTTTTGCTTATAATTTTCCTTGTAAGATCACCTCCTCTTGAAATGATCTCTCGGGCATGTTTCTTTACTCGAATTCTGAGAATTTATGTCGCCAGAATTTGTAAATACCCCAATATAGTGGAACTCCTAAATGGTTTCATGTACTTGAGCATTCAAAAATTCCATCGTAAAACAAAAGATTTGGAGCTTCAGAAATTATCAAGGTTATTTGAGACCTTTTAGGTGTCCGAAGTTTTGGAATTCTTATGAAGAAACATGGCATTTGCAAGCCGTCACATCACATCATGCATTCTCCGACCCACCATATTATTGTCAAAGATTCTAGTAAAGAAATGGATTCTATATGAGTAAAACAATAAAAGGCCCCAAGATTCAGGAACATGTGCTAGTCTATCCTCTCATCTAGGTCTTCATCCAGAAGATGATGCAATGCCTGGATCCCTCCAGTTTTAAGGATTTCTTGAGCACATTAGAGTGGATTAAAAATGTACAATTATGATATACTAGTACATATTAGAGAAGTGATTACCTAAAGTCTGATCACATGGAGTAATCAAGTAAGGTCAAGTCAGATCTACACTTGTGGTATCTAATTTAAAACTTCCTAACCATTTTAGTTCCTGCACATTATATTCACAATATATTTTCTTAGACTACCTCCTCTTAAATGTCTAGATTTCAGCACGAACATAGTCCTAGTAGCAGAATGCTTATCCGCATGAAACATGGTGCAAGTAGCAGAATGCTTTTCAAGGGCAACCCTGTCTTGTATCAGGTCTCAGTTGCTAGAGGGTAAAAAAAAGTCTCACTGCATATTAGTAGTGGCCCAAAACTCTCTTCTATTTTACATTATTACCTACGATTAACAACTTTACAGGTGCAGACTTCTACGATAAAATTCTAATGGTGGAGTAGCAGAGTACGAGCAGATATATTAGGATATAGTTTAACATTCCCTCAAAATAAATAAAAGTTGATGGTGAATTGTAATATGGATGATGACTACAAAGAATCATGATGATAAACAAGAGCCTAGGATTGTGGTTCGCTTTTGATAGAGCATAGTTACTTAGGTCGCAATGCAAGGAATCAAATGTGATAGGCTATTTGTTTAGAAGAATTGTGAGAATTCTTGTCTGTGTGAATCCCGAGAATTCCAATTATTGCCCCCCAAAGTAGAATTTCAAATGCTCAACTCCCCTCTAGCATTTTGAATGTTAGAATTATGGGAATTCATAAGCTAAAAGTGACTTTTTCATATGGTTTGGAGTTCTGAATTCTTGCATTAAAGAGAGTACTTGCAATGCATAGGGACAAGATTCCGTATCATGTCATAAATTCCCAACCAGCCAAATTTCTTGTCACAAGGGCCTATAACCAAACAGGCCAGAAGGAGGCCAAGTTTCATTGGATAATTCTTAACAACTGAATAGGTCTCTGCTATGTGCTTAAACTAGGGTATTCTGTATGCAAGAAATTGTTCATAAAAATATTTAGTCTCATCCCCTCTTTAAAAAATAATTCATGTTTCCCTGCATGCTGCATGGGTCTATTGGGGAAGCAAACGCTGCATATAGAAAGGAAGAAGCAGCAGTGGCAGCTGAGCTGAGTATTATAAAAACTCACAGAAATACATGAACCGACCAAATGAAACACAAGAACAGTACATTAAATTCACAATATATTTTCTTAAGACTACTTCCTCTTACGTGTCTATATTTAAGCACGAACATTGTGCAAGTAGCAGAATGCTTATCAGAGGCAAACCTATCTTGAATCAGGTCTTAGTTGCTAGAGGGTAAGAAAAGTCTCACTGCAGATTAGTAGTGGCCCAAAACTCTCTTCTATTTTACATTATTACCTATGATTAGCAACTTTATAGGTGCAAACTTTTTCAATAAAATTCTGATGGTGAATTGTAATATGGTTGATGATTATAGAGAGTCATGATTATAAAAAAGGGCCTAAGATTGTGGTTGGCTTTTGATAGATCATAGCTACTTAGGTCATAACGCAAGGAATCAAATGTGTTGGGCCTGTTTGTTTGAAATAACTGTGAGAATTCTTATATGTGAGAACTTCTGAGAATTCCAAATGCAGCTCTCCAAAGTAGAATTCCAAATGTTCGGCCCCCCTCTGTTAATTGGAATGTTGGAATTCTGGAAATTCATAAGGAAAGTACCTTTTCATGTGTTTTGGAATTCTAAACTCTAACATCAATTCTTGGAATGCTCAAAGACAAGATGTCACGTCAAGAAGCCCAATTTCTTGTCAGAGATCCTATAACCAAACAAGCCCAAAGGAGACCAAGTTTCATTGGATAATTCTCATTAGCTGAATACGTCTCTACTAATGTGTTTTAAAATGGGGTATTATGTATGCAAGAAACTGTTTATAAAAATATATAGTCTCATCCCATCTTTCAAAAAAATTTGATGTTTCCCTGCATACTGCATGGGTATATTGGGGAAGCAAATGACGGATGATGCATATAGAAAGGAAGACGCAGCACTGAAAGCTGAGCTGAGTATTAGAAAAATTCGCAAGAAAATACATGAACCGACCAAATTAACCACAAGAACTGTACATTAAATTCACAATATATTTTCTTAGACTACCTCCTCTTAAATGTCTGTATTTCAGCATGAACTGTACATTGATGACTATCCTGATCTGGGGATGAAGGGATCCGAATGTGCACCCGTAGGCTTGTCAATTGAGCCCGTTGAACTCCCGTCCCAAGCTCGAAAATACAAGGCTTTTAATTAAAAATAATTTGAGCCCAGCGGGATGAGCTTGGACAATAATTTTAAAGCCTGGCCAAAACAGGACTGGGAATGGGCAGAACAGGCTTGGCCCGTCCAAGCCCGGCCCAGAAAGAACATAGCATTTAAAGGGCACTGCATTAAAAAAAAATCATATAGTAGAGAACACAGCATTTAAAAAGGACATAAGACCATAAACTAATTAACTTTTCTCTTTTGGTTGCTATTTTGAAAAGTAAAGACAAAATAATTGAAATTTGGTTTGGTGTAGCGCATAAAGAAAAATAAGAGAGTAACAAGAGTGCAATGAGATAGGAGGCATCAGAAAAATACGATATCTAGGCCTGAACGAGATTTAAAAGTAAAACAATAGAGAGAGAGAGAGAGAGAGAGAGAGAGAGAGAGAGAGAGAGATTGTAGGGTCAAAAGTTTCCTCGTTTGCATCTCTATAAACATGACTAGGCGACATCAGTGGTCCATGCTCCCAAAACTTCCTTAAAACATCTACTTATCGAGTTTTAATTTACATGTTGAAAGTAGAAGTGGAAATGCCTACATATACCTTACCTTTTGATACTCTTTTAGTAAATTCCTGAAATGCTATTTCACTAACTCAAAATGGTTGATGAAACATGATACACTTTCACTCCTTATTTTACCAGTGGTAGGAGGACTACATAGAATTTTGCAAAATACTTGATTCAAGGAAATGAAGATTTGACATTTGCATTTTGTAGATGATATTGGCATCCTGTAATGCATTTTTAGATAAGCTTAAGAATGATTTAGCGGTGATTTGCAGCCTATAAAAAAGATTCATATAGGGAGTGTCATCTTCAAGAGGGTTTTATTTTCCTTGTTGACTTAGCTATCATTTGGTATGTTTTCCATTCAGATATCTTTTTGGTCTTTGTGTTGGGGCTAAGTCTTGATGGCCTCATTTTTTTGGAATTTAGAAATTCTATTTTATGAATTATCATCTTGGACGAGATATTTCACATTAAGGGCTAAGCCCTAGCCCACACGGGATGAGCTAGATTTTAAGTCGGCCCATTCAATTTAGGGTCGGGATTGACAACCCAAGCAGGATCCTTTCCATTGACAGGCCTATGCTCCCCTTCAAGATCCTTGAAGGGGGCAGGGAAAGAATGCTGAGTAGAGGGAGAGAAGTAAGGAATGAGATGCGATCCTAATGCTTTGGTGAAGGATCTGGCAACACCTGGCTGGGAGGGGGAGATTTGGGAGGATGGGGGTTTGAGAATCCCAGGTCGAGCTTGCAGATGCGAATAGGTTGAAGGTTGAGAGGTCGAAATGAGAGTCACATGAATGGCCGCATAAATTGGCATAAAATATCTGTCATAGATTTTGAAAAATATTTGACTACCAATTTAAGGGGGATGAAGAGGGAGAAGAGCACAAAGAAAGAAATAGACAAATATGCCGATATGAATCTCATCATGATAAATTTGCACACGAAGGTCTATAGACTCTTGTTAGTGCCATAGATATATTCACACTATCCTTGCATTGTCAATTTCGTGTCAATGGTCTATAGACCTTGCCTCTAGAACATCTCCAAGGAAAATCAAGATTGAAGGCAGTAGCGACTTTATCAAGGAAGAACCTCTTAAGTGTGCCAACCCTCTCAGGTGTGTTCGACCCTAGAAAAGGCCCTTAGAAACCCTTGAACCTTACTTGTAAATTCGAAGGGTGCAGTAGACCAAAGTGGTCAACTTTAGTTAATTTCTGCTCGATCTACGACTGACTGCCAGACTCGCGGTCAACTTGCGGGCCCTTTTCCAGTACTGTCTTTGTGACAGGATTAATACTTTTGGTGAGCTGGTGGTCAACTAGCGGCTAACCGAAAAATAAATTTCAGTTAACCACTAGGTCACTGCAAAGCTTGCAGTTACAAAGGCAGTATCTTTTTTTTTTTTTCCAGTCCTCTCCTTTTCGGTTAGCTGGCTCGTAGCTAACCATAAGGTGTACACAATTAACCGTGGGCCAACCGAAATTCAAAAATTGGACTGTTGAGCTATCCGTTGGAGACTGTCGGCTAACCACGATAAAGTTGAAGGCTAACCGGGAACTAGCCGTTGGGACTCTCTATATATATCAAGAGCTCATTTCTTTGTATTATCATTTCTCTCTCTCCCTCTCTCTCTCTCTCTCTCTCTCTATGCATCATTGAAATTCTATTATGTTCAGATATAAAATAGTGAAAACAAGAGTGGAAACTCTTGAGAAGTGGATGTAGATCTAAAACTGAGCCACTATAAATCCCTTTGTATTATGATTTATCTCTCTCTCTCTCTCTATGCATCATTGAAATTCTATTATGTTCAGATATACATGTGCTAGATAGTAACATATTTGATTGACTTCGACACTCATACACTTGTGCTAAATTACATCGATCATCTTGGAGCACTCTTTAAAGTGTTTAGCATACTCATTTATAACAATTGACTCGTGTTTCTTAGCTACATAGTCATACGTATATTGTTGACCATTTCAAGTGAAGTTGTAGATTTGTTTAATCGGACTATTTAGAATTGTTTAGTTAGACATTTTAATTAGTCCTATTCACAGCGCTCTAGGACTCAAGCTTGCACTTTCAGAAACCAGGACCATGCAGGGAGATAATAATATCATCTTTTCGGCCAAAAAATTTGACTAGCACATTAGCTGAAAGAAAGTTTAACAAAGCGAAAAAATTAATACAAGTCTCAGCAATGCCAATTTAACTGTTTGCGAGCTTTCACCACTGCTGAATCAAATTAAGCTACTAGGCAAAGTGGCCACAAAAGTCCAAATCCAAAAAAGAATCGAAATACCCTTGATTTATGACGATGGCGACTATGATAGTTAGGTACTGCCCATCTCCTTCTCACTGCTGAGCGCACTGGACCCTCGGTGCACCACCATGCATGTCCTCATCCTCATCATAGGCCTCATGAGCGTGAGCCTGCTTCCTCTTCATCTCCTCCTCAATATTGACATTGTGCAGCGTCGTCTCTTCACATTCATCGAGCTCCATGTCCGTCAGCTGGGCAGATGTCCTTGGAGGTAGCAGAGTCTCCAAGGCCTTGCACTGGTCTGGGTTAAGTGACTCGGGGAAATCCACTGTGAAATGGATGTAGAGTTTCCCCTTCATGAATGGCCGCTGGTACATTGGCAAGCCTTCATCATTTATCGCTTTGTATTGATCTGGAAACATAGTAGGAAAAAATAAAAATCACATACATAACCATTGCAGGCTAAAATTGAAGTCAAAGTAAACTATGAAATTTCCCTGAAAAGTTGTAAAGATCTCAAACTATTGCTTTGAAACATTACAATGCCTAAAAGGGATAAACAAGTCTCAAAAGCATGCCCAAGTATGGACTAGATATAGACCCGAATAGGTCTGGGAATACGGCTCCGCACTTTTGGAAATTTGTGACACGGATACAGCTACAGCCTACAGCAATCCTAATTTTCTTCAGAACATCCTCAATTCAATAAGATGGTCATTGTTTACATTCCTTTCTGACTTCTTTTATTTTTTATGGAAACATTAAAAAAACTGCAGGGGAAAAATTAATTAATGTACGAAATATAGTAGGATATGCTAAACTTATACTCTAAAAGTATCAGTGTGCACTACCGACTACTAGTACAAGAGTCATATTGGTCCAACATAGTTACAGGGCATGTACAAGTATCCTGAGTATCACCGTTCAAAAGAAAAGAAAAAAGGAGGATAAAAAAAAAAAACCATTAGAGGGAGTTGCGTCCAAAAAAATCCTCAGCCTCCACTTCAATTTTTCCTAATTAAATGGAGTGTAAGTCAAGGATTTTGCTTACCCGGTTTCAAAACTTCCCCAGGATTGGATTTAATCAGCAGCTGACGGTTATCAAGATGGGTCAATACAAACTGGAATCCGCAGAGAGCCTCGGTCAATGATAGGGTATGTTCCACAAACAGATCATCACCCTTTCTCTTGAACTTGGGATGCTCCTTCTCTTGTAGGACAAAGACAATATCACCTGTGACAGTGTCTGGCTGCAATTAATATTCCAGCACATGTCAGTCCACAGAAAAAAAAAAAAAGCTTAAAATTGTTGATCAACAAAGAAGAGTACACTAAACATGTAGGCAAAAATGCCAAGGAAAGCTATGAGCATTACCGCCTCATCAGCTTCTCCAGGAAAAGTTATTTTCTGGCCGTTCTGCATTCCCTTTTCCACAACGACTTCTAATACTTTCTTCTCTTGCACGACCTTCTCACCTTTGCACTGTGGGCATCGGTCTTTGTCATTGATGGTCTCCCCAGTCCCCTTGCACTCATTGCAAGGATGCTGCATCTGCTGAATCATAGAAGGACCCAGGTGCCGAATTGATATCTTCATCCCAGAGCCTTGACAGCCTGCACACGTCATCGAAGCACCAGATTTTGATCCTTTGCTGCACCCCACGAACCATAAGCAAAGTTAGCATTTGAAACCACCAGGGAAGCAGGTAAAAAAAGAAGACATACAAGTAGAAACTGGCTCACCCTTTGCATTTGGAGCAAATGACATTTCGAGAGAGTGAAAGCTTCTTTGACGTGCCATTGTACAGTTCCTCTAGAGACACCTTTAGAGGATGAATGACATCCTCTCCCCTTCTCTGCCTTCGTCCTCGACTGCTTCCACCACCTGAACAACCAAACACATGAAACTCAGAGTCTCAGATTTCCATCATAGAGAGTTTGTAGTCACAGTACCAATAAAGCATAGATAAAAATGTTTGGATTTCATGAAAGGCAAAAAATGCACCTAATTATGCATAAAGGATCACAGAGTAGCAATATACGGAAAGTATGTCCAATTGGAGTGCACAAGATTCTAATTCAAAATGATTAAAGCTGACCTCCAAAGGGATTTCCTCCAAAGAAAGACTGGAAAATATCAAATGAGTCATGGCCTCCACCACCTCCACCCATTCCTTCCTTGAGGGCATCCTCTCCGTATTGATCATAAATTTCACGTTTTTCAGGATCACTTAGAACCTCATAAGCCTGCGTTAATTCTTTGAACTGCAATAACAAAACACAATCCAGGGCTCAATTCAATTGTAATAGGAGCCTCCAATCACATTGCCAACTTAAATGGTACAGCAGTCATGAGAAGCTAAATCCATATAAACATGCAAAATGTAATGAAAAACATTAACAATGAGATAAAGAAGCATTTCAAGGTTCAACTCATTTGGAACATGATATAATTAGACATAGAGTATCAGCGAAACATTAGAAGAACAAATGCATTTTGTGTTTGCAGGTTAGTCTAAATATTAGATTAGCAAATTCAAATGGCCCTTACAACTAGGGTTGCAAACGGGCATTTCATTATCCGAGTATCTTATGCCTTTGGTTCCAAATAAAGCAGGCATGAAAACTATTTGTGGATCCGGAAGGAATTCAGATCTGGATCCTTGTATGTTCAGGACAATCCACATCTTAAAAGTATATATAAGTTTCATGGGCCTGCATAGCTTGAGTAATATTGATATTTGACGATCTACTAGCATATTTAAAAATTTTATTTTGAGCCCTTTTATCCAATTATACTATGCATTCCACACCGTATTTTGGGATACAGATCTGGAACCAAATACTTTTTTTTTTTTCTAGTTGCTGGATATGGATTCAACACATAGGTTACATATTGGGTCCGAATGAATGAAGATTGATTTAGGTCTGGATCTATGAAGACTGATTTGGGTCCTGATTCTCCATTGTTCCCACCCTGGATGATGATCTGTTTGCATCCAAACTTACCAACTAGTTAAGAGTATCAACTTCCCTACAGTTCAAAATATTGATAATTTCCAATGAACGTCTGACATTTGAATTATCATCAAAATCATCTTCTTAGCCTTATCCCATCAATGAGAGGTCCGTTTGATGAGATACAGTAATAAAATTGAAAATAAGCAATTTCCACATTTCCTATCATATCCACTTTGGATTACTCATTTAAATGTAAAAAAAAATATTCAAGGTTTAGAAAGAATCTCTCTTCCCCATAAAAATCATGCAATCTTGTGCCAAAAATCCTCCAAAATTGAAACATTCAACTGTTGCAAGGAATAAATTAATAAAGCTCACAGTATCAAGTGCACCACAGACATGAAGTGTAAGCTAATATGAAAAGAAGAGGCCATCACAAAAAGAACAAAAAAATTTAAGAAAAATATGATTCGAACATTTTTTTTTTTTTTTTTTTTTGCTCTTATCGATAAGATAGCTTGATCATGGTTTTAAAAATCAGAGTTGATCCATGTTTCTACTGATTACTATAGAGAGGGACTTTACACATCTTTTCTCCATGTTTTCTTGTAAAAGAAGCTTCGGGAGACTTTTAGGGATCTTTTACACTGAATTTAGAAGATTAAAACAACGTTTTGTGGAAGATCTAAGCATTCAAAGATCGAACTCATTGTTCATTCGACTGAGTGAAAGGCAAATGAAAACACTTTCTTTCCCTCTGTACTCACCACATATCCTTCTATTCTCACCTCTCTAACTTTTTTTTTTCCAGAACCCACTCTCCTATGAATTCCTAAGAATTCAACAGAACCCACTTTCCTATGAATTCCTAGGAATTGAACACCAAGCATGCAACCAGGCCCCAATAAGCACCAAACAAAATCCAAGGAAAGCTAACCAACACAATAATTCCCAATTCAGATGAAGTTGCAACAACCCTCATCTTACATAAAAAAAAAGAACATAGATTTATCACTCAACCTGCAGAGATCTGATGAACCCAAAGAATCGAAAACTAGAACAAAGGGGGAAAACTGAAGTCAGGGAGATATAGCAATACCTTTTCGGGATCTCCTCCCTTATCCGGATGGTTCTTGATGGCAGCTTTTCTATAAGCCTTCTTCAGATCCTCCTGCGAAGCCGTCTTCGACACTCCCAGGATCTCATAGTACTTCGTATTGTCGCTCTTCTTCGGTGCTCGCCCAAACATCTTCTCTCAAACGATCAAAACCCAAAACTCTTCACAAAAAAGGATCAAACGAAAACAGCAAGCTGCAGATTTCACAAACAAAACCCTAATTCAAATCAAAAGCTCGAAACTTTCATCAAGAAGAGAAGAAAGAAACCCTAATTCGCATCAAGATTTCACCGATTTCAGAAAGAAAAGAGCCCAAAATCAAGCAATTGGCAGAGGAAAACGCTTCGATCGAGAGCTTGCCGAAAGATGATGGAAAACAAAAACCTCAAGAAACGATGGATGAATCCCGATCTGAACTTTCCAAGAAAAAAGGTGTGATGACTATGAGCTTTCACACCAAAGTGGGATTTGTTGGGATCAACGGCTGAGATTCGTCTAGAGCGGAACGTGAGCTGTGGAAGGAAATTCGCAGGGACTGTGGGGTGGTTAGAACTTAGAAGTAAAGATCCCCCACACCAGGGCATAAGAGTTCGCACGTGGAAAGGATCTCAACCATTGGTTTCCCAATGGGGTCATAGTGGGTCAGGTATGGCAATGGGTCGAGTTAAAACAAAGACCCACCCAACTCGCTTTTATGGCGGTGGATTTTAGGCCTGTCAATCCGGCTCTACGAAGAGAGGGTCTTATCCTACAATTACAAAGCTCTCATAATCTACGGTTTTTACTCTTTTTTTTACCTCTTCGAAAACCTGAGGTAGTACATGGTAGGGCTCGATTTTGAAAAGCCTGCAACCGTGAGGCTGGTGCACATGCTTTTACCCAAAAACTCATCATAAATGGAAAATTGTATCCAAAAACCCATTGGAATAGAAAACTGAAAAAAATTATGGAAAATGAGAAATAATAAGGAGCATGTATTAAATTGTACTAACTAACCTCAATTGAATGAACTAAATTCTCTTATCTACAAAGAATATCTTGACCAAGGAGAGTAACAATAGGCCAAATACCAGTTCACTTGAAGTCTGGAGAGTATGAAACTGTACAGTCGACCCACCCATACAACTCTCTCTCTCTCTCTCTCTCTCTCTCTCTCTCTCTCTCTCTTTATATACATATATTAGGTGCATGAAGCTCAAAGAAAGAAACCTTGCAACTGAACACTAGAATACTTTCTATTCTTTTTGGAAGGTTATGTGTTTTTGGAAAGTCTACAATTCCTACTATAATTGCACTAGGTTTAAATTGACCCTATCCATGTTAGTTGGTGACTGCCCATGTGGTAAAGGTATTTGGTGGGTTTGACCCCAGCTTGATCCATTTAATTAGGCCCAATCAAATAGCCTGCTTGCCATGAATAATTCTGGATGAAAGTCCCTACCCGTCTTCATGGGACCCGCTGAATAATAGACTATTTTAATGATGATTAATAAGAAGTAGAAATGCGGAGATTTTGTTACCAAACATGATCTTATAATGGATGGGATGGTTTGCAATAAAATAAAATAAAAAACACTCATTGATCAAGTCGCAGCTCGAAACTGAATGGATTCCTTTGGACCTTTTCATCTCTCTAATTCATGTTATTTATGAATCTTCACATTTGTTTATTCAATTATAACATACTTTGGGGACAACAATGGGTTGTTTGATATACAACCCCACATGTCATCCAGCTGTTGAAAGATCAATCCTTGGGTATATCACTCTTCCCAACTCTTCCCACATTTGTGAGCTTTCTTCCCCACTTTTTGGGCTTCTTCTTCTAATTTGTGTGAGGTCTCCCCCTAGGCTGGGGTATAGAAAAAATACTATTTTCAGAAATACTTTATAAAATTTATAGTAATTCGATTCCATGCCAAAAAGAAGGGGGCCCTAAGTGGAAAATTCCACTAAGAAACTCGAGATACCCTAGTGGCAAGGGTGTTTTAGCTCACGCGATTGCCCCAGGCAAAAAGAAGTGGTGTCCACCAACCACATCGCTCGAATGCAACTTATGCAACTACTACCACCACTATCTATACATCCCAAACTTCAAATTTTAAGGCTACCCCAGCATCAGTTTTAATTTGTGATTGGATTTATCGACTTTTTCACGGTCAGAGATTAGAAGAATTGATAATCAAGTCTTGTTTTTGGGATATGGTTGTTATGTATAAGTCACTACACTTGAAAAATAAAATAAAAATAAAAATTTCCTCCTTCTAATTGGTCCCTCCAACTATTTATCTGTGATTGAATTTTCTAGTACTTCATTCAAGTGTACTTCAATTCATAATCATATTTTGTGCCTACTAAAATATATTGGATTGGAATTTTATCATATCCCATAAAAAATCGAAGGCATTTTTATGAGGAAACATGAGGCTTATACTGAGGAGAAGGAAGCCCATGGCAGTGCACAGAGGGTAGAGTGTGGCCAACCATGAGAGGGGAAACCAATGATCCCCACAAGTCTTTGGTGTTTACCCACTTGTCATCCGAATTTGTGTTACATCTATTGGACTTAGGTATGTCTCTAACATTTATGTGATATGCAGTGGACTATTCTAAGAGATCTACTTACAGAGACGCACATCATCATGGGAACTGCTGAATAATAGAGGATTGGTAACAAGACGTGAATGGGATTCAAATAGGTTTTCAGTTTTAGTTTGTTCTTGTTTCTTAGTCTATAATTAGAAACTAGATGGTGAATGGGAGTCTAAAGTGAGTTAGGACAGTAAGTACAATTATAATAGAAGTACTATTGCAGTGTTAACTTTCAAAAAACACAAAACTTTCCATAAAAAATCTACATATATTCATGTCTGGGTGGGTGGGCTTCTACAGTTTTATACTCAAAGATTTCAAGTAAATTGGTAGTTTGCTCATTGTTTCTCTCCTTGGTCGAGATATTCTTTGGGATAGGAGATTTAGAGCATCCAATTGAGGTTAGAATTAGCTCCAAAAACATGAGGATCAAGGGAAGTCGCATATCATGGTCAGATCTTCCAGATGATTTACTATCTACAATATCCACAAAATTGCTTCTTGGGGATTTTCTCAATTTCCAGATTGTGTGTACAACATGGAGAGCAGTAGCCACACAACTGAGCCAGTGCCAGGATTCACCTCTGTTGATGCTTCCTTGGCCCCAAGTTGATAACAATATTGGCTATTTTTTATGCCCAGTTGACGGCAGATGGTACAGGCTAAATCAACCTGAGTTCGACAAAAGATATAAGTGCGTTGGTTCCTCTCATGGCTGGCTGTTGATGATGGATGTGTTTTCAAGAGATGAGGTCTTTCTCTATAATCCTTTTAGGGGTACCCGGATAGACCTACCCCAATGGAATGGAAGTTACAAAAGTGATGACATCATTAAAGTGGCACTTTCATCAACCCCTACAGGCCCCAACTGCACCATTATAATTCTTGATCTTACATTCAATGGCTTTAGATTTTGTAGTATTGGAGATGCTAAATGGATGGTGGAAGAATCAAATTCCTACTTTCAAATAGATGCCGTTGTGTTTAGAGGGAGATTCTATCTTCTGTCCTACCACAAGCCTAAATCTACTACCAATGCTGCTGCACATCTCAAATGTGAGTATTTGGGATTTCCCCATATGTCCTTTCCCTATGAATATGTTTCACACTTGGTAGAATCTCGTGGAGAGATACTATTGGTATTGAGAAGAAATAGATCAATAGGTATGCCTGCAAATAGTTTCGTGGTATTTAAACTAGATCTATCGACTTCATCATGGGTGAGGATGAGAGAGATTGGGAATCAAGTCTTGTTCTTGGGAAAGAGTTGCTGTGTATCATTCACCGCGACTGAATTGGGGTGTAGAGAGAATCAAATATACTTTACAGAGCCAGATTGCGACAACACTAGGTGGTGGGTCTTCGACATGGAAGATGGAAGCATCAAGTCTGGTTTGACTTCATACGACCCATTTTTATTTGGGTCATGTATTTTCGGGGGCGAACCATCGTGGATTACACCTAGTTTTGTCTAATTATTTTTTTAGAACTATAGACATCATTGGAGTTGCCCATTCATCAGCTCCTATGGACCCCAAATGTACAGTTAGAATACTTGATCGTTCAGTTTGTGGGTTTAAATTTTGTAGAGTTGGAGTCTTGGAGACGCTAAATGGACAGAGGAAGAATTGTATTTCAAAATTCTAGTAGATGCTCTTGAGTCTTGTGTTTAGAGGAAAATTATAGCTACTGTGCTTACAGAAGCCTTAGTCTACTACCAATACTGCTGCACATCTTAAGCTAGAGTGCTTTGGACATCCCCATCCCTCCTTTCCTTATTATTATGTTCTACACTCGATAGAATCTGGTGGAGAGGAAAGATGGATCAGCAGATAGTTTCATGGCATTTAGACTAGATCTATGGACTTCATCATGGTTAGAGTTGAGACAGTTTGGGAACCGAGTCTTATTCCTCGGAAAGAGTTGTTCCGTGGCATTCTCTTCAACTGAACTAGGGTGTAGAGGGAATCAGATACACTTGACAGAGCCAATTTGTCATGACACTGCTTGTGGGTCTTCAAGATGGAAGATGGAAGCATCAATGTTGGTTACAGTTCAAATGACTCAATTTTATATGGTCACTGTATTTTGGAGGATGACCCACTGTGGATTACACCTAATTTTGTTTAACATTTTAATGTGAAGATTTTCTGACAGATTGTATGAAATAATTTTTTGACAGATTTTTTTTCATGTTAAGATTGGCAGCTGTGGTGTCAAAAGCCCGGTCCCAGATAGGATGGGTCTTCCCTTACCCTACCCTCACAGATGCGGGCTGAGCTAGGCCGGGGCAAGGCCCTTTGGGCCTACACTAGCTAGGCCCTTTCCTACTCTAAAGGGCAAGGGCCTAGACTGAAAGAAAACAACATTCTTTGTCCTTTTCTTTATCTATACATTCAAATGACGCCCATTGTTGTGCATGGAATTGAAACTTATGTATTCGAGCGTGCATGTTAGTTGCATGATACACATGAGAATTCATCAGCAAATGGGCTTTGTTTGTTTGCATGAAATCTAAATTATACTAATTTATTGTCAAATAGACCTGATTTTTAGCATGGAATTATGAGCCTGCTGTCTGCATGATATTGGAATAAATAGAAGTTCATCGATGGAGGTATAGAATAGAGTACATATGAAGCAGTCAATTCCAATGGGCCTATTTTTTTGCCTGAAATTGGATTACATAGGAAGTGATTGATTTAGATGGACGGGTTTGTGCATAAGTAGTAATTGATTCAAATGGGCGTCTTTGTTTGAATAGAGTTGGAATATGTAGAAATTCATTATTAAATAGGCAGATTAGAATCAACAGGAAATTCATTAAGAGGTTTTATCCCGGCTAAAATATCAGAGCATTTCAGCTTCCAGAGGGCTGAGTTTCTTATAATCCCTCCTGATAAGAGCCGTCAAAATTTAATTTAAACTGCCCTCAAGGAGAAGCTCATTTTCCCAATAGAGGTCCCTGTTTATGGAAGGGATTAGGTAGTTTGTGGGCTATTTGGCATTGATGAAAGAAGTTTAAAGTTTTATGAATAATGAGGTGTGGCTGGAATTTAGTGGAAAGGTAATATTGATATTCATTTCTAGGTTTCACACATACCCAGCAGATCAGAGTCCAACAGCTTTATCCCAAGGACGTTCTTTCCAGAACCATCGACAAACAGATAAGCATGCATGTGGTTGAGTTGCTATTACTTTTAGCAAGTAGACAACTTTTCCACATTTGATATGTGAAAAGAAACGGAACAAATTAGAGGTCCACAGTTTCTTGATGATCCTGGTGGCAGCAAAAACATTTTAATATAGTGAATTTTAAGAATTCTCGAAATCAGGTTTTTTGAGACATTTTAGGTAATTAAAATTTTGAAATTCTCAACATTTACAAATGCCAAGACAAGACGCTACATCATGTTCAAAAACCCCAACATAGCAAATTCTTATTAGGGATTTGAAAACCACCCTCGGACAGTCGGACCTAGATAGTATTGGCTCTTCGAAGACTTTGGCCAGCCCTAGGCCTATCCTGCTTATGTTAAAATTAGGGCAAAGTCAAACCTACAACCTAGCCATTTGACAGCCCTACTTCTATATATAAGCCAAGCCCATAGCCTAAGTTAACTTGGGTAAAACCTAGACATGAGAAGCCAAAACAAAGCAACTCTAAGCCAAAGCAGGGCCTGCTTGTAATTTAATTTGAGCTAATCTCAAGCAGATGGGGAGGATTCTTCGTTTTAACTCAAATCTTTTTGGACATTTTGAATTCATTTCAATTGTCGACTGTCATTTTCTCATGCATCAAAAATCAAACAGGGATCAACTGCCCAATTCTTCACCAAAATAACTCTTTATCATCATTATCAAAGCCTTGTCCCAACAGCAAGGGAGCAGCCAACTATGTTGCCAACTATATTGGGAACGGCAATGAAGCAGCGAAACTGTGCAATAAATAAGAAAACTAGCAATAGCATGCATCTAAGTAGATCTCCGAGAGTAGTTCATATGACATACCAGGAAAACTAGCAGGCCTTGAGACCACAAGTCTTCCAATGTAATCTACAAATAAGAAAAACACACTCCCAGAAGCTAATGCATTCATAAAGCCAATGAACGTCCAGCACACTTCTAGTAGTTAAACATAGCAGTTTATCAGACATAACTAAGTCCATATATGTTAATAAATGGGGATGGCAAATGTAGTTTAAGCACCAGAGACTTGAGGGGATCCATTGGTTTCCCCTCACTGCTGGGCACACTGTACTCTCTGTGCACCACCATGGGCTTCCTCGTCCTCATCATAGGCCTCCTGTGCCTGGGCCTGCTTCCTCCTCATCTCTTCCTCAATGTTCACATCATGCAGCGTCGTCTCTTCACATTCATCCAGTTCCATATCCGTAAGCTGGGCTGAGGCCCTCGGAGGCAAGACTTTCTCCAAAGCCTTGCATTGGTCTGGAGTAAGTGAATCAGGGAAATCCACTGTGAAATGGATGTATAGTTTCCCCTTCATGAAGGGCCGCTGGTACATTGGCATACCTTCATCGTTTATTGCCTTGAACTGATCTGCACACAGCCATAGAATAACAATTAAAGCTTAAAAGAACATTGCCTAGAAGTAACTAAATTCAAGCTTTTTAAAAAACAACAAAATCTAGAATATTATCCTGATATCAACCAACTGATGATTATATACATCTGTACAAGCCAGCCACGCCAGATTAAGTTGCGTTGCTCCCAAAGGAAACAGGCACCCTCTACTAAAATCAGGCACATGTAAAGGTTTGAACTTGCCTTCACTGATTATGTATCCGTGAAAGAGAGGTAAGTACAAAGAAGGCCACAATCAAAAGTAGATAAAAGGAGAAGAAAATTCTCCTGTGGGAGTCCACAGGAAGCAGCATGCATGAAACTGAGTCTCCACTGTTAATGCGGAGGGCCCCATCCTCAATTGAAGGCACAAGTTACATTTCACGCACGTGCATGTTATGGACACCCACAGGGAAATGGTTCTCGATCATAAGGAAGATCCAAGGCACTCACTTGGTATAATAAAAATTCCCCAAAAAATGAACCCATGATTAAAAAGGTGAAACTCCCCCTGCAGAAAATTTCATACCTCATGCCTTTCCCATTATGCACAGGTCACAAAGATAGCCCCATGAGAGGACTTTCATCATCCAGCTGGCATACAGGATACTACTTTCCAAGACCCACACCAGTTCAAATGCTAGTGCAGGAGCTACAGGGAAAAACTTTTTACGATGCACACGGTCAACAATTTACAGTACATTATTGGCTTTGCTATAACATTTGCAGCCGACAAGGATTTCTTTTACACAAACTTACAAAAGAAAGGGTGTACAATGATAAAAAGGAAAGAATAGAAATGAGCTTACCTGGCTTGACAACCTCCCCAGGATTCGACTTAATCAGCAGCTGCCTGTTATCAAGGTGGGTCAGTACAAAATGGAATCCACAAAGTGCCTCAGTTAGAGACAGGGTGTGCTCCACAAATAGATCATCTCCCTTGCGCTTATACTTGGGGTGCTCCTTCTGTTGTAGGACAAAGACTATATCACCTGTGACGGTGTCCGGCTGCAGATAGTTTTCCACCACATGGTTAGATTAGGTTATACCTCAACAATTTTAGCACTGGAAAGAAAATAAAATTAACATGAACGCAGAAATTCAAACAAGGAGAAGAGAATCATACCGCCTCATCAGCCTCTCCAGGGAAAGTTATCCTCTGGCCATTCTGCATCCCCTTCTCCACGATGACTTCCAAAACTTTTTTCTCTTGCACAACCTTCTCACCTTTGCACTGCGAGCACCGATCTTTATCATTGATGGTCTCCCCAGTTCCTTTGCACTCATTGCAAGGATGCTGCATCTGCTGGATCATTGAAGGGCCTAATTGCCTTATTGAGACCTTCATTCCAGACCCTTGACAGCCTGCACACGTCATTGAAGCACCAGACTTTGAACCTTTGCTGCAACTCATTAGCAACAAGTTAGAGTTGGACATGTCAGGCAAATAAAGGACAAAAATTACACCTGACATTAAAGCGCTCACCCCTTGCACTTGGAGCAGATGACATTTCGAGAAAGTGAAAGCTTTTTTGATGTGCCATTGTACAGTTCCTCTAGAGATACCTTCAGAGGATGAATGACATCTTCTCCCTTCCTCTGTCGTCTGCCACGGCTGCTTCCACCTCCTGGCCAGAGAAATTACCAAAAAGCTTAAAGACGCCACCAAAGCTAGTGTGCAATGCGACAATTCAATTAAAAATTTTAAAAAAGAAAAGAAAAAGAAAAAGAATGATAGACATGAGAGGAAGGGAAACAGATGAAGATAAACAATACATACAGAAAAAAAGATAGCACAGCATCAGCAAGTCTGAGAGTGCAAAATAGCAATTGAAATTTACCTCCAAAGGGACTTCCACCAAAAAATGACTGGAAAATATCGAACGGGTCATGGCCTCCACCACCTCCACCCATTCCCTCTTTGAGGGCATCCTCTCCATACTGATCGTATATTTCACGCTTTTCAGGATCACTCAGAACCTCATAAGCCTGAGCCAACTCTTTAAACTGCAATAAAAGATTATAAACAATTCAAGGCACAATTCAACTGTAAAAAAAAAAAAAAAAGGGAAGAAGAAAAAGAAGAGGAACAGAACAAAAATGTTTGGTTGTGAGCTTTGGAGGCATTACATGAATAAATTCATATTGGATCAAGAATATAACTGACTCAAATGTTTCAGATTCTTCAGAGATTCTTTAATGCTAATCTAAACCATTGTTTTACAAATGATGAAATGTTATGTTGCCTGCTCTATAATTGCAATCTAAGCATGGCATTAGTATAATCAGGATTTAATTGTTTAGAGTGAAGATCAGCATGTTGGTTTTATTGGTTAGTTTGGAATGGTATTTTTTGTTTGAAAATAAATAGCTATTTAAATTACTTAAATATTATGCCAAATCCACATACTATATGTAGATTTTTGCTCAATTCGACACCTAATAACAGTCTTGAATTCTGACATACACCCATACTCATGACTCATACAACTTGATACATATGTTTTTGTAAGATCAAGTCTTAAAAACAGAAAGGCATTCCAAACGAATGTCTAACATATAAAAGCAACGTCTAAACGGGAGTAAGAACTGTCTGGAAGGGCACAATAGAGTTGAGCACTAGTAGGAGTGGAATTACACCAATATTCGCTTGAGCCCCCAACTTGTGGAGTAAGAACTGTCTGAAAGGGCACAATAGAGTTGAGCACTAGTAGGAGTGGAATTACGCCAATATTCGCTTGAGCCCCAACTTGTGGTGTAAGAACTGTCTGGAAGGGCACAATAGAGTTGAGCACTAGTAGGAGTGGAATTACGCCAATATTCGCTTGAGCCCCCAACTTGTATGCCTCAGTTCTAAATAGCATAAGTTCTAAATAGCATATATCTAGATGAAGCGAATGCGATGTACTATTGAACTAGTTAAAAGTCAAACAGCAGATAAATAGTTAGACTGCACAGTAAGTGGATTGGGGTATAGAAGATGAGTAGTTCAAAACTTAAGATGCCTTAATACCACAATGCAATAGAATTAGAATTCAATACCTAGGATCCATCAAACAAATCGATATACGAATAGTTAGCAACAATGAAGGCAAGCTAGCTTTGAGTGCCACCTTGATTAAAGGGCAATTTTCTAAGGTGGAAGTTTGACATGCTCTGTTTTGTGAAGGGATTTTAACCGGTAACTATGCCTTGAACACTTGGAATGATTAAATTTCCAATATCATCCATGGAATGCTTTGCACCAAAGTACATATTTTATGGGACAAAAATACCCAAGTGTCATGATATCGTGACATGATAACAGTATCACAACATAACAAATCACGTAGATTGGGGATAAAGCATATGTTCAGAGAGATTGGGTTTTGTGGATTACATGCTTAGTAGGTTCCGTTCTGGTGATACTTGGAGGGGCTTGGATTAGAGAACGTATTTCTCCTTCCTTCCTTTTCTGTGCTAGTAAATGGTTCTCCCACTCGTTTGTTCAAAACTTCAACAGGGTTAAGGTAGGGTGATGCTTTATCTTCCTTCACATTCACTTTAGTGGCTGAACCTTTGGGTTCGATGCTCGAGAAGGCCAAGGATATTGGGCTCATTGAAGGTTTGAAGTTGGTCATAATGGAGAGGCTATTGCTCATTTACACTTTGCTGATGATACCACGATTTTTAACTTTTGTGGGAGGTAAGAAGTGGCAAACCTTCAGAGGGTTTTAAGGTGTTTTCAGGTTTAAAGGTTAAACTTGTAAAAAGTATGGTCATGGGTGTGGGGTGTTCTGAGGAGATTATTCAATCTTTAGCAGATGTTTTTGGGCAAGTTTCCAATTTTGTATTTGGGGTTGCCGGTTGGGGCGAATCCTAGATCGAAGGCCCTTTGAGATCCAATGGTAGAGAAGTTTGAGAAGAAATTATCCATTTGGAAAAGACCTTTATCTTTAGGGGGAAGAATCACATGAATCAAAGGTACTTTATCCAATCTGTCCATGTATTATGTGTCTCTTTTTAAGGAATTTTCTTTGGGAGGGCCAAGGCGATAGAAGGAAGACATACCAATTAAAATGGAGAGATGTGGTGAAACCGAAATATGCAAGTGGTTTAGGGATCGGTTGCCTTCGTTAAAGAAATTAGGCGTTACTAGTTAAGTGGTGGTGGAGGTTTGGGGAGGAAAAAGACGCTTTGTGGAGGAGGTTTATTACTTCCAAGTATGGTCAGGATGAGTGGGGATGGGTTCCAAGAGTGGTCCCTAGGTATAGAGTGTCGGGTGTTTGAATTATTGCTAGCGTGGAAAATGTGGCAAATCCAACGGGGGAGGTGGGGAACGGAGGTCCGTCAGGTTTTGTGCCGATGATTGGTTGGGACTGGGCTCCCTACGTGCTCTTTTCCCTTGCTTGTGTATAGTGGCCTCAAATAAAAATTCTTCGGTGGCGAGAGAATGTAATGTTCAGTTGAGTAGTAGTATGTCTTGGGGTGTTTCTTTTAGGAGTTGTTTGCGTCAACATGCGGAGCGGGTAGAGGCTGAGAGACAAAAGATGGAGGGTGGAAGGGATATGTCAAGCGAAAGCCTGAAAATTGGCCTCACGCCAAACTCCCCATCGCGGGCGAGGAAGTCCATTGAAATTTCAGTTCTACTTCAATGAGATAAAGTTTTTATCTTTATCTTCTTGGCTGGTCTTTCATGTTAAGCAATCCGCCAATTGTATGGCGAATGCATTAGCTAAACAAGGGGTAGATAAGAGTAGTTCCTATGGAACCAAATCTTTTGTAGTTGTTTTGTGTTAGGTATAATTCTTTTATACTGATGCTTGGTTTTTTCAGTTTTTTTCTGTTTTTTCTGTTGTATGAATCTTTTTAAAAAAATTCTACAGTTACAGATAAAAATAATAATAATAATAATCACATAACAATAAAATAAGAATCAGATAAAAAATAAATATAAGAAACCCATAAGAAGCCACATAAGATTGATGCTCAAATAAAGCCACATATATGCTCAGGTATATCCATATATATATAAGGGAGTATTCTTATGCATACTTCCCTCACCATAGGGTGAGGGAGACTTTCCTTTTTTTTTGGGAATTTTCAAGTACAAGTGTACCTCACCCTATGTACTTGAAAATACCCTTTTGTACTTGAAAATTCCCAAAAAGAGAAATGTCCCTCACCTCACCCTATGGTGAGGGAAGTATGCATAAGAATACTCCCCATATATATATATATATATATAAACACTAACACACACAGACTCAGAGAAAGCATTGTTGGTTTCACCTCAGCATTATTGGATTTCTGTTACTTTACTTGCCTGAAAGAAGTCCCTACCAACCACAATTAGATATTATAATGGATTAAACCTGACTTGCGTTGGTTAGCCTGTGCCTGAAAGGCCTGACCTCCTCTTCTTTTTTTAACCTTTCCTAATTTCAGATCCAGCACACCGACAGACCTGACTGTGATTTGGAATCACAGCCCTACTGTGTTTAAGTGGTTATTAATTGAAGAAAGGAAATTAGAGAAATAAGGGGTAATTAGGTAGGAATTGAAATAAGGGGTAATTAGGGGTAACTAAGGTCCTCGTGGTTTGCATGGAATTGAAATTCACACTTGTAGTCTCTTCAAATATAGCCAAATGTAGGAATACATTTATTAAAATTCCTAGGAATTGAATTCCCTGTAACAATAGGACCCTAGAAAAATCAATAGTTTGTTTGGTGGAATCTGACTCCAATCCGCAACCTTGTGGACAAGCAAATAAGCACGTTCCAACCAGCTTCCAACTATTTTCAGGCCCTTTCCCACTAAATATCAATCAATATGGGACAAATTCAATGAATTTCATCCTACATGAAAGTTACATTGAATCCGACAAAGTGTCCTTACATAAATACTAAGTGAAGATAAGATGTGATTGCATCTAAGAGCAGGAGATGAAGGAAACAAATAACCTAAAGCTTGCACCTTTCTATGTCAGTCCAGAAAACCCCAACATAGTAACAAACAACATTCATCAAAGTAAACTTACCTATATGGTAATCAATCTACCATGGAAATCACGAAACCAAACAACAACAATATACTGATCAAGAAAAAAAAAACACTCATAAGCAGTATAAATTTCTAAGAAACCACAAAATTCAACCAACCCCAAACATGAAATCGAAGAAACCAAAGAGGAAAACGCGAAAAAAATGGAAACTTTGGAGAGGTACTGCATACCTTTTCGGGATCTCCTCCCTTATCCGGATGGTTTTTTATGGCGGCTTTTCTATAAGCCTTCTTCAGATCCTCCTGCGAAGCTGTCTTCGACACTCCCAGGGTCTCATAGTACCTCGTATTGTCGCTCTTCTTCGGCGCTCGCCCAAACATCTTCTCTCAAGCAATCAAAATACGATCAAATGAACACAGAAAGCTGCAAATTTCACAAACAAAACCCTAATTCCACTCAAAATCTCGCCGATTTCAGCAAAAGAAAAAAACAACCCTAATTTCTAAAGAAAGACTTCATCAAATCCATCAAAAGATGCGATGAAAAACGAGATCCTGATGGATGATTCAGTAAGAAACTAACCAAAGACGGAACCCTAGAAGCGATCGATCGAGGGAAAACTTTCGAGCGAAGAATATGAGATCGACCGCTCCTGTTGAATTGGAGAGATGGAAGTCTCGAGATCGACGGCTGACACTCGTTTAGAGCAGAGCTTTGAGACGTAGAAAGCCGCTTCTTGTGTATTGGCGAGGGTAGTATTTATAGGGAGAGCTTTTAGAAGGACCAGGAGATCGACGGCTAAGATTTGTTGGGGGTTTCTACGCTTTGTTTTGGACCGCTGATGTGGGCTTGAGGGCAGAAGCGTCCAGAACGGTCTATACTTTTCTAGGGAGTTGAGGGATTTTGGCCGTTGGATTGTGGATCGGACGGACGTAAGCATTCCTTCTGGATGCTTCGGAAAGCATGAGTGTCTGCGACGGGACAGACTTATAGAGGAATTGTTCAGTTCAGAGTAGGAGACCTGCCCGACCCGACCTGACCTACCCGCTCTTGTTAGAGGTGTGTTCTCATGGGCATGGGCTAGGTGCATAGGTCGCACCATGACCAGACTGAGTCACTGAGGCACATATATTCACGATTGGACCAGTTTTAAAAACACAGGCCTGTATCTGGCCCAAGCCTAACACGGGTCGAAGCCGTTGTCCAAAAGTGGCCCGTCTCAATCATGCCAAGCCTAAGCCTGCCCATTTAGTCAATTGGACCCGTACGGGCAATACTTATTTTGGCCTATTAGGGCTTGGATTTGGGCTTTCTATCACTTTTTATAAGCTTGACCTAAATTTCAAATGGACCCAAATTCTAAATGGAGTATGGCCTGAGTGCGAAAACCTAAGGCCCAAATTTAGTGTGACCCACCAAAGAAACATCAAAATACCCAAGTTTAGTATCCCACCACGGATTTCTTCTAAATTTCACTACAATGACAGATGTTTTTTATTTTTTAACTTTTACCAAAAAAATTCAGATGGGACCAATCTGATGACGAAAATTACTTGGATGGAATTGAATTTATGTCTACTTGTGAAACAAAATGAAAGGGATTGTGTGTAGTTTTGATTTGAAAATTTAGCCCTACCAAGGCATGCTCTCAAAAGAGCCTTCTCATCTTCCCTAAAATCTTTCAATTAAAATCTTCTCTAATTTTTCTTTAATTGCAACATAATTTTTTTAAGATTCCACCCCCAAAAGAAATCTTTCATAAAATCTCTCCTCCATTAACCCACCTATTGACCCACCTATCGAAACTAACCCTCGATTTGTGCAACCTACAAACCGAACCCATCAATCTATATCTTGTTGCTCTATTACATAGACCTACTTCATCAACAAGGACTTTATATTTTCTCTAAAAAAAATAATTCTTTAATAGATTCATAGGTTTTTGAACTTTTTATTTTAATGATTTTAATCTACAAGAAATTGAGTCATCTTTTGTTCTTGAAAACAAAAAAAAAAAAAAAAAAAAAGCAAAGAGGCATGGATGCTATTCCACATTGGGAAACAAGAGATTTTATTCACGAAATGATATAATTTATTTTCTTTTGTATTTTTTTATAGATTTTTTTGTTATAGTTATTTTTTGTAATTTTCTTCCTTTTATTGTGGTCAGATTCAAGTAGTAGAGGTATGATTTTCTTTTCTTTTGGTTTTTTTTTATTGTACTTCTTTTCTTTTGTATTCTTTTTAGTAAATGTTTTAACGTGAAATTGCAATTTTCTTTTAAAAGAAGCTACATTTTGCATTGGGGTTTTTGTGACGATTCATAAATTTCTTTCATTTTATTTTTCATTTGATTTTTATTACTCAATGTTACAATTTTAGTCCAATCACAATTAATAAAAGATGATTCAATTAGATCATTTTACTTATTTCTTTCTTTTAAACCTTGATTTTAAAAGTTCAGTTTTAATTGTGTTTGTATTATGAATTATATATTAATTTTTATTTATAATTTATTTAAAAATTATAAATATCCCTAATTTAAGTATTATTTACTCTTTTTCATTGTCTGCGTTGGGTAAAAGGGAGGTGGGTTGTGGAGGGTGCCACCTCAGCAACCCAATAATTCTCCTTTCAAATAAATATGGAGAAACAACATAGACTGCTTTAAGGTGTCATATCATCACATGCCACAATTTTTTCTCCAAAAAAATCTCTTTATCCATATCCTCCATCTTCTAAAGTCTCTCAATCAATATCTCATAAAATCTCTCTATTTTGCTATAGTTATTGTCTCTCTCAACACCATATATTTTCCATCTTCCTTCTCAAGATTATCATCTTTTTTTTTTATAATTGGGGCCCACCTTTCAACAATTCACACTAATAAATTTTTCATTAAAAATATTATTTTCTTTTAGCTTGCAAATAGAACTCTACTATATTCAAAGATTGTCATATGTAAATGAAAATCAAACCCGACCTTCTGGTAGCCCACCTCATGGATGGGCTTGTGATAAAAATGTTTTAAAGTTGGATTTTTTTTTTTTTTTTGTTAAATCTTATAGGCATCATTTTTTGATCTGATTATATAGACATATGACCATAGGTTTGGCCCACCATAAATTACACTTCCATGGGCCCACATGAACTCGTAATTAAGAGATATATACATTGATCAAAGGTGGGCCAATTATTACTTGGATCGAATAACACTAGCTTGTGGTTTTAAAGTCTCATAATTCATGGCTTTTAAAGTTAAGGTGTTTATACATTTTTTTTTTTAAATCTAGAGCTAAAAAACGGTTTGATCAGTTCTAAAATGGTATTGGTGCTACTTCAAAGGGGTAGAGAGGATATTTTTATGATTTTCTTTGTTAACAACATTATGTTGTTTGGTGTGATGTATTTCCCTTGTATAGAAGAAAAAAATGAGTTATTTTTTCTTAATAGAGAGGACTTTGATTTTTTACGAAAATACAAAATTCCATTCTCATGAAGAAATAAAAAAAAAATGCATAAACTAGAATCTTGTATTTGTGATTGAAGATGTGTTGACTATTTATATATATATATGCATGAATATATTCTCATATGTTTATAATTAATTTTGATATCTCATAAATTCAAAATGTAATATCTTACTTTTTACCCAGAACTAAAGACGGGGCGTTGTTGCTAGTTATATGTATTAAAGCAGTAGCCTCTTCGCGGGAGAGCGACACGTGGTGCTTTCTTTTCGCTTTCGTGGTGACATGTGGCACACCAATCTCTTCTTTACATGTCTCCTATAATTTCTCTTAATAATCTCTTTCCATCCTTGTAACACATATAGTTTCTAATCATATCCTACTTACACTTCATCCCTATCCTATCTCCTAAAATTTCTCCTAAATAATCTCTTTTTGTCCTTATCATACATATTATTTCTTATCATATGATTGATGGCCTACCTTGTCATGTCTCCTAAAATTTTTCTTAAATAATCTCTTTATATCTTTATCACACATTGTTCCCAATCATATGATTGATGGCCCTCGTAATAGAAATTCACTCAATCACACTATAAATAGATCTGGGCCTAATATGACACTATAATCTATGTTGCCTTGGTTGTTTCGAACAATTTGCCATTGCCCGTGCCCAATATTATGGGTAATATATATTATTGACTCATGTCACCTAAATATTATGAGTAATATTTCAAATTTTTACATAATTAGTATTTCAGTGCCATTATATGCAATGGAAAGGTTTGTATGGGCATTCATACAGCTTTATCGAGGCTATTAGACGTGGTAAAGTTGCATTTGCAACTTTTGCAACTTTTCCTCTTCTCTAAGCAGAGGAAAAGTGGAGTTCTCACCCATACAACTTTACCATTGCGTGTGAAGTGCATTTGCAACTTTTCCTCCTCTCTAAGGGGAGGAAAACTTGCATTAATCTTCAAACTGATATTTTTCCCTATTTTTCTTTTTTACATCTTGATTTGGTCATGGGTCGGGGATTGGGTTCAAATAATATATAATGGATTAGCAACAAAAGCCCGTGCTTAGCTCGGGCTCAAAAATGAAAATATAAGCACGGGCTCAAAAATGAAAATATAATATTATTAAAGGTCTTTCTAAAAATTTATTAAGTAAAAAATATACTATATAAAAAAGTATAAATAAATTAAAAAGTAAAGTAAACTTAGCATTAGTGAAACCAAGTGGGAGGACAATATCCTTGGGATTTATACAAACAAATAATAACTCTCAAAATTGAAAAACCATTCAACCCTAATGTAATTAATCAGTTTACAATCTACCTATTATAGTTTTAACGATCAGAATATCACGTGTTTAACACTATCGAATTAAGTTGTGAATCAAAATAATGTGTACCATTGGATATGATGTAGTTTGCTATTACTCATATCAAAACTCATATAAGAGGGGGTTGGGGGATAGAAGTACTATTAATGTAACTGAGTATTATGGAAAGAGAAGATGTAGGTATGAGAGGGGTTAAGAAAGGATAAAGATGAAAAACTTATTTGAATTTGAATTGGATGTGATGACATGAGATAAATTTGGAGAGGTGAGTGGCCCACATCAAAGCAAAAGGCTATATTTTTTGTCCTGGGTATTTTTTTGAAAGAGGTCCATGAGTGATGACGTAGCAAAACAAATCATATTGCTTTAATAAATACATAATGGCCGACATAATAGAAATTCACTCAATCCCACTATAAATAGATCTGGGCCAAAAAGGACACTATAATCTATGTTGATGTAGCCGTGCCCAACAATTTGCCATTGCCCATGCCATATATTATGAGTAATATTGCCTACTAATGTCACCTAAACATTATGAGTAATATTTCAAATTTATACATAATGAGTAATATTGTCTACTCATTTATGTTAGTAAATGGGTAATATTGCCAATAATTTTTATTGGAGATACTTCAGTGCCCACATAATGGCAATAGATATGTGGCATTGGCCCGTGCCCGAAAAATTATTTATAATCTATGTTGGGTTTCATGCAACACTTTGCTGTTAAAATTAAAGTTAAGAATTTACAATGGCACTAGGTTTTCTTATAATATTATTTATAAGTATTGTTTTCAACCATTTTTTATTATTTTTTCATTTTTTCCTTTTCGGCCCATTCCTCTAATAGATATCATTTATAAATGTTCCTATAACAGACCTTACAAATCTTACAGAGGTAATGCATCTCTCTTTCAATTGGGTTTCTTTGATATATGCATATATTGCTTTTATATTGAAATTTTTTTTTTCCTTTCCAACATGGGCCTCTCATTTATTGGTAAATGACTTGAACCTTGGGCTAAAGGTTGCAGCAAGTGAGCACCTTCCAGGCTTCCACTGTGCCATCGGGTTGTAATCAGTAGAGATTAATTGAAGGCACAAGAATTACCCTTCTTTTCAAGGGCAGGGACGGCAATAAGTCAGGTTAAAACTTCAACCCTAGTAAGTCCAACTACTCAATGCATCACAAAAGCTTAAGCTGTATATCAATCTACTTGGCAAACTCTTTTTTATAGGGGTCAGGTGCGAAATAAGTTAAGAGTAATGTTTTAACCCCACCAGTATGAAACCTGACCAATGCTGGCTTGTTGCCATCCTGGCGAGATGTGAATCACTTCCTCTCCATACCTTTAATCACCTCAACTTTTAACTTCATGGATCAACTCTTTTTTTTCCTTTTTCTTAATCAGATCAACCAATCCTTTGCATGCGATCATATGGAAAATTAGGAAATCCTCAGAATCACATCGATCTTGTGATGTTATCTGATCCAAGATCCAAACATTAATGTCGGGGCTTGCCTTTTCAACTGCCCCACTTCAAAGAAAAATGGATGGTGTCTTTCATTTTGGAAAATATGACATTGAATTTGGTTGGATAGTCTGGAATGAGGACCATCAGAGAGCCATGTGTCATGTTACTAGATCAAGCAAGGCGTAGTATCTTGCTAGTCAAGTTTATCCAATGTAATATGTACAAATAGGAATGACAACAGACTGGGTTTGGGCTGGATCCATCCTATCACCAGACCTAAACAATAAAAAATCACACCCATCCAAGGTCCTTGTCCAACTCAGGCCCATGGAGAAGGAGAGAGTGACTCAACCAGCCTGAGTGACTCCAAAGCCCATCAAGTTGAATAACTCATTTGAGCCTGACCTTGAAGTTGAGTTGACATAACTGAGCCAGGGTGTGTGAAACTTTTGAAAACAAATTCAATTGACATAACAGAGGTCTTATTCCACAAGGACCCAAAACCCCAAAGCTAAATTAATGGGCTTGTCGATCTTTAGACTGTTTGAACTTGAATTCTCTGCTAGAAGTAGCAACAGGTATAGTTTAAGAGCAATTAAGCCTACCGATAGGCCAAGGGTTTTGCTCCAGCATTGTATGCTTGTTACATGCCAGGTATCCACAACAATGAATAAAAAGTTTGGTTAAATTGCAGAAAGACATCTCATTACAGAAATTAGTCATGTTCTGAAGAAAACTAGGCAATAATGTGCATAAGCTTCCTTTTTTATGAGAGATAATAAGCCTGTCAGCCCATCCAGAGATTAACATTGGCATCAATAAATTATAAGCTAACACTGGTGGGCAAGACTACAAGCAAACCGTAAAACTAGCAAAACACTCTGTCCAACTACATTCAATGTTCATAAAATGGAAGAGCATGATGCCTACACCTATGTAGCAGTTGGTCCTGTCTTGCTTATTTGTTACGTTTAACGGCTCGCCTACCTTGTCCCTTCTTGGGTGGGCCCTTCCCACGACGCTTTAACATTTCAAGCTTTGAAAGACGCCTGTTGAAATAATAAGAATGAAAAACAGTTAGCAATTTTTTCTTCAAGTCAGATGGGCTAAAAAACCCATTACAGATGCATAATTCAAAGCATATAAAGTAGAAACTAGCTATAAAAGAAACATACAATGAAAACACAGACCTTAATTGCCCTTACCATAAGTGTCCCAACCTAACCACTCCCCACCCCCCCACCACCACCCCCCCCCCCCCCCCCCCCCCCACACACACACACACACCCCCCCCCCCCCCCACCCCCCACAACCAACAAAAAAAAAAAAAAAAAAACCAACCCCACCTTTCCTTCCCAAAAGAAAGGGCCAGTAATTTCACATTTTTGGGACCCAACTGGTTCATGTGGGAGCCATCTTCAAATATTATTTCCAACAGTCATCCACCGTAAGATCTTGCACACCTTGACAATTGATTTATTTGTTCAATGCATGAATGAAAATAGCGGCCGCTATATCGGCCATAGCACCCGTAGCGGCTACTACGTCCGCTACGGGGCCGCTACAAGCCCGTTACGGGCCGCTACAGGGCCGTTGCGGGGTGAGAAAAATTCTTACTTTTCAATTTGTTTTAAAATGCATAATAAGACCTATTTCTTTTCTTCTTCTCTTCAAATAACATTTCTACACAACTCTTCTACCCTTTTATGTTTAAAAGAACACCAAAAAGCACATGATCTCGCCGAATTACAGTCGATACAAAGAGTTCTTCTCTAAGTACATCCTATTAGACACCCCTTTTGGTAAATGTATTTTTTTCTCTAGGTACTCTTAAGTCTTGACTTCATGACATAGTTTTTTCTTTTCTGAGCCTTTCATTAGTTTCTAAGTTAGCAAAACTAAGTAACATGAACACATGAGAAAAAAATGATCATTACTATTATTTTCTATTTATACAGCAATAAGGACCTCATATAGCGAGGGGACCGCTACGCCCTCTTACCTTAGTTACTTTTGCAAAATATATATATATTTTCTCTCATTTTCTAATATTCTAGATTTTCTAGAATTTTTTTATATTTTTTTGACGATTTTTCCAAATCGCACCGCTACGTAGCGTTTTGGCGACAGGCCACTATGCCCGCCGCTACCGCTATTTTCATCCTTGGTTCAATGAGCCATTTGGTATATTTTCCACTAAAAGTACACTTTTTGATTCATTTAGACCATCAATCAACAAGCTGATGGAGGATTGTGGTGATCCAAGAGGCCCCAGTCGATGGAAGGTCTTGCTGAGCCAAATCGATAAAGGTTGTTTGTTTCACTTGAGCATCGTGGAACACCCAGTGATGATCTCGTGCATAAGGTGGCTTGTATTAATTGTTCGAGTGCACATTTGGCACAATGGCACTAAACCTAGATTTGGGAACAAACTGAAAATGGCTCCACCCTGAAAACTAAGCAACTTGCAGCAAGAACAGGGCATCCGGAAACACTTTCAAAACACCCAGATAGACTCAAAAGTATGAAGAAAAAATAAAACCATACTCCAATTTAATAAGTTAGGCAATTAGTTCCCCAAGATGTTCTTCATTTGACAGTATTTTACCAAGTTTGCTATTGAGAAAATTATGACTGATAAGAAAACAATTAGGGAAAGGATGTGAAAGACAAACAGAGAGAGGATATAATGTTGATAACAGTACATTTCACGGAGACTTCCTTTTAGTATGAGCTTAAGCTGTCAAAGAATTGGCAAAGGTTGAGTCTCCGGCAGTGCACAGTGGAGAAGAGTGTGGAATGCGGTGCAGATGAACGAGTTCTGGAACTGTTATACACATTTTGTTGGTTTTTTATGAGATTTAAGCCTGAAAAAAGAGATGGTAGGGTTTGTCTTGTCGATTGGCCTGGGCCACTTGCACATGGCCTATTTATTTATTCTACAATCTCAGTTCCATGGGAGTGTGAGCAAAATTTGAGGCAGGGTCATGCGGACATTTCCTCTCACTTTTTTCTTCTTTTATGAAAGACAGAGGAATAGTAACCAGAAGAAAACATCCTCCTTTCTCTGCAACTACTTTCTTCTTCTCTTTCCTTATTTTTCCAAAGATTTCTTGAGGTTGTGCATAGCATTTGTCAAGGGGCTGTTGGTTCAAGAAGCTCCATCCATTGACCACACAATTGGTGAAGCAACGCAAGAGGGAGCCATTCCATCACGAAGCAAGCCGTTCCACATTCATTGCAACTTCGAGTGAACAACCTTTGCCCAAAGAATGCGTCCTAGACATGCTTCCGCTTCCACTCAATCTGGGTTCTCTCTTCCTTTTTTTTCATTTGATCTCCACAACTTCTGTGATTCTTGATTATAGTCATTCTACATAATTCTTGGGTTATATCTTTGCTATAATACAACACATTAGACGTATTTCAATCCAGCAAACTAACATGCCATGCTTCTGCCTGCCTAAACCAATAATTAACTTCCTAACCAAAGAAATGACACCTACTCATTCAGTATTCGGTTTGCCAAGTCACGAAGACACTTGCAGACTTCTAAACAGGAAAAGACAGCACAACCCACTAAAAACATGGTCCATGTCCAGACAAATTCTTACATCAAATCATATGCATACATGATAGATATATAGATATGGAGTGAACTAAAAAATGATTCAATTGCACCCTATCATACCCTCATACACCAGAATAGTCAACATAACCAAATACCTCACTTTTATGTGCATATACTTGTTGTATCTAGACATCCTAAGATCCATTCGCTTCTCATTATCACAATTTTATCATCAAATGAGATGAATTGGTAAAAAGTCTACCAAACCCACATCAGGGTAAATTCCATGGACGACAAACATCGTCAGACATATTTGGGTTCAACTATTGTTTAAGAGAGGAATATTATAAACAAACAAACACATGGTCAGCGCTCTTTACAAACACAACCAAAAGAGAAATATAAACAAACAGATTGTGGGCATTTTGTGCAGAGACAAGTAAAACAACAAGAAACCAGAGTGATATGCACAAACAGATTGTGGGCAAGTATGAATCAATGAAGAGATGAGAAATAGATAGTTACTCACTCGTGCTCTTGTCTGGCCATGACGAGGGGGTCGTCCTTCTTGATGTCGTAGGGATACCACTGGGCCACCTTCTCTCCTATCAGTTTTTTCCGCAGGATCTTGTGAGGAGACCGTTGACCTGTCGGATTCAGTACGTGCCCAAATATCCTCGCCCTAGCCTCCGTCACACCCTTCACGGCCGCCGAGGCCAATAAGCTCTTCAGACTACTCATCTCTCTCTCTCTCTCCGCTGTATCAGGCTCAGCTTCCTCGTCTTCTTATTAGGAATTGAATACATAGATATTGAACCACGTCAAGTAAACATGCAACTCTCGTATTTCTTGTGCTAGACATCTACGCTCCCCTTTTGGTGGAATCTGACGGGCGCACTTTTGGTATTTTTTTTTTTTTTATTTTACACCGATTCAAACTCACGATCTGCTGGCTTTGATACCATATTGAATTTCTTCAGTTAGGGCGACTGGCTCTAATACTATATTGAATTTCTTCAGCTAGTCATTTCTACCAAAACTTTAAGATGGTAAAAATACATTTCAATATTTCTCCTTGGGTGGAGCCTACTCCTTAATAGCAACCTCAGTCGTACAAAGTACAATAGGGCTTTCTGAGACCCACATGCACTGTGTATCGAGTAAGGCCCCAAAAAATTTGAAGCCAGGACCTCGAGCTGGACTTCCCAACCGCTCGAACAATTTAAGTGTGGGTACAATATGGTCAAAGGGAGATGGAAAATGAATATCCAACCATAATCCTAATAATTCAAATCCTATGCAATTTGAGCTCATATCTATATTTCCATTTGTCTAGCTTATATATATCCTTCGCCCGTCAGCTCTTTAAAATCCTTTATTGGAACCCATTGGACCATAAGTTCTTTTGTATCCAATTCCATGCACACAGATGGACCCTAAAACTATTTTCAAATACAATGCAAACGCAAATGTAACCTACATTAAAACATTTTTATACCTAACTACAGTAAAAGTATATATTCATTTATCATGAGACCTAACTTTATAGCTAGCAGTGCTCATGAGTGGGGTCGGCCTGTGCTAAGGTATGTCCAAAGCCTGGCCTGACTTTAGAAGCACATGCATGTATATAGCCCTAGCTCTCGACACTCACTGTAAATATCAGTACCAAGTCTGCCAGGATGGGCGAAACTGGGCTTTTTAGGTGTTGTGTGGTCCTTTTAGCAATTGTTTGGACAAATTATAAGCATTCTTTATTTAGGATAAGCAACTTTGGGCTTTCTTTTACTTAACCCACGTCCATACGAAATATCAAAATGCTCTTATATCTAAGCTTAGCCCAAAAGTGGGATGGCCCAGCCCATGACCAACTTGTAACTTGGATTTTAACCCATATATATATATATATATATATTTAAAGTTGAAGCCTGAATTTGTGTCCTGCAATGCATCCAAACCTTTTGCTTTCCATTTCATGCTAGATCTTTTTTTTTCTTTTTTCTTTTTTTATTGATGTGGGTATCCCTGAGGTGTTTGACCCAACCGGATTATTCCCACGGGTGGTGCCCGCTAAACTCATACAAATGTACACTGGATAAATCTCTAAAACACAAAACGTGGGGAGCAAACCCAAGCCTTATCCCACTCCACCAACTTAACTTCCAGGTGAGTATGCTAGATCAGAATTAAATACATAAAATTCATGTTGAACTCATTAGACACATTCTGCTCCTCAAAAACTGCCAGATTTGGATGCATTATGGATCTGAACCAAATGTGTCCTATTTATATCTTTAGCTGGATTCAAGTTTTTTTTTTCTTTTTTGCTATCGGAGGGCTCCCAACCCTTTGAGCTAGACTAATCCCACCTTCCTTAGAAGGAAGCCGGGTAAGGACACCTGTGGCTCCAAGGTGGTAGCACTAGTGGACTCAACCTTCGATTCCAGAAGAATGGGGAACCGGAAGTCGATACCAAGATCTCTAGCTCCGGAAGAGGTAGGAACCGTGGTCCTGACCACTCGGCCAACCCCTTCGGGTTAGCTGGATTCAAGTGGGGATCATTCTAAATTCACATTTGTTTTAAGTGCAAGGTCAGTTCCAAACCAACTGTTTAAGATCTGACACTGAACATAAATCTTGATCAGGACTAAGTCCAATTCCTATTCTAGTTCGAGTCCAAACTCTAAATGAGCCTTTCTGTGCTGTATTCAAATCTGACACTGATTTTTTAATGGGTTAATTAAAGCTTATATGTCCTATACTACTAATCTTGCAACATGATCAAACGATGCAGGTAGGTCTCTGGCCCAGGCCAAAGGCCCAAAACTGACCTTTTCATTTATCAGGCTAATATTCTGGTCCAGATCCAGATGGCAAGACTAAAGACAGGCCAAGGATGAGCCCTAAACAAAATATACTAACTCCTTTGTGCTAACTATGCTGGGCTCCGGGTGATTAAGTATACAAAGGAGCAGACACAGCCCAAAAATCAAGCATAAAAACTAGACTCGGGTCCAGCCCAAGGTCATATATACAAACTCCAACCTAGCCTAATGCAGGCTAGGCTCAGGTTAGGCTCAGTACTGGAAGGCCACCTTGGATTATCACCAGATAGGGTTTGAAATAAAATATATTTCATTTGACAGAGGGGATGTCCATACATGATCAGACTAAAACTTGCTCTAAAATACCCAAACCCAAGGAATTGAGTTGAAAAAAGAGTATGAATGTTATGTTAATAACCAATTACACCCAAAGCTCGAGCAGGTAGTGAACATCTCTTTGATACCATGTTAATAACCAGTTACACTAAAAGCTTAAACGGTTAGTGAATGCCATAACAAAGTATATCAACATGTTAGACCTGTTCTTGAATACATATATATAAATACAAACTGTTATATGCTATTCAAAACATTAAGCTCTTTGATTGGAACTTTCTCATTTTCTTTTCAAGGTAGGTGATATGGGAGACTTTTCAAACCCCTATATGCCATTCCAAAACATTCCCTTTCCCATTTACCAAAAAAAAAAATCACCTTTCCGCGCTTAAGCCAACCAATTATTGTCACGTTACCGGTGCACCATAATCGAAATGACTTGGTGAGTCTCTTGAGTTGTGGTGATGAACTCGATAACTCGAGTGTCTCTTGAATTCATCCGTTGATGGCCTGATAGGATGATGTAACCAGACTCAATAATAGGATTCAAGTGCACCACTAGGGCACGTTTTTGTAATGTAAGGATTCCCCACTACTAGAAAGAAAAAGCCTTAGCCTTCGGTTTTTACACTTATTATTTTCATGTTGTTTGGTGCAGTGCTTTTCTTTGTAAAAACGAAAAAAAAAAAAATAAAAGGCCCAAAAAGGATTCAACAATTCAGCAATGACAGTAATCCCAGGGTGGGAGAAACGTTTCCTACTTTTGTCTTCCCTGTCTCATCCAGTGGGCCTCATCTTTAATCCATACCCGCTCAGAAGGACAAAAGCCTACCCTCTTCACACACAAATACAATGACCCAATTTCACTCTAATTAGAGTAATGCACCCTCCATTGGAGTCATCACATGTTCTTACACATGATCACAGCACAAAAGTAGGCCCCTCATTCGTGGTCCCCTGGAGTCCTCAACCAATTGGGGAGGAGGTTAGGATGGTAATGTGGACCCGCCTGCCCGGTTACCAAAAAAACTCAGACCCAATTTTTTTTGGTATGGTCTTATTTTGGGCCTGAATGAATATTGGGTTTGAGTTTTGGTCCACATTTATGGACCCATCCAAAATTATATATCTAAATGGATTTTGACCCAATTATTTGTATAAATGTACCAAATTGTAGATGGCAATTAACTTCCATTCACCCAAATGATCTTAACCAAAGAGACAATGGGCCCAAACTCTGGGCCTAATGGGCAATTGGGTCACATTCATGCACCTCATTAGATACTTGGATCGGACTTGGAAGAGTTGGGTGAGAGTTCAATAAGCCAGTGGCCTGGCCTATTTACATGAGAGACACTTGTAATAGAGTGGTAGGCAGGTTGGTGATGGTGATTGCACCTGTTATTATTAGAATCTCTATCTATCTATATATATATATATATATATATATGAGCAAGGCTCTCCTAAGCTCAAGCTTAGGATAAAAATTTGTAAGCTCTATGCTTGTGAGGCCCTTCTTTGGTTCATCCAAATGGACCAAACACATGACTCCCCTAAATTGCACATGTCCGCCAACTTTTGGTTAGATCCGAATGATTTAAACCGTTGGATCGACTATGTATCAATTCAAATGGACAGTTGACCATTAAACTTTTGGGCCCATATGGAGATGATCGAAATCACGGTGGGGGTTGATTTTTTGCAGAGAGAAGGATCTCATGGAGTCCTTAAAATCCCCACCCCCCACCCCCCCCCCCCCCCCGCCCCCCCCAATCCCCATCCCCATGTGGGTCCCCAAGTGGGCCCCACCACATACTTGAGCTTACCTTATCCTAAGCTTGAGTTTAGGAGAGCTAGCCCCTATATATATATATATATATGTGAGAGGTTCTCCCATGAGAGGCACTCTCACCAAGTTGGTGAGAGATGGGTGGGGGCCCTCACTTCCATATCCACTCTCATCAACTTAAATGCAAGGACCCCCAACTTAAATGTAAGGGCCCCCATCCATCTCTCACCAACTTAGTGAGAGTGCCTCTCATAGGAGCACCTCCCTATATATATTATATATATATGGGGGACATTCATGTGCATCCATCCTTCACCATAGGGTAAGGGCACTTTCCCTTTTTGCACATGAATTCCCCTTTTATACTTCACCATATATACTTGAAATCCCCCTTTTGTACTTGAAAATTCTCATTTATGAAAGCATCTCTCACCCTATGGTGAAGGATAGATGCACTTGAATATTTCCTTTTATATATATATATATATATATATATACTCTTATAAAAAAGAAGAAAATGCACTTTGCTTTCACTACACATCTGGCCCACTTAAGAACAAAATGACATAACTTGTATGGGCCCCACTCATATAATAATAATATAATCTATATATTATTATTACCCTTTTAAAAGAGAAAAACTTGGGCCCCACTTATATCTCTATAATAATAATAAAATTATCAAAGAGAAGAACTTGTGTGGGCCCCACTTGACATAACTTGTGTGGGCCCCACTTATATAATAATAATAGTAGAATCTATATATTATTGTTACCTTTGTAAAAGCGAAGAACTTGGGCCCTCCTTATATAATAAAAATAAGATTATAAAAGAGAAGAACTTGTGTGGGCCCCATTGATATTATCCACTTTTATAATATAAAATCTAAGATAACAAAATGACAGAACTTGTGTGGGCCCCACTTATATAATAATAATATAATCTATGTATTATTATTATTATTATTATATATTAAACAAAATGATATAACTTGTGTGGGCCCCACTTATATAATAATAATATAAGGAGCTAGGCTCATTATGGTATTTTTCTCTTGCTTTTAAGCTTCATTTCATACTCATATATCTTATAATGTACCATTTCTTTCTCAAAATTAAAGGGCAAAAGCCTGGCACAGTAGAAGATGCTCCCTATTGCAACCTTGAAGTTGTGGGTTCAAGTCATGTATCAATTAAAAAAATAAAACTAAAAAGATGGTTGGATAAAAAAACCATACCATTGATCATATGTCTTTTTCTTTCTTATTATCATCATTATCATGATTATCATTATTGTTGTTGTTGTTGTTGTTAAATTCTACTTTTGAATGGTATTCAAAAAATGCTTTGAACAGGTATTTTCCTCCAAATTCTTTGGAAATCTAATGCTTGGCTTTCTATGAGAAAACTAGAGAAGGCCATAACCATTAATTTAAATGCCCCTGTGAATTGTCTTGAAGATATGACCGTTAAATGCCCTTGTAAATTGTCACTAAGTGCCTTCATTTCATGGGAGAATTTAATGAAATTCTGGAGCCTTAATATTTTTCTTAGACTGCAATGATTTTATTCAGTGGGTGGAGATAAATTTGTCATAGTAAATTGCCTGTCACTTAACCAGTTTAAGTATGGCTAATAAGAGCTCCTAATGTCATGAAATGCTGACTCATTAAAAAGCTAGCTCTACCTAGCCTTAGCATGTCGCCTTGCTTGCAAACGAAGCGCTATTGGCGGTAATAAATAGCTTACCGAGCAATGATTGATGCAATTGGTCAATGCCCTCGATTGTTCCAGAGAGAATGATCATAGCGCCCGGGAACCGTGACATCCAACAACAGCATATCCTTGCGTGCGAGAGACTTCTATGCCGGCTGTTATTCCCAGCTCTGTTATGAAAGAAAGCGGCAACTAAAGCAAATCTAAAACGTCAGTTGCTTTTTGCTTCTTATTCTTAGCCAACCAACCACTTGGTACGAAGCAACCGGTTAGCTGCTGCACTTTCAAAGTAGAAGAGTGGTCTCTTATCTTAAAAGTGGTGGTGTAAGAAGTGCACTATCCTCTTTGTCTTGAAAGAAAGTGAGTAAACGTAGCGATGCGTATACGTTAAATAAGTCAACGGTGTAATAAGCCGGCATTTGAAGAAAGAAACAAAGTAAGAAAGTCCCAAATTGAACTAGAAAGAAAAACAAGTAATCGGATTTATCCCAGAACAAGTGATCCAATGTCCAAGGAACAAAACTTCTTGTTGAGCAAAAGAGCACTTCTCCTTCTTAACATAGAGCTGGTTGTCACGTAATATCTGGAAGACGGCTCGTAAGTGCTTCACATGCTCTTCAAGCGTCCCACTATAGACCACAATGTCATCAAGATATACCACTACAAACCGGTCTACCAATGCAGTAATTATGTTAATTTTCCTACCTTTAACCGATTTGTGATAATTCTCTTTGTTCAATTTTGTTTACAAGGGGGAGATTTATTTAGTTTTTACAAAGCATTTGGATTATTTTACTTAAGATCTGTACCCTTCTTCCAATTGATTGTGATGAATATGGTTTCGAGTTATTATTGATTGACAATCAAAGAAAATATCCAAAATAATGTAAGGAGTGTAAGTTGTGGTTTGACCTAGCACGTGCAGGGCTCCACTAGTAGTTCTATAGAAACCTCTAAAGTAATATCTCCTAGTAAGCATTTATTATTTATTCTCTTCTCATGAGTCCAATGAAGGGAGATGTAATGTTTTATGATAACATGAATAAAATGTTAAAAGATGGCTTGGCCCTAGAGAATGTACAGTTTGGACTTTGGGGGACCAAGTGGATGCCAAGAATTTCATACAGTAGGGCCCATGATATAATGTTATCCAGCTCATTTGTGTGGTGTATGATTGATCAAATTAGAGTAACTTTCAACAACTGTTATATGATAATTGGCTTAAGAATGGACGGTCAAGAAAAGAATGTAGCAAATGAAATCCAGCAATTAGAAGATTATTGTAATGCTCCATGGATCATACTAGATGTGCGATGGGACTACCACTATTTCAGGGAGACAATTCCTAATGTGCACACAAGTAAAATGTTTCAGCCTGTGGGGCAAATTGACTGACTCACAAAACACAAGTTACACAAGGCACAACTTATGAGAATTCTTATTTGGAGAGAAATAGGTTTTGGAAAAGTTTAAATACAATCTAACATCTGGCTCATTTGAATGTTTATAAAATAAAATTTTATTTTTTTATTTTTTTCCCTGCCTCCAAACAAGCTTAAAAAGCTAAAATTCTAAGAATTTAATGGTAAAAAGTGACTTTTTCAAGCGATTGGTTTTTGAAATTATAGTACTAAAGACATGATCCGACACTAGTGTCTTAAGTTAACAAGACTTGCAATTCTAGTCGGAAATTCTTTCAACTAAACAGAATGAAATATATAGATTTGCCAAATGATGTTCCTAGAAGAACTTTCAAATGCTTAATACAATTAGAGCACTTGAGGAGGTAGAATTTGGAGAATTACAAAAGCCTAAAGTAACTCCTATCAATCAGTGGAAGCTGAATTCTTGGAGTTTCGCTTATCAAATAAGAGATTTCAAGTATTTCATATACATCTATTTACTATTAAGGTTGCAAATGGGTATCTAATCATTAGAGTGTATGATATATGAAACCTACGTAAGAAGTTCCTCTCATCATCAATGACGTACTTAGAAGATTTTCCTTGGGCCACTATGTAAGAAAAAATTATTGGGAGGCTAGGAGGCCATATGTAAAAATCATAGAGTTTTGAAAATCTTTAGGGGGTTTCAGGACATTTTTTTGGAGGGGGCATATGTGAAAAATCCAAAGAATCTGTAAAGCCCTTGAATGCCATTTGCTTGTCATCAATTACATACCTAAATGATGCATAAATGTGAGGCCCCATCCCTTGTGGGCCCTCAATTTGATTTGAATAATTATAAATATAATAGTATCTATCTTATTATGCTATTTAATAGGGTTTAATAGAATAATTTGTTAAATGTTCCTAAATCTTAGGATTAGACTTGTATTTAATTCCTTTTAGATAGGGTGTCATTTATAATTTTAGTTAGATTAGGACTTAGCTAGTAATTAGACTTTAATAGGAGGGGTGTGTAGCTAAGAAGCTTCTAGAATTCTTAAGATTGACCAAATTACCCATGTCCTTATCCTCTGCTCTATGTAAACCCTAATGGTCTTTTAGTAAACAACCACCCACCCTAACCTATATATATACTAACTATTGCAATAATATAAACCCTAAACCTAATTCACTCTCATTTATCTCTCATTTTACTCTCATCTTCCCTATCTCTCCCTAAGAAACCCTAATTCCCTAATTCCAGTAACAAGAAGGAGTAGGAGGTTATCCCCAATTACTTCATCAACCCTATATTGGCTTCTTGGATTTCCCTTATACTCAATTTTCCATTTTTACTAGTCTAAGGCAAGTACCCTATGCTGGATAACTTAGAATGCATGTTTCCTTCTTTTGATTTTGCAATTTCAATTCAATTATGTATGTATGTATATATTTAGATCTACCAATTGAGCTTTGTTTATGGAAATTTGGCCATTGATGGATGAGTTCTCTCATTTAGAAGATCAATGGCCCATGGATGGATGGTGGGAAGTGCATTGGAGTGTTTTTCTTGTTTGGTGATGTTTCTTTATTGATTGGAAGTGATTAGGAGTGTTTTGGGTGAAATTCGGGTTAAAAGAAGAAAATTCCAAAAATCTGGAATTTTACATTAGGGCGTGTACCCGTCGACCGGCCTGTAGCTCGGCTGACCGGGCACACTAAAAACAAAGAAGTTCAAGTCTCAGTTAATTCCCTGTAAAACTCTCAGTCCAACGTACCTGGTCGACCAAACCCTGTGCTCGGTCGGCCGGATACACAGGTTTTTGTAGAAAACTACTGAGACTTGAATTTCTCAGTCAGTTCAGGAATCCGTGTGAACCCGGTCGACATCTAGGCCACGATGTCGACCGTGAAAACAGTGAACTCTAAGAACACAGAGACTACACCCCCTAGCTGTTTGATTTCAGGTTCATGTGAACCCGGTTGACATCATGGCCATGATGTCGACCAGGGACACTGCCAGGATGTCGACTTGGGGGTCAACATCCAATGTACTAGGTCAACATCCCTAGCGATGATGTCTACCGAATACACTATAGAAAGTGAAATTCCAGACTTCTGTACAATCTGATGTTTGATCAATTGTGGGGCCCATGAACCATCCAAATAAACTTCTATTGATGTGTCAAGCACGAGTCAATGGTGTGGCTTAACCTTGACTCGTGAGGACCACCAAATAGGTTTTTGGGATTGGAATTGTCAGTGACTCGACCCTTAAACGTAGCCAATGATGCCCGTAACTTCAGGAGCACCAAACATAACATCCTATTGATATCTGAGACTATAGTTAAGGATCCAATTATCTGATATGGCCCTGAACATGAGAGTGGACCGTTACCTAGGTTGGACCCTGGGTTATTCCACGTGATTCCATTGCTTGGAGACTATTAGATATTGTTCTTCTCTTTTATCCTTGTCATTGTTATAAACCTGTTAATTAAAGGAAAATTGGATGACCTAAACCTAGGACTATTTAGTGGTGACCCAGGGATGTAATTGGAGATAAACGACCCGTGTCTGTGCTAGGCGGGCCCTCATAAGGCCTAAGTTGGGTGCTTGGTACCTTAGAATGTAGAGGTTGGTCATGATGTATAGTTGTGAATGGATATGGATTGGCTACTTGTACTATTAAATACTAAGGCCATGGTTGTGGGCCTAGTGTGGATCTAACAGTGATTGGACTTGAACTTAGATATTGGGCTGTGTCCCATAATATCATACTTGAACCTCTTAGAGACTTTGTTAGGACCTTACTCGTGCAAGGCAAGCCTAGATAAACACAAACCTTTATTTGTTTTCTGGGTCGGCACTAGACATTCACTCAGTTGATCTAAGCTTAGCCTGTTGACTGATCATCACTGGTAAGAACTATATCGGCTATAGCTAGAGCTATCATGATGAGCTATGATTAGACGGACGGTGTGATACTAGGTCCGGTCTAATATGATAATGGGGTGTGATTGGTGCTATATATATTGTTATTTTTAGGGTTGTTTTCCCTTGCATGTTTATTATATTTTCCCCATCGCGGCTGTTTACAGTATGGGAAGGCCGAGGCATAATATCCCACAGTATATCCAGCTTGTGTGAATGTGCCACGTTGTTATCTGATTAGATTAGATTACTTATATTTCTGATTCTAAACTGCTAATTACTACTCAATTACCTAGTTTATGTTTCCTTTCTACTCTTATGTTTACATGCTCGTCTCTATTTTCTTTTGTTGCATACATCATGTGTTATCTGTATATGGTGCCTTGCCAGATCCTTGGATCTGTCCCATCTTTAGTGCTTAGGTCTCGACCTTAACCCCGCAGGTGACGCGTACCATAAGGCATCTGTAGCCGGCGATTACAGTTGGGGGCCGGCTGATCCGGTGATCGAGCCGGAAGACGGAGTGCCTGTGCAAGGTGTTTGAGTGCAGTTTATTTTGGGTTTGAGTGAATTTGTAGTGAAGGGAAATTTAGATTAATATGTAATTAAACTGGTTATTTACACTTGAGATTTTTTTAGACTTCAGCTCTGCCTTACTTGATTTATTTTATATGATACATGTTGCTTCCGCTATCTATTCTTATGCTTCTGCAATTTAACTGGTGATTATCTTATTGTTCAAAAAGTTTTAAAAATTTGACCTCACTGCGGATTATGATTTTGGAAGTTCTTGGATTTTCAGGGAAGTAGCGCGCCAAATTCGGATATCTTGGCGGTAACTTCGGTATTCGGAATTGAGGCATTACAATAAAGGTTACACATCATCATGTGCTTGAGCTCATTTGAGTATTTGATGAGTAAATGAGGTGTAAAAATGTTATGTAAATAAGGTCACTTGCACACTAGAATTTTTACAATTCACAAGTGTGAAAGTCATTCACACTCCTTTTGCAAAAAGGTGCGAGTAAAATTCCTCACATGGTGATTTTTTTCTCATGTGTCCCATTAACAATCTTTATTTTTTTATGCATGCGTAATAAAAAAGTTTATTTAATTTGTTTATTGGACTAATAAATCCCATCACGTTGAAACTTATTATCTTAAATCTTTATAGACTTTGAGTAATTGGTGAAAAAACCCAACTCACATATCTAGTTTCTTTGCACTTTTCTGGGCCTCCACTACATGATCCAAACCATTCAGCATTCTCATTTTAATTATAAGCAACGTAATGTTTAGTTTCATATTTTAAATCTTTATTGTTTTTGAGAGATTTATGAAAAACATCCAAACACACCATTTAATGTGTGATTTTGACGAACGCGCTAATAAATTTCATATCTATAACATTTACATAGGTTATATTTGACTATTTAACATCTATTGTAAAATTTATTTTCCCATCCTATGCGTAAAAGACAAACAACAACATCACAATTTTTTTAAGAAAACCTTTTTTGGTGGTTGGTGGAATGGCGGTTTCAGCCATGCCTACCATAGCAATGCCTTGAAATGGAACCTTGGATTTTAAACATAGCTCCACTATAAGACAAAAGAAGTGGTCCTATTTATGCTGGAGATCCATGTATATAAATATTTAATCCAACCTTTAACTAAGTAGTAGTATTGAGAACGGCTCCTTAATTAGGTGGTTCTCATTGGGAGGTCCAGCGTTTGAACCTGGCCTTCCCCTCCCTGTATATGTGAGTTGTTTTTACCTCATATGTATGAGTTATGTCTCCTTATATATGTTGGTCCTCATTACCTCGCATGTGTGAGTATTGTGTCTTCTTGCATTTGCGAGCTCCCATTACCTCGCTTGTGTAAGTCTCTCAAGGTCCTAGCTCCTTAGCTGTGTTATAAAAAAATTAAAAAAAAAAAAAAATACTACCACAATGGTACGAGGCAGCAGCTCTCACGTGGCTGCCTAGTTTCAAACTTTGGACATTTCACCTTCCTTCAAAAGGAGGCTTTGTCACTTCACCCAAGGTCCGCTGACCCACGAACCATGAATGTATATATATAAAGCAAACCGTGACCCACGAACCATGAATGTAAATTGTATGTAGTTCGATGATCCAGGAAACCCTGGTAAAGAACTACTCTTAGACTCTTGACCTAGCTGAGTCAGTGACTCATGCATAATTCTCAGCCCTATATATATATATATATATATCATTATATACACATATATATATTTATAAAAAGCAAACCGTGACCCACGAACCATGAATGTAAATTGTACGTAGTTCGATGATCCAGGGAGCCTTGGCAAAGAACTACTCTCAGACTCTTGACCTAGCTGAGTCAGTGACTTATGCATAATTCTCAGCCCTATATATATCAATTATAATGATAGCATGAGCATGGGATTAGGTAGATGATGACAAGAGGCGTCAATCAAGGGAATCTTTATCTTGCTAATAGCTATTAGCTACTAAAAACAAACAAACAATGCTTACACTTATTTTATGCTCATAGATCGAACAAGAGATGCTAATGAATAGCCTTCAGTCACTGCGCAAACCTCCTCTCTGAGTGCATTAACTTAATACCCTCCCAAATACCCTTTTGTTTTCGTCTCCTTCTCCGTTGGACTGCTTATAGGTCTGTGATCATGTGAGACTACAACCTAGGGACCTAGGAATCAAAACCTAGGTGTTCTTGTGAAAGAGATGTGCCTACACACCACTAAACCATGAAACCATCAGCATGTCAGCAATGCCCTCTGGTCACTGGTAAATACCCAATTAAGTCTTCCTTCTACAATATATGGCAGTATTTGTTTTTGCCGATGGCCTCACCTTTGTTTGATTTAAGTCACTCAAATCATATACCCACACTAAAGAAGCAAAAATCCAAAATTCACCGGAAATAATACACACCTTTGGATTCATCAATGCATGAACTTTGAAATTACAAGTTTTCTCTTGTGGACGACCTAGGGCTGTGCCAATCCTTGGGGAGGCGAGGGACACGTATATGTGTAAAATTTCGACTATGATAAATCATCTTAATTCCTTTCTCCATGGCCCTAAGGTTCTAGTTTTAGAAGACATCATTTTTTTTTAATATTTCAATCCAATGATTAGTAATAATTGAATGAGAGTCAAGTTAGAGCTTATGCCTATGGTAGTCAGTGTGAGGGGGTTAGACCCATGTGCTTTTAGAAAAAAGAGCTTCCACACTGTTTACCTGTCCGTGTAGTGTACATCTGTTTGCCAATTTTTGTCGTTTTGGAGGGGCTAAAGTCCTATTATGAGTTGTTGATGTAATTTGCTAGAGTAGGATAGTCATTTTCACATGTATACTCAATCTAAATTGTACAAAATGGTGGGCCAAATTTTAGGTGTGACATGACCTAAAGTACTACCGATTGATGGATGAGCTAGCTGTTGAATCAGGAACCACCAAAGGCACTGAAAATGAGAAACAGTCTGCCAGAAGTTAAACAAGCAAGTTTCCTTAACCAGAATTGGAATGTCCAGTATGCCTAATTCTAGGCCTCTGATTGGTAGGGGTCCAGCATTTGGGACTTTGCAATTTGGATTAGTTGGCTTGTGTGGCACTTGCAGAGTGCCACCACAAATACATGTGATAATTTTGAAATATTGATATTAGTGTTATATTTACATGAAATATTTTTTTTTGCAGATTATGGTTTTCAGGTACCAGCATTTGTGTACGTGTATGTGTATGTGCATGACTTTTCATACTTTAATTATTTCACTTCACTTTGTTAGGGGGTTCTCCCACCGACACTTGATGGAAGGAATGTGACTAAACAAGGAACTATTACAAAAGCAAATCCCAAACCATAATAGAACACTCATGCTTGTACATAAAACAGATGCCGTGCAGTGGTGTACTTTCCCCCCCCCCCCCCCCCCCCCCCCACACACTTTATTGGGTTGGGATCCAGACATTAATCTCTGAGTTGAAGGAGTTGAACTCTATACAGTGGGCTCACTTATTTAAAATTTGATCCATAGAAAATAAACACCATCTTTATGTGTGTTTATCTCCTAATTTTAATCCAATAGAGGTGTCCCATGGCAGGATCGAAAATAATCTGATTATGACTATGATGAATTGTGAATTAGATTGTTAATTAAATTAATAATCATATGTTCAATCTTATTGGGGAAAAACTCATAGTAGAGTAAAACTTGGAAACATCCCATACACATAAAGGGCATCCACTTTGAATAGCTCGAACTTAAGTCAGCTTGCGTTCCACTCCTTCCGTTCAAGGATTCTTGAGTTAGATGATCAAAGGACCTGAACTTTCCACTTTATTATGTAAATTCTTATTTTTCTTTCCAACTTGAAATTGACCCAACCATCATTTACCGCTGGGGCGAATGGGAGAGAAGGATCCGATTATAAAATCATTAAACTGTGAGGTCTTAACATAAAGTGTTAGATTTGTCATATCAAAGTGATTTGTAATTAAATCCCATAATCCTCAGAATAACCTTTTTAGTATTTCCTATGCTCAAATGATTTATGCAGTCATGTGGGCTATATGACTTAGGCCTGCTTCCAAAGAGCAAATCAGATTTTATTAGTTTCTATTTAAGGCCAACACATATTGCCGAGGACTTGTATGCTTGCCGGAAGTTTGAAGATTATTGTTGGGGTGGATTATAAATTCTTCTAAATAGATTTTCCAAATGTTCAAGTACAATCATTGATTTGCAAGTAGCAATTTAGAGAAATCTAAAAGTCAACATTTAGAAGGCTGAGAGTTTAGAACAACATTGTGTTGAATCGGGATCCTCTAAATTGTTATACCTACGATGGTCGTGGGTGAATCAACCACAATCCGCCACGTCACCATGTGGCCGTCCTGCCCTAGACGCAGGCAACTACCCGAGTGCATTGCAGGCTGCCCCACAGTGACTTGGCGGACCATAATTGATCCACTTACGATCACGATAAGGTTTTGCTTCACTATATTCGAACTCTATTATGTTATATTCAACGCAGTGACAAATTAAAAGCATTGGAAATAAATCAAAACAAACAAAAAAATGTAAACATAGTAAATTTTATCAAACTGATTTTTACCACTATTGCATGTCCAATTCACATTTAATTAATAAATAGATATTTAATTTTTCTGATGATATCTCCCAAGTAAATCTAAAGTCAAAAATCTAAAATCATCATGTTCTTCCTTTTTCTATTTTGAAATTCGAGTTGTAACAAGTCTCAGTGTGCACCAAATTCTCACCAAAAGAGGGGGAGAGATTTCAATATTGTGTTTAAAAATCTCATGAACATGCATGAACTTGATTCTCTGCTCATAGTTATAGTCATAGCCTCCCATCCTGTTCAAATTCTGAAATTTGAAGTGTGGAAAGAAAGAGCCTGTGAAATTTGAAATGGCTGTGCACTTGGAAAGTTCATAAGTTTTTAAATAAGAACGAAATGCGTTGGGGAGTGAAAGTGAGAGTGAGAGCAACTGTGCCTGTCTGTGTCTGCGCTTACGGGAAAGGAAGGCAGTATCTGTCCTTGGAAGCTTTTGATCCGACAGCTAACACTGACAAATAAAACGGAATTGACGCGCAATCAATGCTATGCGCAGTTGCCATGCGCGACTGTCCCTCCCACACTCTTAATCCGGACAATCATGGCTGTTTAATCAACTTTTTTTCTTCGCTGGTGTCAGACAAATATTCTCTAAATTATAAAAAAGAAAATATAAAATCACAAACTCAACTAGACAAAGATAAAATCTGACGTAAAAGAAATCTACTCCACCCAAAACATACATTTTTATGGTGTTGCTATTGCAATTACAATATATTAATCTCGAAAGTTTTGGATTTAATTCTGACATTTAGTTGCAATTTTGATGAAAAGTTATCGTATTTTTTTCAAATATTCCACATTTTCTCCTTATTACCTGTTCTTTATCTAATGAAACCTCACTTCTACTCTTTACTTTTAAAGGTTTCACTTCTTCTTCACAAATAATTCTCTTTCTACCCCTATTTCTATTATCTTTCTTTCACAATTCTATTATACCACTCCACTTAGCTCCCGTAGTATGCCTTTTTTTTTTGTTTTCTTTCTAAGATTTAAGAATAAAATTTGTAGGTGATGATTATTTGGAGGTTTTCCTTAGAAGGTAAGGAATCTATGAGTTAATTCTTTTTTATTTTTATATCCCTCTTTATTTCAACTTGATTTTGTTGGCAATTATTTAGGTTTTTTATATACAAATATTTAGTTTGCAATATTTGGACCTACTTATGCTCTGCATGGGTCATTGTGCCGGTGTATCCTTATAACTATAATTGCTTGCTAGGATAAAACATTAGTCTCGACTATTAATAAAATTAAATAGTATAGATTATATCTCTAGGGGTAATAAGATGAAAGTAAGAAGTTGGTTTTGAAAATTAGTCTTGAATGACTGATTTTTATTTAATAATTTTTTAAAATGATAAAAGAGATTATTGTTATCAAGTGGGAATAGAAGATTTAAAAAAATACGGTAAACCACATAAAAATATATAGAAACAATTGCTATTTGTATATTGTTTATAGCGTGTATGTGTATAATACAACATAATATGTTTGTGTTAATGGAATGAGGGTTGGGTCGAGCTTGGTTTGGTCTAGCCCTATCTTGGCCCTAAAAAATGTGGGTTTTTCAAAATCGGTCCCTACCTTACGCTCGGGTTTGAGGACAAAAATAAAAGCCTTTGTCTTAAGAGCTTTTTGTGGGCTGAGTCATGTTAGACCCCCTTGTCAAAGGGCTCGATTGATAGCCTTACACACCACCAAAGGAAAAAAAAAAAAAAAAAGCCTAAATAATTACATACATACATAAATTTATGCTATGCAATGTTTTAGACCATATTTGTCATGACCCAAATCACTTACCGTCGATGTTAAGCATATCATGAAATTCTCATCATGTATGGGTATTATTTTATGCTATGCTATGCTTAATTTAAGTATATGTTAAAATAACATTAAGTAGATCGGTACTCAAGTATGGCCCATGCTAAACTTGAACTCGCTCCTGAACGCAAGTATTTAGTTGTAGAATAAAATTGTCAAATCCCCATACTTCTTAGGCAAGGTCTAATGCATTGGGGGTAAAGTCTCCATGCTCTGCTTAGCTATTACACACTTCCTATGTAATAGATCTCCAAAGCCCCACCATGGAGCCCGCATAATGATAATTCAAATTGTCCAAAATGAATTTCATCCCCCTTTTTATGATATATCTTCAAAATCTCAATTCAGTAAGAGTATCATCATAAGATTAAACACATGATTGAAAACTTAACTAAGAAAAATGTTGTTTGGACTAACTCCCAGCCAGAATTATGGCCCGAATTCTGAAAATAAAAAGGTGAATAAACATTTGAGTGAGTGAGTGAAGGCCATTTGAGGGTAAATATGGCATTACAATGCAATTCAGGCAAAAGTTCAGGCCGGGAGTCGGTCCATGTAGCATTGCTCTTTAACTAAGGCACTAACGTGGCGTTAATCATACTTTAGTCATGCACTCAATTTTATGGTGAGACCTATTCCTACGAAATTACATTAAAGGAGGGGATGGCATTCATCTTGCACCATCCAAATTATCATTATATGGGCCTCACGGTGGAGGTTAGGAGACCTGATATATAACATATGTAATAACTGTGGCAGAGGATCCAATTCCACCCTCTATTTGTGTAACCACTCTCAATCATGAGCCAAATTTTTTTCTTTGATGATTGGGTCTACTGTCAAATTGTTTAATTTCTATCATGCATTTTATAGGCGACTGACCTTAGCATCCCAAATTCCAAATCCCAAGTCGCTCCCCTTCCACTCCACCCGAAATAAAGCAAAAGGTCAGACCGTCAGAGTGAGAGAGACCAAAGTAAGGAAATAGTAAAAACGAAAAGGCTTTTGCAGGTTCGATAAAAGCTCTTATATCTTAATCGTAACAATGAGATTGAGAGAGAGAGGGCCTGTTTCTTTCTTTAATTACATATTGCTCCTCAGCCTCTCTTTCTTACTTGCTTCTGCTCCTTCTTCCGTGTCTGATGATGGATTTTTCTCAGAGATTTTTAGGTGAGAGACATTCCTCTCAAATCTTTCTGTCTCTCATAATTTTATATTTTTTTTGAATAAAAATCGCATCTTTCTTCTCTTCTTTTCTCATTTCTCCTCTTTTTTCTCGGATCTATGCTCGGGTGCTGAGAGTTGGAGTTCTTCTTTGTCTCCTTCTTTGTTCTTTGTCTCGTTTGTGAGAAATGCTGTTTCTGAAGAGTGATAATGTGTTCAAAAAGGAGTAATTACCTTAAAAATTAGATTTTTCTTGATGGGTTCTTTTGGTTTTGGGTTTTCTGTGGGTAAAATCTGAGAACATGTGAAGAGGGAGGATTTGGGTTTGATTAATGAGAGGTTTGAGGTAAAATGAAGTGGAACTTGGGTTGGTTTCTCAATTGGTAGTTGTGAGTTGGGGTTGTATTGTTCATGACTTATTTGGATGCAATGCAATTCAAACTGGGTTTGAATGTTTTGGTACAATGGATAGGTGTTGGGGAAATTGGAATTTGTATTTGGTGTGGTTGAATTGAGATTTTACTTCTTTTTCCTGATTTTTTTTGTCTGAAATTATTCTGCCAACTGGGGGCGTTGACATGGATAACTCTACTTGGTGGTGGAAGCTTGTGGGTCTCATTTCAGTGGTTATGAAAAGAACCCATCTGTGAATTTGGTGTTAGGATCCTATTGTCTGCGGAATGCTGCTTAAATGCTTGACAGTGTTTAAATCTGGGTCACTGATTGGATGGTAGGATTTTTCAGTCGGTGAATCTGTCTTCTGTATCCACTATGGTTGGTGAAGCTGATCAACGGTGTGGATCTCATCCGAGCCTACCACTTTATGGCTGTTTGTTGCATGTTTACCTATGTTTTTGCAATGCTTGATCATCAGGGTCTGTTTTTCTTATTTTAACAGCCGTTTATTTATTTAGTTTTGATTATAGATTAGATGGCCGGCTCCTGTATCCTTACACCCCTTCCTGCCATTTGTTGGTACGTAAAGAGCCAATGTGACCAGGGGAGTGACTGTTTGGTAACCATTCATGAATGGAATTGATGTGAAAATGTTATTATAAGTATTTTTTCCTTTCATGTTATTTTTTCTCTAGTTATATTTTTAGGACCCATTTGTTTGTTTGTAATTGTATTCCTAGGATCCCTAGGAATTATGGTATGATTGTCGCATTATTAAAGAGGTGAGGGGTGAAGGATGTAAGGTGGAGATGTAGATGGGACCCAACTTTCCTAGTATTTGATTTACTATGGTGGTGGCTGGTTGTATTCATTTTCCATATTCCTTTAATTCATTTTCCATTGAAGAGGAGATTATTTGATGGTAGTTGATGATCTTCACAACTGTTTCTTCAATTTTAGCTACTTTTAGAAATACATTTCTTTGAATTCCTAAGAATAAAATTCATGCAAACAAACTGTTGGTCTTATACTTTTAGCAAATTGTTGCTTTCATTTTTTGACAGTATGTGTTTGGCATTTTGCTGATGGTATTCGTTAAGTTTACGTTATCAGTCATTCAGCGTATTGGATAACTTGCATGCTTTTTCTTCTTGAGTGATGGATCTTGCTTCAGAATACAATTTCTTCCGTCTTAAAATAGCTTATTTTGCTTCCTTCATCATAACTTCTCCTACGTCCTGCGGTTTTTTGTGGAACCTGAAGAGAGATTGCAGGACACCAAAACCTCATTGCTGTTGGGAGGTTCTCTGTATCTGGTATTGTGAAGTATGATTTTAAACTCCTAGATGTTATGTTGTGTATTTTGGCTCAGAGTCACTTTCTGTTTACCATATGTGCTTGTCTTAATTGGATAGCTTGCTTTCAAAAGAAGATAGCCTGCTTTCAAAAGAAATTATACTTTTAAGTTTTTGATGCACTTATATTTTATAGGTTGGAGGTTATAATTTGGTTCCTAGAGCAGTTTTGAGCAAGGGATACACCTCTGAAGAAGGAAATCTTTGTAGACATGAAACTCCTCTAATTTTATTCTTGATGTGAAACCTTGTTTTTGTATGGTATATGCAATACAAAATGTTTGCCGAATCCAGTAGATGCAATTGGGCTTTAATGTTGATGATATGTCACAAAATGTTTAAAAGTGAATGCTTGTGTTTTCTCTGCTTGAGTGTGCTGCTTGTTGTCTCATGTCACTTTTTTTCTAATAAAATTCAGTTACCTGTATAAAAAAAAGAGTTAGCTTCTAGTGAGGCCCTCTCATAGCTAATTTTCATTGAAACTGAAGGGCAGCCATTAGTCAATTTGTCAAATGAAAAAAAATAGGGGACCTTCAAAATTTAACGATCTAAAAAAAAGGGTAATTTATTATCAACTGAACTCTAGGTCTTAGTAAAGAAAAGGACAAGATGGCTTCACACTGAGTCCGAATACCGTGTTTCTAATTTTCATGTAGTATGTGAGGTTCTTTGCTTATAGTTAGAGATGTGGGTGGACCTCCCAATAAACTGAAGGTTCCAACATGAAAAAAACCTGCATAGGGACCCTCATTTTGAACCGGTTCCATTTGGGTCCATACCTAAATTTCCAATTACCCAAGTGATTTGTAAAATATAGTGTTACATTTAGGAAATATATATTAGTAAATATTATATAACTATAGACTGATAAATGTGCATAGACATATGACAGAAACTGTTTTTAATCCTACCATCACGGAATTGAGTCTCAGGCTCTCAGCCCCAGCATGTGAATTACTTAATAAACACAAACACATTTAATTGGGTCCAGGTTTGGGTCCAGGATGGACCCGTCCCAAACCGATTCTGTTTACATTCCTTTTATGGTGGTGCAGGTCATATACTTATTTTTGGGGTGCTATTGCATGGCAGGTATTAATTTGTTGCAGCTGAAGTGACAGTCATCATGGGAGTCACTGGGAAGTGGTTTAGAACACTGGTTGGTTTAAGGAAGTCAGAAAAATCAAAAGCTTTGGAGAAGGATGAGAATGTGAGTAACTCTCTATCCATTTGGAAAAGCATTGCACCCCTATGTATTGGCACAAATCCATGTCAAAGTCCAATAAAAATTGGCCCCACTTTAAGATTGATCACCAGTAAAACATGGAGTTTTGCTTTGGTTTTCACTTTAGCCATGTGTTTTGCACTTAATCAATTTGACTGTGGGGGCCCAACTCTGATTGAAGTAAAATTTCGCCTAGTGGAAATATAAAGAACAGTTTAAACGGTTTGGATTTTATAGATGTAGGCCCTAGTGTACTTATATCATTGGCACAAATGAATTAGTTCATCGAACTCATCAAACTCAAACACCCAATCAGACAAATTTAGAAACGAAGCAAATGTACCTGCTCCATCGAGTTTTCTAATCAAGCTAAGTCTTGAATACGGATTGCGAAATCGAATGCGAATTAATCAAACTGTGAACTATGAAACTATGGTTCATTCTGAATCTGTCTATAGCAGTTAATATTGAAATAGAGAATTTTCTCCTCTAATTGTAAAAATTTATTCAAGATGGTAACACTGGGACATCAAAAAGAAAATTAGTATATGAGATACATATTGATAGAAGGGTATTAAAATGGATATCACCATTTATAATTTGTTGATTCTCTTTGTTTTGTTGGTTAATCCAGTACCTTGGATTTGTTGCAGAAAACAGTAGCTGCAGGTCGGTTTTGGCACCGGAGAAAGCACTCTATTGATATTGATAGTGTTGTTCTTGAGCAGGAGTTTGCTCAAAGCACTGCTCCATCAACAGATGATGTTAATATCCAATCAAGCTCAAATACTGAGCCCTCTCCCACTAGCATGCCTGATGTTCAAACTGCTGCTCAAATTGAGCAGAATGCAAAAGAGAAATGGGCTGCCATACAAATCCAAACTGCTTTTCGAGCTTTTCTGGTATGTATCCATTTTCCCCCACTGTTCAGTGTATCAATATATTTGAAGTATGTTATAAGAAGCCTCATCTAAATTGGCATTGAGTCAGTTACATACGTTTTATATTTGTGTGTGTGTCTCTCTCTCTCTCTCTCTCTCTCTCTCTCTCTCTCTCTCTCTCTCTCTCTCTCTCTCTCTCTCTCTCTCTGTTGTTTTTTAAATGGTACAAAAGTTTTACATGCTACTTTCAAGCAAATAAGTGATAGACAAAGTTTTGGGCTTATTCTTCTCAATATCAAACATTCGGATTTGAGAAACCTTGAAGTGATGACAGCTACTACGGATGTTGCCAATATATCTCTGGATTGGAAAATTTTAAGTCTTTGATTGGTGGCCTATAAAGACTTCAGAGATGACTGAGATTAGAATATAGCATTTCATGAGTAATTGTGACCCACATGAGCGTCTAGAAGCACATGCACATGCACGCAAAAGTTTTCATGTGTAGACTGGTCTCCATTCTAACCTATATGTGCATATGTGGACTGCCTTCTAGGCCTACCTCAATGCAACCCCTTCAAAGCCCCTTCCACTCCTAGTGAATTTTCACGCTCCCAAACTAGATACTAATTCAACTCTGGCCTTTCTGGTCATTGCATTTCCATTCATACAAAGATGTGTTTTGAAAGTTTACTCTGACTGTTTTAGGCTAGGCGAGCACTGAGAGCTTTGAGAGGTTTGGTGAGACTTCAGGCCCTTGTTAGGGGCCATGCAGTGAGAAAGCAAGCTGCAATTACACTTCGATGTATGCAAGCTTTGGTAAGAGTTCAGGCACGTGTCAGAGCAAGACGTGTTCGCATGGCATTGGAGAGCCAATTGGCAGAACAAAACCATCAGCAACAGCTTGTACATGAGGCTCATGTTCGAGAAATAGAGGTAGAATGACTGAGTCATTATAAAATTATATGCATCATAAGAATTGACCTTATCTTTTGGCAGATGATATTATGCAAGGCAGAACACAAAGGTCAGAACTTAACATTGGAGGTCCAATTGCATGCTGTGACCCATTTTACTTGATTTTATCAATTTACTACAAGTGAAAATAGCAATAGCAATGGTTGCTTTCAGGGAAGATCAAAACCAACCAAAATTATGATTATTCAGTAGTATGGCACCAAAATATCATCAACGGCAAGAATAGATTCAGGTCTTCTTTTTTTTTTTGCTTCTTTTTTTTTGAATCTCAAACCTGAAAAACGGTTTTTTACAATTATAAGAGTCTAAATAAGGGACTATTTTCAATTGGGTTACAGATTATTAAAAGTGAAAATGAATGACTGCACAAAGTTGCAACCAATGATGTAGGGGCTGTTAAGAGTTGCTGCCCATATGATAGTCAAATTATATTATGTAGTAAGCAGCTTAAAAATCAACTTTTAAGGCAGATTAGATATCATTTGCAGTACCACTCCACACTCCACTTTTGAAACCACGAAGAGAAAAACTCAATTGCATGGTCAGTTTGTCAATACTATATTATAGGCTATAGCTCATGCCATTTTGTGTCCAACTAAAGTCCCCTTAGAAACCTTACTTTTAAATGACTTATATTTATAAGGACTAGTTTAACAACTTATAGCTGCCAACACACTCATGGTTGAGTAGTGTTGGCATTGTAGTTTCACACACATGCCCAGGGATCAATCCCTCGGTCATCAGGTTGAAGTGTCACACCTGAACTGCCGTCCCAACATAGGCTGCTTGGAAGAGGAAATAAACTAGCTTTCAACAAATTCTACTTCAGTGAAATGCCTTGAAATCCCCACTTGAATTGGACCATTCAGATGTCCAACTGTGCACCCCAGGGCTTATTGACCATATCAAAACTACAGGAAAGGAATAGGTTCAGACAAGTGTAGAATCCACGTCTTCGGGCTGCATCATTGTGGGTGTTACTTGTTCTGCAAGAACCACTGGACTTTGCTGGAAAAACTAGAAATATGTTATTAAATTTCCTATCTGCCTTACCTAGGTCGTATTGTTTATTTTTTCAGTTTCTGTGCCAATTTGGAAATCCTTAATTATAAGAATTTGATTTGTGTATTTTCAATCCATTTTCTCATATGCTTACATTGCTTTCTGCTGCATTGATTAAAGAACAAATGAACACTTCCATTATTTGGAGGTAGGTGGAATATTTTTGAAAGGCCAGAATTTGATTTATGTATGTTAATTCATTTTCTCATAAGCTTACGTTGCTTTCTGCTGAATTATTAAAAAAAATTAAAATGAACACTTCCATTATTTGGAGGATGGCAGAATATTTTCTTCATTTTTATCTTGAGGTCTACTAATTACATAACATCGATAACAAGTGATCTAGTGGATGTGTTATACTGCAAGAGCCCGTGGAAATTTGATTTGAGGGAGATAAAAGAAGTATTTAATTCTCTCAATACCCTTTTCTCATGTTAAGAGGAGTACTGAAGGGATACTGGATTCCTTACAAAATTTGGTGTAGATACAGATAACATGTATACAGGGAATTTATTGCCATTGTAATTTTTATGGGCAGAGGGAGGACTTTTGTATGTCTCTTACTTAAAGTATACACGTCATATCCTGTACAGGTGTTCTTAATTTTAATACCAGTTTTGTTACTGACAAAAAATTGTTTTAACAATGTCGACTTCACTTCTGCTCTTTGGAGGAAATTGGGGCATTTCTATATGATTGCTTTCATTAATATACTTGAGTTTTCCAAGTACCTATGGCAGAGTATTAATGATAGTGATGATAATGTTTTAATTCCTTTCTTTATGGTAAATTTGAAGAAAACAAAGCTGATGAAGGTGCATTGCACAACTCCTTATGCAATAAAAGTTGTAGATCCTTCAATTTACATTTTATGAGAAAGAAAAATGAAGGTTGGAAAACTCCCCGAGTTGACTCTTGACTCCTGAGTCATCTCGTTTTGATTAAAGGATTGAGTCAAATACAGGGGAAACTTAGCCAAGTCACCTTATTTTAAGTTGTTTGCACTCTGAACCATTTGATAGGTAGATCTGATTTTAAATAATTAATGTTTATTCTTAAGTAATTATGCATGAGGTTCGGAGTCAGCATGTAATTTGAAACTTATATTTGATCTTTTACATTCGATACTTAGACCAACAAATGATGTAATATGCAATATTTTTTATATTTTATAAGTAGTTCATTCATTTTTAAATATTTTTAAAAATATTAAAAACTCGTGACTCTCTCGAGTCTCCATGTTGACTCTGAGTCCTTTTCTTTTTGCATTGGACATGTCAAGTCCGAGTCATGATTTTTCTAACCTTGAGAAAAATTGCTGATTTGTGCAATCCACTGTTCTGTTACAGAGACTGCTGCAGCATGACTTGTTCTTTCTTCTCTTTGTGGAATGAATTTGGTGGATGTACACACATGAGAGATTCTTATGTTGGTTAATTTCTGATGCAGGAAGGCTGGTGTGATATTGTTGGATCTGTGGAAGATATTCAAGCCAAGTTGTTGAAGAGGAAAGAGGCTGCAGCCAAGCGTGAGAGAGCCATGGCATATGCTCTGGCTCATCAGGTAAAGCTTTGACTGTTGCAATTTAAGGAATTTGAGAGAGTTTCCTCTGATGCTTTTAGTAAAATAGATGACATTTTATTGATTTTAATTTTGACTTTTCTGTTTTTAACCTTTTTTTTAATGGATTGAAGATCAGAATGTGGTCCTCATGACTAATCTGAACAGTCATTAAACTAGAAAGGACACCTTTTTCTTAAGGAAAAGAAAATTGGAAAGGTTCTAAGGGCTTGTTTGTTTGCATGGAATACATAGGAATTCATGTTAAAATGAGCTCCGCCAAAGGATTAATAAAGAGGTGAGATGTGAAGGATAAAGACGCTGCTGCTTATTCATTTCCCATCTCTCCTCAATTCAATTTCCATTAAAGGGAACGTTGTTTGATGGTTATTTTTGGATATTCACCTTTGATGCTTCACTTTTAACTACTCATCGAAATACAAAGTCTCAAAATACCTAGGAATTCAATTATGTGAAACAAATAGGCCCTAAGATGCAAATGATCTTTTTGTTTCATGTAATTGAATTCTTGGACTATATTTCTATGAGTGGTTATAAATGAAGAATTAAGGATTGATATCCAAAAATGACCATCAAATAACCTATGCTTTAATGATATTGAATCAAGGGAAGATGGGAATGAACCTAGTCATCACCCTAGTAATTCAAATCCTAGGGAAGTCAAGGTCCCATCTACATTGCTACCTTATATCTTTACCTCTCACCTTCTATCCTTCACCCCTCACCTCTCACATAATCCTTTGGCGGAGCTTATTTGACCATGAATTCTAAGGGCACATTTGGTAGCAGGTGAGGAATCCGCAGATTTGAGGATTCCTCATTGCCCCTAGAATAAGGATTCCTCATTGAGGATTTGTATAGCTGAGGACCATATTGATATTGGTCATATTGATGCGTATAGCTGAGAAAAATTGTTATTAGTGCGTATAGATCAGCTAAAATGAGGATTTCACAAATCTTGTGGAAAGGGGCCAGACCTGAAAATCCTCATTCACTGGCCCCAATCCTTGGGGATTTATAATTGCCAAATGTGTTTTTTTCCACAACTTTGTGGAAAACCAGCGAGGAATTCCCAAGGATTTGTCCGCCAAACATGACCTAAGAGTTTATATTTCCTGAATTCTTTCAATTCAGTTTTCAGGTTATTCTCAATTTCTCTTATCTGGCTCCATTTTACAGTTTTTATATTTCAGTTATTCAAGCATTGATTGTCTAGATGAGCTTGATCTCATGGGTTGGGAAACAGAAGGTTTTTGTTTCAATACGTTTTGCTTCTATTAAAGCATTGTCAGTTTGAGCCTTCTCTGTCATTTGAAAAATTGCATTGTCTTTTTATGTGAAGAATTTGCTCCAGTTCACAACCACACTTTGGTAGGATTGAGTAGAAAGGATGAGCAACAAGAATGTTCAAACCATAACTTTAACAATGAGAATTATGAAGTGATCCAAATCATAAAATATCCAGTTTTTGAATGGGCTCCAGTCAACTTGTCTAGTTAATGCCACTAGTTCTTTGGATGAACTTAAATATATGGTACAAGCAAATACTGGCATTGTTGTCCCATCTACTGGCACAAGACTATGGACCTGATGGCTATCATTGTTGATTAGTGCAATGCTTTCTCAGTGCTTATAATTTTATAAGTATTTCTTGTAAGCATGTTGGTCTGTACCTTTCGGCGAGCTACACTTCATTGCTTATCCATGGTGGATCACACCAGGTGAAGAGTCTTGAATGAATATCTAGATTTAGGTCCTCATGCAATTTAATTCTGTGAATTCTCTAGGGGCTTACCCTGTATTTTGTCCCTTCATTATATAACATTGATGTAACTATAACCGTTAACATAGATGAACATAACCAAGTTGTTTGCATGATTTTGTAATTATGCTGTGATGGTAGCCGCCTTGCCAGTGTCACAAGTTCAGTACCATAAAATTCAATGTACATATGTCCTTTAATTAAAACAAGAAAAACCTACAATTCAACCTAGTTATCATCTTAACCAAAACCTAACACCATAAAGTTGGTTTAAACAGGTATAGACATCATCATCACCGCCACCAAAGCCTTGCCCCAATTATGGTGGGTTCGTTTGCGTGAATTCTATTTCTCCATTTCGATTTATCCGGAGCCAAATCCTTGGATAGGTTGCACTTCTTCATATCTAATGTTTCTACTTTCATCTACGTTCTCTTTGACTACTCCTTCCCCTTCGTCGGCCATCAATCTACAATGAAAAGCTTTTCCTCACTAGTGCTATTGTTGGTGTGCATTGGATATGTCTAAACCACCTATTGATGCTACCTCTAAATGCTCCTTAAAGTGCTCATTTTTTATTTTATCTTTTCTAGCTTTACCACACATCCACTTTAATAGTCTCATTTGTGTTACACTTGTTCTATGCATGTGTTGCTTTTTTATTAGCCAGCATTTTGCTCCATAGATCATAGTTGGTCTAATTCCTGTCCTGTAAAATTTTCTCTTTAATCTTGTTGTTAAGTACCGATCACAAAGCACTTTAGAAGCAATTCTCCACTTCAATTATCTTGCTCTTATCCTATGTTTGACATCTTCCTCAATCTCTCCATCCTAACTAATTAGCGAGCCAAGGTACTGGAATGAATCTCTTTGTGGTATCTCTTGAACTTCAACTCTCACAATAGTCTCAGCTCTTTGTACATCCCCACTGAAGTTGCAATCCACATATTTTGTCTTTGTACAGATTTTAAAGCCCTTGGATTCTAAAGTCTTTCTCCATCTCTCAAGTTTCACATTTATGCCATCTCTTGATTCATCCATTGACACAATATCATCTTCAAACAATATACACCAAGGTACCTCCTCTTGAATATGAACAATTAACTTGTCTATAGTCAGTGTAAAGAGATAAGAGCTTAAGGCTGACCGTTGATGCAAACCTCTGGTCACTGGAAACTCATCTGCTCCTCCACAATTAGTTCTCACATTCGTTACCACTCCCTTCATCATCATCATCAAAGCCTTGTCCCAACTATGTTGGGGTCGGCTAAATGAATTCGTTACCACTCCCTTATACATGTCTTTTAATAGTATAGACATGTCCGCTTAAAATTATGAAAATAAAAAGGTTATAGACATGTACTTTTGCACCATAAACGTATAATAGCTTGATATCTTGAAACAAGCAATGTTATTGTAATGTATCCAATTCCTCACTTTTGTGTAAATTCCATCTCCGTATAATATTGATTGCATATCCTTATTGTATCCATGTTTTATCTGTGATCGTAGCTCTAAACATAGAAGGAAAGCCCAAAACCTTATTAGTTTATCCCATAAAAGATCCACAAAGCGAATGCAGTGGTAAAAACGTGCATGCAAATATTTTATAAAACAGAGTGTGGTGAACAAAATATTTGAAACAAAAGTGAAAAAGGACGGAAAGCCCAAAACCTTATTAGTTTATCGCATAAAAGATCCACAAAGCGAATGCAGTGGTAAAAACTTGCACGCAAATATTTTATAAAACAGAATGTGGTGAACAAAATATTTGAAACAAAAATAAAAAAGGACTTAACTAAGATGAGAAATAAAGCAAAGGGTTTGATGGTAATAACTATAAGAATTTGTGTTTTGATGGGTGATATTTGGTTTTTTCAATGACGTATTACCCATCAAAATATTGAGCCTGAGGGAAGTGCCTAAAGAATAGACAAAGAACAACATGGTCCCTTTTTATTAGGGTAAAGAAGATATTCACAATTGTGGATACTATGGAGCTATCAAAAGATATAATAATCTAATATTTCTATTAAATTTACATCTGGTATTCCAATGTAATGGTTTATGTCTTGTATTCTGGGTAAACTAGATTGGTCCATTTGGTTTCGCCAGGGACTAGGCTTTGGGTTAGTGGTTTTTTGGTAATTCTACTGGGCTTTCTTAGGACTTAAGCAAGAGAAAGTATATGCGATCTAATTTGTAAACCTTAGACTCGGGCTTGTTTATTTACATGAGAGGGAGAGTAAAAGGAAAGTTGGGGTCAAATCATGAATAAAGAAAAGAGGATTAGGTTAAAGTAAAAAGTGCTGGAAGACAAAACTCTACTTCTCCCCAAGTGATTGCACCCGGGAGAGTTAAAAAAGTGGCATAAAAGGCAAACTTTATGTCACATCGAATTTTACTCTCTCCTCATTCACACCCCCCCCCCCCCCCCCCCCCACCCCCCCCCACACACACACACACACACACACACAAACAACAATGAAGTACAATTGTCACATCACATTTTTTACTCTTCTTTTACTTATTCCATCCAAACAGCATGACGTGAAACTTTATGTCATGTCATGTACTCTTTTACCCTGCCTTTTACTCCTTTCTTCTAAACAAACAGCCCTAAGAATGTAAAGAGTGAAAGGAAAGAAGTTTCTCTTTGTCCATGGACATAGACACACTGCCAAATAATGTAAATTCCTCATGGAATTGCTTTTGTGTGGTTGATTGTCTTTCACAAGTTCCACATCTGCATACACTCACAACAATTTTTTAGAACAGTTTGAGTTTATGCCAAGTAGATCATGAACAAAAGCGAATTTCTTATTGTGACAAACTCATTGAAAAGTTTGAAAAAAAGATTTACACATGGATTTTATTGATAAAAAGAATGCCTACATGGGTTTACATATGCTTTTCATTGGAATCTAGCTGAGTGACGAGGGAAAGATACAATGGAGACGGCAAGAAGAAACAACAATCACAACAAGAGATAATAAGAGATAAAAGAGAGGAGTCAAGCTCTCCACTGAATTAACATTAATAAAAATGAAACAAACAAGATCTTTTCCGCCGTTGGACTCTTACAAGCTATATATAGCACTCTTCCTCCATGAATACATGCTTAATTCCAAAGATAACTACATTCAAGACCACAACTTACTAGACAATCAACTAACACTCTCAAAATAAGACACAACTTACTAAGAACTAATTACTGGGCAAAATAAATACTAGGAGTTCCAAGAGATTCACAGCAATACCAAACCTCTTCTCAAGATCACATTAATTGGGCTAAAGACTTAGGTACCCAATGTTGCCACATAAGAGCCCACATGGCAATGAAAGTGACATGGCATATATCTTCCTACATCACACTCCCCCTCTTGAAAAAGATTCAACCTTAAGTTGAATTTGATTATGTGTTGCTTGCTTTTCTGTTTTCATTCCCCTTGCAACTTGTCGATATGAATTGGTTGGCTTTCGATCTGCAATCTTGTTAAAATGTCCTGAATTTGAATTTGTTGCTGGGTGGTGTACTTGCAAAAATCATTTAGCACATCCATCCAATCAGCCCAATGTGTCTTGATCCATTGACACATGACTGAATTACGAAGGAATGTCTGGTGATATTTGCTTGAATAGAATTCATCAAATGGATCTTCAAAACAATGTTGCTTGATGCTTCCATCTTCCTTGAATGAAAAATCTTGGTGCTTTATGATTCTCGTAGTGCTTGACTCATGATCATAGCAGTAAGACATGGAATCATAGTGCGCATCAAAGCTTCCGTCATCAAGGTACACATTGAAGGTCAAAGTATCATCAACATGAACATCTTGATACACATCAAAGATGGGTATATGATCGATATCTTCTTGATAATCATCATCAAACAATTTCTCATTGACATCATGGGATAATTCTCCATCTTGACACTGATCATAAATGGATGTATCATGTATCACATTCATCATCTGGAAAATTGGGGACTTTGACCAATCAACATAATTTTGGACAAGTTCTGATGTCCAATGTGAATTGTCTTCTTGTATTCCTTCAACCAAGAAGAATGTATGATATTCCATTTGTTGAACTTGACAAAGAGTAGTGGATTGTTTGAAAATCTCACCTATTGAGTCCTCGGTTTCTTGAATGTCATTGCGCACCATTAGTTTGTAGAATTCCTCGGTGGCGTCGGACTCATCACTAGAAAAATCAAGGCTCTGTCCATGGTCACTACGAGCCTCTTGACGATTAGGTTGCAGGGTAAGTTCTTCGACTTGTCTCCGAAGTGCTTGTAGTTCTTCATCTCTTGCATCTCCCATCATGTGATTGCCACGTCCACCTCAACCTCTTCTTGCAGCCATGAATGAAGATGGTAGATGTGGAAATCAATCTAAGAGCGTCACACAAGCTCTGATACCAAATGATGAGGGAAAGATACAATGGAGACAAGAAGAAGAAACAACAATCACAACAAGAGATAATAAGAGATAAAAGAGTCAAGCTCTCCACTGAATTAACATTAATCAAAATGAAACAAACATAATCTTTTCCACCATTGGACTCTTACAAGATATATATAGCACTCTTCCTCCATTAATACGTGCTAAATTCCAAAGATAACTACATTCAAGACCACAACTTACTAGACAGTCAACTAACAATCTCAAAATAAGACACAACTTACTAAGAACTAATTACTGGGCAAAATAAATACTAGGAGTTGCAAGAAATTCACAATAATGCCAAACCTCTTCTCAAAATCACATTAATTGGGATAAAGACTTAGGTACCCAAAGTTGCCACTTGGTCTTCCAATGTTGCCACATAAGAGCCCACATGGCAATGAAAGTGACATGGCATATATCTTCCTACATCAATGAGTCATATGAAAAACCACCAACCTTGAAAGAAGATGACTATTTAGGCTTCTAAGATTTACTTTGACTTATTTGTGCACTCTAGATTCATCTGACTTTGAAACAATAAATGCATGACACCATTCTGTTTTAATGCATTTAAATGGCTACATAGTATATTTACAATTTATGATAAAAAGACATTGTAATAGACTGTTCCAGGAAGCATCTTGAGGTCTCATGCTATTGTTTTCTATTCAAGCAACTAGTATATTCATAGTTGCCAAGGAAACTTACCTCACCCTGTGGAAGTATTCTAGTGTAATTGAGTTTAGATCTCATTTCTTAGTGTTTTGCCATTCATTGCTCAAACTAAGATGTTGTTAGTCATGGTTTTGGAGTTTGTATTTCTTCAGCTTGTCATCATGTTTTTGCTTGTTGGCAGTGGCAAGCAGGATCAAGGCAGCAAGCAGCTCCAGCAGGTTTTGAACCAGATAAAAACAACTGGGGTTGGAACTGGTTAGAGCGATGGATGGCTGTTCGTCCTTGGGAAAACCGGTTTGTTGACATAAACCTCAAAGATGGAGTGATGGTTCATGGAAATGGACTGGCAGAGGCAAAAACCGCCACCAAGATCCAACTGAAATCCACTGGCAAGAAGCCCGTTCCTAGTTCCGGCATTTCTAATCAGAAAATGGGCCCTTCATATTCTGATGGAAGTGGCTCTTCATCAAACAAGTCAACAAACATGCGAGCCACATCTGCCACCCTGTCAGGGAAGGCGAAACCCAAGTTGTCCCTAGAGGAACCTGTTGAAGAAGCTACCTCCAAACCTTCTGGACTTGGTTCCCGTTCATACAGCAATCCAAAAGAGAGGCTTGCGGAGCCAGATATCCATGCATGGAAGCGGTTATCCCTACCTAGTAGTGGTGAGTCTAGTGCACTCACTTGTAGCAAATAAATTAAGTGATTCCATGAGCTACGTCACCCATTTGACTATAATGGGCAACAGCCATGTTCAGCTCCAGCTATGATTATAAGTCGAGCATGAGATCACTAGGTTGGTTTCCTTGCAATTTGATGTGCCAAGGTGGCATAGGTGTGCAGGATCTGTGGTGTTTTCATGGTGTGCTTGGCTGGTTAGATGCTTTTGCCTAAAAACCAGGTTGGCTAGACGTGGCACATTGGAAGGTGCCCACTGTTGCAACCTTGAGGTTGTGGGTTGTCATGTTTGATTAACAATAAAAAAAAAAATCAAGTTAGCTTACAGTGCTCACTGCTGCAACTTGCAACCTTAACATGAGCCACGTTTCCTAAACAAAGAGGGTTGATAAAAATTGGCCAGCGACCGAAATTCTCATGTGGGGCTAGCCTGATGACCAGAGTGGCCTGATTTTCAGGTCAAGTGAACTACACTGCAGCCCCACCTGATAAATGGGTGTGTCTCCATGAAACTGCATGCTGAAATTTCTGTGTGATATACTTACATTAACAAATTATCAAACTTTGTATGCTTACTACTCTTTGGTTTGAGTATGTGTAGGTTTTTGGTGACTCTGGACACGTACACTGACTCCCTGACATTTTTTTATTTGCCGGCTCTCTATTGCTGTTTCTGGCTGATCTGATTATGCATTGACGCATAAAAATGTTTTGTTTTGTTTTGTTTTTTTTATAGTATTTTTATGCCGTAAATCAAGAACTTTTGAATTTTGTGGATAGTTACTATGATCAGTTGTAGATATTTCTAGTTGGCATGATTATGTTTCGCAACCATGTGTGCAGATGATGAAACTTCTGAAACTGTGTGGTTTCTGGTTAGTTAGTTGCTCTTCTTCTGGTCCTAGTCTACTTTTTCTTTTTGGTGCGATAATTTCTTTGCATAGAGCACAAGTTTGTGTATGTGCTTCCACTGCTGAAACAGGGTTTCTCACCAAAGTTCAAACGTTCTCATAGCAGTGATTTCTTTGGTATTTTGTGCTGATTAATTGCTTTGCTTGGTGTGACTGTTTGGCAACTGCCCATGTCATTGTAAAAATGCACTAGAGAAATGTCATGGGTTTTTGATTCAGTAGTAATATTTTGTTTCTTGGTTCGAGTTTAAATCTGCTTGTGTAGCTATGTTTCCATGATGATGAAGATCAATTCCTTCTTTTGGAATCAAAATACCTGAAACTTTATTGGGCCTCGTGACTTGTTCCTCAAAATCTTGGGTCTTGATGGCTGCAAACAGGTGTTGGAGCACAAACGGCCCGGCGTACTTCTAACCGTATCACTGCCAACAAGGTGCCTAATGCACACAAGTCAAAAAAGGACCACGCCAAATCTGAAGGAAGGAGAAATTCATACCCAATGGATCAGATTCATCAGGGAGTTGAACTGCAGACATGACCCATCCACAGTTTCTGTAAAGGAATTCCAAGGTGCTGTCAGGGAGGCCACTGGTTGCATCGCATGTGTAGGCTTTTTTTTCTTTCCATCTGGGCTATTTTGGCTTTTCTTTCTCTGCCTTTATTCTTGTGGATATTATCTCAGTTGTTGGTGGGAGTTCAGAAACCGCAATCGTGTGATTGATCGCCTTGCACAAGAATATAGAGGAGTTCTTAGGTACCAATAATCAAAAGAGAGAAGTTCCTGTGATTGCTGTAATATTTATTTATCACATGGTTGTCTATTTATCATTGTAGATTCGGAAATTATGGGTTTATATTATATCTTTTTCAGCATTATCAGATTTGTTGGTGATACTTGATGCCATCTTCTTTGATATCCAATATCTCTACGGCTAGTTGCATGGTACAACAGAAAAACTCCATGAATAATTAAAAAAAAAAAAAAAACCAAGTATGGAAAACCCCTTTCTTTAGTCTTTCATGAAGTGCCAACAGAATCAGAAGGAGGTGAATATCACAAGTTCATCACAATTCTACCAAAAAAAAAAAAAGACTTCATCACATATCATAGGGGCAATGTTAAATCCAGGGGGCTCATTTCGATATCTTTAAACAGAGAGCAGAAAATCTCTGCACAATTAGATTAGGATTCATGCAAGTTACCCATTACACCTCTCTGTTCTTTGCATAACCAAAATCTGTAGGGTTACAGTCCCGTCCATACAAAATGAACTGTCCCTTAAGTGGGATATTCCCAAATTTTACACTATTAAGAGTTGTTCCCACTATAGATTGTTTATACGATTAATAACGTGAATAACACAATCAAAAACATTATTAATTGTATGAACAATCACATAATTATTCATACAATCAATTTTATGGTGGGACCAACTCCTATTATAATAAGGTTTGAAATATCAATATGACAGTCTTTCATTTTGAACAGCCTAGATTTTCAACAGATGCCCCCCACCATGGAGTCACGGAGTATGAACTCCATATCCAAGTTTGGAGTGAAATGGTTTTATTTTTCCATCTTCGATTAGGGATGCTATAATGCATTCATTGTTCAAATGCCCCTTCTCATCTGAAAGGCAAACTCTTCCAAAAACCACATTGTCTGTTATGCAGTGGTCCACACGAATGGTACGAAATAATGGAATTCAGTCCTACGGAAAGAGAAACTGATAATTAACTTGATTTCATTTTTTCTTAACTCTCCGTACTTTTTTTTCTCTTGATTTAACACTCAATTTTTTTTATTTATTTTTTTTTTTTGGATTTTTTTTTTATGCTGCTTTGGGTGAGTGGTACAGAACATTTGAGATTACCTGCCGGCCCGGCCCAGGGCATGTGAGATGGGACGCCCTTACTATTGGGCTGTCCCATGTTTTATTATTATTATTATTATTTTTTATTTCATTTTACTTCACCCTGCAAACAAACAGGACAAACCTTCACGTTGGATGACTTGTTCACAATTATTAGGATGTTTGTTTGCATGGCAAGTGTCATGGTCATACGATATTCTCCGGACCCCTTTGGCATTAAGGTGAGTTGTGGGCGACCAGGAAAGGCTTTCATATTTTTTTTCGGTTATTCCTAAGTTGCACTGATAGTGGAGAGCGATTCTTACGGTGTCATTGGTTTTCTTTTTTCCTCTCTCTCAAATGTTATCATAAAGACATTATCATTTTGTAATAAGCAAGATTCAAGCATGATGTATCTCTCAAGCACTTACGCTAAATGCTTGAGCTGATAGAAAATGGCGTAACAATGTATACAAAGGGGCACAACATAACCAATCTTCCATTCTTGGTCTCACTCTTCACTGGAATTTTGAGAATTTCTTTCTAAAGAATTTTAGAATTCCCTGACATAGTCAAATTCTTGGATGCTCCTTTATGCTTGAGCATCTAAAAGTTCCACCAATAGGCAAAGGGGCTGAAATTTCAAAATTTTAGCCAGGCATTTTAGATCTTTTAGACGGTTGAGATTTTGAAATTTTTATGAAGATTTATGGCATTTGTAAATGTCAAGAGACAAGCTATTACATCATGTCCAAATAGCTAATACCCTAAATTCTTATTATAAATTCTATTAAAGAAACAAGCCAAGAGAGAAAAAAATATATGGGGGTTATGATGGTATTTTGTCTTCATTAGATTGGTAGGGAAACTTTTTTTATTTTTTGTGTAAAAACTGGTTTTTTTTTTTTTTTTTTTTTTTTTGTCATTTAGTAGAGAAAGAAAGTTGTTTTTTTACTTTTTTTTGAAAAAAATGAGGGAATTTTGAAGATGTATAGTTTTGATGTGACTCATTTTCTAAGAAAATGAAGGTTTTACATTATTTTTACTAACATAGTAATTTGCCAAACGAGCCCTAGGGAGCCATATTTGTAGGCAACTCTTTGGCTAAGTTTAGGGTAGATAGAGTTTTTTTTTTTTTTTTTTTTGTCATTCATCTGGGTTGGCTTTTGGTAAGTCATTTAAGTAGCATATATCTTGAGTTTGGTCATTTGTTACAAAGCACCACAGTGGAAAAGTTTTAGACTTTTTTGTGTGAGGGGGATTTTGAAGTTCAAGGGACCTTGTACGGAAAAAAACCTCCCTTTGTGTTCAATGTCCACTATTGAGCTCCATCCAAGTAATTCCTAAACAACATTGACCCTGATATTTTTTCAATTACAACCGACGCCTCTACCTTCACCACCCAATTTCACTTGCCAAAAATAAGAAAGATAAGCCCAACACACTCATGGTTAAATGGTGTTTGCACCTTAGTATCACAAACGTGCCTGGGAATCGATTCCTAGGCAATCATGTTGATAGCATAAAAAAAAAAAAAAAAAGAATCATTGGTGTTTCTCAACTGAATGCTTCATATGACAAAGAGACTACTTTCTTATTCTTCCTATTTTGTCTGCTCTTACTTTTTATATCCATCAAAACTAAGGTTTCGTCCAGGGAAATTTAGGCACCCCAATGACAAGGGTATCTCATCTCACACCATTCCTAAGGGATCTAATTTTTAGCACGTAGATTATCTTACACTCTCTGTGTACTACTCACCCATCAAGCCAAAAAAAGAGAAAGGAAAAAAGGAAATAAAAATCCTAAAGTTTGGTCAAATTACATGTGCAACTAGATCAGTAGAAGGGAACACTACATTAGCTTGTGAAAAACTAGGAAAACATGACCCTCAATGAAAAATCCCTCCAAGGTTACTCTAGTCTCTAAACAGGTGTAAAACACAAGTAAATAAATCCATCTACTATTCAAAATCTCAACTGCACATAAATTTCTCTCTCCAACTTTGATCTATTTTTTCAAAGAAAAGGCAGGTGAGCAAAAAAAAAAACAACCCAATGAAGATTGAAGAAAAGAGTCCAACATCTACAGTCAAAAGTCAAAACAGGGCTCTACTCTTCCCAATTCCCACCCATTCTCATAAAAGTAAAATCCACCCTTTCTCATAAAAGTAAAATCCCAGAGTGAAAATACACCCTGTCAATTTCATATTCTTTTCCACTTAGTAAAACACACCTAACGCGTACAACCCATCCATGTCTCCCAAGTCCCACCCCCACTGTCTCCCAAATCCTCTCTCTTTCCTTCCCTGCTCCAAACTCCACCCAAGAAGAAGAAGAAGAGGAGAATTGAATCCACTGGGTCATGGCTACCATGATCACGCTACTGATCCTTGTCATCATGGCCACTCAAACAACGGCTGGTGATACAAACAATGTCTACAGCCCGTGCTCGGACGCCAGGATCCAACGGTGGGACGGATTCACCTTCGGAGTCGCCTTTGCCAGCCGCGACTCCTTCTTCAACAACCACAACGTCAGCGGCGCTCTCCTCTCTCCCTGCGATGGGCGCCTTTCCCTCTCCTCTGCCACCGCTCGGGTCGCCGTCTTCCGCCCCAAAGTGGATGAGATCTCGCTCCTCACCGTCAACACCACTGGGTCCTTCTCTCCGGTAATTACTAGGATTTTCAACTACTTTTTATTAAAATCTTTTTGGGTCTCTGGTGGTTTTACTAGGGTTTGAGTTTGAATTTGGGTTCTTAATTAGTTTATGATGGTTTCTCGATTTGGGGTGGTGGGGTTTGAGCTTGAATTTGGGTTCTTATTTAGTTTATGATGGTTTTGCGATTTGGGGTGGTGGGGTTTGAGCTTGAATTTGGGTTCTTATTTAGTTTAAGATGGTTTTGCTTTTTGGGGTGGTGGGGTTTGAGCTTGACTTTGGGTTCTTATTTAATTTATGATGGTTTTTGCGATTTGGGGTGGTGGTTGTTTGAGTTATGAATACGTCTGTCTGCTGGAATTAAGGGTTTTTGGTTGTTTATCAGGGGGGGCCAATATTATGATTGTGAAATCAGGAGGTTGGTTTTTTTTTTTAATGAGATGTTAAAGAGTTACCGTGTGAATTGCTGTTTTAGAAAACTAAATCGGATGATTGCGAAGTTTGGGTCAAATGGGTGCATTTTGAATGCTGATTCAATTGGGTCTTATGGTGGGATTCTAATTACAAGAACAGAACTGAATGATTATTAGGAAAGATTTTACAATCAGGAAATTTTCTTTTTGACAAAGCAGTTTAGGAGTTGTGTAATTTGAAGTGCTGAACTGCGTTCAATTAGACTCATCCATCCAGAGTAGTGGTTTCAGTTTAACCAAGTCTTACTAGGTGGTTCAATCAGGGTTATAAAACAGTGATATGGATGCTGCAGTGAATAGTGCAGAAAATGCTGGTTGACAATCCTCTTCTATTGCGCTAGCAATTGTGAAATGTGTTTTAAGTTATGGGGATTGAATTACATTTTGCAAATTTGAATTCACACTGGCAAGACCAACACACCCATCTTTGCTAAGCATATGCACACAAGTACACTCATTGATTCAATCATGAAACTATTTAGAAGCCTGAATTTGTGACCTTTTTTTTTTTTTTTACAATTTTCTATGATCTTGCGGGTGTGTTTGGTATTGGGGGACCATGAGCTATTTTGCGGTAGGGCTGTCAAAGGGCTGGGCCGGGCCTGGCTGGGCCAAAGCCCTTGAAGGGCTTGCACTACCTAGGTCCTTTCCCTACCCTTGAAGGTTAGGGATGGGCCAGGGCAGGGCTCAATGCCACAAAACAAGAAAACCATTATTTAATTTTCTTTATACTGTTACCAAATATCAAGTGTTGAACTAACATAATCTTGTCTAACCTCTATTTCGAAGGGACCACTAAGAAAACATTTTGGAGAATATAAGCCATATATAAAAACTTCATTTTATCAGATAAAATCATACATGCTTTAGTGACTTAGGTTCTAAATCTACAGTTTTATTTATTTTTTAAAAGAAGGAAAATAGTTAGATTTTTCTATCTCACACCTTTCACAGGAATTTCCATGTACCAGTTGAGAAATTTAAACTATTTTCATTCACCTACCTTATGAATTGATATTACGTCCAATATAACACTGATCTAACTATTAAGCTTTGTTGGATTTCAGTCACCAAATTAGATGCACTTATAAAATACTATTAGTTTAGACTTAAAAAAAATGGGATTTATAATTATCTAATTAAAAGGATATTTGGATATCCCCATATCCTTGAAGTTCCATGCACATACAAGCTACGTTTATAAATTGGTTGGCATCCCAAGTCACTTTATAGGGGAAAAAAGTGTGTTCTTATTAACTAGATTACAACCCTTTTTGCACAAGCACGAATATGTTTGACATATTCCTCAATCTCTTCAACCTTTCTAATTATCGAGCCAAGATATCAGAATGAATCTCTTTGTGGTATCTCTTGAGCTTCAATTCTCATAGTAGTTGCTGAATTGACTACATGTGGGGATGGAAGAAGTTCATTCATTTGATTTGACTCAGCCCATGCCCTTGGAAAGGGCCCTGTTCAAGATCGCATTCAGGCTCTAAATGATCAATCTCGCTTTTTATCTCCAATTTGCCTAAAGGGATTTCAAAAGTAGAAATGGAATCCATGTTTTGTAGGGCTTGTAAGATATCAGATCTATTCATTCCCAAAGATAAGACTTCTGGAAAATAAATAGGCATTGCCTTTGTCCGTTTCAGATAAGAGAAGGAAGTTGCTAGAGCGATTGATTTGGCCCGAGGTAGATCGTTTTTTTTTTTTGTGGGGGGGGGGGGGGGGGGGGGGGGGGGTGGGGTTGGTGGGTTCATTGCTTAGATTTGAGGAAAAAACTCCTTAGAAAAGACTCTCATTTCAAATTGAAAAGTTTTTATTTTCAAATTTGGGTTTTCTTTGTAAAATACATCCTTTCATTTTTTTTTTCTCTATATTTATTTTCTTTCTTGTTGAAGTTGCTTTGTGGGTTTTTTCCATATTTCAATTTGTGGGTAATCTCTTTTGCCATTGTTAATTTGAAGAAAGTAATAAAATAATTATTGCTTTTTTCAATTAACCATTATCGGCCCCCCCATCAAATGAAAATCTTGGGTCCGCCACTGTTCACGGTCATCGCAGTCCATCATGGTGAAAAAAAATTTTAACCACCAAAAAAATCTAAAATATCCTGAATATTATATAGTGCCAGAAAATAATACTTTTTTCATTAGTGTTTACTTTAAAGAAAAAATGTTGGTCCCCTAAGTCATAACATCTTGTATTGCTGTCTTATCTGAAATTGTGAAGTCTCTTATAAATTAAATAAATTTACATGTATATACTCAAATAAATTGAAATATCACAAACTTTACATTATGCATTACAACCATAATTTTGAACTAGCCATTCGTGTTAAACACTTAAAGTCAAGAAACTAGTAGTAGTAGTGCGGTACTCAATTACTCAATCACCAATTAAATTGAAAGTGAATTTCAATTTTCAAGTAACATTTACTGCTACATCAAGATGAGTTAATTAATTAAAACAGTGGATTATCGACATAGGGGTATTGTGGTTGAGGAGGGCAGAAGCCTTTATATGAGAATCTACCAAAATCTTGCAAATCACTTAAGTTTTGGTGAAAAAGAGGCTTGGGAAGCTTGAGCACAATCTGAGGAAGCTGCACGAATGGTTTGGGAAATAAAGAAATGAAAGAAAGAAGGGGGGAAAAAAAACATTGTCGGCCGATATTTTGACTGTTATTTTTAAGTATCAGCTGTTATGATCGTTATATTCAAAAGATCGGCCGCATTCTGGGTCGATTTTTTCACTTTTTTCTTTTTTTTACAAAGTGACCATTATGACCATTCTATTGAAAATAACTTAATGACCATATTTTTAAACCATGCCTGCCCCTCTATAGGTAGTCATATGTTCATTACCGCATTCCCATTCATGTCTTTAATGATTTTAATATAACCTCTTTGAATACTCCTTTTATCTAAAACCCACAAACTTAAATCTCTAGGTGCTTTGTCATAAGATTTCTCTAGATTAATGAAGACCATATGTAGATTTTTTCTTCTCTCTAAAATTTTCTAGTAACTACCTAGTGAGAAGATTGCTTCCACAAGTGACCTACCTTACATGAGACTAAATTAATTTTCATATATCTTGGTCTTTTGTCTAATTCTTATCTCTACTACTCCCATATTTTTAAAGTGTGACTCATAAGTTTAAGCCCATGATAGTTGTTTATAGCTTTGTATATCTCCCAGGGCTGCACATGGGTGGTTCGGATCGGTTTAACACTAAAACCAATAACCGAACCGAACCTGTCGGTTTTTTAATTAACCAATCCGATCCGACCGATGGAGAGGACTTAAACCAAACTGAACTAAACCAAACTTTTTGGTTCGGTTCGGTCGGTTAAACCGTTGTTTTTTAAAATAAAAAAAAACCAGACATTGAAAATTTCAAAATGATGAGACCCTATCCTTTGCATTTATTCCAGTGTTTAGTGCAAACATAAAAATCTAACATTCCAATGATTCATATAAAAAATAATTCTACTCCAAAAAGAGAGTTTGGACTAAACACAAGCACACAATCATATTATAGAATAGAAATTCTACAATCCAACCAAGAAAAGAAAATCTCAAAAGCTGAAATTAGAGTGGGGAAAAAACTATGAAAGTATTGAGGCAGTATTGAGTTCATGTAAGAATGAGTTGTCGAATGAACTATGAAAGTAGTGAACGAAACCCTAAGGCTAAATTAGTAAAAAAGCAACACTTGAGTTGATGTATACGGACGGTTCGGTTTAAGCGGTTTTTATGATATCCAAACTGTTAACCAAACCAATGTAAGCGGTTTTTATGATTCTCAAACCGTTAACCGAACCGATCAACTATAAACCGATCCGAACTGCCCGGTTCGGTCCGGTTTTGTGGTGATATCGGATTTTTTGTGCAGCCCTAATATCTCCTTTGTTCTTGTATATAGGTACTATAATATTTCTTCTCCATTCATTTGACATTTTTTTGTCATTAATATCTTATTGAAGAGCCAAGTTTCATTGTCAGTCCCAAGCCCAGATAAAGGAGGGTTGCATTAGCTAGGTTGATGACCTGCATAAAATTTTGTCACAACTCAAGCACATTACAAATGGTGATTTCCTTATTTCTCCCAACACTTGGTGAGACCTTGTTAGAAACTGGTTAAAAGGCAAGTCGCCTCTTAGATACAATGAAACCTAATCAATGTTGTATGTTGGTCTGCAGTTGTAAATTGGAAAATGAACCCAAACCCTGTCATCCCTTGAAGGATCCTAGAGCAGATTCTAGAAACCGGTTGAGAGAAAGAGAGTTCGGATGGTTCATCATCATCATCATCATTAAAGCCTTGTTCCAACTATGTTGGGATTAGCTACATGAATTCTATTTCATCTCAAAATTCATGTCTTAGTTGTGACAAAAGTTTCATGCTGGCTGTCAACCTACCTAACACAACCGTCCTCCTTTATTTGGGCTTGGGTATTTGTATTGTGTATTTGTTGTGTGTTGTGTACCTCTCCAAGACCCTGATTATAGAGGTTCACACATATAAAAGGGTTGATGACCCTTCATTAAATTAAGATACAACTTTTCATCTACAGGGGTTGGTGATCCTTCATGTAAAGCGGTTGTGACCTTTCACCAAAAGGGTTGGTGACCCCTTTTTTATATGAGGTCATGTCTTTACGAATGGGCACACTATGAGTTACTTGGATGAGCACCTCTTGGGACAACTGGCTATCCCACGAATGGCATGACCCTAGCCATTTGATGACTCAATGAGTTGACTAACCTCGCTCAACGCATTAATCAAGTAGATGCAGCTGCTCACTTGGTGCAATCAACTATAGCTCCTTGAAGCTCCTCACAACAATGTGAATGTGCCATTGCGCACATGCCCACATAAGGGTGCGGTGAGGTCCAAAGCAAAGCTCAAGCTATGGTCAAAAGTCCACTAACAAAAGAAACTGGGGGCCTATTTGTTTAGCAGAAAGGAGAGTAAAGAAGAAAAAGGGTCATGATGTGATGAAAGAAGTAAAGTGGTGATGTGACTGTTTTACTTCATTGTTGTTTGGATGGAAAAAGGTGAGGCGCGAGAAATTACACAGTTGCAATTCGTAGATGATGCCATCCTTTTTTGTGAGGCGGAAGAAGAGCAGCTTCGCAACATTAAAGCGATCCTTCTCTGCTTTGAGGCGGTCTCAAGCCTTAGAGTGAATTTCTTTAAAAGTGAGCTCATTGGAATCAGAGTTGATGAAAGCCATTTACAAAATCTGACAGACCTTATTGGATACAAAGCAGGGGCACTTCCCTCGACATATCTGGGATTGCCACTTTGCTATCGAGCGGCATCCAAATCTCTATGGATGCCGGTGCTTGAGAGGCTAGAAAAAAAAACTCTCTGTGGAAAACTAAGTATTTGTCTTTTGGTGGTAGGATCACTTTAATTAAAGTGGCCCTTGCAAACCTCCCAATTTACTTCATGTCCCTTTTTAAATGTCCGATGGAGGTAATCAAAAGAATTGAGAAATTGCAAAGGGACTTCCTATGGCAGGGTAATGAGAAGAAAAAGAAATTTCATTTGATAAAGTGGTCTCAAGTTTGCAAGTCTAAAGAAGATGGGGGTTTGGGAATTAGAACTGTGAAAGAGACCAATCTAGCGCTACTTGGCAAATGGTTATGGAGGATTGGGGATGGATAAGAGGCCCTATGGAAAGAGTTAATATTCTCAAAATATGGAACTTCAAGGGATGGGTGGGAAGTTCGAGATCCTATGCCACGGTACTCAGCCATATGGAAAGGTATTCTTGCTTCAAAGGAGATGTTCTCTAAAAATATCAGATATCGTGTTGGCAAGGGCGACAAAAGTCTTTTTTTGGACGGACCTTTCGGTGGGGGGCACACCGTTAGCGACTTCCTTTCCAAATCTATTCAATTGTGCCACTAATCAAAGAGCCAAAGTTAATGATTACTTGGAATGGATTGATGAATGAGCAGTGTGGGGGCCAAGGTTTAGAAGAAATCTGAATGAGGCGGCGGCTCGATTCCAAGCTATGATGCTGCTTATTTGCTTATTGGTAATGTTTTTATTCCAAAAAATGGGAAAGATAAAAAGGATCTGGACAGCCTCCACAAATGGCATATTTTCGGTGGCGTCGTTCTTCTCAGCCATGACTAAAGATGCAATGACATCACACCCACATATTGCTGGCCTATGGAGGATGAAAGCCCCACCTTGAGTCATTGCATTTGGGTGGTCCACTCTGCTTGGTGGTATTCTAATTTCTAACAATGAATAACATACAGCAAAGGAGAATGCTGGTTGTAAATGCATGTCCAATGTGTCTATCGGATGAGGAAACCATTGACCACATTTTGCTTAGTTGCAAAACAATTCATACGGAAGGTTACATTGGGCTGGTTTCACTGTTGTGGGCTTCTTCCTCAATCCCTACCAGCCTTGTTTGAATATTGGAAAATGGGAGTGGGGTCAAAAAGAGGAAATGTGGAATCTTTCATTCTTTGGCATTTTTGTGGTGCATATGTAAAGAAAGAAACAAAAGATGCTTTGAGGGATTATCTTCTACTGATAATCAACTAGGAGAGAGAATTAAACATTTGGTCGCTATTTGGGCTTCTTCATTAACACTCTTCAAAGGTATTGCAGCAAATGCTATCTTTCAAAATTGGACAGAAATAGCATTCTCACATCCACATAAGCCCTGCATAATCTACAAATGACTCCTCCAGCAAATGGTGCGTTGAAACTGGACTTTGATGGCAGTGCGGGTATAGGATGGTGGGGTGGGGTGGTAATTCGCAGTGATCAAGGAGTCACCCTGTTATCATACTCAAGTCCAGCTCACCCTGTTATCATACTCAGGTCCAGCTGGTCTATGCTCATGTAACAAAGCTGAGATATTATCCCTAAAAATTGGATTACGAGAAGCAGTGAGATCTAAGAAGCACGGACACGACATGGACACCCCGACACAGCATTTCTCAAAAAAGTAGGGACACGGACACGTCGGGGACACGTTAATATTTAATAATATAATAATAATAAATCTAATCATATCTAATCATATACACTGACACGCCGACACAGCAGATCTTCTTTTTCTTCTTTTGTTAGGGCTGGACGGATGAATGCGTTTTTTCTCTTTCATTTAGGGTTGGACGGACGAATGAGTTTTTTTTTCTTTCGTTTAGGGCTGGACGGACAGATGGGGTTTTTTTTTCTCTTTCGTTTGGGGCTGGAGCTGGATGGACGAATTAAAAGAGCCCCATTTTCCTCTTAAGTTATAACTTTTTTTACAAACTGCCCCCTTTTCTTTTCTTTTCTTTTTTTACTCTAATTTTAAATTTTTTTCCAATTAAAAGAGGCCAGCTTGTCCGGAATATAAAAAAATAAAAATAAATAGGATACCCTTTTTGATGTGTCCGACACGTGTCCGAGCGTGTCCATGTCTAACACGTGTCGGACACAGACCCGACGGCCGAAGTGTCCGTGCTTCCCAGAGTGAGATTCAATCCTTAGTTGTTGATTGTGGAAGGGGATTCTTCATGCGCGATAAAGTGGGCTTCTCAAGCTTCTATGGCTCTTTGGTACCTTACAGATGTAGTAAAAGAGGTGGCAGAGATTGCTAAGAGTATCAACATTTCATATAACCTCATTAAGCGCTCTGCAAACTTGGAAGCGGACAGACTAGCCAAAGACGGAGTATCTAGGCCGTCTTTGTGTATTGTAACTGATTGTTAATATTTTTTGCCTTTAGGTTCACGCTTGATTTTTTGGGGGTCGACAGCCCTTTCCTTTTGGGGATTTTGGATTTTGCCCTTGATTGTTTTGGGGCTTTTTGGTTATTAGTATACTACTCTTATACTGTAAAGTTCCATAGTGAAATGAAATGAATTCAGTCATCCTTTCAAAAAAAAGTAAACTTTGATGTCACACCACTAGTGCCTTTTACTTCACTTTTGGCTTTTATTTTATTTATTTTACTTAAACCAATTGTAATAACTTGGTTGGAAGTAAACTTTTGTCTTCTAGTGCCTTTTATTTTAACCCCCACCACTTTCACTTTATTCACGTTTTGATTGCTGCTTTCCTTTTACTCCTCTCATGTATACAAGCAGGCCCTAGGAAAGTGCGTTGTGAAGTGGGTTTCCATACAAGAAATGGGTGTTGTGAAAATGGGTAGCGATATTCCTCAAAATTTTCATTTAGAAAATCATGTGTTTGAAAGATACTAGCAAGCCCGTGCTATGCATGGGTTGAATTTCATGTTAATTAAATATCTCAACTTCTACAACATGTTCATCTCTTTACCTTTTATCATTTTATGGGAATGTGTCTTTGTTTGATTTTGGCAGGAAATCAGCAAAATCATTTTTATTTTTTGAATTTTTTTTTGGTATGAATGCTGGATTTAAGTTAAAATTCCTATGCATTTTATTTAATTTGTTTGCATGCTTTTGAAATGACGAGATATTGTGTTTATTTGAGATTCAAAAGCCTGATTTCAATAGAATCTGAGATGTTTTTTAACTTGTTAAAACTGTTATTTGCGAAAATTCTTTTTGGATTATTGCAATTTTTTTTTTTTTATCTTTTTGCATGGAAAATAGTTTTTTTCTAAGAAAATTATTATTTTATAAATCAATCTTCTTCTGCCATTGGGTGATTGTATGAAAACACTACATGAAATGATGATCTACCTTTTCTATTCATTTTATGGATTTTATTAAAAAAATAAGTTTATACTCATAATCATGTGCAAGTAGGATAAAGTTAGAAATTATCGGCAGAGTGCTTTGCACATGATGTCAATTATTTATTGTTTATTTTATCATTTCTTCAGACAAAAATTCCCTGAGTGGTGATATCTTCAGTGTAGTCCCAATATTTCACCCCTTTCTCCTTTCATTGAAAAGCTGCAACACTGGAGGAGACTATTTCTGACATAGATCTACATAGAAAAAAATAAATTATTGTTGGGGTTTCTTTGACCGAGTTAAGAGAAGTCAAACCATGTTTTTGGTGGGCCCCATGTTGGGATCATGCGGATGGTCCTGGTGTTTCCATCTATAGATTGCTTTGTTGGTTAAATGGAATCGCAAGAGCTTCAAACATTGTGTAGGCAAAAATCTTATTAAGACTCTGTAACATGATACAGATCGTTTCTATGCCAATGGATTGATGACAAAATCAAATGGTCTTTTTAAGTGTTGCCCAAACTCAATCATTCTATTCAGTCCAACTCGGTGACTTGCTGACCCTGAGCAGACTCGGCATCCAGGTAAGTTCTTTGACCATGACCCAACTTTCAAGTTTTGTCAACGTTGGATGGCGATACACTTTTGGCGAGTAGCAACCTTAAATGACTACGAAAAACAGAGAATCAGACATTTATCATTGTTTGTAGAGTTCTCTCTCTGTACACAGGTGTTTAGGTTGAGGAAGAGGGAGAGGAGTTTCCATTCTATTATCTTTAGAGATGGGTCATGAGTCATGACTCTTGAGCAGTATGTGAAACACCAAGAAGCGTTTTAGATGTGAAACGTTAAGAGTCACTCATTGCCGAGAATAGGAGATAAGAGTCCCTCATTGCTGATGTGGCACAAGGAAATATCAGATTTGAGATTTTTTTCTCTAACTGCTGAGATTTCTTCCCTAACCGTTTCTCAACTTTAACGAGAGAATTTTTCATAGATCAAATCCACAAATAGATTTTGATAATTTATTGAAAAATTTCCAACAATCCCCTACAATGTTAAAAAGTTCTAATATTCAAGACCTTGGGCAGTTGTCTAGTTGTTTGATAAATGAGCTATCCTTTGATTATCAATGAAAATTGGGTTTCTCTTCCAAGATTATGGTATTATTTCAAGCACTGAACTTGGGAAAATCACAAAACTCTTGTGCAACTCGCCTAAAATTGGGTTTCTCTTCCAAGATTATGGTATTATTTCAAGCACTGAACTTGGGAAAATCACAAAACTCTTGTGCAACTCGCCTAACTTGTCGCACACAGGAAACACTTTTCTTGGCATGGAAAGCACCACACTGAACTGCGGAAAAAGCTGTGCTGGAGCAGAAAATAAGAGGATTTTCTGCAGCATCGCTGAATCCTTGGTGTTACATAAATATGATCTTATGGAATGGACTGGAGATTCTATCAAGTTGAAGTGAAAGGGATCGAGTCTTTTATTTTTTCAGTTAGATATTTACTTATGGGACCGAGTCTTTTGTTGATGGCCACCAAATTCTTGATAGTGCGATTGTTGCTCATGAATGTGTGGATTCTTGGAATCGACAGAAGTGTCCTGGACTGATTTGTAAGTTGGGTTTCGAAAAAGCATATGATATTGTAGATTGGGGATTCCTGCAATACATGTTGGAAAGAATGCGGTTTGGATATAAATGGCATAAATGGATTCAAAGTTGTGTATCTTCAACTCATTTTTCTGTATGGTGAATGGATCTTGGAAAGGTTATTTCAAGAGTTCCAGAGGTATCTGTTTAGGTGATCCTTAATCTCCTATGCTTTTTGTACTTGGAAGCCTTGAATGTCTTAATGGAGAAAGCCAGACAGATGGGGTTAATCACAGGATTTGTGATTGATGATTCTGGTCTTGAGGTAACTCATTTACAATTTGCAGATCATTCTATTATTTTCTGTGATGCTTCACTAGATGAGGTTCACGAGTTGAATTGATTCTGAAATGGTTTGAACTGTTGTCGGGGCTTCAAGTCAATCATTGGAAATGTGAATTTATTGGTGTCCGGTTGGCAGCTAGTCAGGTTGTTTCTTTGGCAAATGCTTTTGGTTGCAGAGTTGGCAAGTTGCCTTCAAATTATCTGGGGTTGCCCTTGTATTTGGGGATTCCCAAGAGTTCATTGTGAGATTAAGTTTTGGAGCGTGTAGATAAAAGGTTGAGTTCTTGGAAAGGTAAGTTTCTGTCTTTGGGAGGGAGAATTACATTGATTAAGTATATCATGCAGAGTCTTCCTATTTATTATCTCTCTTTTTTTCAAATGCCCTAAAAGTGTAGTGCGTCGGATAGAAAAGCTCCAGCGAGATTTTCTTTGGAATGATTATGTTGACAAAAGGAAGTATCATTTGGTTTGGTGGGACTTGGTTTGCAAGCCTATTGATCAAGGAGGGTTAGGGATCGACCTTTTGAGAAAGTTAATAAAGCTTTATTCGGAAAGTGGTTATGGGGGATTGGAGAGCAGGATCAAGGGTTTTGGAGACAAATTCTAATTTCTAAATATAAGTTGGATAATGATGGGTGGTGCATCCCAAGTCAATTGTTCAAGGCCTCTCGATTTTGGAAATCAATTCTTTCTGTCAAGGATGATTTCTTTCCTTGGATTTGTTTTAGGGTGCATGATGGATGTCGGGTTCGGTTTTGGCATGATGAATGGCGTGGGCAGTCTGCATTTCTCAATCTTTTTTCTAATCTTTACTTTTTAGATAGGAGACAACAAGCTGTTGTTGCATATAATTTCCTTATTATTCGTGGTCTAGTTGTATGGGATTTTAATTTTCATCTGGATATGAGTGATAGAGAAGCTATTGATTTCACTCGCATGCTTGCCTCATTAGACAATGTTTATGTTACCGGTGGAGGATGTGATACTAAAGTTTGGAAGCCTGCGGTTAAAGGTAATTTCTCAGTAAAATTGGTTTTTGTTCTTATTGATTCCTCATTCTATTCAAGGGTGTAAAATATTTTTGGAACTCTACAATACCACCTCGAGTGTTAGCATTCTGTTGGGTGGTGAGGTTTCATAAAATTCTTACCTTAGACAAGTTGAGGAAGTGTGAGCATATTATTGTCAATGGATGCCCGGTGTGTTTCAAGGGTGAGGAATTAGTGCATCATTTGCTTATCCATTGTATTTTTGCTCATAGAGTTTGGTTTGCAATTCTTAATTTGTTTGATATGTGATGGGTCATGCTTTGGAAAGTTGCAGATCTTTTTCACCAATGGCCTTGAGAATAAAAAATGTTCACATGAGGATTCTTTGGAAGGTGGTGTTGTACCTGGTTTGTTGGAAAATTTGGTTGGAAAGGAACAATCGTGTTTTAAAAAATAAAAGTAAATCAGTGGAGGAGGATGTTGCGTCTATTATTTGGTCTGATTCAGAGTGGGTGTGTTCAAGAAAAGAGTTTAAAGGGGTTGAGGATTTAAGTAGATCTTGGGCAGCTCATTTTCAAGATGGATGGGTCTCTAAATCTTTGAATAGTGTTTTGTGGGAATGTCCTCATATGAGCTATTTCTAATTAACCTTTAATGGAAGTTATGTCTAAGCCATTAGAAGAGGTGGATTTGGAGGTGTCGTTGGAAACTGGAATGGCATTGTTGTAAGGAATTTCTCTCGGCTGGTGGATTCCTTGGATGCTAATGAATTTGAAATTAATGTTCGTTTGGTTGGTTGTTGCGAGTTGTGTAAGTTGGAAGGCTTTGAAGCTATCATTGAAGGAGATTCTTTTTCAGCCATTCGGTGGAGTTTAGGTAATTGTTCTCATCCTTGGAGGTTGGCTGATTTGGTGGAGGTGGTACAGGATATCTCAAGTCACTTGGGTGTTGTTTTTCATCATGTGTTACGTGAGGCTAATATTTCGGCGGATAAGCTTATTAAGGGGTGTTTCGTTCTTCTTTATCTTTTGATGTATAGTTTGTTTTGTGGTTTTTCTGTGTTTTGTTCTTTTTTGGGTTCTCCCCTCTAATTAATAAATTTTACTGTTTTCAAAAAAGAAGAAGAAGAAGAAGAAGAAACTTTTGGGGAAAAGCTGTGATGTTATCAAGCCTATTGGGTCTATAGCATCACGCTGAGAAAATTGTGACTATAGAAAATGGAGCAAAGTTATTGGTTTGTTCATGATCAAGGCATCATCATCATCAAAGCCTTGTCTCAATTATGTTGGGGTTGGCTACACGAATTCTGTTTCTCCGTTTTGTTCTATCTTGAGTCAAATCCTAGGATAAGTCACACTTCTTCATAGCTATTTTTATTGCCTCCATTCACGTCCTCTTTGGCCTACTCATTGCCCTTGATGGGCCATCAACCTGTGGAAAAATAGTTTTGACTTGCCTTTTTTTTTTTTTCTAAGGTCTTTGTATTTCCCATTCATCACTTTGTGTTTCTTTCTGGTTCATGATGGTAGTAGCTTACTTAGGCTTATATAGAGTCACAGTTTTCTCTTTTTTTAATTTTGTAAGGTAGGTACTCAGACACCCATACACAAACAGACTCACCCAAGCCCCTCACCATGAGCGCTACAACCGGGGATTAATCCTTGGTTGTTGTTGTATGATATATCGAAATGTCAATGCTGAAGTCTATTCAATTTTTAAATGCAATCCGCTTAATCATTTTTAATATCTCCGTTTTCAATTGTTGAATTCATTTAATCATTTGGTCATGTGCATTAACCAGTTTGATGGGGCAAGGCTAAGATGATGTAGACGATGAAAACAATGATAATGATTAGTTATGTGCATTATTGTATGAAATAATATAATTCTCACCAGTATGGGGTTTCCCAGGAAAATTTCGGAGGGAACATGGTTGCATTTGCTGGGCGAAAGTATGCAGCACGGTCTGTTCCTACGTTTGTTGCAAACAGTACGTACATCATAACAAGCTTTACTCTGGTAAGGCAATGTCCTATCTAGACATTATAGGGATCTTATTTGCGTCACATTATGCTCTAATTGATGTGTATACTTTCATGTGTCCAGGTTCTTGAATTTCAGAAGGGTAGGCTACAGAACTTCTATTGGAAAAGAGATGGGTGTGCTTCGTGTTCTGGGCAGTCGTCTTTCGTTTGCCTCAACAACCAGGATTGTGCGATCAAACTCTCTAGCTGTAAAGGCCAAGGCCGTGGGGGCTCAGTGGATTGCAGCCTTGGGATACAGCTGGCTTTTTCAGGCACAGATAAGCATGAGGCCGTGCTCAACTCATGGTATGAGGTGTCCAATCTTCAGCAGTACTCCCTCTATCGCCTGTATGGCAACTTGAAAAGCTCTCTTACAAGTGAGTACAGCAAGTTCTTCTAGTCTGCTTGGAGTGGTTTTGCTGTTGTAAGCTCGTCCCCGTTATCTATTTGTGGATTTGAAATTCATCTGGGTTTGCTTCCTTTTCTTGAGAATGCGCTCTGTAGATCTACTTGAAGGTTATATTTTGTATGACTGGTTTTAGTGCAGTACTGTTTCTTAAGGTGATTTGCCACTATCAGACGTGCTCTCTCTCTCTCTCTCTCTCTCTCTCAATCATACCTCTTAACCAAAACCTAACATGTGTATGCGATAAAGGTTCTCTCATTCCATATGTAAATCAAACTTGGTCCCACCTTAAGATATTAATATGATATTTTTAATCATACGTTTAATATTATAATGGGACTAACTCCTATTGAAGTAGAATTTAGGGAAATCCCACTTAAAAGGAGAGTGTTTATTTTGAGCTCGGGAATTTAATAGGTGTCCTGCTATAGCATTCCACACTCCTCATGGGAAGTGTGAATGAGACATTCAAATGATCTAGACTTTTTAACTTTGCATTTTCATATGATTCTGAGTTTATCTTTCATGACTTGGTGAATTGATTTAAATGGTGCCCTATCAATCACAGGTATCTTTCATAGCCCATCAAATGATCACAAATATCCGATCAATAGATTTTCGTTAATTAATAGTGGGTCGATTGGTTTATATACGATCAATCTGGCGTGGCTCCTATTTTAATTAGAGTTAGATACAACTGTCGGGGCTATTAGGAGAAACTGATTATTTTTTAGTGCCTTGTTTCATCATAGTTGCCATCGTCATCAAAGCCTTGTCCTATATGTTGGATCAACTAAATGAACATCATTTTCTTTTTTATCATTTGAATTAATTATAGTTAGTGTTTTTCTTTCTCATTTGAATTTAATTATATTGAGCCCTATTTTGTTCGTATTTTAATTTCACTAGCAAAGTTTTGAGAAATTATGTCTTAACAAATGTTAAATATTTTAAAATTTTGGAGTTTCTTCAAAAAATATTAATAATCTTCAAAAAAATATTTTAAATAATTTGTAATGAATCAGTAAATATAAACTGTTATAGGTTGACTATTGCTTGCTCCCTGCAAGAAAATCTTTGCTTGGCCACTATGGCGCATTATACCAGGGAGTGCAAATTAACTAATTATCAAAAACAATCCTTCACAGACTCGGTCATTTAATCTCAGGAGTGAATGTGAATCATGCATGTCACCAACATGGTTCGATTTTCATTTGATCTTTGATTCATGCTTAATTGACATAGTTCAATTATAGTATATTAAAGTCGAGGGCTTTAGATTCAATTTTGAGCGGATTTCTTTTAATTTTGATTTTTTAAAATTATGTTTTGCTAAAAAGCGAAAAATGTATAGGAAACTCATGACCTTTTACCTTAACTAACCTCCACCACACCACACAATATTAATATGTAATTCTTTAGCAAAAAAATTGTCAAAATTAGTAAGATTGAGTGGGGATCCTATCCATGTGGGTCATACCCTAATTGTGCTAGTTATATATATATATATATATAAATATTTATATATATATGGGAGATGCTCCTATGAAAGGCACTCTCACCAAGTTGGTGAGAGATGGGTGGGAGCCCTCACTTCTATATCCACTCTCACCAACTTAAATTAGAGGACCCCCAACTTAAATGTGAGGCCCCCACCCATTTCTCACCAACTTGGTGAGTGCCTCTCATAGGAGCATCTCCATATATATATATATATATATATAAATAGTGAAATATTCATGTACATCTATCCCTCTCCATATTATGGTGATGGACAATATAGTAGAGTTAACTTTATAACACATACGAACCATCCACACACATGGAACTCCCTTAAGTATACTAGACCCATTGAATTTTCACCTATCCAAATGGATTTGATCGTTGGATCGAGGGTAAATTTTTCCTTTAATATAAAGTCATTAAATTTGTAGGTCACAGATGAAGGGATTAGAGGCATGGGATTGACCCCAAATTTGATATATTGTCTCATTTAAGATGTTTCTTCCCATCCCCCACAAGTCCCATGATCAGTGGGTTCCTAGATGGGCCCCATTAAGTTTGTAGTGAGGGAAGGATGTACAGGAATAACCATATGTATATATGGATAATATTCATGTGTATCCATCCCTGGGTGATGGACACTTCCATAATTGGAAATTTTCATGTGCAAAAGGAAAAAAGTCATATATGGTCATATGCATAAAAGGAATATTCATGTGTAAAGAGGGAAAGTCATGTAAGTGTCCTTTACCCTATGACAGGGATGGATGCACATGAATGTCCCCCTATATTTATACATATATATATATATATATATATATTAAAGCAATACGAAAGGGAGGCTGTAAAGGGTGCGACGTCTGCAGCATAAGAGTTCTTTCAAAAAGATAAATGTTGCTTTAATGTGCCACGTCACTTTTCAAATCTTTCCCTCATAAAACCTCTCTATTTTAATGTGTCACTTCTCCTAAAATCTTTCTCAAACAACTCCTTAAATATTTCATAGAAATAACCATCTCTCTCTTATCAATTCTCTATAAATATGAAAATAACCGATCTCTACAAATCCTCCACATGTTTCTTATTATGCAAAGTTCATTCACTCAATTTATTCAATAAAATCTCTCATGTTATTATCTATCTCTAACTCCACTCTTAAAATCTCTCAAATCAATTCTCTACAAATCTAAAAATAACCAATATCTTCTTAGATTATTGATTTTGATCTTTCTTGATATGGGCCATGTTTAAATCAACAATATTTTGAAGAACATGTGATACGATGCATGTGTACAGCTGCCTATCAGTGGGCTCCTTATAGAAATTACTAAAGGGTTATGTGAATATCATTACTAAATGTGGTTGTATGGATGGATCCCTTTAATGTTATTTCATGTAGACCATAACTTAAGTGATCAATAGTCCAAAAAAGAAGTATGTGATACCAAGTACCTAGAGGGCCATTCATTGGTGGGCCCACCTATAAAAATCACATGCTACTATAAAGTGGTTGCAAAATGCAATTAAAGTTCAGGGCCCACTATGCAGGTCTTATGACCCAAAAATGCCAACTTCTTGCACTTATGTGTTACCCCATAAAGGTTTTATGCAACTCAATAAATCTAACCCGTGTACCATCTAAGTGGGACCTACCAAATAAATATTTTACTCATCTATGTAGGATTTGATAGATTAAAGATCACAACAATTTTAAGTTATTTACACTATCTATGGGACTCATTTGATGAAAGATCGATATATATCTATCACATGTTGTGGTGTTTTATTTTTATTTCTTGCCTTTTATAGTAAAAAAAACCAATTAACATCATCCTTCTTCTCTTTTATAGCAATTGTAAAGTTAGATGAAAATGGCATTTCAATCTAAATTTTATAAATAAATTAGTTTAGTCTATTTGCTAAATAATTTATTTATTTATTTTGCTTTATTTTTTATTAGTAATATTTTAAAGAAATAAATAAAATTGAATATATTTTTATTGTTAGCACGGGCATCGTTGCTAGTTTTATAATCGGCCTCAAAAGAGAGACTCGTTTACCCATAACTTAGACATTTCATACAAGCAAAACAAGAATTTTATTGCATTTTAAAAATGGAAATATCATACTACGCAAACAAAATAGACTAAAAACTAAATTTATAAGATTTAAGTTTTTTAATTCAAATTTGCAAACTAGATTGAATTAGCATCAATAATATCCAGTAAATTTAATTGTAAATCATTTGAAAGTACAGTTTCAACTCAAGTCTCCTTGGGGCCATTTCTTAGAATACATCTGAATTGTTAGACTTAAATAAATAGGTGAGCAGTGAATGATATGAGGTGAGGGCCGAAAGGTGTATACATACATATGAGCTGTAGAAATTTTGGAAAACCCCGCATATGTTATGGGGAATTGAGCACCCTGCCGCTGCATTTGGCTATTCATATCCCATTCTTCCCTTTCTTCAATTTGCATTATACGAGAGATTATTTGATGGTCATTTTTTGAGATTCAGAGTTGATTCATCATTTTTTACCACTTATAAATCTACGGTCTTAGAATTCCTAGGAATTCAAATTTTGCATGAAACAAAGGAGCCCTAAATAGTGACATCTTGATCACCATGCTTTCTAAGGATTATTAACCTGAGTCTTAATGAATATGTAATCCTCGTTTAAAAAATTTGCTCCACATGGTCACAGACGATCATTGGATGCACTAGGTTGTGGCTCCCATGTCCTTGGGATGTAAGGGCTCTCCTTGTCATGATCAATATAAAAGAAACCCAGAGTATGATGGGAGAGTATTGCCAAGAGGCTGACAATCTCCGATATCTCAAATCTTTCTAGCACTATAATATTCTCATGTCTAAAGAACCATTGTATGATATTCAGTTTTATTGAATACCAGCAATGGTCTCGAATCCATTGTATTATGCTTGTGAAAACGGTTACATCAATAAGAGAAATTTGAAGAATGATTACAGATGTTGATTGACTAACTTGATAGAGTAATGTAGGCAATTTTGTGGCCACTCATGTGGGCTCTAATGACTCACATGCCAACATCCTCCCACTTGGTAAAAACAAAAGGTTGAAACCATGTCATAAGGTTTCACCTACTTTATTATATGACAAAGATTGCTTCCATTATTGTATGAACTTATTGTTTACTATGAAGAGGTTTTTCATGTTTGTACATATTCTCATAACTTTTTTTAGAGTACTGGAGGATTTCTTTCTGTTATTAAAACTCCATTATGAGTTTTCTGATTTTTTTTTTTTTCTCTATGATCAGAAGATTTTCATCCCTCTAGTGGGCATGATGACATTCATTACCTGTCAAGAGCTTAATAATGAGGTCTTTGCACACTTTTTTTGTGGAAGTGCCTCTTTTCAACTTATATATGGGTTGGATGAATCCAAATTCCTGGTAATGGATGTTGTCCAAATGGGGGCAGGCACAATTAAAACCTCATGAACATTATTTTGATCTGATTTGCTAATAGCTTCAAAAGAGAATAAGGAAGAAGAAAGGATTGTCTCCACAACAAAATGGCCATTTGAAGAAGAGTTTTTCGTATATATCCCCCTAAGGTTCTCATAATTTGCAAGTAGGTCCCTGTGGTTTTAATATTTTTATATAGGCCCTTACATTTTTATTTCAATTCCTTCCATATCCCCAAAATCAATATTCCTGATGAGAATGGGTAACCACAATGAGATTTGTGTTGAACTTTTATAAAAATAACAGTTTTATCCTTACATCCATTAATAAAAAATGTGTATATTATTATTTACAAGAATATCATTATTTTATTCCAAGTCCCAAATGTTTCTCCCAATAACTCTTTAAAGCACCCGAAGCATTATCATATATTTTGAAGCTTTAATCAATCTAACAGTGGGCTGTGCATGGATTTGATCAATTATAATTTATAACCAATCATAAGCACATGCGTTGATTGTCATTATGATCGATTCGAATTTAATGAAATAGACCCTGTATTGAAAAAGATATATTTACATACGGTTATTCTCTCCCACTATGTTTAATTATTAATGTTATAAGTTTTAGAAAAAAATAAGTCCATACTTTTGAATTTATCCATATAGGGATAAAGAGATGAACAAAAGTGTCCATTCGCTCTAAAATAATTCAGTGGTTGGAAGACTAATGATTTTGGGAACACAAAAGGTACTAAAATAAAAGGGTAAGGGCCTATTTACAATTACTAAAACTATAAAAGCCTATTTACAAATCCTAAGAACCTTAGTGGGATACATGCAAAAAGCTCTCTAAAGAATTCCTGAAAGGAGTGGGACTGTCACTGTCACATGCCATGCTCTAATTTGTTTTGGGGTGGTGGCTAATGTCATGCCTGCAAGTGCAGTGTGACTAAGCTGCACTTGCAATGAATAAAAAAGAAAATGGAGAGAAAAAAAAAAATTTCAAATAGATTTTAGTGAGTGCAAGAGCCCCACACACAGAGCTACGGGTGGCAACTCGGTTGGGTCGAGTCAAGATGGGTCGAGTTAACCTAGGTTGTCCACAGGTTAGCACCAGGCCCAAAACCGACCTATTTTTAAAACAAGCAAGGTGACCTCAATCTGCACCTGATGAGGTCAACCTGAGCGAATCTGACCCACATCCAATGTGGTCAACCCATATAACTTGATCCAATGGAACTCAACTTGTAGAAGTTTTGAGCAAGCCCAATCCATTTCAAGCATTTAGGTTATATTTGAGGTAAAAAAACGACTTTTTCAATGTCTTGGATCCTTTAAAACCAACAATTTTTACCTGTCCAATTTAGACTTGACAATGATTTCTTATAAATTCAAAACGGTTAGCCTGTACAGTCAGATTCCTTATAAATTCAAAACGGTTAGCCTGTACAATCCACTTGACATTGTACCAACCAATTTCCTTGAATTTGTTATTCCTTGATGCTATCTGTGGAGCCATCATGTCTAAAATAATATGCTAATGCCTTCTTTTGCTAAATAAGAGTCCTAAAACATGAGAAATGAGCAAGGCCGCAAGGTCACTGCTTTTGTCCCATCCAATAATGCATCCTGAGCTCTTCCAAAGCCATTGACGTGTGATTGTGAAAGCGATTTATAGTGATATCATCCGCTTGCATCCCAGAAAATGGGGAATGTTTCAAACTCAAGAGACAAATCAAGTGTTGCATGGAAGTTAGAAAATTTTGAAAGAGATCAAGATCATTTGTCACAAATCTCTCTATTTTATCAAATAAAAAAGAAATTAATTTTATTATTATTAGTAGTAGTAGTAGTAGTATTGTTTATTATTGCAGTTGCTTCTCCGCTGCTGCTCTTATTATTTTTATTCTAGGTTGGGCTGCTAGTCAAAAGTGATATTATCAACTTTAAGAACCAAGATCAATCTTTAGGCATGTGTGTGATACCAGGGTGCTAGTGTTACGATAGTGAAATTCTCAATTTTTACCATGAATGACCATTGTAATTCTCTTTTAAACCCGATTTAATGTAAATGACTAATCCAAAAGTTAAAGGTTCCCTCTTCCATTGGCGGGGCCAATAGGTCAAGAAAATTAGTATGTATTTTGCTATGAGACAAATGAGGTGATATGAATCCACTATTAGATGATATTGATAGCAACTTTCCAAATTGATTGGTGTGGGTATTTTTCTATAGCGTGGGAATTGTTTTTACACGTGGGTGGGCTATCTTTTCACGTGTGTGGGCTATCCGCTGATCGCAGACTCCTGGCTGGGGTGAAATAAAAAGCACTTTGCAAATTGATTGTATTTTGTTTGATGAAGACATTACGTTTGGTCCAATTGAAATTTGTTGGCCACGCTGTTACCTGTCCAGTAGCTTCCAACTCGCATGCTGTAATGGTTTTGGTGGCCTTGGTATTGTTGCCCATTAAATTATGTTGTTCATCTTTTGTCTTTTACTCTCTTTTGCAGTGTTAAAAATGACATTGATTAGACGGTGGTCTGATCAATGTAATTCTAGAGATGTGGGCCCCACTGACGTTTCTTCCTGTTCAAGATTAAAAAAAAAAAAAAGTCAACAGTAAAGTTAAGGTAAAAGTAAAAAAAAAAATTTCTGACCCACCCCCACCAAAAAGGAAGAAAAGGTTTAATGAGAGTGCACATTTTTTTTTTTTTTTGGGGGGTCAATCCAAACGGTCGAATTGGTGGCCCAATCATAGATGGAAAGCCAAATGAAAGAAGAAAACCTCTGGAATTGAAGACACTTGACCTAGTCTTGTTGAGTTTCTGGACAGCCGAGTCTGGTTGAGTTATTAGATAGCTGGTGTAGCAGTGGCACTATTGTATTGAAAAAAAAAAAAAAAAAAAGATGGGTAATTTTGGGATTATTAAATGCCCCTTTTTTGTTGCAATCATGTGGCCCACCATCTTGCTGGCTATCTATCATTGTGATCAAATGAGGGCATGCTCATGATAGGGCCTGGCGATGGACGGCCCTTATTCTGTAGGGTGCTGCCCCAAAATTATGTTCATTTTTCATTTAAGGCTCATTTGTGCAAGATCACTTGCCTGGTCCACTCTAAACATGTCTAACAACCAACAGTAAGATGATCACATGCAAAATTAGGGCCACTCATTGAGTGGTTCGTGCCCATGGTTTGAAAAAATGGCTATTACTATCATAATGGTCGTTATGAAACAGTAATAACCTATGTGGTTATGTTATTTTTAATAAAACAGCCATCACGGTTACACTATAAAAAAAGTGAGAAAATTGGTCAATAATGTCTATGACGGCCGTTATTTTAAATATATCAATCATAACAACTGGTATTTTAAAAATAACAATTAAAATATCACTATGGACCTTTTTTTACTTTTCTTTCCCCTTGTTTCTTTCCCTAACCATCATGGAACTTTCGCATTAGAGCTTCCCAGGCCTCTTTTTTTTTTTAACCAAAACTACTCAAGTGATTACAAGATTATAGTGGGTTATCACATGAAGGCCTCTGCTTTCCTCAATCACAAAACCCCTTTGTCGTACTCCAATGCTTTCATTAATTAATTTATCTTAATATAGTAATAAATGTTACTTGAAAGTTGAAATTCACTCTCAACTTACTTGGTACGTAGTTGAGTATTTAAGTACCACACTACCTCGACAAGGTTTTTACTTTTAGTATTTAACACTATTTGTTAATTCAGAATTATAGTTGCAATGCATACTGTAAAACTTGACATATTTCAACTTATTTTAATGCATACATATAAATATGTTTAATTCAAAATAGACTTTTACAAGTTTCAGATAGGACATTGATACAGAATGTTATGACGTAGAGGGACCAATATTTTATTTTAAAGTGTTTACTAAAGTAATTTTTTTTTTTTTAGCGTTCTATAATATTCTAGATTTTTTGGGTATTTTTCATAGTTTTAGGGGTAAAATAAAAATTCGCACCGTAATGCACCATGCGCGATAATTGAAACCATGACGCAATGCCACATGGGAACAATTTTTAGGGTCGACCGCGATGGTGATCGCAACCACAATTTTGAACCATGGTCCTACCACCAACATCTATTTATCCGGAATCAAGGGCAGATTCATCAAGTGGAGCCGCTTTATAAATGTTAAATTTTTTAAATCAGTCCCTTGTTTGTTGGCGTTTGGCCCACATTCCATTCAAATTGGAGTTGGACCACATGCTGAATCTCATGTTTTTACATCTTATATTACAAATTACAAACACATGTTAGTGTATTTTTTACTCTTTTTCTAATATGTTTTTATACTGATGTTGGACCACCATCAATAAAGGAGAAGATTTATGCAATATAAAAAGGATGCTAATAAAAGGACCAGTACAAGGTATGAATTCTCTGAAGTTTAGAACAGTAGCCCATCTATATCAAATCAAGTGGTTAGTAATGTCAGCATGACTTTCCCAATCTCTTGGTAATGTACTACATTTAGTATCTCAAATCTCCAAATAAACTTAAGTTTATTTTGTTATGTATTAAATTTCTGCTTCTATTTAACTTATCGCTATCTTTTTGAAAAGTATTTATAGTAGTCATACTATGAAGTGTAATATTCAAATACAATCATCATCATCAAAGTAATGTCTCAACTATTTTAGGGTCCTTACTTGTAGACAACGTAATACATTGTAAATACCAAGCGAAGCTGAGACAAGCTGATCTTATTAACCAAGCTAACCCGAGGCAGCATAGCCCCATGAAACAATCAAGCCAAGCTGAAGTTGAGCCTAGTTTATGAAAGCTTGAGCTACCCTGATTAGTTACATGCTTTAGTTAAATGGGTCCGATCAAGCAAAGGCCCACTCGACGTTCCAAAGTACACAGTGGATCTCCCTTGCTTTTGTTTTAAAAAAGTGTAAAAGTTTTCCATAATTCTTTCGATCAAGTACTCTCCATAAAAAGAAAAATTGAGAAATGACAAAAATACCCTTCCCTTAAGGTAGGTTTCTTTTTATTTTCTTAATTCATTTCCTCCCCAAAATTGGATTTTTTTTATTTTGATGATCATAGCCATTTAATGAAGATAGCTTTTTAGTCATTTGTAATCGCCTTTTTTAACCATCCAAGCATAAAGGTCGCTGAGGTGGGCCCCCCTAGGTCATTTGAGTTGCATTTGATCATTTCTCTTAATTGATTTATTAAGGGGAAATTTTCAAAAGTGACGTAAAGGTATTCTTGTTATTTCACAAAAAAATTAGGAAAAATTCAAATGAAGCCTTAGTTTTGTCTTATTTCAAAAAAGGACACAAGTTTCAAAACTTTTCAACTTAGTCTCTAAGTTCTCTCGAAAGTATTCAATTAAGGACATCAGTCCATTTAAAGCTTATTTTCGGCAACTTTTCTCTCGATTTTGTTAAAATATTCAATTACCCTTCATTGAAATAACATCCTACTTCACCTTTTCTACCTTCTCCGCATTTTCTTCACCGGTGTCCTCACTATGATCAACTTGCGTTCTCGTGCGATTGGTTGCATGTAGTGGCTGCTAAAACCATATCATGTTTTTAAATGAAGGGTAATTTAAAAAAGTTGAGAAAAAAAGTCGTTTGAAAATACCTTTAAATTGTCAGACGTCCTTAATTGAGAACTTACTGAGAAACTTAGAGACTAATTTCCAAACTTTTGAAACTTCTGTCCTTTTTTTAAAATAAGACAAAAACTTAAGGCGTTATTTTAATTTTTTTTTTTAATTATGAAAAGACTTGATTGAAAGAATTGTGGAAAATTCAAATAAATTTTTTGAGATATTTAAATCTTCATGTATGTTTTTGAAAACGGGACAAAAGTTTATACCTTTTTGAAAGTCTTCCTTATTTTAAGACCTTTCACGTTACAAAACACGGTATCCCTAATGTGAATGGAACCACCAATTTAATTTTCATTGGATTTTTATAAAAAAAGACAGCTTTGCCTTTACATTCATCAAGCAAAAAATGGGTGTTTCATTATTTACAAAAACACTAATGCTATAGCTCAAATCCGAACCATCTCTCCCTCTCATGAAGTTTAGTCACTGTGTCTTAATTTTTATCAATCAAATGATGGGTCATTAATGGATAGGAGCGAATAATTATAGCCCATCTGAAGCACAATTGGTTGATTGTCATTATGATTGATTAGATTTGATGAAATGGGTCTTGTATTGATAACAAAGAATTTATATAGAGTCGCTCTCCCCCACGAAATATATTATTGCTTTTATAATCGACAACCAATAATCCAAACAGCTTTCAAATCCAACTGTATAACCATAAAAATTTTGAGCAATGAAAGTAAAATAACATGGGGCAAGTTGGGTGCAAAACATGAATCCATCCCAAACCTGACCCGCTCAGGATCTAGAAATCCATACCTGCCTCAAACCTGACCAACCTTAACCAAACCTATCCTTGATAGGAGAGGGTCGATGAGTGTCCATGTTTAAACCTAGCCCAATGCCATCCCTAATTAAAATGTATTTTCTTAACCATAGCCATTTAAACCCTTTTTTACATTCTTTTTTAATGAGATCCAAATAGTTTTCTCCCTTATAAAAGTGGTTAGATTAAATGTAACTTTTTAATGATCCCGTAGCTTTTTCATCTGAAAGCATTCAAATTGTCAAAATATGCAGTCACACATGGTCTAATGACAATAAAAACATAAAAGACAACTTTCTTTCAAAAATGAAAAAATATATGCAATTTGCCTCAATGCCAAAAGGACATCACCGATGCTGAGTGGGGGTTGAGCACGGTGAGAAAGTGGAAAAATAAAAGATGTTGGTGATGGCGTGTTTATGATTCTGTATGAGAAAGGTAAAAACATGGCCACAAATGTCATCCCACACTCAAAAACTTCACTATGGACGTTGCCCAATCTACCAATTTGTGAAACATAGAAGGTACTAAAATGAAAACCAAGGATGTATGACTAAATACTAAAATCATATGGACTTACTTTTAAAATTTGGAAATCTAAGGGGTTTATACAAAATAAGAACTCTTAAATAAATAATAGTAAAAGGAGAGAGCAGGGGTTGTGGTGCTCTCGGTCATTGGAAAATACAAAGCCTTTGCATGATAACCACATCCCATTGGCTTCTCTCATGTATGCCTTTACTACGTATATGTCTCTTCTCTCTACCGACGCATGTCTCTCCTTTGTCTTTCTCTCTTCCATTTCTTTAAACATAGCGTCTGTCTCCTGATGGGCAGGATGCCCTTCCGCTCCGCAGCTGCAACGTGAGATCTCTCTCTCTCTCTCTCTCTCTCTCTCTCTCTCTCTCTCTCATTTTTACCATTTACTCAGCAAACCCACATCAACATGCTATGGTGAAAGATGCTCATTTGATTTTTTGTTGGTAAAAGAACACTCATTTATTAGTGCTGAATTGATGATTTTGTTGTTTCTTGTTTTTCTGCTTGATATCTACCATCTGGGAAGTTTCTTTTCTTCTTCTTCTTCTTCTTTTTTCAATTCCAGTCATTTGGATCGTGACCTGTTGTGATGAATCCTTTGGGTGGTGATTTGGTTTGAGCTTGTGTTTTTGTTGGGATAGGATTTATAGGAATAGAATGGATCTCATGTTTTATAGCACTGATAAAAAATAAAAAAAACTGATATGGGTTTGTTTAGTTTTGTAATGTGCTTTTTCCCCCTCTATCTGGAGAGACCCAATGTTCCTCTATGTGTCTTCAGAATTGAGACATATAGTTGGGAGTTTTGGATTCATTTCTGTAATATTTTGTAGATTAATTTGTAGAAGAGGATGTATTTGTAGATTGATTATTTTTATAATTAATTGAATGTAAAATTTGATAGAAAAGGCTAAAGAGATAATGAAAGATGAAGCCTAGTTCCAAAAATAGCTAACAGTGGATCTGATATTGCAAGTGGGTTTACTTACAATGACATCTTCAAATAGTGCCAATTTCCATCTATCAAGTTTCAGAGGAACTTTCTGCCCCTTCAGTGACAGTTCAATGAAACTCTGAATTGCAGGTTATTAGTGCCAGATGCTGTTCTTAATTGCTTCGCAGTGGTTGGGTATATGATAAGGTTCAAAAACATTGTGCTGTAAAAGCAAAAAAAAAAACACACACACACACTCACACAAAAAAAAAAAAAAAAAATGAAAACTGCGTGCTACAAATGTCAGGGAGGAGTCCTCCAAAATCCCAGTGTGCTATCATCCCCAGTTCCCTTTGCACCTTGGTGGACTGTGATTGGATCTGCACGGAACTATGGTGAATTATTTGGGCAATTGAAGCCTTCATATGTGGACTGCCCAAATGAAAAGGACCGAACATCAGCAGCTTATGGAGAAGTAACTCATGCAGCAGACCAGGGCACAGCTATTGCATTTCAAGAGAAAGGTAGTTTCAATCTAACTAAAATATCTATATTTCCCGGTAATTTATTCGTTTCTTGTTGAAATGGTCTTTATGTTTTGCTACTTAGTGAACTGAGAATGCTCTATTAGAGGTGCTTTTTTGCTTGCAATTGGGATTATTTATTGATTTCTTGTGTTAATAATGTTAGTATTTATCATGAAGAAGATGTTGCAATTCAACAAGTCTGCCAGTGTTTTTTCTTTATCCTCATACAAGGAAAGCTCTTTGAGCTATGCTTAGGCTATTTCCTATAATAGCTAATAGCTGTGATATGAGGAATATTCTAGAGGCTACTCTCATTATCATTTCTTGATGGTCACTTACTGAAGCTTTAAGACTAGCTGTTTATAGTTTATACCTTTCTTTAATGTTGCCTTCGGGGAACCAGATATTGATCTTTCATGTCCTTTGAGATTGGTGATCTTCACTCCCTTGTATTTCATTTAGACAGATTTTTCATTCGGTAATTAAGGAGCATAAAAGTTTTCTTTCATTATCGCTCTTTCTATATGTCACATTCCTGACCCGAGAATCCCCTGATTTTGGTGGTTCCCAAGGTATGACACACGTACTCCTGTGAACTCGCACCTATTCCGAACCAAGTCTAAATTCACGAAGGAGAAAATTCCACATTTCACATGTGAGGATTACTCACTGACACCTGTCAAGGAACATTTACTTGTGGAAGCATGTATATCATCAATAACAAAGCCATGAGGAGTCCATTATCCAGTCCATTATCCAATCCATTATATTACAATTTATCTTTAACAAAGCTACTAATTTAAATCTCTTAAATGCATAGTACACAAATTCTCTAATGAATATCTACTAGATGCTTATCTCAATGGAACACATAATCCTAATACGAATGTAATCAGAATTAAATTATGTTCTAGTGTAAGGTGTAACATCTAATTCCAACCATGATTACCACAATTTTACGTTCTCTGGAAGATAAGCTAATCGTTATGCTTACCGATCCAATCTCTAATATGATTTGCTGCTAATATTCTCTTCGGTATCCTGAATCCCTGTGACACTAAGAATAGTATCCCAAATGCAACAATTTGGCAAGTATAGGCATTAATAAGCAATTACATAATGTATTAAATCGAATTAAATGACAATTGATTAAAAGATGTCAATATCAAGTAATACCTAGGCAATTGTGCAAAATCGAATAATTCATGCTTTACGAATCAAATGGAGAATAAACATACTAATTTGGCTACTACATTGAGCTCATCCTCTTAAAGAGAGCGAATCTAGTTGGGATGTCACCAGTAGCCCCGCCAAAGGCTAACTGGCTACCCGGGTCTGGAGTTCCGGTACTCCAGATGACTTACTGAGTAGTCTCGAATACTAAATCGAGTTTATCCCCGTTGGGTATCACAAGGTCGAAACTAAGTAGTGCCAACTCAATCAAATCGAATAATAATCGAATTTGAGTAAGTTACACATTTTGTTCACAATCGAATCAAATAATAATTCCATATACACAAATACTTACTCAATTCAAATTCCCATCGAATACCGAATAATTGTATGGCAACAATAATAATGAATTGAAAAAATGGATAATCGAATCATAATGAGTACTAATGATGCAACTAAATAATTAACCAAAATTTGATATCAATGAAAAATCTAATTCCAATATGAAATGCAACAGATATAGAGAATTCAAGGTATATTACTAGCCCATGCTAATCTAATATCCATAGTCTCTCACCGTCCAATACAAAGTAACTTTATAATAATCAACGTACTTCTATCTTGTTTTAGTGTCACTTATTATGAGAAATATACATTGAACTTCTAAAATAACCTTCATGGCATAGTGTTAGCTACTGACTTTCCATTAGACAAAAGTTAGAGGTTAAAGGTTTTCTAAAGACATAAGGGTCTTTTATGGTTTTAATCCCCTAGTAGTTAAGGTGTACCCCAATATTATCCATTAGAGAAGATTATGGGGAGTTATTATAGGGTAGGAGTGATCATTCACAATTTTGAGGGGTCAAAAGAACCCCCAACTTTAGCTTCAGGTCCGCTCGAGCGGAGGTTTCCAGAGAGGGTGTCCACTCAAGCGGAGGTTTCCAAAGAGCTGTGCGCTCGAGCTGCCTCTTGTCCGCTCGAGCGGACGCTCCAGAATTTTTGATTCCAGGATTCTCCATGTTCTCTTCTTTCCATTCTTTTCCCAACCTCTTCTGTCAAATAACCTGCACAATGGAGCCTCTTTGCTCCCATTTACAACACATAACCCTTAATACATTTCCACCAATTCACTACATAAAACTACTCTAAACATAAAATCCAAATAAAACTAATCATTCCATTTTCACTTCCATGAGAGGCTAAAAAGCTCACATGATAGAAATTCTGAATCAATCAAAGAATAAACACCATGTAATTGATATTAAAACTTATACTTGCCTCAAATCAAGGTTTCCAAGCCTTTTCTCACTCTTTAGCTCGAATGAACCCGAAATCCCCAAATAGAAACCCTAATCAAGAAATCCACATAAAAATGCAATTAAACGATCATGCATGGTTAAACATGAGTCCCTTGACTCTAATGCTACTCAAACTCATAAAGAACAAGGGTTTGGTTCATACCTCTAGCAAGAAATCCGAAAATGAGAGTTAAGGAAGAGGGTTCTTGTCAACAAGGACAAGAGAACGAAGATGGAGAAGATGAAGAAGAATCCAAGTCAACCTCCACGTGTTCCTACACAATTCGTTTGATGGTTGAGAGAAGAAAAGAGCAATGGAAAGGAGTGAAAAGGGAGGAAGAAAGGTGCTTCTCCTCAACCAAACAAGCCACAGTCGAATGCCATGGAAATGAGTTGGGTTTTAAAGGATAAAGATGCATGTTTTGCAAGAAAGTCCACTTGTTTTAGATATTTCCATTCTGAGTCAAATGAGGGCCCACTTACTCAATATGTAATCAAATGAAATAACATTCAATACGAAAATCGACGTGCTCAACGAGATACACGTGATGATGCCAATATGATGTGTATATGAAGAAATTTGAGAAAATCCTAATTTACATAAACTACCTTAATCAGTACCTAAGTATAATTAAATTAACCAAAACACAATTCATTAGTACTAAACAAATTTAACTTGGGTCGGGGTGTAACACTATAGACAAGTTTTTTAGTGCTAATTGCCACAAGTAGGAAATCCTGCTATGATGCCTAACAGCGACTTATAGCTTTTCTTCTGATTCAAGCACAGAGCTAGCAGAGTGACCAAAACATCTCATTTAATTATTGTGAGACAGGAATTGTTTAGGTGATGGATAGTGTTTAAAGGAGAAAGAGAAAAAGAAATGCTGAACTACTCAAAATAATTGCTTAATGCGTTGGATCCAGGCGGTTAGTGTTGCGCCAAATTAGATTGATTTCACAATTACAAATATACAAAAGGGTGCAAAAATAATAAATGAAATATAAATATAATGACAAATAGAAAAATAAAGCTAGGATAGATAAATCAAGAGAACTATTAGGTTATAAACCAGCCGCTGCTCTAAAAAAGCAAAGAAGATAGTATATTTTATTAATATATTTTATCAAAATTTAAGAGTTTTCTTAGAGTTGTGTTCGATATTTGGAATAATATTCTCAAGGACACATCAAGGGAGAGAAAGAAAGTAGTGCTTGATGGAGAAATAATAGTGGGAGAGGCAATGATTATGTTTACACAGGAACCTAACTTGATCCGCTCCTTTTAGGGGCAGACTTGCTAGTGTGTTGATTGGATTTGGGATTTTAGATTTTGAACTGAGTTGGGTTTGGGCGGAGTTGGGTTGGTTGTGCTTGGCCCATTTTGTTAGTAAAACTTAAAGAATGAACGTGATCTAGCCGAAGTGGTTGCTGACAATGTACTCTTTTACATAGATTGTGGGCTTAATTACTTCATTATACAATATGATCTTTAAAAAAAAAATTAATAGGATTGGTCAAAATTGAAAGGGGAGGTCCAAATTGAAAGAGTCAAAATTTAATCGCATCAGTCAAAGTCATTGTCTTTCATATATTCTTATACCTTAAAATTGTACTTTTGGAAAGAAAAAAGGCCAACTTTCTCTTCTCCTTAAGCCACATCATCTGTAAGAGTTATTATTCACTATCTCAATTTGAATGCCTAGGGCCTATTGCATGAATATCTTATACATCTAAAATGTACCTAAATGGGATCCACCATAAGTGACCACTCAACCAACCATCCTTCGTATCTATAAACATGGGACCCATCACATCAAACCCATTAACCATTCTATAAATCAGCACATTTTATAGCCAGTCCTATTGGAAATTCGTGTGGCCAGCATGCCACGGGTCCCACGTCAGATCAAGCACGACTGTGGCCATTAGAGAAATTAGTATCCCACTATAATCAAAAGAGTTTATCTATACCCATGGATAAGACTCTCAACAGGATTAGGATGGATGTGGATTTCTAGCAAAAAAGTCTTTAGGAAGTGTGATTCTTTAGGACTGGGCAATATAAGAGACATGGGAGCCCTAGGTTTGGTATTCAATAATTCTACACCATTACATAGGTTAAGGCAAAGGCGAAGAGATCTGCGAAGCTTCCTGATCGTCGAAAAGGATACAGACCTCCGACCGCGTGTTGAAATCTTGCACATCTAGATCCATCAATTGGTATTAGAGCCCGGTGCGGTGCGTTCCATCGAAACGGATTTTGGAGAGGGGGTGTAGATTAGCATAGATCTAAGGTTTCTTTTTCATACCTTAGGTCTTGGTTGTTCTCTGCAACTACAAACGAAGGAGGAAAAATGTTGTCTCAATTTTGTTGTGCACGGAGATCGAGACAGAGAAAGACCTCATTGTTGCTGACTTATTCTGCAAGAAAGGCAAAAGAGAAGAGCTTTCTTATCATTTTTTGCAATCCCCTAGAGCCGAGATGAGCTAGCCCCTAGTGGAGCCAAGCCAAGCCACTGAAACAAACAAAAAAAAAGGAGGAAAGAGATTGACTTAGCTTGAGCCGATACTTGGTTGGCTTGGTTTACAGTAACTGACAGACGCTACAGGGGCACTGTAAGCTATCCCCTGCAGCGCCTCAGCGCACGTGCAATGCAGAGGGCGACAAGGATGAAAATAGCGGTAATGGCGGGCATAGTGGCCTACCGCCAAAATGCTACAAAGTGGGCGCTCGTAGCAGCGTAGCAATGCATTTTGAAAAATCCAAAATATTGGAAAATGATAGAAAATGTGTTTTTTTTTTTTTTTTTTACAAAAATAATGAAGATAAGCAGGCATAGGGTTCCCTCATTGTATGAGGTCTAGGCTTGTTGTATGAATAGAAAATTATAGTAATGATCTTTTTTTCACATATATTCATGTTAGTTGGTTTTGCTAACTTAGAAACTAATGAGTCTCATAAAATAAAATAAAATAAAAACTTTGTCATGAAGTAAAGGCTTAAAACTTAAGAGTTAGGTCTTAGGAATTCAATAGCAAACAATAAACAATAAACAATCAACAATCAATACTTCAACATTCAACAACAAATGGGAAATGACATAATAATTAATAACTTCATAAAAAAATAATATTCTATTCTACTTAAAGAGTATGGAGTTGGTGAAGGGATACCTTGGCTAGTCAGCTCCACTCTAATACCAAAGGGAATGTCTACTAGGTATGGCATCGTTGTCCTCGTTCCCATCAGTGTAATCATTTCTATTGCCACTAGTCATATGCCCACCATATTGAATTTGATATTGGTGGGCATAGGGATCCTCAAATGCGAAGAAGGCACCATAGGCAATTGGAGGAGGTGGATATCTATATTGCGTTTCACCAAAGTCATCATATGAGTTGGACCCTGAAGCTGAAGACTGTTCTTCTTCTTGTTGCACTTGACAATATATAAAATATTGTGATGGTCCTTGTGGATTTGGCCAGGAGTCCAAATGTGGTTCACTGTAACTAGGGTTCCACGATGCCGCTTGTTCTCATCCAACATCTCCACCCATATTTACTTACTCATTACTGTGTCCAAGTGGTGAGACTCTCTAACGCCGTTGAAAAGCATGGTTTGGATCCATTCTTTTCGGAAACTCCTGTAGTCCTCTACAGGAACGACATCTGTTGTTGATGATATTCACTAGTACCACATGTCCCATTATCTCCTCCTCCATCTCCCCCATCTTCTCCACCATGGCTACTCAAAGAGATGATGGAACTACTTTTGTTAGAAGATGACACAAAATGAGCAGGTTCTTTCCCTTTACTAGATTGTGCACTTGTACCTTCTCCACGTGGTGGATGTCCTTTTGCCTCGTCCATTTCCTCATCTATCAAACCTTGAACATGTTGCTGAAAACCTGGATATGAATCTAGCGATAGATCCTCTATCTCGACTATCCATGGGAGTTGGGGATCATCCTCTCTGAATATATGATTCAAATTAATACGACAATAAGAATGATCATCCATTGCCCTTCTCTCTCTAATTTTGTTTCTCAACTTGAGATTGTAATGGCCGTACACAAGTTTGTTGAGTTTGTGTATGGTTAGCTGATTCCTGGGCTTTGTGTGGATCAAAGAGAAAGTGCTCAAATTTCTCTTGTAGTTTGATGAAATTGTAGTCTGACTAAGGATGCGAATAGGTGCTCTCCTTAGATGTGGAGCACTCTCTCCAAAACTCTTTCACCAATCAGCTGAAATGCAAAATAAACAAAGAAAACTAAATATTTGTTTTCCGTACTCCCGCAAACCGTAATCGCGGATAAATATATTAAGACTATTGGGCGAGGCCTTTTGTTCATACCAAGTGTCATCCTTCCAATCGATCGATGCACAAGAGGATCGGCAAAGGTTCATTTCTTATGTGTATAGATAGATATCTACAATGTGAAAATTAGAAATAAATCAATAAACCATACAAGTGTTACTTATCTCAAATATCTACAGTATAAATTAGCAAAAGTTCATTTTCTTACCTACTCACTCACTCACCTCTTGTATGGCAAAGATTTGATCATCTTCATTTAAAGCTCTCTTCAATACCTCCCTTATTCCTACCCGTAAGTTCGTATCTATTGTTTCGGTTTGTTGTTGGACATTGCGGTAATAGAGTTCGGGGTAAAAAAAATAACCTACATTGAAAACAAGTAGAATGTATAATGAGCCAACAAGACAATCACTACGTGAGTTTAAAAAAAGAAAAAGAAAGGAAAAAGAAAGTATCGAAGAATTATATTAATTCCCTGCAGCGTGCAATGGTTGGTGCAACTGTTCGTTCCACTAGGAATCAATAATTTTTATGTATTCTTCATGATATCTAAAATTTTCTATAATTGCTTTCTTTGCCCGATCCATTACTTTATATATATAGCCCATCGTCGGCTTATCATCACCATCTACAAGTCACAACACTTTCACCAAAGGCTCATAAACCTTTAACATCTTCTCTGCCTTCTTCCAAAATTTATTCTCTCATAAAATTTGGGACCTCAAACTCCAGACCACTTGTTGCATTGCCCCATCTAAAAGAAAGTCATTCTTCATATGCAAACATCTGAATCAACTATGTTCTAAACCTTACAAGGCTTTTCATAACAAAAAAAAAAAAAAAAAAAAGGGTAGCAAATCTAGTTGACCATGGACGCACTAAGGTATGATTATTTGTGTATCTTTTCATCAAGCTTAAAAACCATGAATGATCGTATATAAATCTTGTAATGCCTCTGCATGCCTTGATAAATGCAAATACTTTTTTCTTCCTTCCAATTTCTTCCATAATGAGATCTATGCAATGCGTTGCACATGGGGTCCAAAATAAGTGAGTCCTTTCTCCATCAACATTCTATCAGCAGGCTTAAAATTGGCACTATTATCTATATAGATCTGTAACAATCTATAAAATATTCTCCTCTCCAACACTTTCTACAACTTTATCCATAAGACTTTATATATATATAGCCGTCCATCTATGTTGAGTTGCATCAGCGGACTTCACAAAGACGGTCATAGCGACAAAATACACCAAAAAGTTTATTAATTGTGTTTGTGTTCCCTGTCCACCAACCATACATGATGGTAACACCATTCTGCTGCCACATAGCCTAAACTTCTCCACCCATGCTTTTATCTCTTTGTATCATTCATCAAGGTATTTGGTGCCCATATCATATACGGAGGGCGTCTATATACCCATCCAGCTTCGGCGACAACATCAGAAATAGTTTGAAAATAGGGGTAATCTATTACTATAGGGGGTTTGTTCTTATGAATTAGCTATTTTGTTGTAGGTTTAGCTAATTTATCCCTTGCACCCTTTAAAACCCCTTTGAGAACATTTGTTATTTTTTGTTGCTTAGCTGCCTCTGATCTATATGCTAGATGATCAATCAGAGGAGCTGCTCTTCTAGAGGGTTGTGTGGGTGTAGCTCTTCTAGAAATTAGTTCTACGTCATCGTCCCATTGTCGGGTGCTAAATGCTCTACGCGTGGCCCCTGAATGCCTTTACCCTTTTGCGCAGTAAATGAGCCCCTTGCATCATAATATCTACTTCCACTATATGCACGATGCTCTTGTTCTTCTTGGTGCATCATAAGGGACTCTCAACGTGAAGCCGCCATCTATGGGTCATCTCCATCATCAAAATCACCGAGGGCTTCATCCCCAACAATATCATAACGGGCAGCATCAAAATCATGCTGTCTATATTCTTTTATTTCTATTTTTTTCTATTTTGTTTGATTCAAAAGACCTCATTTGCTCTTTAACTTCTCTTGGTGCTTCAATACAACCTGCAACATTGCCAGCAACATGGGCCAAATGTTGTTTAAATCTTGTAATGCCCTCATTGGTGACTTTTCCACACAATTTACACTTGGTTTTCAATCGGTTATTCTCAACTGCCTCACCAAAACTCTATGCAGGATCAATATCATGCGACATTTTGACTTGACAATTGGCACGCACAATAGAATACCGAATGTTAAGTAGTTGTTTGTGCACTTTCCTATCACCAATTGATTTGGGATTATTGGCTAGTAACCTTGAGATGGTATCAAAGCCAACATGTCCCGGGTTCGAAACCACGTAGGGCAAAAATGCCTCATGCTGCGTTGTGTGTTTGTGCGGCTAGCAACTCTGAGAATGAATACCTATAAAATATGAAAAAGTAGTACGTTAAAAAAAAATGTTAGAGAAAATATATGTCTAACATTTAGGAGTCATTCTCAAGTCATTTGATGGGTATTCCATTAGTTAAAGTTTTTTTTTCAAAAAATAAATTTTTTTTTGAAAAACACAAAAGTATGTTGGATTGATCTATGGGAAACATATATCTAACATTTAAGGGCCATTTTCAAGTAATTTGATAATGCGATAGGTATTAAATTAGTTAAACTATTTTATTTTCAAAAAATAAAAAAATTCAGAAATAAAGAAAAATTAAAAAAAAAAAATATGTGAGATTGATCTATGGGAAACATATATCTAACATTTAGGAGTCATTTTCAAGTTATTTGATGGTATTTTTTCAAAACAAAAAAAAATTTAAAAGTTAAAAAAAAAAAAAAAATCAAGAAAACATGCAAAATGTGTGGGATTGATCTATGGGAAACATAGATCTAACATTTAGGAGCCATTTTCAAGTTGTTTCATGGGTTTTCCATGAGTAATAAGGTATTTTTTAAAATAAAAAAAATCCAAAAATAATTTTTTTTGAAAAACATGCAAAATATGTGGGATTGATCTATGGGAAATAGAGATTTAACATTTAGGGGCCATTTTCAAGTTGTTTCATGGGTTTTCCATGAGTAATAACGTACCTAGATGAAGTTGGAAATTTGGATTGGTTGGATCTTGTGTTAAAACCTTGGATTTGATGTTTCTTGAGTGGGAATTTGAAAGATTTGAGGAAGGAGGTAGTAAAAAAAGTTTAAAGTAGTGAAAAGGGAAGAGAAGAGGTGAAAACATGTGCAAAAAAAGGTAAAGGAGAAAGTTAGGGTCGGCTGGTGGGGCTTTTAAATCCCATCGCCACATTGTCGTAGCGGCCACTACACCCGCTACAGATGCAAGTGCCGATAAATCCCTTGTAGTGTGGCCGTGGTTACTGCTATAGCCAATTTATCTGCTGCCAGCGATATTTTCATCCACCCGCCCGCCCCGCCCACTCTTTTTTTTTTTCTAGGTTCTTGCATTTTGGGTTAAGTAGACCCAACCTAACCTGACCTAAACCAACATCCCTACAGCGTGCTGATGCAGGGGCACTGAAGTGGCGGGTGACGTCATCACTGACTGGCGCAACTACAACATTAGCAGTGATGCAGGCATAGTGGATTTTCAGCCATTGAAACTTCAGATCGTGATATCTTGGCCATCCAGAGTCAGACCGACGATCCGTTTGCGCCTGCAAAATTGTTACAAGGAGATCTACGTAGTAGTAGTGAGGAAAAGACAATCCGATGATTCAAAAAAAGGGGTGATTCCTCGAACGGTCAATGGTATTTGAACTTTCCATTTAATTTAAAAGGTAGATATGTCTTCCAAATCAGCATTGCATGACCTTGCAAAGGCTGATATTTTCAACAGCAAGAACCTTGCATTTTGATGGTCTCTCATATGTGATTGAATCTGATCGGATCCCTAAGCCGTTGATGATGCCCCTAAGGAGGACCATGAGTTGTATGAGCAATGGAAATTTGATAACAAATTAGCGAGGCTTCTCATTATCAAATTTACATCAACTGATTTGGTGAAACCATTTGAACACCTCACCACGGTTAAGGAGATATATGATTGTGCAATGGAAAAGTATGATGAGACATCCAAATCTCATCTGATGGAGGGCTTTAGCGCATATGTCAATTATAAAATGATGGAAGGGGCATCTATAAAAGACCACATTGATAAGTTGTTGGTCCGTTAGAGCAATCTAGCAACCTTGGGTAAAGAATTGGATCAAGATTTTCAGATTATGTATTTGCTGATGAGTCTTCTACCTTCGTGGGAAAATGTCTTTCAAACCTAAGTCTTCAAAAGGGGGTAGCCCTTTGTGAAATTGAGGCTAAATTGATTGCAGAATGACAGACACTGGCAGCGCGCGATGTAGCATCAGTGAATTCTGCCTTGATTGCCCCAACAAGGATCAACAATGGTGCGCTAACCATCAGTATGAAAAATGTAAAGTAATTTAAAGGCAATTGAAAGAGAAAAAGGGCCTAAGAATGGTGTCTATTTTAACTGCGGGGAACTTGGACACTATAGCTTTCAATGTAGGAAGAGAAATGGTGGGAGTAGTCAGCAAGGAATAGTGACCAAAGAGCACAATGATTCTGTAGTGGTAGTCACCGAGTCCATGATGGTGGACACTGATGATAAGAACTGTGGATTGACTCTAGAGCCACCAAACACATCAAGGACCAAGGTCGGATTTGTTGATTTCAAGGAGATGAAATCAGGAAAGCAGACTATATACATGGGGAATGAAACCTTTCATGCAGCGTTGGGTGTAAGAAAAATCCAAATTCCCTTACCAACAGGAAAATCCATGCATCTCTCTAATATTTTCTTTGCTCTAGCCATGAGGAGGAGCGTCATCTTAGTAAGCTAGCTAGCTATGAATGGATTCGAAGTCGGATTCATAGGCAAGAAAGTGACTATTGGCATGCGCAGTAAAGTTTTAGTAAATGGTTCGCTTATTGATAAATTTTACTTGTCGGACATTTCTAATAATGAAGTAAAGCCTAGTTCTGATTATTCATGTGTGTGTTATGTGTGTGCGCGCGCACATGGATGGTTTGGCTATGTTATGACATATGAGATTATAGCACCTAAGTAAAAATAGAATAACGAGATTGGTTAGGGATGGACTCTTATCAGATTTACGTAAAGTTGAGTACCTCGTGTGTGAACCATGTCTAAGTGGAAAAAGGGTCAAGAAACCATTCCCAAAAGGGACGAGGAGTTCAGAAATCTTAACTATAATACAGTCCGACATTTGTGGACCATTAAATGTCCAAAACAGGACGGAGGAAGAATACTTCATCACATTCGTTGATGATTATAGTAGATTTGGACATGTGTACCAGACTAGACACAACCATGAGGCCTTAAAAATATTTCAGGTTTATACTGCTGAGGTCAAAATCAAATTGGCAAGAAAATAAAACGGATTAGATCTAATCGGGGGTATGAATACACCTCAGAACTGTTTGAAGAATACTGTGCACGTGAGAGAATCATACATGAGTATTCGATTCCCTATAACCCACAACAAAATGGCGTGCCTAAGAGGAAGAATTGGACCTTAATAGATATGGTAAGATCAATATTCAGCCACGCACAACTTTCGTTGTATTTGAGGGGAGAGGCATTGGACACAGCACAATATATTCTAAACAGAGTGCCCACCAAGACTGTGCCCAAGTCGAATGAGCTATGGACATGTGCCAAACCAAAATTAGAACATGTGAGGATTTGGGGTTGTCCGGTACACATCCTGCTACCGCCATAAGAGAGATATAAATTACAATTAAAAATGAAGAAATATTGTTCATTCGTTGGTTACTCATTGCATTCTAAGGGATATATTGTGTATGATCACAATAATCGAATAATCATGGAATGCCTAGATGTGTTTTTCCTTGAGGATCTGATGGTCAGTCCTAGAAATAAACCACAATAGGTGGAATTGTATGAAATCTCCAAGGCAAGGGGGTTCAAGCAAGTGGGGGTTTCAACGAAGCGGACATTGGACATGAAAGTCTCGGCTAGTGCCCACTTGAGGTGATTGAACAACCCGATGAGCCATTTGGTAGGTCATTTCGGAGTGGGAAACAACCAGCATAGCTAAATGATTAGTGTAGCTTAACAGAAACCGTGGATGAATTGGATCTAAATCCTACTCTCAAGTAGTCAAAGCGCAAGATGCGTTGTATTGGCTAGAGGCTATGAGAGAGGAAATAGAATCAATTGAAAAGAACCGGGCATGACAATTAGTAGATCTACCGAATGATCGAAAAGCCATTGGATGTAAATGGGTTCTTAAGAAGAAATTAAAGTTGGACGGATCTTTGGATAAATATAAGGCACGTTTAGTGGCAAAAAGATTGACATAAGTGGAAGGAATAGATTACGAGGAGACATTTTCTCCAGTCATAAAATTCCAATCCATAAGAATCTTAGATGCAATGGTAGCATGTCGTGACCTAGGATTGCACCAAATGGATGTGAAAACCGCATTTGTGAACGAAGAATTAGAAAAAGAAATATACATGAAACAACTTGAGGGTTTTGTGGTGCAAGGTCACGAGGACAAAGTGTACAAATTAAAAAGTGCATTGTATGATTAAACAGACCTCTAGACAATGGTATAGAAAGTTTCACCAGGCCATAGGTGAAATAAGTTTTGTCCCAATAATGTAGACACATGTTTCTATATTAAACGTAGTGGTAGCTATGATACCCGGATACTTGTACAAGCCCAACATATCTATATCGGACGGATATGACACTTGTATTGGTACTTGATACTGCACCGATACTTATAGGGAACAAGTTAACATATCATACTTATAAAGTCCATTATTTCATATAGTTCTTTTAATATTTTTACTTCTCACCGTAAAAAAATGCTAGAAAGGGACGGAAACGGTGATAATTTCATTGATTCAAAAGTGATCCAAAGAAAAAATTAGGACACCCGTATCCGTATTCATGTCCTAGATTTTCAAAAGTGAGGAGTCATATCCTCGATCCTCTTATCAGTATTTGTATCCATATCCGTATCTGAGCATCATAAAGTGGGAGTAGTAATTTGTATTTGCCATTATATGTGGATCACATATTGATCGCTGGCCCGAATTGGCAGCCGCAAATGAAACCAAATAGTGGTTAAAGTCAAGATTCAAAATGAAAGACATGGGTGAGGCAAAGTATGTCCTTGGCATATAGATAACCCATGATTGTTCGAATAAGTTATTTACTTTATCACATGAGTCCTATTTGGAAACTTTGTTGAAAAGGTTTGATATGATAATGTGCATGCCAATTGACTCTCCCATGTGCAAAAGTGTGAAATTGTCCAGCGATCAAGGACCCACAACATAGTGGGATAAGAAAATGATGCGTTCAAAGCCTTATGTTCAAATTGTGGAAAGTATCATGTACGCGATGCTATGTACGAGACTAAATCTTGCATTTGCCGTGGGTCTCGTTAGCAGATTCCTTAGTAATCCGGTAGTATGCAGTGAAAAGGATTTTGTGGTACATCATAGGAACAGTAAAAGCTTCACTTATGCTATCAAGGTGAAGTCCTGAAACTGTGGGGCCACTCAGATGTTGATTGGGCCAGTGATTTGGACCAGAGAAAGTCAATGACCGGCTATGTGTTTACTCTCGGAGGAGGTGCGGTTTATTGGGGCAGTAAGAAACAAAGATCTACGACTATGTCAACAGTCAAAGCTGAGTATATAGCCTGTAGTACAGCAGTCCAGGAGGCTCTTTGGTTAATATACTTCCTAAGTGATTTAGAAACCATTGGAGAAAAAGAGAATGTCCCAATGAACGTAGACAGTACATCGGCCATATCTATGGTGAATATGCAAAAGTTTAACGGCCGATTAAAACATGTTGAGATAAAGTATCACTTTATTGGAGAGAAGACTGAAAAGAAATATTGGAATCTTGTATATGCCTTTAGAGGAATTGAAGGTTATTCTCTCACCAAGGCGTTGCCTGTAGAGACCTTTGTGAGGCATGTGATGCGTATGGGACTGAGAAATGTTTGATGTACATGGCACTCATGCCAAGTTGGAGATTGTTGGAAATCAAGTGGCCCGCATGCCACGGGTCCCACGTCCTATCAAGCATGGTTGTGGCCATCAGAGAAATTAGTATCCCACTACAATCAAAAGACTTGATCTGTACCCACGGATATGACTCCCAACAGTATTAGGATGGATGTGCGTTTCTAGCGAAGAATCCTTCAGGAAGTGTGACTCTTTGGGACTAGCATATATAAGGGATTTGGAAGCCCTAGGGTTGGTATTCTATCATTCTACACCATCCCGTAGGTAAAGGCAGAGAGGAAGAGATCCGCAAAGCTTCCCAATCGCCGGAACGCATACAGACCTCTGGCCGCGTGTTGGAGTCTCGCACATCCAGATCCATAAGTCCTGAGTACGAACCTCTAATGAATAAATTCTAGGCTTTATTCCCAACTATAAAACTCATCATCAAAGTCCACCTAATGCCTTTATCTCATACGTTTTATGGAGCAAAGTTCGGAAAGGGGGAAGTGCAAGGAACTATAGAAGTTATGATTGTTAGAGATGAATCTCCCTATGCTAAAACTAGTTGGAATTAGAAAAGGCTTCAAATCAAAGAATTCACTTGGCTGTTGGTAGTGGAGAACAAGAAAGTGTAAGGGTCCATTTGGATGAGGAGAAACGGTCAGGAAAGTAGGGGTGGAGAAAATTGTACATAGTTCAAGTTTGCATTGCAGAAATTTCATAAACCTGTTTTCTTCCTATCAAAATGGGCCCTAACGTTAAAAGACATACAGTTCATATAGTTTACTGTGAAAATCAAAGTAGGGTTTGATCATTGAAGCAAAACAAAAACACAAGGAAACTCAAACAAATGCACACAAGGATTTCCGTGGTTCAACGTGAGATAGGTACTGTCACTATCTTTTGGAAAAATAGGATTGCAAAGCTTCCTTGGGGTTATTTTCTCTTAAATCTCTTGGACTCTACCTTTTCTTCTAATACAAAAATCTTAAAAGATGTATATTTTATATATTTGGTACATGAAATATCCACAATGTGACTGGCGTACAGTCCCACACAATCAGTCTTCATAGAATACTAGACATCTAACACAATATAGTTATACTAGTAATATGGCGGTCTTCTTTTGATGATGTCCATCTATGATTGATGTTTGGACTGCTGTAATAAATACTTGAATATGATGATTCCACAGCTTTGTTGTTCTTGATAAGCTGAGAAGTTTTTGCTGCAGGCCAAAATAAGGATTCAAGGAAGGAGGATAAAGCTCAGCAACTTACCACAACCATCTCATTTCAGTCATCCTCACCTGAACACCAAACCCATCTCGGACTAGGACTTGCTCAACCTATGGTAACCTCTGTTATATTTTCTTTTTTTTTTCTCCCTCCATTTTTTTCTGCGTAAATTATTTCTTCCTTTTGACTGTTTCATTTGGGTTTACAAATACTAATTTTGCTACTTTTGAAAATGGTACTGTGTAGGTTTTTGCAAATCATGCTTATATGGATCAATATTATAACCTACATCCGGCTTATGGGGCTCAAGCAAAGGTTTTTTTTTTTTCTTCCCATTCTTTCTCCTTCATACACTAATGTTTATGTACATTACTTGCAACTATTGTGACATTGTTATAGTTGGAATTAAAAAAAGAAAAAAAGAGGAAAATATCAATTTAAGTGGAAAACAAAGATATATAAGAATATAGAAATAAGGTATAGAAGAGATTAGGGTAAAAACGAAGAATAAGAAAAGCATTTTGGTATCGAAAAACTAAAGCATTTTGATATCGAAAAACTATGGCCATCCAACTTAGGATTGGGTGACCAGCAGGATATCTTTATAATGTTTTTTATTTTCAGTATTTACAGAAACCTCCCTATATTTTATGTATGTAAAATCAATCACTGAATATTTTTAAAATTACAAGAGACTCCTTTCCTCTGCCTCAACAGTGATAATATTGTGATATGCACCTGAAGCTGTATTTTTCTGATCATATCACAATATTTTAAAAAATACTTGAAATGAAGATAGTGTGAGAAAATCAGAATAAAAATGGCGACATAGGAAAATCTATAAAAACTAGCTAACAGATTTTTATTCATTTTATTTTAATTATTTAAAGGTTTATTTATTTTCTGTGCGACTTTTCCGAATAATGTCATTTTCATGGGACGATAATTTCTTGAGAATGACATTTGTGATAATGCTTGCAATGATTCCTCACTGTGAAAGTTGCCATGCCTCCCATCCAAGTCAATATTATGGAGCCATGTTCATTAAGAGACGGGAGTACAACAAGGGAAAATGGTTCTTGAAATCAAAAATGAAAGAGGAAAAGTTCCTGAAATATTAATCTGTGAACAATTTCTATAGTTGGATGTGTATCATAGTCCATGTGATGTTGAAGAATGAAGAAGTCCCTGTACAAAACAGTAGTGTTATTAGTACAAAAACCAGAAGCACTGTAACAAATATTGGCAACTTTCAAGAGTTGCTAATTGCCTATGTCATCATAGAACAATACTTTCCCACTAATATCACGTTACAGAAAATGGTAAATGGTGATGAAATAACGATTTTTTTTAATAAATCAATAAAAAAAAGTCTTATAAAAACATTTTAAATGATTATCTATATTTATTAATACTTTATTGTTTTTGTATTTTCCTAAGTAACCACCAGGGTTCAAACCCTAGGCTTCCCCATGCATGCCTTATGACTGATCCAACAGTGGGTTGCATTTTTGTTATTTAACAATTAATTTATTTTTCATGAAAGTCTCCAATAATATCTGAGAAACACTCCAAATTTGAAACATCCCGACATTTTCTCAAGTCAATAGCCTTCCGGGAATGGTATCTGTAATGATGGCTAGGAGGTGCCAAATAAAGACCTAGAATGATATAGTTAGAAATAAATGCTAGATTGCCAAGTTACATAAATAGTTCTAAAGGAGAATAACCAGCTTAGAACTAAATAGTTATTATCAGTGGCAGACTCAGGATCTTCGTTTGAAGGGGGTAGAAAATGGCCATAGCCCATAATATTATTTTCTTTATTATTTTGTCGTTTGAAGGGGTGTGGGCTTATTTTTTACGAGGGCATGGGCCGTCTAGCCCATAGGCCCCTTTCGGTCTTTTTCAAGGTCCATGGGGGTGAGTGCCCCCAGTACCTAATGTGTGGGTCCGCTTCACAACCTTCTACAAGGATGTTCCATATTCCAATGCATTTGCAAGTGGATGCCTTTGTTGTGATTTGTGAATAATTATAAATAACTTATCTTTCAAAAAATAACTTATCTTGTAAAAAATAATTATAAATACATTGCATGCAGTTCAGCTCATGGGGCTTACTTAGATGAGGTCTGTCACCAGGAGGTGGGCAGATGGAAAGGTGCCTTTATAGATGGGGTACCCAAAAAATGAGCCGCGTCATATTATCCTAGCCCTTGATTTAATAGTTTTAAATTTGAAGGCATCTTAACCGTGAAAATCTTTAATAATTCAATCCAACGATGAGTGAATGTTCAATAAGTGTAAAATTTGACCTGATGCCAGATTATGGGATGGCAAGATTATCAAAGGGACTGCACTGATAAGGTAGGTGCAAGTAGGCCCCATAGAGTTGGACTGCACATGCAATCTAGTCGTAGGAGCATGGATCAAAATAGCACGTAGCTGTCGCTATATTAGGCGTAGTGAGGATCGCAAAGCTAAATAGAATTTAGCGCCACTCACAATCGTAGCGGCTGCTACTGTCCGCTACGCCTGCTACGGAGTCGCTACAGAGTGAGAAAGATTCCTACTTTTTAAAAATTTTTAAAATGCATAATAAGACTTATTTCTTTTCTTCTTCTCTCCCAATAACATTTATAGGCAACTCTTCTACCCTTTTATGTTTAAAAGAATACCAAAAAATGCATAATCTCACCAAATTATAATCAATACAGAGAGTTGTTCTCAAGGGTTCTTCTCTATGTACATACTATAAGACACCTCATTGGTAGAGGTATTCTTTTCTCTAAGTACTCTTAAGTCTTAAGTCATGACTTCATGACATTGTTATTTTTTTTTTATGAGCCTTTCATTAGTTTCTAAGTTATAGCATAATTAAGCAACATGAGTACATATGAAAAAATTATCATTATTATTTTTTTTATTTATACAGCGATACAAAACCTCATACAATGAGGGAACCGCCACGCCCCTTATGTTAGTTACTTTTACCAAAAAAAAAAAAACATTTTCTATCATTTCCCAATATTCTAGATTTTCTACAAATTTCTTAGATTTTTTTTACGATTTTTTCAAATCGCACCGCTACACTGCTACGTAACGTTTTGGAAGCGGGCCGCTACGCCTACTACCGCTATTTTCATCATTGCGTAGGAGAACATCTTCCTCTTTTGTGTAAACTAAGAGCATTGTAACAATGTTGTGATTTCTCATTAGCAGATTATCGGCAATCATTGGATGCTAACAGGATGTAAAATCCCTTGATTATAGTTACTGATTACATGACCAACAATGTAAAATCCCTTGTTTGTATCTACAATATTGTCATGTTACTGTTCAGATGAGTCTGCATCAGTAGTTTTATTTTTAGAGAGGTAAGCATGTAACTCTTAATCCAAGCATTCCCTTTTTCGCTTTGAATAATTGACAGGCGTTTTCTGTAGTGGGTCCCTTATTTTGGTGTTTTCTGTTCCTTTGTGCTTTTCCTTTCTGGTATAAGCCTTCTATAGTTTTATATTTTGTATCTATTACCACTCTAATAACAACAATAATAATCATAATTGGACAGGTGCTGTTGCCAATGAATCTGACCGAAGATGGAGCCATATATGTGAATGCTAAGCAGTACCATGGAATCCTTCGACGTCGACAATCTCGAGCAAAGGCAGAGATGGAGAAAAAAGTGATCAAATCTCGGAAGGTATGCATAAATTTATTAGAACTTCAGGAACCAAATCTCGATTTCAGAAAATAAATTCATTAGAACTTTTTTTTCCTATATGCACACCTGATTTTGTTTTGAATGGTCCATGGTTTGGTGATTGGGACCATTGATTTGATGAACTGCCTATGCTTAAGCTGTCCAAAATAACTCTTATTGGATGATCCTAGCTGTTCAAAATTTGGATCGATTGACCATTGATTGAGGACTTTCATTTTGCTGTTTTTATTTCTAAACCATCGATGTCCTGGCCACTAACAAAAGGTTTAGGGCTATCCTATTCAAGTGATCTTATGGGAGTGGTCCTTCAGTTTGGTGGTTCCATCAGATCAATAGTCTGGATTACAGCGGTGGCCCAACTTTTGCACACTTCAAAGCATACACTGTCCATATCCTCTGGGAGGATCATATAGTCCCTCCAGTGATGGCTTACTTAATGTTCTTACCACTGACAATTATCTTCTTGATCTGTCCACATCTTTTAATTCTCATGTTGCGTGCTTGATTTAAAATTTCCTATTTTCAGCCTTACCTTCACGAATCGCGCCATCTTCATGCAATGCGTCGAGTGAGGGGATGCGGAGGCCGCTTCCTGAACACAAAGAATGAGAACAGTGGAAAGGGAGGATCTGGAATTGGCAAGGTGAGCAGCGGGTACGCTCAGGCCACTGGTTCTTCAAGTTTGGAAAGCGTGCAATCAGACAGCAGGAATTTGAATTCTGGAAAGGCAGCGTGTTCTGGGTCAGAGGTGGCTAGTATCTACTACAAGGGAGATACTGATCGTTATCGAATTGAGCATCTTCGCTCTTCCAATGTTCCCCCTCCCACAAACATGATTGATGGTGGGCCAAATAGTAGCTTCACTATCAAATGGGGTGCAGCAGATGGCTGCTGCAGCTTACTCAAAGTGTGACTGCAAGGATATGATGGGTCATGAGCTGTTGTTCTTGCTTCTCTAAATGCCCCTCTTTTTGTTCAGTTAAGAAGCTATGACCACAGCTTACATGTACCCATCCTTGCACCAACCAAATGGAGGAGATTGTTGCATTGTCTATTTCAGATTGCTGCGATGGTCTTTGGTTGAGGGATTGCTCCCGCCACCATTTGGTTGCATCAAATAGGCAAATCATTCTTGGCTTATCTGCATTAACAACTTTCTCGCGTGAGTCTACGGGAAACTCCTGGAAACTCCTGGAAACTCTTACAGTCTACGGGAAGTCACGACGTTGAAGTCCTTAATGCATTGTAAAATGACTACAAATGGGCTTTGTTCCAAACTGATAATAGTACTCTATAGGAGCATGAATGCTTGAGTTTGCTCCCTCTGTGGTTTCAATGAGACTCAGGACACTGGTTTGTTTGAAGTTCGTGTGATGAAAACTTGGATGTTCATGTGTGACATGTTAGGGATCGCAAGAACACATGCACGATCTACGAGAAACAATCAATCAATCACACAATCAATCCACAAGACACAGATTTACGTAGTTCAGCAAGATTGCCTACATCCACGGGAGATTCACGCCGTTCACTATTATTGGAAATTCCCACAAGAGTACAAGCACTCACTTATCTCTCTCGTTCTCTCTCAATTTCACCGTAATAACAATGCTCACACCACCCAGTATAAATACATGAAACCCTAAACCTCTAGACAACCACAACCATCGGATCTGGCCTCATAACAGATGGTCCAGATTAAACCGACACATTACAGATAAACCCCTGTAATTAAATAAGGTCTAAATCAGGCTTCACCAACCCATCAATCTCCCACTTGAAGACTGATCATACTGAATGGCTTTGACAATAACAGAACACGGCTAAGAATCTCGATACCTCATTTTCATGCTTGAAAACCAACTGAAGCTGAGCACAGCTTCAGTTTCTCTGTAGTTACCACCTTAGTGAACATATCTGCAGGATTCTCACTTGATAAAATCTTCTCCAGTTTTAACACTTTTTCTTCTAGAAGCCATCGTATGAAGTAATATCTGATCCGAATATGTTTGGTTTTTGGATGAAAGGCTGAATTCTTTGCAAGATGGATGGCACTCTTACTGTCACTGTAAAGTCTGCTAGACTCTTGCTTCTTACCCAACTCTTCCATTAACTCCTATAACCAAATCATTTCCTTACTAGCTTCTGTAGCCGCAACATACTCTGCTTCTGTGGTTGAAAGTGCAACGACATCCTGTAATTGAGACTTCCAACTGACTGCTGCACTACCCAATGTGAAGACATAACCTGTAGTGCTTCTGCTTCTATCAAGATCTCCTGCTAAGTCCGAATCAACATAGCCATGCAATTTAATCTCTGATCCTCCAAAATGCAATGCTGCCTTCGTGGTGCCTCTCAGATATCTGAGAATCCACTTAACTGCTTCCCAATGCATTTTTCCCGAATTACTCATAAATCTGCTTACAACTCCTACTGCATGAGCAATGTCTGGTCTGGTGCAAACCATAGCATACATCAAGCTACCAACAGCTGAAGCATATGGGACCTTGGACATGTTCTCCTTCTCCTGTTCTGTTTTAGGAGACAACTCTTTTGAGAGTTTGAAGTGGCTGGCTAGCGGAGTGCTAACTGGCTTAGCACCATGCATGTTGAACTTGTTTAGAACATTTTCAACATATTCTGCCTGATACAACTTCAATGTGCGATTTTTCATGTCTCTACTAATTCTCATACCAAGAATCTGATTTGCAGCACCCAAATCCTTCATTTCAAATTCCTGTGACAACTATTTCTTCAAATTATTTATCGCATGCATATTTGAACCTGCAACGAGCATATCGTCTACGTACAAGAGTAGAATAATGTAACAGTCATCAAAACTTTTGAAATAACAGCAATGGTCTGCATGACATCGTTTGTAACCTGTGTTGTACATAAAACTGTCAAATTTAATATACCATTGTCTTGGGGCTTGCTTCAAACCGTATAAACTCTTTTTGAGCTTACACACCATTTCCTCCTTTCGTGGCACAGCATATCCCTGTGGCTGATGCATATAGATGTCTTCTTCCAAGTCACCATGGAGAAAAGCAGTTTTCACATCTAATTGCTCAAGGTGTAAATTTTCTACCGCCACAATGCTCAACACACTTCTGATTGTGTTCAATTTAACCACAGGAGAAAATAACTCAGAGTAATCAATACCTGCCTTCTGCTGGAAGCCTTTTGCAACTAATCTGGCTTTGTATCGCTTGCTACCGTTATGTTCTTCCTTCAATTTGTACACCCACTTGTTGTGCAAAGCTTTCTTTCCCTTAGGCAACTGAACTAAGTCCCATGTCTGATTTGATGATAAAGATTTCATCTCATCTTCCATGGCTTGTTCCCACATTGCCCGAGTTTCAACCTGCAATGCTTCTTCATAACATTATGGCTCACCACCATCAGTTAACAACAAGTAAAACAAAGAAGGTGAATAGCGCTGTGTAGGCTTAGGAGTCCTAGATGACCTTCTTACTGGGGCACGTGTTTGAGGGTCCACCTGCGGGTTTTCATTTCCATGTACTTCAGGTACATCATTTTCAGAAGTGTCATCCAATTCTAAATATTCATTGCTGTCCTCATGCACCTTGTCCTTGTTTTGTGCATCACTTTCTCATTGAATATAACATTTCTGCTTCTAATGATTTTTCTATTTTTTTCATCCCAGAAGCGGTAACCGAACTCATCAGAACCATATCCAATGAAAGTGCATTTCCTAGATTTAGAATCTAGTTTGTCTCTTTTTTCAGCATCAACATGAACATAAGAGATACAACCAAATACTTTTAAGTGTGAAAGGTTTACCTCTTTTCCGGTCCAAGCTTCCTCTGGTAGTCCACCATCCAAAGGTACTGAAGGCCCTCGATTGATCAAGTATGCAGCAGCATTCACTGCTTCTGCCCAAAACTGCTTGGGCAATCCAGCATGTAGCCTCATACTTCTGGCACGCTCAACAATTGTCCTGTTCATGCGCCCAGCCACACCATTTTGCTGTGGTGTATTGGGAATGGTCTTCTCTCGCTTAATGCCATTTTTTGCACAATACTCTTCAAATTCTTTGCTGCAGTACTCTCCCCCATTATCAGACTTTAGGCATTTCAGTTTCAAACTTGTTTCGTTTTCAACCAAAGCTTTCCACTTTTTGAAAACATCAAACACGTCAGACTTGTGTTTCATGGGATATACCCATAATTTCCTGGTAGCATCATCAATGAATGTAACAAAGTAAGAAGATCCACCAAGAGAAGGTACCTGAGTTTGTCCCCACACATCCGTGTGTACTAGTTCCAACCTTTCTGGCTTCGGTGGCCTGCCTACTTTAGAGAATGTAACTTTCTTCTGCTTTCCGAAAACACAGTCTTCACAGAACTCTAAGTCCAAGGACTTGAGTCCTTCTAGCTTACCTTTAGAATGAAGAATCTTCATCCCTTTCTCACTCATGTGTCCGAGTCTATAGTGCCATGTGTTTGAGTCAATGCCTTTATCTGCAACTGCAATGGAACTTGTAGAGCTGTTAGTCAAATAAAGAGTTCCTTCTTTCTTACCGCGAGCAACAACCATACTCCCTTTTGTAACTTTCCAGAAATCATCTGCAAAAACAGTTACGTGACCAGAGCTAGCAAGCTGACCAACTGATATGAGGTTTCTCTTCAGGCTAGGTACATGCCTGACATCATTCAATTGCTATATACTGCCATTTGGCAATTTAATCTGAACATCTCCGTTGCCAATTATGTCACAAGGTTCATCATCACCAAGATAGACTTTTCCAAAATCACCTTGTACATAATTTTTGAGATATTCTTTATGTGCAGTGGCGTGAAAAGACGCACCCGAATCTATAACCCAAGATTCAGACTTATAATCAAAAGCAAGAATTAAGGCATCTTGAACAGCATCACCTGCGACATTTGCGGAAGCTTCGTTATCCTTATTACCGTTCTTTTGCTTATTCTTCTTTGGTGGAGCTCTGCAATCATTTTTCAGATGTCCCTTTTTGCCACAATTCCAGCACTCGATTTTGCCTTTTGAAGATCTTGACTTACTACGTGATTTTGATCTTCCATGACTTTGCTCTCTCTCAGATGACCTCCCTCTGTTTCCCACATTCAATGCACTTCCTGATGATTCACCTGAAGGTTTCCTGTGAATTTCCTCATCGAGGATGGCACTCACAACATCATCAAATTTCAGTTTGGTTGATCCTGAAGAATTACTTAGTGATGTAACCATACCATTCCAGCTGTCTGGTAAAGAAGACAAGACCAACAAATCCCAAATTTCATCTTCGAATTGTACGTTAACAGAGGATAACTGGCTCATGACTGTGTTAAACTCGTTCAGGTGTTCAGCAACAACCCCACCTTCAACCAAACAACTTTCTCATCAAGAAAACTTTATTTGAGGCAGAAGGTTTTTCATACATTCGAGATGGGGCATCCATAACATCTTTTGTGGTTTTCTCCTTAGATATATTGAATGTAACAGACTTTGATAGAGAGAGACGAACAGTACCTAAGGCTTTCCTGTCGAGTACCTCCCACTCTGCATCTGACATTGTTGTAGGTTTCTGGGCTTTTCCCCCAAGCGGCAGGTAGAAATTCTTCTGGTAGAGGAGATCATCAATCTGCATCTTCCAGTACGCGAAGTTTGTGCCATTAAACTTCTCAATTGTGAGCTTCATGTCGTCCGTCATTGCTCCCACTCAAATCAAGCTCTATCTACTTGATATGAATTATGCTGGTCAAACTGTCAATCTGTTCCATCTACCTTGTAGATCTCGTTGATACGAATCCAACAAAAAAAACGGAGCGCAATTCTGAGTCCGGATGGCTTCAGAGATCAAGAAACAATTCTGGCCCTTGAATCCGGTCAAACTGGATGGTTGACCGTACTGCTTCAGGATGACGTCAGCGTCTGCTGACTACTGGGCTTCTCCTTCACGGACTGGGCCAGGTCAGACCTGACCTGGACTGGAACTTGGCCTGGACGCTGACCCAAGAACTGCTGGGCTTCTGGAGTGGGTCAGGTCGGACCTGACCTGAACCAACCCGGGCCCAACTGGGTCTTCTTCCTCCCTTTCTCTGTTTCAGAGCAGAGCTGTAGCCCAGGTCACTGTCTTCTTCTTCAGCGGCGACGGCGGGCAGGTAGCCGGACTGCGAGGCGGCGGCGACGGCACGGCGACGGAACGGCGGCGACGGCGATGACGGCAGCGTCCGACGATGACTGCGCGACAAGGCGGGCAGCGGCAGAACCCTTCTTCTCCTTTTCCTTCTCCGGTGGAGACGACAAGGGACGACGATGGCAATTCTCTCCCTTCCAGTTCCGGCGAGTGCGCTGTGGCTGCGGTTTCCTTCTTCTCCGGCAGCGATTGTGGCTGTGAAACCGTCTGCAGGTTCCAACACAAACTGTTCTGGGACGATCCTCCGTGCACAGTGGCCCACCGAGATTCAAATCGACTTTGATCGTCGATCTGCAACCGTGCCCGAACCCCTTTTTTTTTTTTGTGATTGCTGTGCTGCGAATCAAGAGATCAAGATGATCTCTTCTCCGATCACGATCCTGATTGCGCGCGAAACCTAGCTCTGATACCAGTTGTTAGGGATCGCAAGAACACACGCACGATCTACGAGAAACAATCAATCAATAACACAATCAATCCACAAGACACAGATTTACGTGGTTCAGCAAGATTGCCTACATCCACGGGAGATTCACGCCGTTCACTATTATTGGAGATTCCCACAAGAGTACAAGCACTCACTTGTCTCTCTCGTTCTCTCTCAATTTCACCGTAATAACAATGCTCACACCACCCAGTATAAATACATGAAACCCTAAACCTCTAGACAACCACAACCGTCGGATCTGGCCTCATAACAGATGGTCCAGATTAAACCGACACATTACAGATAAACCCCTGTAATTAAATAAGGTCTAAATCAGGCTTCACCAACCCATCATGACATTCAGGTGTTGACTCTGTAATGTGATATTACTTAATGATGCTTGTTATTGTGTGAGGGATTCTAGTTGTAATCCTTATCTTACAATTATGGCTAATATCTATTAGTGTCTGTTTAGATGTCTGACCTACATATCAACAGAAGTATGTGTATTGCATGCTACATTCCTATATACACTAGTGTTACAAAAGATATGTTGAATGTTGGTTACCCAGCCCAACCTGACCCAAGTTAACCGGATTCATCCTGAATAGCACTAGGGTGGGGAATTGGAAATTCTGGATGCGTTTGATTTTCATGCTGGTTTGGTTCGGTGAATTAACCCACATGAGATGCGGTCAGGCTTGGATACTGAAGAATGAAGCTAATATAGTGTGGCTTCTCTTTCCCATGGTTTAGTGATCATTTGCCTTTTTGCACATGGGTTAGAAAATGGGTTGTATACATGCAAATGTTATACATGTGAATAGTGGCGGACCAAGGATTTTCGTTTGAGTGGGGTAGATAGTGATAGGAGGTGAAAACCGGCAGTAGTCTGGAGGATCTTTTGAGACTACATACATCGAAATATAAGAAAATTAAGATGATCTAAGACTCTACACAACACAACTCACAATAATCTTTATAAAACAAACTCTTTATTTCTATTAATTTCTGATGAGGAATTGGGGATGAGACTTTTCTACTTATAATTATCCCCCCTGCAATGTTTTATTTTTGTACAAAGGAAAGGCAGGTGGCGTTCTTTAATTTTACCACTACCATTTAACAGGTTGATAGAGGATTTGGACTCCCATTTTACTTTTTGGGGATTGTCCTTTACGCAGCGAGGGACATGTGGGGGTGATCTATGACATACATGGGGCGATCTGTCCTGCACATGTGGTGCATAGGCTACAGCCTAATTGGACTCCATGCAGAAGACTGGACTTGATCTTGGGCGACTGCCTCATATCATGATATCGTGGGTTCGCCCCTGCATGTGAACACATTATCAAGCTCGTCAAAATCACCATTTTCAAAAGAGGACATTCAGTGATTTTAGATGTATTTGGAATATCTAGAATTTTTTTTTTTTTTACAAATTTCTTAAAATCTATAAAGCTTTAAGCTATGAAACTACCTGTATCGACATTTATTATTAATATGAGAATATTGAACAATTCAAGTCATGAATTGGGGCCATAAAAGTGCAGAGAATTATATCTATAGGTTGGATTTTTTTTGGACTTTTTAATAAATTTATCAAAACCCATTAAGTTGTAAGATATGAAATTAAATATCTTAAGATTCATTAGCCAATATAGAAGATGAGCGGCTTGGATTTCCCACATGGGCCCTACAGAAGTGCAAATATGGCCCCATGTATGTAAATGAGAAGATCAAAATGGCCTCATTTATGCTATTTTTACATCTCATTTAAACAAACGCGATATATGTGTGGTTGCATGTGCATCATTTACATAATTAAGTACAAATAAACGACTCTTTTGATTTTTCTCTCCTCCTATCTTGTTGAACCTACACGGTTGTCTGCATGCTGCCAGTGTAGTGACCTGCCCTGGTGACACAAGACCAGATGAAGAGAATTTGAAAGTGTTATTTCAGAACAATGGATCCCTATATACCACTGTCCCTGGACCGGGCCTTGTCCCAGGAAAATGTGAATTTGAAATAGATCTGACCTGGTTGTTAGTCCAATCAAATTTATTATATACAGGCCCAACTGGTCCATTTGAACATCCGCTCTTTCGATGATGGACTATTGATGTAAGGGAATTGAAAGGGGAGGAAGGATGGTTCTCTTTGAGATTGGAGAACTAACTTCAGAATCAGTTGTGTTTGATCAATAAGAAAGGCCAAATAATTTGATTCAGGCCATTAATATGGGCTAAATCCATCGTGTAGTATGGTAAAATAGGTTCAAACGAGGATTACTAAAGTGGTGAGGGGGAGGGATACAGGGTGGATATGCATATGGGATCTTGAGTTCCCCGGAGGATCTAAATTACTATGGTGGTGGTCAGGTATTCATTTCCTCTCCGCTTGACTCATTTTTTATTGAAGGCTCGATTGTTTGCATGGAATCATAAGAGTTGAATACATAAGAATTCATGGTCAAATGAGCTCCATTCAAGGACTATTAAAGAGGTTAAGAAAGATATGAGGTGAGGGAGTTAACGATGGGAGTTAGGGTTTAGATGCGACCTTTCCAAGAATTTGAATTCCTAGGGTGTGGTGGCTGGCTCATCTCACATTTGCACTGTTTCTTATTAAAGGAGATATAATATGATGGTCATTTTATTGAGAATTAAAAGTTTTACAATCTCTTTGTATTCAATTGTATGAATGTTTGTTTCAAAAAGAGATTATTTGTTGGTCATTTTTTTATATTCACCCATATTCCTTCAATTTTAATCACTCCTAAAAATACAAGGTGCTAAAATGCTTGTGAACTCAATTACGTGGAACAAATGGGACCTTGATTCACTTTTATGAATTTTGCCTTTCCACTCGTCTCCTAAATCTGAAATGCCTTTGTGTTTAAATGGCCGGTCAAGCCACTTATGATAAGAAGCTCTTCCAAGGAAAATATCAAAAGAAGACATGGCTAAATAAAGGACCAAGAGACTTTGGATGTACTTGATATGACCCCATCCGATGGATGTGTGCATATTAAATGTAGAACACAAGTCAAAGGGAATAAGATTGCAAAATAATTTATGTCAGAGAGCAAGCCAATACAACTCATGGCATCTTACACTGCCAACTGTCTAATGTTAATGGCATCTCCCTTATTTTTAACTTATATACTAATGCACGTGTGTTGCGCACTTATTGATTGTAAAAGTTGTATTGATAAGGAATCTTGTTTCCATCATTCCTGTATTCCTATCCTAATTCTATTTATTTAAGGGTGTGTGAGATAGAGAGAGAGAGAGAGAGAGTAAAGGAAGAGTGCAAAGTCTCATTAAAATAAATCAAGGTCATATCGTAGACCCTCACGAATATCTTTGATCGCTTATAAATGTGTGATCAAACAGATATTTTTAATTTAGGCTATTCATTTTTCATAGTTATGATGATGATAATGTTATCATCGTTATGATATAAAATTGGTCTTTCCATGACAAAGAATGTATCTTACCACTAAAACAACAGTAGATTACCAACTATTTGACTATGTAAAAATATATATGAAAATTTCATGTGGAGACTTTAGATTTCCTTTGAATGGTTTGGATATATTATTATGTTTTATTAAAAGTTTATCATCATCATCAAAGGCTTTCCTCAACTATTTTGAAAATAACAACGCTACGACTTAAAACCAAGTAGTTTGTTTTTAAAAAAAAATACAGTTTTTCCTATTTATTCTCCCCAATAACCTTTTTTGAAGTTGCTTCTACCTATATATGGTTTCAAATCACTGAAAAAAATATAAGATTGGCTGCTACACAAGAGATCTGAATTCTTTTGACTACTTAAAAAATTCACACTATCTCACTCCCACCTGTCGCTACAGTATCGTCTAGTGTCTTGAGCATTGGCCATTGCTCCCTCCGCAACCATTGTTTGATAGAAGCATGAAAACTATACTCCTTAAAGAGATTTTGAAAGGTCTCCATGCGACATAATAGTGTGTGAAAAATGAGAATTATCCATCAGGAGAGTTATTGCTCTGAGGACTTCATCGTCGCCCAAATCCTAACCATTAGAAAAGCCTGGATGTGTACAAATCCTAGCAGTTAGAAAAGTTGGATGTGTAGGAAAAAAAAGTTAAACGATCAGTTATGGATATAATAATAACCATAATTGATTTAGGGATTTAAATAGTAAGATATGGACTTGACTAAACTTGGATCTAACTAAATTCTGATGGAGCCATAGATGTCTACATGAACTTGAACCTAGATGTCAGATGAACCTAAAAGCACTCATCCCTGATTTTTTTATTAGTTTCTTTGATCCTTTGAGTGGTTGGATGAATAGGTCCACTAACAGCCATAATCATTACATTGTATACCACATGGTGAATGAGTCTGGTCTTTACTAATTGCTAATGTTAACCACCTTTCTAAGAAACACATTTTTCTTTTTCTCAGTGCAGGAAACACAAGATTAAATATCAATGTTAACTCTACTATTTATACTTTTGCTCAATTAAGTTGTGTGTATCTCTCTAAATTGAGTGGAATTTGGGTCCTCACATATTTATGTGAGGGCGCCTGATATAAATAGTTTGGATTAAGCAGAGGTGGGCTTCACATTTATCAACCAAGACGTCAACATGAGCAAGCTTTATGTTCATCAATATAGGGCCATTTTTCTTTAAAATTAACTTCAATCAGTTCTCTGCATAGAAAAAATCCCTTTGGCAATTTGTCCACTCATCTTAATAACAAAACTGGTGTTACAACTCTTCTTAGTGATTATTTACAACGTTTCAACCGCTAATCATTTTCTACTTTTCTATCCAATTGACTGAAATGTTAACATTATTAGAAAAATGAGAACGCTAATGTAAAACTCTTTCTTATGTTGCAGTGACAATAGGTTGAGTACATCTTATGTGACATGTAGGTGGGACCAATTAACAAACTACCATATATACAAGGAGGTAGCACTTATATTTCTAAAATATCTCCTGACTAACGCTCAGCCTATCACATGTGTAGTATGCATGGGTGTGTGAGTTCGACTTCCTTGTAAAGAGAGGATAAAATAAATAATTTGAAGAAGGATATTTCTAAAATCACCTCATTGTATATACAAAGAATGTTAATTATGTAAAAAAAAATGAAGGTTTTATTCTTTTTCTTTTTATTTGATGCAAAAAGGTAAATGCTAGGGTTTTTTCTAACTCCACGATTTTGTTACATTTCCATCTATGGGTTGAAAATTATGATCTAGAGGGAAAAAATTAGGTCCTATTTGGAGCAGTGGAGCTTGGTAACCATTCACCTGGTTACGTGCAACCTTAATTACTTCTAATTTGATTGAAAAAGATGAAAACAACCCCAACTTACAGGCAATTTTAAATATTTAAATCCATTAATCTTCATTTGTCCCTAGGGTGAAAATCCAATAATGTAGTAAGTCTCTCCATTTATATATGGTTTTTCTCAACCAGTAGTCCCATGTATTGTTACTTGACTGAGTTTGGCTTAAATTGTAGTTGCTCTCACTAATTGATCGATATTATATAAAAAAAATATCATTCAAATCACATACTTAGGGATGACAGGTCTGTTGGAGACATTAAGATGAGTTTGTTAGTATAAGTTTGCTTGAGATATTAAGGGATATAATTATAAGTTTGAGTTTGAAATTATGCACTTGTGATTCTTCTTCTCTTCTTTCAAAGGAGAAGCTTGTATTAATAAAAGATTAAGGTGATTTTATCCCAATATAAAAATTCTTTAAAATCTACTGATAAACTTAACAGTACATGATCAATATATGGGGTGATATGCTTTCAAGCAATTTAGATTAAAAAAGGTAGATCCCTCACATTACTTTAGAGGCAAAGTTTTAAGAATCAACCATCCTTTCATTTCACATGTGCCTCCTATCACAATCCAAGTACTTTGTTCCCATTATCAACCACCTGCCAAGTTAGCATTGATCCAAATTTGATCTTAATTATATATGCCCCTAGTTGATTTATGCAAATTTTAATGCTCTACACTAGAAAATCTTGTGTGTACAGTGGAGTAACTCACTTTTTAAGTACTACGCCGAGATGCTTTATTTATAGCTCACATGACCCAAAAATTGACATAATATTAGAAAGCTAAGGACTATGCTTTATATACATGATTTCAAGTAATTTCCTAGGAAAACATAATATTAATGCCCAGTTGTTTGTAGGTAATTTAGATGTCACATCTTTAAAGCATTTAAAACTCTCTGATTCAATTTTATAATTTTGAGAATTAACCTTTCTGTAAAGTCACTCTTAGGCTTTAAAAATTTTCAAATTTCAACTTTCTGAATACTCAATTATGCTAAATTTGGTTAGTGGTAGAGTACCAATGGGCCGCCCTCCTCGCCCATGATTCGATCCAAGGGCGACTTTTAGCATTTTGAAAAAATCAATTGACAGGCAGTATCTGAAGAATAATTCATGATTCTTTCATACCAAAAAACTTCATAATTATTCTAAGCAACACAGGTCCTAATGATTTGCCTAAAAAGTTAGGCACATTTGCGCAAGCTATTTACTATAGAAGCGGGAGCTTTGGCTTTTTGGCATCATTTTCATGTTGTTATCAATTTTGTGCTCAAATCAAGTTGTGCTAAGATCGAGTTGTGTTGAGGCTGTGCTGTGCAAAATTTGTTTGGCAACATTATATTAAATTACTCTAATAAGAATATATACAAAACTTGTTTAGTATTATTATAAAAGTCTTGCTCCAAATAATGGAAGGAAGAGAAACATAGGATTTACAATATGGGACCCACCTTGTATTGTTTGTGGTACTCAAGTATCATTGTACATGGGGCCCACCTTTAGAAATTACAACGCAGTACAGACTTTTAAAAATTAAGACATGGGACCTATATTGATATGATGTACAATGTAGACCTACCTTTATAAGAATTATAATGTGGGGTCACCTTTTTGTGAATGTAAATTTAGGACCCACCTTTAGAAATTATAAAGTGGTACACATTTTTAGAAATTAAATTATGGGGTCCACATTTATAGGATTCACAATGTGGATCCATCTTTTGTGATTGTAAACACGTGATCCACATTTAGAAATTACAAAGTGGAGCCACATCTTTTGTGATTGTAAACACATGACCCACATTTAGAAATTACAATGTGATGCCCACTTCCAAAAATTAGAATATTGGAGCACGTTCATAAGACTTGCAGTATGAGCGCACCTTTATAGGAATTATAATATGAAACCATATTTCTTGTTGATTGTAAATGCGAGACCTACCTTTAAAAATTACAATGTGGTACCCAGCTTTAGAAATCAAAACATAGGGCAACTCTCATAAGATTCACAACGTGGGCCCACCCATATTTATAGGATCTATAATGTGGCTCGACCTTTTGAGATAGTGACCATATGACCCACCTTAAGAATTATAAAGCGGAGTCACCTTTTTTTGTGATTGTGGACACAAGGCCCACATTAAGAAATTACAATGTGATGCCCAGCTTTAGAAATTAGAACATGGGGCCTACATTTATAGGATTCATAATGTGGTCCCGTATTTTGTGATTGTGATAATGTGACCCGCCTTTAAGAATTATAAAGAAAGGCCACTTTCTTTGAGATTGTGAGCATGAGCCTACCTTTAGGATAAGTGAGAGGATTTGGAGTTTTTAAATTGCCTTCTTTAAAAGGCAAGAAATAAATAAGAAACAATTGTACCACCTTATTTGAGATTGTCAACTGTGACCTACTTTTAGGATAAAAGAGATGATTTGGAGTCTAAATTGCTTTCTTTAAACGACAAGAAATAAGTAGAAAACAACGGTAGCACCTTATTTGAGATTGCCAACTGTGCTGTTTGAGACTGCCAAGTGTGTCACTTTTAGCGAACATGAGGCTTACCTTTAGAATAAGTGGGATAATTTTGAGTATTTGAATTACCTTCTCTTAAATTCAAGAGATAAATAGGAAACAATCGTGGCACCCACATTCTTTGAGATTGTGAACATGAAGCCTAATTCTAGGATAAGTGAGATGACTTTGGAGTCTTTAAATTGCATTCTTTAAAAGACAAGAGATAAGCAAGAAACAACCGTTTTTGAGATTGTTAACTGTGGAACCTTTTTTGAGATCGTAAAAGTGGGACTTACCTTTAGGACAAACGAAAGGATATGGAATTTTTAAATAGACCTTTTAAAAAGGCAAAATATAAGTAGGAAACAACAGTACGGATAAATTATTCCTTAAAAAGAAATATATTTTTATCTTGACACATAACAAACATGTTTTCCACGGCGTCATCTCGTGGATTCGTTTTTGAATTATTTGTTGCAACAAGACCCTTCAAGAAAAAATCTAGATTTCTGTGAGATTTTCCTGCACTGTTTGATTAAAGAAAAACTCAAGTCCCACTCCTCCCTAGGTTTTGCCAACTTTCCATGGAACAGCCATCCTTTTTTAGTGAGATAGAGGGCCACGTTTCAGATGGCCCCCACAGCATTACTGTGGGCCGTCTGAAAGAAAACATACAAAAGTAGAAAAATCCGGACAAAAAGAAGGAGACACCAATCTGCGCCTCAGGAGATTTCTGAGAGACAGAGAGGGGGAACAAGGTCTCTTCATTTTCCCTTCCCTTCTTCCTCTATTTCTGAATCCTCTTTTCTCGCACCTCTCTACGTGGAGAGAGCCGCTGCGATCGCAATTTCCCTTCCTCTCCTGCAATTCCTCTTTCTCTCTTTATCGCTCTCTTAGGTTTTCCTCCTTCAAACAGATATATATATATATATAGAGAGAGAGAGAGCGCGAGAAATCCCAGCCATGTCGACGCGGGCCACGGAAAATGGTAGTCCTCCGTCATAACCACATCCCTCTCTCCCTCTCTGTCTCCTTCCGAGATCTTCCCTTCCTACCTCATGGACGTGGATTCCCCTCTTTCCATGGCGCCCGAACCCGATCCGAATCACACTCCGAACAGCCCCCCCGACTCCGATTCCCCTCCACCACCGCCCCACCAGCCCTCCGCCGCCGGCCCCCGCCCCGCCCCCGCCTACTCCGTCGTCAACGCCGTCATCGAAAAGCCCGAAGACGGCCCCGGCCCCCGCTGCGGCCATACCCTCACCGCAGTCTCCTCCGTCGGGGAGGAAGGCTCCCCCGGCTACATTGGCCCCCGCCTCATCCTCTTCGGCGGCGCCACCGCCCTCGAGGGCAATTCTGCTGCCGCCACAGCTCCCCCACCCTCCCCCGGGAACGCCGGCATCCGTATGTTTCTTCCCCTTTGTTGTTGTTGTTTTTGCAATTGGATTTGGTCTCCTCGCCCTAATTTTCTGATTCCTGATCTATGCATGAATTGAAGAAGTTGTACAAGTTTGCTTCTTGGAATTGGTTATGCAGTTGAAATCAATATATGGTGTTGTTGGGTATGTTATGTGTGGTGGACAGCTGTGATGGGGGCCTATTTGTTTATTGGATTCCTTGTTTGAATTGTGCAGGGCTTGCGGGTGCGACTGCTGATGTGCACTCTTACGATGTGATGTCGAATAAATGGTCTAGGTAGGCTTTGTTTGAAGTGGGTTGAACTATTTGGGTTTGCCCAATTTTGTAGGGTTACAAGTTTCTCATGTTTCTTATCCTGCATCAGTTCTTGTTTTCTAACTCTTTTGGCTCGTTCTAATTGGATTGGGAAAGTCGCCCCCCTACCAAAGAAACGATATTTTTGTGTCTTTCCAGTTGTGATTTCGATTCATATTTTATGCTATTGGGTAAGTTGCAAAGAATTAATGTCAATCAATGGGATTCTTTCCTGCATTCATATTTCTGTCAAAAAACCTCAGTTGAAATTCTTCATGACTTGTTTATTAGTCGACACAATGCGGTCCAAGTTGTATCACATTTATCATGGCTCTACCAACACAGCATATAACCTCATGAAGAGAAGGTGCTTATTGAGTTTCTCTGTGTTGGGAAATCTCTGTTGGTCTTCTGCTCTCTCCTGCAGAGGAATGATGTAATCCTTAATGGTTTTAGTCTAATGCTTCAGTCAAGTGCAATAAAGATGTCTTTTAGACACAATAATCCAAGTTTATTGGGAGGAGGATACATGTCAAATGGTTTGGATTGTAGTTTCCAGGTGAGAAGCAGATGTGCGGAATGATATGAGCCTCATTTTGGCAACATTTTGTTTTAGCATTTGAATGGAAGCCACTAAAAGTATGTTTTTGGGAGCGAATCAAATTTTCTGTTATCTATGATTTTGGGTCATCCTATTTTGATTATGTTGAGGTATGATCTATCCACAGCTGGGGCTGGTAGTTAGACATGGGGCTCATTTGTACGTATTTGAGACCTGAGGCTGCTATGCATATAATAGGTTTGAGGTTCCTGTATTTCTCTTGTTGTTTATTTAAATGTTTTTATTGAACAATGCAAAAGATTGGCAGAAGTACAATCTGTTTGCCATGAGGTTTGGTCCACCAATAGCATTGCGGATGCACTAGCCAAGCAGGGGGGCAGGCAGAATTGTTTCCTGGGTAGCACCATGTAGGTTTTGGGTTGGGTATATTACTTTTTTTACCCTTGTTATAGTTCTCCTTATGGAGAGCTTGTTCATGTATGATCTATTTTATTTTTATAAAATTTTACCCTTTGCCTATCAAAACAAAGAAAAAATCAGCATGTGGCCTAGTTCAACTAACTGAGAGGAGGTGACAGTCTCACCAGAAGGCAAATAATTTTGCTTCATAGTCTTTGGTTTTCGAATTTGAGCATAGTCTCTTGCATACTATTTATATTTATAGCCTTGATCCCATGCACGTGGTGCACATGGACACCTCGCTCTGGGCCCCACCTGCTGGCCTACATGGGGATGGGGCTTGGAGAGAGGGATGGGTTGGGGGAGGGGATTGAAATATCTGGTTGGGGCCCTCCTATGTACAAAAAATCATAGCCATCTGATCATTCTAACCCTTTTATCAACGACCCACAAAATTTCACGGTGCACAGTCTATCCAACGGTCCAGTCCATGCACATGGGTGCAAACCCAGGGGTCCGGTGACTATCACAGAGGGACAGGGACAGGGACAGGGGGCCCATTTGGATGGACTATTAGGTGGGACCCACTATGAGGTGCACATGAAATCACCCATGCACACAGTGTGCATGGTATAATGTCTCTCTCTCTCTCTATATATATATATATATATATATGTTAACAAACAGGTGTCTTTATTGAATATATTGATTTCGGGATTTTTGTCTCAAGTTCCTAGTTTCAGTGATGTGGATATCTACCTTAATGAGCTTTTTCGCAGGCTTACTCCTCTTGGAGAACAACCCTCGCCTAGGGCTGCACATGTTGCTACTGCTGTTGGGACCATGGTGGTTATTCAAGTAATCTCAGGGCTTTTCTTCTCATTTTTTTGGGGTATTGAAAGTATCACTTGTATTCTTTCATTGAACCAGTACCCATCTAAGCCTCCACCATTTGTTCTTGATGCAACTCAGGGTGGAATAGGTCCAGCTGGTTTGTCCGCGGAGGATCTTCATGTTCTTGACCTAACACAGCAACGGCCACGTTGGCACAGGTTATAGTTGTATCTTGAGGATTTCTGGTTGCTTCATCCGTGTATGCCGGTTGGTGATCCTTACTGATAAGAGCAATGTTCTGGCATGTAGGGTAGTTGTACAAGGCCCTGGCCCTGGGCCACGTTATGGACACGTGATGGCTCTGGTAGGGCAAAGGTTCCTTTTGGCAATTGGAGGAAATGATGGTAGTCCTATTTTGTTTATTTTAGACATCTAGCTTTATTACACAATATGATGGTATTTGTCTTTTGCTGTTTCTGCAACTGCTAGGTTGCTAAACTTTTATATGTTTCCAGGAAAGCGTCCCTTAGCTGATGTTTGGGCCCTGGACACAGCTGCCAAGCCTTACGAGTGGAGGAAGTTGGAACCAGAAGGGGAAGGGCCACCTCCGTGCATGTGTGTCCTTTCTCGAGTTTCATTTATTTGTTGGCTTACTGTAACTTTACATTTGTATTGTTTGTCTTGTGAAGCATTTTTGTGGTTGGCATGCTTTGATGTGGTTTTTCATAGCTTATTTATTAAACTTTGAAATTGTTTGATTTTTTCTATATATTGCCAATTTATTTATTGTTCTGCTCAAATTCTTGCATTGTTTTATATGATTCTAATTGCCATTATGCATTGTTATGCTTACAAAGACTGCTAAACATTACCCAAAAAAGAAGGGACTGCCAGAATATACCCTTCCTTGGAGTTTTCAATGTTTTAACTCTCTAGGACAAGTGTGTAAGCTTTTGAAGAAAATATTTTGTTACAACCATTTATAAAGAGAATGCAATCCTTGTCCTGCAATGTGATTGTGTTGGTCTTGCTAAGTTTAATGAACCGACTACCTGTTCAGCTTACCTGTTTTTTGGATTTTGGTACAAACAGTGAGGCCATTGTTCTGCTGCTGCTTGTTTTAATGTATTTTCCTTCTATTTATATTCTTTAGTGCACTGTCTGCTTTCATAATTTCCAAACTCTTGATATATTGGAGCTTTGATTACAAGATATATGATATGAAAAATTTACAAGTGTGGTTCAATATTTTTAAGTCTTCACATATATTCCTTGGTGCACAGAGGCTTGAACATAAACCTATTTTTTCGTCAAAGGTGTTGGCAATGCTTTATGCAGTGGTTCTCTCTCTCATATTTTCATTTTAAATTATTGTTCTCAGACTGCGATATTTTGCATGATCATTCATAATTTAAATTTAAGCTTACATGTGGGTTTTAGTTCTTTATAGTGTGTTAATTTCTTCTGCACAATTCCTCCTCTCTCTCTCTCATGGGTAATTTCTTTACTGCTCTCGCTGTGTGCGTGTGTGCATCCATGCATTGGTTTTCTTTCTAACTTTGAACAGTGCGATGACTTCTTTCATATGATTTCAGATGTATCTATGTTTCTCTTCTTCATAAAAAATTGTATCTTTATTTCATCTTGCTTATTCTTGAGCAGTTATAAAAGAAGGTGCCACCCTAATTGTATTTGTCGTAGATTCTTGAGTTTCCTCAATTCTTTTTTCTTTTTGAGTTTTTGTAAATGTTGTTTCTTCTTTGTTATTCCTTTGAAAGCAAACTTTTATTTATGTAAAAAGAACCTTTGCACTATCGTGAGATTGCTTGTATTTATGCATATCATTCCTGCTGTTGAAGGCATCCATTACAGGAAAGTTTGAAATTTCCCCCCTGTTTTACCATTTTGCTGCTTCGTATTAACTTGCAACTTGTATTATGGACACCAGTTCTAACTTTATTCGGATGTAATATTAGGCATTATCGAATGTTGATGTTGTGGCAGAATGTGGAGTTCCCTGTTCTTATATTGAGTTTGGTTTATTTTTATCTATTCTTGATTTGCTATTACCATCTTTTTACCTTGACATGTACAAAATGGGTGCGATACCTATGTCTTCCCCTTCAGTTTGTGTAAAGTCGCATATGTAAAATGTACCTGATGCCATACTTAGTTAAAATGAAGATGTTCTTGAGAACTGAAGTTCTCAGATTAATTTGAACACCGATCTCCTTGGTGTTTAAAAACAGGTATGCAACTGCTAGTGCACGCTCTGATGGTCTTCTACTGCTTTGTGGAGGGAGAGATGCAAACAGTGTGGTAAGTTCAACAGTGCCATTATTAGAATGGCTTTTGATCGTCTAAGAACTTATTATGCAAAGTACTTTTTTTTGGGGTTGTTTGCGTGGGGTTGGGTTGAAGAGAGAATCAGAGAACAGCTAAGTGTGCATTTTGAATGGATTTCATTTATCATTTATTACTTTTCTGTTCTTTGAAGCTTATAAATACATTAAGAGTGGTATATCTAACAGTAACAGTACCGGTATGAGGAATAATTATTTACAATCATTAAGTAGTTGACTTTTAAAAGCATCCAGAGTTGATGCCCTGTAAAATATAATTAAGAAATGCAAATAACTAAATGCCCATCAAGGGGCGCCTTTCAAATCCTTAAATGATCCATTGTTTACATCCTTTAATGATTGCTGGTTAATTTTATCTTGCAATGCCACCCACTCTAGAGCAATATTTTTGGGGACGAGGAAGATAAACTGCTTCTAATGCTTTTTGCCTCCTCGAATAAGCATTTTCCCATATACATTTTTTTTAAAGTGAAAAAAAGGGTTGCAACACGAGGACTTCCCAGGAGGTCACTCATCCTAGTGCTACTCTCGCCCAAGCATGCTTAAGTGCAGAGTTTTGATGGGATCCGGTGCATTATTGCTGGTATGATCACACCCGCATTTTCCCATATATGACTAAAGACGAACGACTTAACTGTAAATGTCCCATAGGTGGTATACTTCAATACCCTTGTATCTATGCCAATGCAGAAGACGCAAGTACCTTGCAACTGCCAAAACATGACCTTTGTTCCACTTCCTCATTAAGCAATTTTCTTTTAAAATATGGATATCAAATCACAGATCCATAGGGCCCATTTGGCAATTTACTAGGTTAGTAAAAGTAATGTAAAGCCTCTATTTTTCAGACAAGGGGTCACATCAAAAGTACACATCCTCAAAATTCCCTCATTTTAAAAAAAAAAAAGTCAAAAAGCAACCTCATTTCTCCACTAAATGACAAAAAAAACACCCACTTTTTACACAAAAAGTCAAAAAGGTTCCCTACCAATCCACTAAAGACAAAATACCATTATAACCCACTTATATTTTATTCTCTCTTGATTTTATGCTTTACACCACTTTTGCTTTAATAGTAAATTGCCAAACTGACCATTAAGTAATGTGACTTGAACCTGCAACCTCAGGGTTGCGTGAGCGAGCATCTGCAGTATGGGCTCATGCCAATACCAAATCAAATTTCTTTTGATCTAGCTCGGTATTTTATCATAGTGGATTCTTGATTTGCACGGTCAAGTTTGTTCTCCTTGTGTTTTCCTCTATAGTTTTTCTGCGACAGATGTTAGAAAGGAGAGGATTTTACTAACTGTTAGCCATGTTCTTTGAACTTAACAATACCACTCTTGATTTGGTTTTATCTTACTCATGTTACATTTTGCTTGTTTTGTGCTTTTCCTATAGCCTATGGCAAGTGCATATGGTCTTGCAAAGCATAGAGATGGTCGCTGGGAATGGGCAATTGCTCCTGGTGTCTCACCATCTCCTAGATACCAGCATGCAGCAGTGGGTTTCATCTTCATTTTTTCCTTTTGAGTTTTTTTTTTCTTCTTTTTTCTTGCCTTCTATAGACTGTGGTCTAATGATGATACTCTTAGTAGGTTTTTGTCAATGCAAGGCTTCATGTATCTGGAGGGGCACTAGGTGGTGGTCGCATGGTAGAAGACTCCTCTAGCATTGCAGGTATTGTTTTGATACTCATAAATTTGAAAATAATGGGTTATTTAACTGTGTTATGGAGCTGCATGATTTGTCTGACATTTGGTTAGGATAAAATGCTTTTCCAATACTCACTTGTAGAAAATTGTCAACGGATAACAAAACGTGGAAAAACTTAAGTAGAAAAAAGGCATTTTAAGTTTTTGTCTTTACTATAGCGCATTATGTGGATACGACTAGATGTTCATACAATGAATGTCCTCTATATATTGCAATGAATAATCAGGGAAGGCCAGGCTGCCCTCACTCAAGGAATGACCTGGCTTGTCCTATGGCCTGTGTGTCCACCTGCCCCCTACTTGTGCACTCCTGATCAATCCAACCCATTCACGCCCACTACCTCCCTGGGGATTGCCAGCAGGCAGCAGCCCATATTTGGCACTTATCCAAATTTTGTTGGCTGCCGAGTGTCAATCAATCATGCAACATTTGATGCCCATCTGACTTTATCTAACGACTTAGAATTTAATCAACTTTGAAGCCTTTGAAACAGTACCTCCTAGGGAGAACTCTCACACACTGGTTCTCCTCCAGCCTGGGCCGCTTGAAGCTTATGAACAGCCTTGCTGTTCCACATAATGACACACACATGCACCTTGTACCTTAACACGGTATGAGGTAGCATTGTTGGGCCCACCCATCACCAGTCCGAACCGTCCACACACATAGACCCCCCAGCTTACAATGGATCCCGTGGATTTGCACCCATCCAAATAGACTGGACCTTTGGATCGAGAATCATTTTTTTTTTAATATAAAGCCGTTCAACTTGTGGGCCATCAATCAAGGGGTTAGAGGGCCATAGGCATGAGATTGACCTATTTTTTTTTATAGTTGGGGCCTACCCGGATGGATCTTTTCATCCCCTTGGTCCGTGATCATGCGGGCCCCATCTAGCTACGCCGTATTGTACTACAGTGCATACACCTTGTACTGGAGTAGGGCCCTATACATGTACACATGCACATGAGACTTTTCACTGATCCATTCCTTAGGGCCCGTTTGGTAATTTTACTGTAAAATCTGGATACAGAACTCCAATTGCTTTCATCGACCAGCAGCCTATGGTTCTCTAATTTTCTCTAATACCATGTTGCATTGACTGATTCACATAATATCTAAGGGCTTTTCATCATAGGGTCTGAAATACCCTAGGGTTGAGAAACATGAAAAATAAAGGGAAGTGAAGTGCCCGAAAAGAAACTCTAAAGCTGTGTCATCTAGGTTGGATGACCAGCTACATATATATTCTATTGTATCTTCCAATATTACAAAAACTTTCTAAAATTACATAGTAGTCCCTGACTTTTTAATATTTACAGAAAGGTCCAACTCTATTTCTTCATATCTGACTCCAATCTTCTATCTATTATAAAGTGAACGTACAGTACCCAACAGCAAAGAGAGAAAAAAGGAAACACTTGATACATTGGTCTTATTATTATTGTTGTTGTTGTTTTGGGTTGAGATTTTTCTGGGATGGGGGTTGGGTTTGTATTACGTGGTAACAATGGCATGCCTTGCCATTATTTTCATTTGGGCTGTTCATGCTACTGATTTCATTTAAGCAGTTCCTTTGACCTGTTACAAATTTAATTATTTTCTTAATTGTTTAATTATTTGTTAGAAATTAACGATAATCTTTGTGAAAGATGGCTATCATCTGTTTTACATTTCTGTCTTTTATGAGCCCTGGTGCTCTAAGAACATATTTAGTGGAAAACTCAAAAATTTCATGATGGCATTCCACTCTATTCAAATTTCTTGTTCTAAAAGATATTAAAAGTTCCTTGTGTTTCTGTGTCAGTGCTGGATACTGCAGCAGGAGTTTGGTGTGATTCCAAGTCTGTTGTCACAACCCCTAGGACAGGCAGGTACAGTGCTGATGCAGCTGGTGGAGATGCTGCAGTTGAGTTAACAAGGCGCTGTAGGCATGCAGCTGCTGCTGTTGGTGACTTGATCTTCATTTATGGCGGGCTACGTGGTGGTAGGGCGCTAAACCTAGCTATTACATATGTAAATGACTTTACCAGGGTGGGAAGTGTGAAAAATGTTTGCATGAAAATGGGCCCTTCTCCACCATTTTTTACACTTGATTCTTTTCCATGTGCAAATTCTGAGAAACAGACATACTTGTGCTATTTTTTATTTTTTTATTTCTGAAAGATCTTATGTAAAGTTTTCACATAGGAAAATGTTCACATATGTAAAATGTTGCAAACAAGTGCACACTTTTGAAGTCCCTAAGTGTACTGATTAGAGCTGTTTTTATGCCGACTTAATTTCTTTCTATGTACTTTCCAGAAATAGTTGGGGCTGATCTATTAGGAAAAAAGCACAATATGTACCCTATCATTCCACAAGGAATTACAGAGCTCATTTAAGTTATTTCCATTATTTATATCACCTGTTTGAATTTTGGATTATTTCCTTGTTGCATCTCCTGCAAGTATGCCATCATTTTATTGAATTAATGCTTGATTTTGTGCATGATTATCTGCCATGTTGTCGCCTTTTTCCTTCTAGCATGTTGACCATCTCCAGCAACTAACCAACGCCTTCATGTTGCCTGCAACTATTAACTGAAGATGGGCATCTTCTACTGGCAAACACAATTCTTGGGATATATTGAACAATGTCACACAAGATTTGCGTCAAAACCATATCTACCTCATGCCTACGTTGGAAACTGTCATCTTCAATCTCACAGTACAGTTTTTGGACATGCATCCAATAGCTCAATATTTTCTCTGACCACACATAAAGAGGATTACCGTTCAACTTAAGCGAAACATGTCCAATTCAGGTCCAATTACCTCCTTCCATCTATCGAGTCTTCTAAATGGCGTATGGAGAGAGCACTTCCACCATAAAGTATGGGTGAGAAAATTTGACTGACTGCTGACCTAACTCCTATCCGACCTGCATGACCCGGCCCGTATCCAGGTAAATCTGACTCAGTGTAAAATGGGTCAGGTTTGGGTTGACGTCCACCACCTGTTTCGCCCATGCATATCACCAAAGAAGGCTTCCAAATTCAAAGGGAAGATGAGATGAAGCTTCCAATTTCAAATAGAAGAGCAGATAAATATTCTGTTATCAATGAGTTGAAACTGGTGAGTTGAGCAAATCAAAAGGAGAAATCAAGGGAAGGTTGAGGCAGTCACAAAGCTGTCCCATGGGCCCCTTTGAGTGTTCAAGAGACCTTAACTCTAGGGTTCGGATGATGGAGAAATTTGAGAAGTTGCAGAAACCATAGGTACAAAAAGCGAGTGTAAGAATAAGACAAAGATGACAACTATTTTCTTCTCTTTCTTTCTGTTTTGAGTTTGGAAAGCCCACCACCACCATCATTATTTTCTTCATCTTCATCATCTTCTTCTTGATGTAGCCAGACAATAGGTCGGCCAACGGCCAACCCATTGGGCCCCAGTCCCTTGGCGCAAGTGGACATCCCTTTATTTAGGAGTTTGATTTGTTTAGGATTAATGTTAGTATGTTTCCTATTTTAGGCTTTATTTAGATATTAGGAAATATTGTTTGCTTTGGGATTAAGCCAACTCCTCTATATAAGGATGTTAGGGCTCATTGTATTTACAATGCTTATTCCAATTAATCAAGTTGATTGAGTTATCGTCAATTTTGGAGTGTTTTATTGTTCTGCTTGTGCCCTATCTATTATTGGATTGCAGATCTGGGCTGCGCCAATTTGGTATTAGAGCCGAAGGCCCGTAATCGCCGGGAAGATAATCTTCTTTCCCGGATTTTATCTATCATCAATTCATCATCATCCTTCCATTCTTCCATCATCGAATTCACTGTTCCAAACCAGCAACCTTCAAGTCAACTGAACTCCATCACATCCAAAGTCCAGTCCTTTCTCTCACTGAAACCATTCAACCAACGAAGCCCTGCCTCTGCCATGCCACATCACCAAACCAACACTGCCCTAAAACCCGTCCCATAATCCCCTTTAGCCACATCACCTCAACCTTCCTGAATCCATTCCCCACCATTCCAAAAACCTTGAATCACCTACCCTTTTCGTTTCCAACTTTTCCACCAGTCCCAATTCCCAAGTTCCTTTTTCATCCTTGCCAAATTGACTTTCCAATTCATTTGGAGCGTAAACCCGATCTACCAGCCTTGTTAGAATCCAAAACCCAAATCCTCCCTCAATTCATCTCAACTGAACACCAAATCTTCGCCAAACCCAAATCCTAAAGCCATAATCCAACCCTCATCAACCGAATTCCATTCCTCCACCATCCTCCACACTGTCCCGAACTCCCTGGACCCTATCGAAAACCATTCTTGTCGACCCTAACCCCGAAATCAAAACCCAACCATACTCGAACCCAATTCCTCACATCTCGAACACCCTCTCTCCACCCTTCATCTTCCCAAAACCCCAATCACCCATATGCCACCCCCAAAACCTGAGAAAAAAAGTAGACGAAGTAGAAAGAAGAGAAGGAGAGTGGCGTTGAGGAGTATCTGGCACCACGAGTTCGTCACTGCCTTCCCGAAGACCACCATCGCTACCACCTGCATCCAGCGCCCTCTGTGCATTAAGAAACAGCAGCCAGCAGTGCCTCCATTGCCCTCTGCCATTGTCGCCAGGAGCTGCCTCCACTACATCGTCAAAGACCATCCCCTCTCGAGAGCTCCTTGCCCCAGCCATTGTCTCCAAATTCTCTCCTCCCTCCTTCGTTTGGTCCAAGCAGTAAGCCTTCCAAACTGTTTTTTTTTATTCTCTCTGCGCACAAAGCCCGAGAAAGAAGAGAAGTTTTTTTTTTTTTATCCCTCTCCCTCTTCACATGTGTGTCGTTTGGGAGAAACTGACAAGGCCTTCCAGTTGGGCCTGACCTGAGTCTGGGTCCAACCTGAGCCCGAACCCGACCCATCAGCAGCAGCATAATAATAATAAAAAAGGTGGGCCCAGCAAACAAATATCTCAACCTGATCCACTTGGGAGTATTTTCTGATAGAGCCACTTCATCGAGCACTTTTAAGCAACATCAGGTCAGTTCATCTTTGAAACAAAAAATGTCTTATTCCTCTTTTGCATCCAATATGAGAAACATTGAAGATCCGATTGAGCAACAAAGAAAACTTTATGGGGATCTATATTATAAGAAAGCTGTATACTTTGAGCAGTTCCTCCATTTGAAGCAAGGAGATCTGACAATTAATGAGTACACGTGCCAATATCAAAATATGAAATTTGATTGTAATTTAAAGGGCATAGATAAAGATGATAAAAAGCGATATATGAGAGGTTTGCGATCAGAAATATGAGATAAGATGCGTTTATGCATGACCATTGAAGAAGTATATGCTGAAGCACTCTGGGCTGAAAATGAAATTTGGCATTCTCAAGAAAGAAAAACTCAGCAGTGATCAAGAGCTCATGTTGTGGAGAGACTTTTTTCAGGAGAAGATAATCCCACTATTGTCATTCGCCGGCTCCTTAATACAAATGCAAAGGAAGAAGTAGAATGGAGATTGGCTAAGAAATTCCACACGTGGGTAATAGTCGAAGACAAGTTCGCTAATTTGATTATTGACAATGGTATTGCAATAAATTTTGTCACCAAGAGGTCATTAACAAACTTCATTGGCCAACTGAGAAGCTTCTTAAGCCCAATCAATTCACATGGTCTAATGGTCATGTCATCCCCGTGACTCATAGATGTTTGGTTCATGATGGTCTATTATGAGAACAAAATTTGGTGTGATGTGATCCATATGAATATTGCTCATATTATTTTTGGACGTCCATGACTTTTTGATTGAAAAGTGCACAATGATAAAGATGCGAACACTTATACCTTTTTGTGGAATGGAAAAAGGGTTATGCTCATTCCGGTGACATCGACAGCGCCTCATCTTTGTCTACAGCGTCACCTTCAACACGAGCCATAGAAAGAGCAAAAAGTTGAAAGAGACGGCATGATTGCACCAAAAGAGAAAACACAAGGCATCAAGAATGACTTTGAAGAGCAAGTTCATGGCAAAGATGATTTTGTGGGTACAAATAATATTGATCAAGGCAATGTCAATCAAAAGCCACAAAGGATTGAGGAAGAACAAGGACGAGTAAGCATTGAAGACTTTGATCAGGTTAGCAAAAAGATTGAGCATCCGATGGATTTGATTGTAATGCCACTGCCAGAAATTCCAATTGCGTCATCGGAAATCAAATCAATTGTCCTAGTGGTTTCACAAGAACATCACGTTGTTGACATCCCTCACATTGACTTCGGAAGCTTGAAGATTGCACTCGGATATGACAGATTTTACAGTTGTCGTCTCTCATGGGAAAAGCACGCATCCAAGCTAAATGCAAACATCAGATAAGCAACACCTCTAATCTACTTTTACATGGAGGAAAAGATAGAGTCGAGTTTTCAAAGTATGTCAAGTGAATGAAGATTACAAGAAAAATCAGAAGTTTATGTGATTGATTTTTGACCCAGGAAGGACATTTTCCGAACTTGTGGTCGAATTCTCTCCCTTTTTATCAAGCTGTCAACTCGCCGGAGTTGACATTGAGCTTTTCATTGCACTTGGACATAAATTGAGAAAAAAGAGTAGAACATTATAGTGGGGCCCATTTATTGAAATCCGAGCCCTACAAATTAAAGGCCTTCAAATGTATAGGATATTGAGAATTAGAATTAATCCGACCATTCAACTGACCTTTTCATAAAAACGTGGTTAACATTATTTATGTATATTTATTTTTATTTTTTATCAAACTATTAATCCAACAGTGAGACTGACTCAAATGGAGATCTCCATACTAATGAGGCTAGGACGTTGGAGTGTGATATTGGTTTAATGGGTTCTTAATTTTTTCTATTTTATTCTTACTCCAAGGCACTAGTCATTTCAACAAGGAGACACTTTCCAAGTGTCATGGCATTTCATCTCATCAAACCTCCCTTGAAGACTTTTTATCTTAGTTTTTAGAAGTTTAATGCTTGTATGACCCTACTTTTTTAATTTTATTATATTATTTATTTCAACATGTGTCTTAGTTAGATTGGAGCTACACTTTCCAAATAAATGTGCAACATACATTGGCCGGATATAAATGGGCCAGCAAGTGGAATTGCTGTTTTTAGTTTATGGGCAGAGGTAGAAAATGTTTTGGGGTGGGGCAGTCTTTTGGACATGGTCAAGGGACCATTGTAGGTTTTTGGGGATTTTCTGAGCCTACCTGGGGTGACCGCCCCAGGTGCCCATCACCTAGGTCCGCCCCTGGGCCAACCCATTGGGCCCCGGTCCATAGGCACAAGGGGACATCCCTTTATTTAGGAGTTTGATTTGTTTAGGATTAATATTAGTATGTTTCCTATTTTAGGCTTTATTTAGATATTAGGAAATATTGTTGCTTAGGGATTAAGCCAACTCCTTTATGTAAGGATGTTAGGCCCCATTGGATTTAGAATGCTTATTCCAATTAATCAAGTTGATTGAGTTATCGTTAGTTATGGAGTGTTTTATTGTTCTGCTTGTGCCCTAGTGGGTGAATCCATTGTTGGATTCGATCAATCCTTAGAGAGATTGATTTGTTATCGGATCGCAGATCCGAGCTGTGCCACTTGTTCTAGAATGAGTTTGGAATCATCTTCTGTTCGAGTTCGGAGAGCACATCATCATTATCTTTATTTTCTTCATCTTTATCTTCATTATCATCTTGTTTTTCTTCTATTGTTTGAGTTTGGAAACCCCATCATCATCATCATTTGCTGGTGAGGGTTTGCGGGTTGGGTCGCATTGACCCATATCGGGTGCAGGTTGAAGTTGCCTGACAGGTTTTAAGAATGGGTCAAATATGGGTTGGGCTTCAACCTAGACACCTCTAGTAAGTGAACCTGATTCGACCCATTTGCCACCCCTAACATGAAGTTCACTATTAGATATTTTAAGCATATGAACTATGGATTGATTATTCCCTCAGAAGTTTGCAGATATTGTAGAGGAAATCCATGGCTACATTGGGGCAATTTTCTTTTCATTGCATTCTTTGTGAAGAAAATGTGGTGATGCAATCGGTGAAAGATGGAGCCAATTGATATGTTTTGTTGGACAGCGTGTGTTTTAACTTGTTCTAGCGGCCTTTTAATGAAAATTTTAAGTTGCCTTGTTGAAAGGAATATTGAGTTAGGTTTGGTGTCCATTCTTCCAGGAGTAAAAACCTTCAGTATGATTTCCTTTGGAGTGCTTGGAAGGAGGGGAACATCTATATTTATAGCACTTCTAATTTCTCTCTTGAAATTGGAGATGAATAAGATATATAAACATATAGGCATTTATGGGAAAAGAATATCATGGTTTGTTGTTTCTGACCTTGTGAGGAGTTAAGTGATAATGACCTGCTTCTGAGCCATATCTTATTCACTTAGCCATACGCGTTTTAAACTTCTGTGTTGAAATTCAATAAGATAACCAGATGAACATATACAGGAAAAGAATATTGTGGTTTTGGTGGTTCTGACATTTAGAGTAATTGGTAAGAGATATTGGCTCATTTGTGAAACATATTGCATTCACACAGCCTTCTCTCTTTTATTGTATATTTTGTTTCATTTTTTTTATATATTTTTAAGGCATTTTATTATAAGAAACCATATACCAACCCAAAAGCTTAAGCTGATAGGTGGAAGGCCCAAACATGTATATTAAGACATGTCAAGCCCATTACTTAGGCAATGTGGGATGTAGGACTTCCTAACACTCTCCCTCACGTGCAGGCCCAACAGATTTCATGGACGGGCCTGGCACGTGGGTTACACAAGAACGACGGCCACGTGGGCTACACAAGAACAATGGGATCGGAACCCACTTTGATACCATTTAAGAAACCATATACCAACCCAAAAGCTTAAGCACATTGGTGGAAGCCCATACAGGTATATTAACACGTGTCAAGCCTATTACTTGGGCGATGTGGAATTTGGGACATCCCAACATTTGTCCCTCTAAAAATAAAAATACAAAGTTGAGAAAGTTGCTATGTGGATGAGAACCTCTACCTTTGTTTGCCTTGCAAATCAAATGTAGATGGGAGTGTCATAGGGGTATCCGGGGCCATTTGGTATGAGAGTCATCTTGAGAGAGGCAAAATGGGTGACTTAACTGAATGGGAGGTTTAAAAGCAATTGGAGAAGGATCAAGGGTTTTCTCATTGTTCAGTCCTGCCAATCTTTTAGTCTAAGAGATTCTTTTAATGCTTTCACTTGGGGGAGCACCCAAGACTCTGAGCCATAGAAAATTAGATATGGTCACTTCATTGTAATTTCAACCTTAATATGTTGATGTTTGGTGTGAGATGAGCTCATATCTTAGCTGAGGGTATTGAGAGGCCTTGTAGAGTTCCTTTGGTGTTACTTACTTTCTGTTTCTCTCATCGTCATGATGACCAAAGCCTTGTCCCAACTATGTTGGGGTTGGCTACATGAATTCTGTTTTTCCCTACAGAACAGTGTTTTCTCAGAATTCATGTTTAAGTTGTGACAAAAGTTTTATGCTTGCTATCAACCGACCTAATGCAACTCTCCTTTATTTGGACTTTGGTTTGGCAGTAAAACTAGCGAGGTGGTTCTTTCTGTTTCTCTATTTAGTATTTATATTATGATGTATCATGACATGCTCATACTTTGCATAGTTGACTAGTTGTACTGTTATGCAGATTACAGAATGCTTCTGCTTTGGACATGCTAGATCCACTTTAGATGGTGATGATGGTTATGATGATGAAGTGCCATATTTTTTTGTTTCCTGTAGATAATAAAAGGTTTTTGTGTACAGGGGTGTTGTTAGACGACCTGCTTGTTGCTGAAGATCTTGCTGCTGCTGAAACGACAAGTGCTGCTTTACATGCAGCAGCAGTAGCTGCAGCCAATTCACCGGCTGGGAGATCACCTGGAAGATGCTTGTTCATTGATGAAAGAATGAGGCAAGGAGTTCCTGAAGCAAATGGTGATGGCGCAATTGTGCTAGGAAGCCCTGTTGCCCCTCCTATTAATGGGGATATGTGTACTGATATAAGCACTGAAAATGCCTTGCTTCACGGACCAAGGTAGCTCCTGCTGAGTTATTAATTCCTTTTGATAATTAAAGCTTTTATTTTCAGGGTTCTAGTACTTTATTGTCTGTCCTACTCAAGTTGAGGAATAGTGAATTGCGATTTTTTTTTCTTTTGAATTTCCTGGATGTTTCTTTCCTGTGCAAATGAAGTCCTTTTTTTGGAATGTACTTGATGAATGCTACAGGAGACTTGGCAAAGGTGTTGAGTACTTGGTTGAAGCCTCAGCAGCAGAAGCTGAGGCAATAAGTGCTACATTAGCTGCTGCCAAGGCACGCCAAATTAATGGAGAAGCCGAGGAACTTCTAGACAGAGATCGTGGAGCAGAGGCTTCACCAAGTGGAAACGAGATCTCTAGCCTAATTAAGGTGCCAGATTCTGCATTATCTAATAATGTTACTCCACCCGGTGTTCGACTGCATCATAGAGCTGTCAGTATCAGCATGCCATCCCTATCTAACAATTTTTTTTTGTTTTCTGGTATTTGGTACTCGGAGAGTCAGAGTTCATCCAACTGGCATGGAGCTTGTTAGCTTTGGAATCTCACTTTATTGTGATACATTTTTTTAGGTGGTTGTAGCTGCAGAAACTGGGGGAGCTTTGGGTGGTATGGTCAGGCAGCTTTCCATTGATCAGTTTGAAAATGAAGGCAGGAGGGTTAGCTATGGTACTCCAGAGAATGCAACTGCAGCTAGAAAGCTATTAGATAGGCAAATGTCAATCAATAGTGTGCCCAAGAAGGTACTTGAGGCAGTTTATCTTCCTCTCGAATGATGCATGGGCATCACAATCCGCTAACTGTTTGAAATGATTATGTTATTTCTGTGTTCTGCTTGAACTGATTAAAAGAAATGAGTCTCCATTGGTCATTCCCATGCGGTATCTCTATTTTATTTTGACTGTTGATATTTGAGATTTCTTTTGGACTGGCTTTTTTTTGTTTGCTTTTCTACGTTGACATTATCTTTATCTACAATGAGAATCCTTTTTTTTTTCAGTCAAGAGCAATTATGAAATGATAAAACTATGGTACTGGTTAATCTCTTAATCTCCTTTGTATCAATATACCTACTTAATCTGTCTAGGATCTGGTGGTTTCAGAGACTTGAAAGGAAATTGTCTTCTTGGGTGGGAGGATTACTTTAATAAAGGCAGCCCTAGCAAGCTTACCTGACTCACTGTGTTTCGGTCTTTTAGTTTCTGGTCAGAGAGGTGAAGAGGAAGGAAAGGTTCCAAAAAGATTTTCAATGGAATGATTTTCCAAACCATGAGAAGTCCCCTTTTGTAGGATTGAAAAGGGTGTTTTTGTCTCATAGGAGGTGGTGGGTTGAGAATTTGAACTGGGAAAAGGACTAATAAGGCATTGCTTGCTAAGTGGCTTATGCGGTTGGGTAATGAAGAGCATTGGTGTGCATGCATTGTAGATTAAAAAGTATGGTATTGGGATGATCGTTGTGATATTCCAGATTGTTGTGGAATGCTTTTTGTGTTATGGAAAATTGTTGTAGGTACATGCCAAACTTCTCTAAATCTGATATAGTTTTCTTAAGGTCAGTTCCAATTGTGGAAGTATTATTTTTGTGGAATGTTATGCTGGTTGTTCCTTTTACCTTTTTATTTCCTTTGACGGTGGATGGAAATGCTTTCACCTCCTATTTGTTGGGTGGCATTTGAACCCCAATTTTTAGATGAAATTTGTGGGAATGATTTGCCGGATCAGATTTTTATACCGGAAGAGATTGGTGGATATGGAGCCTAATAAAAAATTGGGGAACTCTTAGTTAAATCTTTTGTCTCCCGGAGACACAGTTGTCTCTTTTTTTACACCTTATTTGCTAAGCTGGTATAAGACTTTATTAAGTTTCTTTGAAATGCATTAGATGATGTGGCTACCAGTTCGAGCTCTTTTGGAGATTGTCCTTTCTAATAAGTGTCAATCATATGGAACTGTTATTGGTTGCTGTTTTGTGGACGATATAGTTAGAGGGGAATTGACATAGTTAGAGGGGAATTGACATACTTTCCAAAATCATTCCGGTCCACCAGCAGGTATCACCAATAAGGCCTGAGCTAGGTTAAAATCATGTCTTTTTGACAAAAGATTTTGTTAAGAATCTCAATGTCAGACTGCTGGAGGTGTGGTGTTTTTTCCTTTTTATTAATAAATTTCTTTGGTTATTATTTGTTGTTGTGCTTGCCCTGTGCTTGCAGTTCTTTGCTGTTCTGTTTAGTCTTTTAGGAAATGAATCATTTTTACTGTTTCGGGGAATAACTTACTTTTTAAGTAATTGTCTTTCCTTTGTTCCATCTTTTGAGAGATCCCCTGGTCTTTACATGGGGTTCATGCTTTGGTTTTAGACAATAACTTTATTCTTTCTCTTCTAGTGTCCCAACACACATTTCAATTTCCTTGTGCTCTCCTCAATCCTGCCCATCCCTCTATAGTTTCCCACATCGACAAATGGCCAATCTCTCTCTCTCTCTCTCTCTCTCTCTCTCTCTCTCTCTGTGTGTGTGTGTGTGTGTGTGTATACAACTCCCCATGTCATGTTTAATGAATGACACGGAGTTATTTGCTACTTTTTCTCCCTCTTTTAATGACTTTACAACTTCAAATGCTTCCATATCTGGAATGCTTAAAACTTTGGTAAATTGGAGATAATGATGAATCCTATGTCTTATGGGGTTCTCTAAATTTAAATAGTCGCACATCTTTAATGCCTAAAACACTGCTTCAAGAAGTTACACTATTTGTTTTACCAAAACAGGTAGAAGTAACACCCATTCATCACGGGTAAGTCATTTCTTCAGTGGGGGCCAGTTATAAAAATGAAAGATGATGAAAACAAATATTGATTTTCACAAGTTGTTTCGGACCCACTTATAAAAATTAATGATCAAAACAGATGGTGATTTGCACTAATTCAATCAAAATAAATGCCCTCATCTTTTATGGGCCCACAATTTTATTCAAATAGGCCCACCATCAAAATGATTACTATAGCTTGAAATTTCATAATTTAACAGTGGGCCCAACTCTTAATTGTGTAATGGGGGCTTATAAAAATCTGGCCATTTATATTCACATTGATTTGGAGACCCCATGGAGGAAGGTTAGGTTACAAATTTTTATGGGCAAAAACAAAGAAAGAAAGAAATGATTCCCTAAAAACTTGCATAGCTGACACTCAATGACTCCTTATTTTTCTCTTCATGTCTCCTGATATAGCTGGACATTCAATCCAACATCATACCCAATAATAAATAAATGATTGTTATTGGATATTTTATAGGGTGTGAACGCCCCTTTTTGACAGGGGGAGTTTTGAGAATTTCTCACATATATATATATAGCATACAGATGTAGATTATTTTTAGGTTGATGTAATGCCAGTTATTATTTTTTTTCCTGGCTAGAGTATTATTTTCTCATGTTTTCTTCCAATGCTTAATTCTGTTGAACTTCTCAATTTTAGGTCATAACACATCTTCTAAAGCCTCGTGGTTGGAAGCCTCCCGTTCAAAGGCAATTCTTCTTAGATTGCAACGAAATTGCAGATCTATGTGACAGTACGGAGCGGATATTTTCTTGTGAACCAAGTGTTCTGCAAATTAAAGCTCCTGTCAAGATTTTTGGTGATTTACATGGTCAGTTTGGCGACCTCATGCGTCTCTTTGATGAATATGGCTCTCCTTCAACTGCAGGAGACATAGCGTACGTGTTCGCTTTGTGCATCAATAAATTATATTCAGACTGGGAGCTTCTTCAAAGTCTCATTGTTTTGAACTAGTTTTCAAGTGGATTCGTCCATATTGTGATATTTTATGTGAGGCTTTGTTATGATTTTGTCTTGATACCAAGATTCGTTTCGTATCCCTTTTCGGTTTGGCCGCCAAACCAAAATGTTTTGGCCAATTGGGAATTTCGCTGAAATGTTTTGGAGTTACGTTTCATAAAAATATAAAAATAATAAATATATATAGAAAATATAAAATCAACATTAAATTAAAAAAAAATGATTTGATGCATTTAGTTTATTTTACTAAATCAACTCATAATATGGCATGTATGATATAAACACTTAAAACAAATAATAATGTTGTCAACATGACAAATTAATGTCATCATTATGGCCCATCAATATGGAATGGATAATAATGTTGTCGAAACCTGGCTGTGAGCATTGAGCAGTAATTCGGAAAATTTGTCCATTTTGGACCAAATTTGGAAAATTCGTCCAAACTGGAACAAATTTCTGGGTGACTTTTATTTGTTTATTTTTGGGTTTTTTTTTTTTTTTTTGTTGGGGGTTGGGGGGTGGTTTGTTTTAATGGATGATCATCCAAAACGAAACAAAATTTTCATAACTATGCTTGGTACAGATGAAATTTCACTTGTTTAGGCATACTAATGAATTTATTGGTGCTCGCTTGGTACAGATGAAATTTCACTTGTTTAGGCATACTAATGACTTTATTGGTGCTCTAGTCTTCAATGTATCAGCTCTTCATGTTTCTTGCTGGCAGCCTTTCTGTTTCAAGTCTCATGTTCTTATATTCTGGGCATGATATTTTCTTTGTTTCTGAATGAGTTACTTTTTTATAGTAGTATCTTTGTTTAAATTTTGCTTTGTCATGTGCATATTAAGCTCTGCTGCGATGTTTCATGTTGCACCAATCCAAAAGAAAACGGGATGAACTTTCTTTTGATTATTAATTGATAAATGAATCAAATAGCTAATAGGTGATTGAACAAGCAAGAAGCATGTAATATTAATATTTCTTAGTTGTGCCTTTTTTTATGGATAATTACATGCATGCCTTGAGTGCCTGAGATTGTAAGTTATAGCTGAGTTGTAACTTGAAATTATTTTACGTTTTTCATTGTCCATGCTGATATCATGTGTTTGAATCCAGTTACATTGACTACCTCTTCTTAGGAGATTATGTTGATCGGGGCCAGCACAGTTTAGAAACTATTTGTCTTCTGCTTTCATTAAAGGTAGTACTTAGCAATGCCTGTTTAGGCTTTGCATCTTTCTTCTTATTTATGTCTTATCTGTTTCAACTGGTTTGTCAGTCATCCTTCTGGTCGGCATTTGGTTCCAAAAACTGAGGTAGTCTTAAACTTTTTCCCATGGATCATTGGAATGTTCCAGGTTGAGCATCCACACAATGTACACCTAATTCGTGGGAACCATGAGGCAGCAGATATCAATGCACTGTTTGGATTTCGGATTGAGTGCATCGAACGCATGGTATTTATGTCATGTTTTTTCTGAGTAAACTTTTCTTTTTTTTTTAAAAGGTTTTTTTTGCCGAATAAACTTATTTGTGTTTCGTCAACTAAAGCCTGCTTCATGGACAGGGAGAACGAGATGGAATATGGACTTGGCAACGCATAAATCGGTTGTTCAATTGGCTTCCACTGGCAGCCCTAATTGAGAAGAAAATTATTTGCATGCATGGTGGCATTGGTCGGTCTATAAATCATGTAGAACAGATTGAGAACCTACAGCGCCCAATTGCAATGGAAGCAGGCTCAGTTGTTCTCATGGATTTATTGTGGTTAGTAAATTACTATATTTGATTTGTGTTCTAGTGCAAGCCAGGTCCATGACCAAGCCCATCAAGATGGTGCAAGGTCCATTAGGTCCAAGCCCATTCCCACTTGTAATCTTTTCTTTTTTCATGAAAGTCTTGCTATGTTAAGAAGTCGTTTCCTTAGAAGTTTTTATGTTGTTAATAGTCCAAAATAGGAGTCTGTCATAATTGGCTTCTAAATAGAAAGTTGGAATCCAGTTAGGTCTTTTTCAAAGATGGATGCAGTTCGGGTGTCAAACAAATTTCAATTGACATGAAATTAGGTCTTTTTGATGGGTTATTTAGCTACCTGTCCTGCAAACCTAAGATTGTGTGATTTTGGCATTATTTTAATAAATTATGATCCATTTTCTGACAAGTTGTAACCCATTCATGAATTTTGTTAAATTTAGAATACAGCTGGTGCACCTTCCTAAGTTTTTATAAAAATACTTGCATCTTCCCTTTTAGACATTCATCTCATTAATAAAGAAAAATTTTCTTCATGCTGTGTGCCGTGTTACACATTAGATCTTAGGCCAAGACTGTAGATCAAAGTGGTGGCTTGGAGGTGCCTACGTTAACCTTTTACTTCAAGCTTAGTGCTTGGAATTTGACGGTAGAATTGAATCCATAGCAGATTGGCATAGCAATTGCTGCCTTGTCTGCATTATGTTCCCCTATGTGAAGTACTGCATTTTCTTCTTATTTGATTTTCAGCCATATACTATTATACTGATTGTGATTACCAATAAAAAAAGGATCTGATTGACTCTTTTTTTGTGCAGGTCGGACCCAACAGAAAATGATAGTGTGGAAGGTTTGCGTCCGAATGCTAGAGGGCCGGGGCTGGTTACTTTTGGGGTGTGTACAATTTTCCTTTTAACCATTTCATTAGTCATTTGAACCACTGTAAATGTTTGGTTATCCTCGCCTTAACATCTTTCTGAAATGAACTTGTCACATGTTGCTTTAATATTATTGGGAGTTCTGTATATTTTCCAAAAAGAAGTGAAAGAGCTGACTAGGTTCTCATGAGAACAGACAAACTACTTTTCATATTAATGACAAGGTGAAAGTTGTTAGGTGTTTCTTGATCAGTGATTCATTCTTATTGTGAGGGGTTTGCGGGTATGATTTCTTAGTGATCCTTCAACTGGTTGTTTGTTCTTTATTCCTCCCTTCACACTTCTCGATCCATGGGCCTTCTACCTCCCATGGCATTACTCTGTTAGGCTTTTGCCCAAAAATTCTCCATTGGTGTCTCCTCTAGGAGTCTGGGTGGTGTCACACTCTGTGTGGCTAATCATCCACTTGGACCAGCTACTCATCATCACCTTGGTAAGCTATTGCCTCACAAATTAGCTAGTCAGACGTGAGTCCCTCATGTGGATTCCTCTTTTGGTCCGCAACATACGGGGTATAGCAGGTTTCTTTTTATTTTTCCCCTGGGCTTCCTTTTGCTACTCAGCATAGGGAGTATCAGCAGTCACTATTGTTGGAAGAAGTATTTACAACTAAAAGAAGACTATGCATAACTTGGAAATGCTAGGACATGACTTAGGAAGATTAGGAAGGAAAAAGCCACAGGAGAGTTACAAAATTATACAATTTACTGACCTGTGGGCTCATATGAAGAATGACAGTCATGGAGGTGTAGCATGTTCAAAAGGTGTCCCTATGACCTACCTCTGCAAAATTTGGGAACCATTTAATCATGGGATTAACGAGTGGAGGGTCTCAAAATTGCCAAAATCCTAGCCATTAGATATAGTTGGATGAGTGCTAATTTTGTGTGATATATTCAGTGTTTGTGAAACATGGAAGAGTGTCGAGGGTAGAAGGGAGGATTGTGAGGTGTTTGTAGATCTCATGCCTGGCCATAGGGATGTCAATGAATTTTTGTGTGCCTGGTTACCCAAAGGGCCCAACCTGAAAATTCTCCGTATTTTTTGGGGAACCAATTGATAATTAGGTCGGGTCCAATCAAATCCGGACTTTAAAATCCAAATACCTGAATGTATAATGCTTTAATGTATAATTATATTAAATATATGACGTATCATCACATGTTACATGAAACATACATATATAATACTAATATATTAGATTAGTTATTTTATATAAAACATAGTAATTTTAAGATTTATTATTTATTATATATAACATAATAAAAATCTATTATCATCATTATCATCAAAGCCTTGGGGTTGGTTACACGAATTCTGTTTTTCCACTTTGATCTATCTTGAGACATTCTCAGATAAGTTACACTTCATATCTATATTTACTACCGTCATCCACAGCCTCTTTTGCCTACCCATGGATCAGAATACGTAGCGGCCACTATATTACCACTACGCTAAATGGAATTTAGTGCCTCACACATCCTTAGCGGCCGCTACGAGGCCGCGATGGAGTGATACAGATTCGTACTTTCCAAAAAAATATAAAATGCATAATAAGACTTATTTCTTTTCTTCTTCTCTCCAAATAATATTTTTACGCAACTCTTCTACCCTTTTATGTTTAAAAGAACACTAAAAAACACATGATCTCGTCAAATTACAGTCGATATAGAGAGTTCTCAAGGGTTCCTTCTTTAGGTACATCCTATTAGACACCCTCTTTGGTAGAGGTATTCTTTTCTTTAAGTACTAAGCAACATGAATACATATGAAAAAAACGATCATTACTATTATTTTCTAGTTGTACAGCGATACAGGACCTCATACAATGAGGGGACCTCTACTCCCCCTTATCTTAGTTACTTTTGCATATATATATATATATATATATTACTATCATTTTCCAATATTGTAAATTTTCTACAATTTTTAAAATTTTTTTGACTATTTTTTCAAATCACACCTGCTATGTAGCGTTTTGGTGGCGGGTCGCTACACCTGCTGCTACCGTTAGTTTCATCCTTGGGCCTACCCCATCCCCTAGGTGGGCTATCAACCTTCATAGCCAAGTTTTTCCTTGCCGGCGTCGTTGCTGCCCTACATTGGACATGCCCAAACCATCTCAAACGGGTTTCTCTAATTTTATCACCCCCTATTGGTGCTACCCATAAATGTTTTCAAAAGCGCTCATTTCTAATTTGATCTTTCCTGGTTTACCACGCATTCACCTCAACATTCTCATCTCCGCGACATCCATTTTGTGCATATGTTGCTTCTTGATTGGCCAACATTTTGCTCCATAGGTCATAGCTGGTATAATCACTATCTTGTAAGAATTTTCTTTCAATCTTGTTAGCGTTCGTTGGTTACAAATTACTTCAGAAGCAAGTCTCCACTTCAACCATCCCTCTTTTATTCTATGTTCAACATCTTCATCAATCTCCTTTTTCTTTACGAATTATAGAGCCAAGTTAATGAAAAAAAATCACTTTGTGGTATCTCATGGTTTTCAATTCTCATAACAGTTTCAGCTCTTTCTATATACCCACTGAAGTTGCAATTCATATATTCCGTCTTTGTACAGCTTATTTTTAAGCCTTTGGATTCTAAAGCCTCATGCCATCTTTGGAGTTGGTCATTCACACCATCACTTGATTCATCTACCAACACTATATCATTTGCAAATAACATACACCAAGGTATCTCTTCTTGAATATGAGAAGTTAACTCATCTATAATCAGTGCAAAGAGATACGGGCTTAGGGCTGACCCTTGATGCAAACCTATGGTCACAGGGAACTCCCCTATCTCTTCGCAGGTAGTTTTCACGCTACTTGTCCTTCATAATTTCTTTAATTACTTCAATATAGCCTCTTGGAACATTAGTTTTATTTAAAACCTACCAAATTAGATCTCTAGGTACTCTGTCGTAGGCTTTTCTAGATCGATGAAGACCATATGCAAATTTTTCCTCTTTGCTCGATATTTTTCCATTAATTGGTTAAGTGAGAAGATAACTTTCATCATTAACCTCCCTAACATAGAACCAAATTGATTTGCAGATATCTTGGTCTTCTGTATAAGTCTTTGCTCAATTACTCTCTCCCATAGTTTCATGGCATGACTCATAATTTTAATCCTACGATCGTTGGTACAGTTTTGTATATCTCCCTCGTTCTTATATATAGGTACTTCAACACTTCTTCTCCATTCATCTGGCATTTTCTTTGTAATTAATATCTTATTGAAGAGTTTAGTTATCTAAATCTCCCCAACTTCTCCTAAGAATTTTCAAGCCTCAATCAGGATGTCATCTGGACCCTAGACCCGTAGCCCTTCCCATCTTCATTTGTTTTAGTGCTTTCGTTGCTTCCACCACCCTAATTTTACGAAAAAAAGTATGTTGTGCTAATGAAGTATCATCTTTTGTTCTTGTGTCTCCTAGATAGTCTTCATTTCGAAGTATGATAAAATATTCCCTCCACCTTTCTTTGATATCATTGTCCTTCACTAGAACCTTTTGGTCATTGCTCATAATACATTTGACATGATCTAAGTCCCTATTTTTCCTTTATCTTATTTATATATAATAAATAATAATAACATACTATCGCTTGAGTCGTGTCTGGAATCCGGTACAGGTCTGGGTCCTGCATGGACCCAAGCCGCTTACATCTCTACCTCCCTATTCCATGCTTAGTCATTACTGAAAATCTACACGTGTGTGCACGTGGGGATCAGTGTATGCTATATAGTGATGGTTGGTGGCAGGGCTGGATACCGTGGAATGTCTGGATTTTGCAAGTGTGCAAGCCTGCTGCCAAAGACTTGGAAGATTTTTCAGTTTAGGTGAGTACTTTCTTGTGGTTTAGGGATATCCTCAAGGCAACTTTGCTATGATTCAGATGAGGAAATGTAATGGCAATTTTATGTATCATTTCCTTATTCTTTTCCATATTATTTATTATTCTTTTCCATATTATTAATTCAAGTCCGTTACTCACCAGGCTTGATAATGTCGCTGCAAATAGTCACTTCCTAACCATACACAGCCAACGCACCACATCTAATATTAGTCTAAATCTTGTTCCTGCAGCCTGATCGAGTGATGGAGTTCTGCAATAACAATGATCTACAGCTGATTGTGCGTGCACACGAGTGTGTGATGGATGGCTTTGAGCGTTTTGCACAGGGGCATCTGATCACACTTTTCTCAGCCACCAATTACTGTGGTATATACATATTTTATCTTGTGCATTGATTGAACATTTTGAACCAACTCATTATTATAATTCCTAACTTGCCTGTTTACAGGCACTGCAAATAATGCAGGGGCAATCTTGGTTTTAGGAAGAGACCTTGTGGTTGTTCCAAAACTCATCCATCCCTTGCCACCAGCTGTTACATCACCAGAAACATCACCTGAACGTCATATTGAAGATACATGGATGCAGGTCCTACCATTTTTCTTTTCATAGAGGAATTATACTCTTGAAACTTTACATGTAAATGCTCCCTTTTGGTGATCCAAACTGTTTATATGAATGGGCCTATCTTGGATGGGAGATACACGAAAATCACCCTTGTCAGTTGGTTACAATTTTCCATTATTCTAATATTAAATATGGATAGTTGTTTGTCAATATTGGTTGAAAGCCACCAATCTGGGAGCTAGGATCATCTTGTGTTTCTCAAATACTGTGATCCATCTTTAGGGTCAATGACTAAGATCATTGAGGTGTGCTCCACTTTTTTGTCATTTTTTTTTTCGAACAAATGAAATGCTATCTCCCTCAATCATGATGCATTACTACCAAGTTATCTTTTGTAATGTTCTGGACAGAAAATGATTATTCTTGCATGTTGTTATTGACAAATTGGTATGTCCATGATCAGGAGCTCAACGCCAACAGACCCCCAACGCCAACTAGAGGCCGCCCTCCAGTTGCAAATGATCGGGGTTCTCTCGCGTGGATCTAAGACAGATATATTCTTTACCTGAGTTATTTCTATGGCCCAGGACTTGTGCTACCAGAGTTGGATATTTCATTGTTGCCTGATGAAAGCACCAAACTCAAATATTAGTGCTTTTCAATCTTGGTCCGGCCATACTCACATTGGGAGGGAAGAATATCCAAGGGCTGCACCATGTCACAGTGGAAGGGACGTGGATCAAAGGAAGCATGGTATTTCATTCTTTATACAGAGAAATATAACATAACCCAGGTTGCAGTGTTGTGTCCATAGCTTCTTCATTCTTGGAAGTGTTACCGAAAGAAACGTTGTTCCTCTAAGGGCCCTCTTTGTATATTGAGCCACTAGTCGATAGGTGTTGATCCTCTGCTTTTCCAGTTTGATTAATTATAGTTGTCGTCTTCAGGTATTCTTTAATTTCCCATGTTTCTTCCTCCCTTACCTACACCTGTAGCTGTTTGTCTTGGTGGAGAGGAGGTTGGCAGTTGTTATATGATGACAATTTTTTATATAACCTACTACATCAAGGGAAATCATGTATCATAGACTTCTGGTATATGTGCAACAGATTGCCTTTTCGCAATTTCAGTTTTAGCTGATTTTACAATGAAAGTTTTGTGTTAAAGCCTAAAGGGCAAGATGGGTTGAGAGAATTGGGTGCAGTTGTGTAATTTAAATTAATCTCATTTTATGTGATCTTGGTGCTTTTTTTTAGGGTCATTCATGTATCCACATTAAAGGTCCAAGGAAACTTCTTGGTTTGTCTTTTTATTTTTTGTTCCTCCACCGATTCTGCTTTTCCTCATAATATGTCGTATTTATGTTGAACAGGAGAATTGAACAACCATAGTCATCTGATTAATGGATCTATGCATAATTTTTATTATGAGTAACTTGTGGGTACCAAGTTCACTGCAAAGACAGACGGGTCTTGGATCAAACCTACCCATTTTGTGGCCTTTTAGAATGAACAGCCGGCTACACTTATTGCATGACTGGATCCTCAAAGCCCAACCAAACGGTAAATAACCCCGAAATAGAATGGGTGAAGGGATGGGAAAGGAACCACCTTATTTAAAAGTGAGATTTGTAGGGAAGAAAGGCGCTTCATACAGAACGTTCACTGTATTGAGCTGACCTGACCCTACTCGGGAATGTGATGTATCTTGCTCCAGTCAAAAAATTTATTTTATTTCCCTTGGGGTGAATGCTCTACCCTCATTTGATACATTTCCGAAGAAGAGGAAGATTAGATGATTTCTCAACAGCTAATTGGGAATCGGGAAGGACATAGGACCTATGAAATGGGATGGGTTGGGGAACAAAATCAATAACAAGTATATTTGAAATGTTCTCTGTTGCATAAGATATTCAGTGCTCAACCAATCTTAGCATAAATATAACTATTATTATTATTATTATTATTTAAAATTTTTTCATTTGTAGTTATTAGAAGATTAATGATGTTAAGATTTCACTTCCTTTTGGTCCTCTCACTTACAAGATATGCGTATTGAGGAGACCTCACTGTCATGTTCCATGTGTAGAAGACCTTCCTTTCATGTGAAAAACAGAACAGAGAGGCACTACATAGACCTGCTCCACCATCTTCAAGTCTAGACTATATATGACAATGTCTGTTAATTTGTAACTGGACAAGCAAACCTAAAAGGAGTATGGGAACGACTGAACTGTTATTCTAGGACTTGCAGTTACCCACTTGTTTCCCATGTCAATTTGCAAGACGCATTTCCGGGGGCGTACCCACCTGCAAAATTAAAAGGAGAAACGAAACAAAACTTTTCAACATCATCAGCAAAAAGTTTTCACCACATAAGTCCTATGGTAGTCATAAGAGCCTTATCCTTTCTTAGTTCTGCAGTTGGCGGCCTTATTTTGAATGCCTAAATATCGATCAGTTGGTACCAGAGGCCCATGAAAGATCAGCTTTTAAGGTAGGTTCCAATTTAACTGGTCTAACATAATATTAGATAAACAAATCTGTAACAAACTCACATAAACATGAGACACTGATTATCTTCCCTAACCAAATACTGCAGCAAGCACAAACTTTGTAATACAACATACCTGTCTTGTGAGAAAATAACATTTGTAGATAACTAAAAGGAAAAAACCCAAATTGTTCAATAAACCGTATAATTATTTTACCTATAACCCTCATATTTATTCCTCCAGCTTTTCCACTGCAACAATGGGAAACAAGACCATCTCATAAATTAAACTGGAGAGAGCCCCGCCTTATTACATGTCAATATTCAACTGCCAAGAGAAGGGGGGCAATCGCTTTTGCTACCAATCATTCTTTTATGTTCCGAATCATCTCTCAGACTTACTCTTTCAATAATATGTACCTTCAATTGCAATTGCTTCACCAACTCATACAACAAAGATTTAGAAGAATTAATTGTAATTATCTGGTCTAAGTAACTGTCTTGGGTTGACTCTGCTCCTATGATGCACAGCTTCTGGTTGGGATTCAATTCTTTGGCATGTCAATAGAAAGGAAATGGATGATTAATGATCCAAAATTTCTCATTTGAATGAGCCTGCCCAATTTGTCATGGATCCAGATTGCACGTGGGCATTTCTATGCAGACGAAGTTGACAAATATCATCACAAAGACCAGCAGTAGGTTCAGCTGCAAACTACCAATTTCGCAATCGGTCAGTTTTCATGATTATGGAAATCCTCCTCAAGATTATGTATTATGGAACACGTGGCCTAGACTTAGGAATCCTCACTGCCATTATTTTCATTGCTGTCGTCACTGCATCCGTCATCGATGCTATCATTGTGGTTGTTGACATTGCTGATCTTGGCACTTGCAACAGCGAAATCAATGAATGGAGATCCGTCCATCCAATCCGTGCCCTCCCCTTCAAGTGCTCCGAGATCTTCAACCCAGTCTCCGGCATCAGCATTCATCCCCTCCAAGCAGGTTGGATCATGCGCTCCACTCATGAGGATCTTACTTCCTAAAGTTCCTGTTTGCCTAGAACATCCACAAGGAGAGTTCCATGTCAGCATCATTTAAAGCTGAAAGTAGAAAGGAATAAAAAGCGTATACAATGAAAAGATAAATTTACAGGGTCATTGCTTCGGTGCAATGGTAAAAGTCTCGGGTGTCATGTGTGAAAAAGCAGGTTCGAGACCTGCGAGCAACCACTTTGTGCAAAATTGCCAAAGGTTAGGTCTTACTCTAGTCTAGACCCTCCCAAGACCCTGCTTCGACAGGACCGCACTAGGTGAACCTAATGAAAAGCTAAATTTACCTCTGTTGAAGGCGCAAGTTGTAGTGGATGAAGAGAAGGTCATTTAACCTCTTCTGCTCCAATCGATTTCTCTTACTTGCATGGATGCGCTCGAACATGCTCCAGTTCCTCTCACATCTGATTCCACTGCATGTTTGACTTAAGATTCTAATAGCGAAGCGCTGCAGTTCTGGGTAGTCTGATGCATATAGGGACCACCATGTAGCTGTACAAAAAATGCAGGACATTGTGGGTGCTGTTGATTACTGAAATTTTGAAATCCTTATAACTAAATGAAGAACCAGAAATTCTTTCAAGTTTATGTCCACTATATAAAATCAAATTAAAACCCCACCTGGAGACAATGATTCTCGACCCCGTATTGCAACAGGTCGGCTGAAATCCCCTACAGCTTCCTCATAGTAAGTTTTGTGCTGTGTAATTGTATCTTGGCAATTTAGACTAGGCTCCAAGGTCTCAATGCAATCAAGTAAGCCTTTATGAATCCTTTTATTGTTTGAGAAGCTCAGATTGTAAAATATAGCTGGGTTAAGGTAGTATGCAGCTGCATGAAGGGGGCTATGGATTTTTTCTTCCCATATATGATTGATAACCTCCAAGTATGCACGGTAATCTGATTCCTTGTTGAAAGCCGCAACAATACTTCTTTTAGCCTTTTCCATCGCATCATAAATGAAACCCATAGAAGGCCTCTCTTCACTATCTGCTATGTGTAAGACTGTAATGAGGGGTTTGCTGACTTTTAAAACCTTAGCAATTGATGACCAGAACAGTGGATCCAACACAATTTCAGTCACCTCTTCCCCTGCCCTTTCTCTAGACAAAGTGGATTGTACCCATATGTTACTTGTAAACATCTGATGAAGGGCTTCTTTCAGAGACATGATGCTTTGCAGCGTTAGGAAGTTTCTTGCGAACTTTGTCACAGCAGGCTGAACAATATCTCTTCCCCCAGTTTTTTTCCTCATCAAATTGAGGACCCACGCATGGTTATATATTAACTGACTGATTCTTTTCGCCTTTGCCAATACCTCCTTGACTTCATCCATCTTTGCCAAGTTCTCAAGCATGAGATCAATACATTGGGCTGCACATGCACTCCAGAAAAAGGTCCCATACTTTTTCCTTAATATTTTGCCCACAATTTCAGAAGTTTCTGAACAATCTGTGATTACGTGTACAATGTTCTTGGGGCCGACCTCTTGAATGATAGTATCAAACAGATCCGCCAATGCTTCCGGCATTCTATAAATTTTGGATGCATCGACTGACTTAAGGAACATGGTACCTTTAGGACAATAGACAAAGAAGTTTATAACTGTACGATCGGTTTCATCTGCCCACCTATCAGCCATGACTGAACATCCAGTCACTTCCCATGACTTCCTTAGTTCTTGACACAAATCAGCTGCTTCATGGACACTTTTGTTCAACAGTTTTCCTCTTAAAGCATGATACGATGGCATTTTGTACCCAGGTCCTACTGCAGCAATGGCATCAGCCATCAGTTGGAAATAAGATGAATTAGCGGCATTGAAAGGGATGCCAGCATCATACATGAATTTTGCGACAGCAATATCTGCTTGGTCCATGCTTTCTTGTGAAGCAAAAGCGAGGTGCATCATGGGTTGATGGATTGGTGGTGCTGTAGCAATAAATGACTTCCTGCTTCTCCTCCTCCTACTCGAGGACCCATCATCCATTGCTTTTCTTCTTCTTTTACCATTAATATTACTTGCCAAATCTGCATTCGCTCTTCTTTGCATGTCATCAGTATTTGCATCTTCACCCTCATGGAAGAGACCCTTTCCATCTTCAGATTCTTTCTGCCTTTTCAGTCGTTCCAACACTTTGAAACCTAAATGCTGTTGCATTAGCCCTTTAACATCTTCAGGTACTTCCTCACATGGGGCTATATTTCCCCTCTCCCCAGCTAAATGCTGTTTTAGTCGTGAAATTCCTCCACCTAGGATCACCCTATGACAGTATTTGCACTTAATTTTTTGTCGGTCCCCATTTACCATCATACCATGAGCCCATCCAAGATCAGTTGCTCTTGAAGGTGCCAAACCCTTAGAACAAGAAGCAATAAAAGGACAGAAACAGAATATTAATGTTAGTTATAAACAGAAATACACAGGCACGGGTTGGAACAGATAATCAGTAAAGAAATCAGGAGATACTATCCAATACTCAGGCGAAGAGTATCTGCAGCTTAGTTAGGCTCAATAATCATACAGGTGGGACAATCTTTCAATGATCAGTTTGCATGAGGGAAGTTGGGTCTCAACATGTACATGGGAACAATATATTCTTTCACCGAACAACTCAATCATTTCGCTGCTAATTTGCAGTTGAATACAGAAAACAACACAAGATACTCAAGGAAGCAATAAAATAGAAATAAACACACTGTGGATATATGTTCACAATGTCAATCAAGCCCATCCTGTGCAGGATGGGCTTGATTGACACACAAAACATAGTAAAATAACAAAGGAGGGTACTCCATGCTAAATATTTATACAGGTGGAGAAATCTTTTTTGAACAGGTGGCGCAATCTTTGAGATCAAATTGTTCATTTGGTATGAGTCAGGAGTCAGGACTCATCACAGAAAGGTATGGGAACACCAACCTAAATTTTACAAATCCAATCACCTGAGTGATACTTTTCAGTTGACTGAAGAACAATGGGAATTTTCTTTATACCATTTATCTTCAAATTAATTATTAGATGGCCATGAGTGTCCATTGATGTTCATTGCCGCATCACCCATCCAATAGATCCCCACCAGATGAACATTCTGGGGCTATGAAAGATACCCCAACTGTATGAATGCTTGCACAAATAAACTGTAGATCCACTCAGTCCAAGCTCCCACAAAATGCAAAAGGCATGCAAGAACTTGACACTCAAGATTCATATTTATCAAAGTAACATGAGAACAAGTACAGAAACTAGCAACTGCATACCTGCTCATCTTTGCAAGGAACATTTGAGAAAGCATCAAAGAATTCCCGAGATCCCGCAATGAGTTGTTGATTGTCTGATTTACATTCTAGAACCATAGCACCATAAGCAAGGAAATATCAGGTCAAGATGTTTGTGGCAGACAGCGATGTAAGAAAGCATGATGAGCATATCTCCATCTTATCATACTATAGCCATACATAGTACTGTAGCATATTTTATTAAGTCAATGAAGCTAATGATATTACCCTCATTGCTTCTAGTTCTTTCTTTCTTCTTTCACTCTTCTCTATTCTTCCTGATGGATCTAAAGCCTGACTCTTTCTCTTTATAAAACCAACTCGGTAACAAAGCAAGGATCTCAAGGGGAAAACAATTTCATGGGGTCAACTGCAAATGTTGTGCAGATGACATCAGTGATAAGTGCTTAATTGTTTACAATCTAAGCCCTAAAATTTGAATTATCTTATGATAGTCATGTTTATTTTATTTGATTTTACATATTCTTTGTTAATTTGTAAGCAAAGGTAAAAAGGAGCAAAAAGAGAAGATTTCATGAAGAGTGATGGGCGTAAATCATCAAGTAGGGCCAAGGTGGGTCCCATCCAAGTTATTTCAGATTTCAAGACTACTTTCTAATTCTTTGGACAACTTACAATTCTAATCAAAGAAGAAAAGTAAAAGAAAGAAGAAACCCAATCTAGGGTTATATGCCAAAAAGGGGGCCCACAGCCATTGCAAAAGTGAAATTTCAGAAATTAGAAAGTCTTCTTCAAGTACAAGTGGAGCTCAAGAATGGAGAGCTTTTGGAGCGAGGAAAAGGAGAAAAAGCTGCTGGACAACTTCTTCTTCTTCTTCATCAATATTCAGAGTTTTTCTTATAGCTCTATTTTCTATTTTGTTTTCAATTCTAGACATGAGTAGCTAAACTTTTTAGGGCTAGGGTGTAGTTGAAACCCTAGCCTAGTTCTATGTAGTCTCTTTTGGCATCTTTTAATTCAAATTTCAGTTTTATTAGTTGAGATTCTAAACCATGTTTTCAATTGATGAGTTGTGTATATGCCATGCCAACCATGCCATGTTCAATTAATTTTAAGAGTAGCTAACTTAATTTTGATTGATCTTGATGTTAAGCATCTAGGGTTTAGAACCATGAATAATCTAAGTATATGCCATGCTTAGACTCATGCATTTATCATTCCCATTGTTTTTATGCATTATGTGTGTTTTGACTACGACATATGCCATGCTTAGTTTTTTGCATCATAATGAACAATTCATGTAGTATGCCACTCATGAATTAGGTTTAGGGGAATAGTAATCTAGACGCATATGCCATGGTCTACGTTGATAGATGTCACTAATAATTCTGATTTTTTATTAAAGGATAATAAGGGACATGCATAGGGTTGGTTAGGGGAGTAGATGAAACCCTAGTTCATTCATTATTACTATTTTTCAATTTTAATACTAGTTGTGTGTTTTAGATTATTTTCCATTTAGCTTTTAATAGTTTAATTTACTGTTTTTAGTAGTTTAATTCAACCTGTCAGCATTTAATTGTTCTTTTAATATTCTGATTTTTAGTTGTTTTTGACATTATTTTATCACAAGTCTTCGTGGGATCGACCTCGTACTTACAATTCACTACACTACATAGTGATCTTGTGCGCTTGCGAGTTTTAATTGTGTGCATACTAGTAGCCTATTTCTAGGTTGCTTAGTGCATACCAATCAGCATAATATGAGAAAACTTCTTAGAACTTGAAAGGGTAGTATCAGAATTTCAGTGATTAGTGCAGGGGTTTTCCAGTGAAACTGTTGCATTGTTTTTTTGTGCCGTATCCCGTATGAGATTTTTGAGCTACATGGAAGTTGTGGCCCTCATTTTCATTTTTTAGGGGTTTTATGAAGAGCTTTATCACCATCTCTGACCATTTTTATTTTAACGAATTACTCATTCACTTTGACAGTTTGACCCTAGAATCTTTTTTGTGTTTTTCCATTTTTTGACTTCTCAAACTTGAATGGATTCAATTGTTGTATGCTGATGCTGACATCTTAAGGTGTTTTCGAGTCATCACAAGAAGGATTCTGCCATATGAGATTTTTGCAGTAGATGGGTGTTGTGGCCCTCAATTCCATGATGTGAAGGTTTTTATGAAGAGCTTTATCACTGTGACTGTTTTCATTCTTCATGAATTACTCAGTCACTCTGACTGTATAACCTTTTGTGCTTTACTCTTTTGATTGCTTAAATCTGAATGAACTCACATGTTGTCTGCTCACATCTTAAGGTGTTTTTGAGTTATATTAACAAGGATTTCATGGGACCTTCTCCAACTTGTAATTACGTGCAAGTTATGTTGGGATTACAAGCAAGTTTTGTAAATAAAAACTAGAGGGCCTTTGAGAATTCTGTGAAGGCAATTGTAAACTGGTGGAGTGGATCAAACATGAATGATAAAATAAATAAATAAATAAATTGGAACATACAGGATCTTGCACAATGGGCGTTGGAAAAGGCATAAGAAAGGAAAACTTTTGATGTTGGACAAAAACTTGCATAAGAGGGAGAGGTTCTTGGTTATTCCCTGTTCTTTCTATGGCCTTATTCTATGAGTCCTCATTCCTTTGTCACTAAATCATTACATTGGTTCAGCCACATCATGTGCTTTTTAATTATATTCAACATTAACTATATCTATATATATATATATATGTATATATGCATGCATGCATGCATGTTCCTATGTATGTATATATGTATAGGGCAGTGATTGGAGGCAAAGGTGTGATAATGTGTGTGTCCCACCTCAGAGCTTGACAATACATGGGGGTGGTTGGGATGTTTAAGAAACCACATGGATATGAGGTACGTGAAGTTTGACACCCATCTAATCATCCTAGTCTTCAGATTTAAAGCTTTAAAGACCTGACTTTTGTCAAGACAGTGACCTCTGTATGGTCCCTCTACTAGTCATCGAAATTCTATAAATAAAGGAGGAGCCAGGAAATGATGGAGATTTATAGCAACTTGAAGTAGGGAGAAGTGATTTTAAATTACAGCACAATGAAGAAATAGCCCTGAATAATAGTAAGTCAAAGTAGAAATCACAGACCCAACCCTAAGGAATGAGGCTTCGTTTTCCTGCAAGGACTCAAAAGATGGTTCAACTATAACTTGACTGAGGCACATGCTGCATATGCTTTCCTTGCTAATGGACAACTAAATTTTAAATTAATAAGGACAGAAGATATTAAACCAACAACTAATGGATGGGAGGCATCATCACCTTCATGCAAGATTCGCAAGCTTTCAAGTCTTGCAGCTGCCATCTCCCGATCTGATTCATCGGATTCTGTGTCTTTACCATCAAACGTTGACATATTCATGGGTTCCATGTGTACCTTTGCTTTCTTCCTACTAGATGTCTTTCTCGGTTTTGCTGCAGCTAAGTGTTTCCTTATGATCTCTCTTACTTCATTGGGTACAGCGTCACAACCCTTAATCTCCCCCCTTTTACCAGCCAAGTGTTTCTTGAAACGAGTAACGCCTCCAATCATTTTCCGATGGCAATAGTTGCACTGTACATGATGCCTATGTCCCCCAACCATTGTTCCATGTTGCCACCCTATATCTGGTTCACGTGGCATTTTAGTAATTGCAAAGTCCAAACCAAAGTATGCAGCTGCAATCTCAACCTCTGAGATATGAAACACTGCACACCATTAAGGGAAAAAAAAAAAAAAAAGAAGACATGAGCAGCGCAAAGTATATTCATATTCATTCAGACAAAAATGCAAGTATAGATAGTAAACTTCAAGATGCATGTGGCATGCATTTGAAAGAACTAAGTAGATCATGAGATTGCATACCACTTTAATTTTTCTACGGTCAACTCAAAACTTACACATGCATTAAGAAACCAATTAATAGCCAACTAAACTAGCAAAATCTGTAACTTGATTTTTCTGAGATAAGAGGGAATTACATCCCCAATTTTATCTTTAAGTATCAATGAGCCATTTTTTATTTTCTTTCTAAAAATGCTTTCGCATCATATTGAAGGAAAAAATATAAAACAAAAAATGCTTCTTTAGAAACGCATACTGAAAGAAAGCCACAGAGAAAAGACAAAAGAAAAAAAGAAAAAGAAAAAGACACTATAGAAGAAAAGAATGCAAAATTGTAGTTAATATCTTAACTGCATGCATGTGCTAAGAAAGCTCCAAACAGAAGCATGTGCATAATTCACAAGCTAAATGAGAGCATGAACACAAGATGAGAAATGATAATAACAAAAATTTTCAATAGCACAAAAATCACCCAAACAAGATCTGAGAATCAGAAAGCCACCTAATCAGGTTAATTGGAAAGGCATTATAGAGCCTCAAAAATTCTTGAGTTAGAGGTTAAGGAGGGTTTCAAATAGCAAGATAAAAGAAAGTATCTGAACAGAATAGAATGCCTCATGATAATTAAAAGAAAAAAGAAAAAGGAGTCCAAGAAAAAATCCTAGAAAATCAATTTCTATTCCCACAAAAAGACATGCACATATATCCCTTCTTTCTTGATATAATCCTATTAATAAAATAGAATCCTCTTTAAGGTGCTTGCTCCAAATAGGAAACCTCTAAATGGAGCAAAAGAAAAAAAAAAGATAGAATAAAAAATAAAAATAAAAATAAATAATACACAACGATATTAGGTCTGACACTAAGTAGGACTCATTTCAATTTTCTAATGAAATTGATTGGAAATAACTGATGCCACAAAACCCGGCTTATTTTTTATGGTGGAACCTTTTCATTTCTAAGTCCACAAAAACACACTTTTATCCTCAATGACAAACAACAAAACCTTGTGAATATTCACACGGTGAATACATCTACATAGTAATCCTCATGTACACATTAGTTCCTCGTTGGAGGAAACTCACCTTCACATATATTGTTAAGGAATTTTCAGACTTTTACCTCAATTCATGAAACTTTGTTCCTTGCTCCACATTTGTGCACCCAAATAAAATTTTCCTGCTATAAAGATAATTTACTTAAACTGTAGTTCATTAATAACAACATTGTACAAACAAAAATATATACAGTGTAGAGAGGTCTATAATGTAAGCAAATGCAAGAAATTACCCTCATGAAACACATCAATGCCACCAAAAACATGGATCAAACCCACCCCAATAATTGGAAAATCAAAATAGATGCATATCATCTCTTCCTACTCCTTGTATATCAAGGATGACAGCAGCTTCATTTACAATATGGATTCCATGCATAAATCAGGTCTTCTTTCCCTCACAAAGATTCCAAAACTCCCTTTCTAGGAATGCGAGTAGGACTAGGGGAATCATCAAGCATCACATTGGATAAACTATGATGTGCTTCTAGGCCTGGTAGGACTAGGGGATTCTAGCAAGGTAGAAATCTCAGAAATCAAGTAAGGGCTCAAACTGAATTTGTCTCACTTCCAAGGGACAGTGCAAATGGAGGTTGGACTTCCACCTCCTGTGGGGGTTTTGAAGTTTAATGTTGATGGTGTAGATAGAAGAAAGTTGGGTTTGGTGGGCATTGGAAGGGCGTTACATAATGACCGGGGGGAGATCCTGTATATGTTCTTTAAAAGTGTGGGGATCAAGGATTCAAATGATTCTGAGGAGTTGATGATCTTGGAGGCTTTGAGGATCTTCTCTTGCAGTTTTCAGGATCTTGTAGGCGACCCGGCCAATCTGGGCTCATGGGTGAATCTCAAAGGGCCCAAGCCTTGGAAGCTTCAATAATGTTTTAATGAGATTAAGGCTTTGGCTTCTCTTCTTCTGTGGAGTTAAGGCATGAGCATAGGTTGGTATGGCAGATGCTTTAGCAAAACAGAAGGGTGTTAGGTCTTTCCCTTGGGAGGCTTTAATCAAGTGGGGTATAAGTCTTTTATGTCCATGGTGCCCTTAAGTCTGATGTACAGTGTTGCTTGAATCTTAATAAAACCTTCCGTTGCTTCTTCAGACAGTAAAAAAATTGCAAATGGAGAGGTGCTCATGGAATGTCACTTGGGCTAGTTGCAAGGTAGAGGACCCTCGGAGATTATTTTACATTTAAATGAGATAAAAATGTTATCGAGGGTCACAGACTCACAGATGCTACATTGCATCATATTCCAAGAGGAGAGAATACAGATTCATATGCTATTGCAAAATCAAAGGTGGATAGGGAGGATCTTATTACAGCAAATGCCTTACCGTATAAGTTCTTGTATCCTTTGTATGTATTGGCCTCACCCATCATCTTGATGGATTGCCTGTCCTCATACATACTTCTCTTAGTTCAAATGCTTTATTCTCATCAATGGCTGCCAAAGAGACTTAGACCATCTGATCCTATTAAAATCAATGTGCGTGCATGAGCTCCGTGTTATAGGGATAAAGAATCTATCAACCACCTTTTTCTTCATTTTCATGTTGATAGAGATATGGGTTCCTTTTGTTTTTTGAAATAGTAACATTTCTTCTTCTTCTTTTTACTGATTATTTATTGTCAAATGGATATCCTCCTGAATTCTCCTTCTTCCCTTGTTGGGGATTGGTCATCAATACCCTTTCTGTTGAGAGGCCAAATTCTATGAAGAAAGCTACTACTTGTTATCTTTTAGGTGTGAGAGAGAGAGAGAGAGAGAGTATTTTCAAAGGCATTCAGTTTTTAATGGATTGTTCTTGACCATCTCTTCTAGCTCATCCATAGCTTTACAAAGAGTGGCCAAATAACTCAGGTGGAAGACCATTAAAAAAAAAAAAAAAACCCGCAGGTGGAAGGCTCTAGGAAAATCAATGTTGATGGCAGCTTAAAGGTTAACCTGGGACACCCTAGCATTTGAGGTGTCCTAGGAGATGCCAAGAGGACGTTAGGAACATAAGGATGGCATTCTCAGCCTGGTAGGAGATGACATTGACCTCGATGACATCTCAGCCACTTGCACTAGCTTGAAATTAGTAAAGAAAAGTTTTACGGAGACTTTGATTGTTGAGGCTGATTCAAGGACCTTGAGAAATTCAATGGAACCGTGAACTCTATTATTCTGGTGAGGTCTGCATTCTCCGAGATGCAAGTGTTGTTCCATAATAAAGGTGAATTCTAATTCAGGTGCATTAGTTAATGAAGGGATTAATTAGTAAGTCATCTTAGTGTAGTGGTGATTCACTTCCATTACAATTAGTTAACGAAGGAGTAGATGTCATCCTTGTATATTGCATTGGTTATTTCAAAACTAATATTCTTGCATGAAATATGTTGACCATTACATGTTCTACTTTAGATATTTGCATGCTTTTAAATGGTTGACCATTTTAGCACTAGTGCTGAAGAGTATTCAGAACCCTTTCTAACAGATGTAAATTGCTATTTTTTGAGATTTTGGCCAATCATAAAAACTGTACTAGAAAGTTTTTAAACACATAAGTCCATTAGTTACATAATTCTGAACTGCCCTCTTGGATGGCTATATATACCCCTCACCTCCTTTGGTTTTCACAAAACAGAAACTCCTCTTCAATGCACTTCTTCTCTACATCTTACATAAAATTTTCTTTTCCAACATGTTGGAAATTGGTTTCCACTGCCAATGTAGATCATATTTGTCCTACAATCTCCTTAATAGCATGCCCCTTGTGCACCATTGTTTACAATTTATTTTTCCTTTTCTGCAAAGTGTTTTTAATTATCTCTCAGAAAAAGTGTTTCTAATCATAACGCAGCAAAGAACAATCACAGAAAAGCAAACAAAATTGATACTTTTTTCTGCCTTCTCCACACCCACTTCTTTTCAATGACGAACAGCAATAATGATTTTGAGTGACAACTCGGTAAAAACATATTCACCAAACACAATAACTGATTTCCTTGGCACCCCAAATACAGAGTAGAATGAATAGCAATTGTAAATTGGATTTACATAAAAGACACTCCAAAAACCCTAAATTGTTTTCAAAATGGCCAATGTTCATCTAGTATATATCTTTTTTTATTCAACCTATAGTCATGGCGCACCGCAACCATGGTGAAGATCCTAAAATCCCATGCATTGAATAAAAGGAAAATGCACCATCTTATAACCAAGACCAGCACCAAAGTTCTTCCTTTCCCAGCCCCAATTGTCACCCCAAGCAGCTCTCTAACTGCAGCCAAACTCCACACAGCTAAATTCACATAAAATTTAAGCTCTACATTACTAAAATCACTTCCTCACTCAAAAAAATCAAAACAAACGAAGTAAAAGAAAAACCCAATCAAACAACCCAAACAGAGAAACCAACATCAAAAACAAAAAAGATACAAGAAACCCATGTATCATAAAGTATCGGGATTCTATCATGACACCCAAAAACGAAAAATCACATCATTCAAGCAGATATCGTACCGGTACCAAAACCTAAACATGAAATTGCAATTCTCCAGAGAATACGGAAAAAAAAATCCGATTGTATACCTGAAGGAGACTGATTTCTTGCCCGTAACTGCCGTCCGAATAGCAGATGAATGAGAAAGAGATTAGAAAAACCGCTTTCAGGCCAAAAAGGGGCGGAAACGATACCAGTTCGAAGGCGAAACGAGAGCGAGAAATCTCTGGCTTTGGGGCGAGATTCGGTTACGCGATAGAGGTTTCGGGCGATCGAGAGCGGGATCGATCACGATCGGGGGCGATTCGGAACGGTGCCGGTCTCGAAGCGTCGGAGATGCCGATGTCTCGGAAGTAAAGGCCGAGATTGGGGGAAAATACGAAAAGGGCAACGAAACCGTACACCCGATAAAGTTTTATATCGGCTCGCTTTCCTTATCGGTGTGTGGACGTTCAGGTCCGTTTCGTATCGGAAATCGGGTCAGTCAACGGCACGGGCATTTCGGAAAAAACGAAAGCCGAAAAAGAAAAGAAAAGTTACGTATGCATTACAGGGTGCGTTTGGTGACGTTTGTTAAAACGGTGGCACTTCACTTCACGTGTCTTGTGTTGGAAATTATCAGGACCGCTTATCGTGTGGTCCCCGAAATAGATGATCATGGATTGAAAGGTCAAGGAAGATCCAAAGGTCAATTGATCGATAAGGGTCAGCCATAAAAGTCAGCCCCTCTAGATTATCATAGCTCTTGATTTAACAAACTTAAAGTTTAATTATGTTTTATCTTAAATTTTTTTATTTTTTTATTTTTTTATATATTCAATCCAACGGTGAGAAAAGATTCAATTTACTTGTAGGAGAAGATTTTTCATAGACTAACATAAATAAACATTACTCCTATTGTGGATTAGCAAATAATTTAAACTTTTTTAGAAAAGAAAGTTAGAGCTTTAATTTTAGACTTTAATTTGATTAGCTCTTATTAGATAAAGGAAAATATTCAAGTGAGAACTAGTTCTCACTTATTATATGAGAATTTTTTTTATGGGGCCCAATTAGTAATCTATCCAAATTTAGTAATCAATAGGGAATCCCCTGATAGTCACTGATCCCAAGGATTTGCACATATCCGAATGAACTGAACCGTTGGATTGAGGGTTGAATATTTTTTTAAATATGAAGCTATTAAATTTGTGTGCCACGGATGAAGGGGTTAGGGGCAAGGGCTTGGGGCCAAACTTGATACTTGGGGTGGTGGTCTCACATAGATCTTTCCATCCCCTCATATCCCATCCTCAAATGGGCCCCACAAAAAAGTCGTCACATAAGGTAATAACTTAAAGTTAGCAAACGGCAAACGGGCCCTTAGTAATCAAAAATAGTAAATACAGGTCAAACCTTACTTAACTGAGCTGACTAGTATTTTCATATCGAATCTGATGAAATTAAATTTTGTGTGATTATGGAAATGCAGGGTATCACCCTATATATATATCAAATACATGAACTTTTAGTATCAAGTCCAACCTGTATGGCCGTATCCATCATGGCCGGGTTTGCCTAGCAAATCATAAAACCATCAACAATAGGTCAGGTACAGTGCAGTGCAGATGTGGGTTGACGAGATAAATTAGGGTTCCAACTAACATGTAAATGACTCAAGTCTGTTGTCAACACATTCTCCAATGATTGAAAGCAAGCCATATTGTTGTTTCTAAAGGTGTGTTTAGCATTGTGTCATTCGGATGTTCTTATGTTCTCATCAGATGATGCTACGAAAAACATGTTTAGTTAGTGTAAATTATTGTTCCCAATTTTAGTTTCACGGGAAGGAATTCCAAGATCTTAACCCGCTGACATAAAAAGGTTGGAACAAAAAATCTTTATTTTTTTTAAGAAACAACTTTCTGGCATAGTTAGTTTCTACTTATCTCTTACATTTTAAATAGATCATTTAAAAAAAATTTCAAATCCTCTCACTTATCTTAATGGTAGGCCCCATGTTCACAATTCCAAAGAAGGTGACCCCACTTTGTAATTCTTAGAGGTGGGTCACATGATCACAATCACAAAAGGTAGACCCAAATTATAATTCTTATAATGGTGGGACCACATTATAAGGCCCCATGTTCTATTTTCTAAAGGTGGGCACCACTTGTAATTTATAAGCGTAGGTCATATATTTACAATCATTCAAAAGATGGCCCCATATTATAAATTCTATAAAGGTGGGCCCACATTGTAAATCCTATGAACATGTCCTCATATTCTCATTTCTAAATGTGAGCACCACATTGTGATTTCTAAAGATGGGTCATGTGTCCACAATCACAAAAAATATATCACCACTTTGTCATTCTTAGATGTAGGTCATGATCATAATCACAAAAGGTGGACCCACATTGTAAATCTTATTAATGTGGGCCCATATTCTAATTTCTAAATGTATGTATGATATTGTAATTTCTAAAGGTGGGTCCCATATTTACATTTACAAAAAGGTGGCCCCACATTATAATTCCTATAAAGTGGGCCCATATCGTAAATCCTATAAATATAGGCCCCTTGTTCTAATTTTTAAAGATAGTACCAACTTATAATTTTATAGGTGGGTCCCATATACGACAATAATAGAGTGCTGCAAATAATAAAAGGTGAGTCCCACATTATAAATCCTATGATTCTTTTGCTTCCGTTCTTTAGAGCAAAACTTTAATAATGTTACCAAACAAGTTCTGGACAACATATTGTCAACAGAATAATTTAATATAATGTTGCCAAACAAGATCTGGAGAATATAGTCTCGGCACAATCTGATCTCAAAACAACCTGATCTGAGTACAAAACTAGGAACAACATAATAACGATGCCAAACAGGCCCTAAATAGCCCATCACGGTCTTGTTGGCAAAGAACCAATGATGGTAAGTTCAAAGTCATATATAGGGGACCATGATATGCACAAGCAATTCATTGGAAATTGTTGACTTGCATGAATACCCATTTGCAATCTTCCATTTATCTAAAACATCCACATTCCCACATTCAACATTCCACATTCTCCGAGTGCACCTCTTAAGAGGCAACATGACACCAATTTTCACCTCTCAACCTCCATGTCTTCGTAGTTGGACTGATTTAACAACTCGCACCAAATTCTAACTTATATAAAGATATAATATATGAGAAATGTTCTCACGGGAGTACTTCTCACACTATTATGAGGGTAAAACATCTAAGCCATTGGATTTATATCCAAATCCAACGGTCTAAAATGACAAATGTTAACGTAATGTTTAATTTTGGTATGGGGTCGAGTGAAAATAAGGGAGGGTCCTTTCGCTTTCTTATTTTTATTGCTTTTTTACTCTTTTTAGACAGTTGGATCCAGATGTGGATCCAACGGCTTGGATGTCTTGCTCTCAGAAGAGTAGTTCTCTATATGTATATCCATATGAGGAATATTCGTGTATATCCATCCCTCACCAAAGGATAAGAAATACTAACATAATTGAAAATATTAGTGTGCAACAAAAGAAAAGCTATATACGGTCATTTGCACTGGAGAAATGCTAATGTGTAAAGAGGGAAGCCCATGTCCATTTCTCACCATATGGTGAGTGATAAAATTGATAAGGCCTGCTTAGAGCCCCACCAATCATGGGACTTAGTGGGGGTTGAAAAAACTATCTTAGATGGGCCCATATATCAAATTTGGGGTCAATCCCAAATCTTTAACTCTTTCTTTCGTGACCCACAAATTTAACAACTTTACATTAAAGAAAAAAAAATTGGCATTCGATTCAACAGTCCAATCCATTCATATTAGTGAAAACTCAATTGATCCATTGTAATTCAAATGTAAAGATGGTTCAGATGGATCATAAAGTCTGACTCACTATGTTGTCCCTCGCCATAATATGATTAGAAAACATATATAAATATTTCCATATATATATATATATAAATTTTTTTTAAGCACAAACTAGTTTGGCAGTCTTTCATACCCTAAAGAAAATTATTGTGAAATATTTGTTTGTGTCTTCATTTTTAGTAATTTTATCACTTAAGAAATAGCTCCTTTTCCACTATACTTCTCGATAATATCCAGAGAAAACCCCAAATTTGAAAAATATCCCAGCAGCTCTAAAAATGATAATTTCCTAAGAGCGAAATTTATGAAAATGAACACTAGGCTAACAACTAAACTAGTGGTGTTATAATGCATAGTTACATTTTCTAACAAAAAAATAAAAATAAAAATAAAAATGCATACTTACAATTAGAAAATGGAAACTAAAGAATATTACTTTAATGTCAACTAAACCAAACCACACAATACATTGATGGGTTAAGGCTGAGATAATGATGATCCCTGTTGAATGTGGATATTCAGTTATGATACCTACATCTATATTAAAAAAAAAAAAAAAAAAAATGAAGATAGGAAGATGAAGATTTTGCTGCTTTTCCTCTATTTGGAATTATTGTCAAGACACAATTTATTCTGAATTCTATTTTATACACTTGCTTGGGTGAACTACATTGCCTCAATACTAGTCTCAACAACATTTCAGGCACAGGCAGCTTCCACTGCAAGGCTCTTAATCACTCCCTTGCATGGGTCTCCAAATGTCTTTGTTGAGACCCCAATGTTGCAACTCTTGGATCCTACACAAGCCTGTTGAACACCAAACAATAGGAAGCATAAGCAAGTAAAATTGACAGAAGAAAAGGAAAACCGATTTTTTTATTTTATTTTAAGCAAGGACTGAGAAGACATTATGTGGGTTCTGAGACGCCTCTGGGCCGTGGTGAACCCCTTCCATTGTTACACACTGTAAATATTGTTGTATGATCAGCAAACCCAGGTCATTCATCAGTGGGCCAATTTTGAATGGCCCATGGCTAAAAAATAGAAGAAAGAAAAAAGGCTTAAAAGATAACCCTAGCTACAAAATGACTTCTCATTTGATAAAAGTCTACCGAAGGTCATCTACTTCACGGTTTATAAATCATGGAGCCTTCTACTTCACCGTTTATAAATCATTGATCAATATTGCAGATTTTCTATTACAAGACAGACGGATGTAGAGGACGACCACTAGATTCATCAATGAGACCCACTAATCAAACATTCCTGCAAGGATCAAAATAGCGAATGCGGTTGGCGTAGCGGCCAGTGGCCAAAATGCTACGTAGCGGTTGCGAAGAGATATAGCGGTGTAACGGTGTGAGTTTTTTTAGTAAAAAAAATTCGAATCTTGTATAACAACCAATCTTGTGTTTTTTTTAGTGATTTAGAACCTTATAAGGGTAGATACAACTTTAGGAAAGGCTATTGAGAAAAAGAAATAGGAAAAACAATGTTTCAAATTAAAATTGCTTGGCTCTACTAAATTTTAGACTATAGCGCCGTTATTTTCAAAATAGCGTAGTAGTCTGAACTGCAACAAATGATAATGTGGTCATTTTGAACCATACATTCATGTAAAGAATAATTAGTTTGATCCATGGTGCCATAACAGATGCAACCGGAAGTTTAAATTAAGCTTAAACTTAATGGAGTACTACAAACAGTAACAGAAGACAAGCAGTCCCACTGGGCATGGACTGAGTGCACGAGTTGAAGTTTAGGCTAGGTTAGTTTAGGTATTACGAGGGGTGTGCAAAGAAGAATTTGAAATTTTCAAATTCAATGGTGGGTGTAGAGAGAAAGAGGGTGTGCAAAGAAAAATGAGGAGTGCATTTAGAAGCTCTCTTATAAATCATGGAGCCTTCTACTTTACTGTCTATTGATCAATATTGCAGTTTTCCTATATCAAGACAGATGGCAGGAGAGGATGGCCACTAGATTCATCAATAGACCCACTGACCAAATATTCATTTAGAGACTAATTAGTTTGATCCATGGTGCCATAACATATGCAACCCGAACTGTAAATTAAGCTTAAACTTGTTGGAGTACAAAAAACAGTATCACAAAACAAACAGTCCCGCTGGTTACAGACTGGGCGCATGAGTTTGAGTTTATAAAAGAAAAAAGAAAAAACATTGGACACATATGTGTTCAATACTACACTACAAAGTCTAGTAATACATACCTGCTGTACAATGGAAAGAGCTCTGTTACTACTGCACCTGCCATGTCTGTAAGTTCCACATGTCCCTTGGGGAGTTCCAAAACTCACAAATTTGACTCTAGAGATGAGCTGATCTGGAGATGGGCATTCCAAGCGGAGTACTGGCCCTGATTTCTGTCCGATCTGTAGATCAGATCCCCATGCGTCGAGGGGTGGTGGGTGTAACTCTGACACATGAGCGCACAAGGTTTCTGCTTGTCTTGTAGCAAAAGATATCTGTGTGGGATCACCACCCATCTCTTCAAAAAGCACAAGTGTATTACCGCTGGGTTGAATCCATGAACGAGGCACATGGTACCTGGAAATAAGCAATACCACACCCAATCATCTCAAGAAATGTGGCGAAAGGTTCCAGCATAAGGGAGTTTGACCAAAGGCAAAATGCTCCAAACTTACATTTTCTGAGATGGTGATCCACAACCCTTCAAACATTTGCCAGAACTATAAGGTCCTCTGTAGTTGCAGGAACTTCCACAACCATTCTCAGGAGAAATGTAGGTCGGCCAATAGCGTCCAATGCTCAGCCCATTAATCCATGCCTCACCCTTACCCATTCCTGTGAAGTCTATAGCAATTGGATTGTTGCCATCAGGGGCGTCAAAGCTCGCCTGGAGTAACAAATATATGATAAGCTAAAAAACGGTTCCAAACTAACACAATTTATTTGTCTGCAAATCAAAATAGACCAATGACGATCAGAGATCAGTTATGCTTACACATGAAAATGCACATGCATTTCGATTTGTATGAGGAGCTTATGAATGTACTCATTTCATAAGCAATGGCTACCATAATGCATATTGCAAATCACATGAGTTTGTGTTTCTAAGTCACTATAAAGTACAAAGAGTACCAGTGATTGTTTGGTCTGAGTTGAAAAAACCTTCAAGAGTTATTTATTATAATCCAATGCTTGTCTGGTAAAAACCTACTTAACCTAGATTCAGAAGTGTTTTAAAGCAGAACATAGAACCCACAGGTTAAGAATGACCTGGTGCATATGATAGATGACAGTGGACCAGTGATGAGCCCACCCCCCACCCCCACCCCCACCCCCCACAAAAACACGCATGCACATGTGAAACCAAGAAAGCCCTTAGCCTTCATCGGGCTAAGTTTCAGAGAAAATAAAAAATATAACTTTTCAGTGCACAAAGCATATAAGCAGCACCCTTTCAGCAATCTTCAGATATTTCGAAATTTAAATTACTAAACAGTAGAAAATATACAACAATAGATATTTCTCTTGAATATTGAAAATAACAAACTAACACGCAAGATCAAATACTTATAGCAGGCTTGTTCATATATATATATATATTTATATATATATATATATGGGGGACATTCATGTGCATCTATCCCTCACCATAGGGTGAGGGTACTTTCCCTTTTTGCACATGAATCCCCCTTTTGTACTTCATCCTATGTAATTGAAATCCTCCTTTTGTACTTGAAAAATACCATTTATGGAAGCATCCCTCACCCTATGGTGAGGGATAGATGCACATGAATATTTCCCTATATATATTACACAGTTGTATGTTCATTACTTTAAATCACAGAACAAAGTCACTGAAATCTAACATATTTTTACCTTGTACCATATTAGTGGCTGATTCTTGGGCAAGGACCCAGATTTCCAAGGTGAAGAACTTCCACTGGCAGCTCTGTACAGGCCCAGTTCTTCGCCTTTCAGTCCAATCTGCATTCGTGAAATGAAGATTAGAGAGGACATTTGGGAATTCAGCACCTCCCTATTCAACATTAGTACTTTAAAACACATTTCTGCAGCTATATATAAAACCACTAGTTTGTTTATATTCAAGCACAGGACACGACTCATTTGCTTTCTCAAAATTGGGGAAATGTAAATTAGATCTCATATTCCAAAGCCAAGTACAGTGGATTTTAAGGACAAAGAAAAGAATTGATAATGTACAGTGGATTATAAGGACAAAGAAAATCACCTGATATGTCCATTGGTTTGAGGATAGATCTAAATCATCATTTTTGCCCTTTAGTTTGACAGGACCAGTAATTCCAGCACCCGATAATTCAAAGAATGCCCCATAGTTCTGAAAAAAATGTTAACAAGCCAAATGTATTATACTATCTCTTTGATCAATCAAAATGCATTATATTAGTGGCGCTTGTTGAAAGAAAGACAGAATCAGGAGAAGAAAGGAGGCAAATGGAACATATAACAAAGACCCAAGACTCGAGATGTGTGAAAAAAAATGATGATGATGATGCCCTTTGTTTTTGTGAGGCATCATAGCAGTTTTAAAAGTAAATGTAGAAGAAAATGAAGCAGTAACATTGAACACAAACTGGTCAAACCTGCAAGCCAACTGTCAAGCTCAAGAGATCGATGGTGTTGTGTCCTGACAAAAGCGTAATGGGCTTCTCCAACTTGACCTTTGCATTTCCACTATTTCCCACTCCACTCCCTACAAATGTCCCACCGAAAACGAATTAGAACTAGTATTATCACTGCCTGAATGGCCAATGCCAATCTTATTGACATTCTTCAGCACCTCTTTGGCTCATGGGTTAAGTTTAGACAGGAATAAAGGTGTGTTTTGGCAATTTGTCTTAGAGAAAATAAGCTGAACTCTACAAAATCATGGAGAAAGCTGCAATTTTTTACCCCCACATAGGAGGTGGGTCAAAAAATTGGCTGTATGCAACAAAGACATCAACCATTTCAAAAGACTTGTCCTACCCAATCCAATCTGCTTAATTGTATATTCTTTATTTAGCATAGCATTTTTGTAAATATCCCAAATTATCAGGGACGCACATCATTGCAGTCTTTCCATACACAGATTATTGAAGAGTATAAAATCAGAGGCCTACCAAAGAGAGAGGCACTCCATTCCATCAAATTCTCTTTTGTTTTTTTATATTCTTAAGTCTTTTTATGGTATCAGAGCCCAGATCTGGGGATAAGAAATGTAGAGGAAAGCTTTTCTTCTTGGATATCTCATTGTCTCAGGGTTGACAGTATCTCGGTAGACATATTTGAAGAAGATTGTTGCTCGATCATCTACTGTCTAAAGAGTAGATCTCAGGAGGCTAATTTCTTCCATTCTAGGAAGAAATCTTGGATTTCTGGAGGTGCCGAAGTAGTTCTAGTTGCAGACAGTCAACACCAACACTGTAATCTATCAGGAGTAGGGCCCATCTGGTTCACCGATTTGCTGGGGATTCGCCACAGTCAGGATCGACTGTATCAGGAGGTGCTAACTGAATTTTTTCAGATTTCTTGATCAATTCCGGGTACGGTTTTTGGGATCTTTTGAGCAGTCAATTTTTCAACAGTATATTTTAATCAAGACTGTTAAATCTTATGGATTTAACTCTGATTCAAATGATTTCAGCTTCATTCGATGAATAAATCCATTGTCTCTGAAGTTCTATGAATTGATTTGTATTCAGACACTGTTTTAGGAGAATTTGTTCCCCATCTTCTCCCAATTTTTTTGTCACCTGGACCTATTTCCTGTTCTGTTCTTTAACTTAAAGTGAAACAGTTCAAGTTTTTTCCTGTGGTTCGACTAAGGTTCAAATGTATGGGCACCCTCCCAAAACTGCTCAAAAGCACTATGACAACCCTTGTCAGAGTGCAGGGGTGGATCAATCATGAAGAACCGTTTAAACTTTAAAATGAAGAGGCAGTGTGTTTCACACTGTATCTTTTTCCAGAGGCACTCCAAGAGAAATACTCTCTCTCTCTCTCTCTCTCTCTCTCTCTCTCTCTCTCTCTCTCTCTCTCTCTCTCTCTCTGTGGCACAATTCAACACTACAAGCCATCTGAGAATAAAAATCACAGTACCTGCAAGCTCTCCATTGATGAAAGCATGGAGGCCATGGCCAAGGGATTCCACATGAAGGATGGTTTGAGTCCCATTCAGAAGAAATGGCTCATCTCCCTGGATTTCAGTACTGTCAAAACATCCATGAAAGCCATCAGATCATTAGCACCTTCTTTGCAAGACAACATGACCCAAACCTGCAACTTCATGGTTGCAACAATGATCATCTTCCACCAGTGCTGATGGATGTCACGGCAAGGAGGTTGTTGGTAGGGGCATGCAGCAGTCCATAGATATTTAAACAAAGAAACAACTTTGATACCTTATTGAATACCACAAGTAATCACTAGCATCTGCAGTTGTATTTATCTGCTCTAGCAATCCAGACTTTTTGAATGCATCACTCTTAGAGATACCCACAGGTTCACTAACCCAACTCCAATCTGTCTGAGATAATCCAGAGGAAACAGCAATTTCTTCTAATGCTTGGTGGTCAGGTTCGGGCTTCAGACGTCTTGTTTCCAAACGAGTGGCCTGGGAATTAATCTGTCACAGAACAAGAATTTAGGATTTGCTTATACAACTCAAAGTCTAAATAATAATAATAATGATAATAATAATAAATAAATAAAGAAGCATAGATGCTACACAACATCAGAGAACCTTTTAACAATTCATTACAGCACACTCTGCAGTCTCATATCATAGAAGGTTTCACTCAACATGGAATATATCAACTAGATAAGCTAGCCAACATTAATGAAAAGGGCTATGCCAATGTCATGTCGGTGAACTGTGTCATAGTTCATTTGTTAAAATCAGTGCATGCATTCTTCTACCCAAACCATTCAACAGATGCAACACTTAATGGAATGACTGTAATGCAAAATAGATCATCCTAATTACTTAACAGTGAGTCAACTATTAAGCTTATGTGCAATGGTTTATGAAATCAGGTTATGAGTTTCATAAATTAGCTGTCCTTTTTTATGTAATTGTAGGAATATAATCAATCCAAGAGGGATTCATCAACTGCACGTATTCATCCTTGTACAGGTGCATTGATTGATGGTTTGAGGTAGGCCATATTAGGTTTTACAAAATTGTCTTCTTGTTTACCTCAAACCAAAACTCTAATTGAATTTAGACAACAGTTGAAAAATCTACCTCTAGAATGGATCATGCCCAAAATAGTAAACTTTTGATGAGGTTAGCTATTTAATTCACAATCAAGTTTTTTGAACAGCTAATAATAATCCACGAAAGGCTCATTGATCATGAGTTGATGGCCAGATGATTTGTATGAGTTTTGGATTTGAATCATCTACAAAAGGGTACCATACTTTAGATGGTCTAGATGGATGAAGATGTCATCAAAATGCTTATACTTTGCCTGCATAACATTAGTAAAAACTGAAAATATTTCCAAGTTGTCAAGTACATGGACTGGAATATATTGGTTTTCAGATTGAATACACACATAGAATCATAGATACATGACTGCTCAATTTTTATCTTCCAGAAGTGTCACTTCGTATTGAAAATGCTTTCAGTGGAAATGGATGAGCTACATAAGATTCATAATAACCAGGTTCAAGAGAACAAACATGTCAGTCAACCAAGATTCCTTAGCATTAGCGGTATCAAGCACATGAGTGAGGCACATGGTTAACAGTACTCCACATATATTAAAACAATTAGAAAAATAAAGAAGAAGAAGACAAAACTGGTTCCAAGTAGAGGAAATAAAAGCTTCAACTGGAAATAATCTTTACGAGCCTTCACTGGGATAGCTTAGGCTTAACAGACAACATTTACCTCCTATTGGCAACTCATTATTACCGGTGAAAGTACGGAAAAATATGCATGATGAAATATGATTATATGAATGCTACAGATAGATAAATATACACACTCGATGACAAAGTAGAATCATGAGAGAGAGAGAGATAGAGAGAGAGAGAGAGATGATGTAATGGCAAAGGCACAGATGGGAATCTTGCTAGTTTGGGATCAAATGCCCATATATGTGCAAACACAAGTTGACAAAGGCTAACCTTTGCAGTATTGAAGACCACATTCTTGCAGCCAGGTAGGATGCTCACAGACCATGCAGGTAAATGATATGTGTTGCCATTGAAATTCACAGTTGCATCAGACTGGGTACCCACATTGGCAAGAAAAGCAGCACAGGTTCCTGATCCCGTTTTGTATACATGGGCCTGGAATGGAAACATGTCCTTGTTAAACTAGGAAACAGACCATCAGAGAAATGTAGGTATATTCAGTACATTGTTGTCAAATAAATAAATAAAATGTATTGTCCTCAAAAAATAAATAAATAAATAGAAAATAACTCCCTCCCTCTCACCCATGAGAACACTCTCTGCGAACTCTCCCTACAGGATGATGACTCTGAGGGCCAAGGACGATTGAAGTGAGTTAGTGGTGAAGACTCCTTTCCCTTCAATCTCTACCAGTGTGTTTTAAAATAGATGGACGCCTGTATTTTAATGATGCCTGGACACCAGTAGACTGTCTCTAATGGTCTTTGATTCTACTTCCATATGTTGTAGTTTGTCCCTTAAGAAAGAGGCTATTAGGTAAACTTAGATAACACGGTACACACACTGACACACGCATATTTGAATGATTTTGATAGCATTTCAGTTTGTTTCTTAATTCCAAAAATTAACCAATCTTTATCAATTTCCATAAATAGATCTCAGATTTCATCACAGCACATAGTTATACCATCTGGTGGCTAATTTAAGCTTGCAAAAACCAGCATCTGATTCTGCGATACGTAGGTTGCAAAAACGGACTAAGATAATATAGACCCAAAAATGGAGAGTACATGACAAGCACAAGGTTAAGATTATATCAGCTCAATCGGTTTGATGAAAGATTCTACCAATGTGCCATCCATGCACTGTCTGAGTGCTGGATCATTGCAATATAGTACTCCATAAAACTCCTTATCTCCCCTGCCCACCCCCACCCGGAAAAATGGGTGTGGTGGGATATCAGAAAAACAAAAAAGTGGAACGCAATGCAACAACGCTATAAGATTTTTCTTCTATTTCCAAAATAGCAAGCAACATAAGATAAGAAACTTAACAGACCATACCTCCAAATTTGGACCAAGAGACGAAAATGTCGGATCAGTAGCAATCAATGCTTCTTCGCAGAGCTTTATGGATTTGTGCAAATCTTTTAAGTGGCCCCACTTAGGTTGTCTAACAATTCCTACAGAATTAAAAAGATGATAATACATATTTCATGGAAGAAGACATTGCTGACAATGACTATCGAGATTAACTAGGTAGTGGAACAAGTTCTTTTGAAACTGCAATTTTTTTTTTATTTCCTCACTGTTTTTCAAATTTCTAGAAAAAAGGGGCCAAAACAAACTTTCCATATCCACTACCTCCCTGACTACCATGCATCCAGGTTGGCCCCACAACCAGATTTGCACCTATCAGGTGCAAGCAGTGTGCAGCTGATCATTTGCACACACTGGTAATCTTCTGAGCAATGTATCTCACTATGTTGCAAGCGATAGCCCGTGGGGCTGGGAACGTGCCAAGCGCCAACTATCCCGCATGTTTTTTTTTTTTTGTGTTGTGTGTGTATGTGAGAGAGGGAGAGATCAAGTATGGAATTCTGTTTACTGACTTTAAATTGAGTAGCCATTACTGAATTGTATCAATATAATGAATAGCAATATCTGATCTATCAAATCAATTCATGGCACGTAGGTTCAGGGACAGACCCACTACGTTGGGTTTGGGCGCTGGGGCTGTAGCCCAATTGGCCATGCCATAGTGTAGAAGATCTTAAGGCCTCAACATCAAGGGTGGAAAAGCAATAAAAAAAATGAACATAGAATCTAAGAGGGGATATAGCCCGGATGAGTGTAAAATTGAATCTGGCACCAATTCATTGAGGGAATAATGTGTTAGGCGGAAGATGAGATCTTAAGTGGGCCTGAAATGGGCTAAGGCTAATTTTTTGCTCAGTCTTATCTGATTAGTTGTGCTTGCACCCAAATGGGCCACACAAAGATGTACTCATAGAAAGGATGAACTACATTACTAAGCAGATCAGTAGTGAGAGTATCGACCTGGGCTAAGTCTTGGTGTTTCAGGTACCTACATGCAATCAAGGTTTGGCTTGGGTTGTGATGCAGATCAAAGTGATGCAATCCAATTTGCATCATGCTTCGGCACTTTTCACACAAACCCTAATCCTAGGGTGTGCATCAAGTTGGCCTCACACCAAGCCAGTCCCCTTGGGTTGCATTGCTAACTAGAAATTCACGTTTTTTTATTGCATGACAAAAATAATGTCATCAGATACAGAAAAAAATTGGAAATCAAGCTTACCATACTCATCAATTGGAGCATCATAGTCGTAACTTGTGGCAATAAAAGGCCCCCCCGTAGTGCGGCCAAAGTTCGTTCCCCCATGATACTGATACAGAAAACAAATTATAATTCACATCGCCTCCTAGGTCAAAAAAACATAAACCTAAAGAATGATGCATATATGTTATAAAAAATTGATGCATATATGTTATTAAAAATTGATGCATATACAATATTAGCATGAAGACAGTTCAAAATATAGGCTGATATTGATATGTATTGTATCAGCCAATAAATAGGCTGTATCAGTCTGTGCCATCATGATAAAATGAAAATATCGGTGCTCTCAATTTTATCTGCCTCTATCAGCCGATTTTCCAATGTATTATTGGCCATATGCAACGACACGACCTATATGTATTGGCCAATACACACTTGTCTCCCTTAAGTCTGGGTGTTACTTTTGAAGCCCAAAAAACCATTCCTCGCCCTTTGTTTTCGACGGAGAATGTCTTAGGGAGGGAATTTGTCATTCTAAAGGAAAAAAAACACCAAAAATCACTCTAAATCGATGGATTGAAGCCGATACAAGGGAGAAGTTTGTTGAATTTCTTTAAGCTTTTTCTTTTTTCCCCTCTTTGGTAAGGAATGATCTTAAAATCATTCATAGCCATTTTTTGAGCATAGATTTGCTCATGCATGCATTGTTTGAACTCTTTTATATATATATATATATATATCTCCTCATGCATGCATTTTACAAATTTACCCACATAAATCATTTTGATAAATGTCGCCTTAGATTAAATCTATCTATTATTTTGCAATTGATTGATATCGCAATAACTGATCAATGGTGATGCTATATGATAAACTATTGACGAGAATTTAGTCATGCTAATCTATTATGAAATAACATTTTATTAGGTCTTAGTATAACTGAGCAACATGAATACAAGTGAATAATACATCAGTATTATTATTTAAAACTCATACAAATATACATTACCTTATTAAGGGTCTCTTACGCCCATTGATTTTAGTTATTAATGAAAATAAACATGAGATTCTAACATTTTTTAATATTCTAGAAATTTTTTTGAAACTTTTTGACCATCAATACATATCGCTGCAACCAATGCGTATCATTTTGGGAGGCAGCCGATATGCCCCCCACCACAACCACTTCTTTGTCCTTTCTTGAAGAGACCAGCCAGCAACCAAATCTAGGAGGCCCCCACGAAAAATTATGGTTAAAGGGCTAAACTTACAACACAAGTAATTACCATGTAATAATTTTGAAAAGTACCACCCCTCTGGAAAAAGCGCGCAACAGCAAATGCGAGGTCCTCCACTGGTCTGTATGGAACTCTACCGCCAAAAGAAAGGAACCTAGACATTCAATGTTATTTGAGAAAAATCTGAGACAGCTGAATAGCCATATAATATATACACAATAAACTGCCACAAAACTTAACAAGCCCAATTTATCAACCAATGGACACTATAGAAAAAGCGTAGCAGTGTCTCATGAGAGAGAAATATGATAAGTGAAAAGGATGTAAACACCTTACCACCCACTCCAATTTTCAGTCCACATCTTGGGTTTCTTGTCAGAATTTGGAGTAAACTGATCACAGTAAAAGCCATTACAAGTGTTGATCTGCAAGATAAAATGATTCAGTCTGACATGCTCGTATAAGAAAAAGATCTACCAGAAGAGTGATGGAAATTAATCCTAACATGCACGGAGTGATTCTGAAGAGCATATCTGGTAAGTGTGTACTGCTAAGATTTGCATGGATCATTATTTTTGTATGTAACATATTGTAGGTAAAATATAGAATCATACATCTTAACAAATCAATGATACTTCTTCGACGTAATATGCAGTGAGCGCTGTTTCTTTTCAGGAGTAACGGCTGGTCAAGATATATTCAGACATACTAGGAGTGCAATCTTGGGCTTCGTCAAGCCCGAAAATGCATTGCCTGGCACGTAAGAAAATGTAATTCGGGCTGGACTAGTTCTGATTAAGGCTTGGGTTCGGGCCGGAATTTTTTAAGCCCTAGAAATTTGATTGGGGCTCATGCTTGGACCTTGGGTGCCTGATTTAGGCCAGGTACCCAATTACCAAGTAATTCCTGCAACCATCCCACCGAAGGTCATATTTTCCTGGCTGCAACTATGATTTTTGCTAGGGTCATTGCTTTGGTGCAAAGGTAAAAGTCTCGGGTGCCATGCGTGATAACGCAGGTTCGAGACCTGCGAGCAGTCACTTCGTGTAAAATTGGCAAACGATAGGTCTATCTCTAGTCTAGACCCTCCTACCTACCCTGCTTTGGCGGGACCCACACTGGATAATGACCTTTTTTAGCTATGTTTTCTGCTCTTTCTTCCCTTCATCCCAATCCCAACGGGCTCATCTCCCCAAACCCAATACAATCGGCACCCTCCTTTCCTCCCCCTTCTTTTGTAGGATCCAGCTGCTCTTCTTTTTTCTATAGGATCCAAACAGTCTTCTTGTGTAGGATCAAAACGACAGCTTCATTAATCTCAAATTTTGGTTGAAAATTTGAAATGGATACTCAGCTTGTTTCTTACTTGGGCATGGACTTGAGTCTGGCTACATTTGTGAACTTGAGCTGAGGCTCAAACCAAGTTTTAAAAAACCGAACTCGGGACCCGACTCGTTCATGACCGAGTCCGAGTCAACTTGCCGAGTCGCATGGGACTCACTGAGTCGGGCCGAGTCCCAACTTCAGTGGGATGGTCGAGTCTCATGAGATTGGGTTGAGTCACATGATTCGAGTCCGAGTCTCATGCGACCCGACTCGGTATGTGCCGAGTCTGAGTCGACTCGGCCAAGTCAACTCAGACTCAGCCGATTTTTTAAACCATGGCTCAAACATAGAATCAATAATTCATGCTTCAATATGGGCTAAGGCTCAGACACAGAATCAATAATTTATCCTTCATCCAGGCTTGGGCTCAAACTTACTCATAAGCCCTATGTGACGGGGTTGGCTAGTTATACCCACCCCGCCGACCCAAGTCCCACCCCTAGGACATACATCATGTTTCGATCAATAAGAATGGCTCTCTTTTTATCTAATAGAAAATGATTTCAAAAGGGAAAACTTCACACTTACAATTGGGTCAGGAGCATCTGACTGCTGGCACATCACCCAAGGGACACCGGTATCCAAAGATGTGGCCATTGTTGCTGCCCAGTTGATATATGACTTGGCAGCCGAACCATAGGCTGAATCAATGTTTCCATATTCGTTTTCAATCTGTAGGTCAGTAGAACAATAATTTAAATTTATAAAAAATTAAAAAAAAAGGACAGAGAAGGAAGTTTCATAGTAAAGTTGGGGGTGGGGGGGGTGGGGGGAAGTGTACAAAAAAATAAGAATTGCTTGGTTAAAAACAGAGATGACACTAAAAATTCCATGACCGAAGATAAGGAAGAGGTCAGGTCGGATTAAAAAAACCAGATGTGGGTTGGATAGTTGCCCATCTGCCTCCACTATGCTTTTGAGGTGGCATAAGATATGGAAAGAAAATTAGTTAGGATACTGTTTTCTTTTTCTAAACATACATATTTTCAATGATGATGGCAAAAATCATAGAACTGGTTTTCCACCTATTCTGTCATGTTGGCCTCCATCACCATATATTTATTTGGATAGAGAAAACAGAAAAACAACAAACAATATCCCAACTAATGTGGCACCCAAATTTCATGCTGCCACCAACACTCTACCAAGCCAATTGTGGTTCAAGTTCAAGTTGCATTTGACACAGCAAAAGGTATTCATTGAGATCACATTGAAAGGCATGCTGCTTAGGAATTATCTACTTAACAGACTACTGCTTGAAAATTGAACCATAATCAAAAGGTGAAACGCAGACCTGAGCTAAGATGATGGGTCCACCTTGGGATGCAAAGAGCTTCTCCTGCTTCATCATATCCACAATTTTTGCAGTGAACCGCTGCATCTCACTCTGAAACAGGGAAGCACGAAAGAGCAGTCAATGACGTGGATGGTGATGTTGATGATGATCAATATACATGAGAAAAATACATAAGTGGTGCACTAGGATATTGCCAAGTGTTTAGTTGCTTCTGTTTAACCTTGTTCACACTTACTGACCAAATAAATAAATCAAAACTCTTTCTTTCACACTTTTAATATGTTGATTCCTAGTGATTCCCGTGGTCACCAATTTGTGGTCTAAATCCTACTTTCATCTCCACTCTTTATGATTTTCCTAAGTTCAGATTTCTTTTGTAGACAAGCTTCGAGTTTGGGTGTTCTGAGGATTCATTAATTTTTACAAATTGACACGGAACAGAAGTAGTGATCCAGGGCAGATTCAAAAAGAAATTTTAAAGATCATATCTTGGTGAACTTAAGGATAATCCAAGAAATGGGTGCACCAAATCAAATCCCTTCACACTGACTAATGAATCAGTATAAATTCCTTGATCGCTTAACACACAAGATAACTTTTGCAATTTAGAAACTTTGTGCTTGGCAAACCTTGAACGGCTCGTTATCTGTTCTGAACTTAATCCCAGGAATAAAATGCAGCCAAAGTGGAAAGCCTCTGTACCAAAATCAAAACACATTAGCCACAAATGAAGAGAAAAAAAACCTCCCCCACTTCTCCTAAAGGCAAAAAAACCAAAGAAAACCCAAAACACCAACACACCCATAATTCCATTCTGCACAGACATACGGACCAATCCGCAGATGGACATAAAGACCAGCATCTGCCACTGTCTTCACAAACTTCACCAAATCATTCCTCCCTTCAAAATCATACTGCAAGACAACTCTTCAAATTACTTCACAACAAACCAACCATTATCAATCAATCTATAGTAGAAAAAAAAAAAAAAAAAAAACATTACTTTGAATTGAAACATCAAACAGTAACAAATAAATAATGTGTCCAAACAGAGAAGATTACCTGATTCCGAACAGGTTCATGAAGGTTCCAGAAAATATATGTTTCAATGACATCAAGACCTCCGTCCTTAGATTTCTGGACAAGATCCGACCACGTCTGCAACACCAAAAAACCACACGCACATTTAACTAATCATTTCCTCTTCCTCACTACACGTGCAATCGAAACGACGCAAGCATTGAAAGAAGAGAAAGAAAAGAATGACCTGAGGAGTGCTTCTGGGGTAATGTATAGACCCAGAGATCAAAACCCTGCGCTTGCCATCGATCACCAGAGCTCTGTGATCGTATTCGACAGTGACGCCTTCCACGGCACACAGTAGCAGAGAGCCATAGAAAACGAAAACAAAGAAGAAGAAGAAGAAGAAGAAGAAGAAAGATTCTCTCATGAGAAAGCAGAGTAGAGTTGCTGTTTTCTCTACAAAGGAGAAGGAGAAAGAGAAGGAGAAGGAAAAGGGAGAGGTTTTGTTTTCTAGTGGAGAAATGGAGAAGGAGAGGAAGTTGGCATTTGGGTTTGGATTCCTTGGCTTTATGATAGGGTTTAAGGAGGGAATGGAGCTATCGTGCGCGGGAGAATGTGTGTGTGTGTGAGAGAGAGAGAGAGGTTTTTGTGTGTATGTGGTGTCCTTTCGTTCTTCTGCAAGAGAGAGAAGTTGTCCTTTTTTTTTTTTTAATGTTGTGAGGCTTGATGCTAAGCCATGCACATCTACCTGTTTTTTTATCATTAATAAGACAGAGAGGGACTGGCTTTACTTTTTCACTCGTCTCGTTGTGCTTTTTACTGTTGTGGTGATTGATGAGGGAGGAGGAGGAGGACAGCTGGGAGTATAATATTTCTAGAGGATCTGTATAGAAGCTAAAAAAGGTTGAAGAGTGAGCGAGAGAAAGGGACTTTGTGTTGTGTTGTGTCATGTGTGTCGTGTTGTTGGGAGCGTCGACGTGTCGTTGGGATTGGCAACAAGCGACTCAGCGAGGGCGGGAGAGATGGAGGGAGCTAAGAGTCTGATCACTGACGTTTCGTCGTGTGTTACAGTCGCTGACTCATGCTTTTCCACCGTGAAACAAGTGGAGGGCACAGAATGGTGCAGGTGCAGGTGCAGGTGCAGGTGCAGCGTGCAGTTTTTAGATGCATGGTGGGCCTACCTTTTCAACATTCAAGCTTTTTGTCAGCTTTTACAGCGCCACTACTACATGCGTTGCATCTAAATTTCCAAAGTTAATTTTGGTACGATAACTGTTGGATTAATGGCACTGCAGAAGGGGTCGGACTCCATTTCTATTTCAAATTAGGGAGAAAACAAAGAGTCCGGATCCGATTTGGAAACAAAATGAGTTCATCACATATTCTGAATATTGCCTGTCTACTGGACGGCGGCCATATTACACATTTTACTAATACAGGAGGGTATCCATGTGCATCCATTTTTCATCATAGGATGAGTGACACTTCCATAATTAAAAGTTTTTACGTACATATATGACTTCTTCTTTTTTTTTATATGAAAATTTATAATTATAAAAGTGTGTCTCACCCTATGGTGGGGGATGGATGCACATGAATATTCTCCTATTTTATATATTGGTCATTTACATGAGGTGCTAGGAATGACACACGGTTTTGATTTCGAAAAGGTACGCACCACCATGTATTTAAGAAGGATGCCCTATCCATTCATGTGTAGACTCTAATCGGAGGGTGTTTAAATCCAGTCAATTGGGCTTCTCTATGGTTGGACGGACTCTATTTGTTCCACCGACAGAGGTCCTGAGTGAGACTACTTGGGGCGGGGCCGCGGGGGTGTCGGTGAGAATATACGGCTGGATTGGATTGAGATTTCATTTTACTTCATTCATTGTGTTCCATGGGGCCCTATTGAATTTAGAAATCAGTTTACCTAAATTAGGGCTTTCTCCTGTCATCCAAAGCTTCTCAACTCCTATCTAATTTTTACTTTGATATAATATTAGGACTAGTGGAGTTTTAATGGGGAAAAAAAACAAAAAAAAAAAAAAACAAACAACCTTGAAAATTGACTATTTACCTCAACATGTACTATTTTTCACATTTTACACTGAAGGAATCCATGAGACCATTATGCTAGGTTGCTTTTCCGTTGAAACATGTCAGATGCTATCATTTGAATACTAAAGTTGCTACGAGAAAAGAGCCTTACACAAGTGGGAATAAAGCACACACAAGTGGAAAAAGTGTCCACACACCCGAGAAGAGGTGGCGTACCCAGAGTTGAAACCCTGGGCAATCAGGTGAGAGCCGCCACACCTTTTAACACTCTGGTAAAAAATCGTTCTCACGTGAAACATTTAAACATCTAAAATTTACCCATTCATACCTCAATAGTTGTGAATAGTGTTTTAATACTTATTTTCATTTGCTTTAACAAAAATAATTGCAAAAAATAGGTTTCCTTGTTACAAGAATCTAAGGGTTCATTTGTGGAACCAGCGAAATCAGCAGTAGAGAAGAAAAGTGTTTTACTTTTTTTTGTAGCCCCTTTGCCGATCATTTGATGTGATGCATTTTTCTACTGCATTTTTCTAGAATCTCAATTTCCCTTTTGAGGATCGCATGATTCCTTTCTATTGCATTCTAGCGCAAAAATGAAAATCCACAGAGCAAAATACTCTTACCGCACAAATCCACTCTATGGAGTTCAGTTGTTGATAATGGCTCCTTACTCGAGTGGTAAGGAGCCGGAGTTCTCACCTGGTTGCTTAGGGTTCAACCTGTGTATGATACATCTTTCTGTTAGTACGGGCTCTTTTTCCGCTTGTGTGCACTTTCTTCTCGCTTGTGCGTACTCTTTTTCCACTTGAATGGACGGTCTTCTTGTGTTTTTTGGCTCTTTATTGGGTCCTAGCCCGCTTCGTTGGGTAAAAAAAAATTTGGTGTGCAGGTGTCACGCATGAGTAAGCTCTCTGGGATTTGATGATTTCTAGGAACTCAGTTTTGTTGTATTAAAAAACCAAGATTGCTTATCATTTTCCATTTGGGATGCATATTTGCAAGATTAAGAAATCACTATATTTCTGGGAGCGTTTCATGTGCGAAGCTTTGTACAATGGGCCATACAGATCATGGCACTGCATGGTCTAATAATTTACTTTCTTGGAGCAGTGATCATCATGAATGTTTTATTCAAACACATTGATTATAAAGTGATAATGGAACTACCAGTCTGTCAAATTGGTGATAATAATGGAGATACCTTCAAAAGGCTAATGAGAATTATAGCATACTTGGAGGGAGAGTGTGTTCCTGTATAAACTTGGCTTTTGATGCTAACTTTTTCATCTGTGTGCCACTGATTAGATGGTTAGGACCAGTTGGTCGATGGGGCCGGGGAGAAATTCTCTTCACTAATGAATGAGATTAGGAAGTGGCTACCAAATGCAATTTGGATGCATCCACGCAAATGATTGTAAGTGGATTCATTTAATAAAATTTATTAAGGGTTCATTGAAGCTTTTAAGGTTTTAATTTCCAGTAGCTTGATTAAGCATCTCAATCCCCTCTACACTCGATCGATCATCTCAGGGTGGAAACAGGTGAAATCTTTTTTGAAGATTAGTATTAAAATGCATCGCATCAGCCAAGTTAACTTTGCAAAAAAATAATTAAATTTCTTTATTTTTAATTTGTCACTAATGCTATTGATCTAACAGATTTATTGATGCTCATATATGGCACGTAATAATAATAAAAAAACATAAGGGTTTTAATCAAAATGAGGACATCCAAAGGCTTTTTAGAAATATTTGCGTTTTTTGGACTGTTTTCTTAAATTTCATAAAACTCATAAAGATTTAAGATATGAAACTAAGCTTCCTTGTGTTTTTGCCATTAATACAGGAATATTGAATGATTTGAATCATGAATTGGAGGCAGGAGGTCCATGCAAGTGCAAAAGACTACATTTATAGGTTGAAACTTGTTCAAAAATTACTCAAAATGTAGGAAGAATTAATATTTTCTGCTTCAAGATGTTGGAGTTTATAAGTTCAATAAACAAATGAACAATATGAATTATAAATATAGAGCCCACAGGAACTAGAAAAAATAAAGTTGGTTAATGAGGCCCACAAGTATGCAATCATTATATAGGAAACTGTACTGGCATCTTTTTACAAGAAGGGTGTGAATCACTCTCACACTTATTTAAGTAGTGTGAATCACTCTCACACTTATTTAAGTGTGAAAACTTTAGTGGGTAAATGACCTTGTTTATATAGTATTGCCACACCGCATTTAGGCACTACATAGGTAAATGAGTGTGGATAAACATCATAATGCATAACCATTATCCATGAAATCATTTATATGCTTAAATGACTGCAGACAATCAGCCCTTGAGTATATTGGTAATTAGGGCCTTATTTAATCTCTCTACTCTTATTCCGACAGAGCCATCCAAAATTGAGCCACAAGCACAAAAATGTAGCCTTTCATTTTAACACGATTTGCGTCTACTTCTCTAAAGAGAGCAAATAGTAGAATCATGTACCAAATGCACTTATTTTTCGAAACTACATCCGCCTTATATATTTAGATGAATAGAAATTGGAAATAGAGATGCTGAAGATTGGCTTAGTTTCATTCCAAGTTAAATAAAACAAACAAAATAAGATATGGAGAAGCACAAAAAGCACATCCGTTTGATGTATGTATATTATTAGAAAGAGAAGAATTTTGTAACTATGATTGCTTGCTTTGTGGCGTGGTTCTGCCTTTTGGTATTTCATGAATCACACATCCAATGGAGACGCCGACGCGGAGGAGTGCACGACAGGGCGCGTGAGCGATCAACTTGACTTGTCTTGCGGGCAGCAACTTGGGATGGCTTTCAACACATTAGTTAATATATTACTATGATTGAAAGGAACTCTCCCATTGCCAATTGCCAACCTTTCAACACATTAGTTAATATATTACTATAATTGAAAGGATCTCTCCCATTGCCAACTGCCAACACAAACCTAGGAAGCAAAGGTCAATCCAAAAATTGCAAGAGTCCACTGTCCACCTATAGAAACTCACATTTGTCAAGAACTGGGCCCCCACCCAATCTATACAAGTGTATAATTCTACTGAGAATCCCACAAGTCATAAAGCAACTCCTATCCAACTACCTGCTTGGGTGAATAAGAATAATACTCATGTTTTAGGCATTGCAATTGAAACATTGTCACTGCTGTTGCGCATATGGGACCACACATGATGGTCATAAGAGAGCCTTGCATGATCATTGATTTAGTCAACCGAAAAAATGTTTACCAACTCCACTGAGAAATTGGAGATCCATTTGCTTGGAAAAACCATTTAAACAAAATCTTTGTAAGTAGAAAAATTATGCCGTATCTAGGAATCATAGGTGGTGACGTAAAAAAGTTAGAATAATATGAATAAAATGGAGATGGACAAAGCTTTGTCCACATAATCTTTTTTCCACATTCAAAACCTCTATAATGTTGTATTGGTGGAGCTACATGATGATATTGTGGAACACTTTGCTTGCAGCCATTGTTGAAGAACATGTCGAGAGACCCATTGTGGCAAGAGATAATGGTCCACTTGCCGATGTAAGGAGTTACCAATCAATACAATAATTGGAAATTGGGATTTATTATTATGTTGTGATTTTAGTTTTAGTTGTGGGATATGATCATCTCATGTAGATGGAGTAGGATTCTCAACGTGCAGACAGGGCTGAAAGGAGCAGGGTTAGGCTTAGCCAACTTGTGTCCACTAGTCTTCATGAGCGGGACAGGGGTGACAGTGGCTAGGGCCAGGTTTGGCTCTTAGGATGTCAAGTATGAGCTAAGCCTAAACCCATCTCATTTATAATTTCTGTTGGAAATGTCAATTTCAAACCTAAATTTACAGGTCTGATCGGTGGGTTCAAGCACAATAAAACAAACAGGCCCTTCTTATTTAGCGCATTAAACATGTTTAAAGTGCATCTCATAAAATATGTCACGTCTTCTTTTGAAAAATCAAGTTGTTTTAACTCAAGGGGTAGTTCAGTTGGCCTAAAACTATGGTTTGCTTATGGAGATTGAGGGTTCAAAATTGTACCACCATACTAGGGCAAAAGGGGATTTACCCGGCTCCCCTTGGGCCTGTAAGTATTAGTCCAGCCCAAAAGGCTGGGACATCCTCCGTTGTACATAAATAAAAAAAAAGTTGTTTTACCCATAGTTCTACAACACAGCTGAAACCGAGTGGTAAGGCCTAATACACAAAGATCTTACCAATTCTACGCCAGTTTAGTCCAAACAGAAAAAGGGATATTAATTTTCAGAATTTATAGTTTTAAAAAAAAAAACAATTGAACTTTTTTCAAGTTTGGGTGCCCTTGTACTTTGGTCTGCCCCTGGTTAAATGACATCTATAACATTCTAAAATCAATTATTTACATTTTAGGTTAGGATCATGTAAAAAGGGTCGAAATAAACTGAGATTTCACTTTCGATCCATTACCTTATACACACAAACTTTGACTTTGGATAATAAAGTCACCAAAATTGCATTTTTAAAACCATAGTTTTACCCTAATATGTTTAAGCTGTGATGGAAAGTTTACAGGAACCTTATGTCCAAGGGTAGTCCTGTGACGTAGGTTTATAACCAATCCTTTGAACGGTTGAACCTAATCCATTTCTCAAATTCTAGTTCTAGTATTATCATACAGATGCCAAAAAGAACCCACTCAGCAAACTCAACCATAACAATAAAGCCAACCACTAAACTCCAACAACTCCAATTTAAGAATGGCAAATGTTCCCATCGACATGTGGTTTGGATTTTGACCTTGTTTTCTTCTTCTAGATGAGCAACCCACTCCATCATGGCATATGTAACCATTGACACGTGGTTTTGAGTCTGACCTTTTTTACCCTTGTGAGCATGAACTCGAGTTTGGATCCTGCTCGGACTCATGAGAAATTTGAGAGACTTCACAACAACGCGTATTGTTTATAAAAAATTTAAACTACTCAAAATAATTGTCTCTCACTTGCATAAGTCTCTAACCGGCCTTTACTTTAATTGAAGATGGGCTTATCAAATATGCAAATTCTTTGTACATGATCAACCTTGAAGTGAGATCAACTCTTATAAAATGAAATTTGGCTAGATCCCATATAAGAAGAGCATTTATTTTGAATGATTTAGATTTTTTATGGACGAGAATTATGATGGAATGTCAAAGACCGGTCTCATGACCTTGTCTTAGCAATAGATGATGTGTGTTCATTTTGACATCAAGAGAATTAGTTGCCTCAAGCATTTGCAATTTTTACCTTTTGAAGTAATCAAGAACGACACTTATTTACCGTAAAAAAAGGCACTCATTTGCATTTACCCTATGAAAAAAATGGAAGTTGCAAAATTCCAGTGTCGTGTGGTTGAGATTTCATTCTGATTGGAGAATCACATCCATCAATCAGATTGGAGGGCTCATGACAAGTGAGTGGCTGGACAACTTTTCAACCGTCTATTTGGAAGGCCACTGATTATCAGCAGCAATCAAGTGGTTGTGATCATCTATAATAAGATCTGTCTGGGCAATTATTTTGTGCAGTTTAGATATCAGAATGGAGGGCTCACAGCTTTACAAAATTCACGGGGACTGGATTTGGATTGGTATCTTCTTTTTTTCTAGGCATGTTTATGCAACGTGTTTTCCACCAAAGCCAAAAGGGAACTCCATTTTCCAATGTTTGGTGCGAGTACCTTTCCTTCTGTAAAAACAAAAAGAGCAGTTCAAGTTTCTTTGAATCCACCAAAAAGGGTTTCTTAAATGGAATAGGAAATGTAGAGTGTTCCATGGGACTTCTGTTTCCATAGACGCTACACAAACACACCCTTAATGTCCGACTCTCTGTTTGTTGGTGTACAATTCACTTACTAGTAGTCTTATAGTACTTGCAAGCTCAGAAACTCTACTTCCCATGACAGGTTGTTGACTTGAGTAACTAAGGATAGCCAGACCAAGTATTAGTTCAAATTTGGCTTCACGCATTTGACACTGTTGACTCGTTGGTCTACTGAGTCACCTGGCACAGTCAAAGTCAAAACGAGTTTAATAACCATATATCAATCCTCTAACAAAACAATGGAAATAGAACAAGAGTTTTGCTTAATCTAACTATGATATCCATATCACACTTTTGAATACACACCAAGTTGACACCTTTTTATGCGATCCTAGCTTGCTTATTTTCTGAATTTCCCTCTAATACAGATCATATCCCAAATCCATGATCATTGGCTTGGATTTCAGGCATATGTGCTGAATAGAAGTCTTTTGGCCGGGTAGGCATCCTTCACTGAAGCTATACAAAGTGACTTAAATTTCGTCATGAATAAGTATGTTGTGCTTTTGTGTACAAAAAAAAAATCACAATGAACAACTGAGAACAAAATTAGTCAACGGGCAAAAGTTACAAACAAATATCTACCGGTCCAGATAAAGATGTACAATCATCGGATTTAAACCAACTCACATACACTATTCTTGATCCCAGCTATTGTGAATCTGTAAAATGGACTGCGTGGGTAAAACACCGTAATGACGAAATTAAGCAAGGATTATAGGACTCGCTGATCACCTCGGCCTCTGTGGTCATATCCTGTCAGCTTGGCAGCTCGGTCAAGAGTATCAGCACGGCAGGGCGGCTCGGCAGCTCGGCGTGAGTGTCAGCTCAGCACAAAAGCATAGCACGGCCAAGCCATTCTTGGTCTCGGAACAAAATGCTGAAGGCAGAGTGGGCCGCCACCTTCCTCCAGGAAATACGGCGCGCTCTGTCAGATAGGAGCACTCATTTATGACGATAGGATTGCTCATTTATGGCGATAAGAAGTTAGCTTTATCAGCCCTTAAAGTCAACTGACTGAAGGCATGGAAAGGGAGGATGGGACATTCCCTTTTCACCTACTGCTGCCTGTCAGGATAAGGGTCGATGGGACCTCATCCCACCTACTCCCACTGACAGAGAGAATGAACGAGGAATGCCCCCATATAGGCACGGGGATGACCCCATAGAGGTACGCAACTGGCAACTCACAACACATCGTCTCATTCCCCTCTCCGGCCTCCTGTTGTTTAGCCTTTTTCCAGAATTAACTCAGGCATCGGAGCGCCTTCGGCTCACGGCAGCCAGGGGCTTTGACCCAAGCCTTTCTCCTTCTCTTTTCAGGTTCCTCAGCCCCGTGGGGGTTCCCGGCGTTCGGTCTTCCCTGATCTAAGAGGTTCATCTCCTCAATCTAAGTAGGTGTCATTTTTACCGCCTACATGGACAATCCTATCAAATTACTCCTGATGAAGAACTAAAGTCATCAATTCAAGATAGTAAGAGGTTAAGCTTAGGCATAGTCCTTGATGGAAAACTAGTTCTTTCTCTAGCCAATAAAATCAATCACCACAAAACTTCTCTTGAGCAAGAAACACAAGTTTTTTTTTTTTACTACTAAAGTGCATTTCCATGCCCAGTACACTTGAATCAACTCATAGAATATGTAGAACACATTACCTCTAATACACTTTCAGGACAAAGTAGAAGAAATCATGGAATAAAGATTGCTATTATATAACCCATGAGAGAAGAAAGACTAGAAATGAAAAATGGGTCCCAGATGACTCAACACATTTGACTACTGCTTCACTTGGTAGAGACATGTACATAACAGGGTGAATACCTTTCCTAAAGCTCCATTAGCCATAAAAGTACAGAGATATCCCGCTAGCTCGTGTTCTGAAATGCCACGAGGTTTCACTGTGTATACCTTGCACTAGCACAATGCATGCCTCCCTGCACTACTGGAGCAGGACACAGGGTCCGCTAGCTGAACCACGCAACTGTTATTTGGTACAACCATGTCAGCGAGTTGAATTAATAATAATATCTCGTAATTCTCAGCATGCAAACATTTTGTAGGTTAAAACGACTTGAATGTCCACTAGCATATTTGTTCTGTTGACATATCGATAAATGTCTCAAGATTCCTTCATATAAATCCACATAGCTGTATTTCTTATCAATTGAATGAGTAGCAGTACTTCTATGTGTAATGAAGGAGGAACTAATCAAAACTGATATATTGGCTTAGCCATGCATAATTTGAATAAGTGAAACTGACCACATAATCATTTTCTGCCTTGGCTATATGGACTCCAGTCACTCCACCCCAGTGAATCAACTGATTTTTTTACTTCTTTTTTCTTTTTCTTTTCTATTTTTTTTTTCCAGATGGCAATGGACCACAATAATTTCTGTGGAAAAAATTCTCAGAAAGAAGATATAGTCTAGAGTTTTGTCCGCTATGATGCAACTTCCTCAGATTGTTTAGAGATGATCAAGTTAGGCTATAACACATACTTCAAAGTCAGCAGCATATCTTTATCATCATGTGTACCACTTCATTAAAGTGTAAAATCCATAATGCACGACCATTTGATGTCCTTTTTGTATCTGAGTAATAAACACTAGCCTGGGGCACATGCTCATTTTAGTTTGAACTGAAAAGGGCCACATTATTCTAGGTTGTGTGTATCATTGGAGGTTAGGAGAGCTCAAGTGCTTGCATATTCCTTTTTATTCTCTGGTGCATTTTTGCTCAGAGAAGAAAAAAGGCAAGGAAGCAATAAATACTTCAAGTGATAAAAGAAATATGTTCGTCTGAGCTAAAAAAGCATACAATTCATGATGTCTATACAATCGGAGTGGACTCCCTGGAAATATCCATCAAGCTGAGCCAGGCCGCAAACTGGATTGCAAAGTAGGAAACTACATAAAACAGGCAAACATCATTAAGGATGAAAAGATAAAAACCAATTGTACCTGCCTGGAGTTTGTAACGTCACCTTTTATCCTACGTGGTATCACATTGAGGTCAATCTTCGCTGAGTTGTGCTCATCCAAGTTGATATGGAGTTCAGATATGGTGACAGGAGATACTTTGTTACCATCTAACTTCTCGTCTATGTTTCCAAACGACAAAGTTTGATGAGTAATGCCATTCTGTTCCATACATTGTGAAGACAAATCCTCTGAAGGACCAACCTTCTCTATACACTACATTAAAGTACAAACATTTCATGTTTAAATTGAAATCTTGGACAATGGTATCTTTCCCCCACACCATTTAATGAAGTATCTGGGCAACTAACCTCAACCCTCTGCTTCAAGAGTACATATCTTTCATGGGTCTGTTTACTACCTCCAACATGCACAATTGCATCACATTGCAAGCACAAAGAAGAACCGTCTGTTTTGCAGAAAAGAAAGGCTACCCAGAATTGCAAGAAAGAAAGATATATTAGCTTGCAAATAAATCGTAAAATCAATGATTTTCTTTTTCCAATTGATAAAGAGACAGAATAAAAAAACTGCTGATTAACATGTCTCTTGTAAAAGAAAAATAAAACTGTTAATTAATGTTTCTCTCGTCGGTTCTAGCTACATGAGGCGTGGGCCCTAGTACTCATGTTATAAAAAATAAAAATAAGGGAGAAGGTATTTAGATTGATAGGATTAAGGTTTCCTTCTTAAGTGGAGAAAAAGTTGGGGAAAAAAGAGGAAAAGAGGAGGAGAAAAAGGAGGATTTCTCTTTGGAGTTCAGATCTGAACATCCTTCACTCTTCCACTACAGTTTTGATAGTCATTGAAGCATGGTGTCTCCACAGCACCTTCCTTCAAGAAAGCTTACCAATGATTTGTGGTGAGAAAGTCGGTTTTGAGTTGACATTGAAGAGGTAACATATATCTTCTCTATTAAATGGAACACCTCAAGTTCGTGCATAAACTTGAGAAGGTGGAAAGCATTGTACTCTTATTTTTATAGCAAACTTCTTTGGATTTGCCCCATGGTTTGCCCCTTCTCATTGAATGATTTACCACATAAATTTCATGCTATGGTTTCATACCCTGGTGTGGCTTGATTTTTTAGTTGAAATTTTCTTGATTTTTTGGGTATCTACATATGGGTTTATTTTTACATTTCATTCACAGATAGACGGGAAGGCTTCGCTCTCCATAAAAAAAAGAAGTAAGCAATCATGCCAATGTACAAAAAATCTCTTTTGCAAATGCTGGTTTTTCTTTAATAAAAGCCACGTCCAGACTCTTAAACCATCAAGAGTGGAATAAGCTGATGCCTTGTGATCTATGATGCCAGATAGGGCATGGATACGGCAAGGACATGCCATAGACACAATAGGGACATAAGCTGATGCCTTGTCAATTGTGATTCAGTTTCAATTAGGCAACAGCCATAACAAACAGCAGAAACATGACACCAAATTCTCAAGTGTACACATGGATGTCATTGGAGTGCAGGTGGGGAATGCTTTCCACTCCAAAGTTTAAGCCACTCAGCATGTCTGATTCAATTGAATAAAGAAGGTTGTCATATTGTAAACTATATGGGCAAACAAGTCATATAGTAAAAATTAGTATAGGTGTGTATGGTAAATGTAAGGAAAAAAAAGTTGTTTGACTGCTTTAAACATTGACGTTTGATTGGATTTTCTTCCCTTCTTCAAAAACAAAAGGTCTTAATGCTGGTTCAATCAGAAAGGGAAATTGATTTTTCTAAAAAGTCTAAAGCACTCAAACTTCTGTCAGGATCGGTTTTAAGTAAAATAGATTCAATTTTTAGATGCCAAATAGCCACCTAAGCAGGATGAAATGAAAATATCCCAACTCCAGTTCCTATTGTCCATGCTGCTCCAAACCCACACTAGAACGAATAACCTTTAATTGTACTTACATATCTGTTCGGCTTGTAATTTGGGGTACATTCAAAGACACTCCATACTACCCTGCACAAAAACATTAGTAAAAGAATCAAACACATTCAACCTGGTGAGTTTTCACATATGTCACGGTGAGGAACTTCACTTGGTTCACCAAGCCGTACTAGTACATGTCTGCTTGCCAGTCTATTACACACGTGAACCTACAATTCCAATAATCGATACATTTTTTTAGCATAACATCATATTCTAGAGCATCACAAGTGAACTAAATCGGGTGTCCCAACTTTTAGTTTGCTTTCACTTTGAGTGAGTATAATTTAATCAAATCATTACCTACAAAATCTTTGGATGAGTTCAATTCTTGTTTGAAGAATTTGTTAAGGTATTTCAAGCATTGAAAACAAACAAAAAATGATTTATTTGCACAGGAAAATATGGCCATGGCATTTATTTTTACATGCCTGCTTATTTGTTAACTATAGCACACCATACTGACCAAAAAGTTGAAGAAACATGGGAATGTTCTTAAATGCAGATCAATTAGTATAGATGAGAAATCGCTGAAGAAGTAGATTGTAAGAAGATAAAGGAGATCAAAACAATAGCAGCAAAAGTTCAAAGTTGATGAGCAGACTGATCTCAATCTTACACAATGTTGTAATCTAGGTCCTACGAGAAGAGATCAAGCACGCACAAGACAACACAGAGATTTACGTGATTCGGCTTTTGGCCGATGTCCACGGGGAAAACAGGAGAATTCACTATGCAATAAGAAGAAGTTTACACATGATAGAGACTCTCGGGCTCTATTTATAATATCAGCCCCAAAACCCTGTCCCACCCAAACATTACTTTTAATAACAGTAGACCTATAACCGGCCTACTTGTAATCACTATACAAGATTTATTACTTCTTTTGTGCCATACAACCTAACACACAAAATAAAACATCAGGGCTATTGATCCATTATCTATATCTAGCATATATGTAGTTAAGACCACCAAAAGTAGGTAGTATAGAGCTTTGACAATCATGATGATGATATATGTAGCTCAACCAAGCTATCCAAATCATTGGCCCCATTATTGATGGATTAAAACATGCAGATCAAAATTAATAGATGAGTTTATCAATCCAATCAATTGGAACAGATAGCTTGGTATAAAGAGTTGGTCAACTCATCTCCTGCCGCCGTAACTAATAGTCCAAAAAAACTTGGCATGAGATTGTCCGCTTTGGCCCACACTGCGGGGACTTCTAAGGTCCAACAAATCCGCGGATTTGGCCCTGGATTCATGCAATAATGAGCACCTTCAGCAGATGGGTGGGGTCGCGCTAAACAGGTCAGTACTTCTAACCAGCATCCAACCCGTCTATAAAACGGGTCGGATGCCCATAACCCATTGGTCCCCCACCCCCCCCCCCCCCCCCCTCAACCCTGTTTTTTTCAAATCTTTTCAAGTGATAGCCTTGCAGCTGGCAGAGGTTGGCAAGGGCATTGATCTTGCCTGCATCAACCTTGCAGAGGTTGGAAAAGAGGAGGGAAATTTGGTAGAAGAAGAAGCAATACTACTAAACTACTACTAGTTGACTTGCCTTGTCATCGCAAGATGGACAGAGGGCCGCCTTGTGCGTAGCACAGAAGAGCGCGGCGGGCGCACCCTCGCACATGTCGCAGATAGTCCGCATCACTTAATTAAAACCACACACACACACACAAAGTACTCTCCCTCTCGTTTGCCGAGTCCGAGTCCGAGCAGGTATTTACGGCAAACATGGAGGATGGTACGGGGAAGTGATAGACTCGGATACGGGCTGTATCAGCCACAAAATGGAGCACTGTGGGGCCCCCGTCTTAAAGCTTGGAATGTACTGTTCCTTCTCGGCCACAACCTCAAAATTCGAAGGTCCGCTGTGGGGGTCCACGAAAGCTATTCTTTCTAGCATTGTGTAGGGCCCAGATGAATGCATACCAATCACCAGGAGCGTGGGGCTGGAGAGGGGGACTCGTCATGCCATGGATTAGGGTGACAGAGAAAGAGAGGAATATGACCTATTTTGAGTTGTTTTGTCGTGATTCAGGGCCATGCTAAAGGGTCATGGATTCATTTTTTATTTTTACCCATCACCCATAATGCTGTTGAATCTATATCAAACCAGATGCCTTTATTCAGCTAGAGATTCAAATGTACCATTACTTCATTTCATGGAAAAAGAAGGAAAGGCTTTATACCAAATGAAAATTGACCCAGATCCTCCTGCCTAGATAATGGTTTCAATCAGCATGGCCTGTGAAAAGACCCGAGCCCCCTGAATTAAAGGTTTAGACCTTGATGGGCATCCATCATGTCCTCAGGAGAAAATTCCCCTCGAGCCAAATTTCATTTTTAACATGTCATCCGGAACCAAAATTTTACATTCCGAAGTTGTTCGGGCCTCAAGAAAATACTTCAATCCATTAGATGTTTTCCCAATTTCACATGGGTTGGCCCCGCGCAAGAAAGCTTTTCCCTGTAGCCAACCAACATTTCATCACTCCAGGGGTGCCAATTGTTGTTGGTTTTGGGGTGAGTCCGGATTGATCTCTCATATTCTTACCGTCCATTCCACCCCAACCAGACTAATAACTAATTGTACTGACGGGCCAGCTGACCCCAAACCCAAACGCAACCTTTTATTTAGTTGAGGACTTGGGTTGACCCTACTGAACGACCAGGTTGGGTGCAGGTGAATTTTTTAATCCACTTAATAAATAGGTTGGACTCAGGTTGGGCCTATACATATTACCCACATTGCTGAACTCATCTATGACCCAGCCCTCAACATTCAGTCCGTGCCATTTGAAAGTAAAAAAAACCAAGTCCAGCATCCTCTTACCACCTTTGTCCACTACCGTGGTTCTGTCCCCATCTTCAAAGCGGAGGCAACTAAATTATGGAACCACAAACCCTCTTGGATGGCCCAAGAAAGCCAGCTGCCCGCAGAGGAAGACAGCGAAATTCTGAAGGACCATGTCAAGGAAGGTAGAACCCGGCCAAATCCCATCCCATTCAGTTACAAGGGCAATTTTCTAGAGTAGATTCGGACAAACATTCCTGAAGTTAGGCCCCGGCCCACTCCATCCGCAAAATATGACACCCATTTGTACTAAATATGTCAGGTTAGGCAACGTCGTTAAGCATACAAAAGCCCAGGGAAAGCACTTTTAATTATCCGTGCAGGACCAACGAGCTCAACTCCATTGCTACACAGGCTGAGCTCAAGCTGGCCCAGCCTGCAACCCTGGCTACATATGTCCTGCAATTTCAGGAACAGGATCAAGGCAGGAATATAGCACACAACTGTTGAACTCGGCTGACCTGCACTCATGTTGCTCAACTGTTGTTGCCTGAAACTAGTTGTTGCAGAGAACAAGAGGCCTGTTGAACTCAGTCGACCTGCAATCATGTTGCTCAACTGTTGTTCCCTGAAACTAGTTGCTGCAGAGAACAAGGGGTAAAACATGTTTATCCAAACACATGAACCTTTTTCCAGACAGAACATCAGTTACATGCACTCAGTTTAACAAAATCCTACCAGTCTCTTAACCTATCACCATTTCTTCAGCACACAGAAAACCACAACTGAATTGTAATCCGCAGATCAGATTACCAAAACCAACTTCAAAACTTCAATGCAAGGCAGATTGCAATTCCAGAAGCAGGAGAATCAGATGCATAACATTAAGGCGCCTCTAAATGCAGATAAATGTAGCAGACAGATAGAATTTGGGAAGATAAACAAAAATTTCAAGTTCAGTTGGAATTTGTTTATATTTAAACATCTGAAGAACCTCCAGAAAACTGTTGCTTGATTTCTTAATCTGCTCGAGATTGGCCAGCTCGAGATGAGAGAATAATGCCAACAATTAGTCCGTAAAGTGCAAGAGCTTCTGCAAAGATGAGGATGAGAATCATGCCCACAAAAAGCTTTGGCTGCTGAGCATTGGCCCTGCAATTAAATGAACTCAAAATTCATTAAGGTTTGTCAAAAGCATATTCCATAGGAACATGGATTCATGAGAAACATTTCAAAACATGACCCGAGCCAGGAATTTCTTCACAAGGGGGTAATTCAGATATCTAGCATCCATAAGGGATATTCAAAATTTTGGGTGGATTATGCACCCCCTGGCTCTACCAGAGTGTCCCAATGTGTTAAATTGTGAAAATAACTCTATCATCATTACTCTAAAAATACATATGAAGTACAGGCACAAAACCCAAAGATAAGCCATCTAAGAAAGCAAATAACCACCACAGCAGCAGCAGCAGTAGTAAAAGCTAAATTCTAAATGAGTGGAAGTCCAACTGACGAATCTGTCCCCATTTTCAAAGGTAACTGGTTATACTTATGCAGTCATGCCCATAGTCAGCATTCAGCAAAACTTCATTCTAGTATCCGTTTTCTTTTCCCTTCTTTTGCATTGAAAAACAAGCTTCCAAACAATTTTACACACATTTGAAACTCATTGCTTAAAAGTTTACGGTTTACCCTTTTTTGGGTAAAGAAATTCTGTACTTCAGAAAAGTGAAAAAGGTTAGGTTCAATGGTCTCTTTTTTTTTTTTTTTTGCTGTTAGATGGAGGCTCCAGTCTGAATGCAGGCCCGGCCCGCCTGTATCCATGGTCCACACATTTGACCATCTATACTAATGTTGAGAAGCATTTATAAAGAGGGGCCACAAGATAGCCATATAGACTATGGTCCACTCTGTTCTCTTTGTTTTTTTGGGTTTTTACTGGGAAAGATGCCTTAGACATCACAACCATAGAGTGTTTCAATAAAAAATCCTTTTCTTTTGACATTATTTTCCCTTTCCGCTACTGTAGCTCAGCTATGTATGCTAATGGATCATCTCACATGCATGCTCACAACCCACTGCAACAGAGACATGAAAGGAAGCGTATATGCTTGAGGAAGGAAACCTCAAGATGTGATGATGGTGGGTGAAAACTGAAAAGCAGTGATTAGACAACCCGAGTGTAATATCCAAGCAGGTGCTTTAAATAGGGAAGGTGCAGGGTTGGTCACTGATGGGTCAAGGTTTGGGGATGAGACGAAACAAACCGTTGGTTGGTATCTTTCATAATAGATTCTCCAAACCGTCTGCTAGATGGATGCTACAATCACTCAACTCTTCAGTCTGAGAAAGACAAAGGCAAAGGAAAAAAGAGGATTTTGACTTGCAAGCTGAGAATGTTTGATGATGAGATGATGTGATCAATTTGAGAATTGACCACAGGTTCGCTATTAGTGACGAAACTCCTGGATGGGAGTAGTTGGATGGCATTTTGATGCCTTGCACTGCAGAGGGGCAGACATGTCAGACAACACATCCCAATCAGCCATTGGCCGAGCCCTTCTCATGCACAATTAGTGCTAGTTCCTACATTTTCACATCTCCACCACCATATTTTTACAGATTTCCACATCTGAATTTATTTTTGAGCCATATAATTGCTGTGGGAATGTCATTTCAGATTTAAAATTTTCCCATTAATCCCATTAATTATATTAAACGCTTGCAAACAATTTGAGTCAGGCCTTTGTTCACATCCTCGCAAACGGGAAGAAATAATTTACATGAATTGGCTATTCCCTAAGCAAGTGGAAGTTCTAACTTCCATCAGGATCCCTCCCTCTCACTACTAGAGGGACCTTTATTGTGGGACTTGTGACATTGCGTTGGATTATTACAAATTACCCACTCAATTTTCAATGATAGATAGTGCAAATGGTGTGATTTATAATTCAGCATTAATTATTAATTCTCAGATTGATTTCATCATTCCATATTACGCTAGATTAGATTGCATCTTGTCCTGCATCATATCCTGATATTGTGACAAAAGGGCAATTTTTCCAAAAAACTGTGGTGAAGATCTACTCTTCTTACGTTGTGCATCAAAACCAAGTATAAGGTGTATTTCCTGGAAAGATCCCCTTTTTCCCTCTAAAACCAACTAGCTAGACAAGTAGACCCACAAATAACTCTTCTTTCATCTCACCGGGGCAATTTAAGCCCCTCAGTCGGGTACATGAGCCCCAACCATCTCAAGTGATATTTCATTGGTTTTGACTTTGGTCATCATTATCCTTAACATGCTTCTATTGTAATCCTTTCTAATCATATCATTTAGAGTAACATCGTGCATCCTTGTAAGCACACACATCTTGGGCACCTGAACTTTAGCATCACATGTTTCTTTGTTGTCAAGATTCAGCTACATACGACGTACTAGCCTTGATTGCTCTCTCATAAAAATGACATTTTAATCTAACGGGCTGACGAGTAACAAACACTCCACTAGCTTGCTTATATTTAGCCCATGCTTTATTGATATTGCTGGCTATATTTAACTCAAACCCTCCATTTTGTTCTATGGTGGCTCTTAAATAGCAAATTTAACTGGTACCAGTTACCAGATATTTTTAATTTTGACCATCTCAACTTCTCTACTCCCAGATCCACTGAACTTGCACTCCATATATTCAATTTTGAATCTACCAATTTTTAACTCATTAGACTCAAATGCCTTTTTCTAAAGTCTCATTCAATTCATCATTTGCCTACTTTTTTTTTTAACTAATTGGCACTGCATCATTTGTGAACAGACACTGCAGAACTCCATCTTGGATATCTACCATTAAGTTGTCTATAATCATTAATCACTGCAACTATGGGTTCAAAAGCAAACCTTTGGTGCATCCCACCTCTCGCAATGAACTCAAATGTGGTCCGACAAATCAATCTCATGCTTGTAATGCTTCCTTATACATCTACAATGATGTTGATGTACTACACTACTTGGTGATGCCTATTTTTCTTCACAGCCCACCAAATTAACTACCTCAGCACCCTATCATATGCCTTTTCCACATCAATAAAACCATGTTCAAGTTTTTCATCTCATCCTTGAGCTATTCCGTGATACTATAGTGGACCAACCTGACATTGTGAAACACTACATTCTTGTTGTAGATAGGTATTTCTTTATTATTTTCTCCTAGAGCTTCATCTTATGGCTCATGAGTTTGATGGAGTTGGCACAGTTCCAGATATCCCCTTTATTTTTATAGAAAGGAACCACTACACTCTTTCTCCAATTGTCAGGCATTTTTCTTGTGATCCGAATTTTGTTAGACAATCTAGTTAGCCAATTGACCCCAATCTCGAACATTACTACCCAATACAGAAACTCTCTGGTTCCTGGACCTGCTCTGATTTCTGCTCATCTGGGAAGTCCAGCTGATGTGATCCGTTTGCATCCAACTGCATCTTCAGTTCTGCCGATCACATCCTCTTCAAACATCAGATTTTGGTTTGATTTCTTTCCTCAAGGGATTCTGTAGAATTTTGGATTCAATCCAAAATCCATATATCAAACTCCCATTTCAAGTTTCCAGATGACTGCAGTCCTGTCATCATCTAGGTTTTTTTGGCCTTTTTTTTCTGATCGGACGATTTTCAGAGCCTATGTTCGTCTTGGCTGTCCAATCTGCCTATTACTTCAAGCTTCTACATCAAGATGGGCCACTCATCTGGAATCTCATCTATTGAAATGGATTTCTCAACTGCCAACCTTTGGACTGCAAATACAACATTCTACTTTTCTCAGGCAAGGTCGTTCAACTAGTCTGGTTAGATACTTCACTCACATTTACTTATTTTCAGAATCTTCATTGCTGCAATATAAATTCTGGTCAGTCCTTCCCCATTTCCATCAAATTTAACAGCACTGATTACACTTATTTGTCCTATCTAATAAAAATTCTCCCACGGGGAAAGAGCTATGGAAAATGATCACTGGCAGACTCCCAAAAACCAACCCCTGATAAAGCCAAAGAATCTGAAGAATGAGACACCAATAATGTCTTCATCGTAACATGGATTGCCCATTCAGTCGAGCCATCCATTGGTGCCAATTTGTCCAAATTTGTAGAGGCTAAGGCCGTGTGGGATTATTTAGCTAGAGTATATGTACAGTCAAATTTTGGTCACCGCTATCAATTAGCTACCCAATACCCAAGCATATATAGGTATACCAGTCAAATCTCAAGCTCATATTTTCTTCTTTCTAGTTGAGAGCAGACTTAACTTCTAGTTTAGTGATTTCGGGTATGTTCAGTTGAGCTTCTTAAAATTCAAAACTGCTTTAGTAGAAGTAGCCTATGAGAAGCTACTTTTCTTAAGAAATTATTTGGTTAGTGTGCGTTTTACGTATGCTTTTTAACAACAAAATCACCCTAAGCCATTTGGTTCTGACAAAAAAAAAGAAGAAGAGCTTTTAGCACAACATAACTAAATAATCTACTAAAATTCCATAAAAAAATAATTGCACAATATATACAGATCTTATAGGTATAAAATGGCCTCACATAAAATCATATATGTCTCACACACAAAAGGCAAATTTTATGTGGCATTGGCGCTATCATTATCTCATAGAGAAACGAGATATGAGTCAAAACCTGCATCTACTGGTTCTCCATGTTTGAGCATATAAATCTATTGTTAGATGGGCCCATCTACAGAACCAAATCACTTGAACTTCAGAACTCTAGTGCTGGTTCTCGGAGGAACACTAGGATTTTACTCCAATCAAAGTTTGGCCCACCATTAGATTTATCATGTAAAATACTATCAATTACTCCCATTGATTTGTGTATTTTTATCACTTTTAATTGATCAATCTGATGATTGGCCTAACTTACACTGAATGATATTGATGATGAGTGGTTTGGATATCATAGGTAGATCCATAAATGAAAAAGGAAAGAAGGGGAAAAAAACCCAACGCTGCCATGCTTGCACTCATTTTCCACACAAATGAAAAGGGTCTAATTGAAAGTTAAAGCCAATCAGGGTTTGCATCTCCAAAACTCTATGTTTTACTTTTACTCCTTTAAAAGCCTTTTTAAAGTTTAATCACCAACTAAGCTTTTAAGGACTTTTGGATTTTTCAAAAGCCAAACGCCCAAATAGAAATTTTAAAAAGTCGAACCAAATACACCCTTCATCAATTACTCCTTGATTCAACTGAATGTCATCATTTATTTCCCTTTGCATACTTATTATTAAAGGGGTCTTGAAAATATATTTGCCATACAACGAAGACATCTATTTCATTAACCAAGACCGTATCATCTTCATCATTAATGAATATGATCTAGTCAGAATCTCTAATTTTCCTTTCTTTTACTTTGGCAAGCTTATAAACCCTCTCCTTCCCTTCTTAATTTACCAACTTCATGCATAAATTGTCATTTGTACTTGGCTTCACTAACCATTTTCTTTGATTTTTTTTTCCAAATTTGTACCTTTCTAAGTCTTCTCCACTTCATGTTTTTTGCCACTCTTTGCTTTTTACAGCTCTTTAAATAATTTCTTCCTTTTCGACAATAACCTTTCAATTTTCCAGGTTCCACCACCAAGTTTCTTTGTGTGCAAAACTTTTATTCCCGTTAGACTCCACTGGAACCAAGTGGTGTCTTATTTAATAAAAGTTTCCATTTAATCCCATATTTCATTCGAGTTAACATCTCAATCTCATTCAGCTTTATTCAAGACTCTGATTTGAATGGTGTTATAATTTCTCATTCTAAGTTCCACCACCTTATATATGGTCGATTTCCACTTTTCAACTTCTTGTACTTTTGTTAATAACCATATTTAAATTCAATAGGCCATGCTGTGCTGCAAGACTCTCCCCCATAATAACTTCACAATCTTCACAGCAATAAATAGATTAATTAAAAATAATAACCTTTACTAGCAGACTGTTTTCCTTCCCAAGTGACAAAGGCTATTTTATTATCTGATTGATCCACCACTTAAGCATGGGTGTTCTTTTTCTTCTCAAAATCTTAATACTGCAAGATGAAAGGCCGCAACAAAGTCAAAAGTAGCTTCCCACATACATTAATTTTCCCAAAATACCAACCTCCATGTGTTTTATCATACCCATCCCCTATCTTCCCAAAATGCCCATTAAAATTTCCTCTAATAATAATACTTTCTCCACAAGGACTATCATGTACTATCTATCAAGTCCCAAAATTTATTCTCATCATCACTACTCAACTCTACTTGAGGAGCATATACATCAATAATGTTTAGAATTTCTAAATCGGCAACAAAATAATCATCATGATTCATGATCTATTACTTTTTCTCTTCACCATTTCAATCTCAATCCTTAAAATTTTCTAGAATTGGATTTTCCTACATAAACTGGCTTAAACTCTTTCCAAGTCTTCTGCATCCTCTCCCTTTCATTTAGTCTCCTTAAACATGTTATACTTCTCCTTCTCTTTTCATAATATCTACCAACTCTAAGCTCTTCCAATAATTCTTCTATTTCTATAATTTAGATACAAGCTGGATAGCATCCACAGTACAAGTTTCCATCAGTCGATTCACACTTCACCATACAACACAGGGTATTCTCATCCAAGATACTAGGGTCAGCATTTTGCATTTCTAGAGCCAGTTACAGCCACACCATCTGCATGCAAACAATCCCAGCCTTCCAAGTATTCTCTTTTCATCTCTCTGTTTCGCTGGCCAAGTAATCAAAGCTAAGATTGCATGAACATAATCACATGGGATCCATTAGACAATCAATCCGAATAACTGAGAGGTGGGTCCCACCTACACTCATACCACTTACTCATCAGACTCCATCATCCTACAGATTTCATCAATTACTTCAATATCTAACAAATACAAGCATAATATTTGATTGGGAAATCACCCAAATCCTACTAATTCCAGAAGTCCAAATCTTTTTGATCTTTCTTTGGGAATTCAATAACATACGGGTGTTTAGAATTATCCACACATGAATTCCCCAAATTCTCAGAATCAAGAGAGAGAAAGAGAAGAATGATTACCTGACGCCAGCGTCGCCGACGATGCCGATAGCCATCCCGGCGGCCAATCCAGCAAGGCCACAGGAAAGACCAGACGAGAGATGAGCGTATCCATCAAACAAGTAATAAGATTTCGCCTTGGGATTAATTCCCGTGCTGATGATGACGGCGATAATCAAACCGTAAATCCCAAGCACTCCGGCCATAACAACGGGCACGATCGACTTCATCACGAGCTCCGGCCGCATCACTCCCATCGACGCCACCCCCACGCCGCTCTTCGCTGTCCCATAGGCGGCGCCCATACCTGCAAAAGACAGATCGATCCATCCATCAGAATCCAAAACCCTAGATCTAGATCCATTTACACAAGTCCAGAGAGAGAGAGAGAGAGAGGGAGGGAGAAGAGATCGTGGCCGTTGAAAGGAAGGGGGGAGTAGAGAAGATCGCGATTGCACGTACAGGAGAAGACTAGGGCAGCAGCAGCGCCAAGGAAGCCAAAGAAGGGAGCAGTCACATCGCCGCTGAAATCAGTCATCTTTTTATTATGAATCTCTCTTTCTATCTCTCTGTGATTCGATTTGGGATCTTGTATTGTATTGTATGTGTTGGTTTTGTGTTGTTTCAGAGCTGCGCAGAGGAGAACGAAAGCGGAGATTAGAGAGAGAGAAACAAGAGAGAGAGAGAGAGAGAGAATCAGATCAGATCGGAAATTCAAGTGGTGGGAACAGGAAAGGGCTTGGACGCACACGTGCCAGTTGCGGTGTGGCAAGGTCTCATATAGAAAAGGAGGCGTTGACACGTAATAAACGTGAATTTTCCATTTGTGTGTTTGCTTGTTTTTAGAGAATTGCCGTCGGTTATGGTTACGGATGTGGGGGCTCCCATATTTACTCTCGTCATATCACGAGAGTAACTCTTATAAGAGCATGTTAGGTTTACAGAGGCCTCACCATGATATGTGTGGGACTCACATGATCTTGAGTAGGATGAGATTCAACTTTGAGCTGAGTAGGTGGTCCTGACCACACTAGGAACCCGAACTTACCTATAATAAATGTGAGGGCCCCCACACCTTACTCTTGTTATAGGGTGAGAGCAACTCTCATAAGAGCAAAGGATAAATCCATGTCGGAGTGGGAATTTAAAATGAACGATTTGGGTTATCATCTTATGAACACATAATAGGACTCTCTTATTTTTGTTGTGAAGAGCTTTGCTTAATCCAAATGTATACCCCACTTTATAAGATAAAGAAGGGCTAAAAACGCCGAATGACGAATGATGAGTCCGGATCACCTATCGCAATTGTTACACCTTCACCATGAGTGGACTAATAAACACAGTCCGCCGCGTCATCCAAAAATTTAGGTGACTTTTTAAAATCACCTAAAGTTTTGGATGACGTGGTAAATTGTTATTGGTCCACTCACTGTAAAGATATAATGAAAATCACCTAAATTTTTAAAAGATGTGGCGGACTGTTATTGATCCACTGACAGTGAAAATGTAACAACTGTGATAGATGATCCTGACTCACGGGAGACGTGCAAGTAATATGCAGTCTAGCTCTAGCTCGCTGGGCCAGTTACCAATCTCGATCTTTGAAGATGTGCTTATGGATCGCAAATAAAATCTTCCGAGGCTCTCCTTACAACACCAAGAAAATCTTCCCTTGTGGGATGACATTAGCAAGCAATCATTTTTTCAAATGGGCCCACTAGGACTTTCTAGGATCGATCAAAGTGGGCCCACTAAATAATAATACTGCAACCCACTCTCTTCGAGCAACATAATTGATAGGTGTGACACCTAGGAACACAATATTTTGAATAAAAACCATTCTACTTCTGAGAATGTAATGTGATTTTTCTATGTTACCTTTTTTTTAGCTTAAATAGAAGAAATGCATGAATCTATTTACTATATGTTGTGGCACATCTCCGCCACAATGTTACATTGGGGGAAATATCTATAAATGTATCATTGGAAAAGATTTATAATATTTGAGAATGATTAAAGCTTCTTAAGTCGTAAATTGTATTTATAAATTACATATATGCGTTGTGCGCTTACGTGCGGAAGCGCGAAAAATGCAATCGATCAAACATGTCACATAAGAGAGAGACATTGATTCTATAAGGTTCGGCAAAACTAACTACGTCTACAGCAAGAGAGCAACACCTAACATCTTGACTCTCTTCAAAGTCTAGAATTACAAATTACATTGTATATATAATTTCCACTTTCTTGGCCCACAATAAAGCCCCGGTACAATGATCAAAATACCTTTAACTCTGAACCTAGCCATTGCCTAACCCAATTGACCATTTTGGTAAACCGAAATACAAGACATAAACCCCAATAGTTTCCACCTTAGCTTGAGTTCCGTACAAGTCTAGCCACTAGGAAATATAACTAACAATGTCTTTATGTACCTTAATGGCTGGTGCGCTCTCTCTTCCACACTTTTGACATATTAAACCAACAATACAACACATAACCCAACAATCTCGAGCCACCAGAACACTAGGAGATAACTTGCAATATTACCTTGCTGATAGGTACGCAAACTCTTCAACACTTTCACACGTTGAACAAGGATTCTCGTCAAAATTCTCCACCTCGAACTCTGACGTTTCATTGACGACATAATGAGTGTTTGCAGATCACTCACTCTACAGCTGTCAATCTGCTCAAATTTTTGCATCACGTTGTAGATATTGTCACCATGAACACTTAGGATCAAACATCTATGAAATCCGACTCCAAATGGCTCCATATCGCAGAAACAAGTCTCTGCCCTCCCATTAGTCAAACTTCTCTATTGACCGTTTGACTGCCAATCTCCCTTTCCAACTGTGTGGATTTGCTCGAAACAAATTCGTGAGTACAGACAGATTTCATATTAGGCACGGACTGCTTCAGATATTGCGAAAAAAAATCTCTGTTGTCTTGACGCTAGCCCTGCACTGATGAGATCAATTTCCAACCGTTGATTCTTTATAGGTTTTGAGATATTTTTAAAAAAGTCCAACCCTAATAAATAATTTTTATTTTATTTTTGTGGGTCCCATTTGTAAGATCCGAACCGTCCATCAGTTCTAGAATGCTTTAAGGCTAGGTGCTCAAATCTTAGGGCTTCATTCATTATGGATTGAGAGAAAATGGCAACAAACTTTTGACCGTTTGATGTGGTAAAGATAAAATCCTCATGTTCCTTCTGTTTGTCAAACCTGGAATTGTATGAGAAAAATCCTCACTGTGAATAACATTATATAGGAGAAGTTAGATATCCCTCTGGATGATGTGTTTCTCTCTCTAGCTGGGACATTTGCCAAACATGCCCTTAGTTTTTCAAGACTTTCATAGAATTGATGAAATGGTGCAACATGTGTGAAAGGTAGAGGAAAAGCCAATCATCAAGCTCGCAAGCTCACATCGTTTAAGAGATTTGGCCAATCATCTTTGTCACCTCACTAAGCATGATACAAGTCAAATCAGACCATGATACAGGATCAAGCTTCCAATCTAATAATGAGCGAAAGAAGTAAAAGAACAGTTTATATGTCGTTTACTACCCACAATGACCTCCGAAAGCTTCAATGCATTTGACAAAAGAACAAGATGTTAAAAAGCATGATAAGCCAAAATCTAAGGATCATTTGACCATAAAAAAAAAAAACCAAAAAGAATTAGAATTCGAGCTTCTCTATTTGTATTATCTTCTCTTTCAATATAAGTTATTGTTACCGATCAAAATAAAAGAATTAGAACTCGGGCGGGAAACCAAACTCTCTCGACCCAAAAAAATGACGCAAAGCTTATGGATCAACACTGCCACACCCGTTGTCCAAAGAAGTAAGAATTTTATTATTTTAATGCATAGTAATTAGGATTAGCGTTCTAATTCTACTAGGTGTCCTTGATTAGTTTTCCTGATTCCTCTTCATGTGAGTCTCTTAATGCAAATCCTTTCTGCACTGGATTAAAAAAAAAAACTAAAAAAAGGTCCTACCGGGAGTCGAACCCAGGTCGCTGGATTCAAAGTCCAGAGTGCTAACCACTACACCATAGAACCTGTTGTGTAATCAATTTATACAAACTATTATAAACTCAATAACGTCTAAAGTCTAACCATCCTACTTGTATTCAATTAAAGTTATCTTTAGTAAAAATGAGCTAAAGTTTTGTTTTGATAAATATAGATGGACTACTAATAATCTGACGCAATTCTTCTCCTTTGATTTGGGCCTAGGCTGAGGTTAAGATAGGCACCACATGGAACATGAGCCATAGAAACCAGGTAGGAAATAAAGGTTGAAGAAGCCTCTACAGCACTCAAAGCAATGTATCACAAAAAAAGGAACCATCTAAAAGGGTAGTAAGTCATAAATTAGAGCCTTCAAAAGGAACCATCAAGAAGGGACCATTGCTATTATAACTAATCAGATGACACGGACATTCTCATGTGGGAAACCTTTTCCCTGATTTGGTGCCAATGCTTTTATGCAAAACAAAAGGCATCAAAAGCAGTTTAATTTTCCATGAAAACGGTAGAAAATGTGGGCCTAGGGAAAAAAGAAAAATTCCACAAAAAAGGTTAAGTCTATGGTTTGTTTCCGCAAACACTACAAAACCTGCCCTAAAATTAGCAACAAGTAATCCACACACCGCATCATCTCCACCTTTCAAATTTATGGCCCCAATGTAGATATATGCTATAAGTCAAGCAACAGGACACAAATTCCTATTTTATGGAGCATAAAATCACTGGTTAAGATCATCAGATGGGGCTGATTATTTTCCCAGCCTGAAATTATGATGAGACCTTCCAATCCCACCATCTTCTAAATGACATGGATCGAGATGGGCCCCACAAGTCCTTGACAAATTTATATAACTATACAAGCCACAGCTCAACCACATAGACAATTCACTGGTAAAACAATGCATTTCCATTAATCTGTTTCTACAAAACCCGCACATCGAATACATGGTAAGCCATCGATGTCCATATTCTATTCACTGGTTTTCTGTATGGCTGCTACTGCTTATACTTCGAGAGAACAATTTCCCAAGCCCCCCATTTCGACTTCTCTCTGAAGCTTGATTGGCCGAAGAGGATGAGGAAGCTGAAGGTGGTGAATCCCTGTCGGTAATACTATTTGGAGAAAGACCTGAACCATCACTAGTTTTCGAAGAATTAACTTCTTTCTTTGCATTAGATGAATCATTAGAGTGTAATCTTAGTTCAGCACCATTTCTAAGAAAGGGTGTTCCTCCATTGAGTTCCGGCATGTCGGAATCCATCAAGAACTCCTCTAAAGTAGCTAGTGACTTCAGCTGCAGCCCGAGAGAAGCAATTGTCTTCTGACACTCTGCAAGCTTTCCAGCAGCTACAGCCAACTCTTTCTCCTGTAGGAAGATTAAAAAAAATGCCATTTAACAGATTATTGCAATTGAATATTGATACCAGTCATACAACAGACACCACATACTGCAAAGAGTAGGTGTAAACAATCAACAGTTTAATGAGTGAAATGGTGTGTGGGTGAGAACTTCCTGGTAGCAGTTAGTGCTGGTCCAGTGCCCAGTTCACAATCAAGCAAATAATGATACAGAATATAAATGTGCATAAGTCTGAACCATGTTCAGCCACACTAACAATCCCATCCAATATATAGGTGGATCAAGGCTAATCCCATTTTAAGGTGGACACCAGCGGCATCATTTGTACAGATAAGCATTGATTATAGGTGGGCCCACTTTCAGGGACCCATATTGGCCATATAGTGGTGTCTAGTTAGGAAGTTGGACCAAAACCATCCTCAATAAACAAGGGGTGGACAGAACTTCCCCTTCCCTTGTTTTTTACTATGTAAGTTTTGTTTCTCTTGTTTTTATAGTATAAAGCTTTTATACCTTTGAACCCCAATCTTTTTGACTGGCGTCTTCCTTGTATTTTCTCTCCAATGACTTCCATTGTCACTTACAAGGAAAAAAAATCCTCACTAAACATTCCCATCCCAGCAATCAGTGGAATGCTTTTGCTGTTTAATATGGAATGTTGTCCATATTTTCTTCTCAACCATGTACCATCTAGAAATGAAAGGTCCGCAATCATTGAAATGTGGGCCAAAGATGTAGGTAATGCTTGAATAGTGAAGACAAAGATGAACCATCTGACTGCTGGTTCAGGCCAAGCAGTGTAGATGTTCATCACTTCTGATTGCCATGCATGCAGAAAATGAGGCCAAAGTGCTCAAAGAATACAAAGGCAGACCTGCTTGATCTTCAATTCACCACTTGAGCTTGTGGCCCGCCGAAGCTCGGCTTCACACTTCTTCCTTGATAGCTCATCCTCCAAACTTTGGCACTTGGCTGCAATTTCCAATGACAATGCTCGCTCCTTTTCGACCTGTGCTTCTAATGATGCCACCTTCCCACGCAGGACGCGGACCTCTGAATCCACTGCTTCAAGAAGTGACTCTGCCACCTTTCTCTTTGCATTAGTAGCCTCTACTTCTGTCTCAGCAGTTTGCTTTAACTCATTGGATGTAGCCAGTTCCCTTTCCAGCTCCAACAACTTCTCCTCAGATTCCATAAGCTGACTTAGTGACAACTTGAGCTGGTCTTGGCTTTCAGCCAATGCCATCTCCAATCCCAGTTTCTCATTTTCCATCTTCTCTAACTTCTCTTCCAGTTCAGATGTCCTTTGAATCATGGCTTGGAGTTCAGCTTTAAACGGATTGTCTCTACTATCATCTTGGTCCCTAAAGGCTCCAAAGTCAGAGCCATGGCTCCCATTGTCCATCTCGGGCATTGCTGCTAGCTTCTCCATCTCAAGGAAATCATCCATAAGGTCAATGTCTATAGAAGCAGACGTGAGGCTTTTATTAATGGCCTTCTTGTTCTTGAACTGATTGAGTTCAGAGATAAGAGCCGACGCCCATGAGTCTGAGCAGCTCACCTCGCACTCACTTGACTCCAACCTACCCATCTTGCGTGTATCAGAATCAACTGCGAGAAATCTTTCTCCACTGTCTGATTGGCTGTCTGTAAGTGACTCCACATAAAGGGAGGAGGCGGCAACATGCTTGTGGTCACTGTTAGCAGGTGAAGATGACTTACGAGCCGTGGCCCGTAGCTTACGGCACTCAGCTTCAAGTTTAGCTACCTTCTTTATGCTCTCCAGGTGTTGCTTGCTAGCTGTTTCCGCTGCTTGGGTACTCAGCTCTCTCTCTAGTGTCCTAATTTCAAGCTCCTCAGCTCGAGTAAGGAGCTCAAGCTTGAGAGCAGAGTTCTCTTTCTCTGCAGCATCAAGCTTTGGTCGGAGGTCATGATCAGCAGAGGCAGCAGCTTCAGCTTTTGCCGTATCCGGATGGGTATGGAGCTCAGTAAGCTGGCTTTCAAGCTCAAACTTGGCAGACTCCCATTCCTGTGTTTTCTTGACAATGGCTTCATGGATCTTTTGCTCCTGCTCCTCTCTTGCTTGCCGAAGCTGCCTCACGCATTCCTTGAGAGCACCATCAAGGTGGCCCACTCGATCTTCAAGGGCCAAGTTCTTCTGAGATGCAGCTTCAAGTTGCTGCTTCAAAGCAACAACTTCATTTTCTGCCTTTTCCCAGCCTAGTAAATTTCATTTCACAAAATCAAATAAGGAATTTTTCTGTATCTTAGCTAACAATTATGAAGAATTGAAATCTATTCAGGAAAATGATATTTAAAAAATCAACACATCCGGGATTGGAAGAGAAAAAATTATAAATTATACAATGAGACATATTATAGGCTTATAAAAAAATGAAAAGCATTGCAAGAAAAGTAAGCAGAAGAGACATTTGTATAAACATTCGAACAAAAATGTAGGGAATCTTCTTAGTTACACATAGGAACTAGGAAGATTTGAGCATGTCATTTGTGTGGGACTAAGTATGTTCATCAGGTGGTTCCCAACATATACATGTCCAGACAAACAACAGAAAAAAAAAAAAATGAAAGAAAGAAAAAAAAAAAAAAAAAGATTCATGGGAGCAACATCTTTATAATAAAAAAAGGACAGTCAAAACAGATTGACCGACTGTCGCATTCAATCTATTGCTGCCCACATGATGACCCAGCTGAGTTGATTTTTAGCCAGGGGCACATTCATGGAGGAGCCCTAGGCCAAGCAACCTGAATGTTACACAGTGTTGCAAGGAGTTTGGATTGGACAAGGGCCCCAACATGATCAGAAAAATTCTGGGCTTTGATCTAGGTCCCAAGATCTGACAAACTTAACTACTACGATGAAGACCCGACTTTGACACAAATATCATATGAAGATTATAGAACTATAGTACTGTTGTAAAATAATTTACTATTTATATATTATTTGGGTTTTGACCTTGAACCGACCCAATTAATTGGTTCAGGGTCTGATCCAGCCACAGCTGACCTGAATCCAACCCATTTACAGCCCTAGTAACACACTGGATGTCCTTCACATTTTCATATAAATGAACAGAGGAGCAAAGGGGGGAAAGGAATCTAACATGCAGCTGAATAGAGTGGCCAAATAATAGCAGAATACTAAACAATACCATCAATCAGAACTAGATACTCACAAGCAAAAAAAATAAAAAATGGCTGGAAGTCAAGAGACATGCAAGTGCCTTCAATGCTGCAAGACAATGACACCCCATGTTTCTTAAAACCAGCTTCATGAGGGTCCATCCAATATGATGGAAACAGCAGTCTTGACCAGAAAGGTAAAAGAAACATGTAGGTTGGCAAAACAGGTTGGTGAAACATCACCATTGGCGAATGAAAACAATAAAGCAGCACTGTTGTAGGCAACACCTCAATGAGCATAAGAAGCAAGCCTGATTATAATAATAATCAGGTCTGCTCACTGTTTCGTTTAATCATATGAAAAACCAAGGATGTGTAAATGGATCCAGGGTGGTTACCTGAAACAGCTTCTTCAGCAACTTTGGCATGCTGCTTCACTAAAGCATCTTTAGCACTTATGTTTGATAGCGCTGCTGATAGCTTCTCGGTCAAACTCTTCACAGTGTCTTGAGCTTCACTACCTGCAAGGTTGGATGAAACCTCGGGTGATCGAGTGTGATTTGGGGATGCCCTTGATGCCTCCTGCTCCATTGATCAACTCCAACAGATCATTCTTCAAATTCATTAACAGTTTGCAAAATTAATGTTGCTTAAATCCAGTACCAGATACCATTCAGTTTCTGTAATACTGTGTTTCTGTTTGCTGCCTTCTTTGAAAGAAAAGGTGCATGATGATTATGGGCAGAAGGTTCACAGAAACACACATCATTTATGGGGAAGAATATAAATTGACACTTGGAAACTTAGGCCACAAAAGGAACCGTTGTTTTCTTTATCTCATATGTAAAACTCTATATTTGTGATATTGAAGGGTGTGTCTAGATTAAGCCTGGTTGACGGTCGTTTTATGTAACTTACCATGTAGATTATACTGCTGACAACGTAAGAAAGGCTCTATTTCTCTACTGAGGTTGGTCAACCAAACAAGAACTACTTAAAATGCTCAGTTGCAGTCTGCCATACTTCTTTTCCATGTCCACCTGCTCATTCCATTCTCTTCTCATATAAATCAGGTAACAAAGTTTTAATAAAGGTAGCTTACCTGCTTTTCTCATTTATTTAATTTAGTGTCACCTCCAGACAGTGTTTTAATTGTTTGTAAAAGCCAGGAGGTCACGTTTTAAAAAATGTTTAAATCCAACCATGTGAATCACTCACTGGTTACAGAACCAAATCATCATTTTTAACACTGCAAGCCGCCAAATCTCAATTGCTTGAAAAAAAACATCAATTTATAATTACTCTGCTCAATCTTTAATTACCGATTTCCATGAACTGCAAAGTATCAGAGTGAATTGATCAAGCATCAGCATCAGAAGTAAGAAACACAGCCTCTCAATATTTTGCTTTAAGAAAGCTGAGAAGATCCCTTTGACTTTGAGCTCACTTTAGGAAATGGGAATCTAAGGTTCCTTATTTTTTCTGACAAATTTTAATGGAAGTATTATGCACGTCCTTGATATACACATAATATTCTACATCAAAAGGTATATGGATGAGGTTTCATCAGATGGCCCACCTTGGAGGTTCTGTGGCTCAAAATTTGTTAAATTGACATTCTATGCCCTATGGCCTAAACCGGACAAGAAAACGACAAAAGTCAATGGATTAAAGTTAACTGATGTGATCATTAATATTAGTGGGGCCAACCCAATGAACAGTGAAAATCTCATGCACTGCTGCAGTTTATATTTATCAACTGACACAAAATGATGATTAAAAGAGATTACTGTTTCTAAATTGTTTATTTTACCCCTGAATGCTGATATGGTCATGAAATTATAAAACTTAAAAGCACTCCTAGTCCTATACTTGGCATTCCTCCAAAAATCATTGTGGTGGAATAACAAGGAGAAACTCAACAACAGGCAACTACTATAAGTTGTAATATAGAAGAGCAAAATACAGCATACTAGTCCAAGTTTTTGCATTCCAAGGAGATGTCTTAATGTCAGTTTTCAACCTTCAACCAGCAACTAAGAACATATTTGTTTCCTGCCTCCTCTTTATAGGCAAAAGTCAACCTTAAGGAACTTCTTAATCAACATGTTGCTAATGAGGTAATCCACAGTGGGCATACAGCTAAGGTTTTAAATCATCCTAAAGTGGGTAAGGCGAGACCATAAATTGATCCAGACCTTCTAAAACAGCACATTGGAATTTTATTTCTCTTTCTAACATTAGATTGTTATTTTATTTTTTATTTTTTTTGGGAGTTTCAGTCTTATGAATGGCTACCAGGTTTGAGGCACAACTGATCCATAATCAAGTTTGAGGTTTGTCGTTCAGTTTCTAGCATAGTTTGCCAATTTGTTGCAGTACCTTCATTCAATTTTTCCCTTTTTTCAGTTCACCCATTTCGTAGTTCATGCTCACTGGTTTCTATAAACAACTTCGATTTTCTGGTTCAATAAATTGTGATTCAAGGCAATCATGGGCACATTATTTTGTTAGCATGTCCTCTTCTAATATACATTAAGCCCTGGATGACCTTGTCTAAGCTCATATATTCAAGTGATTGCCTGTAAAATTATTCATATGATCTCTTAGATGAATTTTCTCAAAACAAAACCCTTTTAACTAAATGCATTTTAGAATATTGTATACAAATACACTAGAATGTATGTTGGAAAATGCATAATTATGAGAGTACTAATGAAATTAAACTAGTTCGCAGATCGCTCCAACATGTGCATAACACTTGTTGAACTATTGAACAATCGAGTTTCAAAATTTATTGAACATAGTGCATTAACATGAACTAGGTAACTCTGTACTTGTGTTCGTGTAACATTGAATTTTCATAATCATAATTAGGTCACTCAAATTACCTACTGTCATCAAGAAAGAAATGTATTTATCTGTGCTGCCTATAAATAGACATGAATACAGACATGGATAGGGCTGAGGATACGGCTCTACAATATCTGGAATCTAGGATAGGGATAAGGACAACTACAAATCCATGACATGGAATTCCATAATTCATATTAGGAAATTTTATAAAAAGCACTGGTTCTCATCCTAAGGACATTTCTAAATTAATGAAAATTTTACTATGAAATTGAATATGGATCCCTTTCAAACACATATTTATGTAGAAAAGTAAGAAAGCTAATAGAACTTCATGAAATATAGTATTCCTACAGTAATATACACTAAAACTGTACCCTAAAAAATTTGTAGTCAATGCCAGTGCCGATGTCATATTCCTTGGACACTATTGGCTCCAACTGCACTAGCACTCACTAAACCTACACATTTATCCTACTTGTAGCAAAAGCGACATGCACCAGAATAATTATTCTTAAACACTAAATATAATTGTTGAGTGTGCAATCAGTTGCCATTTGCCAGAAAATGAAACCGATGTGACTGTAACTGTTGCCTGGGCTTGACAGGAAATCCATTTTAGTTCAAAATGAATAAGCAGTCAATTCCCTTACCTACACCAACCACAACATATGATTTACAAATTCTTCAATTAAATTTTTTTTTCTGGGCATGGGTTTTATATTCATTTAGTACTGTTTTTCTATTATCTATATGAGTGAACTGTAAACTCTAACCAACTTCTTCTTCTTCTTCTAATACTAATAATAATAATAATTGTAGTTATGACTTGATAATGTTGTGAGACTAATTATGATGGTTTATTTAAAAAAAAACAACCACAGAAACTTAAGGAATGTTGTTCCTGGACCCACTTCAGGAGTGACCTTAACCTTGCAATATCCATCGAGAAGAAACTTTGTTCAAATAAAGTATGAGCCATCTACATCCAAAAAAAAAAAAGTCGCAATAAATTGCTTGCAATTAATAATATCAAACCAAAACTAAAACAAGCACATGTCCACTACATTTGGCAGACTTACACAATACCAAATGAGAAAGGTTTTCCTTTGCCCCCATAAAATGCAACTTTGCTTGGAGCACGGGTAGGCTACAGTATACCCAGAAAAATGGGTCGGTGGGATGCTTTTTGGCCAATTAAATATCCTTCTGCATTTCAGGTCAGATCTGAAACTCAGCAGAAACTGATTTGACTGAAGAAAAAAATTCCATCCTGCACAATGTGGTTCCAGTGCAACTCTGCACAAAGAGACTATTATCTTTTCCACCAGTGATTTGGGGCTTATCCAAATTTGCCTAAAACACCATCAGTCAAGTCTCAACCAGCCAAAACCATCTGTATTGAAGTTGAACCGATTGGTCTTGCAGAAACAGAAATGCTTAAAGAAGACATCCATTTCAAGAATGAAATTAATAGTAAATGAAACAATTAAGCATCATATGGAGCACATACAATGAGAGATCAGTCTCCAAAAGCAAAGAGAATTAAGACCTGATCATCGGAAAATCTTCCCGAAGATACCGAACCGGAGCTTTCAGTCTCACCAGGACTTTTCTCAGAAGATTTCCTCCTCCACAGCCAACTCCTACGCTCCATCTCCCAATCCGACCGACCAAACACCTTGCATTTATCTAAGCTACATAAGAATAACCACCATTCTCCAACAGATAACTAAAAACCACCAGAAAGGAAAGGCAAGCAAGTCACAGCTCCTATACTCTCTTTAAGCAAGAAAAGCAGAAGATTCAAAAATAAAGAAAACCCATGTGCCCAAATTAATTGTTCTGTCCAAAGTTCGGTCCTTCGGAGAAAATGGCATCGGCCATACTTCAAATGGGAAAATCCTAAGAAACCAACCAAAAATAAAGGAACCCCAAGTCTTCACATCTTCTTTTCCATAGATAAATTGTGTCTTGAGAGAAACAGGAATAGAGAGCAACAAGAAGGATGTAATAATAGATACATAGAAAATCAACAATTCTAAGATCCTAAGAACTGTGTCAGAAAGAACAAATCATTGCTACTGCTTTGCTTCAATCCAAATCCACCCCAGAAAACCCCGAAACTTCAAGAAAATGCTACCTTTTATTATTGGGAAACAACAGATAGTAATAAAATATAGGTGAAAATTATACATCAGAGAGAACAGAAATTATTATTCAAACCACGAAACTGAAATCAGCCACACAAAACTGCAGAATCACTGCCACCAACTAGTCAAAACTAAAAACAATGATCACCAATCCAAGAAAAGTAAAGCTCTTCCACACCCAAAAGAAAAAAAAATACATCCATACAACTCAAAATGGGGAAGAGAGAAAAAATGCAGCACAAAAGTAAAAAATAGCTAAAACCCATGGGCAAAAGCCCCAAAACAGAAGCACCCATCAAACCCAAAACCCCGATTTTCCAAGTTCCAAAACCCAGTTTCAAAAAGGGAAAGAGATGTATATATTTGCAAAATTAATACTTAATAGCAAAAACAGAGCCAGATAGTACAGCATGAAACCGATTAAAAGGCATGCAGGATGCAATAAAAATCTACTGAATGTCAGTAGAAATGCAGCTGGCAAGATCAAAGATGAACATTTCTTTCTTTTTTTTATTACCTGAGAGAGAGAGAGAGAAGGGGCTTGAGTTTCAAAGGGCTGTTTTTATTTGAGCTGCAAATAATATATTTTGTACAAGTTTGGGGACATCATTTTCAAAACAGGTTGTCCCTTATTCCCGCCCTTTGGTAAGGGGCCTTTTTCCATTGCTGACATTTTCCCGTGGATATATATGTTGTTGCAGTCTTGCAGACTTGCAGTCTCTCTCTCTCTTTTTGCAGCTTTTGCCCACTTGTGTTTAAGGTGACATTTTACGCTCCCTAAGTTTGAAAAATACAACCCTATCTTACCTTTGCAGAAAATACAGGCAGGATGAACATGGATAAGGAAAATAGGATTGGCCAATCCACTGTTTCGTAAGTGGTGAGGGCGGGCATCACCTGTCCTGTGGGCCTGTGGCCGAGCCGAGAAATTTTTTCTTTCTTTTTAATACACATGTGCATGCATCCATCTGGCACCATCCTGTGACAGTTGGGGCAAAGTTTATGATCCATCTGAATCATCCACACATATGACCTCGTAATTTAAATAGAATTCTTTAAATTTTCACCTATCCAAATAAACTTGGACAGGTGGATGAGGGTTAAATATTTTGTTTAACATAAGGCCATTAAACTTACGAGCCATGAATGAAAAGATAAAGGCATGTGATTTATCTCAAATTTGTTATCTTGGCTCATCCAAAATGTCTCTTTTCATCCCCTAGTCCAGTGTTTAGTAGGTCCCAAGTGAGCCCTGTAAAGTTGTTCCTTACCAAAATATGATGAGTGATGGATGCATATAAATATTTTTCATATATATAATAAAAGCGAGAAAAAGTATAAGAAACTAAAATTTAGAAACAGCTTACATATACTTGTGATAAGTTCTTAAAAATGCATAATTTTCTTATTATTTTAGAGTAATTGAGAACTTAACCATCAACTCATACACTATTTTAGTAAAAAATCATGATTTTATGTTTGCGGGCATCAAAGTTTGAATTCGAGTCAAAATTCATCCCAAAATTGCATTTTTCACATAAAATCATGAATTTTCTCTATTTTTGACATTGGAAGTCACGAATTTCTCATAATTTTTGTATTCACATATGAAATGATGAATTTTCTTTGCACCATTAATTTAATTAAAGAAAACTTGATAAAGTAGTGAAATCTTATACATCTATTTAGTGTGAATTGGGGCCCGCATCTTGCAATATTCTTTTCCTACATAAATAGATAATTCTTTGATCATTGATTATATTATTTGTATTTTTGTAGGGAAAATCAGTTTCTTGGGACCCGCGGAAGAGATAAATCAATTGAAGAACTAAAGAGGGAAAACCAAGGTATTGAAGCTCCCCATGGGGGTCCACACTACCCTGGTTGGAAGATTCAATTCAAGCCAAACAAAGAAGAAAAAAAATGCCAAAGAAAATCCAGCCATATGAAGGAAGTCAAAGGCAAGGGAAATTCAAACATTGCACATAGAAGTGGGCCCAATCATGTGTTCCAATTTGAGATATAGATCTGAATTTCAGATTTGAAATTATTTAAGCCAAGGTAGAGAACGTTCATGCATGGTGTGGAGTTAAAAACATTGTACACTCAAGTGGGGGCCTACTTCTATTCTATGTTTGAAATTAATTTCAGATTTGAGGGGATCTTTTCAAGAGAAAAAGGTAGGTCCATCTAAGGATATTGTTCCAGCCATGAAGAGTTCAAAAGATTAGAGGATCTTGCTAGCAATGCAATCCAAGTTGGAAGATAAATCCAAAGAGTCCAAGTTTCCTTAAACACTCCACAAGTTAAATCTCTATCAAGATACTATTCCAAATTTTGAAAGTTTGCAACCCAAGATTCTTCCAAAGAAAGTGTTGCACGTCCAACACCTCCATCATAAGATTTCACACATCCAAGATTGGGGACCACATGCATTCAAGATTTATTTCAAATCTGAAATTTCATATATGAATTGTTTATTAGCCAAGTAAGTGGGACCCTTTTCAAGAGAAGCAAGTTACAAAGAAAAGTTTAAATTGAGAAGGACTTTTGGTGGCAAGCCAATCAACAAGAAGATCCCAAGATCGTTCAATCTCAGCTCTCAAAATCCCATCCCAACTTGGACCCTACACTTCAAACCCTTTCAAATTCAATTCCATTGCAACAAACCCAAGCTATCAAAAAATATAAAAAGACCACAAAAAGGGGTTGAGCGTGAATCACATATCCCCCCACACCTTGGACGACCAGCAACACCATTCCCACCCTTTTCCCATTAATTTTTCTTCATCTCTCCTCCTTCCATCAATATTTCATCCAAGGCCTTCCCTAAGGCACACCACCACTTGGATTTCTATGCCGTTGACCTACCATTGTTGCTACCGTCGCTCCACCATTGAACCGGCATCTCATCATCTCCCCTTGCTTAGATTTCAAATTGCGAAACGAGAGCCGGTTGAATTGCCGTTCGAGACTGCGAGTCATTCTCCTCCGTTTAGTGTTTCATATGTCTAGGGTAAGGTTGGATGCACTTTATTTTGATTAAAAAAAAATTTTAATTGTTATTTGCTCGTAATGGTTCTTTCATTAATAAATCAAGTTTATAGGGTCTTGGTCTTCACCAATGGGTCAACATCGAATTTTTGTGTTTAGTGACAGTGCACACTTGGTGCGGTGGCCTTGATTTTTATTATGGCATCAAGCAAAGTAACTATTGCAATATTTTAGAATTAAAAATTATTTTTTTTATTCTCTGATTTTATTTTATTTTGTTTTTCATTTTTATGCATCTTAACAATTATTACAATTGGTTGGACTGATAAATCTTTTGATGGATGCAATAGTTAAATTAGGTTTATAGATTAGGATTTGGGATTAAATCTTTTTATTTGGGATTGTAATTTTTAATTTGGATTTGTAATTAATTTTCAATTTCAGTATCATAGAGATTTATTTGTATAGATTTTATTAGGTTAGCACTAGTTTTCACATAGGATAGGTTTCGTACAATAAATAACTTTCCATGGATCGACCCGGTTTCATCGGTTGCTGCAATCGCGGCCTTGCACTTAAGGCTACGATCAACTTGGACCTAGAGTCATAAGTTTATGTCGCTAACTAAGCCGCTTCTTTGTTCTCATACCTTTACAAGGTTACATTTGGGAAAACTTGAAGAATTTAAGGACATGTTTATATACAGGCAATTTCTATGGAAAGATGAAATTTCCACATCAACAAAGTTTATGGTTTTTAAATACCTTGAAAAAGATTTTCCGCAGAAGTTAGAAATGCTTGTTTGGTGCAAATTTATTTTCCTTGATGAATTGGTGCTAATGTTGTTTGGTGCGGCTGCGAATTCCTTATTGAAAACTAGTATCAAAGAGGGGAGTGAGGAAATAAAGTAATAAAGAGGGGATAATTTTTTTACAAAAATGGACTTCCCATACCCCCCTAGGAACTCTATTTTCTGGCAATTCGAGGAAAATGCTCACGTGGCGAAAAAATATTTCCGCTGAAAATTGTCACACCAAATGCATGAAAAACCAATTTTCCATAGGAATATGACTTTCCTTATATGAGGATATATACAGTTGAGGATTCCTCAGTGCCCAAAGTATAGGGCTTTCCTCAACGAGGAGTTGTATAGCTAAGGATTCTTTAGATCATGTTTGGTATCAGGTTACAAATTCATAGATGTGAGGATCTTATATTCTTTCTATTTCAACTAAGGATTTTCACATCTTCTCTGATGGTTTGGATATTTTGGATTTCAAATTCAAAAATATCTTAGGGCTTATTTGTTTGCATAAGGAGGTAAAATTAAATAAAATTAAAGGCCAAGTCAAAATAAAACATTAAGCAAAGCAAAATATTGATGTGTTGACTGTTTCAGTGATAAGTATCAAAGTATGGCTGTAACTGTCAGACTTCCTCTTGAGCACAAATGGTGAAATTAGCCAGAATCCGCAAGTAAGAGGGATGCATCATAACCATACCTCACCATATCGATGGTTAAGATCTTTGATCTGAAACTTTTCCCAGGAAAACTTGATGTGTTATTCAATCCATGTGGGGCTCTAGAAAATTTAAAACTTGAATAGATTTTTTTTTTTTTTTTTTTTGGATCGGTAATGAAACTTATATTAAAATAAAGAAAAGATGAAAACAAAGAAACCAAAAGCACAAGAAAAGGTACAAAAGCCTTATACCAAACCTCATTCAAGAAGAAAAAAAATACAAAGAAACAATATTAAAAGAATCAAATATCAATAAAAGGACCATCCCTACAAACTTGAATAGATCGTGCTCGATTGGTTCAGAAGTCCCAAAGTAACCCTTTCAACAGTGCCACTTGTCACAATGGACAATCCAAATCACCAAACCATATGGTTCTGGTATGTGATTGGGCTTGTGGACACCAGAATAGCAAGGTCTTGGTCATTTGTGTCTATAGTGGCAGTGGTTGCATCTGGAAAAGGTTAGGTGGTGTTTGGGGAGGACCAAAAATGTGATGTTCAAGAAACTCTTAAAAATTGACAACATTAGCTTGATCATCTTTTGGGCGGCCGCACCAAAAAATGCACATTGAGTCAATGGATTAGGAATGCACAGAGACCTGTTTGCCAGTGGTTATGGATGCAAATTGTTAAGAGTAGGAGAAAGAAACCCTGGATATGAATTTGCTCTGAGATTGATGAAGTCATATGTGTGGACGATGATGAACTATAACCAATCAGTGCCTTCCGGGGATGGATATCATCACTAACAAGTAACAATTCAATGTTTGGGAAAGTTACATACGCTACTTGGGCTGCGTTCTCAGCAACATATTACGTGAGAGCCACTTATCATCAATCCAGTCTCCATCACAGTCAGTAACTTCTCTCCATCCCAACTTACACTCAAGGAATTGACACCCACTTTACTTTCTCGGTACTGATAATCTAAGTTGAACAGTTTAGCCATTAATACAGTGGCCGTGATGATTTTTTTCCCTGATACCAGCTAAGAGACTTGATAGACGTAGGAGTGAACCCCAGCACACGCCAGAGAGTAGACTACCCGCCCAAGCAAGAGGGGACTGCTTACACGCAACTGAGATGACACAAGGATCAAACGCTAGCTAATTGGATAGAAATAGGACTGCCAACCACTCGGTTGTCCCTTTATTCTCTATTTTGATGATGTTGGTGAGATAAATACTTTTTTCCAAAATTATAGCCACAATAAGACCTTTCCATAACTCAATCACCATGTGAATGCATCCATATAGATTTCACAAAGGAAACCTTACACAAATTTACACAAATTTTCTACAAGAACTCGAGTAAAGGTTAAGTCATACTGACCTGTGTACTGCACCACTAATTACATAAATTTGCTATGACATGGTAGGATCCAGATATAACGGGTCCATCAGAGTTTCCTCTACCCATGATCCCTTGACAATACAAAAAAACAAAGAGGGATGCAAATGTAGGAAACATTGGTTGTGTAATATCATTTTCCAAGTCTAGGAAGCTACTTGTAGGACTTTTATATAGGGGCACCCTAGGTCATCTGATATTCAAATGGAGGCTCATACCCATGTGCTTATGGGAGATGATAGATGGACCCTAAACGTGGGAGGCCCACTTGTCAATGAACCCACAACATAGAATGTGCGGACTGCTTATTCCCTCTTTAACAGAGAAGCAGCTCCCCACATTTGAATACAAATAAAGGGAACCCATACACGTATGAATCCGGTTTGCCACAACAAAAGCAGAAATAATGCTTAGTGTGTGGCCCACCCAATCGTGGACTTTTGGGCCGTAGAACATGGGGAATGAGAGCACGCGTCCCACGTCTTGGTCATGCAAAGATGCCACATTTTAAGATATGTTGGCATCTAAGATAGTCTTAAAATATAGCTCAGCATTTAAAAGTTGGATTCCTCATTTAATGGGATTACCTGTATGCTCATATTGCTCTGATGTAAACAGGTACGGTTTTCAGCTGGTACATGAAGTCTTGCCTCATTAGTATTCCCATACAGTGGACCCAATATGTATCTAGTTGAAAGGATCTTGACTTGATTAGTTGATTCAGATGGACCTGACAAGATGTGGAACCAACTCTGGGCTCAACTCAAAGCTTTATAATATATTGTAGGATTTATTTTGATTCAATCATATAATATTTTTGGTCTAATAATATATATTTATGTTTGTTAGATAAAATACATATCAATTTATATAATAGAGGGTTTACTTTTGCTAAGAGGTACCTCTAAGAGGTACCTCCCATGTCTTGCCGAGAGCTAAGAATCTAAGCTCTTCGGGCTCACTTGGATAATACCAATCATTGGAGGATGGTGTGATGAAAGGTATCATTGTGGATATGATTTTCGAGGAAAAGTCAACAAAATCGTGTCACGATAATCATAAGGGGCCTTAAAGTTCAGCGGTTAATTAATTTCTCAAGTCATATTTTTTATTTTTTTCTTTGGGGTGAAAGCTCAACTAGGACGGTATGTGAGTATCGTCTTATGGGGACCATGTGGGGCCACGCCATTCATGAGAGAGGTGTGGGATCAAAAGATCTAAATGAAACTTAGGAAAATACAAAATATCAATCTCATTAGACCATTCTGTTCCTTTGAAGTATGACTCAATGAGTTTAATGGTTTTAAAATACATCATTTTATTTGATTTTAATCCAACATTGGGTAATAGTTTGATGGTTGTCAGAATTGGGCTGGTGCTAATTCATGAGTGGGTAGTGAGTATGAGAGGGTGGGATTTATTATATATGAGGGGTTCCCATATGCTAGAAAAAGGAGGGTGTTCATATAAGAGTGCTAGATGAGGGTTTCCCTTGGTATTATTTTCAACTCATACATTGAGAATACTTCAGATTTAGAGTCAATTTAGGATGAATGCCAACTAGTTTTTTTTTTTTTTTTTTGGTGGGGTGTGTGTGTGTGTGTGTGTGGTGGGGGTGGGGGGGTGTTGTGGGGTGTTGGGTTTGTGACGAGGGGAATGTATTGATGATAGGAGGGTCTCATGTAGTGCTACAATCGGCACTTCTCCTGCAAGTTCTAAGGGGTACCTCTAAGGAAACCGATATTTATATTTGTTAAACATAATACATGTTAATGTGTATCACACATATTTTACTTAATAATAAAATCTACATCTAATATACACTTTGTATTAGTAGAGTTTTAGTCCAAATTCAGATAGGACTCAACCCAATTATCAATTGAATCAGAGATGTAGGCCTACCTACAGCTTATTCCAGAGGAGTTACATCTCAGATGTCCCTTGCCAGCTGAGAAAAGAACTTTGCAACCAGCAGTCTTTTACTGAGTACAATATTTGTAGCAATATCCATCACCACTGAACGTAGGGCACAAACAAAGGCAAGCCAAAAGAGAAAATATGGGATGCATACAAAACTTGGGGGTAGCTCACAGGACATCATGAGTCATGACTCATGAGAGGTAAATGAAGGTGGTGTGAAATTTAATCTGTAGATGACAAACAGTGGTGACCAGTCCTTTTAAAGCTCAGGACTCTGCAAGACATCATTTTCACCCTACATGCTGACATGTTGTAGGAGTGAATGAGAAGTATCCACATTAACTTTGAAACCGCTCTGCCAAGGCTGTTGCACCGTGGTTCAAATAAAATACAACTATGGACGTTTAAATTAGCCATCCCCTTAAAGCCCACAATTGCGGATTTGGACCACTTCCATCACTTCTCTCCCTCTCTCTCCCTCTCTCTCACAGAAGAATATATTAGAAATCACACGAATTATCACCTACAATTGGGGGACATGGTGTGCGCCCAGCTGTAGGGACCCACTATAGGCTCATCCAAGTAGACCACACACAAGGATCCCTCTTGAGTCGCACCGGTCGTCCCATGGGTTTGGCACTCATTTAAAATGGATTGGACGGTTGGATCACCTATGCACTTGATTTGGATGTGAAAAGTTGGGCCATTGATCATGTGATCATTAGAGCCTAGGTCATCATCGTACACAGGCAGTTGATCATGTGATCATTCGATCCCCCGTTTCCCATAATCAGGTGGGCCCCACAGCTGGGCACCCACACAAATCCGGTGCGCATGATAACGACTCTTAGAAATACACTCTCCAGAAAAATATATCTATGTAAGCTTTCCTATTAAGTTCCTGCTATTACACACACCCTATGTATATGTATTACCAAAATGGAAGATAAGTAGGGTAAATGAAGGATATCTCAACTGTAAACAGAGAGAGAGAGAGAGAGAGAGAGAGAGAGAGAGAGAGAGAGACCCAGACACGATCATATGTAAATAAGACAAAGTTTTCTAAAACTTTAGGGGAGCCATGCCTAGCATCTCTTTCTAAAACTTTATGGCAAAGAAACTGAGGTAATACATTGAATCCTGAAAAAAGCAATGATCACGTCCAAATCTCCTCCTTTCACCCTCCTAACCTTCGTGACATTCTTCCAATAGAAATTTTATTTAGTATGAGTTCTTAGGACTTGAAAAAGATGTATGTAAAGGGACCCCAATTTTATAGTTTCTAAACCAATCAACCTCACTCTATCTTATCAAGGGCGTTTTTGTGCAATGCATTTTCCTGGGGTAGTGGGCACTCCCTTTACCTTTTATCACATTCGGTGCAACATTTGGTTTCAGAGAAATTTGACAAAAGTAAACGTATTTTTTCATTTTCCTCACTTCCGTAGAAATGAAGCTCTACCCCTCTCTATAGGAAATGTTTTCCCTTTTTACGGATGTAAAAAGACATGCCCTAGAGATAAAGGGAAAAAAACACTTTTATGACACGTTAGAAGTTGCTTAGGGCATGGTGTTTCGTATAATTGAATTCCAATAAGCATTCGATTGTGTTAATCACATTTTTAACCAAACCGTCAATCTTATAAGTGGGTTGAAATTTGGGGCTACACCATACACTGTGAAAGCATTTATATTGAGCATCTTGGATTTTCAATAGGTGGGCAATCAGCCCATTTTAGAGTTCACTCCTTTTAACTCATAACCTGAGTCAAAAGTTATATAGAACTCTGACTCAGCATTCTATGCATTACTATTAATTCTAATGTGATATGACTTGCTTAAAGAGAATCCAAGTTTTCAAATTCAAATTAGAGTGAGATCATGTGGGCCCTGACATTCACCCAACAAGAACAAATATGACTCACCACCGAATTTTCAGGAAGAATCAAATGAGTGGAGCCAAGACCGTTGACAAATTGTTGAGCAGATTGTGATCAGCTACTGCACATGATCCAATTGGTGATTGATTGATGATGAAAGATAGACCCCTCACCTCACGAGGACCAATCTACCATTTTGATCTCATCTGCATTCTGCTGTTGGGTGTCGTCGTATTGCATGGTGGAATGACCCCAGCAACAACGCATTCCTTGGCACATCTGCAGCCAACCGGCACAAGAGAATGCGAAGATCTCGCTCCATCTCATAAAGTGTAAACAGGAAGAGGAGATTCCTGTCTTCTTTCATGGGAGTTTCTTTTAAAGCTAACTCAAGCTTAGCATGGGGCCAAACAGATCAAGCCAAAGACAAACACAACCCCATTTCACATTTTCTCCCAACTCCCTACCACCAACTGAGAGAAAGCCCAGAACCTTTCACAAACATATTTAATAGCTACATCTGAAAATAGAAGTATGTGCTAAGGAGGGCCCTTCGGTGGGGCACATATGAATGCATAACAGGTAGGGATAATAGTGGAAAAGTTTAGATTCAGATGAGGAGAATATGAAATACCACGCTGATTAAATGATCTTAACCCTTTTCTACGTATATTGGGGTGTTTCTAAAAAGCTACTATACGGTTACAGTATTTCTTAAAATTTCTCGTAGCAACCAAATATATAGACAAAAAAATAATATCACACTTAGATCTAAGCCTACCTTTATAATTAATTACATTGCAACATACAATTTTGAGTAGGATTGAGTGAAGAATTGATTTAGATTTCATAATCCCTGCCCCATGTAGATGGGATGAGAATGCAATGATGATGAGCTTCATTCGGTTGATCCTCATGGGATGAATCCTTTTAACATCATCCTGCTTGACTTACTCTAATTACCATTTGAAGAAAATGGACATTGACAACCAATGTTTCAAGATTGGTAAGGACCCACCATTAAAGCCCCTGAATCAGAGTGATTCTGCCACCCATATTTTTATATAGTAAAATGTCAGATCTCAGTCAAAAACTGGCCTTTGATTGCAAGTTTAGGTGATTCTTGGAGATTTTAGAATGTACTTTTTTATTTTTAAAAGTACCAGTGGTTTATATTATATAAGTACATTCCAATTCTTTTTTTAATGCCCATCAGGATTAGGAAGAAGTAGAAAAAAGGCATAGTAAGTATTTCATATAAGTAATGGTCAATAATTTAAAGTGTTGCTTTGGAATTGGAGATAAAAACTACTAGTTTTCTTCACTAATATATATTTCTTCAGAAGTTTGTATCTGCACAAAGAGATTATAATAATATAAAAAGCATAATTGAGATAACCAAAAAGAGTATACATAAAGGAATAAGATTCCTCTTCAACATTTGTCTTCAGGATCAGGAAAGCATTAATACTTCCTGCAAGTCTAAGTTAGAGAATGAGGGGCCTCTCACCCCAATGACAAGGGATCCATCCTGGGTCTCTCCCTCCTTGCACTTGCGAGCCTCTTCTCCTTATATCCATTTCCGCATGTGCAGGTGCTCTCGTGGGTCCCAGTTGATTTGAAAGTCAAAGTTCATGAGGCATATAAATTTTGGTTGAGGGTAAGCCAAAAACATCTGGATCAGATGCTTAGGCTCATTTTTAACTGTTGAATGCATTTCTTTGTCGACAAATTTTCAGATTTGACTTACGCCGTACCCAGTTGCTCAATTTCTAGTAATAGCGCTCATGAAATAAGAAGAGGAATTTGGAGAAAAAAAAACATTTGAATTTCTCATGTTTAGGGCGTGTTTGGATGTACGGTAAATTAACGTACAGTGAGGTGAAGCATCAAATCAAGAGAGAATAAAATATAAGGAATTATGATGGTGTTTTGTTTTTAGTTGTTTGATATGTAATCTATTTTACTTTTTGTATAAAAAAGTAGAATTTTTTTTTCTTTTTGTGGAGAATGGAAGTTGCTTTGTTTACTTTTTTTAAAAAAATTCAGAGGAAATTTTGAAATTATGTACTTTTGATATGATCCTTTGTCATTTCTTGTCTGAATTCACTTTTCTTTCACTTAACTCGTTAATTGTCAAACACGCCTTAACATTTTCAAGAAAAACCTATAGAGAAAAGAAATATTAATCTTTGCTCGGCAATTGACAATGCATCAGTGTGGGCCTTAAAAATGGACTCTCAATTTTAAAAATTCAAGCGAGTACCTAAACTTATAATAATAATAATAATAATAATAATAAACAGAATTCTCCATAGATAGGAAGAATGGAATAAATATCTATTGAGATTGTCCCAGTTTCCAACACACTGTATCATGCAACTGATTTTTTTTTACTTGTCCAAATGCTTCCATTGATTCCTCTGACACGGTCAAACGATGTTTTATAAACCCTAAGTAGTCAAATGATTCTTATTTGGGAGGTGGTCCTTAGGGTCAGTAAGTACCTTAATTTGGTATCTTGTCAGAAGAATATGAGGCATCCTCCTAAGTTAGCTACGATTAATTTATACTATTGGAAATTATAGTGGTAAGTTGAAGGTGCCTGCATAGCCACATGTAAAAAATGAACATTATGAAACATTTGTAACCAGTATATGCAAGACTTTGAAATGGACACTCGGAAGTCGGAAAAATATTAGTTAACAACTAAAAACTATTGCCATATTTATATATGTAAATGGTGCACATATATAAGCATTTTACATAAGATCACATTTGTTTGTGCTCCTTTGTACATTATGAAACGAAAGATGGTGTGTAAATAAGGCTCGATTTCATATGAAGTTTTTCACATTGTAAAAGGTGTAAAACAATTATAGACCTCTTTGGTTAAAAAAGTGCGGGTATGATGGATGCCTACCATGTGTCATGATATCAAATTCCTTCACCACCATTTATTTTTCGCCACTCGTATGAGCTCCAAAGATTTTAATTTATAACAATCCAAGTGTATTGTTGACCCAGTAAACACCAAAATAATTAGTTTTATATCTTTAAATTCATAGATTTTAAGATAAATGAATATTCATAAATGTAATGCAAATTGTTCAACTTTTACTCATGTGAAAATCATGAGTTCATATAAACATGGTATTGTTTTTCACATGTATAAATTTTACATATGCAAACTATAATTATGCAAAATCTCATTTTTATATCACTTGTGCAAAAGACAAACAACTCCTTAGATCAGAAGATAATAACTGTTTAATGAAGTTAAATTTTCAATAAATGGCCAGTTAAATTTTCAATAAATGGTGCTTCATAAGTAGGAGGAGTTCACAAGAAAAAATAATAAAATAAAATAAAGGAGTTCTATCAACATGCTACATGTCCACCGAAGGGGCAGATAATATCTAGGGTCCAAAATTGCCAAGGTATACAACTTTTTTAAGAATCTTGAAGTACAGGACATGATCGATAATAGAATACATGTCTTACATTTCTATGCAGTATGTATATATATGGGAGATATTTATGTACATCTATTCCTCATCATATGTTAAGGGACAAACTTAATGGGGCCCATCTAGGGTCCCACTAATCATAGGATTTGAGGGATGGAAAGAGACATTGAAGGGCCCCACTAATCATAGGATTTTGGGGATGGAAAGAGACATCATGGATGGGCACTTACATTAAGTTTAAGGTCAATTCCATTCCTCTAACACTTTCATCGGATGGGCACTTATATTAAGTTTGAGGTCAATTCCATGCCTCTAACACCTTCATCTGTAACCCACAAAGTTGACGACTTTATATTAAAGAAAGAAATTTGACCCTAGATCCAATGGTCCAATCCATTCAAATAGGTAGAAACTTGATGGATCCTATGTAATTTAGGGGGGTCTATGTTTGTAGATAGTTTCTATGTATCATAAAATCAGCCCTATTCTATTGTCTCTCACTATAATATGGTGAGGGATGAGTGCGCATGAATAGGAAACTATTCATGCGCACCCTTTCATAGGGAAATATTCATGCGCACCCATCCCTCACCATATTATGGTGAGGGACAACATCGTGGGGTTGACTTTATAATTCATCCGAACCATCCACACACATGAGACCCCCTTAATTATAATGGATCAATTATGTTTTCATTAATCCTAATGGATTGGACCATTGGATCGAGGGTCAAATTTTTTTCTTTAATATAAAGTTGTTAGATTTGTGGGCCATGGATGAAGGGGTTAGAAACTTGGATTTGATCCCAAACTTGATATATAGGCCTATCCAAGATGACTCTTCCCTTCCCCAAGTCCCATGATTAATGGGGTTCTAAGTGGGCCCTCTCAAGCTTGTCCCTCACCATATGGCGAGGGATGTTATATATATTATGGAAGATATTGATACGCATCCAACCCTCACCAAATGGTGAGGGATAGCATAGCGGGGCCGACTTATGATACATCCAAACCATCTACATTCTACACACTTGGGATCCTCTTAATTACACTAAATCCATCGAGTTATCACCTATCCGAATGGATTGGACCGTTGGATCAATGGTTAATTTCTTTTCTTTAATAGAAAGTCATTAAATTTGTGAGTCACAAGTGAAAGGGTTAGAGATATGTCATTGATCCCAAGCTTGATGTATGGGCCCATCCAAGCTGTCCCTTTCCATCTCCCCCAAATCCCGTGATTAGTGGTCATTACATTTGCGGGTCACGGATGAAAGGGTTAGAGGTATATCATTGATCCCAAACTTGATGTATGGGGCCATCCAAGATGTCCCTTTCCATCCCCCCAAATCTCATGATTAGTGGGCCCTATGTGGGCCCCATTAAGTTTGTCCCTCACCAAATGGTGAGGGATGGATGCACATGAATGTCTCCCATTATAAAATATATCCTATGCCTATAAAAAAAATATGTCATGTGCCAATGAGGGTCATAATTCGGCACTTTCATGAGACTTAATGATCTCTTAGAGGAATATTTCACAATATTTAGAGCACATTGGGATGTTGGGGCCTAATTTTGTAGGCGAACTGAATCTGCCTCCTAATATTCAAGAATGCAGGTGTACCCATCGGAGGTCGATCTGAAGTGGAAGCTTGTGAGTCAAGTTTGCACTTTAGGAATGATGTTTGATATTAGCTCTATAATGGTTTAGATGTTCGTGTTTTGGGCTTCTTTTTGTGTTTGTATTGATGATCTAAAATCCCTTTCCAGCAAATAGAGAGAGAGAGAGAGAGAGAGAGAGAGAGAGAGAGAGAGAGAGAATCCCTACGTAAGTTAGAAAAGCTCCAACGTTTGGAATTTTATGTTTCGGACATGCACATGCCTTGGCTTGTCTTCGATTGTCATGCTCTGCTGTATATGATATTGCAATACTATAATACTCATGGTGAGTACATACCCAAGTCCGATTCTTAGGCCTATAACCATAAAAAAGAACACATGACAAGAATGACTAATTTCTACAAGAGAATGAATTAAAATAGCAAATATCAAATCATGTTTCCTATTATGTAGAAGATAAAGGGTGATCTCGTAGCATACAATGTATTCACACTCCTGGCTAAGAAAAGCAATCCACCACCTTATTGTTGTCGTCGTCATCTTAGTCGTCGTCGTCGTCATCATCATGCAGCCTCTTTTCTTCTTTTTAATCCCAGGTTGGTTTTTTCAATTCCACTTTTCCACTCACTTAGATTTTAAGGGTGTTATGCATTGTCTACAATTCAACACATCCAAAATTTATTAGCATTTCCAAGTTCCTCGCACTTTCAATACCCAATTCTCATACATGGGTTGTTTCCAGTCTTCGTGTAAGTGCCCAAACCATTACAAAAGACATCTTCAAAATTTTTTCACCTCACAGACAACCCATTCCCAACAAAATCTAGCTATAAAAGACCAGATCAGTTCGTATACATTTACAGACATGCACTAATCTACGTTAGGATTAGGACTATAACATCAATGTTACAACAGCAATTACAAAACAGAAAGAATGGCCGTGCAGGAGATGTTACCACATTTTTCTCCAGATGATTTCAATCATCAAGAGATATGACCACAAACACATCATCAAGGGACCATTTTCGAGGTTGCATTTTGTGCAAAGGATTGATAACAGCACGCTCTGCATTGGCAAGCCGGTAGCCGATCACTATCTCCTTCCTTCGTCGACCCCGAACCATTATTTCATAAAAACACAACTCTTCCTGATCATACAAATAGAACTCTGCTGGGCGAATACACATCTCGTTCCCCTGTGACGTGTACAACTCATCTCAATTTTTTTCCAAATCCATTTATAATAATAATAATGAAAAAGGCTTGAGGAAAGCATAGGCCATGACATATTTTCCAAGCAAAAAGGCCTTGATACCAAAAAATAAACACTATCAACTTAATAAATGGAAAAAATATATAGCATGGAAAATAGCATCCTGTGACAGCTTGTAAGACCATAGAACCCAATGTGTTTCTAGACATTCAAAGAAACATGTTTTGCACATTTTGGAGTATTGGAAATTAGAGCGTTAGTGATGGAAAATTCCTTTTTAGACAAGGAAAATAAACCGAGTTGATGATTATGGCAATCAACATTTTGAACCTGAAAGTGGTTTCAATCCCTCAACCAGATGACAGCAATTCTGCAAACCCATGCTTTTGAGTTGAGACTCACCACCACTGGGAAAGTATTTCTTGGTGAACATCACTATTATGATCAACCAGATAAAAGAGGTACTGAGATTTCCATTTGCTTTGCTTCAATAAAAGGGCATCATAGGATTTCTGTACACTTAATCCTCAATGGGCCATACCCCAAGATTTCCATGTATATACAAACATAACTGATAACTGCCCCTCTCAAATGCATCACTGTGGGATTCATGCATTGCCACTAGCTTACTATCCCCAATCAGGTGTTAGTTTTGCAAAAAGACGCTGAGTGATGACGACTTGAACCCAGGAACGTATAATGGTCCTCCTGCTATGTCAAAAACTGAAAATTGGAAAGAAGAAGGGACGGAAGGGTCTAATGTATCATAGCAAGTAACCACGGTAGCCATACATTGTTTAACGAATGAATTTAAAACAGTAAACAGACAACAATCCAGCAACCTGAAACATGAAATTGTTCAGAAAACACAACCAGTTGTTATACATCATCATCATCATCATCATCAAAGCCTTATCCCAATTACGTTGGGGTCAGCTACATGAATTCTGTTTCACCATTTCAGTCTAACCTGGGCCAATCTTCGAATAAGTTGCACTATTTCAGATCTATACTTACCATTTCCATCCATGTCCTCTTCAGCCTACTTTAAAATCTTGTTGGTATGCACTGATCACAAAGCACTAAATTTTTTTTTTCTCCGCTTCAACCATCTAGCTCTCATCTTATATTCTACATCCTCCTCAATTTCCCTATCTTTACTAATTCTCATACCCCAGAACCTTTTTCAGGGGCTAGATTATTTATTTAGTTTTTAAATTTTGGATTTATGACTTGTCTCGAATAATATACTTATTATTTTGTGAATAATGATTTCTCATATATAAGTATTGTGTGGGGCCAATGACTATTACGGGGTTAATTTTCTAATCATTTGAGTAAGGGTTTTTGGGTAAGGCCCAGTGGTTAACCCATATTTTACAGAATTTGAGTAAGGACCTCCGAGGGACCCACTGGATTTTTTATTGGGATCTAATGGCTTAAGATTAGACTATTAATGTTAGTGGTACGACCCATTGGGTTTCAACTAATAGGATTCAGTTAGTTTAGACTTATGTTAGTAGCCTTGTGTTTAAATGAGGGAACCCATGTTTAAGTATGATAGAGAGAGTTTAATTAGAGATGGGACCCGATTCATTACAACTTGTACGCATGAAACCCCTTGTCCAAGGAGGACTTACACACATTAAAGAGCACAAGAAGTCTTTTTGGAGTCTTCTTGTTGCCGCCAGTCTATTAATGGATATGAGACTCTCTCTAGCCTATTCTACATCACACACCCTCCCTCCCTCCCACCTTTCCTATTCCCCAAATCCTAGAGAGAATTAGTGGAAATCTAGGAGAAGCTTATGAGAAGAAGAGAACCAGCAGGAAGAGCTTCTTTCCCCATTGATAGAGAGCCATCATAGCATAATTAAAGGTGAGTAGAATTCCTTATCTACTTGTTGATAATGTGGTAATTTTGTAGTCGATTGCTATCCATAATCATGGTTTCAGACCTATATTATTTGTTGTTTCATTTTACACCAAATCTGATAGAGGCCTTAGATGTTTAATGATGGAGTTTCCCTCGATCGAGCATCTGCTACGGTACCATAAACCCCGTGTCGACAACCCAGTCAAGAGGGTTTGATGCTATATTCTCAATTTTAGGATTTGAGAATTTGATGAATTGATTTCCTGTGGATAACATGTATCTTAGATGATGACTGCAATATCAAAAGACTGAAATTCAGCAAAGAGTTCAAGTCAAAATTGAATTTCTACCAGTTACACACCGAAAATGCACAGTTTGGTCGACATGGATTGTGTGACCATGGGGCCCATCCGATCACTGATCAGACCCATGGATCTGGTGGTAGCTTCATAGGCGAGGTCTAGGGCCCATGCAGATTGGTCCCGGAGGGCCCATCATCCAGCAGGCCAAAAACCCTGCACATGTATAATAAATACCCTGCTGATCTGCAACCTATCTGGAGTCTTAGAAATTCTAGAAAATTGCATCAAAACCCCTGTTTGTTTTCCCATGATGACCTGACATCACAGATGGCCTTACAAATTGATTTTTGTGGCTTGTGAGATAGGATTGATATAATAGCTTGTGCTGTTCAAGCTCTTTAATGGTTTGTCCTTGATATATTTTTGTTAACCAATTTTCATTTAAACAGATTCTTTATGAATGGCAATGCTATACGTAGAACCTAAATTCTATAGTAGTGAGGCTGAGTTCCCAAATATCTGTTGCCACTTGACTGTTTATGACTTCTTCCGGGTTCTAGTTTGGACAACATATGATAACTGATTTTTTTTTTTTTTTTTTTTTTTTTTTTGCGTAACATATATTATATGTGATGAATTTGTTAAGACTCTCCGCAATCATAGTACCACTCTTACCTATAAAAGGATAGTTAGGTGATGGCTTTTACTCAACAAGATACCAGTAATGAAACTGTGCAGGGCATGATCTCAGACTACCTAGTTGTAGCTGTTGAGAACAACCAAGGAAAATATTCTAATTTGAATTATGGCTACGTAATCATCAAGAGGAGGATATCTTTTGTATAAAACTGAGTAGCCGGGATCGACCCATTCGACACCCCTCGACCAATAGCACATACCAAGGCCATGACAGATATGTCATTCCCCGACTCACAGGCCAGATATACCTAATTCCCTGACTCACAAGTCAGCTGTGGTATTCCCTGACTTTTAGGTCAATGATGTTTCTCAACTGACTATCGGTCAGCCATTTATGCTGACTGTAGGTCAGCCCTTTTTACGTGATATGTGGCATCCGTGAGGTATTTTATGGGGTCATGCTGTCAAGTGGTTAGGGGATTGTGTGGAGGTTAGATTTAGGAAACCTTGACCGGACCTTAATGAAAACATTTCCTTTATTATTGCAACATTATTATTCCTGTTTAACATGAAATTGTGCGCCCATGTAGATTAGAGTTTCAATTCAATCCATTTCACTGATTATTGTTTTGTTGCCCCAATCTAGGTAACCAAGATTTACAGTCTTAGGATTACCATGATGATCAAGAGATAGACTTCCACATGCGTTCCTGAGCGTCACATAGAAGATAGAGATGAAGAACTGGTTTTCATTATTTTATTTACTTTTTTACAATTAGATTTCCAAAGACTTTGTAGTTTTTTTTTTCTTTTTTATTGAATTGTGTTAAGAATTCAGATTGACATTGTTATTCAAAATTTAAATCTTGAATGAAGATTTCTTATTAATTAGGTAAATGCTTGGAATTTTATTATGCAAATGGATTTGACAAGTGTATGGATATGATACTTTTATAAGTCTCCTTCGAAATCCTAACTCTTGAGTTCACCTGCTTCTTTCCCCCATCTCAACACCACCCCTACCCCTTTTTTCTTTCTAATTTTTTTTAGTTATACAGGTCGGTTCAAGTTGACCCGTATTTGACCCAAGTTAGATGGGTTGGGTTGGGTTGACCCACAACGGTTGTGGGTTGTAACATTGTGATCCGTTTAAAAAATGGGTCGGTTACGGGTTAGGCCCAAACAGTGGGCCTTATTGGCTGACTCAATCCGAATTGGCCCGATCCGACACATATGTCGCCCCTAGTTTGAAGTGAACTGATACATAACTCTTCGAGTATTTACTGAATGATGGGTGGTATGATGCTTTTCAAGCTTTTGTAGCAGCAAGGACATCTTAGAATATCACATGCAAGTAGAATAGGAAAGGATTCCTTCATATTCAAAGCAGGTCAGTTTATTTGTTTATAGAAGCCATGTGCAAGGTAAGTGGGCATGGGAATTCTCATGTATTCCATAACAAAGGAGCGATTTCTTTAGAGACTTTTGTTCTGAAGTGTGTGGGAATGTTGTTGTTGTTGTTGTTATCGTTATTATTATTATTATCGGGGTCGGGGGGGCTCTCCCAAGAGAAAATAGACTGAAAACGGTTAAGAAAGATTTCAAGTAAAGAGACCATCTTTATCGAAATTAAAGAAAAGATGTCAGCACCCTCAAACTCTGGAGATTATTTAAAATACCACAACATTTTCATTTTTTTTATAAATATTAGAAAACTATAATTTCAAATTTAAGCACCATTTTTAACTATGAAAATATACAAGGGTACCTCTTCTGCAAAGAGTTCCTCGAGAACCCGGTTGATTTGCTTGTCCTCAGCTACCATTGCCAGTGCCATGCTTACTAGCTCATTTGACAGAACATAATCACTAATCCTTGACACAGATACCAGGTTTCTTGTTCTAGAATCCAAGATTTCACTAATAATTATTGATTTGTCTGAAGCTTGCTGCATTTCACGGATCCATGAACTGTGAGAGAACCCAGCATGCCGCTGAGGAGTTGATTTCTCCTCTTTGTATGGGAAACGCTTGGACTGCAAGATATGAAAAAATAGGTAGCAGTTAGTGTAGTCATAAAATCTGAATAGGTATTAGCTAGTGAGGCCAGTTTCCGTTTTTCTCTCTTCCAATTTTAGCACTTTATGAAGTGGAAAAGATCCCAGAATTTCAAATTTGATTTGCTTTAGGTTTCTTCCTGAACCTGTGCCATACTACCAAATGAATCATTTCTAAGCCGAAATGGGGACACTAGACCCAGACCTAGCTAAACAAGATCCAACTCCAGCACAAACCGAAAAAAAAACAGGCACTCAATCTGATTTAACCTAGCAACACTATTCCAATAAATATCATTATTCCAGCTGAGTCAAATGAAAACACAATTAGTTTATAACATTTGAAAATATCATTTATATCAAATTCTTGGTTTAGTAAGGGTTTGAGAGAGAGATTTAACATTTGAACAACTCTATTGCCAGAGAAAATGATACAAACTGTTATGATACGCAGTGGTGTCACTCAGTAGGCAGGCCAAGGTGAAATTAAGTGATCAGAATTCAGTAGAAGAGTTAGGAAAGTAGAAAGGGGAATACGTGAGCAGTCATGCACTGGTGCACTGCCCTCTATTTCACTAAAAACTTAATGAAGCAGTAATTAGAGATTCACAGAAACCTCACTTATGTCAATGGATCTCTAAATAAAGCATGGTACACTAATTTGTTTGACCAAATCCTGATCAAATCCCATGTGAGTATTCCATTATTGGGCCTGGACTTTCATCATTGGGCCTCCATTGACAACTTATGATTAATGTAATATCCTGAGCTACCTGGGCCCATGATTAGTTTCGCCCAGGTAGGGCCCTTAGTTGTTTAACTTATTTTTGAATTAGAAGTGTCTCACGTGATTGGTTTTGGAAAGGGGAGGAGTTGTACAACAACTCTAATCAGGAAGTATAAGAGGAAGATTAGAAATTAGAAAGTATAAGAGAAGGATTAGGACTCTACTTTGTCTATATAAACAACCAACGACCTCTTCTGTAGTATATACTTCTCTTCCTTTGCTTTGAGAGAAATCTGAGAGAAAGAGTTGGTGACTGGAATCCAGGGTAAGAAGAGGAAGAAGTCAATCGGAGGAGAGACGACCATCGGATGTCCTATTCACGCCCGCATATTACAAACGCAACGATCACATACAAAGGTGAGTGGGTCTTCCTTGATGATTCTAATTCATGAATTAATTGGTGTATTGATGTTTGAGGAATCCAGTTGATGGACTGTTATGACAATCGATACATCCAAACTCTGGGTTGTGGTAAGATAAAGTGAATTTCATGGTGAAATAGGAAGGATTGGATTTTATCTGGTCTTATTGTGATGATTCATGTGGGAAGAAGAAGATCAGATGATGAACCCGTGCAGAACTGCACTAGTATTCCTCTTCCACATGAAGAGAGTTTTTCACGTCAAGGGTTGTGGGACCCCCTGGTTCATTGCATGGATGATCTGGACCAAGGAGTATTAGGTCTACCCCTGGTTGACCAAGGAGGATGTGGACCCAAGGAGGATATGGACCCAAGGAGGATGTGGACCCAAGGGATGTGGGCCCCATTTGGGCCACCATCCACTTGATTTTAATATTTCTGGCGTGAGTTTGACGGAAACAGGGCTGAAGGTCGATGATGATTGTGGGACCCACTGCTTGACTTGATCAGAGACCAGGACCCCACATCTTGAAGGGGGCCACTGGGCAATTCCAGTACTAATGGACCCAATGGAAGTGGGTCCCATCTGGTGGACCATCCTAGGATCATGTTATTCACTACGTAACTTAACTTTTCAAAGTTCTGTTGAAACTGTTTTGACCAGTGGGCCCCAAGGTATGATCTGATGATGAATCAAATCCTATAGGATGGAAGTTTAACCCTGGGCGACCATGTAGTCTAGGTCTGATCATGGATTAGATCCAGTGGGACCCACTGGATTTTATAATTAAGTATCTGCAGGCATGAGACACTTGTTACATGAGTACTGTCACTACTGTGTGCATATTCATGGCTGTATGGGTTCTGTGATTTGGGAAGATAACCTTAGACTTGGTATGTAATTACCAAATAACCCTTCCACCAAATTAATTAAGGTTTTCATGTAACTATGATAAATTGTATGGGCTGTTTTGGAATAGTGGTATGATTCTGTCATCTTGATTAATATTTTATGAAGGTGGGCCACTCCTATATCATCCCTTACCTATTATGATCAGAAGTGGGGCACTAATCCAGTGGGGATTGGGATGGAACTGGTCCCACACTATTGTTTGCGTAAATTGTTAATAATAATGAAATCTGGTTGTTATGTAATTATGAGATATTGTGCACTGGGTCCAGAAGTGGAATGTTGGACTTAGTGTCCGGGCTGTTATAGCGGCTGGTCCTTGCTGGACGTGTAATGGTGGCCGGTATACATGTATACGATAAGCCTTGGTGGCGTGGTAATGTGCATGGGCACGAATATGTTTATGGATGTACTTTTAATGGTAATTGATCTATGGATTCAGATTTGTTGTTTATGTGATATTATGTTTTATGATGTTTGTGTAATTAAGAAAATACATTCACCGGTAATACTGATGTTGCATTGCCCCCTTTAGGTAATCACGTTACGGGTGAGACAGAGCGGAACGATGTTCAACATGTAGATTTTGGCATGCATGGCTGAAGGGAGAGAACAAGAAAAGTTCAATTAGTTGATATGGGGATTAACCCTTGTTTAGGGAATTTTATTAAATGTTTTAGGTTATCTTTGAATTGAGTTAAAATATGGAATTTGACTACTCAAAGATTATTGACATTGTTTGATATTCATAATTTAATTAGAAGTATATTTTGAACTAAACGCCTGATTCCTTGTGGAAGTTATTTGATGATATGTGGTGAATATTTGTTAAATGATCACGATCCGGAATCTGATAGGGCCCCGGAATTTGGGTCGTGACAATTAACACATTTGCAAAAACACCCCTCAATATGAGTGTACGAGTTCCTACATACCTCTCAAGTTGGAGAACTGATATCAATCATGCCTAACTTTACATGTGTATACTATTTTCATTAAGAACTTAATTAAGTGGTAATTACAGAAAGCTCAGTTATTATGAATAAAGTTGCAAAAGCAGTCCTCAATCCTCAGTATGAGTTCCTACACACCCTCTTACAGAGCTTTGATATCAACCAGACCCCATTTTCACATGTGCATTTCAATAACCTTTACTCATCCCAATCAAGATGTCTGCATACTAATCTTCTGTCTTCTAATAGCACATTGTAACTTCTTTTAATACAACTGTTTCCCTAACAACATGGCAATTCATCTCAAAATGTTTTAAGCCTCATGATAAACTGGATTAGTAGTGGTGGGCGGGAACTTGGGTTGGATTCAATCTGAACCCAATTTTTGTCGGATTGGTGGGCCAATTCAAATTTGGGTTAGTTTGGGTCAGGGTCAACCAAACCCAAGTAAAGGTAGAGCTGGGCTAGGGTTGAGGACTCCAGCAACACAACCCAACCCACCCTAGTTATTAGAATGTATATAAGACGGAAGTGAGACTCTTCACTCTTGACAGTTTGCTCTCCTTGACATCTCCTCTCTCTCAACTCTCAAGTAGAAGAATAACCAAAGTTGACTCTCTTTCAACCCTTCTCTCAAATCACCTCTCTCCTCTCACGTCTCAAGTATTCTATACTCGAAACTAAAAACATATAGGTAAGACAGAAAAACCTGAATATCACGGATGAGGAGAAGTGTAGCAAGGGATCTCGAGTCAGAATGTACAATGGAGTCCTCCAAAGATTCATCAGCAAGAATTAGAATCTGCCAGATCATAGATAATATTAGAAATTTAAGCGGATAAACTAAGTGGTCATGAGCAAATTGTGCTGAGTGTACTTACAGAATCAAATGTCTCCAAAGGAAGACTTTCTAAATGGCGACGAATGACAGCATTTCCCTCCCTATGGACCAGTCTTATGTTTGATAACCCCAAGATATCAAGTCCACCGTCTATTAGTTTCTTTTCCCTTTCTTTCTCTGGAACCTCATTAAACATCCACAATTCCGAACCTGGAGCCAAAAATGCCTCCAGTACCTAAAGAAACACAAACAGAGAAGCGCCCAAGTAAGATGAAGGTAGAAATTTATTAGCAACATGCTATTTAAGGATTTTTGTTTAACCTCCATTTTGTATCAAAGAAGATATTTAAGAACTAAGGTGCTATTCTTGCCATAAATTTCTTGAAACCTTTCACGTGCTCTTAGAGATTTCTATGTTAAGCCAATGTGTTAGCCAAAGATGATTTTGTGAAAGATCAACTTAATATGAATCTCCTCGCTTGATCTTGATTCATTGTTGCATCCCATTTATCCAGTTATTTTATTAACAAAAAGGTACTCCCAACAACTTTCAACAATACTGTGGGGATATATGAGACATGCAATCAAAATACCAGAATCATATCATCAATGTCACGACGCCACCCACAGAATAATATTTTCTCTGGAAACTTTGGAGGGCTTAAAACATTAGGAAGGAAACTCTTGCGCACCTGTAGCACAAAAGGAGCATAAATAAGAAACATGAATTATACAAAAATGAAGTGATATGATTAAAAAGATTTTGATAGTTAACTAACATAGAGAAATTATTTCCCCTAGCTTGGAGTAGCATTCTTTAATTTACTCTTCTATTTTTAGTACCTGAAAGTTAAGCCATAAGTTACTAACCATTCACTGTCAACCACCTAACATTCCTACTACCTATGAATTTTGTTACGCACATAAATCTGATTCTGATCAAACTGATATTCACCATCAGGTTAAACCTTCAAGAGTTTACACCATTCAATTTTAGGTTCATAAATTGAAGGGCTTGGCCTTAGACTCTCAAGTGGGTCCTTACATTATTACATCAGGCTGATTTTCAGGCCACCCTAATACACATAAGATCTTTCCACCCCCACCCCTTCCCATTCCTTGCTGGTGATCTCAGGTGAGCTCCATAGCACTACACCATGCAATATCTATTGTAGTCCGAAAGATCTTAGTATTCAAGATTTGAGATACTATTCATTCGACTCATTAAAAAACAAATGCAGCCACTTATTACTATTTAAATTAATTCTTAATGGTTAAAACATGTGTCTCAAAATTTAGAATCATAGGACATCATTTTCTATTTCAGAACATTAATCGATCACCCTCACAAATATTTTAGTGGTTTTTGGGCTTCAAGGTGAGACTTGGTCCGACTCGGCTAAGTTCCACACGACTTGACTGCAACTCCGGGGGGTTCGACTGACCGAGTCACCCCCAATTCCAATTTTTAAAACTTGATTGTCGGTGATCAAATCCTAAACATTGTGTGTAAAAAGTTATTAAGATCAGATTCGCTAATGGTTATTCTAAGCAAGAGAAGTCATAGGTAGGAATGGGCATGGGGCCATACTTGAAAGTAGTTGAAACTCATATACGGGAACTGTTTTGTAATTTGTAAGAACCACATGGGTTTTTTTGGGTTTTTTTTTTTTTTTTTGAAATACAGGGGACTGATATGTAAATACTGAGTTTTTTACTAAATATAAAAACATAAGACTGGTTGCCAAACACTGCATTGGACAACGAGCTCTAATTTGGCAAGAAAATCTCTCTTCTTTTTCTCTTATTCTCTTTCTTATTCCTGCTTTTCCTTTAAGTTTTTCTTTCTTCTTTCTTTTACTCTCCAATTTTCTCAATTTAAAGTCTCCAACCTGGTATCAAAGCACTCCTAAACAGTAGAGAGACTCAAGAGAAGCAGTGAACAGAAGCTTTGTAGGCTGTACAACAGCCCTCTTCCTAGGGCTGACATCAGCGTAGTATTTGATGATCTCAGACCCCAAGGGTTGAAGTAGCCACAGTTTTGACAAGTAGTCACATGAAGGTCCGGTTAGAGATATGTCGTATGTGTTCTATGGGATTGATTTCTTGATGTTTTTAGGAGGCCATCCGAGAAAATAGGATCATAATGTGGAAAAATGTTTCAATCTAACAGTAGAGTTTGTAGGCAGCCGTTTTTCAATTATTTGTTGTCTTTCTAGAGATCCTTCCTCTTTCTTGGTAGATGGGGAAGTCATATAGGAACTTAGGTATTTGCAGTAGTTGATCCAAACAACCGAATTAATGTGAAATTCTCTCTCTCTCTCTCTCTCTCTCTCTCTCTCTCTCTCTCTCTCTCTCTCTCTCTCTCTCTCTCTCTCTCTCTCTCTCTCTCTCTCTCTCTCTCTCTCACCCAACACACAGACACACACACACACATATATATGTCTATACACACACACATAGAGAGAGAAGAGAAAGAGAGAGACATTATCCAGTGCGCGAGGAGCACTAGGCTGTGGGGCTGGGACCGGAGTGGTTTTCAAGATCTGGGTGGGACCTATCTACCTACCAAGTTTGTGTCCCATCTGATCATCCTATCATCTTCATCCGAGCCACACAAGCTTAACGGTGTACAGTCCATTTGGCTGGGTGCACGGGTACAATCCATTCGGATGGGTGCAAACCCAAGGGTGTGTGTGTGCTTTTTTTGTTTTTCTTTTTTCTTTTTTTTTGTGGTGGGGGGGGTGAGCTCCACTCGGATGGACTGCCAGGCGGGCCCCACTGCCAGTGCGCAACTTGCACACCGGGTGCACTGGATATCCTACACACACGAAGCGGCCATATTTTACTCTGATGGCTATTGGTGGAACCAAGACACCGGGGCACATACAGATGAGAGAATTAAAAAACAAACAACTGATGATCTGAAGTACAGCAATTTTGAAGCTGAAAACATGTTGATGATGACTGATGAGTTGGATTCTTAACTCCAGGGAAGATGTTATTGTTGAGACTTTTTGACATTACAAACGGCAAAGGAGTAATGAGATTCAATATCTATTGCTTATGGTCATAGGAAAAATAATGCTCAGATCTATCAATGAGTTTGAGAGATTCACAGCTTAGTTAGGGTGATCAATCTTTACTAGACTGCGATGTATCGGATACGATATGATACAATACGTTGCCTATTTTGAATTCTCTGGGTATAATAGGAGGTAGTGAGCATTAAGCATGCATCAGCTATGCATTCTTATTGCATGAAGGAACTAGAGGAGGAACATATGAGTTGCTAAGCAGGTTGAACCCAGAGTATGAGTCAATAAATGCACAGATCTTGAGTCAGGATCCTCAAACACCTTTGGGAACTGTGTTTACTCTACTTGAGAATGAAGAGAGTCAGAAGGTGGTTGTCTTGATTCTTAAATCTATTACAGTTCCCGACTGGTCAGCCTTAGATAACCTGTTGATGGAGGAGGCGGTGGTGATGAAGGTCAAGAACAAAGCAACAGAGGTGGGAAAGGCAAACATAATGACAATGGATGCCCATTTTAAAAAAAAAAGAAAGATAATGGATGCAGTTGTGGTGGAACATCACCATAAACTTCTCTGCACACATGTGAAAGTTTTGGCAAGCGGGAAATCTGTTGGGATTTAGTAGGTCGCCCTGGTTGGTACGCATATGCCCGCTCAACTAAATTAGAAAAGAACAGTGATACAACTCCTCCTAGTGGTTCAACAACTAGTAAAGAAGGCCAAGGTGTTAATGATGAGTTTTCAGCGCTTTGCCAGAGTCTTCAGTTATCAGAGGGTACACCTTCTCTAACGTCATATGCATCTTCTAGTGATTCTGTAGGTCATTTGGATCGTATCTCAGTGACGTCATATTTCAATCATCTTGGATCATTGGCTCAAAGTGTAACACACATGACAGATTGTGTCGCTAATGGTTCGTTTACCCAACAGATGGTTCGTTTACCCAAGTGGCAGGTGAAGGATCCATTGATTACCCTACCTTTGTCTTCCATTCTTCATGTTCCTCAGTTTCCACAAAATCTCAAACCAATTAGTAGTTTGACAAAGTCACACAATGCAATATTACTTTTTTTCCCCCTCATTTTGTTTTCTAGAATCTAGGGATGGGACAGCTAATTGATGGCGGCTGTGATTCATGAAAATAATGGTCACTAACTTTGTGATTCTCCAACAAAGAGTTTATCTGCTCTCCAGTCTTCTATCAATAAGAAAAATATCTTGCAGTGGCATTGTCAGCTGGTGCACCTGTTGTTTCATAGTCATACATTACTCTTTAGACGTAAACGGTGATGTAAAAGATTCACAATTTCAGACTCGTTAGTTTGTGAAAAGAATAAAGTAACTTCCATGTGATGGTATCATTATTTAGTGTACTTTAAAACAGGTGACAGACAAGCTGTAAATTCCTGAATGGTAGAAGTGATATCCTCCTTTTGGGCTAGCAATTTGGGGGCTTCACAAACTCCTGCACCTGTCTGAAGGCAATATTTCATGTAGAAACTCGTTAAAAAGTCTTGAATCCTACTCTTTTGTAGGTCTGCAATGTGGGTTTCAGGAGCCAAAATCTTGGATCAATGATACCCAATGGAAACCAGAGTTGCCTGGATGTCCAATTAACGAGTTGCTGAAAGCTAACCCAGAAAGCATGTAACACCGACATGAAGAGCATTTCACAGGAAATTACTAGAATTTTATTATTACAAAAGGAACAAAAATGTGTTGGCATAATCTTTTACAGGCAGTCAACCACCATGTTTGTAGACTTCCCTACTGAATCCTAGTTTAATTAAGGCATCTAAAATTTCAAAATCTCCTAGCCAACCTACTGCTAAAAGGCACTGCCCCTGTCCAAAAACAGGGTTCAGTAAAAGGAGGAAAAAGCTTGGAAGTGAGACAAGTTTCATGCCGAGCAGCAGCAATCTATTCTCCTAACTCCTAATTGCACCCTCCACCACCAACCCCCTCCCACCCCCCACCCTATGATTTCTGTTTCTTTTCTCATAATTACACATGGACTCTAAAACAAAGCAAGGTAATTGTTTTAAAGGACTGAAAACGCTATTTCTATCCTATTTGCAGTCAAGTGTGGCGCTTTAGGGCCCATCAGCTGGATCATCATTGGTCCAAGCTTTGCTGGGCTGATCCTGTAAGGGCCTAGCTGGTTGTGACTATGCCTGATGAGCCCTGGACTGATGCAGCCTGGCGCGGCAAGCTTGGGCTTGGCTTGTTTCTAAAGGGCCTAATTTGCAACAGCATAATGATGATAAAATCAAAATTTGTAATGTCGTCTTCTCCAAGTCAAAATATCAAATAATCAAATAGATCATCAAGCAAACCGTTTCTGTTACAAGAGGTTATGAAACAGGAGATCACCTCTGGCAAGGGGGCCGGGGTATATGTGTCATCATCCTCCGCTATAACAAGGACTTCATCACCTTCCTCTAGAATGTAATCATTGCTTGGATTTAACATGATCTTCCCTCCATTGGCAGCAACCTTGACACCACAGGGCACTGCATCAGGGAATGAAATCAGTACATCTTCAAAACGCATGCCATCCAATTGAGGCCACCTTTTGATATAAAACTCAGCATTCTCAAACCCTAAAATATCCTCCCATATCTGCACAGAAAAATTGCGGGTTTTGATTAATCTAAAATCTATACAGATGTTTACAGAAAAATAAATGACAAGGTTGCTAGGATAGAAAGACCACTGTTAAGTGGTTCACACTTCTCAAAACACACACACACACATAGATGCTAAATGAAAGATAGTCCTACTTATCATAAAAGCCAACTGAGATACCTAGACCTTCCTGACTGCTAGCATGGGAAATAAGTTGAGACTTCAGCATAACTGACCTTTCTAAAATAAGGTCGACCACTGAAGTGCACGAGTACTCTCACTCTCAGAAGGGATACAAATGTTATTGACCTATCTCTAAGAAAAAACAGGTTTATGGAGATATAACTTTTTCTTAGTATGTTTCATGTTTCTCCTCTTGGAAACAGAATATTGAGTACAAGGATTTTGATCCATCTTAATATAACCTATTCCATTGCCTTTGATTTCCAATGATTGTGTTTCAAATTCTTGTTATCCTGACAATTCTGGGGGGGAAATTAGATTAAGGTGTACTCAGGAAATACAATGTACAGAATCAACCTCCACATGACAAAAACAACCAGATTTATGGATTCCAAGTATTAAACAATTGTTGTTTGAGGTGCCATTTGTTAAGTCAACCTTTTTTGGGTCCATTGGACTTAAAACTGATTCAAATGGATGTTTTAACTTTAAAGTGTTTTAGACTGTTTGGCAATGCTTATATGAATGCTATTTCAATTAGCTTTAAGAACTTTTGCCCCCTTTCAAAAAGTAATGGTTACCTTTTTAATGAAAGGTAAGTACTCAAACCCACCCACCCAAGTCCCCACCATCAGCACTACAGCCGGGGATTGATCCCTGGTTGTTTCTATAGAAGGGAGTTGCCTCACCAATTGAGCTGCCAGTGGACAAAAAGGTGACCTTTTCAAATAGAAATGAACGTCTAAAGCAATTAAACCTTTTTTTTTTGTTTTTTTGTTTTGGGGGTGGGGGTTGGATGGATTTAAAGTTGCCCAATTTAAACACAGCTCATATTCTCAAAGATAATAAACTCAGATTTGTTGTAAGATATGTGCACGGTGAGCAAAGATCAAATTATTGGCTGATACGTATCATATCGGCCATATAGACCATGACCGATTCGATAAATAGAAACAATTGCCACTTACATTAGTATCAGCTCGTATCGGCCAATACAGTCCAGAGACTTTGGAGGGAAACAAGCAACAATGTGGAGCCATGGTTACTATGATCCATATGGAGGGTACTACTCAATGGGCGATCCAAGTGAAGTTCAATACTTCTATCTGTACCCTCGCATGCAAAAATGCAACAATCATCAGAATCAAGCCCATATGATCAATATGCCTATCCAAGACCATATGCATGATACTTCTAATGCCCATGAATGATTTATGATTTTATATTTATACCCTGTTCCATGTGGTAAATTGCTATTTGAATTCAGAAATACACAATAGTGGACTGTTTGATCATTAGCGTGTTATTAGTGTCTAAATTAATTATCTGACCACTATGAATATGTGTAGACAAATAGACCAATATTATTATTTTATAAACACACAGTGGTGCAAGACCTGTATGACAATGAGGAATGCCTACTTATCTTAGTAACTAATGAAAACAAATTAAACTCTAAAAATTTTCAAAATTATATATATATATATATATATTATTTTTTTAATTGAATTTTTTTACCTCATTTTCAATTCACAATGATAACTCATACATATCGCCGCAACTGATGTATTGTCTGATACCTACCTTGGTACCTATTGAAGTTAAGAAGGACTTCACGGTCTAAAAAGTAAAAACTGAACCTCATCCAAATCCGGGCTTATACCAAACGCTAGTAGGAACTTGATTTCTTTGACCATCACCCGTCTAGATATTGCATATGTTATTAGTTGTATCAGCCAATTTATGTATACGTTGTGTGCTCATCATTTGGTTGTCCAGCAAATTCCTCGATATTTGATGTCTACTCCAGTCTCCAAGAACTCAAGAATGGACCTTACTATACAGAAAGCATAAAAATTGAGATATCTTTGGATTTGTGATGATGGATGGATTGCATGTATTGACTGGAGGTCAACAACTGGATATTGTATGTATGTTGGGGGAACTTGGTAACCTGGTAGCGAAAAAAACAATCTGTCGTGGATAGAGCAAGGTTGAAGCTAAATACCAATCTATAGCTTCAGACACGGGAGATGTCATGGCTTCCATATCTTTTACAAGAAATGAGCTTTCTAGTGTCAGTTCCAATTGCAACTACATTGTAATAACCATGCTTCCCTTCATATATCCTCCAATCCAGTCTTACATAAATAAATGAAGCAAGTCAAAGTATACTGCCACTTGGTGTGAGAAAATATTATTTCCAAGCTTATTTCCCCCCTTTTCTGTTCCCTTGATAATTGTCAATTTCCCAACAAAGAAAAGGGTTACAGGCAACTCGGCTTACCAATACAATCTATGATGCACGGATACTTCCAAACAGTCAACATATCATGTCGTATCGTATCCAATACTTCACTTTTTTACGTGTAAAATCTGTGTCCTTGGCATGTCCCTGCTGTATCCATGGCTTATTTGGGCATCATAGAATACAATAGACAAGTTGGCCATTATATATATATATATATATATATCATTGATTCTTAATTGATTGTTTAATTGACAATGGAGTCATTCCATTGAAATACAGATGAATTGTAGTAAATCAAAACCCAAAAAGAAACAGTAATATCTAGATGGAATGCATATCAAAGATCATAATGTACATAACTAATAAAAAAGGAGATCCGAAGTGCTTTATTAAAATGATCTAGTATATAACAGATTGACAGATACATCAAACAGAAGACCCAGTCCATCTAAAAGTTATATCAACAATGATTTCCTTGATGGATATCTATTTTAATTTTACTAACCTGGGCAAGACCAGGTTGGAGAGCACACTGTATCATCAAGCGCCCAATCACATCATGAGCGACAACTGTTTCAATGAGTTCCCCTCCAACAAGTTTGACTAAAGGCTCATTATCAAGATCACTCATCTCTACCACAACATGACCCCTTAAACCTTCTTTTACTCCAGTGAGACTCAGGACAACTCTCAAAGCTCGTGCATCACTCTACAAAAGAACATAAAGATCATATAAATTGTAAAACCTTATGAGTTCCAGAAAAATTGAGAAAAAGGAATCACTAGCATATGCAAGGTCATTTAAATAAATAAATAAAAACCTGATCTGCATTTTCATCAGCAGCCAATACAATGATGGCACGTGCTTTTGATACTGAAACCTGCAGAGTAGCCAATACAAGTCTTCATCCGTATAAGTACAAACTGATCAACATCACTGATGATTAAAGAGAAATGAAAAACATCAGAAATTACAAATGACAATACTACAGAAAGTACCTTTTTCAAGTCTGCCAATATAAGAGGACTTCCGCTTCTACAAATGACAGATGTTCCCATGAAGTCAAATTCTAGCTTTGCTATGTCCATTTCCATTTCTTCCTTGTCTCTTTCTGCAAGCACCACGACTATACCACCACCAACACTCTTATTGGCTATCGCTAGCTGCTTGAGAAGTGAGCCCTGTTATTAAGCAATAAGGACAGCATAATAATTCTGGTCAAAAGATTTGATGATTTTTTCAAAATATCTGTGAAACACTACATTGCAATGTACTTTCAAAGTAAATGAATAAATAAATAACTACTGATGAAGTGCGAAAAGAATTCAAGGAAACTAGAATTCTAAAATCCTTATCCAAAGGCCAAGATTACTAAAGGATAAACTCTACCTAAAGCTGACAAGACATTTAAAGTTGATGCGAATGCATGTAGCATTCTCATGGCTTCATGTATTCATGTATTCTGCTTTTGATGCATACAGCAAACAATATATATAAGCTGACCCTTTGGACAGGGATGATCCTTTGCAAACAAAGCCCTCCACCCAACAGGTCACTTGAATGAATGGCCCTCCACGTTTGTTGCTTTTTGCCTGTTCTAATGTATCTAATTATGCTAAAGGGAGCCATATCTTTTTCATTGATTGCAGAGTTTATGTCAATGGATCTTGATAACTCACTCAAAAATAATATGCTCATATTTGTATTTCTATAAGTTCAAAAAATCTGGCCACAATGTCCACGGCCATCCATTCTGGGTTCAACAGCAAATTCGGCATTAATGACATCTTAATCTCATGCATTGTCGCAAATAATTAGAAGAAAGAGAGAGACGCAATCCCTGCCACAATCCCCTCCTTTGAACAACGGACCCACTCAATGGAACCTCTTCCAGTAAAGCCACTGCCTATGTAGCTTTATCTTATTGATCCGTTGGAGTTCTAATCTCAACCAAGGCGTCCTCCCTAGGACTAGTCCAGATTTCCTTGAACCTGTAAGTGCTTGAGAAGGCATATGCGGCTTGGTGTACAATTAACGCTAATGCTATAGATGCTTACATCTTGGGTGGTGAGGGCTTTGAGGACTATTATGGCTCTTCTAGAGCAGTTGAGGAGTGTTGAGACTTGAGAGTATCAAAGAGAGGAAATTTAAGAGGGCAGTGAAGGTGATGATGATCTACCAAAGGTGATGATGATCTACCAAGGAGGGAGACCACCCCTCTATATTATTTGGTTTCCAAATTATTCCCATGATTGCACAATTACAAATCTTTTAGATCCAACGTTTATCTCTAACCACAAATCAAGAAAATCATCAAATTCACTAAGGAGGATTAAAACCATGTCAAAGTGCTCCTCATCACAACCAAATCAATGTCCTTCACTAGTGCAGCACTTCACATCTGCACATAACTCTCAACAAGGAGGAAAAGGTAGTAGCCGTATGTTGTTTTTTGCTCCTCGACCAATTAGAAAAGTAAAATTAGTCGACAGATCTCTCACTTATTACTTGTCTACCACTTTCTATTATGTTATAGTGAAGCGAACCCTCTGGTCATGATCATTATCATCATCATGAAACTACAATTGCATGGAGCTTCCAGTCACAGATAATTATCATCTGTAAAATCATAAAAAAAAGAAATAAAAATAAAAACCATATGACTTCTCTTCCTATTAAAATACTACACATAAAATCCAATGATAACTTATTTTAACTCCTCAATGAAAATGCCTAATTGGTGCATGCGAGTGTGCTTGTTTGTGTGTTTGTGTGTGTGGTCTTTCATTCAGCTGTGCCTTTCAACTACTACATTTCTTTTTCCCTTTTCCAACCTTTGGGTTGCAAAAATTAACCCTGAAGTTCATTCAAGCTGCATATTCCCTATGCACTCCTCTTTTTATCATCAAAAGTTAATTTATGGCGAAGCCCCAAGGGGCGGGGGGGGGGGGGGGGGGAGGGAGAATAGAAGAGATTACAGAGGGATAAAAAATCCCACTCCTAAGCAGGAGAATTTGATCTTCAGCTGGCTTCCCCAAGAAACCCTCCGCAGTCATTTATAGACCCATATCCTGTTGATGCAAGCTGGCCCACATCAAGTGGACAAGAGGCCCAAGTGTTCCAATTAAGCAATAAATCATATTTTCTTTAGTATCTTTCTTAGAATTATTATTTCCTTTAAGTATCTTCCCTATTTTAATTTTCCTATTTCAATAGGGTCTAAACTCAATAAATGTTTTTTTAATGAAAGGAATCCATGCGCAAAAAGGAAAATTATTTCTTCGGATGTCCAAAAGGCCTATGTAAGGACTTCTCATGTATTCTTAAATTCGACCTTTGATAAATATTCAGAATTTCTCCTCTTTGGAGTGAAACCCTAGAAGTAACCGTGTCTGGTTAAAGGCAACTGCATTTGAGCAAATCCTTCAACACCAATCCAACTGCATCATCTATAACTTTTTTTACATCTATATTTGAGGTTATCCTTGGAAAAAGACTTGACTAAAATATTTTTCTAGCCGAACCTCAAAAAGTAGCAGAAATGAGTCAACTTGATTCAGATGAGTCTCAAGTAGAACCAAAGAGTTTCAGATGAAGGACTAGGTTGATCTTTTTTCTTTCTTTTTTTATCAAATTTGAAAAAAATCTTATGAGTATTACATATTTGAGACCCTTTTCATCCTTAAGAGATCTCCATTGCAACTGTACATTTGCAATAAAAGCTTTTTCTACAAAAAGTAGAAAGATCCAGTATGAAGCAGGGCTTCATCTAGATTTATGTAGTTAGCCAAACACCTATAGCTTATGGTTAACCCGTTTTTGTAAGATAAAGAAAGCAATCACAGTATTATTGTGATGACACAGAAGACCTGAGAGTATGACATATATTCTTTTAATATGTATTATACATATATGAGTGCAAATGTATATCAATTTTAATACAATTAGTGTCCTAAACTCAACCAAGTTATCGAGTAGCCTTAACCCATTAGACTGAAGCATCAAGTCAAGCTTTCATGATTAAAACATCCCCAGTTTCTTTCGATATCAAACGAAAAAATATCAGTTTTCTGAACTAAAGATATGATACAGTTTTTAATGAATGACAATGGATAGGCCATACATAACATACTGACAAAGCTCAGTCCTGCGCTAGCTACTACATGCTTATGTATCAATATTTCAAACACATTCAAGTTTATAAACTATGCAGATACATGATAACCAAAACAATATATTAAGGCCGATTCAATGCCAAAATCTAAACCAAATTACAAGATTCTAGAAGCAATTAAACGCTATTCCAAGGCTACTTTAAAGTCTAATATATAAAGAAATAATAACCTAGAAGTTGGACATAGAAGTTGGTGTGTAGGATCAAGTTACCATAGTGAATTACCAATTTGTCACTCCATCCAAGAATTAATATATGATTCTTCTCAATAACTTCACTCTTCCCCTTCCGCCATGAATCCACTTTCTCAGATATTGCATCAGAAACTAGCCCAAGCATCATAGCAAATATCAGCATGCCCCCTGAACTTATAGAGACTGAAACAATCCTTGGACCAGTGCCAACCATTTCAGCATGATTTCCAGAGTCTGCCACAAAAGTCCATGAAAGCCATAGCGCCTCAAAAAGGCCACCATCACTAACAGAATACAATGCCAAGCCGCCAAAACTAATAAGAAGCACAGTAGCAAATAGAAGTGCAAGCAGCTTTGCATACGGGTAAACGGAGAAAAAGACATCCACCCTGTATGCAATCCTCTTTTTCAGGGGAGCTTCCTCCTCGTTATTCTGTGCCTTCTTAAAGTAAGTTTTTATTCTGAAAATGTTGTCGAGACATTTAAATAACAAGAATGGTACAGCGAGGGTCATCACCACAGTGTACAAAGCGACGGTTCTACTACTGTCATTACTGAAATAAGAAATTGAATTGGCATCGTCAGGCTGCAAAAATTTGACGCTGTCACAATAAACAACATCATCATTTCCGTTACATGACCTACGGAGGTTAATGATCACTGCCTGCCAATAAAACAGGACAAATCTGGTAAATGTGAAGTTGCAGCTCTAGAAATTCAAACTTATCTAAAAATGTAAATGGCAATACCTCAAGCTCTGCGACCTTGATCCGCAGAAAAACTGCAAATGACACAGATAACATAGAAGTGACAACAAGCTGCAATACAAGGCAACCCAATTACAGGCTCAATGAAACCATCTGTTAAAAAACAAACAATGAAAGAAAATGCAATCTACAATGAGGTGAATTCTAATGGCCTTGAGTTTCATGATTGGAACCATTCATTTGGTGGACCCCAATGTAGAAGGCCTATAGAACAAAAGGGTCCCACCAAATTGACAACCCCAATTGCTGACTTTATAGGAAGTACAATGACACATACCCACCACCACCCAAGTCTTGCTCATTAAAGAGACCACCTTTTTCATTTGATTGACTTTGAACATTAAAGAGACCACCTTTTTCATTTGATTGACCTTGAACATTAAAGAGACCACCTTTTTCATTTGAGGGACAAAGTTATACCGTTACAACTGATTGATTGAAAGATGGGTGAAGGCCATACAAGAGGGCACCATTTCTTGTTTTTTCTTTCATTTTGAATGATAATAAACTTACCAAATTAAACATAGTAAACCCGTGGAATCGGTAAATCTTCTTCTTCGGCGCCGATCTCACCAGAGGAGAAGGAGGAGGAGGAGGTGGCGGTGGCCGGGGCGGAGGAGGAGAAGAGGAAGAAGAAGAACTCAATCCCACTGGCCTAACTTCCTCCTCCGCCTTCTTCTTCCCTTCCGAAACCAAACTACCGCAATCAGACGGCTGCGAAGGCGGCCGGATTTGGTCGCGCCGAGGTGGGGGCGGCGAATCCAGCTTGGGCTTGGAAACCTTGACGGTAGATCTAGTGCGGGGGACATGGGGGCCGAGGAAGGAGGGGAAGTGCCAGTCGCGATCGCACATGGAACCGTTGGAGAATTGGAAAGGATCGTCGGAGGAGGAGAGAAGGCGGCGAGAGGGGAGAGGAGAGGAAGAGATACGGCTGATAGGAGGGTTTTGGGAGGATCCGGCGGGATCTGCGACGGCGATCGTTCGGGATTTCTTGAGGCGCGGGGGTCTCTCGGCTTTGCTAGGCTTAGGGTTTGGATCGCCATCGCTCTTAGGCATTCTCTGTGGGAGAAGAAGATGAGATCTTTATCTGTTTGGCAGCATTTAGAGAGAGAGAGGTGTTTGAGGGAGGCTTGAGCTGAGTAGGAAAGCAGAAGACAGAAGTAGAGAGAGAGAGGGGGGCAAAGAAAAGGAGTTTGGAGATTCGGTTATAGTTGGTATTTTTTAAAGCGAAATCTTCAAATAAGACCTAAAATTTTTACCTTATTTCAAAATAAAAACACAAATTTCAAAAAATTTTAAATTATTTCCTATGTTTCTCTTAAGTTTTCAATTAAGCGCAACCAATAATTAAAGGTATTTCTTAGCGACTTTTTCCCCTCAGTATTTTGAAAATATCAAAATTACCATTTGTGTAAAGCCGTGACATGGTTTCAACAAACACCGGTTGTCCTTTATCATCGTGAGAAGACTTCAATAAATTAAATAAAGAAAATATAGAGAAAGTGAACGAGAGTTTTATTTGTATAAATTGTAATTTTTGTATTTTAAAAAATTCAGAAAAAAATTATTGAAAAATAGCTTTAAATGGACGGATGTCTTTAATTGAAAACTTCCTGCAAAATTTATGGATTAATTCAAAAAGTTTGAAATTTGTGTCTTTTGTGAAATAAGACAAAAAATTAATGCCTTTTGTGAAATTTTCCCTTTTTTAAGTGATGAATGGGGGCCTAAGCCTTTTGGCTTTCGGTCTTGTTCGTTGTGACCACTGACCAGGCAAAGTAATAGTAGAGTAGAGATGTCACTCACTCGGATCGAGCAAAACGAAAGTAGAGTAGTGCGTGCCGGAAATGCGAGCGTGAAGAGACGACGATGGAATGAATACACAGGGGCACTTGGTGTGGGTGTGGGTGTGGGTGTGGGTCAGCACTCAGCAGTGGCCAGTGGGTGTATGCTTTGCTTTGCCCCATTTTGCTCCACTGTACAAAAAACTTGGTATTGGAGATCTTCGCCCCCATACCCAGGTACATCCCTGATCATGTGGCCCACATAGACATCATTTATACTATTAAGTTGAGTTTCATTTCCTCCTGTCAAGTATCCTCAAGTTTCAGCTCAAAAGCTTCGCGACTGAGATGGTGTCAAGTACGTTTATGTCACGGTGCTTAAACAAACATATAGTAGGACCTACTCCTTTTGAATAAAAACTTGAGGATGTACTATTGGAGGGGATTAGATTCACCTTTAATAGTCTGAATAATCTCTATGTGGTCCCCCAGATGGAGTTCAAGAAAACTATTATATGGTTCTCGTGTAATAGCTGCGACAAATGATCCAGACTTATTAAAGCTAAGAGGCTAGATCCTCCATTGTAGCCATTTTATGGAAGAATCGTGTAATACTTTTTTGAAACTCCATCATGGGGTCCATATGGAGATAATTAGGACCATTCGAGATGAATTCTTCCCCTCTAGTTACATATCCCTAAATTTCAACTCAATAGGATTGAGTTCCACTGTCCAATTGAGTACATGATGGAAACATAATTAACGCTACGCAAAGATGCCACATTAGCGCCTAGTCATATTTTCAACCATTTATTTAATTTTATAGTGGAACCCACTCCTATCAAAGTGAAAACTAGGGATATGTAATAAGAGGGGATGATATTCATCTTCAACGGTACAAATTATCTCTATTTAGACCTCACAATGGAGTTTCCAACATGTGTCACATTGTTCCATGAGGTCAACTGTAGGAAATTTTCGAAAAGGTATAAAACTTTTAGCTCATTTTCTAACAAGTTCATGGAGACTTTAATATTTCAAAAGAGCATAAAAGTTTTTCATTTTTCTTTCAATTAAGTACACATCAGGAAAAAAAAGTTTGAAAAATAACAAAAATACCCTTCTGTCAATTCTCAAATTTTCCCTTTAATATGATTGAGTCTAACCCAAATGACCTAGTGAGGCCCACTTCAACAAATCAAAATGGTTGATTTTGGGGGAGGAAAAAGGTTAATAAAAGACAAAGACTTGTCATGAGGGGAGGTTATTGACATTTTTAAAACTTTTTTTATGGAGAGGACTTGATTGAAAGAATTCTGTACATTTTTTAAAATGAGTCAAAAGTTTTATATTGTTTTAAAAATTCTCTGAGAAAAAATTATATCAGGGTCCACCTAGATCCCGTACAATTAAGAGACGGGTGCAATTAGAGCTTTTTCCATTTGATTGCATTTGTGCAATAAGAGGATTTGGAGAGAGAGTGGAATTATTGATTTCTTTTTAGCCCATTCTTCTATTGCTTGGTAGAATACTTCTTTTATGGAAAAAAAAAAAACTGAACTCCGGTTTCCTTATAGAGTGATAGAGAGGATTTCAATTTCTTATGTAGGGTAGGTCTACAGGATTCCTCCACAAAAATCCAAATAGAGTAGAACTCTGTGGCTGCACAGACACCCTAGGATCAACCCTGACAGAGAATATGAGATATCATGTTGAGCAAATGATCTCACTTTACTTTTAAGTTTTTAAAGGCTAATGGCTATACATGATGTAAATTTATTGTGATACATCGATTGGTAACTATTTTCAAAACAATATGTAAGTATCAGTTGCAGTTTAAGGAGTCATTGTGAATGGATTTGACTGATTGAAGTCATGATCTGATAATCAGAACAGGAAATGTAGTTTCGGAGTAATGGGGTTTATCAAAAACGTATGACACCCCCACTTTAGAAACAATTTAACTTTTTTTTTTTCTCCTCGCTACATCCAAATTCAAACTCACACCCATGTCCCTAACCAGCAATAAGTTACAGTTGAGGGACTAAGCAAGCTTGCATTTGGATTCACTTGAAAGTATAAAAATTATGGCTAGCGTGAATCTGAAAGGTCTCTCTATAACTTACTACTTCCAGGGTAGGTTTGAAACCATCAGATCAAGAGAGGGGTTGTTTTTAAGGCCTCAAGAGTTACAACCCAGGCAACTAATATGGGCCATAGCACCAGAGGGAGTGCGAGCGGGGGCTGGCATGGGGGGCGGTGGGGGTGGGTAGGAGCATATCGGATGATGATAACAAAAGATGAAGAAAATCATGCTTTCGCAGAAGTCCTTTTGTTTTCCCAAATAAGGGGCACCATTGCCTGATAATAAGAGTTTAGCCTGTGGCCAATCAAAGATCAGCCTATCCAGATTATCCTGCAATTTTGCCACAAGCAGACCATATGAGGCGTACAGTTTTCTTCAACCTCATTTCTTTTTCGTTTTTGCTTGAAGATGATTGATTTGAGACATTTTATGCAGAGACTGTTAATAAATTTTCTTGCCCGTGGGCCCTAAGAGCATCAGCTGACCACTACAAGCTAAGAAAAGCGTGTCAGTGTGCATGGTTTTTGGATGCAAAATAAGCTTCCTGGTTTCATTAGATTAATGTTAGTGCACAAGCACGAGGATCCCAAAACGACCATTTGAGAAAGATGAAAACTGATATCTGTTCCATGTATGCAGATGGGAATGGACTACTGAAATATGTCCACAAAGAAGGCTGTGGAATAGCAAGTGTTTCATCCGCAAAAAGAACTAATCAGTAACTGGAACAAATTATAATTTTTCGTTTTTGCATGGAAACAAATTATAGCATTGAGCAACAAGTAACTCAGAAAATTTTATAATATTACACAAAACAATTGCTACTACAAGAGACTGGAAAGAAACGAGGCTAAAAATGTAGCTAAAAACAATCTCCTCTATAAAACAGAAAGGAATTAGTAAATTACAGTCTTCACTATCTAAGGGTGTGTTTGGCATTGCGCCATTCGGATGTTCTCATGTTCTCACGAGATGATGCTACGAAAAACATGTTTGGTTAGTGTAAATTATTGTTTCCAATTTTAGTCTCACGGGAAGGAATCCCAAAATCTTAACCCGCTGACATAAAAAGGTTGGAACAAAAAATCTTTGTTTTTTTTAAGAAACAACTTTCTGGCACGGTTAATTTCTACTTATCTCTTACATTTTAAATATGTCATTTAAAAAGATTTCAAATAATCTCACTTATCTTAATGGTAGGCCCCATGTTCACAATCCCAAAAAAGGTGGCCCCACTTTGTAATTTTTGGAGGCGGGTCACATTGTCACAATCACAAAAGGTGGACCCAAATTATAATTCTTATAATGGCGGGACCACATTATAAGGCCTCATGTTCTATTTTTTAAAGGTGGGCACTACTTGTAATTTCTAAGCGTAGGTCATATATTTACAATCAATCAAAACATGGCCCCACATTATAAATTCTATAAAGGTGGGCCCACATTGTAAATCCTATGAACATGTCCTCATATTCTCATTTCTAAAGGTGAGCACCACATTGTAATTTCTAAAGATGAGTCATGTGTCCACAATCACAAAAAATATGTCACCACTTTGTCATTCTTAGATGTGGGTCATGATCATATCACAAAAGGTGGACCCACATTGTAAATCTTATGAATGTGGGCGCATATTCTAATTTCTAAATGTATGTACGATGTTGTAATTTCTAAAGATGGGTCCCATATTTACATTTACAAAAAGGTGGCCCCACATTATAATTCCTATAAAGTGCGCCCATATCGAAAATCCTATAAATATGGGCCCCGTGTTCTAATTTTTAGAGATGGTACCAACTTATAATTTTACAGGTGGATCCCATATACGACAATAATAGAGTGCTGCAAATAATAAAAGGTGGGTCCCACATTATAAATCCAATGATTCTTTTGTTTCCGTTCTTTAGAGCAAAACTTTAATAATGTTACCAAACAAGTTCTTGACAACATATTGTCAACAGAATAATTTAATATAATGTTGCCAAACAAGATCTAGAGAATATAGTCTCGGCACAACCCGATCTCAGAACAACGTGATCTGAGTACAAAACTAGGAACAATACAAGAACGATGCCAAACAGGCCTTAAGGCGCTCATCATTCAGTTTCAGAGAGAAATGTCTCTTTTTTTTTTTTTTTCTTTTTTAGATTAGCAACATTAATTCAAGCCACAACCTCAAGGTGGTAATAGTTAGAACCACTGACTACTTGCTGGGGACGACAAAGTTTGAGACTTCTTTATCAGTGACTCCTAATGTGAGACCCCGACCCCTAATTTCCAAGATTAGTGTTAATTTCTTTATGGATTAGTTTTCTAAGTGGGATTAGCGGTTGATTGGTTGAGTTTGTCGGTTAGGATGACTTTTCATTAACTTTGGGAAGTTTTGAGAGCTAGTGAACCTAGTTAATGACCGTAGGGTCCTATGGGTTTTGCGGGGTCGGAGTGGAGAGGTTCCTCATGATTCCCAAAAATTCTCATTTCGGCTCCATTTGACTAATCACGTTATTCCCTATAACTTTCGTGTTCACTCCGTATCCATTTGAAGTTCCGAAAACCAATTTTTCCAGCCCTGGGGCCAAATCGGTCTTTTCACATTGAATGTAGACCCAAATTTCGAAATCTCAGAACCATGCCAAGATTATACTTTTTGAAAACTAAATTTTATGAGAAACATTTTTCTCTTTTTCGTTGATCGCATCCAGGGCCTAGAAATTTATGTTTTACCCTTGACAAGTTTGAAGTGTGGTGGGGCCCACACCCACCCATTATAAAAGTACCACCCACCTCTCTTTCTCCCTCATTTGTTGCAGCTCAAGAGAGAGCTCTGCAACTGAGCTCTCCTCTTCCTTTCTTCTTGTTTTCTCCTTCCCATTTTTGGAGGAAATCCATCTTAGACACTATGTCATTTTCTTCCCCATCTCTCAAGCTCTCTTTAGACACCATTACTGTGCAAAGTCAAGGTGGGCAGCCCCTATTTCAAGCTTCTTCTTATTGATTGATAACCCTAAAAGTAAGAGCTTCCTTCCCATCTTCCATTTTGTATTATGGCATCCCCTTAAGTTCTATTTCCTAGTTTCGTTTGAGGCCATTCCTTGCCTCACTTGATTCGCCATTTTAAGGTTCTAAGATAGGTTTATTTTGGGAGTTTTTTGTATAGATTGGAGATTTATGGCTTGGGAGTAAGATTAGGGGCTTGTTTAGTCATCTTGGAGCCAAGGCAAGTTAATGAATGGATTGTTTTAAATATTGGCATATTTTGTGAGAAAAGCTTGATTTTTATTAATGGTTTTGGTGATTTAATACTTGCTTCTTATTATGATTTTTATGGGTTTTGAAATGGCATATTGATGAGTTGTTTCCTTTTATTTAACCTCTTGGAAATGTATGCATTGTATTTTGTAAATCTTGCACTATGTATACATTTGGATTCCATGGATGATGGGTTTCTTGTGATAAAAGGGGGGTGAATGTGATGGATTTTTTATGAGTTTCTGTGGAGTGTTTAGTGGTCGAATGATGGTGTTTTGGCAAGGCAGGGAGACCCATATTTTAATGTCAAATGGATGGTTAAAGGGAGTTTTGGAAAAAGAAAATGAATGAGCCTGAAATGTAAAACGGGCAGTTTCTGAAGCAGTCCACTCAAGCGGACCCTTGTGCACTCGAGTGGACCACATCCAAAAGTCGGATGGCTCGAGCCAACCTGACAAGGACCAATCTGCTCAAGCGGACCCATGTGCGCTCGAGCGGACCCCTCCCAAAAGCTTGCCGGCTCGAGCGAACCTTTGGTCCGCTCAAGCTAACGGCCTGTCAGGCCCGGGTATATGTTTGGAGCTGGAACATAATGTTTTAACGCTTGGGGAAGTTTGTTCGGAGCCCCAATGCAATGGGGACCTAACAAGTGATGTATGGAGCTCGGTTGAGAAAGAAACCCATCATGAAAATGTATTGAGGAGTCATTGCTTGCCAATGTATATAAGGGCCTTGGAATGTCCTCAATCTTCTGGAGTACCAAGCCAAAAATAAAACTGACATACATGACCCTTATACACATTGATTTAAATCTTAAAGCCTCAATGCATGGTCCGGAATTACATGAAAATCCATTTGTATTCTCTTTTACTCGAATTAAATATGTTCTCGCTTGTTTTCACGTCATTGCTAGTTTTACTTTAAAAATATTGATACATGCACTAAATGCGTTCTGCCAGCCCCGTACACGCATGATCAGATATAGATGTAATATATGTGCCTATGAGCACCCAATCTTGCCTGTTTGGGTGTTATACACCAATATAGATATGTATAAGTCATGATTTCTGCATGTGACTTAAGTGTCGGCACTACTAAGCTTGGACGACATTGTCAACTTAATCCACTGACTTAGAAGTCCTCCTCTTGTTCCTACCAACTGCAGTCTGGGTTCTATCTTGCCCCATTATCTAGTTCTGCGGCCGTAGTCTTGTCTAGCTATATGTATATATATAAATTGTGTTGGTTCTTGTCACTTCGCGTATCTAAGACCAATGCCATGAATGTGTTCTTATCACACTAATGATGGAGGATTTAGCCGATGTGGTTGCCAGTTTGTCCCCACGATTATGGCTCCCCTGAAGAAAGGTAATTTACAGGGTCCGCATATGGACTAGGTTTGCAATGTGAGGAATACATATTTTGCCAGATATCCATATTTTACACATACTTCAAATGAATACATATTTTGCCAGATATCCATATTTTACACATGCTTCAAATGAATACATGTTTTGCCAGATATCCATGTTTTACACATGCTTCAAATGAATACATGTTTTGTCAGATATACACGTTTTACACAGGTTTTAAATCTATGCAACTTTGGATCAAATACCATGATTTTACCACATGTTTTATTATTCACAATATTTAGTATCCATCTCACCCCCCTACCAGACCGTCGCATCTGATCCACTGTTTTGGTACTCAGGTCCAGAATTCTTCGCCCCGAACCAAGTGCTTGTGTTGGCTGTGGAGCCATAAGTTTGTAAATCGTTGTGTCGACTATGTCATATAGACATTTAGCAGGACATCGGAGCTACATCACATGTGACATAGTACTTATTTAACTTGCTATTTGTATGGCTTTTATTAGCCTTTTCCTTGAGATTTAATTAATACACATTGATATTTATAACTTACACATGTGGGAATGAAATATCATAATACTGTCAGCTCTATATTTTAATCCGAATCGCAATGCCACGTAAGCTTCCACAAAATATTCAGAGTGCGTTGGAATTGTCATCTTCATGCACGCGGATCCTGGAAAAAAATATAATTTTACTTAATATCTTATTCGCGCTCCCTGAGGTCAGGCCGCTGCAGGGGCCGGGTTCAGGGGTGTGACACCTGATATCAACCAAAGTTTTAAATCATGAAGATAGGCCATAGTCAGTCACCAGCGACTACTTAAGCATAAAGCAGGCAGTCCCAATTATTCATCTAGTGGCTCTTTTAAGGATAAAGAGGGATCAATCCCTGGGCTGATAGGTTTAGGGTAGTCTATATTGGCCACTAGGCCAAAAGCAAGCAAAAAAGAATGAAGAGGGGACAGAAAATGGAGTTTTGCTTAGCTTCAGCATTCATTTCTTTGTCATTAGAAGGAACTGTGATATGCCAGCACTACTTTCCTAAATTCTTGTAGCCATGAATGCAGTAATATGCTGGTTAACTCAACAACTTGTTAATTTATGAAAAATTCCATGTTTGTGGTGATGTGGTGCTTTATATTTACATAATTGCGCTCCAATTTGTGTTGAATTTTGCAGAAAGTATTGCATCCAGGGGGAGGCATACTGGCCGTGGACGAATCCAGTGCCACCTGTGGGAAGCGACTCACCTTGAGAGTGCTGGAAAACACAGTAACCTCGATTCTGCATCTGTGCTGGAAAACAAAGTGTAACCAACAAGCCTACAGAACCCTCATCTCAGCTCATGGATAGATCAGTACGTCTTTCGCACAATCCTCTTCCAAAAACTCCCTGCTAGTCTACTGTGCATGGCAAGAAAAATGGTAGATGTTCTTATGGAACAGAATATAATACCTGGATTAAAAGAAATAAGGTCGGTAATGCTCCACTAGTATCCCTGGTTATGGGAACAGTAATTCACAACAATAATGCACGGTTACATACATCATCTTCTACTTAGAATGCCATTACAGTGCATCAAAATGAACTGCATGTTACCTCAGTACTCCACATTTAAAGAAAAATAATAACCTATACATAATGCAAAATGCATGCTGAATGAATGTGGCTGAGCCATTTTGATGTACCAGTACAACACATTGGCCACAACATCCTGTGGCTCATCTGACTATAAGGTCTGTAATGCTTGTCGGGTCAAAATTAATCGTGGTGCCAAGGATTGGATGGCTGGGTGTCAGGTGCAGCATGCTATTATGTATATATAAACAACTATGTATTGCATGTTACCTCAGTGCTCCACATTTAAAGAAAAATAATAACCTATACATAATACAAAATGCATGCTGAATGTATGTGGCTGTACAACACAACACCCTGTGGCTTATCTGACTATCAGGTATGTAATGCTCGTGGGTTCAAAATGAATCGTGGTGCCAAGGATTGGATGGCCTAGTGTCAGGTGCAGCTTACTATCAGCAACAGTATCACACACTTGGCCAAGTGGTAAACCGACCTACCAGATTCTGTAACTCATTTTTTTAAATGCTCTCTTTTTTCACTTTTCACCATTGTTATCATAGGTGTGTGGTTAGTATTCGCAATTGGCCATCAGCAGTTGCAGCAAAGGATGCCGCTTGGGGATTCGCACTATATGCTTCAATTGCACTAACGTGGATAGCTTCCATCGGATCACAATCTAGCTGAGCTAGGAAATACAATGGTAAAAGGGAGATCAAAATGATGGAGTATAGAAGGTTTTACATTAGAGCATGTGGTATGACACTTTGGGACTTTTCATTGGCCATCAGCAGTTGCAGCAAAGGATGCCGCTTGGGGATTCGCACTATATGCTTCAATTGCACTAACGTGGATAGCTTCCATCAGATCACAATCTAGCTGAGCTAGGAAATACAATGGTAAAAGGGAGATCAAAATAATGGAGTATAGAAGGTTTTACATTAGAGCATGTGGTATGACACTTTGGGACTTTTCTCTTACCACAGGACAATGTAATGTACCTATAGTTAACCCAAAATACTGCTCGACAGAGGTCATGGAATAGACAGAAGGTTGCTCAAAAAGTGTGGGAAAAGGTCATCGTTTATTTGGCTTAGAACATCACAGCATCCTGCCCCAGTATGGTCACCCCAGGTTCAGAGTGTAAAGGAAAAGGCCACAGCAGAGCAAGTCATTAAACCTCCACAGGAGTTCCCACCTGCCATTCTGGGATCGTGGTATCATCATCAAACATATTAAAGGTTCCTTATATTTAAATGGAAAATGGATGACACTGGGTTCCATTCAGCTCCATCAGTATTCCCACAATGCAAAATCTCATGGCCCCCTTCCATAGTAAACTACCCAATCATGGACTCTGTCAATCTGTTGTACTTGGAGGATAGCCTGTCTGACTAAAAATTTAATCCATTAAGTTTGGATGTCAAGTCATTTACAATTTTCCTTGAATGTCCCTTCATTAATTAATTAATTAATTAATTAGGACCACTGATCAGTGTTACTTTGGTTACAATCCTCCAAAAATGAGGCCCACATTTGAGAAAGACTTCTTTGGAATGCATGTATGTAACATGTACACTGGATAATTCGCCCAAAATTTTTTTGATGCATAGGAGTATACTCCATGGAGGGAGAATTTTCTCCTATGAGCAATGCAATGCAGAAGATCCCTTCCCAGCCCTCCATAAGGTGGGACAACAGCACCAATCCGTTTTCCCACATCCCGTTGCTCATAGGAGAGTATCTTCCCTCCATGAAAAATCTATAAAGTAAGCATGCAACAACTAGATTAAAGATGTTAATGATATCATGTGTTCACTCATGGCAACAGTCTTTCTGGTGGCCAATCTGAAGATAAGGCAACCTTGAAATTTGAAATGCCGTGTACCAGCAACCAAACCATGGCACATCTCATTTTCATATGCAAATGTGCTCCAGAAAAAATGGCTGAAGTGGATGAGGAGGCCAGCAAATGAGAAAGCAGCTCAAGAAGATCTTTAGTAAGAGTGAAGGCAAGCTCACTTGCTCAACTAAGAAAATAGACAGCTAAAGGTGAGTCAGAGGAGTCCAAGGAGGGGATGTTTATCAAAGGTCATACATATTGAGCATCCTGTTCTAGTACAGTAGTGCTAACTTTGCAAACACTGGTTTCTTTACAGGTGAGAACTGGGAATGAGTGTTCAATTACAGGAATTATCATTCATTATTTAAGACTAGTCAGCAGGCAGAGCATGTATTTTGACTACTGGTAAGTTCTAAGATAACCTGGATATGGCAAGGATGCACTATGGATAAGGCACAGACCCGGATTACACATAAAAATGAAGTATCAAATACTTTGGTTAAAATCCTAGGATTCTGGATATGATTCATTTCAAATCCTAGAGAAAGAAAGACATCCATTCAACGAATCCCATTTCTAAGTAAATCTTACAATTTAGGTATGAATCTTACGATTTGATACTATAACTGAATCTCATGATTCATGTGATTTATCTGGACAGAAAAAGCAATAGCCAAAGCTTTTTCATGCTAATCTTAGTCCTTTTTTCTAAGTTTCTTCCGAGTTAGGTGCTTCTATTTTTTCAAGAGGTTATCTAGTGATACAGGAAACATCTTAAGATAAGAATTTGTAGGAATCTTGGGGCGGTTTTAGAGAAAAACAAGGTATAGGGATGTGTCTTGACTGTTTGTAGACAAATTTTTTTTTTAAAGTCCCCTACTTAGGGGCGGATACTCTCTTCACAAAAAAATGCATAACACTAGGATAAGCCTGGTGCCATCAGAAGACCTGACACCTAAACGAGCATCAATGCTAGGAATAGCCCTTATTATGCCAGGAGGAGATCTGACGCCAGAAAAGGAGCCCCGACGTCAAAAATAGCCCTGGCACCAGCAGAAGCTTAAATGCAAAGAGAGGAGCCCACAGTGCCAGGGTGAGTCCCAACTCCACTAGAGGACCTGACGGTAGAAGACGAACTTGATGCCGGGAGGAGATTTGAACCCACAAGGATCCTCGAGGCCCTTGATGCCGATAGGGGGGCACAACGCCATGGGTAGTCTTGGCACCGTAAGTAGGAAACAATTAGATACAAAGATCAACTACATCTAATGACACTGCAATCTAACCAATTAAGGAAAGATGTAAGTTGATCAGAAACATGTCAAATTAGTTGGGATGAAGTTATGATCCAGAACCTGGTACTAAGACAGAGGTCATGCAGCAATATTGATGGACAATTAAAGTTGCGGCGTAAGTGCTTATGCAACCATAAAGATGCCAGCCTGCAGAGCAAAAAATAGAAGAAAATGTGGAAAAAGGAATGAATATGGAACAAAATGGTTGCAGATGGAATGAGAGGATCTCAAACAAAGAATAATGAAGAAATGATATTACATCTTTCACAGTAAATTTGTCTGAATAATTCAGTGATGGCAGCACCCATTCAGCTATATAGATTGGCAATTTCCGGCGCTCACCCTCAACAAAATTTTCGTCTACAAATTCAGAAATCGTAATAGAAATTTATTTAACATATGATAGGGAGTGCTTGGTCATTAGCATATAAACTAATAAAAATTAAATTAACCAACAACATGCAGCAGGAAGGATAAAAGAACGAAACCTGAAACACGGAGGAGTATCCTGTGAGTAACAAATGACTGCAATAGCACAAACGAACAAATAAGTACTTGTGCAGTGTTTCTAAAAAATTTAAGCACTCAATGGCCATGACAAGCTATAAAAAACAATTATGGGTGAATATGTAGTATTTTGTTTAGTCAGAATGCTCAAATATGACAGATTAGCATAATTAAATCAAGATGACAGTCATTCAAATCTGCATCTTTGCACTTATTCTGACAAGATATTGCATTCATCACTCAGCAGAAGTAATTACTTCACCAAAAAAAAAAGGAAGTCTGACTACCAGTCCAAAACAGTGCATCATATGCTTATTCAGCCAATGTAATAGACTAATAGTAGAGAATCTAAAAGGATTAAAAATTTATTACTACAAAATACCCATTTGAATAAGTGGATGAGCAGTAGGCATTTATACGTTCTCTTAAGATATTGCCCATTCAATAAAACATTTTCGTAACACCAACAACAAGAAGCAAACAATAGTGTATTGTGTACCTGCCAGACTAAAGGCATGTATTCGCGATATATGTGCTCTTCCATTCCTCTGCTTGAGGTTCTTAAATCCAAGGTATCTTGTGAAGTCCATTTTCTAAACGTCCTGTTGCAGTTCAGAAAATCTCTCCTTGATTTAGAAGATGAAAACCAACTAATAATGCTCTAACTAATAGTGAGCATTAAACTAAGCAGTAATATCTTTCTACACTGTGTAGCATGTTCCATCTGTTGTAATAGATTCAGGCAAACTCGCAAAGAAGAGGAAACTTTTTCTTTTTTTTGAGGAGTAAATGTCTGATACAAGTCCACAAGCTTGGGAACACTACAACCACAGAATATTAGGACCCAGAACTTCTCAACTTGCCGAAGATAAAAATAAAGACAGCCCAAATTATACAATTTTATAAGTGAGACTTCTAAACTTATGATATGAAATGTATATTATCCATATGGGATTGAAGCATTTTTTCACCATCTCAATGAACTTTCTAACTCTATGCTTCAAGGAATATCACTCAGAGAAATTTAACTTTTTCTTAGATGTACAACTGTTTAGATGTGTCGGCATTTTGGTTTTCTGGGGTCCATGCACAAGAGACGTGTTATAGCTCCACTAACATAGAATGGAGCCATAACTCAATTTCAACAGAAGGTTGCTCCAACAAAGAAAGCAAATTGAAAGCTCCATATAGGACTCCACTGTCACATCAGCAGCATCTAGATGGTTTCCATCAATAAGGAAAGCTCTTAGAAAATATATCATTTATATGTGGCCAATATATCTCCATAACTCGATTACATTTTATACAAGTGATAATAGTGTAATATATAAAGTGATGCATATGGGACAACAGAAGCTAAATTGACAATGTTAGATACAGAATAATTCTCATGAGGGAAAAGGAAATTAAAAGCAACAGGCTATATCTCGCATTGCATGAATACACATGATCTCATGAACAAACCTGTTGGTGTCACTTGTTATAGCCCCCATTCCATATATATTTGTTTTTGTAGCAAGAACTAGCATCGGTTGCAACTGTAGAATCTTGCGGATATCTTGGACCACAGTTTCTGCCACACTCTGAAGAGATGGGTACCTTCTACAAAAATCAAGAGATTGTTGAAGAGAGAGGTGAAAAACTAGATATGGTCGGAAAGATGTACATTGCTGTTGGCATATTAAATAAGTCAAGTGAAGACCATCCATGTCGTCCCCACTCCCCACCCAGTGGCGTAACCAGAAAATATACCTTGCGAGGCCCAATGTAAAAGAATCCAAAATTTTCTATAAGATGTAGGGGTTTCTTAACCAACAACCACCCCCCCCCCCCCCCCCCCCCCCCCCCCCCAACTCCCAACACACACACACACACACAACAACCACTCAACGCACAAAACAGATGTGCATATCGAACTATATAGATAATTAACCTTAACCTTGTATTTGAGACTGCTAAAATAATTTTTTTATTGGTATGTGCTAATATAATTAGCCACATAATATAAGCATTTGAGTTCTTACATAAACAGGAACTCAAATTTTACGACACTAGTTATCATAATAGAAAATTTCAGTAACTATTTGCATGAGATCTTCCCACCTTAAATCCTCATACCATAACAAGAAGGATGATACATTAAGCTTAGAGTCCAATTTCCCTGACAGTAATGCCTGTAGAAAGTGCATCATAGACAAGGGACCCTAGATAGATGAGAAGAACGATATGATGATGATGATCTTCAACAAGGATATTCACCGCCTCCTTACCCCAAAGAGAAATAGTGTTTTACCCAGCAATTTTGGAATTCTCAGTGGCAGAAACAACTAGAGCATATTTCCATAACACTGACTTTCTATCATACAACTTCATTTCAAGATTTTCAGGCACAACTTGAGGCAGGGTCCCCTCCACCATGAAAAGCTTCCAACAATGCTAGACAAGTGCAGACTGTGATTGTTCACAATCTAGCAATTTTTAATGAATGGCATGAAATAATGTTTAATCAGAGTATACCCATCATGCTCAAATGCCTAAAGAAACAAACTAGTGTTATTGGTGTAGAAGATAGCAGGCCTTACGATAGGCCCAGCCCAACAAGGCCCATGTATAAATCCCTCGATCAAGATAAATATGGGAATCACCACATAGGTTCTATGATGTATCAAATGAACAGTTTAAAAAAGAAAATGAGCAACAAAATAACTTAGAAGCAGCTGACTGAACCAAAAGCTGGATAAGGTATTAGGAAAATTGTGTGTCAGGCAAGCAGAAACAAGTTATTGACCAGCCTAATAAAAAAGTGAATTATGACCCCTAACCCTCGGTTATGTCAAAAAAAAAAAAAAAAAAAATGTAAGTTCCAGCACCAACACCAACCTGAATAGGATTTTTCTATCAAAATGTATGATACTACTAGAATCAAAATTTAAAGTTTAGGAACAACTTCCTCAAGAAGTTCCAATCTGATAAGCAACCATTCCAGGAATAAAAATTATGCGAATAAAAATTATGCTTGAAAGTGGCATGCTCAGCCAACCAAATGTTCTCAAAATAGAAATCACATCATCTATCCCTACTCCCTAGATGTGTTAAATCAACTCACATTGCAGATATTATAAATACCATGTTATTTCTCTCATTTTACATCAAAATCGTTCCAAAAATATGAAAAACCAGAGAAAGAATCAGGTTAAAAGGATATTGATTTAACATTTCTATTCCACTCATAGTCCTCTCATCATTCCAATGGTACCCTGTGAACATTATCTACAATCAGTTAAGTTGATAGACAAATGAAAATGTAAATCAGATGATTATGTCTCTTCCAAAGAACTTGCACAATGAATACTAAGAAACATAAAAGCTTCATAAGATTAATGACATTCTCTCTCTCTCTTTTTTTCTTTTCCTTTTAATGGCAAAACACTATCTTTCACCAAACCACAAACCAAGACAACGACAAAATAAATAGAGACCACTTAACAGACATCACATGGAAACCTTGTCCAAAGCCCAAATACCAAGTACTCAAACAGAAAACAAAAGACACATCACATCTTATCTCTAAAGGACTATCATATTTAGATTCATGACACTTTAATTGATATTTTCTTTCATTGTCACCTTCCACGGTCTAAAGATGCAATGCACCATCTATACTCTTTTGCTTTTCAAATGCATGTGATTCAATGCCCTAAAGGCCTAAACTATCATCACCATCATCGCAGAAAAGGAAGATTATCTAAGAAGAATACTAACCTGTTGTCTCCTTCCAGAGCCAAGGGTTTGGAAGCTCGATCAACCCAATAGAAAGCACCAATACTGAAGAAACCAAGGTATTTTAGAAACTAAGTTAGATGGGCCACAGCATGTATATGGTTTACTGTTCAACAACTGAACTATCCACAGAACCTTTGGGATGTCAGAAACCATACCAACAGAAAACTAAAAATGCTCCTATCTACATCTTTCAAAACATCAAATAATGAAAAGCATTGTCCGAGAAATAGAATGAAGAGTTTCTCTTTTTTTTCTAACAGTAATGAGTTGATTATTATTTTTTAATATAAGTAAAAAAAAAAAAAAAAAAAGTTAGCTCTGTTAGTTGCACTTTTGTTTAGGGGTATCAGAATTGTTGGATGTTTGATACACAGTGGAGAATAAATTTGCATACATTTTTCATTGATTTAGAGAAGCCCTATGGGAGGGTGTCAAGACTGTTAATTTGACACATTGATGGGGAAAACCCTAATGGTTATATCAAAATTACAGAAAACCAATATGATACGTTAGTAACAAGTGTGAGAACTAAGGGAAGACACCTGATGCAGTGCATTATTACATCAAGGGTCCGTTTTCAAGCCCCCAATTATTCTCCTGCATTATGGACAACTAAGTGGTAGATATCCAATCATTATGGAGTTCCATGGTGTATGACATTTGCAAACAACGTGATACTCATTAGTCAGGCAAAGAAAGCAGGCAAATGAGATGCAAGAAAATGGGGAGAACAGCTTTAGAAGTTAATGGACTGAAAACTAAGAGAACAAAAACAAAATATAAATAATACAAGTTTAGCAGATTTGGGAGCATGGAAGATGAGATTGTAAAATTTTAAAATAATGTAGAACCGCAGCATGATATATTTCGATACCTAATACCAATTATGGAGCAAAACAGAGGGCATGGGTTTGATATAGCAAAGAGTAAAATGGAAACAAGCCAATGGATTATGCACTTATCAAATGCCACTTTGGTTTAGAGGGCCATTTCATAACATGGCAGTTACACATGCCTTGTTATATGCAGCTGAATGCTGAACAAAGAAAAGAGAAGAAACAAAAGTACATATTGCAGAGATGTGCATGTTCAGACGATATGTGGAGTTACAACAAAGTATTGAACTATGAATGGGCACAAAAGAGAACTCACAGGTTGCTCCAATAGACAAGAAAATCAAGAAACAATTTGAACTTTTCTGGGTACATACATAAAAGGGTTATTCAGTCAATAGAACATGATACGAAAGTCTCAAGTTTCAACATCAGTTGCAATTTACTGGATCAAAGAGTTCCAAACAAGAATTAGAACCCCAATGAAATTGCAAGTGGAACCCTACTTGGGAAATTATTAGCACTTCTCCAGCTCCAGTTTCTACATCACTTGTTATCTATGTTCAACAGAGAGCTCTAGTTTCTAAAACAACTGCCCTCCACAGGTAATAAATCTGAACCACTCAGACTTGGAAACCAAATAGATTTTCAACCGTTACATCGTGATTATTTTTTTTAGTGTTTTTGAATTTTTTTTTCCAAAATGTGTTATTATGGGAAAAGGCTTCAGCAATGAAGACAATAAATGATATGATGGTGTTGTTATTGATTCCACGTGCATGTAAATTTTCCCTTAAAGCATTTGAGTATCTTACAATCTGAAACTAAGAACATTCCAGATATTTATCAAAAGAAACTCAAAACACACAAAAAAGGAAGCAAGAAAATTTCTACCGAATAAAAGAATTCCAATAAAAAAGAGATGAAGGAAAATAACACAAATTAAACGTGGAACTTGGTTAACAAATTAATAATACGGGAAATTTTCTCATACAGGAATGTCTGCATGTGGAGGTCCCGATCCAACCATCAAAGATGGGTGGGTGCGTGTGGGGTGGGATGGGTGGGGGTGGGGGTGGGGGTGGAACTTCTTGTTGTTGTTCCGGGGGGAGTACTGCATCACAAAATCCAGGGCCCATGAATCATTAAAGGTGCTCATTGGGATGTCTGCACAAGGACATCTCGAAGTAGAAATTCCCCTTAATAATACATGAAGCATAACTCCCAGCACAAGATATACTTGTAAAACTCGAAAAATAAACCATTAAAACATCAACGGAGGCATGTCATACCTGTCGATCATAAGGAAATGAATATCAACACCATGTGCTGCAGTTTCCTTTTGGAATCGATTTTGCATGGTCTACAAAGTCCAATTTGAACACATGAAATAGAATCAATGTTTTCTGCTCATCTGTAATTATTGCTATTTAAATGAGCATTTCATTGCAAGTTTAAACATGCAAACACATATAGCATTTGTATCAATGACTGTTTCTTGTAAGTCTTACTCGAGTGCTTACTTTTGACAGCTTTGAGTCATATTCAAGTACTTACTTTCGTCGTTGCCACCAACTAGTTTCTTGTAAGTTGTAAGCAAGCACGTATGCATGCACGCACATAAATATATATATATAGAGAGAGAGAGAGAGAGTTATCTTACATTCATGCCTTCGCTAGAAAGTAAATATATGTAAGTAATAGGTTATTGCATAGTCCAATGATAGAAGTTTTAAAGCCAACTACAGATTGACAGCCATTATGATGGCGGTGGTGATGGGTAAAAACAAGAATCACAGCAACTGATGAAATATTAGCATGAATTAATGGATATGAAATGGGATAGAGACACCTGCACGAGAGAGAGAGAGAGAGAGAGAGAGAGAGAGAGAGAGAGAGAGAGAGCTTACTTTCATGCCTTGAACTCAAAGTCAACTACAGATTGATGGACAGTACTACAGTGCTGATTGATGATTATGAGGAGCTATACCAAGAATCCCAGTTACTGATGAAACCTCATAAACAATTAAACAGAGAGTAATGGACCTTTTTTCTCAAGCCTTTTCTAGAAAGTAAAGTCGGTATAGCGTATTTCATACTTCATAGTCCATTAGTGTAACTCTGAAAGACAACTACAGAATGACAGACAGGGTTACCATGATGACGATGAGTAACAACAAGAATCATAGTTGCTGACAAAACCTTACACATGCATTTAACAAAGATATAATAGGATAAACAGTCAAGTTTACATAAAATGACTGATAACTGGAAGGTAGGGAAAAGAATGAATAAAAGTCAAGTCACATTCAATTGGACAACAATTCCTTCTAGTAGAAAACAACAAATTGGAGAGCCACACAGTAAAATGGTTATTCCTTACATGTTATTAGGTAAATATACTAGACCATGAATTGCATCAGTTTTTTTTCTCTCTCACTAAACTCCAAGAATATATATCAAGTGGAGGAGATACCTGCCTTAAGTGCAGCCAAAAATTCCATACTACTGTAACAACGGATATACAAGAATCGCCTCATGCAAGTACGAAATAATTCCTCACTGAAATCAGTTGCTTGAGCCATCAAAGGAGTGTGATTATTCTCATGTTGTTCCAGACCACTTCTGCTGCTTGAACCTGCATATTTGAAATGGTCTAACAGTTCAAAAACCAAAATGATATGTAGAAAACAGTATGCAGTCCATAAATCAAATACCATGAAGTTATCATAAATGATTTTGAATTGTGTTTTTGTACATGAATCCATTCTGAAAGTGCTAGAGAGAGAAATTTTGTATAGAACATGGACTAGGCAACAATACAATTCATTTAACAAATTCTTTATCCATGATATGAGACAGAAATTCCAACAGAGGTCTCATATTTTAGAATGCATTTTCCTGGGATGAATTAAATTGGAGATGCTCGTTGTTGCGAGTTGCAACCATGAGGTTGCAGACTAAGGTTACCTATCCCAAAAAAGAGCGTTAGTCAAAGTGTGACTTTTGAAAGCATATCATTCTTTTGTCTCAGTGAACTAGATTCTTGAAGCACAACATTCCATTCTATAGTCACAACAAGGTCTAGTTGTAATCAATACTAACTTTTACATAATAATGAATGAATGAAAGTTATGTCGCCTTAAATAAGTGATTTCAGACAGGGACAGAGGGAGGGGGAGGTTGAAAGGGGGCCAATTGTACCCCCCTCCCAACACCACCACCTCCTCAACTTATTTTGTTCGTAACTCTAAGTTGTAAGGAGAGTTTTAAGGAGCAAATCATTCTTTTCCTCCCCTTCTTCCATAAGAGATATTTCTCCTTCACAGCATTTTGAGAAAGGCCTTTCTCTACTAGTTAGTTTTGGGCATGTTGGCTATGCATCTTTTAAATTCAAATAGGAGTTGGTGCCATCATAGGTAAGCATGCATTTAAAATATGATGTCCTTATTCTTATAATGGGACCAACCCCTGTTTGAGTCAAATTTAGTCCACTTAAAAAAGAGCCCATTTATTCAAGTAGCATGGATATTACACCTTTTTATGGCATGGGTTAATGGCTATTAGTGGTATGCTCTCAATAATCCACGCCTACCACTGCCATCGCAGCACATCAAATGATGACAAGTAACCAATCGACATTTTTCCATTAATTAATTATGCGAAGATTGGTCTAGAGTAGTGAGATACAACTCTCAATCCTAAAACAAAGAGTAAAAAATGATTATTTTGAGTGGTTTGGGTTCATTATGGCGAGCCCTATTCTTTTTATACTTCAACTATCCTCACAGTTTTGAGAAATTGAATCTTAAAAATATCGAAGTTAAGTTAGAAATATATATACATACAAAGAGATAGATTAGGTTCAAGTTATAGAGAATACATACCAAAACCCGTGATTATATGATGTTTTAACAACTGGGAGAGGCGAAGAATGTCGAACCGACAATCCAAATCAATATACATCACTAAACGCTCCAACCCACCATAATGGATACCATTCCACTCTTTGGGAAGAATACAATTGACTGCAGCCTACACATCAAGTAAACAAAAAATGTTTCCATGTCACATTCAAGGATAGACGACAACCATGAAAAAATAATATGAGTACACTACTACTTGTAAGAGGATCTGGGATTTAGCAGAGGGAGAAGGGCCGACGATCTCCACGACATTGCCAACACGAAGAGGGACGCGATGGAGAGGAGGAAGGAGGAGGAGGGGCCGCTCTGCTAAAACCCTAGCCAGCATTTGCTTGGCGCTCTCGTCGCCTTCGATCCAGCTCTTGAGCGACATGGATTGCATTGCACTGAAATGGAATCGAAAGAATAGCAATGAAAATTGGGGTTTTCTTCTTAGGTTTGGATTTTGGGTTCTAAGTTTGGGTTTCGCGGCAAAAGGAGGAATTGTTTGACTTTAGAATCCCGGGCATTTACTGTTGGGACCTACTGAATGATTCATTTTACCTGGTGGGGAAAATATTCACCTGCATTTTCCTTGGATTTGAACTCGTTTTCGGTTGGCTGATCAAATTTCCTGCTACAATCATCAATCAATCTTACCAAAAACCTCAAAACATTAGGGTACGTTTGTCAACCAAATATTAGGGAAAAGATATTTTTGTTTTTATGAAGTTGTAGTAAATCAATGTTTGGTAATTATACATTCCTAAAAATTTGGACGAATGGAAACTATCATTTGTTAGGATTTCCATATTCGACTACCCCCATGAGATTTGAAAATTCTCACTTAAGTGGATTTGCACACGTAACTCTATTTTTCTGAGGCAACGATACATACTAATATTAATGTGACATCCTCAACCATACAAATCCCCAACAAAGAATCCTTGTTTCAATGGTAGTGAATAATCATCAGATTTATAGGTTCCTTGCCAGCATGACCAAACATGCCCTTTTGTGATAAAAATACTTTTCACAAAACAAAAGCAATTGCGAAGGAAAAACGAACAGTTGTTTATGGCCCTAACAAATCAAGCTGTGAAAAGGGGAGTGTGGAAAGTTACAATATTTTCCACGGAAATCAGTGTGGAGACTCCAGTGAGGCAGGCTGGGCTGAGCTTGTCCCATTATTCACTATTCGCTCCATGTGTTGATGATCAGCCGGGCCTTTAAGAATATATATCGGTCAGGCCTGAACCATTTAACAACTGGGCCAGGGGATTAGTCACAGGTATGATCCCCAAATTGATCTCGACCATTTAACAAACTGGGCCAGGGGATTAGTCACAGGTATGATCCACAGGCCAAAAAGGAGTTCCCCAAATTGATCTCGATTGAGTCTTGGGTTGGCCTGACCCTGAGCGAAGCGAACTCAGCTCGCTTATTAGGGGTGTGTCAAACGGCCATTTCTTTAAAATTCAAAACATAAGTTTTAAAGTTTTGAAATAAAATTTTCTAACTGTAATGATTATAAGTTTTTAAAATTTTGAAATAAAATTTGTTAACTGTAATGATTTTCCTTGAAACCAAAATATACAACTATGATGATTTCCTTGAAATGAAATTTACAGCTTTGATAATTTCCAATTTGAAATGAAATTTACAACTATGATAACTTTCTTGCATTTTGTATAAAATATAATTTACAACCATAGCACTTGTACAATTTCAATTTTTGAAAACTAGGATATTTCCAATCCTACAAATTCTTCTTCTATATCTTCTTCTTCCATCATTTGTTGCCTCCTTTTCTCCGCCAAAATCCAATCTCGTAGGCAGACATAATACTCTATTGTTTCTTCCGATAACCACGTCTTGTAAATTTCAATCATGTGCTCATCTACATTGAAAGCTGACTCCAATGAAACTGTAAAAACTTGAATTGTCAGTAGATCACGGGCCATAGTGGAAAGTATGGGAAATACATTTTTACTTGCTTTCCACCAGGCCAAAAGGTCAAAATTGGAGACGGCCTCCTGTAGGCTAATATCAATTGGACTAGTTTCGAGATATACCATTAACTCCGACATGACTTGATTGGAAGATTTGCATAGAGTCGCAGAGAGAAAGCTCCAGGCAACTCCCCTTCGTCCTTGTAGTTGGGGAGGGGGATAATCCCTTGTTGTACCCATTTGGATAGAATATTCCTTAAAAAATTATTCTAAATTTGTTTTGACGTTATCAATGTCATTTAAGTTAGGTGTTTCCATAATATTATTTATTTCTTCAAGTAGGATTTTTACACCTCCTAGTTTAAACCTAGGAACTAATATAGCAGCTGAACAAATTGTCAAAGGAGCTTCTCTCCAATATTGTCTAAATTTTGTTTCCATCATTGCACAAATTTCAGTGCAGATAGGAATACTTCTATATTTTTTAAAAACAAGACTAATTTCATAAAAGTGGTTTGTAGCAAGAGCACTTTAATATACCCCAGAAAAAAATATGTTTGCATTGTAAAAAACTTCTAAAAAGTCTCTTATCATGGCAAGAAGCTGCCAATCTTCATCATTTAAAATGTGTTATTGTAAATGCCTAGTACAAAATTCATTAATTACATCTTTAAATTGTAATGCTTCATTTAACATTTCATAGGTGAGATTCCACTTTTCCATCATTACATATATTTTTATTTTTTTAGGCCTTTTATTATGTCTTTTACATATTTGTGAAAATAATTGTTTTTGGGAAGGAGACATAAAAATGTAAGCCATGATTTCTCTAATATGATTTATTATAGGCTTAATAAAATTTAAGCTATCTTTTACCGCGAGATTTAAAATGTCACATAAACTTTTATTGTGAAAAAGACTCTCACTAATATTAAGTGGGTGCATAGTTTTCTTTTACATATTTGTGAAAATAATTGTTTTTGGGAAGGAGACATGAAAATGTAAGCCATGATTTCTCTAATATGATTTATTATAGGCTTAATAAAATTTAAGCTATCTTTTACCGCGAGATTTAAAATGTCACATAAACTTTTATTGTGAAAAAGACTCTCACTAATATTAAGTGGGAGCATAGTTTTCATTAGATCAACAACATCGTTACTAGTGCTTATATTTTCTAAAGTTATAGAAATAATTTTATTTACAATATTATACTCTTTGAGTTTTTCCATAACAATGGACGCTATGTTATGGTCATTACGTGGGAACTCAATCATAGAAAAGGCAATGATTCATTCGCTTGTTCATTACCCAATTTGCATCAATATAATGTGCAGCTATTGAGATATATTCAAAATCTTGTTAAGATATCCATAGATCTAAAGCTAATGCTATTTTTCCTGGTATGTTTTGAAAAATATTTTTTAAAATCTCCTTTTCCTTTTTAAACATTTTAATAGCACAATCTCTACAAGTGTTTATGGGAATTTTTGTAAATTGTGGGTTAAAGGATTGCATCATTCTTTCAAACGGTCCATCCTCAGCTAAATTAATTGGCAATTTAGAAGCTATTAAAAGTTTTACAAGTTCATATCTTACAGAATTGGCATTATAACTAAAAACTCTATCCCTTTCGGATATATGAGGGGTAAGGGAAGATCCTACTTGGCTTTCCACTATCCCTCTGTTTGTATTACTATCATTATCCACCAAATTTGTAGTTGAATACTCATGGACAATGTATTCTGAAGGTCCAGCCATTATTCAAAAATTAAAATTGCAAACAAGATAAAATAAACTATATATAGATATATATATTTATTGTGATATTTTATATAAGAAAGGGGAGAGAAGATGAGACTTACTTGTATATAATATGTATATATTAAACAAAATCTGAAACTTAAATAAAAAATACCTGAAATTTTTCTAGGTTTTCCTTGATGGCTTGATCTTGGACCTAATCTTACAGGGGAGAGTAGATGAGAACCCCAAATCTTATGGAACTTCTTAAAGAGAGAGCTTTTAGAGAGAGATAGATAGAGATAGAGATCGATAGAGAGAGAGAGAGAGAGAGAATGCCCAAAATATTACCGTTTTTTAATTGTTGGAAGGGGTAGAAGGGTAAAAGTACCCAACAGAACTCCCTTTTTTTTTTTACCGTTGCATGTGTCGCTGCTTCCTATCTCTGCAATTCTCAGAAGGGAAGGGAACCGAAGAATCGAATCTCTCACGTCCTTGAAGCACAACGATGAAGGTGGGGCCCACCCAGGCGTGAATAGCCGCTCCGAGGAATGTGGTCGGAGTCGGGGAGATCATCGGACGGCAGAGAGACGTCGAGAAGGCAGAGGAAGAAAGCAGTTGGGGTGCGAGGCTCTTTTCGAGGTTTCCGATGACGCAATGGGAAATGGCCGCTTCCATGGCCGTCTTCCTCCTCGTCTCCGCCGGGCCTTATCTGCGTTTAGTCCACCATGCCCTCCGCCGAGTTCGATAAGATCCTCAGATTGCCGATCTCAGGTGAGCTTTTGAGGAGTTGATTTTTGATGGGGTGAAGAGATTTTGGAGGTTGTTTGTTTTTTGTTGGTGGGGGATTTTTAGATAGATTGGTTTGAATTTGATTCCAAATAGAACCCAAATCGGGAAATTGCAGGTGGCGTGGAAATTGGAAAAATGAATGAATTGGGCTTTATGGAAGTAATAGTGAATTTGTTACTGTTTTTTCGACCCATGATCAAGAAATGTGTAAATTATGTCAAATTGCAACTGAGAGCTATAGAAGTTTGTAAAAGAATTAGCTCGTGCCATATGGGTGTCGTAACGGAACTCGCCGAAAACCTTCTCCATTTCGATATGGGATATACCGGCGAACTCGTTGTGAATGCTCATAGATTTACTGGATAATCAAGCAAGGGGTCCTTTATATAGAGCAATCCCTGGGAGTCACAACTCCCATGGACTCTACCCTGCTAGAATCCCACATCTCCTGACAAACGTGAGAATTCTGCTAACCAGGAGTCTGAACTTGATCCAAACTCTACCACCAAGAGTTTGATCCTTATTTAACTCAACTAGATCAAGACTTGTTGGGAGTTTGTCAGTGGCATATCGCTGGGCTCGATCTGACGTGGGCTTAATGGCAGTAAAGCCACACAATTTGGCTAATAGTTTGGTAGTGCTTGCATCAGCATCATCTATCGTTTTCTCTTTGTATAAATAAATATGCATGAGAAGTGCCTCGCGACTCAGTAGGAAAGAGGCATCTCATCTTAGTAGTTGCCCAGGGATCAATCTTTGGGTGGTTAAGTCTCATGGCAGTCTTCCCATTGTTGTCCATACTAGCAAAAAATAAAATAAAATAAATATGCATGCCGGTTCATATACTTAAGAGGATTTGACATTTCAATGCCCCTTAGACATGAAATCTCCAATTTCATTATTAAACTTCACTAAATGTTATCAGAGTCGTTTGACTCTGGTACACTTGAAAAAAAAAAAAAAAACTTTTTTTGCCTTGGATCTCATGATATCCATGATAATCTGGGATCCAAGTAGGTTTTCAACTTTTAACACTTAGATCTCATGATATCATGCGATAAGGGCAAAAAGAAAAAAAAAAGCACCAGAGTCAAACGACTCGGGTGACATTTACTGAAGTTTAGTCATAAAATTGGAGATTTATCGAAGGGGCATTGAAATTTTAAAAAAACCCTTCATTGGTATCCATGATTGGTTGCATGTTTGTTGTCAGTTTTCTTGCCCTGTTCGGCCTTGTTCCACTTTGCAAGCTAGGTATGCATGGATCCTACACTATCTTATCTTAGAAGGAATTGGTGGTGCACCTATTATGTAGTGTTTCTGTTGACCAGATTTTCTCCGCTTCGCCTGATCTGTAGTTGTTGCACAGGTAAGGTAATGGTCTTGGAGTATAAGCCAACTTACCCAAGTGGCAGGCAGCCAAATTAAGCCGTGTTGACAAATAGCTTCCATACAAACGCAGGAGCTGAACTTGCAACGTAAGATGTTCAAATAGTCTTTGTTATTTGCTATTTTCTGGCATCTCTATTTTAGAAGAAAGCTGCATGTGACATATAGTAAATTGTTCACAAAGCCAACCATGGGTCAGGCAAAATAAGAGGCATCTTTCTTAAACAACAAAAGGAAAACAGTCAGCATTCAGCATCGACCAATACTCAAATCAAATAAGAAAGAAAATGCATTGAAGAAAAGTCCATAGCATCCACTACATGCAAATCCATAACCAGGAGATAACAATAGAAACCCACAAAAGATCTTCAATACCCAAAAAAAAAAAAAAAAAAAGACCCAACGAAAGAGCATCAACCATTTGATATTCTCATCTCCTCGTATCAGTTGCCTTTGCGAAGGTCGCGAAAATATGCTCTTGGATCACGTTCAAATCCATCTCTTGGAATAAATCCATCTCTTCCCGGAGCCTTCATCATCTTCTTACCGCCAGAAACCAATAACATGTAAATGGCCCCAGCAGCAAGAACTACCAATGCACCCACAGCAAGTGCAGTACGTGATTCTTCATCAGCATCACTGGATTCTTTCTTTCTTTCTTTGCTCTCGCAACCTCCCATTTTTGGGACAATATGTTGCTCTGTATTAGATGGTTAAGAAGATGAAGTTTTGGTATTTTGCTTACATAAATAGATGGTGGGGTTGGGAATTGGGGGAGATTTAAAAGCATGCATGCAATGTGTAAAAGTCTCTCCTTGTAAAATGGAGAAAATGCTTCGAATTCAACGTGAACAATATGTTTCTCTGTAGCAGAAGGTTAAGAAGGTGAAGTTTTGGTATTTTGCTTACATAAATAGATGGTGGGGTTGGGAATTGGGGGAGATTTAAAAGCATGCATGCAATGTGTAAAAGTCTCTCCTTGTAAAATGGAGAAAATGCTTCGAATTCAACGTGAACAATATGTTGCTCTGTAGCAGAAGGTTAAGAAGGTGAAGTTTTGGTATTTTGCTTACATAAATAGATGGTGGGGTTCGGAATCGGGGGAGATTTAAAAGCATGCATGCAATGTGTAAAAGTCTCTCCTTGTAAAATGGAGAAAATGCTTCGAATTCAACGTGAACAAGAATGGAATGGTTGGGAAGTGGATATTGCGTGGAGCAGTGGAGGATCGTTCGTGGACCGGGCTGGACCAGGTAAACCTTGTTATTATTGCCTGCTAGCACAAAACCCTTGTGCGATTCACATATTAAGTCTCATGCAACCTGAATAATATATTAAAACTAATATCCCTTTCATATAAATTCATTTATAATAAAATCCAAATCAACTAAAAGGTTATGAAAATCAAATATTTCTTAGCTTAATCTCAGTTAGTATACGCGCTTCATCTTAAAAATAAAGAATTCGTATGCATTTATGCTTATTATGAATATTAAATTAGAACTTTGAAAATAACCTTAATTTATAGAGTTGGAAGGCATCCTTTGAATTGGGGTCACATCCACACAAATGGGCCTAAAAGACACATTCTATTGAAAATGCATATATGTATTTTGAAGGAAACACATTCACAAATGGGCCCTAAGAAGGGGCACATTTTATTGAAAATGCACATAAGTATTTTGAAGAAAACACATTTACAAATGGGCTCCAAGAAGCTGACGTGGCTTCTCCTACTCTTAGAATTGAAGATTTTTTTCCCAACCGCTGTACGACTTTAAAGAGAAATGATCCTCCGCGTAAACAAGCTTCATTACCCGGTGACCTGACAAACACAGTGGGCAGGAGTGCTCACGGGCGGACCCAAGCTGCATTGGTCTATGTTTGTGATGTTTTAGGATCGTCGGCTGTTTGCGGCCCTAATTTCCTAGCCTGAATATTAGCTAAGTAGGCTTAGGCCTCAGCCAAGATGTGTATTGATTGGTATCTTTGAAAAGATGCAAGAATACAAGATATGGGACACATTTGTGAGAAATTTGCACGTCCATGCATAATTTATCTTCTGTCCAAGGTCCATTAAAATTAAAAGTTGGCTGATAAGATAGATGTAGGTGTGGCAAAACTTAGACCTGATTTGCTAACGCAGCACATATTTGACCCACCAAGATGATATAAAATATGGGTTAGGTTTTCTTGACCCGCATAAGAGTGGGTTAGATTAGGGTTAATTAACCAACTTAACCAGTGTAACCCATAGTCATTGACCCCCCAAACAATATTAATTTGTATAGATCTTGAAATGAAGTTGGGTTTTGGCCAAGCATTTACAAATGGGGCCTGAAACTAGATGGATTGGTTTAATGCACGTGTTAGGGAAATGGTAATAGAAAAATGCTGCTTGGACTAAGTCCCAGCCAGAATTTTGGCCCGAATTCCAAAAATAAAAAGGTGAAAAAACATTTGAGTGAGTGAGTGAAGGCCATTTGAAGGTAAATATGGCATTACAATGCAATTGCGGACCTTTTATAATTCTTTGGGGTGGTTGGGTTCCAAGGCCGCCAACGATCTTGGGCCCAAGGTCGCCAACGATCTTGGGCCCAAGGTCATCGGCCGGGTTGCAGATGACCCTTCATCAACTCTAATAATTTCTATTTCTCTCCCTATTTTCCCATCCATGTTGTTAGAGCCCTTTTCTTTTGCAGAATTCAAGGAATTCGTATATGGAGCATCTATAAATTCCCCCAAAATTGACCCTGAATGAAATTCTTAAATCCTCTTTTTGGGTGGAGGATTTGAACATGCCAAGGAGGCTGGAATTCTAATATGTTTTAAACCCTATTTAAGACTTTTCATGTGGTTGGAATTTGAAGTTTTAAGCATGACATTTTCAAATGTCAAGGGGACAAGTCGTCATCTGATGTCATAAATCCCCAACATTACATATTCGTGTCAAGAATTTTGTGAATGAAGCAGGCTCTTAAAAACCTATAAACGTACTCCTATGAGATCATTTGGACGACTTTTAATAATTCATTTCTTGTCCTTTAACCATTTTAGGCGATTCTTTTTTCTTTTTCTTTTTTTCTAATAACAGAGGGTGTCCCAACTCTTTAAACCAGAATAATCACTACGGGCCCAGAGAGACCCAGGTAAATCCCCTATGGCTCCATTGTGTTAGTGCAGTTTCGAATCATTAACTTCCGGGTGCAAACCGTAATCCTAAGCTTACTGAGCTACTCCTCAGAATTATTTTATGTGATTCTTTGTGACGACGTTTAGCCAATATTTTTCATCTGTTTTTAGAAGAAACTCAGTTAGAATACTATCACGTTGACTACTTGAAGAACGTCATGGCATTTTGCAAGGTACTTGAAGACTTTTTTGACCTTTGTGGTTTATGGCGTGGCCTTTTTAAGGTTCACAAACCTTGCTTTTCATGGGTTTAGATGTGGATATCTTTTACGGTCCATCCGGATGGCTTTTCATGGTTTTACTTTTCATGGCTTACAATATGACTTTTAGAGGCCCATCTATGACTTCCATTATATGTTTGGGTAAATTATGTCGCAATATCATTGGATTTATTTTACAATTTTATGTGCTTTGGAATTTACGTTATTTTGCCTTTCATGCCTTTGGATGTCATCCAAGATCTTCCTTGTTCTGAAATATCTGGATTTTCCGTCTCCACACACTTTGAAATTTGAATGTAAGTTCTTTCAAGTCCACTTCATTGGGCTGTTTTGCTCTAAAATGTAACAACAATTGATCGAAAACGGGAAGACCCATAAGCCTATTTGATGAACAATTAATTGACGGAGTCAAAGGATCATAAATTTTAACTTGTTTCTTACTTCTTTTTTTTGCAAATGAGGGTGTCCACACTTTTTGAGAACCGACTATTTTCCTGCATATGTGAAGCCCTTGCCTCACCCATTGCTCAAGCAAGTCAGGTTGTTGCTTCGGCAAGTGGCCTTAGGGAGAGAGCGGGAGTTTGAAACATGCAATCTTTAATTCCTGAGCATGTATTAAATATTGGGGCATTCGGCGGTGAGTCCCTGAACATTTTACTTTCTAGCCTTAAATTTACAATATTTTTTCATGGTGTGGTAGGTCGATTTTCCAAATTTGAAGACCTAAAATGTCCAAATTACCATTTCTTTAAATCATATCCTATGATTAGTGGGATATGCCAATAATAACAGTCAACTACTATTTAATTCACCACGATTAAAAAAATCCCATTAATAAGATTTTCAAATAAATTTTACAAAACATAATTAAATTTCAAAAAAAGCAAATAAATTTCAAAAGAACGCTTATAAATTTAAAATGATGCAAATAAATCTCAAAAGATCCAAATAAATTTCAAAAAATGTAAATAAATTTTGAAAGACTCAAATAAGTTTCAAAAGATCCAAATAAAACTAAAAAAATTTAAATAAATTTCAAAAGATGCAAATAAATTTCAAAAAGATGTAAATAAAATTTTAACAAACGCAATAATTTAAAAAAACACAATAAATTTAAAAAGAATGCAAATAAATTTAAAAAGACGGAAATAAATCTCAAAAGAACCAAATAAATTTTAAAAAATGTAAATAAATTTCAAAAGACGCAAATAAATTTCAAAAGATCCAAATAAAACTAAAAAAATGTAAATAAATTTCAATAGATGCAAAAAAATTTTCAAAAGACGTAGATAAAATTAAAAAATGCAAATAAATCTCAAAAAACCCAAATACATTTGGAAAGTTAAGATAAACAAAAATTTCAAATTTAGAAAATCTTGCAAAAAAACTCTAGTATTTTTGCCAAAGCTCAGTTAAATTTATTTTAAGAAACGCAAATAAGTTTAAAAAGATGCAAATAAATTTCAAAGACACAAGTAAAATTGAAAAATGTATATAGATTTTAAAAAATGTAAATAAATTTTTGAAAAGACTAAGATAGATTTTCCAAAAACTCAGATAAATTTGCCAAAAACACACAAAGATTTATTTAAAAACCCAATTAAAAATTTCAACATGGAGATAATATTTTTAAAAACTCAAATAAATTTGCCAAAAACTTAAATATATTTGCCAAAAATTTAGTTAAAATTTTCAAAATGGATAAATATTTGTCAGAAATTCAAATAGATTTTCCAAAAATTCAAATAAATTTGTCAAAAACTCAATTAGATTTTCTAAAAACTCAGATAGATTTTTTTCAAAAACTCAGATAATTTTTTTAAAAACTCAATTAAATTTATTAAAAACTCAATGAAGGCCGGTGGGTGGCAAGTGCTCCGGCGATCTCTCTGATCTTCTTCCTCGGTCACGGCGGCAAGCGGGCAGCAGCGAAATCAAGAATCAATTCTGGCCATCCAAACTGGTCAAACCAGCCCTGACCGTACCGGTGATGTCAGGGCCACCCTGCTTACTATTTTGGATATGGGCTTCTGGAGAGTGGGCGGGTCAAACTTGACTTGAATCGACCTGAGACCTGGGACACCAAGATGGGTTGTCTTCTTTCTTTCTATCTTCAACGAGTATGTTCCGGGACGGACAATTTGTGGATGAGATTGGCATGGATGTGTGTGGGTAAAACACCGTAATGTCAAGATTAAGCGAGGAACACAGTAGCACTTGCTGTCCACCTCGGCCTCTGATCACAGCTCAACAGCTCGGCAGCTCGGTTAGGAGTGCCAGCACGGCAGGACGGCTCAGCAGCTCGGCTTGAGTGCCAGCTCAGCACAATGTGCTTAGCGCGGCCAAGCCACTCTTGGTCTTGGAGCAAAACGTTGGAGGCAGAGTAGGCCGTCACATTCCTCCGGGAAGTACGGCGCGCCCTGACAAATAGGAGCATTCATTTATGACGATAAGGTTGCTCATTTATGGCGATAAGAAGTTAGCTTTATCAGCTCTTAACATCAACTGACTGAAGGCATGGAAAGTTAGGATGGGATGTTCCCTTTTCACCTACCCTTGCATGTCAGGGTAAGGATCGATGGGACCTCACCCCACCTACCCCCACTCACAGAGATGATGAACGAGGAATGTCGAGAGACATACATACAAGGGGGATCAGCCCCAGGGAGGTACGCAACAGGTAACACATCGTCTCATTCCCCTCTCCTGCCTCCTCCTGCTTAGTTTTTGAGAACTAACTCAGGCATCGGAGCGCCTTCGGCTCACAGCAGCCAGGGGCTTTAACCCAAGCCGTTTTCCTTTCCTTTTTAGGTTCTTGGGGTTCGGTATTCCCTGATCTACAAAATTCATCTCAATCTAAGCGGGTGTCGTGTTTTCACCGCCTACAGATAGAGTAGATGAGGAGATAGCCATTGGAGGCGCCTAGGGCGAGGATGCGGAGATCATCGGAGATAAGCCATTGAATGACTGTGATTTCGCCTTCTTCGGTAGAAGAGAGAGATGGACGGATCTTGACCGGGGAAGAGGAAGAGAAAGAGTCGTTCTTCCAGGATAGAATGAGGATGAGAGAGATGCGTGCGAACGCGAGATAATTGGATTTGAGAGTTATGAGGAGGGATGGGTTTTCGACGAGCCATCCTTCCTTTCCCACACCCACTTGTTCGAGTACGTCGCAGGCAATGCAGCCAAAATCCCTCAAATGCGTTCTCCTCTCCATTCGTTTCTTCTTCTTCTTATCATCATCGGGTATTGATTTCAAAAAAAAAGACTGCAACTTGTAGATAGAGAGGAGTAGATCGATCTGGATTGAGATCGAGAAATGATGGGCAAAATCCGAATTTCTGGGATGGGATGATCGAGAATTAGGGCAGAGGGCAGGGCGACTTTTTTTTTCCCTCCTCAAAGATTAACCACGAGAGTACTGTTTCTTGCAGCGATTGAAGTCGAGTCTACCCTTTTGTCTGGCCAAATAAAAAAGCGATTAGCCTAATAGTTTTCTCCAACCAGACTGTCTCCTTGGTGCATAGTGAAAATCAGCAATGAAAATATCTAATATGGCGTATTTAGGGACCTCTTCCCAAAATATATCTAGCTGCGTGAACCACAGCCCTTAAGTGAAACTTGTGTGGACTGAAAACTTTCAACGTTCCATTTCTGGTACCTTTCGCTCGCTAATTTACTCTTAAATATTTCCATAATACTTGGAATGCATGTATTAAATGTATATGTATGTATATTTGTTGTTTTGTCTGTGTTGGAAAGAGATGTGATGAACATTGATTGATGTTTTTTTTTTTTCTTTGCATTATCTTTATTTATTTTTCTTTTATTTCTGATGCAATGTGAAAATCACACTTTTTTCTACGTGAGCATACACGGAGAATAGAAGAGTTTTTTTTTTCAAGTAAGTCCTTTAAGTTTTCGTCTTATTCCATAAAAGGACATAAGTTTCAAAACTTTTCAAATTAAAGTTTTCCAATAAGGACATCTGCCGATTTAAAGGTATTTTTTGATGACTTTTCCTCATTTTTTCTAAAACACCCAGATTACCTTCAGTTAAATTTATGATATGGTTTAGGCAGCTACCACATACAACCGATCTTGTGGGGATGCTAGTTGTCCTTGATTATCATGAAAAAAGAGGAATATAGAGGAGCTAAAGGAGGGTTTTATTTTGATGAAGAGTAATAACGGTACTATGAAAAATTGCAAAAAAAATTCGTCAAGAAATATCTTTAAATGGATGAATGACTTTAATTGAGAATTTTCTGAAAAACTTAGAGACTAAATTGAAAAGTTTTAAAACTTATGTTCTTTTTTGACAAAAGGCCAAAACTTGCAACCATATTTGAAATTTGTCCTTTTTTCAATGGCTGGATGGCTTGGTCTAGATGGTTTTAGGAGAGATTTATGGATATCACTCGAGGTCGGGTGGAAGAAAAGGAGGAGATCATCAGTGACTTATAGTAGTAGGGTATGGGGGCTATGTTGTGCAATTGCATCGCAGCGCCCCATTTAGTCACTTTTTTTTTAATCAAATAGTCAATACTACAGTGGGAACATCTTCTAAATTGGGGTAAATTTTGGAAATACTTATGAGAACATTTACATTGAGTTTATCGGGTCTTTAATAGGTGGGACTAATTTAAAGAGTACCACCTGTTCAATGAGTTTTTATCTTTCAAGGCTTTTACTTAGAGAAATCTTGAGTAGAAGGACTAGAACTCGAAAGTACCAATTCATTAAAATCTAAACTATTAGAAATATATATTTCCCAAGTTTATGGGGGTATTGTCGAAGCTTATGTCGATGGGGATTTGTCCCACTATTAGATTGATTGTTTGATGAGAATGTGATAATAAATATGCATAAAAAAAAAAGGAAGATAAGAAAGAATTAACTCACAAAAAACGAGAAGGGACCCCTGTATAAAATGGATCACTTGAAACCTATTGTAACACACTGTAAAGCTACCAAAAGCAAGAGGAAAATAGCGAAAAAGAATGGAGCTTCTAATGCCTATAATCTCTATTAGAGACAAGAATCGAATCACAAAATGGCAAAACATTAACAACACAAACTACCGAGGAGACCAACAAAGCAGAAGTAAGCGGCATAAGATTGCACTAATCTTGCTTTTTCTATAATAAAAAAATCTGTAAATCCCTCTATGGAACAACTCCCAATTAAAGTAAAATTTGAAGACATCCTATGTACCTGGACGGCATGTATTTTAAACAGCTTAGATATTAAAAGGTGGGCTTCACCATGGAATTCCACTTCTTTACCATGGGATTTCTCTTGTTAAAGCGTCAACATCCAAATTCCTCCCTAACTAAATGGGCATTCATGGGCTGGGCTAGATCACGCCAAAGCATAACAAGGTCTAACCCAACTTTAGAAACATAGGCCCATATACATCACTAAATTACATGCCCCCTTTATTTGATTCGGTTTACACATTGGGCTTTCTATCACTTAATTCAAGTCAGGCCCAAATATTAAATGGGCCTAGATTTTGCATCTAAGCAGTGCCCAAAGCGAGCTGGCCCCACAGGGAGTAAAGGAGAGCTTTGTAGAATCCGGATTCCGGACCCGACAAATGCGTAATCCTTTTTATTAATCGGACTCTCCTCGTTGTCATTGTAACAAAAGAGAGTGCAGGAGACGAAGCAGATGAAGCTATCATCGCTTTCATTGTTGGTGCTGTTCGTGCTTTCGATCATGGCGGAAGGAGGAATTGCAGCTGCGGGCGACGACAATGGCGGTGCTGTGCACATCGTATACACTGAGAGAGCACAGGGAGAAGAAGAACCCGAGGCCTTCCACGTCCGAACCCTTGCTTCCGTCCTCGGCAGGTCGATCTCAAACCTAGGGTTTTCCTTCACACCCAAACGCTACCCCTTCTATTCTTGTTTTAGGGTTTTGATTTGATCTTCGTTTTTCATCATCTCTGTTTCAGCGAAGAGGCGGCCAAGGATGCGCTGATTTACAGTTACAAGAATGCAGCGAGTGGTTTCTCCGCCAAACTCACTCCAGATCAGGTCTCCGAGCTGTCAAGTAGGGTTCTATCTGTTCATATCTCTTTTAGGGTTTCATTTGATTTGTTTTGGATTTGAATTCTTGCGAGGAGAGGGGGATTTGCATGTTCATGAATGGTTTCGCTGTGTATGTCTTTCTCTCATGTCTTGATGCGTTGAATTCCCTATGTTTTAGAGGTTGCATATCAGAAGTAGTTAACGCTTTTGATTAACTTAGGGTTTTTAAAAAAATGGAGATTAGGATAACGCTTTTCCATATAGATCAAGAATCAAGCATTGTGTAAGTAGCAATCAAGAAGAGATGCACACGTTTCTGCAGCGATCGAATAGTGAGGGTCAGTTTCTTTACATGGAATTGAATACATGGGAATCCCAAAAGTGGCTAAAATTGAACAAAAGGTGACGGTGGAATCCATAAATGGCTATAAAATACGCACCATGAAAAAGTTAATACCTTGTCATCACCCTAATATATGAAATCCTATGCAAGCGGAATTTTATCTACCTCTCCACCTTATATTCTTCACCTCTTACAATTAATCTTTGTTTGAACCTATTTTACCATGAATTCCTGGGAACTCAATTCCATGCTAACAAAGAGGCGGCCCTAGATAGAGGAGATTAAGAAATTTGGGATGTAAAAGAAGAGATTGGCACTTGTGCGAGCATCTTCCGCCTAAATTTTCTTGACTCATTCGAAGAAAAATTGTAGGTATCATTTCTGACCTTGCTAACAACTAATTGAAACAACCAATTAAATAATAAGAAAAAAAGAGTAAATATAGGGCTGGAATCATATCATGCCCTTTTCCTATATATCCAAAGCATGGAAGGGCAGAGGCATTTTTGTTTGATCCAAGAATTCTGACTTTAGAATCATTAGCTGATATTTCTTTCATCTTTCTCTTCAATCATGCGTTGGTCCTTTGGCATTCTTGTAGGTGTCAAGGAACCATGCCAATTCTACTGTGGTCGCAGCATGTAGAAGTAAAAGTTGTGAGAGAAACTTAGGGCCCACTTGCTTACTTTATATTAGATTCTTAAGAGTTCATAGCATGATTTAGAGGTTGGCCAAAACTAAGTTGTATTGCCCGATATGTAATTGTTTGAAAGGGGTGCTCATGGGCCTGGGCCAGTTTTGGATCTTAGGTTTGGGCCAGACTTAGATTAAGTGATGAAAAGCTCAGAGCATGGCCCATCCTGGCCTGAAGATGTAGTGTCATAGTTTAGTGACCAATTTGATCAAACAAAGTGATAGAAGCCCCGGCCTCTCCCAATTGACTAAATGGGCTGGCTCGGGCTTGACATGTTTCAGGCTGGTTGAGCTCAGGCTAGGCACCGATGGTCTGTGTTGGGCTTGGGGTGGATATGGGCCTGTGTTTTTAAAGTCAGTCTAGGCCTAAATATGCCTCAACTTGGCCTGACCCTGCCCATGAACACCCCTATTGACTGATAATTTTCTTCTGTGAATTCCGTCCGGAAAAAAAAAATGTTACACCATAACTCTGAAGCAATGAAAATGAAGATTCACAAATTTTACATTTTCTGAAAGACACTAGAATTGTTTCCTTTCAGGGGAGAAAAGGAGAGAAACAAACTGAAATATTAGTTACAAACAGATACTCGGCCGATGTATAAAGGTTCACTGTTGGATGATACAGTGTCTGAGACTGTGTTTCATAACCATGGTTCATAGTAAGATGCATTCTATCAGGAGAGTACAAGAGAGGTGGGGGGTGTGAAGGGTGGAAGATGAAGATGGCCATTTCTTCCCCAGGTTTTGATTTAGTAGAGCCGATCTGTGGTAATCATTTCTTATCTAAGTTTTTTTTTTTTTCCTTGGGGTTGTGGGGAGGGGGATCAAGGCTTCGACAAAAAAAGATTGATGGAACAATTTGATATTACCTACACAAAAGAATGCAAACTTCTGGTAAAGAGGGCTGCAATTTACTAAGGATCCAGGCTAATCAAATCAAACTACTGACAGCAGTCCAGCAATGATAAAGAGGAATCAGGCTAAATAAACTTCACTTTATGTCTCAAGATTATCATAGAAGTTCACATCTAGCTCTATACTGTGTTTATATGTTCCTAAACCTGGAATTAGTAGAAATCTTTTATGAAAGCATCAAATAAGTATGTAGGTATGTCATTCTTATTGAATTACATGGAAGGAAAATAATTAAGCCTGTATTTGGCCTTTATATCACCAGATATTTTAATCTCAACTTCAGATGACATAATTAGTGGTTAAGACTATGGCAAGAACTGAAGCTGATAAACTCCCATGGCATAAGTTGTTGCTTAGTAATGGAAAAAATAACCCAAGAAATAATGCAAGTAACCTTTAGGCTTGGATGACCGGTCCCAGACTATGGCTTTCATACATGACCAAGATAGCCCAATGATCCCAAATGTATGGACCATTGGTTGCAATAGTTCTTCATGCCAACTATGGACGTGTCTTCTCCATGACACAGTCAAACCTGTGTATATATGCCTCTGCCATGACTGCCACTCGATCTACATTAATCTGATCCTCACGGTTTTATGGGTTAAATACACAGATTTAACCGTGCATACCTAGTCTGCTGGATTTGGTCCAACTCATGGGCATGGATGCATCAAAAAGACTATTGATTGGATTATAATAAAGAGTTTCAGGGTTAGTTATTATAATCTTTAGGTCAAAATGGTTGAATCTGAAATGCACAAGCAAATTCTAATCTGTCTAAAGCTATAACCCTGAGTGACTGAAAAAGATGGTGACCTCTGGTCTTCCACCCTCTGAACTTTGAATCCAATGCTAGAAATAATGGTAAGACCAATTTTATAATGTCAGTCCAAAACCCTTAACATTGAATATATGGCATGAGTATTTTGCATCTGTCCTTGGATCCATGAGTGTTTGTTCTTGTTTGCAAGTTAAAAGTGTTAAACTGCATGTAGGTTAATTTCTCAGTTCTGTTCAATTTCTGTAAGTGGTTTGTAGGTGTGGATTTGTTAATGAAATTATGGTGTCCTGGTCTCCTAAGCAGAAAAGCCAAAGCTTATGGAGTAGCATTTACTCCCAACATCTGAATATGCCACCACTTCCCCACGATGTCATATTTTGAATGACAATGTCCTCTTACATAAATTGAATGAGTAAACCCAGCTACAAAATGGAATCATTCAGTCTTTGGAATCCTGTAGTTATGCTACTGCAATAACTTTCCCTCATTTTCTTAATCTCTGTTTTGTTCTTCCAGTCTGGGATTGTTTCAATTCCAATGTTTCTTGTGCTCTAAACATGTGGGATTTGCAGAACTTATGGGTTTTGTGTACTTTCTGTTGTGGTTACTAAATATTTTTTTTTGGCAGAGCAACCAGGTGTTCTTCAGGTGGTGCCAAGCCAGACATACCGGCTGCATTCAGGACCTGGTGGAATACATTAAACTCGAGGAGACGGTGGCATCTCTATAATAATGGATGAATGTAACTCACTTTGTTTCGGCATTTGAGGATAGAAATTTCAGTAGCATTGGGTGCTGTTGTCGGTTGATATCTACAGTCTGAACTCCTGTTGTCAGTTGATTTCTATAGTCTGAACTCTGAACCTTGGACAAGGTTTAAATAAGAACTCGTAAGTGGATGTCATAGACTTTATTGTGTAAATCCTCCTTTGCGAACCCACAGTTTGTTTTTGTTGCCGTGTTATTGGTTTTGTTGCATTGCGTTGCCACTGATGTCAAAATGTTAGGACCCAGCTCTGATCAGGCTTCAAATAGAATTGTAAGAATCTTTAGATGTGTGGCCCACCTAGATGTTTCTGATTTCATACTGATCCTTGCGACAGGGGGGATTGGAAAGTCTTGTCATATGACATTTCTTCAATCCAGAATCTTCAACATCCTTCAACAGGTGTTGCCACCTTCCTCACCCAAGGGCTATCTTACCTCGCACCCGAGGGCTCCTTCCCTCACCCAAGGGCTGGGTTGGACCCAGCCCCACTAAGGTGGGTAAAAAAAAAAACCCATCCTTCAATCGGCGCTTCTTTTGTCGTGATCACCAGGAGCACCTGTGCCCACATAGGAACTTGGAATGTGGTTGCTTGTGGGTTCTTCCTACTTACGGATGCCCCCCCCATCTTTTGGGGCTTTGCAGGATGTGGGAAGAAACCAGAGTTATAGCTAATAATAGTAATGTTATTATTATTATTTGTCATATTGGAGATTTGCCCTAATCTGCTGAGCTAGAATGTTTTTCTAAATTTTATTATCAGACTTTGATTGTGAACTGTTCACTATATATATTATGTAATATCAATGTTTTTGGACCAGCAACATAAGATAATTTTAAAGAGTTTTTGTACAGCTGATTGAAAACTCCTCTTTATGCGTAGTGGGATGCTACAAGTTTTGTAGTTGCATGTGTATATTTATGTTAGCCAAAACTCCTTTAGAAAGAAGTCTCAGAATTGGCTGTGAGTCGCACACTTTCCAGTGGTAGGAATTCAAGTCCAACGTGGTCCAATTCACCTTGTGGTGCCCGCTTTATAGTCACTTATATCCACAGTAGCTTGTGGTATGAGAATTGCATGCAAGTGACAATGGGGTTGTTTTCGACCACTTTATAAGTTTCTCTAGCGTCATGAATGGATTGCCACTGCATGCTGCGTCCTAATTGTACTGTTAAGATATTCTAAATATTCTGTTGAGGAATGCACCCCGTTCTAATTGTGTGTGACATGATGTAGATTTTCTCCTGCAAAAACTGCAGCTCCTCCCTTGATGTAGGAGTGGGCTCCTTGCATCAAAACATGGCTTAGGTGAATTCTTTCGGACTCAAACCCAGTTTTGGTTGATCATTGTGTAAAATTCGAATACACGATACCACCCACTAGCATTTTGTATCTAGGAAGGCCCCAATTCATTTGGAGTGGAGACCTTCAGCTCATTGCTGAACTTCTTAACCACTTAAATAATTTAAGTGTGGACCAATTTCGACAAAAGAAAAGAAAATCTTAACCACTTAAATAATTTAAGTGTGGACCAATTTCGACAAAAGAAAAGAAAAAATTAAATGCAAAGGGCTGTGACCCATTAGAGCCCACACAAGTGGGAAGAGAAAGTTAATGAGAGGAAACACTGCCATAAGACTCAGAAACTCATCCATTCTCTTTACAAATACAAGACTTTGGAGAATTATTTGGCAGAAATTCCCTAATTTAATTTATCATCCTAAAATAAATCATAGCTAGAATCTATTTTCAAGTCCCATAATACTCTTGCCACATGAAAGCCTTGTTCGTAACACTAATAATAGAAGAGCCTACCGCCAGTTCAATTCCTTGCCATGCATAAAAAAACCATTCCTCATGAATTGGTATGGCCTTATTCATGAAGGAAAGACATTCATCATTGAAGTGCTGACCTTTATAATGCATAACTAACTTTGACCAACCCCAGTGTAACTTTGTTCCAAAAAGAATGCCAATCAACCATCACCGTTCAAATGAAAAAGGTCCATGCAGCCATGGTAGATCTAATTAGATGATCTCTTGACTTTTATGAATTTGTCCTTGAGTGGGGACATCAATTAGTTATTGTCATCTTGTCAGTTTTATCTTTCGTTCCAAGTTTTATCCAAAAAGCTGCTCAGTACGGAATAGGTGGATTGGGTTGGGTATGATCCAAGAGAGTTTCATCCAAAAAGATGCTCAGCATGGAATAGGTGGATTGGGTTGGGTATTTGGGTTAACCCAAAGTCTGCCCCATATCATAAATGGGTAAGCCCAAGCCTGAATCAAGATGAGATGAAACCCAAATTATCAAGCTCGAACCAGATTTACCAATATTGGTATAACATCCCCGCAATCCATGCTTAGGTCATAGTGATTCAAATTGAGGGTTGGTATGTAGGTTTGAAATCCAATTTATGATTCACTTGGCCATGGGTCAGAGTTCTTGCCTCTTACGTATTACTCTTTGAAAGACAAACATGAGATTTCTAAAGGGCTGGGAACTAACAGTCCCTTCAAACTTTCACATGTACATGATTCCTATAGTAGAGTTCATTATGTGTATTATGTGTTTTTCATATCGTTGAATAAATAGGAGCTGTGAGAGTTCTATTTCGAAAAATAATTAAATTAAATTTAAAGAAATAAATATAAATTCTCAAAAACGACAATCAAATCATCTCCTCTGTAATGAAAAATTAATCAAGAGGAGGTGGTAAATGAATATAAAGCCACCACTTTAGTAATTTAAATTATTTGAAAGCCGGGTTGTATTTACATTACATCCCTACCTCTTTCACCCTCACCTCCTTAACAATCTTTCGCTCATAAATTTCTATATATTCCATGCAAACACTCTGTCCTAAATGAACACAACATGCTTAGCAGTCAAAACCCGAGCCCGCCCTATTCTGATTGGGGTTACAACCTATTAAGTTATGCCTGTCCTGCCTCAATTGGAGAGAGCAAACCTACCTCTGATTAGGTGCTGTTGAGTTGGATAGGATCATTCATTTAACCTGATCTATTGGGATCGGAGTCCTACAGGAATTTGACTTACGGTGACCGTGGATGGATCAATTAAGGGCTGCCGTATCACTATGGACAGTTGGGAGTTAAGAGCCTCACCACATTGGACTCTTAACCCAATCAATTACAGTGGCAGTCCCTGCTGTAATCCCTATCACATTAGGGAGGATCGATTACGGGCCGCAAGCCTCACCACATTAGACTCTGAACCCAACCAATTGCAATGGCAGTCCCTGCTGTAATACTCATCACATTAATGGCGAGATGGTACTGTGTAACTGTGGGAGCCCATCTCTTGACTGACTCATTTTCCCACTCCCCTTCTCTGCAAAGACGGCAAGGCCCCACCTCTTTTGATTACTTGAGACTGACTATAATTTGATTCCCCTCGCTCCCAATTTCTCCACGCTCCCCCGTCTCCCCCACGTTACCTCTTTAATTAAAGACCAAAAAAGGTCACTGAGACTTGACTCATTCTCTTCTCCTGCAGTTCCCAATTACCAGTTCCTCTCCCTTCTCTCTCAAATCACAATACCAATAGATCAACATCCAGGCCTATTTGACCCCCTCAAACAAAGATTGCAAGCCTTCAAAACACTAAAAACACATACCCAAAACCAAATCTCCAAAAACCAATCCCATTTCATTCCCCACTCAGTAAAAGAAAGAAGGAAAGAAAGAAAGAAAGAAAGAACCCAACAGCATATCCAAAAAACCAACATCATCAATCAAAGAAAGGGAAAGAAAGGAAAAGAAGAAGAAGAGGAGGAAAAAAAAACACCCACCCATGAATAATTCCTCATCATCTTCCTTCTCCAAGCCTACCAAGCCCACCTCAGTCCTCCCCCACCCCACCCCAAGCCTGAGACAGCTCTATTTGATTGGGAAAAAACTGGGTCAAGGCCAGTTTGGGACGACATACCTCTGCGTGGAGAAGTCCACAGGTCTCGAATACGCCTGCAAGAGCATACCCAAAAGGAAGCTGTTCTGCAAAGAGGACTATGAGGATGTTTGGAGGGAGATACAGATAATGCACCACCTGTCAGAGCATCCAAACGTGGTTCGGATCAAAGGGGCTTATGAGGATGCTGTTTTTGTGCACATTGTGATGGAGCTCTGCGCGGGAGGTGAGCTTTTCGATCGGATTGTGCAGAAGGGTCACTACACGGAGCGCAAGGCAGCGTGCCTCATCAAGACGATTGTGGGCGTTGTCGAGGGGTGTCACTCACTTGGGGTCATGCACAGGGATCTCAAGCCTGAGAATTTCTTGTTTTCTAGCGCAGATGAGGAGGACACCACGCTCAAAGCCACCGACTTTGGGCTCTCTATCTTCTATACGCCAGGTGAGTGTTTTTTGTTTTGATGATTCTGGCTGTCTTATTTCAATTTTCTTTTAATTCCTTTATCTCTCTTGGATTTTTGGATTGTGGGTGTCTTCTATGTATCTCTTGATTTTTCTTTTTTGCGCTTTTTACGATGATATTGATTTTGAATATGAGTTTGACTTTGTTGAATCTGATAGTTTGGCTTATTTATGATGATTCTTATATATATAGTGATTTATGTGGGTGTTTGTTTTGATAATATATTTATATATATATTTTAGCATGCCTTGGATTTGTTAATTTGGGAAATGGTTGTCTGTTGTTTGAAAGATAGAAGTGTTTGTGTTTTAATTTTTTTTATTTATAGTGGGATTATGATGTCATTGTTCTTTTTGGGGTCATTTGCTTCTCCATGTTGAACTACTTGGAATTCATAGTGAGGGGGGTTTATGTGAGGAATGATGGGTGTAAGGTGGATACGAATATAGGCCACCAGGCCCACCACTACCTTAGGGTTTCACTTAGCAGGGAGATGGGTTGGTAAGCATTTCCTGTCAAAGTAGAAGACAATTGATGGCACTTGGTGGAAATTTACCTTTAATCCCTTGCTCTTAGTCCTTCACTCGTTTGATAGAAGGGCATTGTGTAGAAATCCTAGGAATTCAATATGGATTCAACAAATGTTCCCTTTGTTCGTGTGTGCGCTTTCTTTTTATTAGAAAATATTAGTTTTGAGGATTTTATTTTCTCTTCGAGGAATTATTTGATCCTTTTGAAGTTCAAAATTGGAAAACCCACTTCTTTTGGAGGTCCAGATAGTGAAGCTTTTTAAAATTACAATCTAACAAAAATGTGAAGATGATGACATGTGATCAGTGGAGGGTTTCGTTTGTTTGGTTCTTGTATTAGATCATGCTTTGTGCATATAACAAAATTGTAGGCCTGTAGAAGAGAACAACTGGATAGAAAAGGGGTTCATGGAGCTGGCTTCTTATGCAACTTCAGAAATCCAAATGAACTACTTATATGCATTAAACTTATATTAGTCAGAGAACATTTTTGGTTTTGATCCTTTCATATGTTTCTTTATATGCATTAAACATATATCAGTCAGAGAACATTTTTGGTTGTGATCCTTTCGTATCTTTTTTTTCTATCCATGAAACTTATATCAGTCAGAGAATGTTCTTGGTTTTGATCCTTTTCTATCTTTTTTTTCCCTGAAATAAATGGCAGCATGACTCAGTGAAATACCATGCTTTCTTGTTATACACTTATACACAAAATTTGAAAGGATCCACTAAAAATGAAATTAAACTCTTCCAGATGATTGATGTCTGAACGTACATCACATACAACTCAAGAATGTTGCCAGGTGGGTTCTACACAGTGTCTTGTACGAGCTTGTGCTAATGGTGAATTGCTACTTCGACGGCTGAAAGCAGTGGCTGTGAAATTGAAGTCATAATTTGTACTGCAATGTCTATTTAATAAACAACAAATGCACTTTAAATAAAGCGTATAATCAGTTAGTATTGTCTTCAGTAAGATGGGACAATATACAATGTTCCATGCACTTCCTGATAGAATCTATAGTTTGCTTGGGCCAATGATTCTTTCCAGGTTGCCCATCTTTCTATGATGCAGACCATCCAACTTTCAGTGGAGAAGATTTTCTGTCCATTCCTGATCCCCCTAGATGAATGCCATGAATCACTGAAACATGAATGATAACACAAACATGTTTTAGCTTCCTTTGGGCCATGCATTAGATAATATCTTAGCCTTTTCTCCTCACATTCATTAGCTCATGAGTCATTGACTTGTCTTTGGTGGATATAGCATGAATTCCAACATCTTCAACTAACCTACAGTAAAAGAGTTCTTAGAAGTTTTTAGGTAGGGGACATATACGTCATTGTACTAGCAAATTGTGCCCTTCCAAAGCATGGGAAGGAAACGGATGAATGTTGTAGCATCAAATTCTCAATATATATATATGTATGTATGTATGTAGAGAGAGATTTTCCATGACAAGAGTCATCATTTAAATGATCTGAGTGAATTGGCTATTTCTAATATGATAAATTGTGCACCCCATGAAATAAATTGCTTTCTACGAACACCACATTTTACAGTTATAATTCATCCCAAATATTAAAAACAAACTATTTTTCAAAGTATGTTAAATAACATGCTCAAAGTTAGCATTTTCATTAAAATAGAATTGTGAATTAATAAGATTAATTAAAACTTTATACAATGCTACGGAACAATCTTTTACTTTTGCACTGCTTGTTATTTTATTGATGAATCATTTAAATATAGAACATCTAAGCACAGGCGACCATGCTCAGCTGTTTTGATCTCTCATTCTAAGCAAATGGCAAATCTGATTTTGTTGTAATCAGCTTCCTATATAAATCTCAGTAGTTGTTAAATCCAAAAGAAGAATATATTATTCTCCTCTTAGAAATAAACAAGAAGGAGAGTGAGGGTTTATTTGGGAGATGGTTTTGAAAAGGATTAGGGTTTTGAAAAAGTGATTAGTGATTTGAAGTTCAAGACATTATAGAAGTTTTGGAGGCTGAGAACAATAAAAGAAATAAGGAGTATGTGGGCTCTCCATGTTCAAATGAACCTGTGCATGACTTCATTTGCAAAGATTTGTTTAGAGGATTTTACGGGAAAAATCCCCATAGGGCCCTATAGCACTGATGAGGACCCAGTAGCACAGTAGAGATGGATAAAGTCCTCAAGGTGCGATTTTGTCTTTTTTTTTTTGTCATTTTGTGGGAAGGATATCGACCGTCACAGAAAGAATCCATACTAGTGTAACTAATCATCTTCTTCTTCCTGTCCTTCTCTTTCTCCTTCCTCTTTCTTCTTCTCTTCAACAGCAGCAGCAGCAGCAAAAAAAAAAAAAAAAAGACACTCAAGCTCCAAACCTAATCCATTTCTCAGGTTCAACCCTTTTCACAGTCATGGATCTCAAGCTCCAACCTTGACCCTAGATCTCGATTTCTTGTTCAAGAATCTGGTTGCATCCGATTGGGCGGCGCACCTCAATACATCTCTCCCTCAAAACCCATTCACCCATAAGAGAAATACAAGCAATCCCATCATTCATGTCCCTCTCTTGGATTTTCCACGCATTTGGGACCTCAAACCCCACCTTCATGAAAACCAAAGACATAAAACTCTCAAGCAACTCATTTTCTAATTCTCTGCAAAAATGGGTGTAGGCTGAAATAGCCATGGAAGAGATTGAGAATCCCTCGTATTCTTGTGGGGTCTTTGTTTCATCAAATAATGCTTGAGGATTCTCCTTCTCCCTCTCTTGGATTTTCCACGCATTTGGGATCTCAAACCCCACCTCCATGAAAACATCAAATGACTGGAATTAGAACTACCCCTCGTTGAACATGACAGAATGATCTATATCGACCATTACAACTTAGCCATGATGGTCGATATCGACCAATCGGTCAGCCAGATTTTCTTCACCCTGTAATTGTCTTATTTACTGAATACAACAGAATGGTCAATATCAACCATCACAGCTTAGCCCTAATGGTCGATATTGACCAATCTGTCAGTTAGATTTTCTCTAACATGTAACTGTCTTATTTGCTGAACATAACAGAATGGTTGATATCGACCATATCGCTAACGGCAATAAAAAAGACAAAATCACACCATGAGGACCTTTTTCGTCTCTACTGTGCTATTGGGTCCTCATTCTCTATAGGGCCCTATGGGGATTTTTCTTGTAAAATCCTCATTGTTTTAATAGACTGTTGACAATAGGAATGGTAAGCTTAAATGGGTGACTCACCCCAACCCACTCCTGCTAAGGGGTGGGTTTGATGGTGTTTTTTTTGACAGGTTTGGGGTGGGTTATGAACAAAGTCAGGTTTCAGGTGGGTTTGTGTTTTGGTAGCCCTAGTCTGCCTGGTTTATATTTCTAATATTTTGTAATACAAAGGCTTATGTGGGATAGTGTATAGAGCGTAACTCAAAAAACTAAAGAAAGGATCATGAGTTTTAAGATTTGTAATACCAAGTCTTATGTGGGATAGTGTATAGAGTGTATGTCAAAAGATTAAAGATAGGATCATGAGTTTCAAATCCTCTTAAATCCATATAAATAGACATGAATTAATCTTACATTAACATGAATTAATCTTACATTATAGTATTTTCAAACAAAAAATCTTACATTATAGTATTTTCAAACAAAAAATCTTACATTATAGTATTTTCAAACAAAAAATATGTATAGTATTAAGCCTGACCAGATTTGTACTTGCCATGGGGCTGGTTTGTGATTGTAATTTATAAAGCTGCCATGATTTGGGTTGGGTATGGGGCTGGGCAAGTGTGATTTGTGGCAGTTTCAAGTTTAAGACCTAGTTGGGTATGACTTGGTGTGGGTTCAAACTTACCCTGTGCGAGTGAGCAACACCAAACCCGATCCATTGTAATCCCTGGTTGAAAATCGAAATTGACAGAAATTGGTCAAAATTGAATGCAAAATGCCTTTTTCTTTATTATCATAATTGGAAAAAATGGAAAAAATAAAATAAGGATAAGTAATTAAAAATTAAAATAAGAATTAATATAAACTGTTATTAAAATCATTAAGAAATTCTAAATATCAAAATTTTCTCTAGTATGTAGGGCTGTGTTCTAAATGCTTTAGATTTTGCAAGTGGCCCCGATGATAGATTTATAGTAGACACATGGGATGGGGTAGTGAATCTGAAAGCTTTAGATTCTAAAAGTGGCCCAATAATGAGTATATAAAATTGAAATGTTGGACAGTTTTATATTTTAAAAAGTTCATAAACTAGTATTTTATGTCCAAGTTCATATTAGATAAGAAGTCCATAAAACTTATTATGGTTAGACAAAATCATATTTATGCATGATAGCAATCATGAACTCGTTGTGGTTAGACACAATCACTTGTATGCGTGATTTATGAATGATGCACACACTATATTAAAATACATCTTTCCTTCTCCTTCATCCATAAATGCAACTTCAAAGATTTTTGAAGCAATCAGATAACAAATAAATTTAAAAAATCATGAGGAAATTATTGAGATATTGGACGAAAATTTATAAGGTGCAGTTGATACAGTACATCTTAAGAAAATTAAAGGAGGGGTTGCAAGTTCAAACCCACTTAGATACATCTAAATGTATATTTTTATTATAATGTTTAAAAAAAAAACTCTAGTATCAAAATTGACGTAATATGTATCACATCAAGGACGCAAGTTTGGTATCTCAATTGTAAGCATGTCACCATTTAAGTCTAGTACAAGGCATGGAAGGTGTGAGGTGAGTTTGGGTTTAGTTCGACCCATACCAAACCCCGATGGTTTCCATCCTTTGTTGAAAGTCAAACTTGACTGGCATCGGTCAGAATTGAATGCAAAATGCTCTGCTTTAATGTATAGTAATTGCTTTTCACAGAAACTCTAAAGTTTCTGATTTTTCTAATGTGGGGCATATAATTTATCCAATCAGTCGATATAAGGGGCCCACCATGGTTGGCCTATGCTTAGAAAACCTTCAATTGTGTTCATCCAATCTTCCATAGTCTTACTCTATTTTTCGTTCTTGATTGTCCATTTCTGTCTGCTGAATGAGCTTGGAATTGTTTATTTTCTAGTTCATTTGTTGTTGGTAACGTTTTATTCTCTTGACACGATTGAATCATTTGTTTCTTGTAGGGAAAACTTTTTCTGAAGTAGTTGGCAGTCCCTACTATGTCGCACCTGAGGTCCTGCTCAAGCATTATGGTCCTGAAGCAGACGTATGGAGTGCTGGAGTTATCTTGTATATCTTACTAAGTGGTGTTCCTCCGTTTTGGGCTGGTACATTAATTGCATCCTATTATCCTGATCATGCCTGTATAGGAATATCAAACTTTTTTACTTTAGTCTTTTCAACCCATTCTACATCTTACTAGCTCTAATTTGCATTTCATGTTACCTCCAGAAACTGAAGCAGGGATATTTAGAGAGATTTTAAATGGTCAATTAGATTTAGATTCTGATCCATGGCCATGCATTTCTGAAAGTGCGAAAGATCTGATAAAGAAGATGATGGAAAGAGACCCTAAGAAAAGATTGACTGCTCATGAAGTTCTATGTGAGAAATCTTCTTCTGTTTAAATTTTAAAATCAATATAATTGTTCTAAAGGAGCGAGGGCAATGATAATTGCTCTAGCACAATAAATCAAGGCTTATGCATGCCTAATCAACAATGATGTGGATGTTTTTTGGCAGGTCACTCGTGGATTCTTGATGACAAAGTTGCTCCTGATAGACCTTTAGATTCTGCAGTTTTATCACGCCTGAAGCATTTCTCCGCAATGAACAAAATAAAAAAAATGGCTTTACGGGTAATAAGCGGCCTCATATTTCTAAAGAAGTTATTGGTCATGTTGTCATGGTTGATGTCTGCCTTTTGAGGTTTGTTTGTATTGTACTTCATTTATATTTTGATAAATACATGGGGGAATCCCTTTGAGTTACTGTTTTGAGATGGAGGGCTTTAGATGAAGGGTTTGTTGAATACTATGTGGCCAATAAAATCATTATATGGATCACACGCCTCAAATGCCTCAATTGTGTGTCATATGTTGACAACTTGACATGACACGTGAAAGAAGAGTATGCAAAACACCCTATTGAGTTTTCTGGCTTAGTGTAGTGTATGAACATCATTTGAAAGATACTTTCGGCTTAAAAAAATAATTTCCATGCATGGTGATATGGGAGATTTGGAAGGAAATGAAGACAGATCTTTTAATGATATGTTGCACTGCATGTTAAAAAAAATCATTGCAGTGATCAAGATGGCACTGCATGTTGGTTCAGCCTAAAAGTTGAATCCAAAGATTACTTTATGTTCTTATGAGTTTTTAAGGACTACCGTATTAGTCTCCTATAGAGAAATGGTGCCTCTTTTCTGAAGGATGGGGTGATATTATAATGCATTTGGTTTTTCCCCACTTATTAGTTTATGTTCCATTTTTGTGCCTTTGAACTTGGGGCATGCATCTTATAATGTTTAGGCTGTGTTTTTGTATCTGTACCTATTTGTAAAAAAAATATAAAGGTATATCTTCATTTTTCTCTTTGAAAAATCTCTAGGATTTTTTTGGAGATACATACTTTATTTTGAAAGTAGGGCCATTGTTAATTGTTAAATACTTGTTTGAAAGTAAAATAATTTCCTTTGCAGGTCATAGCAGAAAAAATGTCGGAGGAAGAAATTGGCGGTCTCAAAGAGTTATTCAAAATGATTGATACGGACAACAGTGGGACGATAACATTTGAAGAACTAAAAGATGGCTTGAGAAGAGTGGGCTCTGAACTAATGGAATCTGAGATTAAGGCACTTATGGATGCGGTAAGTTTTTGTTAGCAAGATTTATTATTATTTTCTATGTTGGGATACTGGTCTAGAGGAGATACTTTCACTTGAAGACCCAGGGATTGATCCTTGTGCATGTATTTGAAGCCAAGGTGCTGACACCAGTCATTTCTGGTCTTGAGATTGTCTTATGTCGAAAGTATGATCACTGGGTCATTTCATGTTAGTCATTTTCTGTCCACTGCTGTTGGGCAAGAAATGAGCTAAAAATCGGCATTCTGCACCAAATAGCCTGCAAAGTGGATTATTTTCCTTTTCGTGTTGCATCACCAAAGCTTTATGCGCATTTAAAAAGATCTCAACATATATTGTCACACGATTGTAAGATCTCACCAAAGCTTTCTTGTCTTAAAATTGGAAATTGTCTTTTGTCAAAAATATGATCACCGGGTCATTTCATGTTAGTCATTATCTGTCCACTGTTGTTGAGCAAGAAATGAGCTAAAAATGGGCATTCTGCACCAAATAGCCTGCAAAGTGGATTATTTTCCTTTACATGTTGCATCATCAAACCTTTATGTGCATTTAAAAAGATCTCAACATAAATTGTCACACGAGTGTAAGACTATGGAAACTTACTTGGGCATTTTTGTTTTCTGTTATCCGTATCTAAGTACCTGCTAATGCTTTCCCATGAATTTGAACAATTGTTGTTAAGCTCTTGTTTGAAAAATGTGACTCTAACCAGCATTAGAGTGGGGCCATGGTCCTACCGTGGATGCTCATATCCTAAAATAAGTTAAAACCGGAAAATCCCAACGCTGAAAAGTTGACCAATTTTATGCTGTGTGAATGGTTCTCTTGACTCTTTTGAAAATTGCAACAATAATTATATTATTGGGCCAATTGTCTGATGATCTAGATAATTAATCTGATAGATTCTTTTGATAGATAATGCTCTTGAAAGCTGAAACAACCCACATTAGAGAACCATTCAATGATGAAATGAGGTATTAAAAACATGAAGAGCTTCCAAGATTGCCAGAACTTCTGCTTTATCAGATCAAAGACTCGAATGAAACAGAAGTTCTGGCAATTTTGGAAGCTTTTCATATTTTTTATACCTCATTTCATCATTATCTTCTTGTGGAGAGTGATTTGGCTAAAGCTGTTTCTTGGGTGAAAATGTTATGGACTTAACCAATACGCCATAAGCCTCAGGACTACTGGAACGTGTCAAATTAAATCTTATAACAACTTAGGACCGTAACAGACCACAACGCTTTTGTAGCCGATGTCGTTGACGGCTCTCACTTTGGCGGCAGGCAGCCCTTTTTCCCTTTTGGGACGGCTCACACCCTGCTCCAAGTAGCCCTCTTCATGCAGTAGGTAGCCATTTTCTCTATTATTTTAGACGGCTCTCACTCTACTCCAGGTAGCCCTTTCTGTGATTCGAACCCGAGATGTGGAGGTTGGTTCTGATACCAAATGTTATGGTAACCAATACGCCAAAAGCCCTAGGACTAATGGAACGTGTCAAATTAAATTTTATAACAACTTAGGACTGTAACAGAAAATGTTGAGGTGGCCATAGAAAATGCAATTTCTCTTCAATGAAATTAGTCATCTAATTTCTTACTTACGGGTTACATTTCAACACATTGGTACTGCAAATGGGATTACAAACTGTTTAGCTAAGCAAGGGGTAGATAGATCTTGTAATTGAAGCACCTTTATTATGTAGTGTGTGGCTGGTTCATTTCTCTTGTACCAGTTCCACTATGGATGGCGTTTTTGGTCTTTTATAAAATGAGTTGTACTTCTTTCTTTCTTTAATAAAATCCACAGTTACCGATAAAAAAAAAAGCATTGGTTTTAGCTGTACATGAAGCCCAAATAATAAGTAGAACCCATATCCTTAGTTTTTTCTACTCCATGGTTCACAATGCATTCCCTTAGATTTGAGTATCATGCAAGGTGTGCTATAAGTAGATATTTCAGTTTACTAACAGGTATTGCAATCTTGCTTGGAGGACTTTGACAGGCTGACATTGATAACAGTGGTACCATAGACTATGGTGAATTCCTTGCTGCTACTATGCATTTGAATAAGATGGAGAGAGAGGAGAATTTGGTTTCTGCCTTCTCTTTCTTTGACAAAGATGATAGTGGCTACATAACGATTGATGAACTCCAGCAAGCATGCCGACAGTTTGGTTTGAGTGAGGTTCACCTAGATGAAATGATCAAAGAAATTGATCAAAACAATGTGAGTTTCTATCTCCCTTGTATTTTTCTCTAGTCAGAAATTCAGCTATTAATGTAGAATCACCCAATGTGCCGGACTAAAGTTTGTGCTTTGCTCCACTTTCATGTCAGTCAATTGAGGCATGTGCCCATACTGACCAGGCAAATTGGGGTTGTCATTGTAAATGGAGCAAATAACTGATTGGATGATCTTAACTATAAAATTTGTGCTTCTGATCCAATTTTCAAAACATGGTCTATCAATCTGATTTTTGAGTTATATTCATTCAACGTGACATTGATGGTTTTGAAACGCCTGTGTGAGTTGCCATGAAGTTGACTCTGTTTATCAATGTGGCATAAAATTTTCGTTCTTTATGTTGATTTTCTGAGCACATTATCCCTATTCAGAATCATTTAAAAATAATAAAGGGAACGCAATAAAACGGTGCCATTTGTGAATACTAAAAACTGTAACATGAAGAGTTGAAGACTCGCCCATTAAAAATGTTTTCTTTCATTAATCCTCCTCTCCTCATTCATCATTGTCGATTAAAAAAAACATCAACATTGTTATCGTATTCAGCATGTTCCTACCATTCAAAAAAGAAAAAGTATTCAGCATGTTCCTGTGCAAGTACCGAAAGGACACTAGGGGCTTGTTGACAACAGCAGAAAAAAGGAATTAAGAACGAAGAGAAAGACATAGGGTTATGTTTGAAAAGGAAATTCTAGTAGGATATCCCTTTATGCATATCAAGATATGGGATGTCTCTCTTGCTAATATTTGTTAACTACTGGTTATGTTACCCTGGGACTGCTCAAATCTCCATCAAGAGATAACTGATATCACTGTCATCATAACCTTATGCCATCTAGGCTCACATCTAGGAGGTTTGGTCATCCACCATATTCACTATTTAATATAACTCTATATTTGAACTTGTCTACTCTGACTACATATGGGGTCTTTATTTGTCTCCCTCTTCTCCTAGTTCTTTTAACTTGTGATCCTTCAATGTGTTGTATATGGGCTGTTTTTGGACTTCTACTTGCATTCCTGACAACTGATCACAAATGATATTGTATGATTTTAACTTCTGGTGAAGCTACTTTAAGTTTCTTGCCATGTATTCTCCTAATTCTATCCTTTCTTTTAAACTTCTTGTATCCATCTTAGCATGCGTATATCTGTGACATGTAGTTTTCATTTCTTCATTCCTCATCTCTCAGCTTTGTTCAACAATGTAATTCTGATCGTGGGCTTATAAAACTGCTAATTAGATTGGAAATGGATGATTGCATGACACTCCCCTAGGTCAGCCTTCACTTTGCCCACATACACTGATCCTATTCACTCTTGTTACTGATACTGTTAATTTCTCTGGTTGCTTCTGGATATCAAAATCTATCACTATGGTACTGAGCTTTCAATTTTGACCATTTCATCTTTTGTAATCACAAACCCACTAAACTTGGAGTCCATATATTCTATCTTTGGTCTACTAGTTTTCAACACACTAGATTCTTAACGCCTTTCTCCAAAGTTTAAGCATTTCATTTACTTGCCTTTTGGTTTGACTAACAAACACCACATCATCCATAGAGAAATATACCAAGATATCTGTCGTTGTGATGTCCGTACTCCATAGCCAAGGCGAACAAGTAGGATTTGTAAACGAACGATTGGTGCTACCCAAGTCTCATTGGAAAATGGAGACATCATTTCACAGTCCTCACACTTACCATACTTGAATTACACCTTCATAAGTGTCTTCTATGATTTCAAGTAGGGGCGCCTTTCTTCTTTGATGTCTGCCAAATCAATTGCCTTGGCACCCTATTATAATGACTGGAAGTAGATAAAAACTGGGGATTCTTTCTACTAAAAGGTACCTCTCTGGGATTGTGTTAGAGGCGACTTTTTTACCATCGCGTGGGACCCTCCATGATCAATCCACTCCCCTGACACTTGCTAATCCCCCATGTGACGCCGACTTTAATTTGACAGTATTCTAAATTACTCACTGTTGGATTGAATTTTGTAAAAAAACGTTTACTTAAGAAACCATCGTACTTTGAAGCCCCTACATTAGTTAGTTGTAGGATCTGCTTGAGATGATTTTGCCTAAATTCATATCTACAATGAGACCTTCCTTTCACACTATCCTCCCATCGGTCCCGCGAGGGCTTAGATTTTTACCCCTCATGCAAGTAGTGAGAGGTATCTCCCAGCAAAACATGACCCTAAAAACTACATGTAAATTTTGTTTCCCTATCTACATTTCCATGAGTTTCTTCAATGGAAAAACCAATTGTGGCAGATTTACATGGCATAAACCCAAACTGCATTACTTAAACCAAGGGCCACAGGTGCATACAACTAGCCAGGGTGTTGATTGTGGACCTGCCTCTTAGGCCTTCTTATGCAGGTCATGGCTCAGTTGGTCTGTGGGCCTGGGTCCAATGGATCCATTGGCCAACCTAGCTGGACTTGTGGGATCAGCAATTTACTTGGCCTATATCAATTTCTCTCAGACATGCTCTATTCTCCCAAAATTTTCTCCTGTAGCTTATGGGTTTTACTGCTCTGTTTTCTGTATATACCTGCTGTCTTGTTTTCGGTATCACACTTTCTGGGAGGAGTTTGATTTATGTGGGTCTATCATTTCCAGGACGGACAAATTGATTACAGTGAGTTTGCTGCAATGATGAGAAAAGGCAATGCAGGAGGAGTCGGGCGGAGAACCATGAGGAACAGTTTGAACCTTCACTTGGGTGAGGCTCTGAAACTGGGAGACCATTAGCATTCAGCTTGAATTGGAAGCTGCCTTTGTATGATTAGAAACACAGGAAAGGTGGTAAGAATGTGATAGTCAAATCCTTCTCTATGTGTTTCATCAATACAGGTTGCAATTTGGCCATTTGTAAAGGTGTCGGGTTGAGTATACTCAAATTGGCTTCTTTTGATCATCCCCACTGCTCTTGAGTTCAGGAGTTGAATGTTTCTTGGATGGACTCTTTAACCATTACAGTATCAATCCAACATTGAAAAAAATGCTAGATGTTATTCTGCTAATGAGCCCTGCGCGAGGAAGGGTGTTGTGCTACTGATTAACAATGTTTATTATTGTGGATGGAAGGTAATTTTGTGAGTATAATATGCATTCACTGATGAAGATTCTTTTCAAATGCTCTTACTGGGTATGTTTTTTTTTAACAGAACTCAGCAGATAATTATGTTGCTCCAATCGACTTTGATTTTTGGTTTCTTTACAATCTTTTTTCACATCTTTTAATCAAAGACATGGGCATGGATAATCTTTTTTCAGAATTTGGATGAATGGTATTTTTATTTTTCTCTTGTACAAATTTCTGGATTTTGTTGAAATGGAGAAGCAACACTCTGTTAATATGACCCATTGGGTGAGATGAGAGGTAAAATATCAGATGTCTCTCAAAAACTTTTGTGGACCTGCTTCTTGGGCCTTTTTCGCATAGGTCTTGAGCCGATATGGCATGCGGGCCCGTGATCTGATGAATCCATGGGCTGGCCTAGTTGGACTGTGGGCTCACCCATTTTTTTGGCATGTATAATTCTTGTCTTATACACAGATGTTTTTAAGAATCCAGCATCCTAACATGTGGAGCTTCTCTACTTGGAAAAATTGCAGTGCAGTAGAGACTGTCGCATCACAAATGGTGGTGTGACCTGATGTAAAATTGTATATCATTGATGATTATCACTTCACCCAAGTTTAGGTTGTCACTTGCTGCATAAGAATCATTGTATGTGCTACGATAGATCTATCATTATTCACCAAAAGGCCTGATTGGATGTGGAGACAGCAGAAATATTTACACTACAACTTTTGTATCTCTACTCTTTTTCTGAGACTCATCCAAAATAGAGCCACTAAAAAAAGAGGCATGAAAAAAAAAAGATGCCAGAATAAAAAAAAACGGTTATATTGGGCATTTTTACAGTTTTACAGTTTTACCCCTCCTAACATTTAAAAAACAGTAATATTTTGGGGTTATTTTATGTCATTTTAACATTTGGAAGGATATATGTACCCCTCACCCTCATTTCCCATCATATTTGTCCAATCTCTATGCACTCTCTCTCTCTCTCTCTCTCTAAAAGATCTCTTCAAGGAGTTCTATAAGATATAGGGGGCCAAGATCAAGTCATCAAGGAAAACCTAGAAAAATTTCAGGCATTTTTTTATTTAAGTTTCAGATTTTGTTTAATATATACATATTATATATAAGTAAGTCTCATATTCTCTCCCCTTTCTTATATAAAATATCACAGTAAATATATATAGTTTATTTTATCTTGTTTGCAATTTTAAATTTTGAATAATGGCTGGACCTTCAGAATTCATTGTCCATGAGTATTCAACTACAAAATTGGTGCATAATGATAGTAATGTAAACAGAGAGATAGAGGAAAGCCAAATAGGATCTGCCGCTACCCCTCATAAATCTAAAAGGGCTGGAATTTTTAGTTATAACGTCAATAATGTAAGATATCAACTTGTAAAATTAATAATATTGTCTAAATTACTATTTAGTTTTGTTGAGAATGAATCGTTTGAAGAAATGATGCAATCCATAAACCCACAATTTACAAAAAATTCTAGAAACACTTGTAGAAATGATGCCATAAAAATGTTTAAAAAGGAAAAAGAGGTTTTTAAAAATATTTTTCAAAACATACAAGGAAAAATAGCATTAACTTCAGATTTATGGATACTTGAACAAGATTTTGAATATATTTCAATAGCTACTACACATTACATTGATGCAAATTGGGTTATGAACAAACGAATCATTGCCATTTCTTTACTTGAGTACCCACATAATGACCATAATGTTGCGCCAACTATTATGGAAAAACTCAAAGAATATAATATTATAAATAAAATTATTTCTGTAACTTCAGATAATAGTTTTGGTACACGGGCCAAACTTATACCTAAATTTATGTATGTTTAAGATACGGGTCAGGTTTGGATTCAATGGTAGAAAGTGTAAACTCCGGTCCAATCCAAATAAGATACACAATTTAATAAAAGAACGTCTTATCTCGGATAGTTTACACATATGAAACCAAATCAGCGTTTTATTTTTATTATAAAAGCTAAATGGAGTTTTTTTTTTTTTTGTATGGAATGTATAGACCGCGCTAACCATAGACGTATTGATTGATCCAAATAGTGGTGCTCTTGGACCGGGCCAACTCGAGCTCAACCAGGAACCAGCTTGCTTTGGGCTGGCTTTTAGCCTTAGGTTTTGGTACACAGGCCAAACTTGAAACTAAAACCTATGTAGGTTTAAGACACACGCTTGGCTTGGATTCAGTGGTCTACCCGAAGCTCGGCCTGACCCAAATAAATATACAATTTAATTAAAAACATCTTTATTGATGGGATGAATATCAAACACATGCACTTTCTCATGCACATGCATGTCACAACCACCTAAGCTACTTCTTGGAGCTAATAGTGGAAGCCCGTTTTGTTTTATATAAACATTATCCACTGTGGCTCGGGCTCGGACCTTATCTATTTTAGGCGACTGGGTCCAGCACTTTCGACCTGTGCCGGGCTAAGGCCGGGCTTGGATATTGCTCAATCCGACCTAACCTGGCCCATGAACACCATCAAACTCTGAAGTCTAAACTTTGGAGTCCTTTCCCTCTCTGATTCTAATTTCATTCATCAATTAAATTGACGACCTTTCTTTCTCATCGAACTCATCAACGAACGTGTTCATCAAACAAGTCGTACTAATAATCACACCAGCACATTAATCGTTGTTCATTTCGATGAAAAAGTAATGCAAGTACCTGATACATAAGGATGTAAATGAGTCATTGATTCTCCAATTACCCAGCGGTTCCGACCTATTAAAAACCCAGTTTGGGTCCTTATTAGGCCTCGATAAGTAAATGGATCTGAGTTCGGGTCCTTTTTTTTTGGAGAAATTTTTAAATATGGCCTTAAGTTTTTACCTTATTTAAAAAAAGGACACAAGTTTTGAAACTTTTCAAATTTGTCCGTAAGCTTTTTAATAAATTTTCAATTAAGGACATCCGGCCGTTTAAAGGAATTTTCTAGTGACTTTTTCCCTCAATATTTTGAAAATACACAAATTACCCTTCATTTAAAGCCATGATATGGTTTCGGCAGCCACTAAAAGCAGCTAATCGCCGTGGGAATACTGGGTGTCATTGATCACCATAAGAACACCGGCGAGGAAAATTAGGAGAATATATAAGAAGTGAATGAGAGTTTTATTATAATGAAGGGTGATTTGGGTATTAAAAAAAATAGGAAAAAAGCTGCCCAAAAATAACTTTAAATAGATGGATGTTCTTAATTGAAAACTTCATGAATAACTTAGGGACTACTTTGAAAAGTTTTGAAACTTGTGTCCTTTTTTGAAATAAGGCAGAAACTTAAGGACTTTTTTGAAATTCTCCTTTTTTTTTTCTTTCTTTTTAATACCTGTGGCGTCAACGGGTCTGGTCCCGGTTTCACCTTGGTTTCGACCCGTGGACCCCAAACCGAACATATTACTTCAATCTTCGGTAATCTTTTCTAAAAATTAGGTTTTTTTTATATTGTTCTCTAACTAGGTCCAGACCTGAAGTCGTCCCATATCCGGTTTCGAAACCAAGAAACTTGTTTCGAATCAATTTCAATTCCACCTTCTCATTAACGATTCCTATTCTGCGTACACCATGGACCCGGACCGGAACCAATCCATTGACATTCCTATTAACACAAGGTTGAATGTGTTATCTTCACTCCTATTAAGTATAAGGATTAATTAATCTTTTCCTTTTAGCATTTAATTTTAACATCTCTTCATTTTATTGATAGTTACTGGTTTTTTTAAAGGATGCATAGATGACATAATCATACACAAGATTCAACATTCGCTCTAGATGAGTTTTATTTTTCGTTTTAAATCTCTTCAAAATGATGAAAGAGATGAGAAACAATCATATCCTGTCATAAAGATTAGCCAAATCAACTGTGCCACTGAGTCAAAATGTCTACTATCATTAATTCCTTATACTCAAGTTATACAATAAATCTTCAGTATAAAGAATTAGAACATTATAAATTTCACATAATATCATTTTATTGGTTACTGTTAAGGTAATCTTGAGTGTTTGATTTATGCTTTATTATATGATTGCTTAGTTTGAAGGAATGATTAACTTAAGTTTTCCTCTTTTTCTTAATTGAATGAGTGTTTAATTTTATAAAAATGACACTGCAGAAAAATGCGACCATGTTCAACACGGGCTACGATGCTAGTAATTGTTTATTAACAAGTCACTACTGTCACTAAGCATCGAACATGATCCAAATGAGCAACCAGAAATACATAAGACAAATGATCCAAATGCCACCAAACATGCCATGTTTCATGTTTGGTAATATCAGCCTCCTAAGATAAATGTGAAACTACACCATTTGTTTGTACCAGACAAAAAGAAGGATGGTTGTTTCTCTTTTCAAGATAAGGTCTCCCAGCATATCAGTGGCTTGGATTGGATGTGAACCTCTGGGCATGGTGCATGTATCCTGATGCCCAATATCATACAATTTCCCACTGTAGACTAGTGGCAGCCACAAAGACCATATGGGCGTGGGAGAAAGAAGAGCTTTTGGCCCACAAAGAGAGATAGTGGGAGCTGTTTTTAAAGGGTCTCTTTGATGAGACATGCCCTACTTAAGACACCCCCCACTCCACTTGCTTTTTTAAGGGTCTCTTTCCTTCTCCTTTTTCTTATCTCTGCTGCATTTAATTGTCATTTCTTTTAAAAAGCACATCCTTACTTTTCTTATATATATATATGTTATTCTTCACCGTTGTATTAGGTGTTGGACGTGGACGTGCTCTTTTCTTTTATCTTTTTCTATAGACAGGTAAGTAACTATGAGATGATGTGTTTTGAGGAGAAAAAATAGATTATCCCACATATGAAGTTGCTTATTGTAGATGGTGATAGCTGATCATGCATAGTGACACAGTCAAGAATTTCTCTTGGGGGTAAGGATGGTGGATTAATAATGCAAGTAAAATAATTTAGCACAAAAAAAAATTGAGGAAAAATTAAAAACTAATATATTAACATCAACTTAGTTCTACCCATAAACTAGTTATTAGATTACCCGAAAAATGATACATTTGCATTGTTCTCCACACCCATCAACATTTAATAATGGGTCAAGAAGTTGAGAAGAATTCCAAATTGTATGATTTTAGGAGATTTACTTGTGAGCTTATGATACGGTTATAAAATATAAGTTAAACTCATGAAAACCATAATATGGGGTTGATGATGGTCACAAAAATTCTGAATCTTTGGCCCATTAATCATTTCAAGCTCAAATATTTTATTATAGTCGCATGAAATTTCTTGCTTACTAATTAGATTAGATCTAATTTAATCTAAATTTGAATAAATTCTAAAAACTCAATATGATCACAACTTAAATAGGCAAGTGTTCAAAATATGTTGATTATTAGTGCCAAACTTGAGAGTATATGGATTCTAGACTTAATAAATGGTGAATGAAAAACAATAAAAAAAAAAGGAAGAAGGAGAAGCAAACACACTATGAGTTTGTCTTGCATAAAGAAAATATTAAAATACCAAAGTGCCCTCCAAAAGGCCAAATTGCCCTAATGTGTTTGAAGTATTACTCTTTAACAAGAGGAAAAACAAAAGTTTATGAAGGGCAAATAAGAAAGAAACAAAATTGATGAGGGGCAAAAAATCATAAGACCAAAAATGCCAATGAAAAATTTAGGATTTTTCATCTCTTATAATGAAGAAAAAACAAAGGTTAAAGAGGGACAATTGCCCTTCCTGGGCACCACTTGTCTCCATCCCTCATCGTGCACTAATTGAAGAGCTGGTGGTGTTAGGTAGAGATGTAGTCCCCAATAGGAAAATGCATTCCCTCTTCAAGCACAACTTTTTTTTTTTTTGGGTATCCCTTATTCAATGGCTCATTTTTATGGCATGCTCTTATAGATGCGGTAGGTGAAGGCCCTAAGAACAATGAGATGTGCCCCATTTTTGTTCTTCTTTGACTGAGAATGCTACAAGGGTTGGTTGAAAAAATGATTGTGGGGCCCACTTTCAGTGGGAAATTAGACAAGAACAGCTCCACAGTAGAGATGCAGCCGAAATTGGCCAAGGCAGAGCCATCTTGTCAATATTAATGTGCCTCTATATTTGGCGTATTAAGCATTAAAAGCCATTTCAGTAGCCAGCAGAGTAGTGAGACTTGGTTCTTCATTGGCTATGAAGTTTGGAATGCATGGAGAGATGTTTCCTGTCATGGAAGCATTTGGACCCATCTTTTTTATATGATTGGAAAAGATGGATGGTTGAGAAAGATATATGTATAATTTTGATCCCATGATGAAATTGGCGTTCACTCTATTCAAGCTCAGGTGGAGGAGTTATATACAGTGGGCCTCCATATAGGGGCTGCAAACCACTCTAATGGGCCTTCATAAAGAGATTGTACATCTTCTACAAGGCACATGCATGGAACCACACTTAAAATGAATCCCGATGGACTCACTTTCTTAAAATGAATCCAAGAAATATTTATTAAAATCAAAACTAAGAGTAGAAAGCTTATCAATTGCAAAATCTAGAATGGATTGAAACCGTTCCAAAACTTGATATTGGATCAGTTAAGAACCTTCCAAATAGATACGTCCTTTTCGAGAATGGTTTAAAACCGTTTCTAAATTCATTTGAAATGGCTTTTAACCATTCCTGATTGCATGTTTTTTTTTTTTTTTTTTTTTGTGGTATCAATGAGCAACTGAATTATTGCCTTTCTTTACTTAAGTACCCGCATAATGGCCATAACATAGGGTTAGCTATTATAGAAAATGTCAAAAATTATAATATTATAAATAAAATTATTTCTATAACTTTAGATAATACAAGTGCCAGTAATGATGTTGATCTAATGAAAACTATGCCCCCACTTAATATTAGCTAGGTCTTTTTCACAATGAAAGCATATGTCACATCTTAAATCTCACAGTAAAAGATAGCTTAAGTTTTATTAAGCCTATAACAACTCATATTAAAGAAAGTATCGCTTACATTTATACATCTCCTTCCCAACAACAATTATTTTCACAAATATGTAAAAGACATAATAAAAGACCTAACAAATAAAAACAAATGTAAAGGATTGGTGGAATCACACCTATGAAATGTTAAGTGAAACATTACAATTTAAAGATGTAATTAATGAATATTGTGCTTTACATTTACAAGAACACATTCTAAATAATGAAATTTGGTAGCTTGCCATAATAAGAGATTTTTTAGAAGTTTGTTTTTATGATGCAATAATATTTTTTTCTAGGGTATATTACCCCACCTCAACTCTTGCAATAAATCACTTTTATGAAATTAGTCTTATTTTTCAAAAATATGGAAGTATTCCTATCTTCACTGAAATTTGTACAATAATGGAAACAAAACTTAGACAATATTGGAGAGAAACAACATTAACAATTTGTTTAGCTGCTATATTGGATCCTAGGCTTAAACTAGGTGGTGTAAAAATCTTACTTGAAGAAATAAATAATATTATAGAAACTCCTTACTTAAATGGTATTAATAATGTCAAAACAAATTTAGAATCACTTTTTAGGGAGTACTCTATCCAAATGGGTAGAGCAAGGGATATAGCTTATCCCCCTCCCCAACTACAAGGACGACGGGGAGCTGCGTGGAGTTTTCTCACTCGCACTCTAGGCAAATCTTCCAATCAAGTTACGTCGGAGTTAATGGTACATCTTGAAATTCGTCCGATTGATGTCTACAGGAGGACGTCTCCAATTTTGACCTTCTGGCCTAGTGGATAGCAAGTGAAAATACATTTCCCATGTTTTTCTCCGTCGCCTGGATCTACTAACAATTCAAATATCTATAGCTGCATTGGAGTTAGCTTTCAATGTAGATGGGTGCGTGATTGACTTGTATAAAATGAGATTATCGGAAGAAACAATGGAGTGTTATATTTGCCTATGAGACTGGCTTATGGCAGGAAAAAAAAGAAAAAAAAAAGGAGGCAACAAATGATGGAAGAAGAAGAATTAGAAGTTGCAGGATTAGAAATATCTTAGTTTTCAAAAATTGAAATTGTACAAGTGCCATGGTTGTAAATTATATTTTATACAATGCAAGAAAGTTATCATAGTTGTAAATTTTATTTCAAATTGGAAATTATCAAAGTCATAAATCTTATTTCAAGGAAATCATCATATTTGTAAATTGTATTTCAAGTTTTTAAACATATATTATATTATAACTTTTAAATTAATCAATCGCCTTCCGTCATCAATTAGCTAACCATGGCCCACTAACAGGGATGCGCAGGGGCCAGGCCACCTTCAGCCCAACCCAAGACCAGATTGCATTGATCTCGATTTGGGGACTCCCTCTTGGCCGGTGGACCGTACCTTGACTAATTCTCGAGCCCAGTTGTTAAAATGGTTCAACCCTGACTTACATATTCTTAAAGGCTCAGCCCGGTTGAGGGCATTAACACAAGGAGCGAGTAGTGAGCTAGGCTTGAACACAATAGGCATTCATTGGACAGGCTCAGCCCAGCCTACCTTTGCTGGGAACACTGGGGTTCAGTTCAACTGTTGCCACTGATTTCCATGCAAAAGATTTTACTTATCTACTCACTTTTTCACATAATCTGTTTTCCCGTACTTGCTGGTGCCATGAACAACTGTTCCATTTCGACAGCTTAGTAGCCATAGTTGCTTCTGTTTTATCCACAAGTCTCTTTTCAGTATTGAAAAGTATTTATGCGGCTTCTATTAATGCTTTAGGTTTTTGTTATGATTGATTTGTAGGATAAATTTACTATGGCATCAAAGCCAACCAATATCGGGTTCAAATCCAAGAGATATATGCATGTCAGTCAAAGTCACTTATTGAGTTCAAAGTATTTCCATTGCCTCTACCAATGCGCTACACAAAGCCTCGCGTAAAGCAGAGGTGAATATTTTCCCCACAAGTACTGCAGCAAATGTATCATTCAGTAGGTCACACTATGATTGAGTTAGTCATCTCTTTTAGAGGAGGGCCCATCATGGATACTGTAGCTGGAGAAAAGGTGGGAATCATTTAATATTGATGGTAGGTTTCCTGGATAAGCAGTCAACAACACCAACAAAGGGGCGCAACAGTAGAACAGGGACCCTGCCTATATGCAAGATGAGACAATCTGAACCACCCATTTTCATGGCCCACTGCTGAGATGGACAATGATCAATCACAGGTCGCGCCAACAAGAAAATTCTGGCCCAACATATATTATTATGAATGAAATTTACAAGAGGGAAAAAAAAAAAAAAAAACCATAGGCAGAAAGGAAAAGGATAAAAATGATCAAGGTCCTCAGACAACTTGTCTATACTGACAAAAGAGCTCAGAGGAGCCCAAAAAACTCAATAAGCCGCATCAATTATCATGTATTATACTTGTAATGAAAGCTGATCTTCTTCTTAGCATTAGAACAAGAACAGGAAAACGGAATTGACTCTTCGCAATGCTACCAGGACCTCCACTTTTATCACATTTGAGGCATAGAATCCCTTGGTTCAATTGAGTTTTGATTCACTTAAATGGATGCAGATGTAATAAGAGACGTTTGTTAATGCACTGTGGATTATATTTCCTAGAATTTAGCTTTCAAGCTCATTTTTATTATTGGAAGGATTGATGTATCTCCAAATGAAACCCAAACTGCTACCCATTATATTCATATCCACTGCAGACATGGCAGGGGGTAGCGCAACCAGCGGGGAAGTGAAATGGGCAGTTGCCAAAACCACAGCCAAGGATGAGTTCTGCATCCCAACCTGCAGAAATGAGGTGTTGGTGTCAAATAGCTATAGAAACAAGACTCTGAATTCTCCAATAGAGTATGTATAGTGATGTTATGATAATGAAAACGTTGATGAGTGATTGTAGTTCATATAGAGGAACCCACATTCGATAAGCAATGAAACAAAAATACAGTCCACGCAACGATCCTAGTTGTACAAGTTGTATTTTTCGTTCCAAGCTGGTTATGGGTCTTTTGATGTGTTTTGCTTCCAGATGTCCATCTGGAACCTAATTATGAAACATCAGATGGCCACCATTGTTTGAGCAGGGAGCTTTCTGCTTCATTACTCTTTTAACAAGGGTTCCTACCTGATGAGTGCTTACTCCAAGATACAGGGATCGATAACTGGGCATGGGTTTCACACTAAGATGCCAATTGCCAACACCACTTAACCATGAGTATGTTGATAACATGGTGATATAGTTTAACACAGGTCAAATAGACCAAGATTTACATTTGTTTTCACATAAACAGAATGAGAACTGGCATCACAATCGCAAAACATGAAAACTGCTTTATGATTTATATTTTGAGTAGTAATATCTCAATCGAGATTGCCCGTCGCTGTGGTTCCTTGAACCCACAAAAGGTTGCAGATAAGTACCTGCAACAGAAGAACTTATTAATACCTGAAGTTCTTTAGAACTGGTTCAATTCTTCAAGAAACTGTAACAATGTTTACCATTCCAATGATGAGTAAACACATAAGAACACCTCGAGATAGTAAATGAAAATAAGGAAATCTGAATCATCCAAATCTTAGTAAAACCTCATCATAACCGTAGCCAATAGGAGATCATATAATCCAACTCAAATTGTATTTATTCAATCATATCTAACTCTCATATCCTAAAGTATACCCAGATACTTCAAAATAGGTAACTATCATGTCGTATTTATTTGATACTTCATTTTCCATGTGTAGAATTCCACTCCCTGCTGTATCCATGGAGTTTCCCTGTTGTAACCTATGATACCCGGATAGGTGTCACAATTAATAGAGATTATAAACCAGGATCTACCTAAATTAAAATCCCACAGACAAATGCAAAATGGCCTACGTAAAATAGAAAGTGCAGAGGGGCACAACACAAGTAAATGAGAGGATGTATAATTTTATAAGGTTTTGTTGAATCTATGGTTGTCAACGAGTTGAGCTAGCTCAACTCTGCTTGGTTGGGCTTGGGCTCAAGCTCGACTTGCAAGCAAATTGAGTTGAGCCTGTCAATGAGTTGAGCCAGCTCGATTCTTCTTGGTTGGGCTTGGGCTCAAGATCAACTAATGAGCTAATAGAGATGAGCTTGAGTACAACTCAATTGTCTCACAAGTCGATTTTAATTGAGGGCCTGTTCAGCATGACTCACTCAAGCTCGACTAGACTAAGTGCTCAGCTTGAGCTTGGCTCAATTTAAGTATAACAATATATATGATCCCAAGCCCAAGTTTGGCTCCTTAATATATAGATAAATCATATGTATAAGGAGGACAAGCTGATCCCAAGCCCAACGTCAAGCTTAGCTCATTTATTATTTGAGTTCAATGTCAGACTATGCAGATTCCGTTGGGTCAAGCCCGTTCAACACTCGATTTTTCCCCTTTGTGCAACCAAGTTAGCCTTCCCAATGTAGTTCTAGCCCTTAGACCAAAACTCACACCAAGGCTTGCACACTCACACACCAAGAAAGAGGAAACTTAGAGAAATGAGAGAACTGCTATTCCTTTCTCAACCTTGCTTCCAAATTTTGCTTCCACAAACCTGCTCGGTTACAAATGAAAGGAAAGACCCCCGTTTGTACTTCTACGCTTCTACCCTATATAATCAATGGACAAGATTAAACCATGTGGTCATCCTATAGATGAGAACGTTCTAAACCTTTCTCTAGACTCTAGAAAATTCTACACAATTCTATCTTAATCCTAAACTTGTCCAACCTATTCTGAATTGTGCAAAGCATTGATGTTTTTCATTCTCACGAAACAGGTTTAAGCTCAAAATAGGTTCTTTGATTACCAGGTAGATTGAGAACTGCCATTATAATTTAAGTGCCCGATTAAAATCTAAGATGACAAAGCATATGGATATTCAGGAGAGCAGTCATAAATGCTTTCATTAAAGGAAAGGAATGGCGGAGTCTTTAAAAATTGGGCAAGGTGGTACTTCTTGAATAAACATGAAGCAAATTGGGAAGTAGCAAACATATTGATCATGATAATCATGATGAACATCGTTATTTTACTCTTATCCTATTAATCTAGGGACTAGGGTATTGAAAAGTACCAAACATAATGACATACCATGTGTTTTTTTTTTTTTTTTTTGTTGTGTGTGTGCGCGTGTGTGCAATTGGAAGTTGGATCCGTGTGTTAATAAAAAGTGGAAGTCAAAGTGCAATTAGAAAGCCAATGTTCCATCCAAAGTAATCAAGATCCTGCACAATGAAATATTACTAGTAGTTAAGATCCTGCACAATGAAATATTACTTGGAGAAAACTGTTTCAAAGGAAAAATTAAGAGGAATGAACTTAATTTCAGGAAATGTACTTAAATAGATAAGTAAAGGCTCTTCACCAAATTGAAATCTGCAATCACGCTCTTGTTTGCAAGGAAGGCATCACCTCCATAGATTCATTCACTTTGAAAGTTCTCTCAACTGCATTTTTGCCAATTCCAGATAAGGTACACTGAAGCACCCCAAGCTATAAACAAAGAAGAAAAGCACAAGGATGCATCTACACATGTAAAAACAGCATTCATATAGATTTTCCTGTGAACAATTTCATGAATGAGGCCAGCCGATCAAAAACCAAAAAACCAGTCTCGATTAATCCATTCAAAATCTTACTTTACAACAAAAATAATCATTTCAATACAGAAGGTCCCAGTAGTAAAAAAATTTACACAAACATTTCCTTGACATCAGGAGTTGGTGGTTGTTAATCTGGGGTTTAGTTACTCAATTACCTCATCATGTAGCCGGCCCCAACATAGTTGGGACAAGGCTTTGATGATGATGAAGTGCATCCCAAACCCTTACTGACTGATGTCAAGAAAAAAGGTGACTGATTCCCTGAAACCATGAAAAGTATGTAAGGGAATCTACCACATTATCCCACTGATCATCCATGAGTTCTCTATCAAGAATTGACCTGACACTCCATGAACTCATTCATAGCTTCCATCTTTCGTGCTACAAATCACAATTCATAAATCTTGTCAGTCATTCCTTCCTTATGGAATGCCTCGATCATAATGGAATAAGTTGTTGAATCTGGTTCACATTTCTTATTCTTCATATGATTGAAGACTCTCTCCATTTCCATCAAATCATTAGCTTTTGCACATGCAGATATCACTGCATTGTAGAAGGAAGTATTTGCCGATATCTCCAATTTCTCGGCTATTTGAACACTGCTCACCACCTTGTGATAGAGACCTGCTTCGCTGTATCCCTTGATGAGGCAGCAGAAGGTCTTGGTATCTGCTTTCATCTTCTCTGCACGCATCTGATTAAACGTGTACTCCATGTTCTTCGCATCCCCCACATCTGCAAATGCTTCAATCACATTGTTATAGGTTGACGTCGTCCATGGAAATGCCATTTTGCGCATATATTCCATCACTGCAGTCATTTTGTCATACATTTGTTTCTTTCCATACGCACCTATAAGGATGTTGAAAGTCCGTGTTTCTGGCTCAATTCCAATGCTGCGGAACTTTTCATACCATTTCTCCATTGTCTCAATTTGACCTTTGTTGCCGAATAGGCTGAGGATGATATTCATCGTCCATACATCAGGTTTGCACATGCTGCTCTCCAGCATCCCAGATAGCACTTCCTCCATCTTGTCAAATTTTCCTGCCTTGCCATATCCACCTAATACTATGTTCTGTGTGACTGTACTAGGAGTAATGAGCCGCTCAGACATTTCTTGAAAAAGGGTGTCGACCAGTTCAAATCGGGACATCTCAACACAGGCTTTTAAGAGGGTGCTATAGGTAAAGACATCAGGCTGGCAGAGGGGAAGAGTCTTCATTTTGTCGAGCACTGCAAAAGCTTCATCCAATAAGTTATTTCGGCAATAACCTGCCAGCAAAGCGGTGTAGAGCGCTGCAGTGGGTTCAATTCCTTCTTCCACCATTTCATCAAACAGCTCATGGGCACGCTTGGGTTGGCCACATTTTCCAAGGAGAACCAGGAGCTTCATGTATGTGCCTTCTTTCGGCTGATAGAAGGGTTGTTCTTTGAGCATCCCAAATACCTACATACAGTAAACACGTCCCAAATTCCATCACCATCAGTTATAATCGTTTCCCCCACAATACATTTCAGATCAGTACTATTTCCACAAAGAAGTAGACTCAAAATTTGGTTCCCCCAAGTTTTTACCAAAGACTGTCTGTCCAACGCCAATCTTTTGAATTCATACTTGCAACCGGAAAATATGGCTTATGGTCAGACAAGTATTGGGCACATTTCAGATTTACAATACATCCCTAGTTCTATGATTGTGGCAAATTGTCAAACAAGTAGTGGGCGTATTTGTGAATTATAATATGTCCCAATGTCTACGTCTATGGCTCTGACATATTTTCAAACAAGTTGTGGGCATATTTCACAAGTTCTGGTTCATGGGTTTTCATTGGTGGGTCTGATTGGATGTATCCTGAACTGAAATGGGGGAGATCAATGAAATGGTACCTCAAGGGCAGCTTCCCACTGCTTCTTCTGGATTTTTTCGGAGAGCGCTTCGGTGACGGTGCTGGCCCAGCCCTTAGCGGCATTCTTGTCGTCGATCTTCTTCTTGACGTTTTTCAACGGTGTAGATCGCGGCGAAGAGCGAGAATGAGAAGCGTCTGAGACTCCGGGGTGCTCTCCTACCTTCCAGAGGCGGTGTTTACCGGGAGGAGTCGTACGTTTAGGGGCGGAGGAAGCTCGTTTGCGCGTGGGAGAGGAGGGTGCGGCCCGGGCGAAGGCGCTGCAGGGTAAAACCCTAGAAAAACCCTCGAGTTTGGGATTGTCGGCTTCGGTCTTGAAGATGTGAGAGATAGAGTGGGAGAAAGAGAGAAACAAAGACGACATTCTTCTTATGCTGCTGCCGCTGCTGCGAGTAGTAGAATGGATGGATAAGAAGATTGTTTTCTCTCTCTTTCCCTGCTCGGAACAAAAGGTTGGGTGCTCATCATTTTCACCGAAAGAACCCTATATTTCATTCAAATTGAATCAAACGAAAAAGGAAATTAAGGAAAATTTTCAAAATAGGATTCAAGTTTTACACAATTTTTGAAAGAGGGGTTCGTTGGGACCACAAAAACTTCTCTTCCCACCTCAAAATATTATATTTTTTATAATAAAATCATTAATTGAAATGACTAAAATGGACATTTCCCGTCCATCAGAAAATCAAGTCTTTCTTACCACAGTTCTTCTCCTTCTCTGCCGGTCTCTTCCCACACACATGATGACTGTGTTCTACTAAAGGCTTTCACTAACTATCTTTCCACATTTCCTCATTCCTTCACATTATTTTTAGTATCACTTTCCCATTTATTAAAAGTCTTCTTCCTCTTGCTCAAATCAAATCCAAACAATTGTTGTTGTAGTTCTCTCGATCATAATATTGCAATGGAAAATCAGTCAACTGTTGTTGTAGTTCCTCCCCCCCTCCCCCCGTTAGGACTTTGCCTTAGGCGACTTTGATCCCAAAAAACCACTCCCCCAGTCCTTTTGCTGACTTCGGGCTGATAAGCCTCCTGATCTTCACCTAGAAGATCACTGTAAAAATCCCGACAACTAGACTAGCCAAGGTTCTCAACTGCCTGATATCTCCAAACTAGTCTGCCTTTGTCAAAGATAAATCAATCTATCAACATATTGCCTTAGCGCATTAGCTCTTCCAAAAACTTAATTCCAAATTAAGAGGAGGCTCCCTTTGTATGCAATTGGACATCTCCAAGGCATTTGACAAGCTAAGTTGGCCTTTCCTATTCAAATCCCTTCATTTCTTTGGTTCATCTATTGAAAATCAGAGAAAACCGCTTCTTGCGTCTAGAATATGATTCATAACAAAGAACCAGATGCAGTCAAGTGTTTACCTTATTTAGTGTGTGTGTGAGAGAGAGAGAGAGAGAGATGGGTAATCAAAGCTAAACCTGCTGGCAAGCAGTGACGCAGTTAACACAGCAAAGAAGGGGAGCAAAAGGTGTAATTAGTTTGACGAGGGATCGAAATGTGCTCTGCAGATAAGAACCCAGCAAAATTGGAGCAACAACCACCTGCAATAGATAAGTTTAAAATCTTCCTCCAATAAAAGGTAAGAAATCAAATATAATTGAATGGTAGGTTGGTAATAACCTGAAGAGTACTGACAGAAAGCTTGACAGCATCCACTGGGACGTACGCTCCAGCAAGAACTTTAGTCAAGAGAGGAGTGAAAACTACTGCACTTAAGAGTTGTGCACACAGTCATAACAATGGATAATGGCACATCCCCTTGAGCAATTAAGGTTACCTGTAACATTGTCTCACAGAAACAGATTAATGGGTTTGGTGTATGGTTAAAATGAAACTACAGCACGCAATTAATCAACCAGAGTATATGCGGCACTTGATTTTATGGGGAAATGTTCACCAACAAGAAGACTACATGTAGTTTATGTGCAGTGCAGCTCGTGAGTCCCACTTAGATGCAAGTTTACCAAATGGGAAGAGAGCAGATTGAAAGGTATACTCATGGACAAATGGGATTTAGAAAATAAGCTCTCACCAAATTATCCTAGCCTTAGATTTAACAACCTTAAAGTTTAATGACATCTTAACCGTAGATTTTCTTGAGAGCCAATTCAATGGTGATTGAAAGCTCAATTAGTGTAAAACTAGGCTTGATGCCAGATCATGGGATGAAAAAGACTATCAAAGAGGCTGCATTGATGAAAGGAAGGCCCAAGTGGGCCCCACAGAGCTGCACAGCACTTGCAAGTGCCCGTAGGAGATCATGTCCCGATTTTATGAACCCTAATTCAGATCCATGATTATAAGATATTCTTGGTTGACAAATGGAAATTTAACAATTCTCGTTCTAGCATTGCTTTTTTCATTTTCTTTTTCTTTTTTTATAATTTCGGGTGTAAAGTAAATACTCACACAATCACTCACCCAAGTCCCTCACCATTAACACTAGAGCCAGAGATTGATCCCTGTTTTTTTCTTCATGGAAGGGAGGTGCCCCACCAATAAGTAAGCATCCATCCAATGTGATAGTTTAGTCATTCACTATTTATTGTGGGGCTAATAATTCGATCATTGTGGATTTAGGTACATGTTTGCATGTTTACAATGGCAGTGCACATGTGTATAATATCACTTAGGACTTAGGTGATGTGGGATTTGGGACTTTACGTGCAGGCTCAATAGATTTTATGGACTGGCCTACCACGTGGGCTACACAAGAACGATGGGAACGAAACCCGCTCTGATACCATATAAGAGACCATGTACCAACCAAAAGCTTAAGTTGATAGGTGGAAGGCCCAAACAGGTATATGAAGTCATGTCCAACTTAGGACTTAGGACTTAGGTGATGTGGGATTTGGGACTTCTCAACAAGAAGCACCAAGGTGGGCTATAAAACATCCACTGGAGTCTGAATCTTGGAAAGGGACTAATGGGAATCGTGGGAAGAATGATTAAGGAAAGCAACATGGAAAGATTCAATTTATACTTGATGAGATAAGAACGTTGTCGTGGGATTTAGAGTCTTCTTTTTTCTCTTGTTTGAAGGGAGGCAAATCAATTACTAACAAAGAGAATGATAAATATGAGCACTAGAAAAATTCACTTCTGAAATAGTTGAATCTAAGTTCAAACTAGCCCAAAATACTCATAAGTCGTAACAAAAATTAAAAAAGAACATAGCAAGGTATATATAGATTTTCAATTGAAATAACATGAACTTGATAAAAAAGAAGATTAAAAACCACTTGTATAAGGGTCACTTGTAACTACATTTTAGATAATAAACTACTGACCACTTATGACTTCTCAATTTCAAGCACTATCCTAACTTCCTAAATTCAAATACCAAACTAACTTCCTACTTTGTGCAACCACTAAATCTACTAACGCAACATGCCACTATTGCAAAATAATTTTAAGAAAATTACATATAGTTCAGTTTGTGTGTATAGAATACAAAGGATTTCATGGTCAAGTGAATTCCACCGAAGTATTATTAAAGAGGTGAGAGGTGAAGGATAAGAGGTGAGGGGTGAAAGATACAAGATAGCCATGTAGATGCAATCCTTATTTTCTCAAGATTTGAATTACTATGGTGATGGCTAAGTATTCATTTCCCACCTCCCTCGATTCATTTTTCCATTAGAGGGGAGAAGTTTTGATGGTCATTTTTAGAAACTCACATATGTTTCTTCAATTTTATGCATATTTAGAAGAGAGCTTCTAAACCAATTTTTCTTTGCACACCCTCTTTTTCTCTACACCCACCATTGAATTTGAAAATTTCAAATTGTTCTTTGCACACCCCCCATAATAACTAAACAAACCTCACCTCAAACCCCAACCCCAACCCGGCCACCACCTCCCCACCAGCAGCACCGCTGGAGGGGGGCACGGCGGTGGTGCTGCTAGGGAGATGGATAAGAGATGGAGAAGGGGTAGTTTAGGGATTTACCACGAGGGTATATTCAAAATAATAAAAATTTAAATGGTAGTGTGCAAAGAAAAATTTGGGGGTGGGGAAGCGTGGTTACATTTAGAAGCTCTCTATTTAGAAATAGAAGTCTTACAATTACTATGTATTTAATTACGTGAAACAAACAGGGCCCTTTGTTTCAGCAGAATGTCAAGAAAGGGGTACCCTAGGGAGATGTATAGGCGACAATGCCTACCAATTAAGGTCTAATGTAATTGTTTAACCATTAGGGATCTCTTGTGATATGTATATGACCTACAGTTTGGAAAAGTCCCTTCATTAATTTATACAATTTAGTCACACCTAAATACAAAAGGACGAACACTGTACTGATAAAAGGAAATATTACTGTTGTTCTGTAGAATTACATTTGTTCTGTTATAATTCTACAGATCATATTCATTTTGGGATTGTTAATTCTTTAGATCATAATACCAAGCTCATTCAACAGCTGTACAAATGAAAATGATCATGAATTAAAAAGGTCGTCTATTACTCTTACCACATTGGATGCAGTTCCTCCAGGGCAACAAGCAAGAAGAATTAAACCCACTGAAAGAGATGGTGAGAGTCCAAGGGATTTGCTAACAATCGCTCCGAAGGCTGGCATAATGGTGTACTGAGCGACACAACCAAATAGTATCTGCTCAAAACATCAAGAATAATAAACATGACATCAGAACTGAGAATTTATGTACTGAAGAAACCAAATAGTATTCAGAGTATAAGCTTCAGGTTCTCTGATGGAACAGCTAGAGACTGGAGAAAAAGGTGATTTCTAATGAAAATATTCCATGTTTCTATGGAAGAAACAAAGTAATATGTTGTCCTACATAGTTCTTAATCATAGCAATGTAGACATTTTTTTTTACTTTGAATTAATATTCAAACAAATTAATTATATGTGATTCTTGTTGGGAAGTCCCACATCTATATCGCCTAAGTACTAGGGTTGACATGTGTAAAAGTAAATTGGCATAGTGGGTCAACAAAAGGGGCTGTCAGGACATAAAAAGGTAGGGAGAGGCAGAACCTGGTTTCGCTCTAGCGAGAATGCCTGAAACACCTTTCGTTATAGTGAGGTTGATGCTCGCTATAGCGAGTTAGGCGCAGGAAGGCAAGTTCGTTTCGGACTCTGAGTGGAAGTTTGAGAAAACTTGATATTCTTAGTGGATTATGATTAGAAGTCTTTTGCACGGATTTGAGACTATAAATTGAGTGTTTCTCACAACCCATCTACACCCCCTTTCCATGTGAATTAGAATTCACCCCAATTTAACACTTGCATCAGCTTTTCTCCCTCATGATTGATCATGCAATAATGTGAAGCATGCAGTAAAAGCTTTTCAATTTTAAAGGCTCAATTATAAGGATAGAATTCGCACATACATACATGCATATATATATATATATATATATATATTTGTGAAGAGCACTTTCCAAAGGAGAAAAAAATAGCCTGGGAGAACGGTGGTTCTAATATCTACCATGTTAAGATTTTCGGCAGTTCTCTTCTTCTGAGGTGAAAGCCCGCAAAAATGCATTTCCAGATCCCAAGTGGTAGAAAAATATTACAGCACGTAAAATGTTTTGCCCCACCGAAAAATGAAGTTCAAAACAGGAGAAATAAAGTCTCCAGTCTTCATTTTTTTCCTGCAGAAAACGAAATCTCCATTGAAACAAAATGCCAAAGAGAACTGTAACCCATTCACATAAACATGCCTTCTACTTCTTACACAAACCTTGCTATCCTCTACCTCCAATTACTGGTAACCATCCAGGTGATCCCTAATAGGTGGGGTCATTTTGCTGTCACCTGTATCATGAATGCATGCATATGCAGCAATCCCAGCTGCTCAAAACCCCTAATTTTAGAAAGCAAGCCTAAAAACAAAAAGGACCCATCAAACCAAAAGGAGAGAAAATAACAACAGAGAGTTCCACATTCTACTGAAAGTTCTGATCAAACCCACATCACTTAACTTCAAAATACAGAAAAAAGAAAAAGGAAAGGGCCCATCAAACCAAAAGAAGGAAGAAGAAGAACAGTGTAAGGTCAAAAAGAGCGCTGAGTCAACAAAAAGGGCTGCAGTTGGATGAAAAACGTGTCAGGCCAAAACCGAGACAGCGTGCAGTCTGGCTAAAGTGAGAATGGCACATATACAGCAGTTTGATCCGGACTTTCACTGGAAGTTTGAGAAAACTTGATATTTTTAGTAGATTATGATTAGAAGTCTCTTGCACGGATTTAAAGCTATAGATTGGGTGTTTCTTATAATCCAAAGAGACAAATAAAAATCATCTCTCAAGTTTTGAATTGGTAATTTAATTGAGAGAAATTTTCTCTAGAGATTTTTGAAGAGTTGTGCTGAAGTACTCTAGAGAACCAAGTTTTTCTGCATCTTTTGTAAAAAATTATCTTCTTGCGAGAAGATCTGAGGAGTCAAGCGCGGGATTGAGTTTGTTGCAATCAACGGTGTGAAGGCGTTGAAGTGTGAAACGATACAAGGTAACTTCAGTCCTTAGGTAGAGGATATCTGGGGAAGAAATTTGGGTTTTTTGTAATTGCGAGTTCATAGTGCTTAATTAGATCAAGTTCGAATCCGTAGTTTTTCTCTCGGTTAGGGTTTTCCACTTAAAAATCTGATATCCTTGTGGTGTGTGCTTGTAATTTTATTTTTGCTGCATATTTTCTGATTTTGCACATTTTCTGGACTGATTTACTGAGTGGACCAATTTAGATATCTCACATCCTAAACTCTCAAACATAGAGTTGTTCAAAGGTATCTCACAGAGAGAGGCCTCTGCATGAGCAAGCTGAAGAGGTCTCTGAGCTCCAAAGTCAATCCCATCTCCCACATTATAAAGGCAAGAGAGAAAGTATAAGAGGCAGGCCCTCTGCTGACAAACCATGAGAAAGTTGAAGGCTTTGCACACGCAAGGACGCTTCCAGCAGTTATATAGAGAGGGTAGAGGCTTGCTACAGTGCTTAGAAGGTTTTCCCTTCTGGGTGTTTTTGGAGGGGGGCTGCTCATGAGCTCTTTGGAGAGATTTGATGGAAAGGACCTTTGACTGTGGAGAGGAGATGGGTCTGGTGGATATGGAGTTTGAGAGCTTGGGGTGGGTTTTGGGGCATGAGATGAGAGGATTGAAGAGGAGACACAGGGACATGTTTGGGTGCTTGTTCGGAGGGAAGGCTGGCACAGAGTGAGAGAGAGAACTGGTTTGACTTTTGAGTTCGACACTTCCCGTGGAAATTTGCCTCCCAATTTGAAAATTGGAAAATTTTAAAATATGGTTCATGTTTTGTCCAATTTTCAAATAAAATCTGAATTTAAAAAACTCATTTTTTGAAAATAAGATTATGTTTTTCTGTAAATAGGCCTGAGATTTTAGTATTTATAAATAGGCTCCAGCCTTTTCTTTTTAATACCTTCCGTGTCTCCAAAATCAATATTTCTATTAAGAACAGGCAACCACCGTGAGATTTGTAATGGATTTTTAAATAAATGACAGCTTTGCCCTTATATCCATTAAGCAAAATGAGTACAATATTATTTACAAAAATACCATTATTTTATCTCAAGTCCCAATGATTTTCTCAATAACTCTTTAATGCACATGACTAGGAGTAGACTCAGGTACAAGCTACTAAATATAATTGATAAAAAAAATTAAATTTATGTAGGGTTATTGTCTCCTACTAAATATAATTGTTAATATTACATGCTTTATAAAAATTTTTTTTTTAGTCCAAGCTTTTGAAATTATGCATATATGGATAAAAGAGATGGACAAAAGTGTTATTTCGCTCTATAAACCTACGATGGTTGGAAGGTTATTGATTTTGGGGACAAATAAGGTATTAAAATAAAAATATAGGGCGCTATTTGCAAATACTAAAACTTTGGAGCCCTATTTAAAAGTCCTACAAACTTCAGAGGGGTATATACAAAAAACTCTTTCTTTTATCTTGAGAGATTTCTCTCTATTAAATGTACAGAGTGGGGTTTATAATTTCAGTTACTTTAGTGAGATTGGTCACCACATGTCAAAGTCTCTTCTTCTACCATAAATTTTTTTTTTTCTTAAAAATTAGTCACAATTATGGTGAATATGTGATTCATATGGCTGCAAAATTCCACAGATCCAAAGAAGAAATTGATCTGATAGAGAGGCTTTGCTTAGTAGGAAGTCAATGAGGTCAAACGAAAAGAAACGTTTTTTTTTTTTTTTTTTAACCCATTACTGATAGATGAGTTAGGTGGGTTGGGTCGAGGTTGATCGGTATGGATTCTAGGTTGTGATATTGTGATTAGCCTGGAGACCTCTTATCTACTGAACCCATATGATCAACCTTTTTGCAACCTACATTGGTATTCAAGAGTGAAGAGCCCCCTTCAATGACTAAAACTAATCAGAATGACAAAGCCAGATGCCAATAGATGCTCTTCGCCTATGGAAGGCTAACCATGCCTCTCAATATGCCATTTCTCCTCCTGCTTTCATTGGTGTTATGCATGGGTTTCTAGATTTGCATTTGTTATGTCAATGGATAATAAGCAGTAGTTTATATGTTCTCTTTAAGCAATTGTGTTGATTTGCATCGAGTGCATGCAATTTGCATTCATGTTTTATTAGTAGTTAGTTACTTTATAAAGGAGAAATATCAGTTACTTGAATCAATGTTTTATAGGGTTGTAAACGGGTTGGCTCCATTCCAGATGCATGGTGGACCCGGACCCGGAACAGTTAAAGAAAAGGTGGAACCGGATCTCGACTCGGAACCATTTCAAAACAAGTTTTTTAGCTCCAGAACCAAAACCAGAACCATACATGCGACGAATTTGGATCAGATTCGACATAGTATATAATTTATGAATCTACACATGGTATATAAACAATTCAAGTCAAAATTGACTTGGAGGTTTATGAGTTACAATGAGAGAGACCCCAAAATTCAAAACTCTGCTAAAACCGCTAATTCTATAAAACATAATCCTATGAAATACCAAAATTAAAAAATCTCCAATTTTGAAAGAAATCTAAAGAAAAAGAATATTGAAATGGCCAAATTTCAAGACTCTAATCCCTAAAACCACCAATTTGAAAAGTCTTATCCTAAGAAATCCCAAAATTAAAAAATCTCCAATTTTGAAAACGGAAGAAATGAAAAATCAGAAGAAGAAACAAATCTTGACATGGCTATGGCGCAGAGAGAGAGAGAGAGAGAGAGAGAGTGAAAAATCAAAAGCAATGAAAAGGGAGAGAGACGAGAGATGGTTGTGGAGATGAGATCCTGACAAGGGATTGGGAGTTTTGCAGAGACGAGCGTCAATGAGAGGTAGAGGGCAACAAGAGGAAAAAAAAGGGGGAAGAAGATGGAATCCAGTTCTACCGAGAGTCATGGGAAATTCTGTCCAAAAGAAGAAAAAGAAATCTTATTGTATGAGGACTACTTTGGGACTATTCCCAATTCCCATTTCCCAGGGAGAGCTGCTACCTGCACACTTCCCCACTCCCCACTCTCCATCCATTTGCACTCACCATTCAAATGTGGGGCCCTCAGATTTTTCTTTGCACACCCCTATATTACCTAAATTACGCCCACCCACAGCCCACCCCAGCAACCACCTCCCCCACTAGCGACACCGCCGGAGGGAGAGGGAGAGGGAGAGGGAGGGTGCGGGCGGAGGTGGGTTGCGAGCAGGGAGAGAAATAGAGAAGAGAGGGATAAGGAGATGGAGAGGGAGAGGGTTGGGCGGAGTGGGAGAGGTAGGCGGAGGTGGATGGTGAGCAGGAGAGGGAGAGGAAGAGAGAGGGAGAGGGGTAGTTTGGGGACTTCCTATTGGGGTATGGGGAGTGGGGAAAGGAGAAAATTGTGAAACTTTTTGGGTCTATGAGGATATTTGAAACTTTTTGTTTATAATTGTCCCTAAATAATATAGAGAAAGGTATTGATGTCACTAGTTCCGTTTGGTAATTTACTATTAAAGTAAAGGTAATGTAAAGCATCAAATCAAGAGAGAATAAAATCTAAGGGGATTATGATGAAATTTTATCTTTAGTGGATTAATAGGGAATCTTTTTGACTTTTGGCTTAAAAAGTGGGTGTTTTATTTCTTGCATTTAGTGGAGAAAGAAGGCTGTTTTTTTATTATATTTTTTTTTTAAAGATGAGGGATTTTTGAATATGTGTACTTTTGATGTGACATTTTATCTAAAAAATGGAGGCTTTACATTACTTTTACTGACGTAAAAAATTACCAAGTTAGGAAAGTAATGGTGATGTCGGGTGGTGCTGCTTTGGGTGGAAAAAGTGTTCACACTATGTTGTTTTCTTCTACCATGGGAGGTGATACACAACGACCTCCTACAGTTTTAGGAGGTGCATGTAGATAGGAGGGTTTATATGTGCTCCTAAGAATTAATTCTCATCTGTCCAAAATTAAGCGTCCCTTGGGCTCAGGCCAAAGACTCATTGGCTGGGTTGGGCAGGAGATACCCTCTCTTACAAAAAAAAAATTTCCGTTATACACTAGTTATTGGACATTCACCGTCTTGTGCTTTGGTGCTTGAGAAAAGTTGCCCCAATTTCTCTTGTACAAATTGTCTCAAAAAGAGCATTATTTTTAGGATTTATGAAAAAAATAATAAATAATTTATAATTTATTTTGAAAAAAGATGAACAATGCATAGCCATGGAGAGTGTTTAATGGTGATCAAAGGTAAAAACTCAAAATGGTATCAATATAAATCAAACAGAAAGAATAAGCATAAAATGAACAAAAGTATAATAAAATGATTTTTAATATTTCAGACAATCCTTTCAGTAGGACAATTTGATTTCCAAAAATATATTCTATCAATCGAATTCATGCCACAGTTATGTCCGTCTTCAAGTCTATTTTTCATTTAAAGACTCTAAACCAGAGTCCCTTGTGCTCAAATTTGAGTCCACTGGTTTGGAAAATGGAGCCCAATTTCCTCCATTTAAAGACTGTTGGGTTCAAGTTGGGTTGGTGGGTGGGTCAAAAAATTGCCACCCTAGTACGATTGCACTCTTCCTCACGTAATCATGTACCAACCCTAAGCTGATAGGTGAAATGGCTATATAGATATACTAAGACATGTTAAGCCTATAACTTAGGTGATATGGGATGTGGGACTTCCTAATAGGATCATAGTTATTTTAGCAATAACTACATGACAAAGTTCGTATCGACTGTAATTGCTTTGGAATCACTATATAGCACAAACGCTCTACAGAAAATAAGAAAAAAAAAAAATCAAATAAATGTGAGTGATGATGGGTTCTCAAGAGGCCAAAGCAAAAATTTTTACACCCCACCAAACCCCTTGCAAATGAAAACTGAGAGAAAAGAGAGCCACAGCACAATTTCACTGAAAGAAAATGAAACAGACCGGCAATTCTATTAGTACCTTCTTAGACAACCTCCAATGGCGTACCTCTTGGATGGACCTAACGTAAAAGCAAAGTGCTATAATAGAGAAAGTGAATGCATCCCATCATCAGCAATAATCTGCAGCTGGAGAATAGGTGAGAATCATTTGATACTGATGGCGGGGTCTTGGATAAGCACTCACAGCAACTAGGGGACGCAATAGTTTACTTCACACATTCACACTCTACTAGCACAAGTAGATGGATCCCACCTATATGCAAAATGGGATGATCTGAACCATCCATTTTCCCGGCCTGCTGCTAAGATGGACTGCGGTCAATCACAAGCTGCACCAATGAGACCATCCCTGGTCCACCATCTTTTATTATTACCGAAATTTACAGGATGAAAGAGTAAGAAGGATAAAACAGAACAAGAGCTGCCAGAGACAATGTCTGTACGAACGAAGGAGCTACGAGAGGAGCTCAGAAGACTTCATGAAGTCACATCAAGGACCATGTAATATGCTTGTAGTGAAACCCGAGCTTCTTATGTTTTTTTTTTCTTTCTTTTTAAATTGAACATGCGCTATTGGGAGTAACCATCGAGTGAGGTAAGGAAGCCCTCGGATGAGAGAAGACCTCGGGTGAAGTAAAGACAGCCCTTGAGTGAGGGAAGGCGGCATGCACAAAGATCGATCCTAGACAGCCCCATGAGAACTGAAGCGTTTTACCATTGGGGTAAGAAGTCATTGTCAACCCGAGCTTCTTGTTAGCATTATAACAAGAACAACAAAATAGAATTGACTCTTGACTCTTTACAAAGCTGTCAGGACCTCTTCTACTACAATTGTGAGGTATCGAGTGACCTGGGTGGGATCTTTAAAGTCTTTATTCACTTGCATGAATGGTGATGCAATAACAGACATGCTTTTAACACTGTCGAGAATATTTAGCTTTGTAATAACAGACATGTTTACCAAAAAAAAAAAACACACTGTCGAGAATATTTTATATAATTTTGCTTTCAAGTTCATTTTTATTGTCTGAAGGACTGAGGTATCTCCAAATGAAAGCCAAACTGCTACCCATTATATTCATAACCACAGCAGACATGGCAGGGGGCAGCGCGACCAGCGGGGAGGTGAAATGGGAGGTTGCCAAAACCAAACCCAAGACCGAGTTCTGCATCCCAACCTGTGGCAATGAGTAGGCATTGGAGTTAAATAGTTGTAGAAGCAAGACAGTGAATTCTCCCACGGGGTCTATGTAGTGATGATAAATATGAGAGATTGTAGTTCATCTAGAGGAACCCACTTCATCCAAGTAGTTTTTTTTGCTCCAAGCTGATTAGGGGTCTTTTGATATGTCTTGTTTCCAGACGTTCATCTACAAACTAACCATGAAGAATTTGATGGTTATGATTGTTCGAGCAGGGAGTTTTTTGCTGCATTACTCTCTCAACAAGGAACTGGGTTCCTAACAGATGAATGATTAGTCCAAACAGACTACAGATCATATGGGCCGCACATTGTATTTCTCCAGAGCGCAGCTCCCTTTTTTTGATAACATGGTTATGAGGAGTGATATAATTTAATGCAGGTTGAGTAGACCCATTTGCTTTTGTATAAACTGAATGAGGACTGCATAAAAATCACAACACAAGAAAACTGCTTTATGATCTGTATTTGGAGAAGGAATACCTCAATCGAGATTGCTCGTCGCTGAGGTTCCTTGAACCCACAAACGGTCGCAGATAAGTACCTGCAGCATGAGAACATCTTAATACCTTTTAACTTCTTCAGAACTGGTTCATTTCTTCAAGATTTCTGTTTTGGTGTTTGTGAGACTTGAGAAGAAACTGTGGTAGTGTGTACCATTCCAATGATAAGTACACACTTACATAAGAACACCTTGAATGCATTCTTAATGAAACAAGAAAATCTAAATAATCCAAATCCTAGCAAAACCTAATCATGAACCTAGCGAATAGGAGATCATATCATAATCCAATTTATTGTATTTATCCAATCCAACTTATTGTATTTATTCAATCATATCCAACTCTCATATCCTAACCTATGACATCTGGATAATTCAAAATAGGCAACTATCATGCTGTACGTATCTGATACTTCATTTTCTGTGTAGAATTATAGTCCCTGTTGTATCCTGGGCATCATAGGTCCTTACAGTATTACCCTACATTTGGAAGCAAGAAAAAGGGTATGTTGCAATACATTTCTTTTCAGATAATTCTACTAAATGACAAAACCATTAAGAAAAATGAAAAATATGAGGATGGACGAAGAAAATTGATAAGAGCAGCTTTAAGTTGGCAAGAGATTCTCAATAGAATAATAGATACAGGGACACGGGGACGAAAGCTTGGGTGAGATTTTTGGTGTCCTTATCTTCACTTGTTAGTGGATTTATATGATGTAGCATAAAATGTGGTTACCAGTTACGAACGAAGGCATTTTGCTCTTCATTGGCACCCCTAGAGACGAAATTCCCCTCCCAATTACCTGTTCTATAATAAACTTCCAGTTCTGTGCTCAAGCCTGAGAGCTTAATCTCAGGTCTACTGCAACCTTTTGCATTGTTGTGTAAGAAATTCATGGATGGCTTAGCAAGGCCAAGTACTACATGTTGAGCACGTAGCAGTTGGAAGGGGCTCATTGTTGCAACGAGAACATTAGACCATGTCTTGCACAGTTTTTGACATTAAATGTGGGATCTCCAGCCTCCAAAACACTAACAGCTTCCGAAATTCATGTTAATGTTACAATGATGTCCTTCATGGCTTAAGACATGCTTATGTGACCTTTGGAGACCTATGCACCTACCACACACTGTTAGGCAGGCAATGACAGACAGGCCACCCTGATTCAGCAGAAATAAGCCCCTCATTTGAAGAAACACTTTGTGTCTGACTCATACTCAAGCATAGGTACAAGTGGCGTAACAGGATCATATTTAATAACCTGGTGGCTATATCTGTTCTTAGGACGTTCGGTTCCATGCCATAGGAACCTACTTAACTTTAAGAAGAGAGGGATTCAGCAGGGGGCCTCGGGTATGAAATCCACTCAGACCTGAATTTTATTTGGATTCATGGAGCGGACAGCAACCAGATCCAAAGAAAATTATGGTCCTAAAGTAAAATGCATACTGGTATTTTCAATTAGGGTCCTTCAGGAACTTAATATTTGGAGACCCATTTTCAGCCCTAATATGGACTGTCTACTCATCCACTTCAGAAACTGGACATATTTTCTTATAAAAAATTAAGGCTCTGATTATATGCACGTCAGAAATCATGGAATGCTAGCTGAGATCACTTGGCATGTATATAAAAAGACCATACACAGCCCTTGTATGAAGCGTAACAAAGTTCAAGGAACTAGAGATATGGGGGAGACAATTAAAGATCCAAAGAGTACAAGGAAAGACATGATAGACTGCGAGCTACAAAGAATATGGCAGTAAATAGCTTTCAATGGAAAAAGAAGAACTCACAAGCTCTGATGATGATGATTCATGCATGTGTGCACCAGTAACTAAAAATAGATGGATGCATGTGATTCACACAGGCAAAAAATAACTAATAAAAATTCATAATGGAGAAAATAGAGAGATGATACCATACCCGACAAAGAAACCCGCAAAATGCAATAACAGGACAGAGAGTATTACAATTCCCAGTTCCCCAGATAAGATTCCCTGTAGTCCAAAAAGTGGACCGGAGCCAGAGCCTGCTGATGGGCTGAGGATTGATGATTTGAGAAGAACAACATTTTCCGAGAATACACTGATAAAAGGCAAAAGAGGGCTAAATGTAAAAGTTATCCACGTAGAAAGGCAACATGGGAAATATAAAGAGTTTAAGCTAAGAAAAGTACAGTTCATTCTGTTTTCAGTTAGTACAGCTAGGCTCCATGGTTCTGTGAGCCAAACCAAAGAAATGATGGGGCCCACCATTCATGGACCATGCACAAAAAGGTGTAGAAGGAAAATCCCAACCATCCAATCCATGGTTTCTTTCTCTGTTGAATGTAAATTGTTTCTTTACTTTCTTTCTCAGGTCTTAACCATCCATTGTTGGCCACCAGTTGAAAATTACAGGATTCCACTATGAGATTTTTCTAGCTTATGAGCCCGAGAAACATCATATTGGTTTCTTTCTCTGTTGAATGTAAATTGTTTCTGTACTTTCTTTCTCAAATCTAAACCATCCATTGTTGGTCATCAGTTGAAAATTACGGGATTCTACTATGAGATTTTTCTAGGTTGTGCCATTAGCCTTGAAACGTCCTATTAACAATTCTGATCATTGAAATGTGGTGTCCAGTTGTATAAATTGAAACTCATACATGAGAGAGAGAGAGAGAGAGAGAGAGAGAGAGAGAGAGAGAGAGAGAGAGAGAGAGAGAGAGAGAGAGAGAGAGAGAGTAATCAAAGCTAGACCTGGTGGCAAGCACTGATGCAGCTAACACAGCAAGAAGAGGAGCAAAAGGTGTTATCATTTTGACAAGGGATGGAAATCTGCTCTGCATAAAAGAACCCAGCAAAATTGGAGCAACAACCACCTGCAACAGATAGGTTTAAAATCTTTCTCCAAAAACAGTTTAAGAAGTCAAGATAATTGAATAGTAGGTTCGTAATGACCTGAAGAGTACTGACTGAAAGCTTAACAGCATCCACAGGGACGTAAGCTCCAGCAAGAACTTTAGTCAACAGAGGAGTGAAAACTACTGCACTTAGAGTGGTGCATGCGGTCATAATGATGGATAATGGCACATCCCCTCGAGCAATTAAGGTCACCTGTAACAATCACACAAAAAAATTAATGGATATGGTATATATATAAAATGAAACTATACCATACAACAGACAGCCAGAGTATATGTGGCACTTAAGGATTTACGAACCTAATTCGTATTCATAATTACATACATTGTTGGTTGAAATAGTGGATAGTGATTATTTTCACTCACACAGTCTATTTGAAGGTCACCCAATAAGTTAAGCATCCATCCAATGTGCTAATTGAGCTATTCACCATTTATGATGGGGCCAATAATTTGGTCATTGTGGATTTATGAACATGTATGCCATGTGTACAATGGCAGCGTACTTCGCAGTGTACAAGTGAATGAATTTCATTTTTCTTGGATAAGCCAACTGCTCTGTACATTTACATTTACATATTTATGGATTGTCATTCTCCAGTAGGTATCAAGCAATTCCTCATATTTTAAAATAACAATATTTTGAATGTTTGCTCATCATTTATTTCTTGTTGATATTTAGATTCTCATTTTCCATTTGCCCATGTGCGATTGTGAATCATCCACTTTAAATCGGCTAGAAAGTGAGCACAACAAAGAAAGAAATGACTAGGCTCTAAAAAGCTCAAAGGCCTAATGCAAATTTAGTTAGTAAGTCTACAACATGCGTGTCAATGAATCCTGGGAGCTTTCATGCAACAAAATCAAGAAAATAAAAGATTAAAAACCAGATAGGTGTCACATTTAATAAAGATTATAAACCAGGATCTACCTAAATTAAAATCCCACAGACAAATGCAAAATGACCTACATAAAATAGAAAGTGCAGAGGGGCACAACACAAGTAAATGAGAGGATGTATAATTTTATAAGGTTTTGTTGAATCTATGGTTGTCAACGAGTTGAGCTAGCTCAACTCTGCTTGGTTGGGCTTGGGCTCAAGCTCGACTTGCGAGTAAATTGAGCTGAGCCTGTCAATGAGTTGAGCCAGCTCGATTCTTCTTGGTTGGGCTTGGGCTCAAGATCAACTAATGAGCTAATAGAGATGAGCTTGAGTACAACTCAATTGTCTCACAAGTCGATTTTCATTGAGGGCCTGTTCAGCGTGACTCACTCAAGCTTGACTAGACCAAGTGCTGAGCTTGAGCTTGGCTCAATTAAGTATAACAATATATATGATCCCAAGCCCAAGTTTGGCTCCTCAATATATAGATAAATCATATGTATAAGGAGGAAAAGCTGATCCCAAGCCCAACGTCAAGCTTAGCTCATTTATTATTCGAGTTTAATGTCATAGACTATGCGGATTCCGTTGAGTCAAGCCCGTTCAACACTCAATTTTTCCCCTTTGTGCAACCAAGCTAGCCTTCCCAATGTAGTTCTAGCCCTTAGACCAAAACTCACACCAAGGCTTGCACACTCACACACCAAGAAAGAGGAAACTTGGTGAAATGAGAGAACTGCTATTCCTTTCTCAACCTTGCTTCCAAATTTTGCTTCCACAAACCTGCTCACTTACAAATGAAAGGAAAGACCCCCATTTGTACTTCTACGCTTCTACCCTATATAATCAACGGACAAGATTAAACCATGAAGTTATCCTATAGATGAGAACGTTCTAGACATTTCTCTAGACTCTAGAAAATTCTACACAATTCTATCTTAATCCTAAACTTGTCCAACCTGTTTTGAATTGTGCAAAGCGTTGATGTTTTTCATTCTCACGAAACAGGTTTAAGCGCAAAATAGGTCCTTCGATTACCAGGTAGATTGAGAACTGCCATTATAATTTAAATGCCCGATTAAAATCAAAGATGACAAAGCATATGGATATTCAGGAGAGCAGTCATAAATGCTTTCATTAAAGGAAAGGAATGGCGGAGTCTTTAAAAATTGGGCAAGGTGGTACTTCTTGAATAAACATGAAGCAAATTGGGAAGTAGCAAACATATTGATCATGATAATCATGATGAACATTGTCATTTTACTCTTACCCTATTAATCTAGGGACTAGGGTATTGAAAAGTTCCAAACATAATGTGTGAGTGTGAGCGCAATTGGAAGTTGGATCCGTGTGTTAATAAAAAGTGGAAGTCAAAGTGCAATTAGAAAGCCAATGTTCCATCCAAAGTAATCAAGATCCTGCACAAGATTGGGTAGCCTTGAAAAAAGGACCAGAGTTCAATTAGAAGGATGTTTGTAAGATCAATCAGGAATAAACAATTAGACAAACCTATGATTCTGAATACAAGAAGTGTTGAGGTAGTGAGGTGCTTTATAAACATTCACTGGAGCCTGAATAAAAAAGACTAATGTGCATCGCGGGGAGGAGAATCTAAAAAAGCAACATTTTATACTTAATGAGACAAGAGCATTACAATAAGATTTACAGGGTTCCTTTTCTCCTGTTTGAAGGAAGGCAGATAAATTACTGACAGAAGAGAATGATGAAATCCAAGTACAAGAAAGACTGACTTCTCAAACAATTGAGCCTAAGTTCCAACTAGTTGAAGATTCATAACAAAAATTCGAGAAGAAAAAAGCAAGGCGTGTATGGATTTTCAATTGAAATAACATGAACTTGATCACAAAAAAGATTAAAAACCACTTGTACAGGGGTCACTTGTAACTACTTTGTTGATAATAAACTACTGATCACTTTGTGACTTCTCAAATTCAAATGCTAACTTAACTTCCTAAATTCATATACACAACTAACTTCCTACTTTAGGAAGCCACTATATTATTATTTACTAATGCAACAAGCCACTATTACAAAATGATCTAAAGAAAATTACTTGGGCCCTGTTTGTTTGCATAGAATAAAAGGAATTCATGGTCAAATGAACTCCACTAAAGGATTATTAAAGAGGTGAGAGGGGAAGGTATGAGGCCTGAAGGCGGGAAGGATACAAGGTAGCCATGTAGATGCAAACCTCATTTTCCTAGGATGGTAGCTGGGTTTTCATTTCCCACCACCCTTGATTCATTTTCCATGAAAAGGGAGGCAATTGGATAGTCATTTTCAGAAATTCAAATATGTTTCTTCAATTTTAACTACTTTTAGAAATAGAAATCTTACAAGACCTATGTATTCAGTTACATGAAACAAACAGGGCCCTTCATTTCAGGATAATTTGGCAATGACGGGGTTCTCTGGGAATAAATATGTTTCTTCAGTTTTAACCACTTTCAGAAATAGAAATCTTACAATTCCTATGTATTCAGTTACATGCAACAAACAAGGCTCTTCATTTCAGGAGAATTTGGCAACGAAGGGGTACTCTGGGAATATGTATAGGGGTTAATGACTACAAGTTGAGGTCTAATGCAAATTGTTTTACCATTGGGGATCTATTGTGATATATATATATATATATATTTATATATGATGTAACAGTTTTGAAATATCCCTTTATTTATTTATACATTTTAATCACACCTAAATAGAAAACGAATGACAAACATTGCCTCCGATAGATGGATATATTAATTTTGTAAAACTACATTTGTTCTTCTGTTATTTTTTTTTATCAAAGTCCTGTTCATTTCAAGATTGGTAATTCTACAGATCAGATTCATTTCAAGATCGTTAATTCCACAGATCATACTACCAAACTCATTTAACAGCTCTACCAATGAAAAGAAGGAATATGAGTTAAAAAGGAATTCTCTTACTCTCTTACCACATTGGATGCAGTTCCTCCAGGGCAACAAGCAAGAAGAATCAAACCCACTGAAAGAGATGGTGAAAGTCCAAGGGATTTGCTAACAATTGCTCCAAATGCTGGCATAATGGTGTACTGAGCAACACACCCAAATAGTATCTGCTCATAACATCAAGAATGGTAAACATGACATCAGAAGTGAAAATTTACATACTCAAAAAAACCAGATAGTATTCAGCATATGAGCTTCAGTTTTATCCATGAAGGTATCTGATGGAACAGCCAGAGACTGGAGAAAAAGGTGACTTCTAATGAAAATATTCCATGATTCTTTGGAAAATTCTTAATCATTGCAATGCGGAAAATTTGTTTTTTACTTTAAATTAACATTAAAAATACTAGTTATATGTGATTCTCCCAATCAAGTATTAACAGATGGATCAACAATGATATTCATCACCCATGAGAGAATTTGTGACAGATGCTGATGGCTTCAGATTGTGAAACTAAGTTCCTTAAAATTGTCAAAGGAAGTTCCTAAATGGTCATTCAGGACTTCCCTTTAAATTGGAGGACAAAGATTCATAACCAATTAAAGCTCTGTCTTCATCACTTCTAGTGGTTTTCAAGCATGTATGAGTCGTCAACAAATGGAGTGGCAGATGTGTTGGCTAAATGAGGGGTCAACATGGAAAAACTTTTGTTAGCACGCAGCAATTTTCTTCTGTTATAGCATGTAGTATGATGCTCTTATACCTATGCTAGTCCTCTTCCTGCTTTGGCTGCTGTCATGCTCTTAATTATTGTAATATAGTTTACCAATCACCTATGAGAAGAAAAAAAAATACATAACCAATTTGTCAAGCTCCAATGCTACACATCATCAACATTACCACTACCACCTTAGCCTTATCTAATCGAACAGGAGTCGGCTTAATGCATTCAGCTCAAGCTAAGATACACATGTCTAGAGATAGTTATTAGGGGTTTTCCCATACGATACCATGGATAGTCATACAGAACTTTAGTTAGTAATCACTAAAATAAAGATGGTAAAATGAGGAGCAAAGTTCCATGGTGAAGGTGCTTCGTAATTAAATTTAAAAAAACAATATGTACTAAAACTGCAAAAAAGGATGTCATGGGCAGTCTACAAAAACCATACGTTCCAAGGGAACAGCAAAAATGCTGAACCCACTAATATAAACCCCGTCATACCCCCTGCAAGTTCAACCTAGGAATAACCCAACCATCCACCCCTGCAATATATCACTAATAGTTCATTGAAACCTCATATTTCAGACATAAACAACATAATATGCTGACACCTCTTTATTAAAACTCTACTAGAATTCAAATCAAAACCATAGATCTCAGCTTTCACCCCAATTGAACACCTACATGAGTTTTTCTCCCCCATGATTGATCATGTAAAAATGTAGAAGCAGGGGGTCTGTTAGGCCCATACAAAAAGATTCAAGCATGCATTTGCAGAAATGACTTCTATCCCTATTCCACTAAAATTTCATAAGGAATTGCATGAAGATATTGTGCAGCCCATCCATCTCCATCCCGTGTGAATTAGAACTCACCCCAATAAGTTTTCTCCCCCATGATTGATCAAGCAAAAATGTAGAAGCTGGGGCTAAAATTGTTTCAAGTCTAAAGTCCTCAAATATAAGGTTAGGAGTCACGCTCACATATGTTTGTGAAGAGTCTTCAAGCCCACCCCAAAACCCACACACACACACACACACACAAACAAAAAAGAAAATGGTAACCAGGGGACAATGATTTTCCTTTCTTCCACTTAAACATTTTCCACAGTTTTCATCTTCTGAAGTGAAGCCTCCAGAAGGCATCTACACTATACAGACCTCAACAGGTATAAACACAATTCACCGCGTAAAACGTTTCCAGTTTTCATTTTTTCTACTGAAAATAAAATCCTCAACGAAATACAATGCCACAGAGGACTGTAACCCATTAACATAAACGTGCCTTTTACTGCGTCTGGCACATACCTTATTACCTTTCTACCCCCAATTTTGCTGTCACATGTATCATTTTTTTTTTGTAAAGCTGTCACATGTATCATGAATGTATGCAGCAATCCCACCTGCTCAAATTCTATTAGAAGTTCTGATCAAACCCACATAGCTTAATTTTAAAAAACAGAAAAAAAAAAGACACATAAAAAAAGGAGAAAGAAGAAGAAGAAGAAGAGAACTTTTCAAAGATCTCTTACAGACAGAGGTCTCTCCATGAGCAACCTGAAGAGGTCTCTGAGCTCCAAAGTCAGTCCCATTACCAACATCACAAAAGCAAGAGAGAGAGTATAAGCAGTAGGTCCTCTACTGACAAACCATGAGAAAGCTGAAGGCTTTGCACATGCAAGGACGGTTCCAGCAGTTACATATACAGGGTAGAGGCTTGCTGCAGTGCTTAGAAGGTTTTCCCATCTTGGTTTTTGTGGAGGAGGCTGTTCATGAGCTATCTGGAGAGATTTGATGGAGAGAACCTTTGACTGTGGAGAGATGGGTCTGGTGGGTATGGAGTTTGAGAGCTTGAGGTGGGTTTTGGGGAAGGAGATGATAGGATGGGAGAGGAGACGGAGAGACATGCTTTGGGTGTCTCTGACTGGAAAGATGGAAAACTGGTTACAGAGGGAGTGGGAAACAGAGAGAGACATGGTTTGACATTGATTGCGAGTCTAGGCCGGTAAATGGGACGGGCCGGCCTGGGGCTCGGTTTCCCCAGTTCTATCCCAAAAATAGGACGGCGCTTTTGTCCAATCCCAGCCGTCAAGCCTGGGCTTAGCCCGATCCTGAACATAGACAAAATATTTTATAATTATTTCTATTGTCACCAGACACCCGGTGTGAATCGGATTTTAAACCTTCCTCCTTTTTCTGGGCTTGGGACTGGCAATGCAATGCAACGACTACAAACAATACGTCGGAGTTAAAAAAAAATTTAGTTTTTATTTTTTGCCGGTGACAGTAGAAAATCAATAGAAATGAATGAGTATCCTATAAGCTGTATGGGTCAAGTAATGTAGAAATGGGTAAAACCTTTTTTTTTTTTTTTTGCCGGTGTAAATAGAAAATCAATAAAATGAATGAGAATGAGTATCCTATATGGGTCAAGTAATGTAAAAAAGAAATCAATAGAAATTTTTTTTTTTTAATATGTCTAAAACATCAGTTAGTGCATTTCTATCATTGTCTAAAGCATCAATCTAATTGGGTTATGACAAAACCAATATTGGGCACAAACTAATGCTTCTACTGTATCTGGTTTCAAAGAAGTCCTATGTGGTCAAGTACCCTCCCTCAGGCGCTAAATGCCGACTCTGAAGCAACGGTAGAAACTGAAATAGCTAAAATATTACGAGCCATATGAGATAAAATAGGATACTTATATTCACTGAAATATCAAATGGTGCCGCAGGAAATTAGAAACTAAGGGCCATACTAAGATGTGCTGTTCTGAGAATGTATCTGTTTTGAGAATAAGATATGCTAAGAATGTTTCCATTCTTAGAGTGGATTGAGTTTAACTTGTTTGGCAACATTCTTTTATAATTCATTCCCAAAAAACAAAATTAGTAGAACATGTATGGCAATGTTTTTGAATTATATTATACCAAGAGATGTTAATATATTCATTTTATAGATATAAAAATGATTTTGAGTAGGAATAGGAAGCCGCACTTTTGTATTTTTTTATTTTGAAGTTTCTTTACCAGATATTAAGATAAGGCAAAACATAGTATAGTGATTTTTTTTTTTGGTGTGTTTGGATGTATCCAAAATTGCAATTCGTTTGAAATCTAGGCAGAATGAATAGCCATATGTTCCACTCTTATTTTGGTGTGGTATCATTATGCTTACTGTTTTTCCCCAAATCATGTTGTTTGGTGCCTAATCATAATTTTAAATGATGAAAAGGGGCAAAAACAGAGGCAACGAATGCATCCATTTTACCAAAATGTTCAAATTATTTGCCATTTAGGTACATCCAAACTTACCACTATGTTTTGTTTTTTAGGAAGAAAGAGAGTGAGAATGAGGGGCTATGGAATATAAGAGGCTATATTCTATGGAATATGATGAAAGATGTTTTGTATAAATAATTATTATTAATTGACTTTGTAGTGGGCCGGGCCGGGCCTGAATGGGCTGGGTTGTTTCTACCCAGTCCCAGTCCCATTTTGGGTGGGCTTTCAAATGTATTGTCCAAGTCTACCCCACTGGACTCGAATTTTTTTAAAAGCCCTATATTTTCGGGCTTGGGACGGGCCGGGCCGGGCTTTCTACCCGTCTCAACGTGTTCCATTGATAGGCCTAATTGCGACGTGACCCTGCATGAATAGGATGAAGAATGAATCATATTGTTAGAGAATGGTAAAGATTGATCACATAGTTTATAAGTGTACTTTACTCACTAATTTGACGGTGAACCTAATTTTTAACTGGAGTGCGAGTTGTTAGAGGAGGGTAAAGTTTGATATCTACAAATAAAAGATAAGGTTGGTTAGAGATAAAGTTTGATATACTTTATTATGCTTTTGCAGTGTTGATCTCATTTTTACCTCTTTATTCTTTTGATAAATTAAACATTATATCTTTTCAATCCAATTATGTAAGCCTTCGAATCTCTCTAACTTCATTTTTGTATAATCCAAGCTCCCTAAAGAGATCAAAAGACATCTAATTTAGTAGGCCGCCGGCATTGACAGACTTAAAAAGAAATGCCATAATGATAAATCCACATATGGATGGTGATCACCAGCAAAACATCATATTCGATCACTTCAGCCACATATTTACAGTTTGTTTTCAGAAATCAAATGTTTTATTATGTTCATGTTAACATTCACAGATAATTTTCTTGAGAGGATCATGTGATTATATGGGACGTTATATAATGTAATGTATAAGGAACTTGTGATTGCAGGGGACGTTATATAATGTAAAGAGTTTGATATCCTGCCAATAAAGATTAGGATAAGATTGGATACATGACATTTTGTAATATTTTCTTCATGTGTTAGACTTGATAAATCTTGTGGTGCCCTCAAAACATATTAAAGTGAAAATTTGCTGTATCCCATATGATAGAAACATAATTAATTTTTGAATAGTTCAGATTTGAAACACAAGTAGGCCTTGTCTGGAGCCTCACTTATTTATAGCAGGCACATGAGAGAACAGAATGGGTTGGAGGAAAATGGACTTACTGGATCTTTTAAGATGAAGACCCTGTCGTCCAAATGTGCCAAAAGTGACATTGGCAGTTTTGCTGCTAAAAACAGTTGGCTTGGTTAGAAAAATAATCTGTCCTTTTGTTATTGGGTGTCGTATGGGAAGCATCAAAGCACTAAAAAGAATTCGGTCTCTATTAATTTTTATTACATATTTATTCTATTATTGGAGAGATTGTGATCTAATCCATCCACTCTTTTCTAAAGGAAATTAGATAGGAGATAATTAGATTTTCAGATAGAAATTCCTTGGTTCTAGGCATCTACAAAAGATTTTTCTTTTGAGAAAACATAAGGAAATGCTAAAAAGATTAAAGTATTCTTTATTTGCGATGAGGAAACATGTTTCAATATGGAAGCATAAAACCTTCAGATATTAATTTCTTGGGACTTTTATTAAAAAGTTAAGTATAAATCATGATTAGATAGATTGATCAAGAAGTATTAAAAAATATTAAATTAGGGTGTCGTACACAGGGAAAAGACGATTTTGCTCCACAATGATATCGTTAGGGCTAGTTTAAAATAAAACCCCTTTTTCTTTGCTCGAACGATCATAGGGCACATTCAAAGAAAAGAAAAAAAAACCCTTGTGATGTTCTCCTTATCTACCGCTCTTCTTCCCTGATGGCTTGAGGGATGGTGGTCGATCTTCCATAGAGCTTGGAGCTTCTCATATTTAAATACAAAAGAAAACGGGTTTGGTACATCCAACAACACATATAATATCTTCTAAGGAAAAAGGGCAAATGCATTTCCCAAGAGAGAAAATGCACATAAAAATGCCACAGACAATCACATTGCATGGAATAATGGTGAAAAGACTGAGAAAACTTGCCACAATTGTGCTTTTCAATTGTGATGGTTGGAGATTAGTGGCGAGGAAGAACAATAGAGAGCACAACAGGGAGCAAGAGCAATGAAGAAAAAATTGCAGTGTGGGTGGGGCGACGAGCAAGGGCATGTAAAAAATATGGGGAGCTCCAAGGATGATTGTTGCCTTTCGTCAACCCACCAGGAAAGAAGAGGGAAAAATCACGAGGTTTCTTTTTATTTGAACGTGCCCTAATGATGTCATTGCGGAGCAAAATCGTCTTTTCCCTCCGTACAGCGCCCTAATTCGATATTTTTGAATATTTTTTAATCAATCCATCTGGTAAACGTTTATGATGAATATTTTCATAAAAATCCCTAATTTCGATATCAAAATGACTTTTAATATTTAACCTTGCTGAATAGAGAGGATTATGAAGATACATGTAATTTATAGAGAAATGTAACCATCTCTCTCTCTCTCTCTCTCTCTCTCCAATATCAATAGAGAGGATACATATATGAATTTACAAATATTAGAATTACACTAGTCAAGGAGATTAAATCTCCAATTCAATCAATTTCAAATCAATCAAAGTTAGCCAATCATATTGCCTTGTCAACTTTCCAAAATTGTGTAATTACCAATCGATATTTGGATATGATCGCTTTCCCTTAAAGAAAAGGGACTTAAATTTGAAGAAGATCAAGAACATACATTTCTGTTGTGAAAGTAGGAAGATAGGTCCTAAAATACCTTTAGTATCGCCAAAAAAAAACCCTTGCAAATGCATAGTCCACTAATGAAATAAAGGGAAAAAACTGAAAAATATTAAAATTACAAAAGACTTGTTAGAATTAATATAGGATTCGAAACTCATGATGGGGAATGTCTACATGAAATTCAATGCCATAAGTCCAATTATTTGCTTCAATGGAATACAAAGATAAATGTTAAAAGACAATAAGAATGCTGAAATAAGAAAAAGAAGAGAAAGCTATATTATAATTGAAAAATAAATAATTAAAACAAGCACTCTTATTGGTTTCTAAGAAGAAAAAAGAACAAAACATATTAATAAAGATAATAAATTAGATAATCAAAATAAGAAAGGTAATTAAACTAATAAAGAATATAAAATTAAAATAAAAAAACTCTCTATACCTGCTGGCCGAAAGCCAAAACCCTTGCCATGATAACAAGAAATGAGGAATTACCAAAGTATACAGTACACTTGAACTATTAAATTTTATTATTTATGGATTTTAAAGTAAAACAACAACTGTAATAATTATTGATAATAACAAGAATGATGTGATGATAATAATAATATAATTAATAAAGCATTTGGTCCTTTGCATGTGTGTCGTATTGCTTTATCATCTAATGCAACTAGTAGCGCCCATTCTATAATCAATCTGAATGGACTATCTAATCCTTCCCCTCTTATATGTCGGGGATTCCATGGAGTTTGCACTGATGCGAATGAATTGCACTGTTAAATTCAGTAAATTTTTTTTTTTAATTGCTAAACTTGTTGGCCACAAATCAAGTGGTTGGGATCATTGGATTGACTTGAAATTTCATATCTGGGGTGGCTCCACCTAGATCTTTTGATCTCCACTTTTACCATGACTTTATCAAGCCCTAAGTGGGCCGAAGCAGTCATCTCATAAGTTGTCTTTGAAAATCTGGGATCCGAACCCTGGGGGGGGGGGGGGAGGGATAGGGTGAGCTTCAAATTAGTGACCAATTATGACCAATTTTAAATTCTTTAAATTAAATTAGCCACTAGTGATGATTATCAAACTAAATGCGAAAGCTAATAAAAACAATCACCACAACTCAAAGATTTAAAGTGGTTCGGCCTCAATGCTTATATCCACCACCGGCTTGTAATTCTACACCCCACCGGATTTCCACTATCTATGCTTTTCAATAGGTTAAGCAATAACCTTTACAAAATGCTTTTCAAGACTAAGCAATAACCTTGCAATATGCTTTCCAAAGCTAAGCAATAACATCTTGGGTTTTATAGTTTACTCCTAACCATATACTTATGTTTTTCTAAGGCTAAGCAATAACCTATGCAACCAAAAGTTTTTCTCTAAGAAGTGTCTACACAACACTTGGAGAGATACAATTTAAGCTCAAATACAAAGCCTTTGAATTAGGCGGATATGAAAGTGTAAATCTAAATCACACACACACACTATGAATGCAAAGATGAATGCACAATATGTATGTATGATGTCCTTAATCAATTTGAAAATAAAGGCTCATAAATGTATGTCAAAGGCTTTTAAAAGTTTTAGTTCATAAAAGCATTTATGATTGAGGAAAGAATGCTAATTACATGTTGAAAACAACTTATAAAAGATATACTTATTCATTACAAACAAGTTGTGAAATTTTAAGAACAAAACATATGATGCATGAGGTCTTCAATTAAATTTAACAATGTAGCTCAATACATGTATCCTAAAAGCATTTGAAAGTATAAAACACTAAGAGGTATTTGATTGAAGTGAAGAGACAAATCACATGTAATTTAGAGATCAACTTGAAAATGATAAACTTATCAATGCTAAACAAGTTGTGAAACTTTAAAACAAAAGTATATGTGATTTGAGTTTGTTGTTGAATCCAAAACATGAGATAGATTGAAAATGATTCTCTTGTCATGGAAAACAACAACCTATGATTTAACCAAGTATAGGAATCATGTTACATATGATTTCAAAGATAATTTCAAAACATGATTCACTTAGATATACCAATTTGAGTCCTACTTGGTTTGAATCAACGTGATGCATCCAAAACAATAAATCAATTCAACACATATATATGTTAAGGACACAACAAATCATAGTTTAACATGCTAAAAAAGATTTACCAATAATTAAAGCAAAGCATGAAACATATGATGAGGAAAGCCAAGCTTACTTATATGATTTAAACCTTGATTCCAAGCTTTAGCTTCCCTTTATGATCCTCTAGCATTCCTTAGGCCATTTCCCTTTGTTTGGCCTCAAAACACCTCAATGAAGGCCCCTTGGTTCCTCAAATTTGGCTTTGGAATGAGTTATTTATATAGAAAAAAATTCCCAACGGCTAGTTTGTCGGTCGACCAACTTTAAGTTCGGTTAACTGACAAACAGGGTTCTGTCAGCCGACATCCAGAGTTCGGTCGATCGAACTCAACGGTCATATCCCAACGCTCATGTTTTTTGAAAATTTGCGAATCGAACCAAGCCTGTCAGTTCACCGAACTGAAGTTCGGTCGACTGACAGTTGACCGAACTTCCCTGATAAAATAGTTTTTTACATTCTGGAAGCGGAACCGACAGCTGACCGAACTTTCCCTGATATAAAAACTTGTAAAAATGATTTTGGATAGGAAAATTTCATCTTGGAAAATTAGGTTAGACTAGAGACCAACTAAAAGATATTTTCCAAAAACATGAACCTATCAACGCCTAATATGAGTTTAAAATTTAGGTCCAAAGGCTTGCAAGATTCGAAAATCTTCTTTTCCAAAACTCAATCATCCAAGTTTAAAATCCAAATCATGCATGTAACATAAGCTCTAAAAGGTTTTAAAACAATACATGTGAGAATCAAGATTTCAAGTATTTCAAAATCAATGCTCATGTGAAAATTCGAATGATGCTAAAATGATAATGCATTCATCAAATTGCAAAACACAAAATCCCTAACAGTCTTGCGTGAGAGTGTTACATTCCTTGATCTAGTAATAAATATACTAGTAAAAATAACATATAATGATATGGAGGATTTTACCAAAAAATGAACTGTATTTAGCCGTTGCAAAAAATAATGAAAAGTATTTTTCAATGCACAAACATAGCCCGTTAGACATGGTTTCGTTTTTTTTTTTTGTTTTTTTGTTTTTTTTTGTGACCAGCTACGCTAGTGTTGCTTAAGTTAGAATGAAGCGACACTAGCGTCGCTTTTCGTAAATCTTAGTTACCCTCATTTGCTTCCATTTTTTCAGTTTTTTCCTTCCTTCTTATCCCACACTGGTTGTGTGTTTTGTTATTAATGGCTTCAAATTAGTTGCATGAAGCAAATGACTGGTGGCATTTAGTATTCCTTGCTAATAATCCATTTCGAGTTGAGTAGCATTGGAGTTTGTGGTTTGAATGGTTTGGGGTTTCAAATCCACTACGATGAAGCTGCTTGGGGTTTTTGTTTATGATCTTTAATGACTTCAAATCCTTGTTTGAATGGACTTTGCCGACAATTCTGTTTCTATTTTTAAATGGCTTAAATCCATTTTTGTTTCTAATTAATGGGTTCCAAATGTATTTCAAGTTGGGATCGGTCTCTCTCTCTGCAATGACGAGTTTCTTCTATTTTCTTTGAGTGCAACCACGCGTCGATCAGAAAAGCTGCTAATACAAGTTTTTTAATGTTATTATAGGCGGAAAAGTTTCTTATTTACAAGTTTTTTATTGTTATAGGCAGAAAATCTGCCAATACAAGTTTTCCAATGTTATTATAGGAAGAAAATTACACTAATCCAGTGGCACGGTCTTGCATATGGAAGAAAATTAGGTCATTTTCTTCCTTTCTTCAGAAAGACAGCAGATGGAAAGTGGGGAATGGTTCCTTCATCAGTCTATGGTTTGACAACTGGCTGGACAATGGCCCCATTGCTTCTAGATTCCCTCTTCTTCAGTTTTCTCAATCTGATTTAGTAAAGGACATTATTCAAGGGAACTCCTGGCTCATCCCAAGTCACCTTCCAGATGGTCTCAGAGCTTTCCTTTTGCAAGCTGCTAATCAATTTCTATTAGGAGGTCCTTCTGTTAAGGACACCCTTTCTTGGCAAGGGCACCCCACAAGTTCTCTCTCCCTCAAAGGTGCCTGGAATATCCTAAGAACTTCAGTTGATAAAGTGGTGCGGGTAGGTCTGATTTTGGCCAAGTTTTGTTTCTCCAAGTCTTGCCTGTTTCAGCTGGCACCTCCTCCACAGGAGAACCCCCACTGACTATTGGGCGAAAAACAGAGGTCGATCTTTGGCATGCAAATGCTTCTCTTGCTCCGGCTCAGAGGAAGATGAATCCCATCTTTTCTTCTCTTGCAACCTGGCATATCAGTTTTGGACCTGACTTCTTAGCATCTTGGGTTCTGTTTCTCCCCCATGCTCTCACTCCTTCTTTCATTTGGCAGGCCTTTGCCAATGGTGGAGATGCAAATGGAAGAAAATGCATAGCTGCCATATTCCTCCATGTCATTTCTGTTCTTTGGTTTCTCCGCAATGGCTCCAAGCACCAAGGAAGGAAGCTATCCCTGCATAGAGCAAAGCTTCTTCTCATGGACCGCCTGAAAGGAATGGCTATCTCCCAGCCAGCTCAATCTCACCCCCTTCCAGTACACCAAATTTTAGTCCATTTTGCACTGGTTAGTTAACTTTTTTGGTCTGCCCTGTTTCTGCCTTCTTTTGGCAGTTTAATTTCTCTATTGCTATTCTTTGTTTCTTGTTTCTCTTCTATTTTGGGGGCTTTTATGCTCTTGCTTTCTCTTTTGTATTGGGGGTAACAGCCTTTCCTTTTCTCTCCTTTTGCAGTACAAATTTACCATTTAGCACAAAATAAAAAAAAAAAAAAAACTGTTATTATAGGTGGAAAAGCAGACAATAGAAGTTTTTCACTGTTATAATAGGCGGAAAAGCTTCCAATACAAGTTTTCCATTGCTGTTATAGGCAGAAAAGTTATATGGTAGTGGAGCAGCGGGAAGTGGAGAGATATGCTAGTATTTTGGGCGACGCTATCGTCCCTCATAAAAAAAATAAAAAAAAAGGAAAACGTGGCTGGATGAACGACCTCATGCTACGGGAAATACTTTTCATTATTTTATGCAACGGCCAAATAAAGTTCATTTTCCAGTAAAATCCTCAATGATATAAGCCAAAAGACAAAGAATTCTTAACATTTTATCAAAAAAAGAAAAGGAGAGTTGAAAAGAGAAAAAAAGTAGAGTTTAAGCAAAGTCAACAAAATTTTTCTAAACCATATTGGAAAAAAAAATAAAAAGTCAAAATGGAACTATCTAAAAAAAAAAAAAATCATTTCAGTTACTAATGTAAGAAAAACCACGACAACATATTTGAAAAGGTACTAAAGATTCAAGAAACAGATTCTCAATTAACTAATGTAATAAACTTATATTAAAAAAAATTGAATAAAAATTAAACAGTTCGTAGTGACAAAACACCTAAAAGAATTTTTTACAATGTAGATGCCACAAAGAAGGAACATGGAGAATAAGAAGACTGAAAATTTAATGCATGATAAAACAAAACTTCCTGTCTTTTTTTTTTTGGTTGGGGCGGGGGATGGTTTGGATTTGTTTTGGATATAGGCATTTTTTTTCCTTTTCTTCAGAAGAAAATTTTGAAAATAACAAAGGTTTGGAAATAGTAAGGGCATTCTCATCCATTGCCAAAAGTCTATGATCCGACAGCCAACTATTAGGCCAAGTAAAAGTATTTAGTGAGGCTCTTGATGGTACGCACTTAAAAACAAAGAAACGGGCACGGATTGTGGATCCTTTAGGGCCGATGCTCTTGAGCGGGGTCCCACTTAGTAAGAATATAAACCCCATAAAAGAAGTACCCTATTCTTTATTAAAAAACACTTAACTCATATACCACGGCCCAGTTCAAATTGATCTATACAAAAATTAAGTTGTACGTTTATCACATTTTATTGGAGTAATTTTTTTTAAGAAAAAAGTTATCTTTCTAAAGTTAGGTCATTTGAGTGCAATCTGATAAGGACTATATACTATATGAGGAGGTCACTTTTCAATGATTTAGATGTTTTATAAGTGGACTCATTGTCATGATCTTCTGAAATGCTTTGTTTTCTTTTTGTTCTTTTCTTTGTTGCTAATATAGTATTATGCAGATAACATCAGTGGGAATTGAAATCACCTAGTTGACCACAAAAGAATTCCCCCTGTTCTATGAAAAATCGCACTACAAGAGAATATAAACTGATTGTCAGATTGATCTCTATAATACATTAGTATTTTTTTTTTTAACATTTATAAAAGTATTCTAAAAGTTATCATTTTAACTATGGACCATTTAAGTGAAGAAAAATCTTCACCTATATACTCCTGTGTTTGCGGCCCAGCTTGTGGGACCCACTTGAATGCATTCCTATTTTTAGAGAATCATAAGTTCTTTATATGGGTCATGCAAAAAACCAGCCCGACTAGAGTATTCTAGCTCTTGATTTAATAACCTTTCAGTGAGATTCTGTTTTAAATATATTATTTATTTATTTATTTTGAATTCCAACCTAACAGTTGGCAACAATTTGATAAGCATCAAGATTGGGCACAGTGCTAGATCAAAGTGGGGTTAAAAGTCTGAAAGGTATTGCACTGATCAAAAGTGGGCCCAAGTGGGTCCCATAGAACTGGACTTTACATGTAGTATTCTCGTAAGGGAATTTTCCTCTAAAGTGAATCTTACGCTGATTATAAGGAAAGGGCCCTCTTTTTTTTTTTTTAATGGTTTAGACTTTTCATATGTGGGCCCACGACATCATTATTTGATCATCCTTGCCTCTAGATGAAATTTTTAACTTGCCACTGATTGAAGACATTTATTGGTTTCTCCTCCCTCCCTCAATGAGCTATGTTATGTACGTAGTCACTGATTTTGTTACAAACACATAAATACGATTAATCATTAAATGAAAAAGGATTCTATTATGAACAATGTAAAGCTAGCAAAGCACCCATGAAATGTCATTACATCTACCATACAATATGCTTAGGCTATTAGGAGATTCGCTTCGCGAGAAATCCGCCATTAACCAAGATAATTACCTCATCTTCTAGTACTTCTACATCTTTTTTGGTATACCACCTAAAAGGGTGGGTCCAATAAGACTTGCACGTGTGAGGTAATGGAAACTCGCACATGTCAGGAGACACAACCATGCTTGCTTGTGAGGCTCCTAATTGTATTGTTATTAGGAGTCACCAAACAATCCAATAAACTGAGTTCCTTGATTTGGGGCATCTGTACCATAGTCTAGGGGGACTACTGGCAAATTGGAGTTGGAACATGATGTTGGGTCAATCAGCTGTGATGCAAGTAACTTGTCGATTGCTTTCCAGTCGACGAACTCTGCATTGTAGTCGTCTGTGCTGGGTTCGAAACCTTCTTTGTTGACTAAGACTGTTGACAAAGAAGGGCTGTCTGGCTGCGGGAGTTCAAGGATTTGATTCGCATAAACCTGCTGTAATTCTTCAGGATCCTCATGGTTGTAAACGGAAGTATGTTGGGAGAGATCACCCAAATGGTAAGAGTTTATGAACTGTGGGTAGTTTGCGTTTGGCCATGCTTGTAGGTCATTGTAATTGCTACTCCACGGGTTGAACATTGGCCTTGGATTTGGACTTGGCTTCTTGAATGCTCGGCATACTACCCATCCTTCTTCCTGCAATCCATCAACCAACTGCTAGTTAAGATCATTGAATACTAAAACCCATTTAGATATTTTATAAATAAAAAATATTGTTGAACACGGGAGGTCTCCAAGTAGAAAACATATCGTATCTAATATTTCATCTTTATGTATAAAATTTACTTCTTGGCCATAAATCCATGGGGTGTTCTTGCTAGTGGTGGACCCAGAAAATTTAGACGCGGGGGTGCAAAGAAGCATAAACATAAAAAGATTGGCACAAAACCAAGAGAGGGACAAGAACTGTGCTACGATAAACATAAAAGGATCCAAAGTCCAAACACTTCCACTGCCTTTTTTTTTTCATGACAATAAAGTACCCAAATGAAGCATCCAAATACTTTCACTGTTAGCTTCTCTGAAAATGAAGTGCCTTTTTTTATTGTGGTGTGAAAATAAAAGGTTAAGGTGTGGGCCAAAGATGAAGGGCCAGTATCTTCTTAATCTAGAAATTTTTTGGGGCACCTCCTACCATGGTGGTGTGGGTCCCACCAAAAACAACTTTTCCTCCATCACCAAAGCAGTGCTACACATGTATGTGCTTGGACCCTTGGCTTCTGCAGGTTATACATTCAATGATGCTTGCATGTGAGGGGAATCTTTTCGGCTTCTTATCAAGATGGAAAGATAAAGTGGGACATTTTGACATCTATGGGGCAGTGGAATTAAATGGAGGCCAACTTATATTCCTACTAAAAATTCCATGTAATGAAAACGAAAGCAATTACTTGGTTGGTTGGAAAAAGTTGCAAGCCATGAAATCAATTGGTTTAGAGGTACTGAGGGCCCACAATTTTTAAGTTAGATTTCGTGTTTGTTTCTCGGAAGAATGGGAGTAATAATTTCACACATGCTTGGTTTCGAGACATTTCCTTATAAAGGAAAAATTGAATTCTAAGCTTTCCCAATATTTCCTAGTATGGTGAGTTTTTCTTCTTTTTTGCTTTTGTCCTCGCACTTCCATGAGAGAGAGAAGGAAATGGACTTATTAGAAAGGTGGAAATGGTAATATGTAGAAAGGTTTTCTTTAGTATAAAGAATTGGTTGCCATGTTTCTGAGGCATCATCTGATAATGGAAATCGATTTCTATTCTCTTATTTCATTTCAAAATTTTCTGTGGTAATTATTTTCTGCAATCAACTCCTAGTTATTTCCATCTTCGAATTGAAATCTCAAAAATTAGACAAGTAGGACAGCCAATCAAACGGCTTGGATTTAACAACCTCACAGTCACATGGACCATAGTAAGTGGTGATGAACTAAATGAGCCCTTAGAAGTTGGCCCAAATCAGAAATCCATATTAAGGTTGTATTTGGATGCACTCAACTTGTTCAGTTCAATCAAGAAGAATAGAAATGGAAACAATATATATATGGAAATATTGATGCGCGTCTATCCCTCACCATATTCCAACAAGGGACAATGTAGTGGGGCCGACTTTATAATACATCCGAACCATCTACATACATGAAACCTTCTTAAGTATAATGGGCCAATTAAGTTGTCACTTATCCGAATGGATTGGACGGTTGGATCGATGATCAAATTTTTTTCTTTAATATAAAGTTATTAAATTTGTGGACCACAGATAAAGGGGTTACAGGCATGGGATTGACCCAAAACTTGATACGTGGGCTCTTCAAAATGTCTTTTTTCATCCCCCACTAGTGTCATGATCAGGGCCCAACGGATTGACCCAAAACTTGATATGTGGGCTCTTCAAAATGTCTTTTTTCATCCCCCACTAGTGTCATGATCAGGGCTCCAGTTGGGCCCCATTAAGTTTGTCTCTCGTCCTATGTTGGGAGATGGATGCACATGAATCATCCTTGAGTAAAGTAGCTCTTGAACTGCATTTGAATTTCTTCCATATCTTAATCGAAATGCATGAAATAGTAGGTAATTTGTATCTCTCATTCAAATTAACCAAATGAAAATTTGTTCATTTCCACTTTAGTGAACAAATAGTTGCAATTCAAGTCAATTGTGAATCCAAATACAGCATCAACTCAGGATTGATGGCATAGGTCTAAGAAATGAATCTAATTGCATCTAGTTAGGAAGAACTTGCCTGGGTTGGTCCCTCTTCGCTAGTTTGGAGTCTGTATTCGTGCATGATCCAATCTGTCTTTCTTCCGTTTGGGGCACGTCCATTGTAGAAAACCAATGTCTTCCTCATCCCTATAATTTTCCGCCTGGAAATCACAGCCTTGTCTCTGCCGGTCGCTTTCCAGAATCCAGCTGCAGTGGCTCTATTAGTCCGTGTTCCAGTTGGGTACTTCCTATCTTTGTGACTGAAGAAGTACCATTCATTTTGCTCTTCATAACCAAGCCTGCATCTCTCTACATGTGATTAACAAAGAGGTTAATGTAGTCTTCTTTACATTGCCAAGAAATTTGATATGTGTTTTTTTATTTTTCCACGAAACTACATACCTTGAAGATCCCATGGCTCTATTCTGTATAGATCAATTTCTGTGATAACACCCAAGTCAATCTTTTGGGATGCGACTTTCTTTGTCAGGTAGTAACCCACTAGCTCTTCTTCAGTGGGGTGGAATCTAAACCCTGGTGGGACACATGATTCCATTTCCATTTTCTTCTTGCCTGAAATCAAGAAAGATATGGCTGAGAGAGAGAGAGAGAGAGAGAGAGAGAGAGAGAGAGAGAGAGAGAGAGGTCCAAGAAGACTGAAGCCAGAAAATACATTGATTCATGTCTTCAAATTTCTTTGAACTTGTTGAAAAATGGGATTTAGAATAATGAGAGCTTGCATGCATGCTCAAGAGACAGAGACCCAATGGCCAATACCATTTGACTTCCCTGGTCTCGTTATGTGGATGATGAAGTCTTGCAAACTGACTTAAAAGATAAAGGTTCTATAATTCTAGGCTGGATAAAAATGTAGAGTAGTTATATATGATTCTCTAGAAGCATATGGTGGAATGAACATGCATCAATGAACCCTTATATGACATGCAAACATGTCAATTCATACCGTCTAATAAATCATAGTCCCATCAAAGATGGTATAACTCCAACCACCACAACAAAGCAAAAAAAAAAGGAAAAAAAAAAGAAAGAAAGAAAGAAAGCCTTCATTATCTGATCAATGCTTACTAACTGAATGGGCTAAAACAAATCCAATGAAAATCTATATTAAATAGAAACTCGACTAACCAAATTAGTGTATCTATAACATAAGGACCACCCCAAGTGGAGTCTACATTTTTAACTAGAAACATGTTATGAAAGTTAGATGTGTGCATGAGCATGGTCCACCACCATACTAGAGTATGGAAAAAGTGGCCGAGAAAATTGACTTTTAATCTGCAAGCATGCTCATTTTTCTTTGAGTGCACTTCATGGCTCGTATACCCTTTCACACCAACCATGAAAAACACACCACGAACAAAGACACTCAATTAATGAACAAAAAAAAATCAAAAGACAACATGGGTTCTTCTCAAACTAATTCAATCTCTTTTCCAAGCCATAACATAAGGACACACTGGTGTATACTCACTGAATATCCTGATTTATCCCTGTCCTTCAGGTGCCCTGAAAAAAAACCAAGAACTCCCTATCTTGAGGGTGTTATTTCTTGGGTTACAATATAGTGATTTTGTAGCTTTGGAAGGTTGTGAAGAGTTTACTATGAGAGAGAGAGAGAGAGAGAGAGGAGATGAAATGCTGTTTGCTGTTTGTTTGTGATGAGAAGGTGAGAGTATATAAGGAAGAGGGTGTTATCAATTGCGCGTGGGGTGGCAGTGGTGAAAGGGACGATTTGGACGGCGTGACAGTAACATCTTCACGCCACCCTCCACCGATATTTTGTGACTTAAGATTTTTAGAGAGAGAAGGAGAACATGAATGCCAAGACATCTCCTGGGGCCCGTTTGTTGCGCCGCCCATTGCCACGTGTTGGCCCCATCTGCTCGACACGTGGGCGCCACGTCTTTATTCCAACTATCATGATCATGTGGCCAATGATTGTGTCCTGTTCACGTCTTTTGTCATCTTCACATTTCCTACTAGTCTCAATGAAGCCACCACCTGACCACCATGTTTATTTTTTTTGGCGTGACTTGGCCTCCTATATGTTAGGTTGCATCTTGACTTATGGTTCATGCATCTAATAGAAGAAACTTTCACTTACATGATGTTGGTTTGTCCAAAACATGTGTACCTCATTTGTTGCACCCATGTTTCCAGATTAGCCACCTCTTTTCATTAAATGGCTATAGAACAACTAGAGTTTTTTTTTTTTTTTTTTTTTTTTTTTTTTGGGTGGGGGGGGGGGGGTTGGGGGGTGTTGATGGTTGTATTTATCTAAGCAAGATTATTTGTGGGGTTAAAATCTAGATAGCAGATCAAAATACATACTGTTATGCACTGGATCTATTAATAAATATCAGGGATATCGTATATGAATAAAACCAACATGGTTTTTACACTTATCAATGTACATCGAGTATCTATACAACGATTGGAAATAAAGTTTAAATCATGGCTCAAAATATAGAACAATACATAGTATATCTATAATTGAAATGTATCAGGTATCGCTGTCAATATATATAGCTATATCAGAGACTCATTGTGTGTCAGCCCAAATTGACGAAATATAGGCCACTAGAGATATATCCTAATGTAATTGTGTGAGTAAAATACCGCAATGACAAGATTAAGGGAGGATCACGGTAAGAGCATTAGCTGTTCACCCCGAACTTGGTAAGCACCGCCCAGCAGTTAGGCGGTTCGGCAGGGAGCGCAAGCTCAAGAGGCCTTCACCCTGCAGCTCGGTTAGGAGTGCCAGCTCAACGGGTCAGCTCGACAGCTCGGCGTGAATGCCAACTCAGCGCAGTGCCAAAGCGGCCAGACCATTCCTGGTCCCGATAAAAGCGCTGAAGGCAGAGTGGGCTATCACCCTCCTTTGAGAAGTATGGGTGCGCCCTGTCAGATAGAAGCGCTCATTTATGGCGATAGGATCGTTCATTTATGACGATAGGATTGCTCATTTATGACTATAAGAAATTAACTTTATCATCCCTTAACATCAATTGACCAAAAGCATGGAAGGTTCTGATGGGATGTGCCCATTTTACCTACCGCCGAATGTGAGGGTAAAGCCTAATGGGACCTTATCCCACCTACCCCCACTTACAGAGAGAATGAACGAGGAATATCTACATATACACATGGGATCAGCCCCATAGAGGTACGTAACACGCAATACTCAACAGACCATCTCTCATTCTCTTCTTCCTTCTCCTGCTTAGTTTTCTCAGAACTAACTCAGGCATCGGAGTGCCTTCGGCTCACGGCAGCCAAGGGCTCTGACCCAAGTAATTTTCCTTCCCTTTCAGGTTCTTGGCGTTCGGTACTCCCTGATCTACAAAGTTCATCTCAATCTAAGTGAGTGTCGTGTTTTCACTGCCTACAGTAATAAATATTGAAAATGAAAATATCTAACACTTCACAATATTATGGATATTCTTCACAGTTATTTTAACTAAAAAGATTCATGCTGATGTGTGTGAATGATTGCTACTTGGCTCGGACAAAACACCAACAAAAACTGCTATTTTAAACCACGAGCAATGTCTAAGCCTGAGATGGGTGTGTTACCATTTACCAACTGTAATTCCATTCAATTCCTTGTATTGCAAGGACTCATATAATACATGAATCAGAAAAGGAGTTGAACTTTTACCTTGGAGGTGTTGAAATCTATTGTTATGTATATTACAAGAAAGATGGTGACCTTTACATGAAAGATGTATGGCTACCAAACTGCTAAAGTTTAACTTTAGTTAAGAGCATATTTTATAAAGATTATGTTATGATAATTGATTTGAAGACTTATTTGCTATTATAGATTATATGTAAGATGGCCAACAATGAAAGTTCAGGAAGTTTGATATGAATTTAGATTGGAATTGCCCACAAAAACCTCTCCGTGTACTGGTTACGCATGTCTTCCTCTAAAGAGGGTACATGGTTTAAGCTTTGGTCTTTTCTCTAGATAGTCTTTAGACTTAAAATGGATTTATGTGACCCCGAAATTCTGAAAGTGATTGCTACTCCCTCTATAGCTAACGATTTTCTTCAAAGTCTATGAAAATTAATATAATTTTCCTCTTTTGCACATAAAAGTGTTGCTCCAAATAATAAAAGAATGGAAAAATTGTGGATGCAAAGATTCCATGCTTCATGAAAATCCTCATCTGTACGGTGCAGAATGCTCTCTCCATCCCTTCATCAGATTTGTTTCCTCTCTATCTTGAAAATTTAATTCTCATGCAAGAATAGAAACCTGCTCACACAAGGAGAGAATGCCAATCACCCATACAATTAGGAAAGAGAACGTAGCACCTCGAGGTATTAGTAGAATCAGCGGAAATACTTTCAATATTACGCTTTGGATACTGGATCCTCAAGTGAAACTTGGTTGGCGCACCTTTGGCGGTATGCCACATTTTTTTCGTCAAGTCGTTCCTTCTAAAATTCAAACGCACAATCGGTTTATTCTGATACCATTTTAGATTTCTTTAGCTAATCATTCTTACTAAAACCTCAATATATTAGAAGTGGCAGTGGAAACACTTTTTAATATTCCTCTTCGGGTGGAACCCACTTCTCAACGGTAAGAATATATATCCAACCAACTTGACAATCCCTTGTTCTCAAAGTAGCTGTACTTTGTCCCAGAATCGTAAGTATGCAAAACTTAAATCACAACCTATCTCCCATCCCCTTATTCTCCTTTGCACCATTACATCAAGGGCACCCAATTACCTAGGTCATAATTTCCCATTTCAATTTTTAACCTTCCAAGAGGTGTACCGCAAAGGACCAAGTTTTGATGGGTTCTGACAATACCCCTACTCCACCTTTGATATCAACTATTATATAAATTTGTGTATAAAATACTAGTCCTGAAATGATGGTTGTTTGTGTTTGTGTGACTTGTTTTTCAGAGAATGTTAAGCATGTGGGTTATAAAATACTACAAGTTGATTAAGTAATAAGAGATTATACCACTCACTTTTCTTGACTCGAAAGGGTTACGATTGTGAGAAGGAAAAAGAAAAGAATGTTGGAATTGGATATCAATAACTTTCTCTTGGGGGGTGCTACTATCATTTGCAACATGACATGAGCATTGCTCACAAGAAAACAAAAGCTTTTCCTCTTTGTGTTGGCTGAGAATCCTCGCAACATTTATTTCTGGAAGAGGAATCTAAAGAGGACAATGTTACAGTGATCTTTTTCAACAAGGTATTGAGTACTTTGGTTGTGTTCCATTAGTTGCCGCCTCTCATTTTTTATTCTTTTAAAAGAATACTATTTCACCTGGCCCCTAGCTATTTAGTGTAGGGACAAACACAAACAAAAAAAAAAAAAAAAAAAAAACTTTGAATCATGTTTCACTCTCTCTCTTATTATTATTGGTAGATATGGTACTCATGAACGTGATCTATATAATTTATTGAATACAAATAGGAGTTGGTGTAATGTGATTGGATTAAATCAATAAACGTGTTTACCAAAAAAAAACCAATAAAAGATTGACCCCACATTTGTCAAATTTAGTTGCGTTCTGCATTTTTCTGAATAGTAATAATTGTAAATAGGGCTAAAGCAGTGATTATTTTTAGTGACATAGAACTTCCATTATAAAGTGATCATTTTGAAATGGTAAGTTAACCTAGCACTCGAGTGAAGTGTAATGTGAATCAAATGTTACTCATCTTAGATAGATTTTGGGAAATTCTAAAATGGTTAAGTTCTTTTACCAGTTATCGAAAGTGATGAATCATGAATATGTTAAATGTTCTTAAAATTCTAAAATTTTCTTCCAATTGAGTCCTTTTGGAAATACCAAGGGCCCTGAGGCAACTTAAAGTGTGGAATGATAATAGCCACTTAATGTCACACAAGCCTATTATGATAAAATCCCATGGTAACTAATGTGCGGGTTAGTGTAAAATTAAAACTAATGCCAAATTAATCCAGATGAGTAGATGTGTGTGAAGGGAATGGATTAATCATTAGGTGACCAAATAAAGGAGGATTCTAAAGAATCCGGCCTTGCTCGAAAATTAAAAGAAAAAAAAACCTGAGGTAATGTTTAGGAAATTTGATATATTTGAAATAAGGCTGATTCATTTAGACTTGTCTGAAATAGAGTTATTTCAGTTACACCTTTTACAAATAGATTGTTTGTTTGATTCAATTGAAAAAATAAAATAAAATCTATCATAAAGTAGAAGTTATATGAGGAAAATAGTAAAAGTTATGTATGGAAAAGAGGAAAAGAAAACAAAAAAAAAAAAAAGTTTGCCCCATTTCATCTAAAGTGCCTTATTGAGAAAGTCATTTTCTTGTTCCTTGTCTAAAATTTTTTAAAGTTGATTCAAATAGAAATTAATATGTTCAACTATTTGAATCAGCTGCCAAAGGGCAGAAAGGGTTCTCACTTTCCTCCTCATTGTTTCATTGTTTGTTGTGCCATATTTTCTTTAGGAAGAGGACAAAGATGCACTCTTTTTTTGTTCTTTTTTTCATAGAGAAGCCTTTCATTTTCTATGAAAGGAGTAGAAATGTAGGATTCTTCTTACGTTAAAATAGAAATTCATATAAAGCAGAATCCTCTTGTCCCACGACAAGTTCCAACTCCATGGAAAGGGATTAGACCCTTTAAACAGTAAAATAAAATAAAAGCCAATATCTCCTTTTAACCCTTTGAGTTGCCAAGCATCAGCCGGGTCCCTATGGATGAGGCCTAGCCTGTCACCATTGCATAACAACTTCTGCTTGAGCACACAAGACAGGATTTTTTCAATCTTAATTTGTTGCGTGATCCAAGAGCTTTGTTTCTATTGATGTGGACTTATGTTCTAGACTCCTCTCATCTGGACGTGCAATCCGTTTTATATTATAGAACTTGTATCTATGATATCATATTCGGCAGGATCTGCCCATGTTGATTATTTTCTGGACCAGATAATCAAGTCTGGGTCCAGGTCTGAATGCCTGATTGTTCTTATATAATAAGGGGGTTTCCAATTTGTTTAAACATCAATCTTTTTTCTTTTTTTTTTTTCACATATGACCTTCTCAATTTCTTTTATAACACTTTCACAACTGCTATTATATTATGACATAAAATGTAATGTAACTGGGCTTTAGTCAGTTCTAGGGTTGAGTCAGGGTCCAATCAGGTTGAAGATAGTTTTGGGTCCCATACATTAGACGGCCCATGTCAAGTCCAAGCATTGAGAACACTAATCAAGTTTGGGTCCCGGTCGAGATGGATCCGACCCAAACCTGACTAGTTTACATCCCTAATTCTCAACAGATGTTGTAAAAATTGAACCAAGGCTCAACCCACTTGACCAGATGGTTCAGTACAAGTGAATTAGGTTGCGGTTCAATTGGCAGGGACTATTATATTATTACATAGTAAATAAAAAATATAAAAAATAAATGAAAATTAAAAAATATATATTTTTAAAATGATGAAAGGGTCAAAATTCTTGGTCTCTTACTGGATCAAATGGTGAATGTTTTAGGTTGAACAAAGCCATTGAATTATCAATAATAGTTGAACTGAGTCCAACCAGGTGATTCAGTCCGAGTTCAAAACATTTCGTCCAAGACCCAGGCCTTGTTTGCCATCCAAACAGTTGATCTGTCGGGTGGAATGTGGACCCATCTACATAGACGGGCAATGACTCATGGATGACCCATAGGGCCAAGTGCACCGAGGTGGCTGTACTGTACCCAACATTAACATTATTCAGGTCTAACCTTACTGGCTTGCTTTGTCCACATATTATATTCAAACAAAAAAAAAAAAAAAAATGATTGATTGTAAGTGGACTCTTGGGGTCGGTTAGTGGGCCCTGTCTGCTCCGTCCCACTATTTTTGAGGATATATTCAACAAATCTTCATGATCCATCATGCTTTCATGAAAATCACTTTCACAGATGGGCCATACAAGCTGCTTCTAGAGGGCTAACTAGCTTGATAATGACATGTCCCTTGCTGAAACCTCGTTGTCTCCAGGGTGGGGCCCACACATAAGCACACTAAGGACCATTGGTGGGGCGCCAACTGGCTCAACAACATTGGTGCCCATAGGCCACTTTGTTGTTGCAGCCGACCATTATTCATGTTCAACAATTCCAAAATGTCCTATGTTAAAGTGACGGATGATAAAATTTTCTCCCACAGTCGTCCGCAGCTGACTTCGTACATAAAACCCAATTTCGGGAAGTTTCCTGCACACATCCACAGGTGAAAAATACTTGTCGCATTAGTCATCAGCAGCAAAGCTTGATACCACCTTTGTTAAAGTTAACTGCATGAATTGTGTAATTCAAATTCATGCTCACTATTTTTATTAATTAATGTCCAAATCATTTCAAACAAGTTTTTATTAATTTGTCATCTATCGTGTTGTCCTCATACGTGAAATGAACCAATCCATAGATGTAAGACTTCACATATGCCATACCCATACTGTCTCTATACATGGGACTCGCGTATGTTGATGGGTTAGATCTGTACACAGTGGTGCATCTGCGGATGATGGGTGCGTGGTTGGACTTAATTTCATCTCAAGTGGGCCAGCTTGATTTGTGGATGGATCAGATTTAATGAGCCACATGTGGGTCCGCTGCTTATGGGGTGAGGATGGGCAGGATGGACAGCATACGGGTGTGATCTTACATCTAGGAGAGTCCCATATTGATGGAAGAGGTTAGATCTAGTGGGTGTCTCCATCCATGCTTATGGGCAGAATGGGTGGAATCTTACTATCTATGGGTCTTAAATGAAGTGGGCTTGCATTCCGGTCAGTTAAGGTTGTCCATTCCGATTTGTAGCACAATTTTCACTAGTTTTGTTTTTTTTTTTCTTCTCAATATCCATATAAAGAAATATACATGATTTATTTTTTTTTCTTTTTTTACATATATGTTTATATATATTTTTTAATTCTTATAATTCTGAAAAGGGAAAAATTGAAAATGGGGCCTAACTTTCTACAACATCTTAAATCAGGACAAAATAAAAGGCACATTTCAAAATATCCTTAAGTTTTCCAAAATTATTTCAACCAAGGACGTTGGGTCATTCCTCCCCACTGCCGGACCCTACTTTTCATGTTTATTAGAAAATTCCAAGAACGCCCTTTTGGAAATTTTAAACCAACGACTTCTATACTCTCTTCAGCTCTGCCCCCAACTTCCCTTATCTTTCTTTGCAAATTCAATGAACCCACCCTCTATCTCCTCTAACCCACCATCCTCTTTATCTCTCATCCCATTTACAGACCACCTTCCTTTACGTTCATCATCTTCTTACATCTTCTTTCTCATGGTTTTGCATGATCTCACCTTCGTCCATCCAGCCGGTCCCACTTCCTTTGTTCGAGCCCATTGTCCCATCTCTTCCTCTTCATCACACTCCTCTCTCTGTCTCCATCTTGTTCTCTATTTGTTTTTTTTGTTTTTTCCCCTCTCTTTCTTATGTACCTTCACTTCATCTCTCTCATCCCCTTAACCAAAAAGCCCTACACCCATCTCTTAATTTTTATTTTTTACTATGTTTTCTTATTTCTTCTCTTCCTAACTCTCTGCTCTTTGTCTTTATCATCATTACCACAACACCACCCATCTTTCCTTCCCTCCTTTCTAGACTCCACTCAACCTAATAGCCAAAAACACTTGTTGCCCTCAACACAACCCATGCTTATCATCTTCTTCATCTGACTACGCACATCTACCCATCTTCCATTACCACCATCACCACAACACTCATCTTACATTCTCTATCTTCTTGATCCACTCAACCAAACTGCCAAACACTTGCTTCCCTCAACAGGATCCATGTACATTATATTCATTAAACTACAAAGCCCTCCCACCTCTACCCACTTCTCCAACCTTCACCATCAACGACCCTATCCAAACACCAACACTCTCGGCAGTCACCACACATATACACTCGAAGCCATCTCTTCATCATCTTCATCTACGAATAACCTCTCTATACTCTCCCATCCTCAAGTCCCAAGCCAAAAGTATCTTAGCCCATCTCTTCAACTCCTCACACCCAGTAGGCTGCATTCATCAGCTCACCATCCCTACAACAGTTGAGCCCATTTTCGCAATTCACTAGCCTGACCACCATCTCACTAGCCCAATGTGCACGTCTCCCTCTTTCTCAGCCCTTCTAGCTGATGAATCCAACCACCCACTTGTAGACATCCACATACAATCCGAATTTGTAACTATATCCCATTGTCATCTTCATCGCACCAAAGCTGCTGCACCTTCATCACATCATCAACCTCAGCCTTTTCACCTATCCAAAGCTCATCTCTCTTTCTTCTCCACCTCTCACCGGTCCCCATCCTTCCAACCAGACACAACTAGCACCGTCTTCCACAAGACACAAACACACACCGAGCCCCATCAACCACAGTGGAGCCTCCCTCTGCCTCACTCATCAAACCAAAATCTATCACCATTGCCACAACCTTTCATCATTTCCATCTAGTGCCCACGTTTTTCATCCCCACTCCATTTGTTGGTTCAAAAAACCCCCAAAGGCCATTCCGGGATTTCTGAAAAAATTGGAGATAAGTGGCCAGACGGTGGGGAGGAATGACCGGATGTCCTGATTTGAAACGATTTTGAAGAACTTAAGGCCCATTTTGAATTGTATTTTTTTATTTTGTCCTGATTTGAAATGTCCCCTAAAGTTAAGGCTCCATTTTGAAATTTCCCCTTTCCGAAAATTTACTCCAAAAAGTTTCACCGAAATTACGAAAGACTGGAATATTCCATCTTTGAGCTGAGACCAAAATGGCGACTGAAACATAATCGACGACTCAACTTTCGAGTCACCTTTCGTTCCATTCATTTCTTGTCTCTCCTTTTACTTCTCTCACTCTTCATTCTTCTTGTCTCAAGGAAGCTTTGGTGTTGGAGATGAAATTGAAACCACAACAAATTGAAGTTAAAGACTTTCAAATAATTTCTATAAAATCACTGTAAGCATGAGGAGAGGAAATCCTCTCAATTTATAAACTGCAATATCAAGAGTTATTCAAATTCATACTCAATTCTAACATCTTGAACAACTCTCTCTTTTATTTTTAATAATCAAAACCAACTTAATCATATCTTATTCTAAGATAATAATCCCTAACATCCCCCTCAATCACATCATCATTTTAAATCTGTTATTGTGATTGGTAACATGAAAATAAACCTATCTCTATAATTAAAAAAATGGTAAATATCTTGCTTGGTGATCACCGTCTTTACATAAATTCATAATTGTCTCAACCCGCTCCATTTTTAGTCGTCGGTGTTGGTGGCTCACTGGATGAGATCTATCATGATTTTTTTTAGAAGCTTTGATCGTACAATTTGTTGAAGATGACGAGATCGTAAGAGAAATGGACATTTAATTTTATTGAAAAATAAAAAAAATTGATGGCGATAATTGCAAAAGATAGGACCATCCCGGCTTATCGTGCGATCATCACCAAGCCCAGCTCTTATTTCATAAAGACTTTCAAATAATTTCCATAAAACCACCGTAAACATGAGGAGAGGAAATCCTCTAAATTTATACACAAGAATAACATCCAGATAGTAATCTCTAACGAAAGTTTGGTTCCAAAACGGTCGGTCGAAAAAGGTATGCGCACCCCTATTCAGCATTTGATCATATATCGTATGTACTTAGGAATCAAACCGTCAATACTCCATAAATGGTCAAACTACTTGGATATAAGATATAGCCATATGAGGGAGAGCAGTGGGAGAGTCACTGCTGGATCAAAGATATCACTCATGCTTTAGTTTATTGGCAGCATTTGACCATTAATGATATGATTTGATTTGATTTTCCTCTTCATTGATGAAGTCTAACTCACAGTAGTCAGAGTGGCACACGTGATCAATACCATATTAATTATAATAGTCACATTGTAGATAAGCAAAGGGCATGTACAGTGGATAAAGTTGGACTTTCATACTTTTCACATTATAATATATTAAGCTGGAAAGGCTTTGGATCTAATGTTGACTTTACTTTTTAATTTTGATCAAAATTTATTTTCGGTTTCTACAAAATGCTAACATACTCTGCCTCTACTTTCCACTAATATACTTCCCCTACTATGGCCTCTCATCTTTCGCCTTTCTTACATCCATAGAATCGTATCTCTTCATGCATGCCCATGAATAGCACAAGTTTTTGTGCTAGTCTATCCTTACTACCATCCATGCCATCTCTACCCTGCCTCTTTTCTTTGGTGGGCCATCAATCTACATAAAATAATTTTTTTCTCAACATTTGATTTCTAATTCTACCTTGTCTAGTTTGAAACGGTACCTTTTCTAGTTTGATAACATGTAAATCTTAACATTCTCATATTTGTTGCACTGGTCTTATACTGTTGGATGTTTACTTTATAAAATTTTATAACATCATAGACCCAGTAAACATGGAATATCGTAAAATTCATTTAAATTTAGTCTTTTCTCATAGCAAGACATACCATACTGATTGATCGTACAAAGCAGAGCTCTGGGAAATTTTAATTTGTAAGCACATTTTAGACTCTAAGATAAAAAGATTGTGGAGTCATAATTTATTAAGTTGAGCCAAAATTTGAAAACATGCCATTGGAAGGGGTGACAATCATCTTGTACAGTTTGGATTATCATTAGTGGTGCCCGCGATGGAGTTTTAGACATCTCACTCATGGGAAGTACGTAAAGACAGGGCATGGGATCCAGACTCTATTTGTTGAATCCTAATTTGTTTTTCCGAGTTGTTTTTTTGCATTATATTGCATAAGAATTGAATTCATAAGGCCTATTTGGTTGCAAGAATTTTGGGATATGTTATCTTCAGCATTTGGAGAATTCCAAATGCTCATTGCCCAAAGTAGAATTCCAAAATGTACAAAGGCAAAGTAGAATTCTGAAATCCAATATTCTAAGATTCTAATGTCCATTACATTGGCAACTTAACAAATTCCCACAATCTAAACTCAATCAAACTGAGAACTCAAGATTTTCCAAAAACAATTCTTGCATTGTCATTAGGAATTTCAAAGAAAGGGCATTCTTTTCAAAAATACTTGCAACGAGACATACCCATAGGAATTCAAGGTCAAATGCGCTCCTCAAAGGACTTTTAAAAAGATTAGGGGTGAAAGATATATGGTGAAGAGGGAAGGAAATAAGGTAAACATGTAGATGAGAATTGACTTTTCCATGTATTGAATCATAGGGCGATGGTTGGTTGTTAGTTTTCCATATTCCCTTTATTCTGTCCCCATTAAGTGGGAGATCATTTGATGGGAATTTTCAGTTAGTCACCTTTGCTCTTCATCTTTTACTACTTATGACATGAATTATCCCAATTCCTATACATTCAATTGAAAGTGCGCCTAGGGCTAATGCACTAGTCCGGGCGGGGGGGGGGGGGGGGGGTACGAAACTTCATTGCCCCTTTTTAATTTATTAATCAAGATTTCAAAGTAAACAAGTGAGGAGTAGGCAAAGTGTGTGCATTAAGCAATGGTCAATGTTAGAGAAGACATATAAAACTAGATCAAGACATTGAAATATACAACATAAAGAGATACACACAGATTTATAGTGGTTCGGACCATATGTCCCACATTCACTCACAAGGGTCACACAATCCCTTGGTTCCACTAAGATGAATCAAAACTACACAAGTAATGATTCTTACCACTTACACCACACAATTTTGGTAACGAACGAGGTTAGATCACACAGATCTAATCCCTCACACACATTTTAGAGTGGTTTAATCACACATATTCAAATCATTATCTGTGGATACACGAATTTTAGAAGATGATGAGACCCAAAACACTTACCTTTATTGAAGCGTGGAAGTGTTCATTGAAGCTCTAACCGAAGTTGAAGCTTTAACCTCTTGATGCACGCTTGGTGTAGATGAAGATGCTCCATTGTGTCGCACAACCAAGGTTTAAGAGGTTTGGGTTCTAGAATTACATATATTTAGCCTATTTAGAAATCAACCTAGAAGCCATTCTTCCATTCACACTTATCTTGGAGCTAAAATAGCTCATACATTTTCTAGTTAAGGTCTAAGTGTGTTTGGAAGAGGGTTTGAGAGCTTATATTAGATGGGGAAAAAGAAACCAGACAAGCTCTTCAAACTGTGTTGGCTACTGTGCAAAACGAGCTCCAGATATATATAGAAAAGTTTCCAACGGCTAGTTATGGCGGCTAACCTCTTGGTAGTTCGGCTAGCCTCATTTCAATTGTTCTAAAGCAACGGCTAATTTTTCTAATTCGGTCAGCTTACGGTTAGCCATCGGTGGCCTTGGCGGTTAGCCGTGAGGTGACCGAATCTACTTTCCAGAAACATGTTGCATTCTAGAAATGTAACTTTGAAATTCGATTGCCTGGCGGTTAGCCGAAAGGTAGCCACGGGGTGGCCGAACTCCCTTAATAGCTAAGAAGTTTGCTTTCTGAAAATGTAACCGTGAAATTCGGTTACCTAGCGGTTAGCTGCTAGATCACACTGCGGTTAGCCGTAAGCTGACCGCTGGGTGATCGAACCCTTTTAACAGATGATTGCTTTCTAGAAATGTAGCCAATGGATTTCGGTTACCTGGCGGTTAGCCACTTTTTGCAAAGAGGCTAGCCGCTAGGTGACCAAAAGGTCACCGAACCTCCTTTTACTAGACACAACAGAGTGTAGAAACTTGTTTGAAGACAGATTTTAAACCAAGGCTTCCAAGGATCCTAGGGTCCAGATGAGGTAATGGTTTTGAGTCCAAAATACCTGAGATGGTTGGCACATACATGGAGACTTTCTTGACGAATATGGGCCTTCCAAAAGCTTGATGAACCTCTTGAAATAGTTTTTCCTTTACACACTTCGAGAGGTAAGGTCTTCGGAACTCATTGGCACGGAATTGACGATTCAACCATAGTGCTCACAGAAATGTGACACTAACAATCTCCAACCTGCAGAGTTTGAGGCCTTAACAACGGCGTGTTTCTTTACTGGAATTCAGAGAATTCAACCGAATTTGTAAGTGCTCGAACATGGTAGAATTCCTAAATCCCCCTTGTATTTGAACGTCCAGAAATTCCTCCATCGTTGGAGTTCCATTAATTTAAATTAATTTGTAGCATTCAACGTGAATGATAAAAAATAATATATAACAGTCAACATCAAACATAACAAACACATGATAACTTCCATTCACACACTTCCAGAATCTGTAAACTTTAATTCATACACTTTAAGCAACATTGGTAAGGTCATTGCTTCGGTGCAATGGTAATGTAATGACCCTGACTCGGATTCACCTTTGGGCCCAACCCTAGACCCACTAGAGACCTATGACTAGGGTGTTTTTCAATTCATTTCATGGTAATTATTTTAATAGAAATTTAATTATTATTATGATTATTACATGTATTTAATCCATTGTTTGCATGCATTTAATTATGACTTCAAGCATTTTATTTAATTGTCCATGTGCTGCATTTCCTTCATTTTCATCAATTATTATTCATCCTTATGTTGCTAATTAAAGTGTCATTTTAATTAGATTAGAGAGTTTTATAATTAATTCTTAAATCTAATTTACGGACCCTCGCACATTATAAAAAAATAATTATAATAATAACAATTAATGCTAATTTCGGAAAGTTCTTGAGATGGTGTGTGTTTAGGGCTCCACTTTGACTTGTGCCAAGTGGAGGGTGATGTGGCACTTTGTTTTCCCTCCTCTTTACTTTCCATTTTATTTCAAATTTCAAACTTAATTGGAAACTCTATTAATTAATTGTTAATCATAAAACTAATTGAGGAATTCGGGCTCTAAATTATCCCTAATTGGTTTGACCTAACTATAATTGAGAGAATGGAGATTTCTCTCCAAATTGGACACCCCTCAAATGTAAATGATTAGGGATCTATGATGACTAATATAGGGCTAGGATCTTTAGAGAATTTAAATGGAGGGGTATGATAGTCTACACATCTAACCAAGGGATGTAATTAATTAGATTTAGCTCCAAAAAGGGAGGGAGTGGTTAGACTTTTATTTAGTTAGGAATATCCTCCATCGCGTGTGTGTTTTAGAATTAGAGAGAGAGAGGGAAAGAGAGTTGGACGTGTGGCTTAAGGGAAGAAAGGAAAAGGAAGAGAGAGAGAGAGAGAGAGAGAGAGAGAGAGAGAAAAGGAAGAAGCTTGGCTTGGAGGTGGATTTCTTTGAGGTAGGTTTTCTTTTCGTTTTTTATCGTGAGCTCCAAGTGTAGAGCTGTGATGTAGTAATAAACTGGTGAGACCAGGTCGAACCACAAGGAGCTTTAGAAATAAGGCTTTCCAACTTTGTCACCTACCTGAATAAAATCTAATTTTAGCCTAAAATCTAGAAAAGTACATTCATCATTCCTACTTTAAATTAAATACATTTCCAAAAATAATAAAAAAACTCCTAAATAAAAAAGCCTAATCTAAAATGAATCACAAGTTGCTACAAAAGAACACAAAAATTAGAACATCAAATTAGAAACAATCCAAAAATAAAACTGACCAAAAATAAAACTAAGAAGGTAACTTAGAAACAAAATAAACCTAAGTTAGAAACTAAATTAATCAAAACATGCTCAACAAAGATTAGTAACAAATCAAATCAATTAAAAAAGGAAACAACCTACTTTCTCACCAATTAAATCAACTCCCTAAAGTTAAGGACTTTCCAAATAATTAAAGATTTTCAAATCATAACAAATTTAGAAAGCAATAAGTCAATCATACCTTATGTTAGAATTTTCAAATCTTAAGAAACTTCCTTAGTTAAAAATCTCCAATTAACAAAAATTAGAAAGATCTTTTATTTCTGGAAATTATCTAAACCACAAAATCAAAAACTAATCATAAAGTTAGAAAGTTAGTAATGCAATATATGCTATGAGATGTTAGAAATTTCTAAGTCTGGAAAACTAGTATGCAGGGCTGTTTTTATGCATGATTTCTCCTAATCTAATGCAATCTAAAATTGAGTTTAATGGATGGAATTTAAACTATAATGATGCATGAATCAATTAAAAAAAACGGAAGTGAAAAACGATTTAAAACGAATGAGATATGAGTGCATAAACATAACTTAAAAATTGAAACTGTGCAAAAACCATGCTTAAAAATCATGCTTAAAAATTCCGACCAGCCATGTTTGAGTCACTGGTTCACAAACCTCCTGAAATAGTTTTGCTCTGAAATTTTGGGATGTGATAGACCACATATTGAACTTCAATTTCTCCAAATTTCATAGAAAAATACCACGATTTGACTAGTCTACCCACTTCGAACTTTTTACAAAAAAAACTATTTCTGCAATTTTCCTAAAACTGTGCAGAAAGTGGGCTATTTGGTTATCCAACATAGGTTCATCAAAACTGATTTTTGATTTATGTCTTAAAGATCTGAAGGCTTCAATTTCTAGCCACTTAAACATGCACTAACCATATGATATGAAGATATATGCAATGAACGATAATCCCAACCATAAACTATGCATAAAAATTCACATAATCACATAAGAAGCATAACAAGAAAAGGAAACAAGTGTTTGAATTTAAATGTGTAATGTGCAAAAACATTAAAATGTGTGGATTGCAAAAAACATTAAATGTGTGGTATTGACAAGAAATTAAATGTGTGGATTTTTCAATAAATGTAAATGTGTGGGAATTGCAATAAAAATAAATGTGTGATAAGTGTGCTCTTTCCTTTTATTCTCAAACCATGTTAATAATTACTTATTTCATGCCCTTAGGATCTTGAGCTGTCAATCCAAGAACAACAATAAAGAAAACACAACTCAAGTATTAATCACATAAGAAAAAGAATAATTAAAAAGAATCACACTTTTACTAATATGCAACATTTTTACATAAAAGATGGAGAATTAAAATTCCAAGAAAAACAATAACATACTAGGATGAAAGGAACCTCTCTAGTTGAAGCATCAAGTTGGGACAAGCCTTCTTGAAGAGGGATGGGCTATGGTAGAGAAAGGAGATGAGTAGAATGGTGGATGAATTACACTAGTGAGGGGGTCTTTTCCTTCATGAGAGGAGAGGGATGCCTATGCCATCAATTTATAGATTTTTCATCTCTTTCTTTCCTTCTTTGTTCCAAGTTTGTAGCATGCGATCTTCTTTATATGGTAAGTCTCTTCCTTAGCCAACAAGTCTCCAAAGAAATAGCAAAGTGAGTGAGAGATTTTTGTGATTTCCAAGTGCAAAATTGCAATCCCGAGTAAAAATTACCGCATTAACTTCCAGAGGCCATATCTTCCTCGTTTTAGCTCCGATTGATACAATCTTGGGTTCCACGGATATCTATTCGAAAAGAGCTTTCCAACGGTGCATAGATTGCTCCAATTCGACGGTTGGATTAAGAGTTATAGCCATTCTAATCCGAAAAATAATTATACACCTATGGAATGTTAGTTGTGCAACGGACCCATGACTTGGACACCCAAATGGATCTTCGGATCTTTCTTTTCTTGTTTCTTGACTCCCCTTTCATCTTTGGTTTGCTTCTAATCTTCTTTGATTGACTAGTCAACTCTTCTAGCACACCTTTCATTTCTTAAATTTCTTTCTTGATTTTTGAGTTTTCAAACTTAGTAAGAATTAAATCTCACCAAATTTGAGGTTTCCTTTCTTGATCTTGAAATCACAAATCTGTCTTTCCATTGTTGACTTTTCAAACTCTCCAAAAATACCAAGAATGCAGGTCCATCATGAAAGCTGTCATACCCTTGATCTCTCTCAAATTCCACTAATGTGGGTTCCATTCTTGATTTCTCCTACACAAATTGAAATAAACAAATTCAACAATAATCACATGTGAGGAATTTGAATGTACTATGCATGGGACCCTACTTAATGCACCCAAAATAATCGACTTTCCGAAACTAGGTTTTCAAAAATGGCAAGTTTCATAAATTTATGCAAAAAGTGTGATTTTTGAGCAAATTACGCATGAATGCACTACAATGAATCCTAAATGCATAAAAACATGATTTGACACTAAATGAAGCTCTTTAATATCAATAAGCCCTTAAAATGGTCCAAAATGTGTATGAAAATGTGCACTTTTCAGGACTCATCAATTTTCTTACATATTTTATTATTTAATTTCTTTCACCATTTTCTTCTCTAATACTTTCCCTCATTCATATTTATTGATGGCCATTAATGGTGTTTTAGCACCATGATGAAGCAGTGATTCTTAATAAAAAGAAAATGGCCCACTATTTGAACAATCGAGTGGCCTTAGATGACTGGGTCATCTGGCATCACGTTTAGATCCATGTTATCGGATCTTGGGGCGTGACATGTAGAAGTCTCAGGTGCCATAAGTGACACTTAAGAGCTTCCACTTTGTGCAAAATTGTCAAATGTTTGATTTGTCTCCAGTTTGGACCCTGCTTTAGTGTGACCCGCACTTGATAATGACTTTTTTTATTTACTTAAAGCAACACCGGTACAAACACTTCTTGTAACGCTCCGACCTTAATCATATATTGATTATAATTAATTGCTTGATTAGCTAATTTAGTCTGTTTAGAGTCTTAGCGAGTCGGGTTTGATGTATGGATCACGCGTGCAAAGTCTCACGCAATCCAAGTGTATTTGGGTACAGTAGGGGTGTGTCACTATTTCCAGAAAGTTTCGAGGTCTTTTTAGTATTTTGCTCTTTTTGAGATTTTGGCACCATCAGGTAGATTACCTTTCCGAGACCTTTTCCTTCTGTTGCATCCCGATCCGGACCCTCGAACCCGACCCAAAAGCTGACCTGACCTGAACCCACCTAAGCTTGTTTTATTATTTTCCAAAGTGAAACCCCCCTTAACCCATGTGCAAACCCCCACCCACTTTATCACCCACGTGAGACCCATTTCCCATTTCCTTTTCCCACCACTCTTTTAGGTCACAAACCCCACCCCCGCCTCTTCTCATTCACTCCATAACTGCAGCCGCCCCCTCCCTCATTTCTTTCCCTTTTCACACCAGCGCCTATCCCCTCTCTTTCCTCTCATCTCTCTCGTTTTCACCTCACCTCACTCACTGCATCACTGCCTCCGGAGTCCAAGCACGCCGCCATCACCGTCACCGTCAGTGACCCACCTGCGCCACTGCCGGCCACCACAGAACCCAGCCCACTCCATCTTTCTCGGTTTCCCCATTTTCCTTTCTCTGTTTCTCGCTTTCTTTCACTGTTTTCTTTCTTTTTTTCTCTTCCTCATTCTCCTTGCTACCCACATGACTGAGCTTCCCACCCATCTCATCCTCTCATTCAGTCTCTCATTTCACTCCTTGCCAACGTGGATAAGCCCCACCCATTTTACCATTTGATTCTCTCTCCCACGATTTCTCTCTCTCCCTTCACCCTCCCTGCCAACGTGACCGAGCACCCACCATTTCCATCTCACCCATTTCTTTTTTTCATTCTCTCTCTTATTTTCTCTCTCTCTCCACTCACTGTTAATGTGAGTTGACTTTTCCCTCACCCAATCTCACCATTTCTTTCTCTTTTCCTTTCTTTCTTCCATTTTGCCTTCTTCCTTCTTCTTGTCAATGGACCACCAAAGAGTCCCCATCACCACCAATTAAGTGGGTCACCAATAAAGTGGGCCCCACAACCTCTCCACCTCAATTTCAGTTTCTCCCTTCCTCTTTTGCGTTGCTAGAAAAGGATCTAAGAGGTTGCCCCATCACCTCCAATCATCACCATCATCTTGCGTGGACCCCGTCAGCTTCTCATCCTCAATTTCAAGCCACCACTCCATTCCTTTCACTGTTTGGTTAGCTCTCGTTCCCCTAGGTTTGGTTTATAGTACACTTTGGTTGTAGAAATGTGATAAGATAGCTTAGAGCCTTCCTTTCTTTGATTTATATTTAATTTAGTTTTTATTTTGCTAATGCGTCCTTACGTTTGGTTTGTTAGGCATTCAGCTAGGATTTGTGGATTTGGGTATTTGCAATCAAAGGCAAGTAGATATTTATATATATATATGCTTGGATATGTTTGTCTCTCCTTTGATTTGATGATTGATAATGATTTAGATGACGACCACATGCTCATTGATGTTTTCGATTTTGGAAAACATGATAATTAGATCTATATGTTTGCTGAAAATGATTCTTAATTGGATGGCTAGATTAATTGGATTGGATGTTAGTTTGAATGGACTTGATGAGAGGGGGTATTGGATGTATGTGGAGAGGGCTAGGCCCTATTCTTGTGTTTGTCTACAGGTGTGGATGAAAAGGGAGTTTCTCCCAAACTCAGTTCAGTTATAAAAGCTTGATTATGTTTTCTGAAGCCACGTGGTTGACCGAGTGGGGTCACCCGGTCAACCGGCAATACTGGCATATAGTCAAGCTCCATGAAGCCTGATAACTTAGCCAATTTCCATTTATGTTTCAACTCTAACTGTATACCGGGTTGACCGGATGTTGACTGGCTATGAAGGAGGTCGACGGACCCTGTTTCAGGTCAACCAAATGAATTGGGGTTCTTTCTTAAGGGCCTCTTTGACTTAGAACTGGATGGACTTAGGTGAGACCTTAGTTACCTCTTTTGATTACTCATTTGACTATGCGTGAGAATATTTTGAACCTACGTTTTCTCACGGTTATTTCAGTTGTATCGGGATTTAACCTATCTCAATCTTGAACGATATGGGACAACGAGATACCTCATTTTTATATCTATGCATGAAGACTGTTTGTCTGGGTATCGCGAACCCTAATTCCTTTCGTTGACTGAGTAGAGATGTACGATGCTTCGGGATTAACATTGGACTTAGGATTGAGTTGTTTATTGCTTCTGATTTCGAATTGTATCGTCTAGTACCTTCTACATATAATGTCTATATTCCTTAGCTTTGTTTGCTTTGCTTTGTTTTGTTTTAGGATCACTTGAAAAATTTAGCTGACGAACTTATATAGGATCCCTTTTGATGTTCCGTTTGCTCCAATACTTGATGGAGGTATCAAGGCTAGGTGGCTTTGATTGTAAAGGCTTGAAGATGACTGCTTATGGTATGGATATTTTGAAGAAGTTTATTTGTTTGATTTGATTTGACGAAAGGAAATAGTCTCTCTGATGATACTGAATCTTGCTAACGCAAGAAAGCTTAACCATTCATTATGGTTTGAATATGACTCTTGTGTCAGGCACCACTCAGCTGTACCATTCAACACAGTTGGGACACCACTGTGGCAGGATTGTTACTATAGAGTGACTGCATATCGTGATTTCTGTGATGAATGTACACCATCGGATGCTTTTGATTATAGGAGGTTTGATGATAGTCTGTTTGTTCTCCATGCATCCACTTTGCTTACTTTGGCTGGGATACCTGCGCAATTCCGGCCTGGCTATTATCCCGTGCAATTCTGGTCGTGCTGTTATTCCGTGCATTTTTCTCTACCACAACTCAGTTTCAGTTGGAAGGGCAGTGATATTATCTTGTGGTGATTAGCATATGTGAATTGCCTATTTTGTTAGATGTTTATGTTAGATTAATTATGATTCGGATGCTATGTATTTCCTATGATCTCATTTATTCGCTTAAATTGTTTTGTACTGCAAATCTATTGATGTCATTTATATATATATATTGCTTGTCGACCGTCGAGCCTGACGGTACTACTCTTGGTGCATAAGTATCGAGCCCTTCTACCCCGAGGAGGAGATGACGGAGGAAATTCAGACAGATCAGTCTGATGACCTCGTAGACTGCTGTATAGATGGCGTTGTCTAGCCGTACTGTCCCCGTACATGAAAGTCTTCACGATATATCTGGGACTAGACTACACTTTTGGTTCTTTATCATTTTGATTAGGTTCGAGTTTTGTAAGGCCTTTTATTGTAAATATGCTTTTGGTTAACTGTTTCAAACTTAAACTTTAGTAACTATATTTCTGTATTTACTATTAACTATACATCTTGAGATACCATTAGCATTTATAAAACTTCCACTATTGTTTTATGTATTCGAGGAAATGTTTGTACCTCTCAGCGGTCATCGATCCATATGGGACATAATTGGAGTCACGTTGTATTTGTTTAATGTTGAAAATTTTTAATTGGCCCTAATCTCACGCATAATCCCTGGTTTCACAAATGGGGGCGTGACACTTCCACATAAGAACAACTACAACATTCTACTTTCTTGTACATTACAACGTTCAATTTACACTTCCAGTCAACTATGTGATGCCCTTTTCAACTTCAACATGCAATTACAGGATTCAGCATTCAGCTTCAACAACGCCACTCCATGTCCATGCTTCAGTCCTTTCAAAATACAGGGTAAGAAAAGTCACTTCAACAACACCACTCCATGTCCATGCTGAAGATATGCAACTGTGTGGAATCTACAAGCAAGGTAAATCAGTATCATCCTAGCATTTCATTTCATTAACTAATGCAAAGACTAGTTTTCTGCTCAGAGATGAGTATGGAGAGAGGGAGAGAGAAATAAACCACCTGTTTTTATACAGTTTCTGCGTCAGAGAAGCAGCGAGAGAGATGGCTCATGCACTGTATTTCTGCAGTTTCTGGCACTAGAGAGAAGCAGCAGCGAGGTAGAAGAAGAGACGCCTTGTTTTTCTACTATTTCAGCGAGAGAGAAGAAGAAGCGAGGCAGAGCTTACATGAAAAGTCTCCGAAAGTGAGAAGAAAGGAACCAAAAGAAAACTTACATGAAACGGCTGGAGAAGGCATCATCTTATCTTGAAGTAAAGAAGCCTCTTTTATTCATTATCTTCTCTTGTTTATAGTTTTCTATCCTTGAGAACATACTCTTCTTCTTTCCAAAAGAAGGGCAAGGAACCAGCTACAGCCATGGACCTCCTCTCACGTATTCCTTTTCTCTACATATATGTATATGTGACTTGAAGACGGTTACTGCTCTCCAACAATAACTCGGGGGAAGAGATGGCTTCAATTGCTAGTGTCGTTTTACCTGTCTTGTTAATCCTACTCACATTAGGTACTACTCTTTTTCTTTGATTTTTTTTTCACATTAGGTACTACTCTTTTTCTTTGATTTTTTTTTTTTCTTCAGTTGCTCTAGTGCTGTTTTTGTGGGGTGGTTCTTTCAGTGATTTAGATTGCTCTCTTCTGATTTTTTTTTTTTTTTTTTTTTGATCTGGAGTAGAGTAGAGGTCAGGATGGTCAATCCAAAATAGTTGGGATAAGACTTAGATAATGATGACGAATTTAATTACAGTAGAGTGGTGGTGAAGAGGTTAAAATTATCTAATAATAGGGCTAAACTTTTGCCTAACCCTCCCTTATCGTTAGTGGCTAAGGGAGGAACTAGAAAATTTTCCTTGCTAGTGCCACTGCATGAGAAAAAATTGCCCGTGGGTGAGCTTCACAAGCCGGACCACTTACCATTCATATGCTACCTGCTGGTGGAAGAAAGTTCCCCAAACTTTTTTTTAATTTTTGTTACCTTTGAATAGGCGAAATATGAGCCCCATTAGCAGGAGTTTTCTCCTCAATGTCAAAAAAATCCATAATGCACTTCTCTCTTTCTCTCTCTCTCTAGGGCACAAGTGTTCTCACAAGAGAATCAGATTTATCTTTTTGGGGAGGCAAAATGTGAGAGTCAAAATAATTCTCTTATTTTAGACATAAAATGATTATAGTAAGGTTATATGTCTCTACTAATAAGGTTAAGTTCGCTCTAGCTAGATACGGACATATGGAACATTTTTTATCAAATGCACCATTTACAAAATGAGTTAACCTATATCGACTAACTTAGTGGATCCATGGTTTGCTTTCATATTGGTTCTGAACCATTCATATAATGTGGAAGTGAATCTATCATCAACTAAATACTTGCTATGATCACCTTAAATTCACCATTAAACAAGGGTGAAACGAGGATATAGACATTGGGGAGGCCATTATGAAAAAAGATTTCTTGAGAGGGCCATTGCCAAATGGGACTTTAAATTTTAATTAGTTTAAAGGGTTTTTCATTAATCATGCCCGATCTCCTCTTTTTCCACTATCTCTTGTTTTGACCCATTTCTTCACTTCATTATATAAATAAATAACTAGTCATGAATTTCAAACATAATGTAGTCTTTTTTTTCAAATTTCTTTATAAAACATTGATCCCAATGTTATTTTTATTTCTTGCAAAAGCAACTATCAATTATCAATTATGAAAAAATTAATATCCAACTTTTCATACATCCAAAATTTGCCTAACTTTCATTTTTTTTTCCCCAGGGGCAAAACCGTCCCAATCCAAAAGAGTCTTCACCATCATCAACGGCTGCAAAGAAACCATCTGGCCCGCCGTCTTCCCCGGCGAGTACTTCGACGGAGGCGGCTTCGTCCTCAAACCGGGCCAATCGGTGGTTTTCACCGCCCCGGTCAGCTGGTCCGGCCGCATCTGGGGCCGGACCGGCTGCAATTTCGACAAGACCGGGTCCGGCATGTGTCAGACCGGCAACTGTGGATCGACCCTCAAGTGCACGGGCTCCGGAGAAACCCCGGCGACACTTGCCGAGTTTACCCTCGCGAATCTGGACTTTTATGACGTCAGCCTAGTTGACGGCTTCAACCTGCCAATCGCCGTTTCGCCCGTTATTACTGCCAAGTCGAACTGCTCTGCGGCTGGGTGTGACAAGGACCTCAGGTCGAATTGCCCGTCGGAGCTTTCCGTTAAACGTAACGGCAAGACCGTTGGGTGCAGGAGCGCGTGTGACGTGTTCAATACGGACCAGTACTGCTGCAAAGGACTGTATGGGAATTCGATGACGTGTCGTCCCACGACATATTCGAAGATTTTCAAGGACGCGTGTCCCAAGGCGTATAGTTATGCGTACGACGACCCGACGAGCATCTTTACGTGCCCGGGGGCGGACTACACAGTTTCCTTTTGCGGAACAAGGTGAGCCCATCAAACCTTTTTATATCTTTTCTTCTGTTCCTCTTCTCAAACCCTGATATATCTTTTTTTCTGTTCTCTCTTGGAGTTGGAATATGAAAGATTTCAATTCCGATAGAAAAAAAGGTGCCATATTTTTCATCCAAATTTCGTGGCAGCTTCTTTGCACAAGCGCACCCTTATTGATACTCGCACTCGCCCAAGTCCCTTTCCATCCTCGCTGTGGATAAGGTTTGATCGCTTGCTTAAGCTATCTTTATTCGGGAAGAAAGTAGCTCACCAATTAAGCTATTAATGAATTGACAAATGAAACCTACCTTTCCCTTTGCAAGAAGTATTAGATGCAAATGAGGCCCATGGCCCATCTAACACTCAAAATCATGGAGTTCTTGCACATGCTCACACTTTTAGTTGTCCTATAAGTGGAATTTCAACTATTCATCACCCATCTATCATTGAAACTGCTAGAGTTTTAAGAATCTTAAAGGGTAAAAGTGACTTGTTATGTGGGTTGGTATTCAAAATTTTATTATTGAAACACAAAATCTGAAATGCTTAAAGGGATATCTTTTACATTAAAAAGTCAGAAATCCTCAACACTTCAAATTCTTGTCAAATTGAAGGAGAGGAGTGAACTCCACCATGAGGTTTGCATCTTGATAATCCAAGCAACTAAAAATTTATGGGTGCAGCTCATTAGCCATTTCATATTTATGGGTATGTAAGCTCCTCCTGCTTGTGTGGGCCTCATTTTCACTTGAGTGGGCTACCTTCCCGTATATATACGGGCTCTCTCTTGGGTCTCAGGCCCCTTGGCTATGGTAAAAAAAAAAAAGTGAAAAAAAAAAACCAAGTTTCATATTTCAACCAACACTGGTATGGTTTACAAACTAATAGTCAATCTTCTCACAAAATGCAAAATGTTTGTAGGAACCAAACGGTGTGCACATATCATGACAACAAGGTGGTCTGCAATGGATCCATAAGCTCCAAATCGCTCTCTTGGAATTGGATGGTCCTGATGTCCTTTTACGCATTGATGATGACTTTATGGATTGTGTCTTAGAGAAAACCAAAAAAAAAAAGTGACTTTAGTTTATTGCGTTCTTTGAAATGCAAAAGAGGTGTGTGTGACTTACTATTAATTATTCTTTTTTTTTTTATTTATTTCTTCATCTTTCCCTGCTGTAGTGTGCAAGGCAGAGAAGATTTATGTTTTTTTTAATTGAAATACCATTCATGTGTAATTATTTTTTCTTTTAATTGCAATGAAAGAATAAAAAGAAAGTAAGTCTGCAATGGCATTCTTTCAAGGGAGTTGCACACACTTGAAAAACTTAGGATTTTATTTATTTACGTTAAAAAATATATGATGGTTAAAAATGAAGATCAAATGTGGATTTCTGTGAAAATGAGCATCAAATAACATTTTCTTCTTATTATATTTACCTGAAAAAATACTATTTGATGTTCCTTTTTGAAATTTTACGTTTAATTTTTATTTTTTAACCCCCCGTGTATTGAATTGTTATGTAATCTAATGTAAACAAACATGCTTATAAGATTCTTAGAGTTGGTAAGTTTTTTTTAAGAACGTTTTGTTGGGCTCACCCTATGAGCCCTTCAGACAATCAGATGTAGATTTGACCTTGATTAGAGTGATATTCATCAATGGATGGAACTGAAAAATACAAGGGTGATCGATGTTTTCCCATGGCCCGCCCTTGACTGAATCAAGACTTCACATTTTCCCTTTTTCCAGTAACTGCATGCAACAGGCCCCACCCCCACCCCATGAGAGTCTCAGTTTACAAAATGGCCTCTGGCAAATGGTTAGTAAAATAGTCGGCACATGGATTAGATTAAATTAGCCCCAGAAAGGGTCCAATAAACTGAGGGAACCATAGATCACTGTTTGGATTAAGGTCTTACTGGATGAGATCTGGAATCAACTATAATGGGGGAAAATCATAGAGGACCATCCACAGGCTGGGATGCAAAAGAGAGCCCACATATACAAGGGAAGGTAGCCCACTCAAGTGGGAAAAAAACCCGCACAAGCAGGAATGGGTAACGTACCTAGGGTTCGAACCCCGGATAGGTAAGAACTAACGCTCTTTACCACTCGGGTACAGAGCTACAAATTGAAGTCAACGTAATAATGAGGCAGTTCACATTGGATAGGCAACACATTACAGAAACTCAGCCAAAAAAAATTTTTAAGGAAGACCCAAGCTAAAGTAAGATCGGATTAGACTAAAATGATGACAATTTTTTACCATAACAGGATAATTCTCTAATCACAATAATGCAAGATGAAGCCCCCTGATTAACTTACACATCACAAAATGACCACATTGCCCAGGCAGTGAAATGGAAGGGTACAAGAAAGAATGGGACGCGAGACTTGATTTTAACCATCCATTGTGAACATGATCTCTCTTTGGGAGAAAAAGGAGCAGATCCTGCTAGTAAGAAGACCTCACCCTTCTTAAATACAAACCATCTCTGACAACTTCTACAGCCATAAAACTACATGTCCAAAATTTCACTTCTACCAGTGGAATTTTGGCCAGTTCGTATATAGAGAGACCCATGTTATATGAGTGAGTTTCATCATGCAAAAGCTGGTCAATACAACATAAATGAAGTGTAATAGCTGCCATCAGAACCATAGAGATGGGAACATGGGATCATTTCCTTTCAGGTAAAACGTTGATCACCACATGATAATATCCATTGATAATTTCAACTTCTGGACACATTAATCAGCTTTTGAAAAAATTAAATTGTAAACACCCATCACTAAGAAAGGGCTGAGATTTTAGCACAAGGATGCAATTAGCAGGATCTGCTTTTCTTGAATTTAATCAAATTAGCCAAATTTACATGCCCTTTCAAACTATACAATTCTGTACAATTGTCACGTAACATATGATATGTTCCATCATTATCTTAACTTCCCACTGTTTTGGGTTCCTTCTGATTTCCTTTTATCAGTTTCCATAGTTGCATTTTCTGATCCTGTCTCACCACTCTTATATGGCAATACAACCACAGGGGCCGCAGGCACGGTGGCCCACCGCTCCTTCAAAAGGCTCATGAACCTCGTAACCATTTCCCTTCGGAACCCGAGCTCCCTTGTGAAAAGATCAAGGAGGAGAAATGCGAGGATGTATTTGAAAGGGACAATGAGGAGAACGGTTGCAGAACAGAGTAGCACCAGAGCGACCTCACTTGTTATCTACAAAAAAAAAATCCACAACAGAGATGCCAAATAAAATAAAATGATTCGAGTCCTTTTATAAGTTTGGAAAACTAAAACCACTTGAAATTCCAATGGCAAGGAAAGATCTTAATGGAATTAATGGAAAGATGGTTAGGGACACCAAACGAGACGAAGCCCCCCAAAAAAAAAACCATACTCACAAAGATTGCATGAGTTTGAGCCACAAAGAGAAGATAGTGGAAAAAGAAGAATAAATGGATACAATATCTGTCTGTGCATTTAATGAACATCATATATGCGAGGACCAGTTGAGTAAGATTAACAGTTGGTTCTAAAAACTCGCAAAATCATATTTTGAGTTCTATGAGAAAATTAGCACTCAAGCAACCATTATTAGATGAGATAAGAAAAAATGATGACGATGACATGTAAGGACCTGCTTATCAAATAAGGAGAAATGGAAAAATATCCAGGGGGCCAGGGCATCTGTGGTGAAGACGCTTTTTGTTCTACATATGCCAGTATGGCTCATGTGTAAGGTCAAGTGCATTCATCAGGTGGTTCCACTTTAAAAATGCCCAGGCCTAAAATTCAAGTCTGTACAATGAGGTTACATACTAAAAAACAAGGACCAAAGATCTATACTAGACAAACACATGATTGCAACAAACAACCTGATTTTGGGCCAAGCTATCTTTGTTTTGGTCTCACCAGATGAATAGCCTGGAACTCACATGTGCTATGTTGGCATGTATAGGGCAAAGACTCCTAAAATTGTCAGTGTGACCATCCCAAGTGCTCATCATCAGAAGATGCTGGGAAGAGGTTTTAGTTTTTTTAACTCTTCCTGTAACACGTCTTTTGTTTGTTGCTTTTACAATTTATTGTAAGAAATATTTCAATGAATAGAATGATGTCAATGGAAGATGTAGATGCAGTTCCAACTCTGGGAATCAGTACATGCATTTGACATATGATCTTAATTTTATTATGTGAAGTATACCAACTATTCACTGCAGTTGGAACTGATGATAGCTTCAATGTAACTACCCTAGTATCCACGCTTGGATCTAAGTCCTTAAAGTTGGCTTTTATGAATGAGAGAACATAATTACCCCAAGAATACATGGGTCTGTAGACCAAATAGAATGAATGAGAGAATATGCAGTTTTTCATCTTGTTATCCCATCGTACTTCAGTTGGTCGGAACATGCACACAGATCTGTAATTGAAATCTGGGCCCGTTGTCGATGGAGCAAACCCAAAGGACATTTTTAGATGACGTTAATTGTCTGATTTTGCCCATCGAATTTAGACCGTTGACAACCTACTTCTTTACTATCATCTGCAACATGAATTTTGGCAAGAACCCATTCAAGATAAAGCCCAAAGCTAGGATGGTCAGGATGGAGTGCATGTATGCCACATCTTCAGTGGAAATATCACAGTAGTATAACACCTCAAAGCAAATAAATGATTTTTACTGGGATATGTGTAACAGATGACTAGTTTGATTTGTTTAATTCTTATACTATGCTCATGGTCATAGGTAAGATAGCAAGTACTGGTAGTTGATGGCATACCTGAGGTTGACCTGATAGAACAATTGTCCGAATCTTGAGAAGTAAAATATTCAAATTTTGGAGATAGCTTTCTAAGTCAGCCATGGCTTCTTTAAGAGCTACAATTTTTTGAATTGTGTTTGAAGGTGGCTGATCACGTATCGTAACTTTACCAAAGAATCTTCCCAGACGACCTTGTTCTTTAAGCCCCTTCAATAAAAGCATGCTAGCCGCCACAACCATCAATGCCGTAGGAAATATGTACGACAGCAAGTTTCTGAAAAGAGCCTCAAAATTAATTAGATCAACTAATTATGTTAGATGTTATAACAATTGTCAGCATAGGTTCTTAGTTCTCACAGATGGTATGCGGTCGAATCTTAGATAAAAGACCAGGGATGACATAACTTTCTCATGTGAATGTCCACAATCAAACACTATGGGGTGTACACGGATCGGATTGGTGCAGATTAGGACAAATCCGTCACCAATCCATTACCTGCGGATTGATGGATTTGGAATCCGTCACCAATCTGTAGCTGTTAAAAATCGATCCGATCCAATCCGTGGAGGACCGGATTGGATCCGTTTAATCCGTTTAATCTGTTGAATCTAATGTTAAAAAAAGAGATCAAACAAGTTGTAAAGAGTTTCAGCATACAAGGTAACAATCCACAAAAAAATACAAATTACAAATATGTTTTTTTTTTTCTCCCGGAAGCTACCCAATTGATCAATACAAAGAGCTATTTTTATCTACATTACAACCGAAAGAGATCTAATCAACAAATAAAGCCAAACATGATGTTAAATTCATAAAAATCACACTCCATCTATTAAAACCTTGAACTCTTACAATTTGACCTCTGAAGTTTTTCCTTCTTTTATTTTTAGACCTCTTAACTTATATTTAGACCCCTTTCGGTTTTTTTTTTTTTTTCAAATTTAATGTCAACGGATCGGATCAGATTGAATCCGCGGATTGAGGGTGAAATCCGTCACCGATCCATTGCTAATGGACTACAAGATTGTCAATCCGTCACCAATCCATTTACCTTCGGTTCAGTTAAAAATATGCGGATTGGATCGGATCGGTTTTACGGATAAGCGGGTTTTTTGTGCACCAGTATAAGTCTCATTTGGAAAACCCCTTATATCATGCAAAGTTTTATGTTTTTTAAAATTGGCCTCCCAAGAAATTTTCTCATTTACATATTGAAAATAAGGTAAAATTCCTGGCTCCGCCCCTGCAAGCACCGAATACATGGAAAAGGCTATTTAATCTGGACATGGGCATCAAGTTGACATCAGGACAAACACAGACCCAGAGGAAACTGGAATGACATTTCCACACACAAACACACGCACAGGTGTATTAATGTATTTAAGAATATGTGCCTAAGCAACAACAGGTGTGTTAGAGCTATATATATAGAGTTTATAAAGCAATTCAAACATAAGAATAAAAAATAAAAAAGGTCATTCTTTCTTATCGTAAGTGCTAGTAGCCAACATTGTCCCGTTTGGAAATTTACTATTAAAGTAAAAGTAACGTAAAGTCTCCATTTTACATTCACTTCTGCAAATGCAACTCATAGAAAAATAAAGACACAATAAAATCCAAAATATGTATGTCACTTTAGATTATTCAAGAGACACCATCCTTCTAATGACAATAAACATTCACTTCTCAGCATTATACATAAATAACTTCGACTTCTTCCATATATACAATAAAGTGCATACGAAACCTAAGAGAAACCATGAAATTCACAATGCTCACCTGAAAATGAGAGTATAGGCAAAAGCGATAAAAGAGATAGTCAAATGTGGCTCCTCCCAACGCCTAAGTCTGTCAAAATTCTTGACAGTGACTGTTAAAGGAAGCATAAGTTCCTGAGTGGTGAAAAGACAGAGCTGCTAAGTAACTAATAATGACATGCAAAGCTAAAGGATTGGATTAATATATGAGGATGTTCAGTGTTGTGTGTGCGAGCCTCTATGTTTGTATTTATGTTAAAAGTTCTCCCAATAAATTTGATACATATGTTCATCCATTCAAACCACTCAGTAGACATAAGACATTCATAAACTGACTATCTTGCATAAATTTCATCATTGCTCAGACAATGGTATAGTTCTAGGTTTATGTGTGACGGTCTACACAATTATGTCATGAGTTTAATAATTTTAAGTCCTTCCTATGTACAAGCAACTAATTGGTGATTAGAAGTAGGCTGTGGGCATATAATAATTTTTTCTTCACAAATATAGGCCATCAAATTAATGGTCTACCTCATGAATGGACACGGCTCAAAAATAGCACACTTTTTGCAGTGTTAGCTCTTTGATCAATCATCACAACTTTTGAACAGCAAACAAGGAGCCATAGAAGGATCATTGATCACAAGTTAACTGTTAAATAATTGGTATAAGTTTTGGACTTTGATTTTTCCAAGAGGGATACATCTTTTAGATGATCCAAATGGATGAAGAACACCATCCAATTGGTTTGGGTAACTGTTAACATACGTCTCCCACATTGGAGAACATTTGAATATTTATCTATCTGTAAACATTACATATCTCTCTCACCTAGAACTGGTTCTCATGTAGCTTGCCGGGCTCATCTGGATGCATTCCAATCATGAGGGTGGGAAGGTCTACGCATGAATTTTGAGGTCCCAAATATCAATTGTGAAAGCAACCATAGAAAAATGGATATTTCAATCCAACGGTAATAGTCAGTAGATGGATCGCCGTTGGTCTACATGAGCCCTGCAAGCGAGTTCGCACAAAGCTATCTAAGAACTGGTTCTTAGGTGAATATTTCTACATGCATGCATGCACATAATAGGTAGAGATATACGACACCTTGAAAAGATCAATGTTACTGGGGATCCCCTCGATCATGGCAGCATCAATTGTAGCTTGGGTTGTCTCCACTATTCGGCTTTTCTCTTTGCAGATTGATGATGCCCTTTCAACAAGATTCATATCAGCCACAACTAGATTCTTACTCAAAACCACCCCCTGCCTTACTGAAGAGTTCTTCCAGAAGGAAATTGATGTGCTGGATGTCCAAGATGGAGATCTCATCCATCTGCGCAAGTACACACTTCCATCTATGTCAAAAACATGTATATTAGTGCCAGAAAGTTCATCTGGAGGCTTTGACCCTTCAGTTGGGCTCTGGTCTTCCTTCCTAAGTATGTTAATCAATGGACCACCCCAATAATTTACAGCCAGAGTCTGGTATACAATATCACCAAAAGGTGCGCTTCGTAAATATGACAACTGAACAAGCTTAGCTGGATCCTCTGATAACTTCCGGATAAACTGAAGTGACTGTAACCTTGCAATACTATTTGCAGCGCTTGCAATTGCTCTTGATTTTCCCTTATACGCACCATATACATTATGAATAGATGGGTCATCTTCATCTGGTCCGTATTCACGAATGAAATCATACAAAGAAATCACTTCACTGATAAAAGCATACCAAACATCTCGCCTCATTTCACCACCAAAGTCAACAAATTCAAGAACCCAAGTTTCTGACCTATTTAAAAATTAAAATTAAAATTCAGATTCAGATTCATGAAATTCACTAAAGCTGAGAGACTGAAAGAAAATTAATGGTTTTCAAGCACACTGCATAAGTGCAGGGAACCAATGTAACATGGCTAGAAACAGATGAGGCAAATATCACAGTAGATGAGACAAATTCATACTGATATTTTCAAACTTCAAAAGTTTCATAAAAGCTAGAGAAGTAGGTAATCTTCAATAAAGAGTGCCGTCACAGGAGTATGTACGATCAAAATTAGGGCCTGAACACACAGTAATCTAGTGTTTACGGATAGTCATTGATTTAGTGTTTACCAACAGTTTGGAAACCAAGACCAAAAACAGTCAAGACTGGGTCCAAACAGTACTGGATCTTAAACAGCAGTGTGGAAAGAAATCACGACTTTCCACTTTTCTGCTAAAAACTGATGGTCAGCTTGATTATTGGTTATGGGCTGAATCAATCCCAACCCAGCCACATCTGTTTCTCAAGTCCTCCAAACACTCTAAAAGTGTGAACTGAATTTCTGATTGAAATTGATTTTTGTATCACGCCACGGTACCAGTTGAAAAAAAGAAGAATAATGCAATATAACTTACAGCAGCTTGTTCGGGAATCAATCATGTTGAATAGCAGTAAGAAGCTGACCAAGTGAAGATACAGGCTAAAAATAAGAATTGTTGAAAAGAATATGTTTACATAAGCTTACTCACTCAGTGCCCGATGAAACAGAGACAGCAGAGTCAAGAAACATATATCCAAAAGGTCCAACTCTCGTTTTCTCCACCCGAGTGCCTTGTCTAGTAAGATCCAATCTAATAGCTTCTTTGTAACCTTTTAGGCCAATTGCCTGCAAATATGAAGTGAGGACCTTGAATTTTCAGCAATAAATATCTATTAAATGCACTGAAAAAATAAACAAGAAAAATAAGCCCAATTATACCCATGTAATTTTATGATAAGAAGCACAATCAAAATTTAAAGCTGTCACACAAGTGAAATTTTCCTTCATCAAAGCTATTATCTTTACCATTTTGTTCCTCCCACACTAATTTTCTCCTTCTTATTCCAGCTCTACATACGATAGGGTTGTAAACAAGGAAGATCTACATCTTCTAAAGGGTGGATTCAACTAAGCCAACCATAGGATCTTAAGACTTTGACTCTGACTCGGTGGACCCCAAATGTGTATCTAGTATCCACACTCCAATCTGACATAACCAATTCTTTGGATCACTGGGTCAACCCTGTTAAACAGGCCCAAGGCCCATAATTAGATCCAGTCCAGCATGATCCAGTCCAGTATTACTGTCTTACGTGGTTGATTGGGTCAAAGATTACACAGTTGTACATATTATCTTGATTAGATTAGTTTCCTAACTTGGAACATAATTGATGTAATTAGGTTGATTGCCTAACTTAGAGCCTTAATTAAGGCATGTAATATATATTGAGGCTCGTTCTTCAAAGGAGGACAAGCAATAAGAATACAATTTCAGAAGCCTTGTGCAATTTCAAGTTCATTCGTAAGTCTTGAGTTTGTCATGGTATCAGAGCAGTCCTGATCTTAGACATCTTCCAAGTCCCTCTCGTGCAGTAAATAGATCTAGGATCTATTTTTTAGAATTTTCCAACATCACAAAGTTCCAGCGACATCTTCTTCCTACGTTAGCGACAACCTGTTGGGCCAACCTCTGATCAAGCAGATCAACCTCTGAATCCCATAGAGCCTTGGTCGTCTAGTATTTCTGAGAATATAGGTGATTTTTTCCATATTTTTCAGCACATCCACGTTGGTGTTTTGCTCCTTCTCAAGTCTTTTTCAGAAAATTAGATTGTTTTCATCCAGACCGTCCAGAATCTTGGATCTTCAGAAGATTCAGACAAATCTTGTTTCATCAGAAGACAGATTAGAAAGCCTACCCAGATCAGTCCTCTGATTTTTTACCAGGACAATCAGTGGGGCCCACGTAGTGTATCTACACCCACTGACTTCACTGTTTAATTACTCTTTGACCGGTATCGCTTTGAGATGGAAAAATCTAAAGTTACATTGATCCGTTTTACTGGAAAGAATTACCCTGCGTGGTCGTTTCAGTTCCAAATATACCTTGAGGCTAAGGAATTGTGGAGTTATATTTATGGATCTGACCCTAAACCCACTAAAGATGAGAAGAAGATCTCCTCTTGGCTTACCAAAGATGCAAAGATCAAATCATGGATCCTCGGCTCTATCGAGCCACATCTGATCATGAATCTCAAACATTACTCCACTTCCAAAGACATGTGGGGGTATCTGAAGAAAGTATACCATTAAGATAATTTAGCACGACAATTCCATCTTGAATGTGCGATTGCTGAATATACACAGGGAACCTTGTCCATCCAAGATTACTATTCGGGATTTTGCACACTATGGTCGGAATACGATAGTATTAAGTATGCTAATGTGGCTGCAGATGTTTTGCTTGTTATTCATGACCTTTAGGCCTCTAGTCAGAGGGATCAGTTTTTAATGAAACTGCGCAGTGAATATGAGTGTCCGATCTGCCCAAATGAATCGGACACCATTACCTTCCTTGGATGTATGCTTAAATGAACTCCTCCGCGAAGAACAACGCATTGCGATCTCTGCTCATATAGCACAACAAGCGTCTGAGACCTATTCAGTCGCGTTGTTGGCTAATAAAGCTTTTCAGCCTCCGCCGCGTGACTTGAGCAAAACGCAATGTTACAGTTGTCAAAAATTTGGGCACATTGCAACTCAATGCAAACAGAAGGTCTGCAATTACTGCAAAAAGTCAGGACATATCATCTCTGAATGTCGCCGCCACCCACAACGTCTATCACCACAGCCTCAGACTCCACAGTATCAGCCTCCTCATGCGTATGTTGCTTCTTCGGTTATGCCTGCTCCTACATCTGCACCCTCACAGCCTGGGGCCTCATCCTCTCTCACTCTTGAATTGGTTCAACAAATGATTGTCAATGCCCTCTCTGCTTTTGGTCTTTCAGGTACATCCCCTCCATCTTCTACTTGGTTCCTTGATTCTGGGGCGTCTAATCATATGACGTCTTCCTGCGCACCACTCTCCAATGTGCAAAGATACACTGGCCCTCTTCAAATACAAACTGCTAACGGGGGCCATGTTCCCATTACTGCTGTCGATGACATCCCTGGTCCCATTCCATTGAAAAATGTTTATCTGTGTCCCACTTTAACTTCCAACCTTTTGTCAGTCGGGCAGCTTGTTGAAAATAATTGTAACATTTCTTTTTCTTCTTCTGGTTGTGTTGTGCAAAACCAAATGTCCGGGAAGGAGATCGCGAGGGGGCCTAAGTGTGGACGCTTGTTTCCACTTGATTTTTCTACAACTTCTAGGAATAAATTTGACAATGATGTGTTTTGTTTTTCCATTAGAGATAACTGCCAATTGTGGCATAAAAGACTTGGACACCCGAATTCAAAAACTTTGTCTCTTCTGTTCCATTCTGGTTTATTAAATAAAACTACTGGTTTATCTTCTTGTGTGCCTTTTGATTGTGCTACTTGCAAAATGAGAAAGAGCAAAACTCTTCCGTTTCCTATTTCCACTTCACACAACACTCAGTGTTTTGATTTGGTTCATAGCGATGTAGGGGAATTGCTCCAGCTCTTTCTCATGCTCACTATAAATACTTTGTGACCTTTATTGATGATTTCAGTCGGTTCACATGGGTTTACTTTATGCATTCCAAATCTGATGTTTTTCATGTTTTAAAAATTTTTCTGGCTTATGTTGAAAATCAATTTTCCACCTACATTAAAATCCTGCAATCTGGTTCAGGCGGGAAATATATGTCCTCTGAGTTTCAACAGTTTTTGCAAAACAAATGTATTATTTCTCAAAGAACTTGTCCTTATACTCCACAGCAGAATGGAGTCGCTGAAAGGAAAAATAGACATCTCCTTGATGTCACTCGTTCTCTTCTCCTTGAATCACCAATTCCTCCCCGTTTTTGGGTTGAGGCATTGGCTACTGCAGCTCATCTTATTAATCGTATGCCATCCCCTTCGATTGACAATCAGAGCCCATATTCTCGTTTATACAAGACATCTCCATCCTATGATGATCTTCATGTTTTTGGCTCAGTTTGCTTTATTCATTTGCCTCCTTCTAAACGGACTAAACTTACAGTTCAATCCGCTCAGTGTGTTTTTTTAGGATATGCACCTTTCCAAAAAGGGTACCTTTGCTATGATCCCCACATTCATCGCATTCGTACCTCTCGAAATGTCGTGTTTTTTGAAAACAAGTATTTTTTTCAACAACATCTTGATCCTTCGGACGACGACTCCTTAGTTTCCTTACCTAGTTTTTTTTACGACACATCTATCGTTCAATTTAATCCTAACTTTGTGTATCAACGACGGAACAGAGAAGCGACTCCCAGGGACCTCCCTCCTGCTCTTCTTCCAGCATCTGGTCCACCTCCGACACTTGATCCATCTGTACATCCTTCATTGCATCGCTCCACTCGCATCTCGGTACCACCCGACAGCTATGGGTTCTCCCATACTTCCTTAATGGCTACTTTGTCCTCTACTTCCATTTCCCAATCCTATTCTCAAGCTGTGCAGGACAAATGTTGGAACAAGGCTATGCAAGAAGAATTGGCTGCTTTAGAGAAAAATCATACGTGGGATATTATCTCATCTCCTGTGGGTATCAAACCTATTGGCTGTAAGTGGATTTATTTATCTCAAGTTAAACTCAGATGGGACTCTAGATCGATATAAGGCGCGCCTTATTGCTCTCGGAAATCCGCAGGAATATGGCATTGATTATGATGAAACTTTTGCTCCAGTCGCCAAGATGACCACAGTTCGCATAATCCTCGCTGTTACTGCCTCTCAGTCCTGGCCTCTATATCAAATGGATGTCAAAAATGCATTTCTTCATGGTGATCTCAAAGAAGACGTTTATATGCGTCTGCCTCCGGGGTCCTCATCTAGGAAGGGTATGGTTGCTAATCTCCGTCGCTCCCTCTATGGTTTGAAGCAAGCTCCTCACGCATGGTTTGAGAAATTTCAAGATGCCCTTCTCCGCTTGGATTTTCATCCTAGCCAGTATGATCCTTCCATGTTCTTACATCATGCTCCATCCGGGATTACTGTGCTACTAGTCTACGTTGATGACATTGTCATTACTGGTCCCAATGCACAAATGATTCAGAACTCCAAGCTTCTCTTCATCAGACTTTTCACATGAAAGATCTCGGGCCCTTACACTATTTCCTCGGTCTTGAAGTTCATCAATCGCCTAAAGGTATAATTCTCAATCAACACAAATACGCGGTTGACCTCATTGACTTGGCTGGCCTTACTTCTTCAACTCCAGTGGATACGCCGGTCGAGCTGAATGTCAAACTCAGTAAAGAGGAGGGTGGCCTTCTTCCCGATCCTACCGCATATCGCCAATTAGTGGGTAGCTTTGATCTACCTCACGATCACCCGTCCTGATATCTCATTTGTGATCAACCTAATGAGTCAGTTCATGACGGCTCATCATCATCTTCATCTGGCTGCTGTTCGTCGCATCATTCGATACCTTATTCGCACATCGACTCGAGGCATGTTTTTTCCATCAAACAACCCTCTTTCTCTCATAGCTTATTCACATGCTGATTCGGCTGGTTGTCCGGATACTCATAGATCAACTACGGGCTGGTGCATGTTTTTGGGTGATAGTCTGATTTCCTGGAAATGCAAGAAACATGACAAAGTTTCAAAATCTTCTACCGAGGCTGAGTATCGGGCTATGTCTACTGTGTGCTCCGAAATCCTTTGGCTTCGAGGTCTGCTCTCTGACATTGGATTTCCCGCAGAAGGAGCTACCCCCCGCTATGCAGATAATATAAGTGCAATTCGGATTACTGAAAATCCGATTTTTCATGAACGCACTAAACACATCGAGGTTGATTGTCACTTCATACGTGATGAGCTTAAACGTAATGTCATCAGCCTTCCGCATGTCTCCAGTGAACTTCAACTTTCTGATATTCTCACCAAAGGTCTTCCCCGACCACACGCCATCAGTTCTTTGTTGACAAATTGCTGCTTGTTGATTCTCCCGCATCAATTTGAAGGGGGGTGTTAAACAGGCCCAAGGCCCATAATTAGATCCAGTCCAGCATGATCCAGTCCAGTATTACTGTCTTACGTGGTTGATTGGGTCAAAGATTACACAGTTGTACATATTATCTTGATTAGATTAGTTTCCTAACTTAGAACATAATTGATGTAATTAGATTGATTGCCTAACTTAGAGCCTTAATTAAGGCATGTAATACTCTATATATTGAGGCTCGTTCTTCAAAGGAGGACAAGCAATAAGAATACAATTTTAGAAGCCTTGTGCAATTTCAAGTTCATTCGTAAGTCCTGAGTTTGTCAAACCCAACATGTTGTCATCAACAATGGAGATTTTATTGGAGCACGCAGGTTGTGAACAATTGACTATGCCTGGTGGGTTGAAGTTCTTGGATAAGGGCATAGTTTTCAAAATCGGAATCGTATCGCAAATCATTCATACCTATTAATCGAATCGAATCATGAATCGTATCGTGAATCGTAGGATTTTTTTTTTTTCTAATAAAAATAGAAAATAATTAAAAATTTAAAGAAAACAATAGAAGCAATTATTCATAACCATCCATTTTTTCCATTATAGTAGTCTAAATATAATAACAAGTCAGTCTATCATACAATCATGACATATATATATATAAATATATATATAATAAATGGTGTAAATAGTTAAATAAGTTTAAAGTATCAAAATATTTTATTTATTATCTTTAAATTAAAATATAAAAATAAAATAAAATCCAAACCATCAATCTCATAGGGTAGGATATCTCATAAAGTTAAGAAAGTGTTTATGAAGAAAAAAAACTAAAATAGATTAAAAAAAAAGGAAGAAGATATAAACAAGCACTATACGTACAGTTAAATGCATGTTCTTTATTCATTTTTAAAACCTTATCAAAGCTATAAAAAATTCTTACGAGGTTTCATTAACTGCTAAATAACTCTTTGAAAATACAAGTGATAAAAGAAAGAGATAATAAAGAAAGAAAAAAAGTAAAAGATTATTAATATTAGCTTATTAGCTATAGTCATTCTCGCTTAGTTGAATCGCATGAATTTTAAGATTCAATGAAACGAGTATCGAATCATAGGATTCACACTTGAATCCTAAGATTCATTTGTAAATGAGATTCATTACATTGATACGAATCGTTGTCCTTAAGATTCCGGATATGAATCGGGATTTGGGATACGAATCGTAGGATTCTGATAACTATGGATAAGGGAAGATTTTCTCCTGCGCACATGCTCCAGCAGGAGTGCGTATCCAGATCGTCGCCAAAGGAAGGACTCCCCCTGAATTTCACCAGGCCCTGCTTGACAAATGGCGCCAATTCACAGTGCACAGACGCGCAAGAGAAAATCATCCCTTAGATAAGATTTTCAATGAATGTATTAGTTTATACTTTTTATGTGGAAACACACTTGTCACAAACAGATATTAGACTAGAAAAAATGCAAAACAATAGTCCCTTTTATTTTGAGAAATCAAAGTAGAGGTAACCAAATTAGTTGGTTACCTCAAAAGATAGGAAAATTCTCAAAACAAAGAAAAAGTTTATCAAATTCCATTCATTCTATGGAAAGGGATGGTTTTTACATATAATTCCTAGGCTTTGGTGTTCCCACTTAGACTCCAACTTCTAACTTAATACAACCTTCTAAAAATTTTAATGTGCCCTAAAACCCTATTAAAATCATAATTCTATTATAGTATCAGAATATACATCACAACTTTCTTCTTTTTTGGGTGAAAACTATAACTTCTTTAATGCCCATCAAAATAGCATAATCTTGTGGTAGCACAAAAGGTAACTAGGTGATCCATCAAATGCAATCAATTTCATGTCATTCAGGCACTGTTTGACACATCTATTGCGGCCTTTAATCAACACTGCATAATCCAGTTTTTCAGATGGATTAATAAAAAATATATTAAATGGGGCTCAATAAAATGTTCTTGACAGGGATGTCTTGTACCATTGCATAATCTAGTTTTTCAGGAAAACCGCAGTCTATTGTCTCTGACACCTCATAGAATTTTCTTGCACATACGCAATTATCCCCTTATAAAAAAGTATGAAATTAAGTTAGAAGTGCCAACAAGTGAAGACTTGGTTACCACAAAATCAAAGTGCTGCATGGGTACATCCAGTGGCAGGCCTGGAAAATTTTTCCTTGGGGGCCCATTGTGTTCTGAAGAGAAAAACCTTTTCAAGGGGGCACGCAAATATACAAGTAGAATTTCAAACATCATGGGTTATACATATTGATAGAAGTGTAGAACTTCTACATCAAAAATCAAGTATCAGCTAACGACATTACATCATTATCACATGTTAGACTAATAATGCTCCGTTTTTTCTCTTTTTTGAAGTTAGGATAACAAAAAAACCATGGTGCAAAGGTAATGACTAATGCTGATTTGTCACCCTGCTCATCCTATCGACCTCCTCAACAGGCTCCTTGAATTCCACATTCATTTAATGCCCATGATTTAAGGAGCAATAGAAACCAGATGCATACTTGCATGCAGGAAGGCACTGTAAAAGTGGCCAATGACACGCCAAAATCAATCAGTCTTTACCCAATTCAATTCTAAGGAAATAAATATTATTACCCACTAGGATGCTCATTATTGATGCTTGTTGCACGAAAATGCTTCATTGCCTAAACTGTTTTAGTAGAAGGATGAAAGAAAATATACCTCAAAATAAAGTGCACTATCCGTCAAAGTAAGTTTTCCAGGCCATGCCATGTTATTCTCCCATTTTAAAACAGGTCGCTTCTTATTGGAACCTATACATAAAAGTTGCTCATTAGAAAGCTGGGCACTTTCTTGAATTTGGTATGACTTCCTCCCTTGGTGGATCCTAGAGTAAAGAAAACAAGTGATAAATGAAACTCTATCAGGATAGAAAATTACACATAAAACCTAAAATGTACATTTAACTTTCAGAAGTATGATAATTGGGAAAAATAAAAAACCTAATCAACCCTGTGAAGGCCTTAAAACTAGAATGGTTGAACAAAGGACACGCTCTTAAAAACATAAAAGGATGGGCATAGTGACGCTTCTAAATAAAAAAAAAACAAAATGCCTGATAAAATGGTTGATATCTGAACTGAGGAGATGACACGAACACTGAATAATGCCTCCAAATAAACTAGAGGACCAAAGATGTTCCACACGTTGGAATCCTTCTATAGGTTCCAATGATGCTACTGTATGTTGATCATACTTTGGTTTGGAATTGGGTTGAAATTGTTGTCAACATAGCATGGAGATTTTAATGGGTCAGCCTACTTGCAGCCCAGTTGTGCAAAGGCCCAATCTAGTGGGAGTGCAAAAGTCTTCATAAAGGCTCATCAGTGGGGCCCACAACTATTGGGTACGCACTTATTGAAAAGGACATTTGTATAGAAACTATGATCCAACTTTTTAGGATCTAAGGTCTAAGAAAAGAAGGTGGTGACATGTGTGCATAGATTTTTTCTTTCCATTGAATAGAGAAGAAAAACGTGGGTTGAGGGCTAGTTTATTTATTATTGAGAGGAGCAAAAGTGTGAGGGCATAAAGTCTTTTTTTATTCATCACAGAGAGAACAAAAAAAAAAAAGGAAGGAAGAAAAACGTGGGCGTATACAGCTTCTGATCTTGCATTCTTTGATTGGGTGGAAGAGGCCAGAGGCGACAGTTGTGGCCATTGCATCTCTCAATTTATGTTTGACGTCTTCAGTCTTCTTCATCTTGTGATTTCCTTGGATTGCATCTCTCTCTGTCTCACTCACCATCATCGTTGCTGACGTGATCTGGTGGCTGGTTTTTATGGTGGCCGGGTTGTGATTTTTTTTAATGTGTTGCACTGGTTACAAGTTTATGATCTGATTTCTGAAGGTGTTTTTCAGTATATGACGATCCGTTCTTCATCTATGGTAAGGTCATCTTGCTCTCTACTTCATGAAGATTTATGTTCCTTATTTTAGTCTTCCTCATATCATGTTGGTGCTTGTTTGTTGGCGGCTTATATTGTGAAAACTGTGAGTAGAGAAATTTGTTTGCAGTATCTGTTTGTGGGTAGCCAGAGTGTGCTTTTGACAGAGGTTGAAATTGCAAGGTTTGGCTGCGATTGATTGTGACTCGCAATAAGTGTTTGTGGTTGACAAGAGTTGCAAGGCAGATTTAATTGAGAGAACTGATCTCGGTGAAATTATTTAGATGATTGAGATTTTCTTGACACCTGTGTTGCTGGAGTTTTATTGTAAGGCACCTACATGTGTCATAAATTCTGTTTATCCTTGTAATCGCTCAAGTGGGTGCTTGAGTGTAGGGGTTGGTGCTCCTGTCTGTTGGTGCGGGCAAAGTTGTAAGGGGTTGGTGCTCCTAGCAGTTGGTGTTGCTAAAATAGTGGAAGTGCACTCTTTGTGCACCGTGGATGTAGCCTGCGGGTGAACCACGTAAAATCTTTTGTGTCGTGGTTGTGTGGTTGATTGTTTGCTTATAAATTTTTAGACATACACTGATTCAACCCCCTTCTCAGTGTACGTGTGGGTTCAACACTGTACTCAGGCCCTTTTTCCAGTTGGGTTTCTTGTTGTTTCTAGTTTGTTTCGTTAAAAACATTTACTGTTATTGATTTTAAAAAAAAGGACTTAATAGCATTGAGACATTTAACCAAGCAATTCGCATAAGAAAATGATTATCATTTCACTAGAGGTTGGCCGACACCCATCAGGCATCGAAACAACTTGCATGCACATAACCAAATGTTTATTTGATTTAGCAATGGGTCATAAGCATTTGTTAAAGCAATTGCTCATTGATTTAGCAATCGGTTGGTCATGAAGTAGACAAGTAAATGGATTCAAAAGTAGTAATTATTGCAGTTGAAGATCAAAATCTTGGAGTATCTTTTGGGCTGTCTCTGATGAATCTCTTCCTCAAAAGGGCAGGAAAAGCCGCAACCTTAAAAGAAAATGCTTATGTTTTCACCTGATTAAGTTGTCCCTAACCACTCTGCTTGAAAACACAACCTCCAAACATAATTACTTATAAGCACGCGCATACACATGCATCCATAGAGATTTACAAGCCCAATTTTGCTGGCCAACCTGGGTGCATGCTAAGTTCAATTTCTTGTCATTGAACCCAGTGGTGAATAACAGTTGAATCATTGCAGTAATCCAAAAAAAAAAAAAAGTTGAATCATCGCAAATTGGAAGGCCTGACAACTCAAGTGAAGTTAGACATGTAAAGGGTTTGGAGTCATTTACACTGGACTGCACTTTTCAAAACTAAGCCTGTGGTTTCCAACGTTTTAGCGCCCATCCACCCACTTTCCACACATGCACATGCAGGCATTCACATGCACACAGAATCAGATCGTAAGAACTCTGTATCCTATGTAAAATATGATCTGAGTCAGCTTTTTGTGTTTATTGGTGAGTACCGAACTTTTCATGGTCAACATTTTTTCTATCAATATCAAAAGCCTACCATCAAGATACCTTCATGCACATCCTCCTTCCAAAATTGGACAAAAGCAACACCTATAATATCAGAGCACCTTTTATTCTACAGAAACAACCTCAACTCGTAAAATCCGAGTGATGACAGGCTCAAGAAATCCTTCCTTTGCAAAATATTTTTACCCCACTTCCAAGTGATTCTTTGGAGGAGGCTTCCATCTTACTTCTATCCACTCTAAATTGAATGATTTCTTAAAATCATTTGAATTTTATAACTGGATCTCAGTGGAAATGCAAAAACCAAACATACTAGCAATGTGGACAGTATAACAAAGAAACGACTGAAGCTTACTTTAAAAGTTCAGAAAGATAAGAAGTCCACAGGCTAAATGAGAGCCCTTGTTCATCTCCTACAAGAGCCTTGAAAAGACTATGAACTGTTGATCTATCAGCCACACCTGAAATAGCAGGAGCAATACGAACAAAAGCCTCTTCACCCACAAGTTTTTTCTACAACAAAGAAAGAGATAGTCCATCTCAGATAACGCACCTTGATAATATTGTTTATGTTTATGTATATATAAGTGAAAGTTTTCAATAAGCCAATCTAAAATGCAGGAAAGAACAAACAGCATAAATACCTAACTTCCCTACAAATAATGGTCCAAAAGCATACAAAATTAGAAAGAAAAAAAAAAAAAAAAAGCAAGTAAACAAAGAAACAGACCTGCAAAGAAGTAATATTGTGTGAATCAACACCGCCTTCACTGTATGGTTGTTGCCACGCCAGCATTGTTATGAAAATAAGTCTTTGAAAGGCAGGCTCCTGTAAGTACATTAAATAATCATAGTAGGATAACCTTAGGATATATAGTATGTACCATCATAAAGTGAACTCATCTCTATCTCTCATATATATACATATATATATGTATGTATGTGTATATATATATATATATATATAGAGAGAGAGAGAGCTTACCTCAGCTTATCTTATCCTAAGCTTCAGCTTAGGAGAGCTGGCCCCTATATGGGAGTCCTTGAAATCCCCATCCCCATCCCCCCCCCCCCCCCATCCCCATGTGGGCCCCCAGGTGGGCCCCACTACACAATTGAGCTTACCTCAACTTACCTTAGGAGAGCTGGCCCCATATATATAGGCCCCCTATCCTCAACTCGAGCTTAGGATAAGGGCATCCGCTTAATGGCCTGGGGACCCACATGGGAATGGGAATGGGGGGATCTAAAGGACACACATGGGCCCTCCTCTCTACAAAAAATTAGCCCTATCCTTGATTTCTATCATCTCCATCTAGGCCACAAAATTTTAACAGTGTACAGTCCATTCAGATGTGTCACTCGATCCAACAGTCCAATTTAATTGGATGGGGCCAAATTTTGGTGGACATGTGCAATTCGGGGGGGCCTATGTGTGGTCCATTTCGATGGACCAAACAATGGGCAATGGGCCCCACCCTAGGCAAAGGACAACCCTCTCCCGTGCGCTTGAGCTGAGGAGAGGGCTGGCCATATATTTATATAGGGAGATACTCCTATGAGAGCATTTCTCACCTTACATCCATATCCAATGCCAACAACTTAAATGTAAGAATCCCCACCCTATCTCTCATAGTAAGGTGAGAGATGAGAGCATCTCCCATATCTATATATATATAGGGGACATTCAAGTGCATCTATCCCTCACCATAGGATAAGGACATTTTCCCTTTTTGCACATGAATCCCCCTTTTGTACTTCACCCTATGTACTTGAAATCCCCCTGTTGTACTTGAAAAATACCATTTATGGAAGCATCCCTTACCCTATGGTGAGGGATGGATGGACATTCATGTGCATCCATCCCTCACCATAGGGTGAGGGAACTTTCCCTTTTTGCACATGAATATTCCTTTTATGCATATGACCACTTATGACTTTTCCTCTTTTGCACATAAAAATTTTCAATTATGGAAGTGTCCCTCACCCTATGGTGATTGGTGAGGGATGGATGCACATGAATATTCTCCTATATATATATATAAGCATGATGTATGTATGGTGCATGCATGTATGTACATATGTATATTTGTGTATTTGCATGTGTATAGATATATGGGGGTCACTTGTTATGACAGACCTCCCCCAATGAATTGACATGTGCTGGGATCACTGCAATCAGATTGATAATCGGCTTTAGATTATAACCTCCCCCAACACAAAGTAAAACAGTCCAAACCTATTAGCAGGAAAAAAAATCCAAACCTTCCACCAAGATGGGCCTTTCCATCCGAAACACTGATAAGCAGTAGTCACAGTTGGGCCCCATACCAGAATTAAAAACAAACTTGGAAAATAATGTGAAAAACGAAAACAAGAAAAGTAGTCCAAAAAGAAGTAGCACCAAGAAGTGGGAATTTTGAAGAAAACACGAGAAACACATGGAGGAATGTGTGTTTAACCTCTGAAAATGATAAAGGAGTGTGTTGCTTATAGAAATGGCTAAGAAATGTTTGGATTTCACTAGAGAAATTTGAAACACATAAGAAGCAATCAAAATTTACAGTACAATAAAAAAAATCAGAATTCAATATATTGAAAGCTATTATATCCGAATACTTGTATATGCCTAGCATACCCCTATTCAGAAGATCGATATCGGTATTGGTACCGTATAGTATATACTGCACTAATGCCTGTACGTAATAGTTTCAGTGTATCCTATAGTGACAATTTCATAAAGTTCTATAAGCTTTCTTAGTTCCAACAAAAAAAAAAAATGACAGAAAGCACCATAATTAGTGACAATTTCATTAATTAGACATGTACAATATATGAAAAGCAATACTTTGCATTAAATGTTTAACATAAAACATAAATTTCATGCCATGGATGGGGATAGCAGTATAAGTATCCGTATCCACATCCTAGATTTTGAAAGGTGCAGCTTCCTCAATCCCCACCTATGTCCATATCTGTATCCATATTTTGACATCATAGGTTAACAAGCTTAAAAACACCTTGGATAATGTAACTAGACAAAAACACTGACTAATATAACCAAGTTCATAAGATCTTTAAAAGTTGGATTTGTTATAAGTGTATTTTAAACTAATGGTCAAAATGTAAATGTTAATAAAAGGTACCAATCTATATGAGGTTTCAAAGAACTATTGTCCTAAACAAATAAACAAGATGGGTAAAGCTCCACATCATTTCCACGAGCCACTTGGGCATGTTGACTAGTGTTCTGACTTACCCATCATGATATGATCACAGTAAATCATTGAAACAATAGGAATGCATTCACAAACCTTCAAGGAAGGATGAACACCAGAATTATCCCTTGACAAGTACCTAAAGCAGCAATACTCCACAAAGTTCCGGGCATCACTGCGAATCGTTTCAGGAGCAAGTGATTCAAATATTTTCTGCATTTTCTTTGCAGTCAATCCATTCATCCTGAATCACAGCAATCTTGTAGAAATCAGAGCATTATCTGTAGTCCAAAGTTGAATATTAAAAGATCAAAAGCTTAGAAAAACAGAGCAAACTAGTTCAACATACTGGACAAGAAGGAAAAGAGAAGATTTTATCAATGATTATTGTTATTGTAGTGTTCTGTTCTTTCCCCGCTTTCTCTAGAGAAGCTTCCTATAAATAAATCAATAAAACGCAATACCCACCAAGGAATCAAAACTCAGTTGGAACTCAGTATAAATGGTTTCAATAGAAAACGAAAGGAGTCATGCTCCAGAACCAAATGAGTAGGAGTCATAAAATTTTAACCCCCACCCAAGTCCCACCCTCAAAACAAGTATAAAATCATTGTTCCCATGCTTGAAGACATGTAATCCACACATGGTGTAACAAAGACCTTGACCTTTCCCGCAAATAATAAAAATAAAAATAAAAATAAAAAGTGCCAGTATATGCCTGGATGGATTAAAGGATTGTAATGCAAAGATCATAGCAGTGTCACAGAGTCATGCCACTTGATCCCAAAAAAGAAAAGTGCCAAAAGATGCAAATGCACTGTTATCAAATTCATAAACATAAACAGGGAACAAAGTAAATAATATTCCTCTTGTTGCAGCACAAATTAGGGAACTTTCATCACACCTTTTTAGTTCATATTGTAAGCACCGACGTCTAAAAGACTAGACATGTATTGTAGATTCACACTATCACAGCAAGTGGCAGAGATAATATGATTCTGATTGCAAAGATATTGTATGGAGGAGCAATGTAACAAGCATACACGTGATCTTCATGAACTTTTATTCCTATTATGATATAGTAATACATTCTGATATTGTCAAAATTCAGAAATGAGAACTCTCACTCTATCTTCATTAATTTCTATCTCCTAGCATGATATTACAATACAATTTGCTACTGTCGAAACTCATTTTGGAAATATCAAAGTATTGGCTATGGATTTGTTTGGTCTGCCTGAGTCATATACATCAGCACAAAGAAATACTGGAAAATAGTGGAGCCAAACCTGCCCCTACTGTGACAGTCAAGGAAGAAAATATCGGCCGCTACGTAGCGTAGCAGCCGATGTATCGGCCGTGGCGGGTTGGATGGCATTTTTGCGGCGACCGCACCCGTAGCGGCCCGTAGCGGCCGCTACGCTTTCGTGGGGCCGCTACGAGCCGCTACATTCCGTAGCGGCCGCTACGTATCGGTGGGGTTATAAAAACCACACCTGACGATTTCTTTCCCCTCTTTCCCCTCTTTTTCCATCTTCTTTCCACTCTTTTCTCCATTTTTACTGCTGTGAAGCTTCTATTTGTCCCCCTAGTGGTCCCAACTACATTTTGTCAAGATTTCTTGCTACCAAATCAAGAGATTCAACTATTCTAAGGAATCTAAAGAAAATTCATCATCTAAGATTCTACTATTCTAGCCCTAGGTATGCATTTCTTTGTGATTGTTTTTTCAACTTTTGATATTATCACTCTCTAACTACTATGAATCACAACATCGTAGCATCATTGTCTTGTTTTATTGTAGATCCATGCTTCCTTTTGATCTTGCATGCATTTTTTTTTTTTTTTTTTATATTTATTGTTAATTTTATTATCGGATTTATGTTATTAAAAAAAAAAACCATTATGGAAATTTCGAAAACTCATGAAACATCTTGAAAATAGCTTGTAATTGTTAGATCTATGTTTTCCATAGATCATTCCAACATATATTGGTTGTTTTTTAATTTCTTTCCGTTTTTTATTTTCGGATTGATGTTATTTAAAAAAAAAAAAAACATTATGAAAATTTGAAAAACCCATGAAACATCTTGAAAATAGCTTCTAATTGTTAGATCTATGTTTTCCATAGATCATTCCAACATATATTGGTTGTTTTTTATTTTTTTTCCTTTTTTTATTTTCGGATTTATGTTGTTTAAAAAAAAATAAACATTATGGAAATTTGGAAAACCCATGAAAGTGATGAAACATCTTGAAAATAGCTTCTAATTGTTAGATCTATGTTTTCCATAGATCATTCCAACATATATTGGTTTTTTTTTTAATTTTTTTCCTTTTTTTATTTTCGGATTTATGTTATTAAGAAAAAAAAAACATTATGGAAATTTGGAAAACCCATGAACCATCTTGAAAATAGCTTCTAATTGTTAGATCTATGTTTTCCATAGATCATTCCAACATATATTGGTTGTTTTTTATTTATTTATTTTTTTTATTTTCGGATTTTTTTATTTTTTGGAAAAAAAAAGTGAATACTTATGGACAACCCATGAAACCACTTGGAAATGCATTCTAAATTATAGATCTATGTTTCCTATAGATCAATCCATCACATTTTGAATGTTTATTGATTTTTCTCTATTTTTTAATTTCGAATTTTTGTTATTTTTTGGAAAAAAAAATATTTTTAATAATGGAATGCCAATCAAATGTATTGAAAATGCTCCTAAATGTTATATATATGTTTGGCATAGATCAATCCAACATATCTTTGTCTTTTTCTAATTCTATTTTATTTTCTTATTTTCGGATTTTTAAATTTTTGAAAAAAAAATATTTTTTAAATAATGAAATACCACTTAAATGTCAAGAGAATGATTCCTAAGCGTTAGATATATGTTTCCTCTAAGATCATTCTTTGTTTTTTTTTATTTTTAACATACTACTTGTTCATATTTAATTATTTATAGCCAGGTATTCAGTCTTCTATTGATAACTTAAAATGCCTCGTGATATTGATCCCGAATGGAGCTTTGGTGAGGCAGTTGATAATAACAGGTTGAAAATCAAATGCAAGTTTTGTGGGAAAGTGACCAATGGGGGCATTACAAGATTCAAACACCACTTGGGCCACATTTCTGGCAATATTGCTGACTGTACTGAAGTACCAAGGGAAATCAGGGAACAAATGAAAGCTTTGGTTGGCCAAAACAAAGTTAGAAAAGTAGAGATAAAAGAAAAGAGGCGGCAAGATGTTGATGCTACCCGTTATAAAGTATTTGGGGATGAATACTTTGATGAGGAAGATGCACAGATGGAGGCTGCACGCCGAGAGTCCATCATGAGTTAACAAGAAGAACAAGAACGTCGTGCATTTGCTGCAAGCAAATATTATGATGCAGGGGGCTCATCTACTGTGCCAAGGCAACCAAGCAAGGGCACGAGCATTGCGGGGGCCATGCGTAGGGCATTTAGCACCCAGGAACGGGATGTTGATGTAGAAATTATCTCTACTAGAAGAGCAGTTCCTCCCCCTGTTGATCCTCTAGCACATAGAAAAGAGGGAGATAAACAACCAAAAATATCGAGTGTTATGAAAAGGGTAACGAAGGCTACAAGAGATAGGTTAGCCAAAGCTACAGCAAAATGGCTAATTCATAAGAACGTACCACCTACAGCAGTAGATTCCCCATATTTCCATACTATTTTTGATGTTGCCGCCGAAGCTGGGGCGGGGTATACAGGCGCCCTCCGTATATGATGTCTGCACTAAATACCTTGAAGAAGAATATAGAGAAATAAAAGCTTGGGTGGAACAGTTTAAGCCCATGTGGCAATAAAATGGTGTTACCATCATGTGTGACGGGTGGACCAAAGGCACCCAAACACAATTAATAAACTTTTTGGTGTATTCAGTTGCTGAGACCGTCTTTGTGAAGTCCGTTGATGCAACTGAACATAGACGGACGGCCACATATATATACACTCTTATGGATAGAGTTGTAGAAAGTGTGGGAGAGGAGCACATTGTACAGATTGTTACAGTCAATGGTGTCAATTTCAAGAAGGCAGGTCAGTTATTAATGGACAAGAGGACCCATTTATTCTGGACCCCATGTGCAGCACACTGCATAGATCTCATCTTGGAAGAAATTGGTAGGAAGACAAAAGTGGCTTCACTGATCAAGGCATGTAGAGGAATTACAAGATTTATATATGATCATTCATGGGTGTTAGGCTTGATGAAAAGATACACAAATAACCATGCCTTGGTGCATCCAGGATTAACTAGGTTTGCAACCCATTTTCTGGCTATGGAAAGCCTTGTAAGGTTTAGAACGGAGCTGATTCAGATGTTTGCATCAGAAGAATGGCTTCTTTCGAAATGGGGCAATGCAACTAGTGGTCCAGGGTTTGAAGTCCCAAACCTGATGAGGGACAATAAATTTTGGAAGAAAGCGAGGAAGGTATTACAGGTTTTTGAACCTTTAGTTAAAGTGTTGAGGCTTGTAGATGGTGATGATAAGCCGACAATGGGCTTTATATATGAGGCAATGGATCGGGCAAAGCAAGCCATTATGGAAAATGTTAGATATCACGAGAAATATATAAAAATTATTTATGCCCGTTGGAACGATCAGCTGCACCATCCATTGCATGCTGCAGGTAATTAATATATATCTTTGATACCTTTTATTTTCCTAACTAATGTATTTATTATCTTGTTTGCTCACAGTACATTCTGCATATTTTTAATATAGGTTATTTTTTAAATCCCGAATTCTATTACCGCAATGCCGAGCTGCATACCGAAGCAATAGATACGGACTTGCGAGTAGGATTACGAGAGGTATTAAAAAGACTGTTGAACCCAGATGATCAAATTGATGCCATACAAGAGGTGAGTGGGTGGTTACTTAAGAGAATTTAATTATGCTGCCAAGTGCCAATTGTCATACATGCAGTGGGGTTTACTGATTTATTTCTAATTTTCACATCGTAGATATCTATATATACACAAAAGAGAGGAACCTTTGCTGACCCTCTTGTGCAACGATTGATTGGAAGGATGCCACCTGGTATGACTATGAACAAAAGACCCCACCCAATAGTCTTGATTTATATATCTTAATTGATTAGAAGGACTTGAGGGTTACGAATACGGATTACGGAATATTTAATTTTCTTTATTTGTTTTTTGCATTTCAGCTGATTGGTGGATGAATTTTGGAGAGAGTGCTCCACGTCTAAGGAAAGCGGTTGTTCGCATCCTTAGTCAAACTACAACATCTTCCAACTGTGAGAGAAATTGGAGCACTTTCTCCTTGATCCACACGAAGGCCAGGAATCGGCTTACCATGCACAAACTCAACAAGCTTGAATACAGTCATTACAATCTGAAGTTGAGAAACAGAACTAGGGAGAGAAGGGCAAGGGATGATCCTGCTTATTGTCCTATTAATTTGGATCACATATGCAGAGATGACGATCCCTTACTCCCATGGCTAGCCAAGATAGAGGATCCACTGCTAGATTCAGATCCGGTTTTTCAGGGAACGGTTCAAGAGTTGATAGATGAGGATATGGGTGAGGCACCTGTAGAAGGTCAGCCACCTCAAGGAGAAGGTACCAGTAGGACTAGGAGGAGTGGGAAAGAACCTGCTCATATTGGATCTTCTGAAAAAGCTAGTTCCACCACTGTCTCTTCCAGTAGCCATGGTGGAACTGGAGGAGGAGACAGTGGGACAGGTGGTACTAGTGAATACTATCAACATGATGAAGACGATGACGTTCCTATAGAGGAAGTACATGAGTTACCTCAATCTGGAAGATTTGTTCCAAGCCGTAGTTATCAACGGCGCCGAAGAGACTCACCACCTGGGGCTTGAGGTAGTAGTGAGCAAGAAAATATGAGTGGAGATGTTGGTGGACAACAAGTAGCATCATGGACTGATTCGTGGGACTCTAGGTACGGTGGACAAGGACTCTCACAATATTTTCCATATGGTCAAGTGCAACAAGGAGAAGAAGAGTCTTCAACTTCAGGGTCCTACTCACATGGATATGGACCATATGGTGACTATGGTGAAATGCAAAGAAATCCACCTCCACCTCCTGTAAGTTCCTATGATGCGGCTGCCTTGTTTGGATTTGTGGATCCCAATTCTCATCAATATCAAATTCAATATGGTGCCAACAGAAATGATAACAATGATGGGGATGAGGATGACCATGGCGCCTTGAATCTTGGTAGACATTCCTTTTGGTGGTGATTAAGGTATTCCTATTTCCTTCACAAACTCTCTAATCTCTACTCTGTCATTTCTAAATTAGTGTTGATTGTTGAATGTTAATTGTTGATCACTTCATAGTTCATTCACTTGATTGAATTTGAACCTTGAATGTTGAAGTATTGATATTTGATTGTTCAATGTTCAGTTGTTCACTAATGAGTAATGACCTAACTCTTAAGTCTTATGCCTTTATTTCATGTTCTAATTTTTTTTTACAAACTTTACATTACTTTCTAAGTTAGCATGACTAAGAAACATGAATACATGTGAAAAAACTAATCATTACTATTATTTTCCATTTATACAACGATACAGGACCTCATATATTGAGAGCATCGCTACGCCCCCTTTTCTTACTTACTTTTGCAAAAGAACCACATTTTCTTTCATTTTACAATTTTCTGGATTTTCTGAAATTTTTTCATATTTTTTAGGCGATTTTTTCGAATCGCACCGCAACGCCGCTACGTATCCCCGCTACGCTACATATCGCCTGCTTCGTAGCAGTTTAGCGGCGGGCCGCTACGCCCGCCGCTACCACTATTTTCATCCATGGTGACAGTAGCAATAGACTCAGAAAGAGAAAACAGTGCGACTGCAAAATCAAGGGAGCATTTGGATGAGGTGAAAACCATATGGAACAGAGGGTCACCAATGAATCATTTGTCATCCCATCATAGCAGAAGTGTGAGATCCACATGCAGTGTATTTCTTAGATGGGCACAACTGTTATTTCCCAAAAAACTAGTGAAACTACTTTCAACATGAAAACCTATATTCTCCTCTGAAAAATTAGTATTCATCCTTTACAACATTTACTCCCGTATTGCCAAACAGGAAAAAATCTTCTCTTCTCTGCCCTGCTCCTTAACCACCATTTTCTCATCATTTTCCACTTGGTTGCAATTCCCTGTTTTTCTCTTTCAACACATCCTATATGTGTATATCCAAGTTTTATCAGAAAATGAATTTTGTACTTGCAGTTGCAGCAAGGACATAAAAGATTTAAGCTGATCAAGATGAATGCCCTCGCTAGACGGACCAAAGCCTGAAACTACACAACTTGGAGATCCCACAGTTCGTCTGGAGGACTAAGGATAAGTAAACAAAAAATTTCATCAATTGCTCGCTTCTTTCTGAAAAACATAGAAAAACAATTGCCTGGCAATGCATGATCTAGGCAATTGCCACTTATTATGAGTGCCACTGGATGAACAGTTCAGATTATTAAATTTCCTCAGCTAGCCATTTCAACCAAAGCCTCAAAGCGTTAGTAGAGGTAGCAGAAATACTTTTCAACACTCCCCCTTGGGTGGAGACTAGTTTTTCTTCAACACTCACCCTCAAGTGGAACCCGATCGATGCACTTTCTGCGACACATATATCTTAGCATCAAGTTGCTCCTCCTAGGATTCAAAATCATGACCAATTGGCTCGGATACCATATATAATTTCCTCGGCTAATCATTTCTACCAAAACCTCGAGGCGTTGGTAGAGGCAACAAAAATACTTTTCAACACTCCCTGTGAGATCTCAATTCGCCTGGGCAATCCCTTAAGGCAAGACCAGGTTAAGTGCTCTTGTGAGCAAAAAATGGGGAAACCGTAGGGGTCAGGGTGGAGTGCTTCAGTTAGCACCGTGAGGCTTTATCCAAGTCCCACATCGGAAATATCCAAGTCCTGACCCTGGGCTTATAATATGTGACCTGGCCTTAATCCGCATAAGGCCTTTTAAAGCCGTGAGGCAAGACGGGGTTGAAATTCCATGAGCCAAAGTGGACAATATCATGTGAACATCCGGCCCGGGTCGTTACAGACGGTATCAAAGCTAATGACGGCTCTATTTCCGGTGAACGGTATCAAAGCTAATGACGGCTCTATTTCCGGTGATGGAGAGTGTGAAACCCCCAATCCGCTTAAGTAATCCCTTGAGGCAAGACCAGGACAAGTGCTCCTGTGAACCAAGAATGGGGAATCCGCAAGGGTAAGAGTGGAGTGCTTCAGTTAGCACCGTGACCTTGGGCTTCTAATGCGTGACATGGCATTAACCCCGCATGAGGCCTTTTAAAACCGTGGGGCAATGTTAGGTTGAGATCCCATGAGCCAAAGCGGACAATATCATGAGGACAGCAGGCCGGGTCGTGACACTCCCCCTCAGATCGAGCCCGGTTTTTCTTCAGCACAAATCACATGCACATTGCTAACGACAAGCATTTAATGTTTCAAAATATATATACATATAATATCCAAGTCAATGAGCTTCTTTACCTACTGAATTGTTCAATTGAGACAATAGCAGCTAATGAAAGGTTTCCATTTGGTGTTATGCAATCAATTGTCTGCTCTGCCACAAAAACTTCTTCAGATTCAATAATATCCAATGCATTCTCCAGTTCAGGTTTCCGTCCATGCCTGGTTTTCACCAGTGGGGCAGCAACTTCATTCCAAAAGTTTTGGGTCTTTATAAACCATAAATTCAATCTTTCCTGAACTGCATCTGTCATAAAGAAGAATATTAGATGGCCCAAATTGCAAAACTATTAACAATATCTCTGCTACATTTTGGAGCTACCATAAGACCTGTGAGCATATATTGTATTTAAATCAAGAGGGTACAAATTGTGCATTGCCTTCATTGTCAAATACAGAGTCTGAAGAATCTTTTAGGAACGCATACTGTGAGCGGTGTTTGCTAATAACTCATATAAGAGATCTTATTAGAAAACTTAATTTCTTATAATATCTCTAACATAATCTAAACAAACTTAACCTTCACAAGTGTCTGCATCCAACTCTATGATAGGTTTCTCATTACACCAAATGTCCAAGACCTAAATACTGTACCACGTAAATATTTTAAGCAATGACAATTAAATATCATTAATAAGCAAATGCAGAAGCATATATGTACGTATGGTGTGTATGTGTACCTAGGTATACATGAAAGACCATGACGCCATCTTAACAAAAGTATTTATGCATGTATAATGTGTCTGTGGATTTATATGAAAAGATCTTGATAAACCATAGCCTCTGAAGTACTTTCATGCATTAAAAGGATTCAAATAATACTAACAACAATGACGACAACATCGTAATAATAATAATAATAATATCCATGATTAATGAAAGAGTCAATAAATGATGTAAACAACTTACTCCTGCACTGAATCTCAATGTCTTACGAGATAAGTGCATTAGTTCATATTCTAAACTTTCATCCTTTACAGTTTTTTTTTCATTTAAATGGAACTATAATCCTTTATAGTTATTAAGATTTAGTGTTTCTTTTAGTCTTAAGGGCCATGATACCCCAGATTCTTCAAAATAGGCAATATAACATGTCGTGTTGCATCGGATACTTCACATTTGTCGTGTTGCATCGGATACTTCACATTTGTCGTGTTTATCATATTTATTTAAATCAGTGCATCTGCTCTAAATTAATTCATGAAACATGTCACTTGACATTTGCGACTCTCAAAATTGTCTCAAACAGAGCAATTTTTGTAAGAACAAAATCCAAAGCTGATACCAAAAGCCTCTGAGCTCACTCTAATGCATTGAGAAATGGAGGATTGTTCAAGTGACATCAATTCATTATAAGTTGATAAGAGGTCCCACCATCTCACCAGATCCATAACTATCACACACAAGCAGTGGCACAACTAGGGAAATTTCATCAAGGGGCCATTATATATAAAAAAATAAAAATTTCTTTGGGGGAGTTGGGAAGAAACCCAAACCCCACCCCCCCCCCCCCCCCCCCCCCCCCCCCCCCCCCTGCCCTGCCCATGCGTAAAAGCCAAAAAGCTCCCTCTTCTGGCCCTAATCACAAACACTCTTCTATTAAAAGTTACTATCTACAGACTTTTTTTTTCTTGTATATCTAGTTATCCACCTCTCATCTGTTGTTTATAAGAGAGGATCCTAGACAAGGTAGGCATCCTCCTATAAACTCAAGTGTTATTCACTCTATCCCACCTATATGGGGTAGGCTTTCAGGACTGTTTTCTTGGGGATATCATTTGCAACATATTCTGAAGGTTTGCTCATATGTTTTGAGTTTTGACAAAACCATTCTATAACATTAAAAGATCTCAAACAGTTTTAAGCATATGTAAGATGAAACATGAAGGTCATCACATGAACCTGAAGTAGCGAAACCATAGACCTACCAACAAGAAAGACGAGATAAATAAATGAACTAACCAAAGAAATTTTGCACTGAGGAAAATAGGGTTGTAAATCTCTCTTTTTATTTTTACTCGAGTGGTAAAACTTTTGGATTAAAATTTAAAAAGAACAGACATGCTGACATGGAGTTAAACCCAAGTTTTAAAATATCGATCAGCTATTCTGCACTTTTTTTCATTCAAAAAGGTGAAATTTATAAGAAAAATACAAAGAAAATAAAACAGAGGGATCAAGTTCCAAAATACACCTACAGGGCCAAGAGCTCCTCCAAAGAGACAATCAGACTCATACTCACACTAACACTCACATGTTGTGCAGAAAAACTAGAATTAATGCCACCACCCATTTCTAAGTTCTAACCACCTCGATAAAATCTCCTGTTGACAATTGAGACAACGACCATTTTACATTTTGGGATTCCCTCTATTGATGATTGAGACACATCATTTGATTTACATTCTATTTTAGAAATTCATGATCTGTTGCGCTGTTTGCTCATTTTTACAATTTGTGCGGAAATTCAACATAGATCCCACATAATTCATAGTTTGTTTTCCATAATTTTTCGGTTGACCACATCATCATCAAAGCCTACTCCCAACTATGTTAGAATTTTTTCATAAACCACGTCAGAACAAAATCAAATAACATTTTCCACATAAACTCCGATCCATTAAGTTGGAAACCAGTCCCATATTGTCAGAAACATCATCATAACTGACCCCTGCTCTATATGAAGGCACAAAGGCTACAGTTTTAAATCCTCTCATTAACAACAAGTTCACTTACAGCCTTACAACAAAACCTATATAGACATCGATCACTCCTACAATTTAACCAAATAAAGTATAATTCCAGCAATTTTCTTTTTTATCCATCCATTGTCCTTCTCAATACAACTTTATCTGATTTAATTGTTTGAGATTCAATTTGATACATTGCTTGATCCCCAACAAGGCGGTCCACTCTACTCCCTTTGGCATTAATTAAATGATGGGATCTGCTCATTTCCTGTTCCAGATGACCATCCCACGGTGGACCTTCTACTTTTATACCAATGGCGGCACACAACGACGCAACTGGTTTAACTGACACCCTTTTTTCTACAACAGGCTTGTTATCTTCTAAAACACACTGGATTAGAGCCATGTTCTTCATGGCCACTGCTATCGTCTCAAATTTGCAATCTTAACACAAACAGCAAAGAAAAAGACAACAAAACCAATACAAGCAGAAGTTAAAAATCAAAACCCACAAAAGAAAAACTGAAATAACTGATAGAGGATAGTCTAGGCCCAGACCCATGTATTATATGGTGAAGTGGGTATGGGTTTGGTACAACCAACAATACCCGTATTAATAACTAACATGAAAGAAGACCCAGATGAACAAACGTTGTAAAACCAGAAATCCCAAAAACCCACTAGTACCGAGCATCTGCAACATGAAACGAGTAGAAGCCAATTCTCCAAATCACATAATCTTTCGAGAAATCACAACAGGACCCAAATTAGAAAACACCAAGCTCTCAACAACCCCACAACACATCAATAAAGAAGACAACGAAACCCACAAAGAAGAAAGCAGAAAAGCTCAAAGCAGACAAAGACCCACCTCTGTCAATGTCGTTTAGATTCCATCTACTTCCATCAAAGACTTTGAAACTTAATCTGGGGCTCGGAGACCATCTTCCTGAAAGCCCGAATCTGTGGAAATCTCGTCCGTAACATGGAGAGAAAGATGACTGTGGATAGAGTGTTTTGGGTTGAGTGAGAAAGAACTGCTGAGGCATGTCTTGATCTGCAGTAAGAGTTCCCAATCAGCTATAGAAATTCTCCTGTGATTGATGAAGAAGGAAAGTGAAATCGAAAGGGAGAGAGCTGAGAGCGTATCTTCTTCTTCTCTCTCTAGAAAATAGAAATGGATTCGGAGAAGAAGATTGTGGAAAGTCGAGTCGAGATAGTGCCTGTGGGCTGTTGTCGAAGAAATGTTATGATACTCCGACAGACAACTGTGGATCCTGGTCGTTCACTAATCTGTGGTGGGCCACTGCATATGAACGGCGGAGATGTTGTGGGGCCCACTTTGGCATGGCATTGATCACCCACCATATATTTTTTTTAAACCAGTCAATTTGATGGGTGGTGAGATCTATGATGTGCGAGTGCCTACTATATGGACGGCTGAGATGTGTGCTGAAACTTGAAGTTTGTGGTCATGGTCAAAGGAATGACTTCTGGTGGTTCAAAGCAGGAAGAATTTTAGCACGTGCAGCACATGAAAAGGGGGTTTTAATAACATCTGTTTGAAGTCATTATTGCAAAGCTTTTGATCACAAAATCAAAAGTTTGATAGAGATAATCTCTCTCTCTCTCTCTGCCCCTGAAAGGGGAGAATTTTTGGAAAAGGAGAACTCACTGCTTCACAAACTACCTTTGTCATCATGCCATATGTAATTAATTCAAGTATCATTCTCGACTCACCATCTTACTTGCCTAATGACACCAACCTACTTGCCTAATAACTCTTATGGCCATTTGTTTGAGTGGAATTGAATATAAAGAAATTCATAATCAAATGAACACGAAGAAATGCCTTATTAAGAGATGATGGGTAAAAATATAATATGATAGATCTTAACTTTGTTAGGATTTGAATTATCATTTTCCATGTCCGTTTCATTCATTTTGTACTTGAAGGGCAGCTATTTAAAGATCAATTTTGGACATCTACCTTTGGGTTTTTTTCATTTTTGACAAAAGTACAAGTTTAGAATCCTAGGGATTCAATTCTATGGCAAAGACTAAATAGAAGGTTATTTGAAAGTTGTTTTCGCTCAACATGTTTGTTTCTTCATTTTTAATAAAAATACAAAACTGTTAGAATGGAATTGAGTTCCTAAGAAATTCTAAGAAATTTAATTATAGCAAGCAAACTAAAAACACAAAGGTAAGGATTCAAAAATAGTCATCCAAGAATCTCAGATTTAATGGAAATTGAATAAAGGGGAGGGCATAATGAATACTCAAACCACAGCAATACCAAATTAAATCCTAAGAAAGCCGATGTCCCATTTAGATCTCCACCTTTTATCCATCACCCTTTGCCTCATTAATAAAATCCCTTGTTAGAACCCCTTTCTTACTATATATCAATTTCTAGAGATTCAATCCAAACAAATATTAGTCTATTATATATAGTTTAATTCACTTCTAATTTTAGTGTGAAATACAGTTCATTGGATTGTTTAGGAGTTCATGTCTAAATGGAATTTTCTTTCTTTCTATTATTTTTTTGTATACATTTGACTTGGTTAAAGTTTAAGTCACATGTCCCTTATTTCGATTTGGAAGGATCTTTGTTTTATATTGACCTAATAAAATGAAATTAAAGAGTACTAGAAGAAGCATGGTAGAAAAGTATAAAGGTTGTGGCCACTTAATAAGTAAGAAGAGCCAAAGCCTCCGGAGTTTTTTTTAAAGGGGGAGGGATAAACTAAATAAACCAGTTATTTGCAAATACACTAAAAATTCATAGTCATATGTGTGGTTGAGATGCAGATGGGATCTTCTCTTTCCAATGATTTGAGCATTTCAATTAAAGTGAGTATTATTTTATGGTCAGCTCATTTCTTCTTCTTTTTTTTTTTTTTTTTTTTTTGCATTTAAAAGCAAAAAATCTTACAATTTTCAGAAATTCCATTTTGAGGGTCTTCTTTTTTCTTTTTTCATGTTAAGCACTCATACACTCATCCAAGTCCCTCACCAATTGCATTATGGTCAAGGATTGATCCTTAGTTATTTATGTGGAAGAGAGGTGCCTCACCATTTTGAGCATGTCATGTGAACTGAATAGTACTTTATGTTTAAAGATTCACCTTAGTTTCTTCACTTTTAACTATTTTTGAAAACAAAAATTCACAATTCCTAGAAATTCCATTCAAAGTAAAATTATTAGACAACTTGATTTTGTACACTCTCATAATGGGGATCGTTTTTGGAAATATAAATTATTTAAAAACTACATTAGCTCTAGATAGTGCTTCTCTCTCTCTCTCGCTCTTACATGGGAGTGAATTGTAAACTATCGTAATCCCAATATAGCCGAATCCATCAACCCACGAGGGCATTCCTGGCATATTCCATTCAGTGATAGCTCCACTCACATCGGATCCACGCCTGAGTATTCCTTTTCTAGTGTCTTCTACACCGCCCAAGTATACGTCTACCCAAGTCTTTGCCTGACTACACTCGGACTTTAACAGTGTTGGGGTTGATCCTTGGCACTATGGAGAGAAGCACACCTCTTTACCAAGAAGGCATCTCATGCTTCTCTTGGATAGTGTTTATCTATCACCGCTTTTTTTAATTTGATTTTTTTTTATACCCTAACCATGGAGACTGAGATCCAATGTAGCCCACATGAGTGGGAAGAAAAGCCCACAAATATGGAAAGAGTAGCATACTCAGTGATAGAGTCCTTGATATGGGGTTGCCGACCAACTATAATTATTTGTTTTTATATTGAGAAGAATCTTGACAAGGTTTTTTTTACAGAGTTGAGAAAAGTCAATGGACATAGGCATGTCCAACAACATAAGATCAAATTAATAGAACATGCGATCAACTTAATAGTAAACCTCATGAAATCTATTTTAGGGAAATATGAGAGTTGGTGACTTGTAAGGTCTCAAGATTCTAGAAAGTGGGGCCCTCTCCTTAGTTCACATGGAAAGATGCACTTATTAAATTGCAGCTGGCTGCATTATTGAGCTGCCCTAGATCTAGATGCATGGGCCAAGGCTGAAACTCAAAACAATTCATTAGCTGCTGCTAAATTAGAACTAGGTCAATCAAAATCCTATATTTATTGTTTATAAATTAATGACCCAATATAAGGCAAATAGTCTTGATGGTGATGAGTCTCAATTATTCTGTGATAAGGCAAACAAGAAGCCAAGTCATACATAATGACTTTGCCTCTTTAATCCTTATCAATGAAAAATGACAACCGACTTCTCAAATTCATACTGATATTGTGGAACACATGCAAAACGACAGTGACGGCAAGGAGAGTGGGAGATTAGCCAGCTCGGCTGCACTTGACCGGGTTAGGCTCCAGCTCGGCTGTGCTAGTCAAAAACTAGTACAGGCTCGATTAACTTACAAGTCCAGCTTCAAATAGAGCCTGTTAGGCTCAATGTGTATATATATAAAAAAATAAAATTGACCATCCATCCAACGCCTCGCTCCATTTAGATATATTAAAATCCGGTGGGACCTATATAAATAAGAGGGGTGGATTTGGATGGTCCGCTAGGATGAACCAACAGGTAACCCTATGAGGTGCTTTGTACCATAAGGGAAGTTTGTACAAGAACATCTCTCTTTCTCTCTATATATAAATATATATCAAGTTTGACCCCAAATCCATGCTGCTAACCCCTTCATCCGTAGCCCACAAGTTTAATAGCTTCATATTAAAAAAATATTCAACCATTGATCCAACAGTTCAGTCCATTCTGATATGTGCCAATCCTTGGTATTAATGACCATCAAGGGGTTCTCTATTTGTTGCTGAGGTTGGATGGGTTGTTAGTTAGGCCCCATAAAAAAATTCTCATATAATAGGTGAGAACTAGTTTTCACTTGAATGTTTTCCATTTATATATATATATATATATATATATAGGGTAAGGCTCTTCTCAGCTCAAACTTAGGAGAAAATTTTATAAGCTTACACTTGTGGGGCCCACCCTTGGTTCATCCAAATTGACCAAACACATAACCCCCCTGAAGTACACATGTCTATCAATTTTCGATCAAATTCGAATTTATTGGATCGTTTGATCGACTGTGTACCAATCCGAATGGACTTTTGACCATTAGACTTTTAGGGCTTAGATGAAAATTGTAGAAATCACGATTGTAGTTGATTTTTTGCAGAGAGGAAGATCTCATGGAGTCCTTTAAATTTCCCATACCCCTATCCCATGTGGGTCCCCAGGTGGGCCCCACCACACACTTGTGGTAGCTTTCCTAAGCTCAAAGCTTAGGAAAGCTACCACAAGTGTGTGGTGGGGCCCACCTGGGAAAGCTTAGGAAAGCTACCACAAGTGTGTGGTGGGGCCCACTTGGGGACCCACATGGGGATGGGGATGGGGATGGGGGGAAATCGTTAGCTGCAGTGTAGGATAATATAAGTTGCAGCGTACGAGAGGCCCACTATATATTTACATAGATATATATTATATTATATATATATAAGTTCTTTTATGAGCATATCAATCGTCATCAAATCCTTATATCAACTGTGATGGATTTACCCACATAAGTTTACCTTTTTTTAATTTCAACCATCCTAATATAAGTCCTCAGATGAATTTCACTTCTTCATTTCTATCTTTAATACATATAATAATAAATTTTTAGATATAAAAGTAATATTTTATATATTGTAAGTATAAATGCAGTTTATATTATGTGTAGGAACCCTACGTTGTAGATCTTTTTCAAAGTTGGAGGAGAGATATTGGAAGTCTTCTACAAAAGGCTAGTTGGGCCAACCCCAGGCCTGAATCAGGGCATAAGAAATATAGGATAAATGATCATCTCCAGTTTTGGAATGATCTAGCTTATGAAGCCTATCCGCCTCCGACGTTTTTAAGTGGTATTAATTAATCAGACATTCATTTAAGTTGTGAACTTTTCAATTGATCGTGTAAATTGTCATAGTCATCCCATCTTATCTATCAGTTGCGATTTAAATGCACTAAAGTCTAGCCAGACCGAATTTCTAGCCCAATTTATGGCTCGATCAGAGCTGGACGCTGAGTTGGACCAAATTTTTTAAAAGTACGTTACAAGCTTTCAAGATGAAAAGTTGGAAACAAAAAAGCCCTAAAACTCTTTCATTCGTCTCCCATCCCAACCCTTTTCCTCTCTCTCTCACACACACACATCCAGCGCAGTGATTCTTCGCAGGGCGTTCCTCCTCAGTGCAGCATCTCTTTGTTTTTCCCCATCGCAGCAGCACTCCCATCACAGCGCGCCTGAACGTAGTGCTCCAGAACCCCTGCCTCCCGAGTCGAGCTTAAATCCCAACGAACCCCCAAGAAACGCCATCGACAGAAGCTACCCACATCTTTTCGTTCCTCTGCAGATCCAGTGCCAAAATCTCCATCCCCAGAATCGCTCTCAAAATGCTCGCAGAGCACTAGGTCGAGCTTCAATCTCATCAATCCCCCATCCCCAAGCAGGAAGACCTCGATCGAATGCATGAAGACATCTCCAGTGCCATTAAGGTACTCATTCATCCTCTTTGCTTTAATTTTATTTTTTTTGAAGTGATGGAGAAGCGCCATGCTTAGGCGAGTTGGAAAATAAGTGCATGAGAAGCATTGGGATACAAACAAAAAAGATTTCTGTGTTAATGGTAGATGGAATTTTTATTTTTATTTTTTACTTTAATTAATGTTGTTTGTGTTTGGGGAGGAGCAAGATCAATTCTGCTACCTGAAAATAAATACCAATAAATTATTGATGTTGTTTATGGAATCAATTTTCGGAAATGATCAAAAGCATAACCAAGTATTGTCCATAAACAGAACCAAAAGATAACAAATAGAAGAGTAATTTCTATTTTTTGATTGATTGTTCTGAAATGAGTCTGTGTATTGAATTGATCTGACTTTGCAGTGGGTTATCCATATGAGCAAAATTTTTAACAAGAAGCAGAACCAATTATCTATTTTGGTGGACCTATGTTTGCCCTTTAAGGGTAAGTTTTTTTTATTCATATTAAAATTATGATCATTTACATTACAGCTAATAAGGTGATAAATCAAAAGCTAGAAAAATATCTCTATCATCTACTTAACCTGTTTGTGAAGAATTTGAAATAAATGGCATCATATTCCTCTGCTGGAAATTCCAATTGGCCTCAATGTTCATCCTGATGTAGTGTTGGCAACTGTGTGGTCAAGGTTTCACAATCAACGAATAATTATGGTAGACAGTCTTATTCTTGTCCACGTTCATTGGTAAGAATGCAATATACTTGGGCCTTTTTCTTATTTTCTTTCTCTCTTTTTTGCTTATAGACAAATATATACCAACTAACGACATATATTTGTCATTATTTGCGAGAGGAAAAAATAGGAATGTAACAACTTCATTGGTTGGTGTGATGAATATGTGAGATCGATGGCCGATCACCCATACCCTTACTAGAGTACTCCGCACTATGCACAACACCCCCCACCTAAAGCTTAGAGCCGTATGGAAAATGTTGTTACAAGATTGGAGAAGCTTGAACAAATTTGTCGACTCTTTACGGTTGTTATGATTGTTTACGGTGCCTTGCTTGTGGTAGTATTGTGTTGAATATAGCATACATCATGTACTCTGCCAATATTACAAGAGATGGTGGTCACATAATGACAAAATGACGGTATTTCTCAAGTATTCGGAGAAAAAATATTAGAGCAGGGATGGATTTCTATGTGAAGTGTCAAAAGTGGAAGCCTTTTGAGGTTGCAATTCATCCTATTCTTCTAATGTTTAGTTTGAAAGAAAGACTGATTCCAAGAAGTAAGGTTTGGAAGCCCCTATTATGTAAGGGGTTGGTTGATAAGGGATAGGTGAAATGGTAGACTGATTTTTTTTTACTTTGATTGATGGAAGCTGCTATTGTGGACGTGGACTCCCTACTGCTGTATGAACCAAATTATTTTTCAAATTTTCTATGCTTATTGGGTTTTTGGCTAGGTTCTGATTTGAAGGCGTTTTTAGGGGGTTCGCTGGGATTGAAGCTTGACTTGGGAGGCAAGGGTTCTGGTGCATTGTGATGGGGGTGCTGCTACAATGGGGAGAAACGTCTGCGAAGAATCGCTATGATGGGGGTGCTGCACTGGATCTCAGAGAGAGAGAGAGAGAGAGAGAGAGAGGGTTGGGATGGGAGAAGAACGAAAGAGTTCTAGGGCTTTTTTGTTTCCAACTTTTCATCTTGAAAAGTTTCTAGCAGGCTTTGAAAATATTTGGTCCAACTGAAAGTCCAGCTTGGATCGAGCCTTAAATTGGGCCAGATATTCAGGCTGGCTAGACTTACTAATTTGAATAACTTTGAGGTTGTAAAAATCCAGTGTGCTTTTTAATTGTGTGTTCCTCATTTTTCGCACGAGGATGGTTCATAAGCATACTCAAACACCGAAGCCCATCAGTGATTGTCGTGCTTCCAAGTGACCCCTAAAAAACGGACTATTCTTAAAAATGACTAATTTGTTATTTTGTCATTATTGGCATATTGGAAAAAGAATCAATCCAATCACAAGCCCAACTCAGTTTGGCTCATTTATAATCAAGCTCGAGTCCAGTAAAACAAGCTCAAGCTTTGTATGATGTATGTTTTGGATTTAGAAGTGTCCTTGGGCCATCTTGCCGTAATGCCCGGTTCTGTTTTTCTTTATTTTATTTGCTGTTTCTAATATAAATCTCATATTTCTGGCTGATAAACAAAAAAGGGGTCGGGCCAGTGGGCCCAGTTAGTGTTCTCTGTACCTACTCTAGGACCCAATATGTGTCTAAAGCACTGGGTCCTTATCCGACTCCTATGCACTCAATTGGGCTTGGACCTGACTCCAAACTTGACTCAAAGTCAAAGTATGTTATTCTTATATATAATAAATATTATTAACCTCATGTGTCATTACTATATTAATGTAAGGTTTCATATAATATATTGACAATGACAGGGTCAAGTTCTTCTGGTGACCAGGTAACCAGACAAATATATGTACATACATATATATATATATTTATGTACGTAATGTTTGTATATATGTATGTATATATACACACTGATCGCATGATCCTAACCATTCATTAAGTAGACATTTCATTTTTTACCAAAAAAACCTCTACCAAGAAAAAAAAAATAGACATTTCATTCATTTTTTACCAAAAAAAACCTCTAACCAAGAAAAAAAAATAGACATTTCATTCATTTTTGCTTGGTTTTGAATTGTTCGGGGTATTGACATTTGGCACAACTGGGAATGCCGGCCTGGTACAATTTTGCATATTGCCCCTTCCAAAAATATGAGCCCCATGATTTGTAATAAATTTATGTCCGTGCCTGTGCGCACTTTAATTCTATAAACTACCAAACTGACTCAACCATTATTAGACAATCTAGATCCTATAAATTGGGGATATAAATGGGTTTCCGATTCTCCAATTATTCGAAGGTTCTGACCCGTTTAAAACTGGATTTGGGTATTTATTTAGGCCCCGATAAGTAAATGGGTTCAGTTTCGGGTCTTTTTCTAAACCCAAGGACCCAAGACCCAACATATTACTTCAAATTTTGAGAATTTCTCATAAAAACTCGGTTTTTTCAATATCATTCTCTACCTAGACCCAGACTCGGACCCGTCTTATTTATGGTTCTGGTTCCACCTTCTCATTAACGGTTCCGGTTCCATAACCAAGAAACCGATTCCGAAACAAGTTTGGGTCCGGGTTTGGTTCCACCTTCTTATCAACGGTTACGGTTTTGGATCCACGATGGACCCGGATTGGAACCGACCCGTTTACATCCCTACTATAAATTCATAACTGTAGCCCACATATTGTTGTTGGGCCATATATCTCACTGATCAAAGTTGGGGCCATCATCAAATTAATCATGTGAAGTACAAAAACGAAGGAAGCAAATCACTTATAATTAGCACATTTCCCCTTTTTATGGGTAGTAAATCTCACTATGGAACCAATTCCGCTTTATGAAATCTTAGCTCAATGCCCTACACTAGCGGACCATGATTTAGAGTTGTTCAAGTTTTAAGAGGTGGCCGTTGTTGATGAATTGATGGGGCTGGTGACTGGTCCCAAGAATTCTTCTCAGGACTACCAAAGATACTAAATATGAACTAAAAACAGCCAATATAACTGATAGCTAAGTGTTGTCCCATATTAGTTTCACTGAAACGCTCACAGATCAATACTATTGTGAAAAAAAAATGACCAGAACACCCAAACCTTATTAGGAGGTCAAAAGATCAATGCAGTCCACATACATCCACAAGGAGAGTTTTCTGATCAAAACCACATTTTGTTAAGAATTCTTTAAAAAGCAAGTGTAGGTTGTTGGTTTTTTTTTTTGGGCAAAGGATGTCATTGACCCAAAAACGGTACAAGAGAGAAAAAAAAACCAAACAAACCATTGGACTACAATTGCATACAAGCATTATGAAAACGAAGAATTACAAAGATAAAACAATTATGGGAAGATCGATCCACCCCTTGTTTAGCTAAGGAATCTGCAAACGAATTAGCCAGCGGCCAGCAGCCCTACATGTTTAGACTCCACTTGAGACCTTGAAACCAAATAACTGATCTCAGAACTGAAACCTTCAAAGAAAAGACCTTGGTGAAGAGACCCACGATATAACATTTGAAGAATCAGTCTCCAGCCCCCACTACAACCTTATTATATGAAAAGAAACACAGTCAAAGAGCCCCCAAAATAGTCAAATCTTCCAAAATAGAACATATATGTTACTATTGTTAAAGTCCCTTTTCATTCTTATTTACTTCGGGCTAGCTCAAGTTTTACTGGGTTCTTTACCAAATAAAAATAGAAAGTCTTCATGGGTTAGAAATAATTTTTTAATTTTTGGGTAAAAGGGTTAAAATATCAAAAATCATAACTGCTAGCTAGAGCATATTAGTGCCCTCTCTATCTCTCAAGTCAAAAGAGTCTTTTAAGTTTTAGAAATATGGTGAACGGCTCCGCGGCCGTTTTCATCGGGAGATCTTCGGTTCAAACCCTACCTCATTTCTCTTTGCTTATGTGATTTTTATTACCTCACGTGTGAGTTGTGTTTATTCTCCTCGTATGTGTGAGTTTCCACCTCCTTATATGTGTGAGTTATCTGTTTATATCTCCTTGCATGTGTGAGTTTCCATCATCTCTCATGTGTTGATAACCGTAGCTTTGTAATTTTCTCAACATAAATAAATAAATTTCCTGAATATTTGCAACTAACATACCCTTACTCCAATGCACTGAGTTATTTGCTGTATTAAAACTAGGGAAATTTTCAAAAGCATCTCAAAGTTTTTCATGGTTTTCAAAAAAGGACACCGAAAATGATTTATTTCAAAAATGTCCCAAACTTTTCTAAATTTCTTTCAATTAGGTCCTTTTTGGCCTAAACCCCTCGCCACGAGCGACACTTTCACCCTTTTTTAAATGAATAAATTGCCCTTTCTCTTAAGGAAGGATTAGGGCTTTTCAATTCAGTTTCCCTCTTCCTTTCATGCTCCCCTTTCACTTCTTCCCTCTCTATTTTCTACCGATGGTCGGCTGTTACTACTAGGGGTGCGGTCGTTAGTGGTCTTTGGGGAAGGGAAGTAAGGAAGAGGAAGAGAGAGACAGAGAGGTGTTTAAAAAAGCCTTAGCCCATTCTTAAGAGAAAGGGCATTTTAGTCATCTAGAAAATGAGGACAAAGCCAGCCAGGATGAGCTTTAGCCTAAAAAGGACCCAATTGAAAGAAATTTGAAAAACTTGAGCGGTTTATGTTATCTTTTTTTAAGATTATGAAAAGCTTCAGGATGTTTTTGAAGTTTTTCCTTAAAATTATATATTTAATTAGCAGTATTCTATAAGGAATGGTTCTTTTTCTTTTTTTTTTGGTTAAAAAAAGTAAATTAGAACCCTTTACACGACCTGCATGGATGCACACCAATCATGAAGAAAGGGAAATGAAGATAAAGAGTGAAGTTGGGCCTGCAACCAGGTCATGGTGGGATGAAAGTGTGGAAGGGCCTGCACAAATCAAAAGTGGGCCCATGTATTCCCCACATAGCTGGACTGTATGTACTGTTGCTCATAGGATAACATCTGTTAAGTTACGTGTGGACTAGAGTCGACTAGTAAAAGCCCTATTAATATCATCCAAGCCCTTGATTCAACGACCTTATAGTTTCAACCCTTTCACGTCAAATAGGCAACCAGCTTTAAAAACTTTCTGAACCAAACAGGGCATCCGCCCAACGCAGCCCACATAAGACCCGTCCAACCTAACCCGCATAACATACAGGTCAGCCATGGGTCAGACCTTTCTGATCCGCATTTAAGCAGGTCAGGTCAAGATTAACCCGCATAATCCACATTTAAGCTTTTAAGTTTTCCATCCAAAATGTACATATATTAAATGAATTGTTTCAATGCATGGTCTAATAAATTGGACTCCATTTTCTAACAGATGGAAAACTAAGTAACCAGCCACATATGTTTTTTGAAATGAAGTTGGGCTGGGTTAATGCATTTATATATAAGCTAGAGTTCGCATGAATTGGTTCAATGCATGGGAAATAAAAAGGTTAATTGAACTTGACCCCACTTTGCCCAATGGAAAGCTAGGAAATAGACCTCCAATAGTCGTTAACATGAAATTAGGCTCAGGCTAAGATTGCAAGTCAATAATGGTTAGATCGGGGTAAATGGCTGGGTGGGTTAACTCATTAAAATAATGCGGGTTATGCGGGTCAACCGGACCCACACTTACCTGCAATAGCTGTGATGGTTAGCGCAAGTCGGATCGTGCTGACCGCTGACCCGCAGTGGGTGAGGAGCATCTGATCTATTTAATAAATGGGTCCGATCCGTTTAGCCCGAATCAACCCATTTGCCACCTCTTGACTTCCTATTTCCCTGCATTGTTTGCAAATGTTACATGGAAGCCATTATGCAAATACTCCTTTTGTAACACTTTCAAGATGGAGACAAACCCAATATAAATTTCACCTTGGACCAAGGCTACATGGTCCCAAACCAATACAATGAGCAGAACCCTCACCCCAAAAAAGTTGAAAGTTACCCCCCTGATCAACCTGTTCTCCCCACATTTGAGAAGCGCTGCCACAGTCAATCTGGCAATTTTAATCATGTGGTCTGGGACCACTAATATAGCTACTGAACTTTGCCAGTGCCCTTCTGGATGTGAGGCCTACACATCATTTAAGGGAAACAAGTATCTCTTGGTATCTTCTCATGCCTCATTGGGACATTTCTTTCACCATCACTCAACTGTGAGTCCTCTCTATATTCAACCTACTTTACCCTTTCCTCTGAAACAATAACTATTCTACTTTTCCATAAACTGGACCTTTGAGGCCAGCCCCATAAATCTAAAATTGAGGCCCAGCTTCAAGATACAAACTGTCCAAAATGGATGTCCTCATGGTAGTGACGCTGGGATGAATTTTATTTCAGTTGGAGTTGGGGCCACCATCACATTGATCACTTGTAGAATATGCGATCAGCCTTGCACTAGTGCACGAGAGGACCTTGTTATTGTATGATCAGACTTCTTATTCTTGTCCACCTGATAAGATCAAAACCAAGGCCAGAATCAGATCAGGCATAGTCCTAAACCCAAACATTCTGAGGCAAAACATCTATCACTTTTAAGTACAACCTAAAAACCTAACCATTTGATCGGTTAAAATAAAAATGTCCAACTGTTCTTACAAAGTCCTCTTGATCCTCTGTAACAGGAGCTACGCTCCTCAATCCCTGGTGGGGGCCCACCTCTTTAATGATTCCACCCTGACATGTGCCCAAATGTCAGAGGTCATTTGAACACATGGTCCCAGGCACATGCATAACTGACTTTCTCATTTCTAGAAGCAAATGAAGTCCCAAAGGCCCATGCTGATCTACTTTAGCAAGTAGGAGTTGAAGAAAATCTTCCTTTAATAATTGTGATGTCATCAATGCAAGTTTAGTTATATAACCTTATAATAAATATCTATGTTTGTGATATAGGGCGTGGCTATGATGCAATAATGCAGTTGAAAACACTGTGGGGCCCCACCCTGATCAATGTCAATTTGCAAGGGTGTGTGGGCTATGTAGGGGACCAAATGGACAGGGGTTAGTGAAGTTTTATTCCCATTTGATCATAATAGAGTTGTGATTAATTAGGTGACTGAAAGTTTCCCTCTTATAAACTATTGATTTTTCTATGATTGTAGATGTACAGCAATTAAGCCCGAGAATCATTTTGATCAGGCTCATTGATTCGAGGATCCTCTCTGTGGATGGAAACAACCCAAAATTACTATGATTAAACAATCTCACATAAAATAGAAAGATTCTTTATTTCCATTCATATTGGATTTTCTGGCTAGCAATCAGATGGTTGAAATCACAAGTCCATAGAAGAATATATCATAAATCCTACATCAAATGAACATGGGAAAGAAGAAAACTTACATAAAAAAAAGCCCAATGCAATTTTAGTGTGGAACAGTTGAAGAGTTTCATATAACCATTTCCCATTTCCATTTGATCATGATCAGATGGTGATAGAAATCTCACCATGAAAGCTCTCATACATGACTATATCCAGTAACCATGACACAAGATTACAAAAAACAGTATTTTTTTTTTTTTGGTAAGATGATTACAAAAAACAGTTGAAAATAGCTATTTGCATCAACTTAGTAATAGCACAAGAATACTGAAACAGGAATTATATGCAAGACCAATTCAGCTCAGTAATAACACACTAGAAACCTCCATAGATTACAACAAAACAAGGCAAGATAGCCCTGGGATTAAAGACAGAGAGCTCATCTAAATTCGAGTAGATACCCGCATTGCCAGCAACTGAATCAAACTCTTCTGCGGAGTCATTGATCTTCTTCACCCTTCCGGCAATGACCCGACACACCAACATCGCCCTCTTCTCATCCTCCGATGATAACTGCACATTGTCATGTGCTTTTCCACTAGTGGCAGTGGTGCAAATACCTGTAACTCCATCAGTTTTGACTCCATTTCTAATTATATTGCAGACGTTACAATTTGGAATTGAGTTGCATAGGTTTGAGGATCCATTGATGCCAATAGAACAAGCGAACGTGGTGCAGTAGAATCGAAGTAGCTCATTTCCATCAGCAATGCATCTGGGGTACATCTTTGCGAGCTTGTTAGCTTTTGCTTTTATGGAGTCTCTGTACTCTTCAAATTTTGTGATGGTTTTTTGGCTGTTGTGAACCTTGAGGATCCTGTCTATCTTACAGACAGGGGACTGTTTCTTCAACCAACTTGATTGGAATATGATCTCTACTATGTTTTTACTGGAATCTTCAGGACCCAGTTCAGATACTGTCAGTTTAATCAAACAATCAATTAAGATTAGATGGAAAATAGTTTACAACTGCTGTAAATATCAGTAGAACTCATCAATTTTGTGCCAATGGTTGGAGATACACAGACATGATGAACTTGGATTTAAGGCAGAACAGAACGTTTTGGGGTTTTAACAATAGAAAATTTCAACACCAAGAACTAGTGCAGAAGCCAGTGGAACCATTTGGACTTAGGCTATGAACTTAATCTACTAGTGGATAAAATAAGACCAATGGAAATCACAAGAAGCAGAACAAATAAAATACATCTAAGGTTCACATTCAACTATCAGAAATTACAGGGTCAAACTTTCCTTTTTGCTCAATAAACATCAAGCTTCATTTGTGCTCACTGGAGTTGAATTCAAGCTCCAACAATCCAAAATTTAAACCTCAACTAGTGCTTCAGGTCTGAGGCTAGATTCAAGTGCCTCAAGTGCCATTTAGCAGTAATGGTATCAACCCCAGAACGCTTCGTTTAACCTACTGACCAATCCATAGCGAGCAACTGGTAGGCCAACTCATGGATGGATAAATGGTGAAAGACTACAGCAATTGCCTCTTTTTAAGCAGTTGTCCAGTTGTTATTATTTTTTTCCTGAACCATTTCTTTATCCTCTCTAAAAATGTTTTGTGAAACATGTTCATCTGAGCCACTGAGACATGACAGAAACATCAATCTCATGAAAAGTTCTTCACCCAAGGTCAGAATCCTCCCTTTACACGTGATGTCCAATCAAATCACAAGAAAAAAAAAAAGGGTCATTGATGCATTGAGAAAGCAGTACCCTGTAAAACGAGAGCTTTGAGAAAGCAAAAGAAAACGAAGAACAGGAGCTTTGATTGAATCTAACCTACCTGCATGTCTAACTGCCTGATGAAGCTCCATACTCTCAGATTTCAAGAAGATCTCTCCGCAGTCAGGACATGGACATATACTTGTCCTCAGAGAAGGATCTCTTGCAACTCCATTGCTTGGATCTATGACCATACGACACTCATAACAACCTGAAAGTCTTTTCAGTTGCATTCCTCTAGAAGACCCACCAGCAGTACTAGAAGCAGAAGTAATTGCTCCATTGATCTCAATGAGTGGAACTTCCATGGATCTATTTGAAGAATTACGGGCACTCAATGAGACCCATTTCTTGCAAGTTTCAGAAGAAGCTGCTTCTGGTTTGTGCATGGCCTTTGTGTTGTCTCTCAGACTACAAAGAGAGACAGAGCACCCAATCCTCTTGCATTTTCTGTTACATTCTGCTGTGTGCTGATGGTGCTTACAGGTGAAGAGGGTCCCTACATAAGCCCAAGAAGGTGGCTTTTTCTCCATTTTGTGGGGGTGGTGGTTCTGGTTATGGTGGATTTTCTTGGTTGATTTTCTTGGATGACTGGCCTCTGCCATTAGAAAAGATATCAGGTGATGGGTTGGAGAGAGAGAGAGAGAGAGAGTTTTGGGAAGATGGTTGTGGTTGCTGAAGTAGCAGAGTAGCTGCTTTCTTTTTAAGGGGTGCATAGATCTAATGGATTTTTTTTTTTATAATCACAGTCCTTCGACAGCTGATGACTTGGAGATTTGTATTTTTGTGGAGAATGATATCAACCCAAATAAAAAAGAATCCAACCCAGAATTTAATAATCAAGCAAGAATTATTATTTGGTATATTTTGGATTGATGATTAAGAATTTTTATTATATATTCAGCCATAATAATTGAATGCCAAAAGGAAAGTTAAATAATGCGACATTACGGTGTAATTTGTTTTCTTCAAACATGTTGCCACAAAAGTTTCTCCATCTTTTTTTTTTTATAATGCAGGGTGTCCCAGCTCTTTGGGCCAGAATAATCTCTACGGGGGCTCAAGTGAGAAAGCTGGATAAAATTCCTCTGTAGCTCTAGTATAGTAGTGCAGTTTCAAATAGACAAAAGTTTCTCCATCTATGTGTATCTTGACGTTTTTCGGTGCTACTATTTCATATTTCTTTTATATGATTTTAAATTTAGCATATTGAATTTGATTTTTATATGTAAGGGTGTGTGTTTCTTAAGTTTCTTTTTTCTAGTAGTATGACATTGTTAGTTTAAGAATCATTTTAAAGATTAGCCTATGAAAGGCAATTTCATAAGAATTTTTGTTTTCCTTGAAACAATATAAAAGGGTTCTAAAAAATAGCTGAACTATGCATGCATCATTCATGTGTCAATAGACATAACATGATTCATTTTCAAATACTTCTCAGCTTAGATGAATTATTCGCGTGTTAATCATTATAGTATGATTCTCCCTCAATGACTGGGGACACACCAAAAACTCTAACCTAAAATCAACGCAATATTCACTGTTTGGACTTAACTAAAGCAAATCATATGATTAACTCACTCATCTAGTTATTGTCATTTCCATTACTTTAACAGACTTTACCCCAAAAAGCTAGTCAATATCTCCTGATGATGTGATACTGAAGCAAATTCATATTTTTGGGAAAAGATTGACACCCAGCTGTTTGAACTGAAAAACGAGCCTTATAATCTCTTAATGGACTTTGTGTACTGCAGTGTATATGGATATGCAGGAAATTTTCACAGATTTATACATAAATATATAAAGAACAAAGAGAGATGAATCATTGAAAAGGGGGAAAAAAAGAGAGATCAGAAGATCTTTTTTGTGACAGTGAGATTATCACTTTTGTTGTGTTTTGATAATTGTTCTCCTTTTGAAGCTAACCATCTATGGATCCACTTGCAATTGGCACAAAAGCCTACAACTTTGATCAAATAAATTAAAGGGCTAATTAAGGGTTCAAGGTGCCATTGGAGGAATGGAGCAAGATGCACTTGTGCCAATGTACTGTGGTTTGTAGTTTATATCACTTTTTAGGCCAGTGGCCAACTTGTGAAAGCCACATGGGCCAAATGATCTTAGCAATTAAGTCATTCCCCAAATTCTCACTTGAGTGCTTCTCTTGGATCATTACCCACAAATGAAATGAAATTAATACCTAGGCCCTGTTTTTTTATTGTTGCTTAGAATTCGTTTATCCAGTGAGTTTGTTTGCCTGTAATTGATTATGAGAAAGAACAAAAATATAAATTAAATGGTTTGCACTTTGTAATCTAATCTAGCGGTGTATAAATATCGTCTTCAGTTAAATTAAATGATTCATACCTGTGGCTCACAACTATAAACCACAGTTTTACCAAAAAAATTATAAACCACAGTTTCTTTATTTTCAACAGAAACTATATATCATGATGATGACTGCATGGGACCTTCCAAATTGTCCACCTTCTATTAACCCATGCGAGTCCTTCCTTATCTTGATCCAATCCTTTCATATTCATGTGTCCATGTGATCTACCTGATAGATAGAACAATGCATAAAAAAAGGAATTTAGCTTGAGATTTAATCTTACCTATAATGCATTTATCAATCAAGTGGTATATATAAATATGATTGGAATGAATTCAGGGGAACAACTATTTATAGGGGGTGTCTGACATGAATGATTGGGATCAAACAAAGAAGAGCTCTAGGATTGAACCCTCAACAGAAAGTCACAGGGGACTCATGTAGTCATCATGACAAGATCACCCAAAGCCTACACCTCCCGGTGAGAACTCCGGCTCCTTACCACTGGGGTAAGGAGCTGCTCCTTGCCCAATTTATCAGATGAATAGAGGAAGTGTGAAAGTAAGAAACCTCATTTGGCAACACTTGTATGGCATTTATGTGGAAGCCTAAAACAAAAGGGAGAAAAGTAAAGAGAGAGAAATAGGTGTTTGTGATGGTAAAGGAGAAACATGACCATGGAAGATGATGCAATAGATTTTGAAGTGCCTTTGATGACACTTACTACTGAAAATTCCCAATCAGACCTTTCTATTCCCAAGGGAATCACACTTTTACAGTGATTTCCTACTTTTTGCAGCATATGTTCTCGTTGGTCGACTTTTGGTACAGGAATATTATACTACTCTGCCAACAAGAAAGAGAAAGGCTGAAAAACATAACAGTACAGGGGACAAGTAGTCGGTAGAGACACCAGTACACTTCTGTATGTTGAATGAGTAAATAGGAAGAAAATGAAATTTGTTTTGTCCCCTCGATATATTTTGATAGCAGCTACCTGCACACTGCAAAATACTTTCCACACACTGTATTTAAAAAAAAAAAAAAAAAAAAAACTAAAAAATTCATAAACTACTCCTGTCCCTGATTCGTTCGGCCAGACGGGACCGAACAAATAAAAAATATTTGGCCCTGTGTGGCCGAACAAACTCAATTTGTTTAGCACTGTATTGCCAAACAAACTCGATTTGTTCAGCCCTGTGTCTCCAAACAAACCCGCGAGAGATCAAAATCGCAGAAACACACTAAAAATGGTGAAAATTGACGGTATAGTATTTGATTAACCTTTGTACAAGAGAATGAGTGAGGGGGAGAGGAAGAGAGAGGGAGAGAAAGGAGGAAATGAGAAGAGGGATGAGGTTGCCGGAAAGGAAGAGATGGGGAAAGGGAGAAGGAGAGGGCGGGGAGATGGGTTGACGTAGGGAGGAGGTGGCGGGGTCGGCGGCTGGCATGGGAGAGAGATTGGGAGAGGAAGAGAGCGGGAGAGATAGGAAGAGGAAGAGAGCAAGAGGGAGCGGAGCAGGGAGCAGGGAGAGAGACGGGAGGAGAGGGAGAGGGGTAGTTTACGAATTTTTTATTATTATTATTTTTTTTTAAACGCAGTGTGTGGAGAGTATTTTGCAGTGTGCAGGTAGCAGCTCTCTTATATTTTTCATGATTTTTCTTTTATTAGGTGAAAGCAGTTTTTAAGATATATGTGGAATGCATAATTTTTTATTTTTTATTTTTTTTGTAGAAACGTGGAAAGTAGAGTTGAACCCAAGAGGTGGAGAACCATTTTCTGCAGTCTAACAAAGGCAGAAACCCTCTTACAGAAATGTTTTTTTTTTTTTTTAAAGGAAACAGTAGAAACTGAAATCCTAGAAAATGAGGCCTTCAATTTCTATCATATGAAGAAAATGAAATCAGTGAGCAAATAAAATACTGCAGAAAAGTAGCACATGGATACCCTTTAGGCTGATTTGAATCTAAAAAACTCTATTGGGCACACCATATTACTTGTAGTTCATTCAACAAAGTATGAATGTAACAGTCACAAGGAACTCCAGGCTATGCAGCCATAGGAACAGGTTCTGAAGGTTCAAACGGGTCTTGCTTAATGAAATGATTTTGGGTGAAAATTTCCTGTCTTGGCTCTTCAGGACAAGTCCCTCGTCATGTTAATACTCAAAAAAGAGTATACAGTAAAAATCTTCTGAGTTCTAACCTTGGCTTCTTTTGGGTGCACAACTATGAGCTCGACCTTGTCAATAGAAGCAATTCTTAAACAATTCACTTTTTTTCACCTTATTTTTTGGGTTTTCAGCTCATGGAAGGGCCAACCCTTTGATCAATCCAATCATTTCACGTACATCATTCATAATTCCACACTGTTCTACAGACCAGCTAACTCAATGGGTCCACCATAAAAAAGAAAGTTAAGTGGATTAGCTTCATAAAAATTGACTTCATTGGACGCTTTTGATCTTTCAATCAATCGGCCAAAAGCATTTGATTTTGATGTCTCTACTATTGATAACTAATTTAACAAAGGTCATTTTCCCACTGGAGCCACTAAACCGCACATTCTCTATTTCAACCAGTACCCATTGCATGGTGAGGCTAGTGAGGCCCACAAACGTTCCCACGTGCATGATCTTAAGTGACAGCAAATAGCATAGAAATAATCATTCTAGATCAACCCTTCTCAGGGTTAAGACAATAGAAAAAGGTCCCAAGCTGTATTTCAACTGTTTGGTACATGGATGTATAAGCAAGTGCATGCGATCTGAGTACCAAAAAAAAAAAACAAGAAGAAGAAGAAGAAAAGAAACCTTAATTCATCAATCTTTAATCAGGTAAGAGAGTTCTACTCAACTTTTAAAAAAAATGATAACAATAATAATAATAATCTAAAATCACCAGACCCAACTAGGTCCTTTCTCACTTAAAGATGAGGTGATCTATTTGTTCATGCATGAATACAGTACACCTCATATCTATCAAAATCCATCTGTGATCAATGGGTCAAGCATGGAAAATAGATCAACTTATTTGATGTTCCATGCATGAATACAATAAATCTCGCACCATATTTGATGTTTTAAAATGGACTGTATTGATGCATAAACCCACCTTGTGCCAACCAATTTAAAGGTGGTGAAGTTTATCTGTTCTTCAATATAATGATTTCTAAAGGCATATTGGCCAAAGCCAAATAGAACACACACCAGTAATTACATATGGTTATCACATATTACCAAGCATACCAATGTGATTATTGTAGCTCAAAATATTCTTAAAAAATGTCCAAAATGGCTGGTATTGTACAATATCTGATTTTGATATCTTATTGCACAACATAGAATATAAGTGTACTAGACCATAAAAGGTCAAAGTATGCCAACATTACTGACCTTATGTGTCGTGTTCTATTGCCCAATACAAAAATCATATTGACCAACCACAGTGAATGTTCGGTATAGTGGGTAATTACAAAACTATAGATTCATTCAAACCAATACTCAGGTACTATCAGCTGATACCTTGGGACCATGTATTGATCATTAACTACTTGCATTCACCCAAAAAAGACAATGAAGCAATCACATACCATCAAGGTCGACAATTGATCATGCATTCTTCAATCAGTTTCAGCTTCCATCAGCCCAGCTTCATCAGCCAACTGGCTGGATGACCAACTAAACCAGGTTTACTGGCATCCAATTTGTCAGCTTGAAAGACTTGACTGGATGTTAAAGTACAGTTATGCTGGATGACCAACTAAACCAGGTTTACTGGCATCCAATTTGTCAGCTTGAAAGACTTGACTGGATGTTGAAGTACAGTTATGTATGATATGGTTGATACAAATTCAGTATAGCGAGATGACTTGCCTGTTTGAGAGTCTATTCAATAAGTTTCAGAACTATTATGATCGGATAAACAAATTTGTCAAGTACCCCTAACATCAAGCAGGTAAGGATCCAAAGTAAAAGACAAACACAATGATGAAATGTATCCAAGTTTATACAGTGAAGGCGATAAGCATTGAGGCTCTATGCTTGTCCGTCCCCTTGTGGCCCCGGTGGTGGTGATGGGAACATGTCCATCACTGATCTCATGGCACCCATTATATCCTGCATTTGTTGTCCAATGGGTAACTCTACAGTGGTCGTCTCACCAGCTCTGACTGTGAAGCTTACGCTTCCACCTAATGTTATTCCAGGCTCATTTGAACCATTGGAATCGCTGCCCTCAGGACCCACATCCATGAAAATGGTTCCAAAATCATCAGGGAGGGAACCACTGAACGGCATGGACGTGAATGTCGGTCCTCCACGGTTTGAGCCAGCAGCAGCAGATTGGCCATTCGAGTCCTGACCATTGGTCCGCCTTGCATTCTGTATTGACAAGAAATCATGCACGTGACTACCAAAAATCAAAGAGACCATGATCACAATTTTGACAAGATGATCAGACAGATGGAGAGAAGAAGAAAATGTTTTGGGGTAGGTAAGCATTTGTGCTCATGCATGAACACGTGCAGCACCACAGCACCTGTTCTTGAGGCAATACAGCTCCAACTTTCCATATTAGAGGAGAAATATCTAAACAGACCATATTATCAACAATCTGGTTTATGAAAACTATCAGTGATCTACCATTTCCCAAAAGAAAATACCTAAGGGCCTAATACATGGGAATCTAAGGGTCAAATGAGCTCCACCGAGTGATTACCAAAGAGATTCGGTGGTGAAAACTTACGATTTGTGATTGAGTATTTGTTATAGTTAATTTGGGACAAATAATTGAAGGCTCTTTTTTTTTTTTTTGTGTGTGTGTGTGTGTCTCTGTTGTGCGTGCGCGCGCGTGTGGGTGTGGGTAGGTTGGGGGTGTTGACCGTTGAGGTTAATAGATTTGGGGGTTTTATGGAGTTAAGGAAATTGAAGAAAATTAGAAAATAATAATAATAAAAGGAAAGGAAGAAAAAGATCAAACTCGTGAAGTCATTGACCCATAGCACAATCCACCAAGAATTTGGATCTAATACCAATATGATGTAACTGGATTGGTGTAAGGATCCATCCAAGCGTAGGCACCTTCAAGCACACATAAGTAATTTTAGGAAACTACCCAAAGAGAAGAGAATGTCTCAATTTTTAATGATGAACGATTATAAAAATACATGAGAGGTCCTTAAATAGGCCTCTGTGGCATCATCCATCATGATAATCATCATCAAGGCTTTGTCCTAACTATGCTGGGGTCACTACATGAAATCTGTTTTCTACATTCCAATCTATCTTTAGCCAAATATTTGGATGGGTTGCACTTCTTGTTATCTATCCTTACTACTTCTATCCACATCCTCTTTGGCCTACCCCTTTTCCTTGGTGGGCCATCTACCTGCATGCTTGTTTGACATCCAAAGATCTTCTCTTCCCTTAATAAAAGATCCATTGAACCTAAACCCTAATAAAATAAGAAACCAACTAAAAAATGATACTTAACAATCCTAGCAAAGATATTAAAGGGCTTAATTCGGCCCTATTGACTTTGCAAAGCTGGAACGGGCCTGTAAAGCCAGCTGTGGGCCAGTGCTCCAGTGCTTGATCCATGAGTCTTGGGCTGGATATGGCCCATTATTCAAAGCTCATTCTGTGGCAGGTATTCCCTTTTATGCTGCATTAAAAAGATCCACTTTAGCCATGGTGTTGGCAAGGATAAAATCATGGATTATGCATTGGGACTAGAGGCTAAAGAGTTAAAAGCCACCTATTATAGTGATTTAAAAGAAGGATGGGAAGTGGTTTTAAAAGGAGGTTTACTTCCCAAAGACCATAGGAGTGATCGCTTTCCCTCTATAGTCGGGATGGATGAAACTAGATAGAAATGGTAGCGCAATAGGCAATCCAAGAGCATCAAGAATAAGAGGAACTTTGAAGAATGACAGAGGTTAATTTGGGTCCGCTTTGGCCTGGTAGGGCCTCAAACCATGCAAAATATCATGGAAATTAGCGAAGAAATCAACATGGTAAGTGAGATTTACTCTCTGGTCCCATTGATAATTTAAGCTGATTCCATAAATCTAGCATGCCATAGAGGATATTCTCTGTGGTCAATTAGAAAGATCAATGTTAACACCAATGAAGGTTGGGCATAAACATGTGTCAAGAGAGCTTAATGAGGACGCAGATGCCCTATCGAAAGCAGGGGAGCAACAACTAGCAAGACAATGTTTGCGAATTGCAAGTGACATCTTAGCTTTGTAATGGCCCCATAAGCTATATGACTAGTCTTTTTTGGTCACTTCTGCAGTACTTTTTATTGTTAGCAAAATTTCAGTTAGCGCTCAGAAAAAGAGAAAAAAAAAAAACCTGATCTTGGTCTGTACGCTGCAACTCTTCTCTCAATTTCTGCTCTGCTGCCTAAGAAACAAGACATGGAATTACCAAAGTGTAAGCAAATTACATTAAGAGATAACATTAAACAACTGGAAGAGAAACATTGTAACATAATCTGATAACACAGGCATTTGAACGAACCCTAATGTTTTCTCGTATGGAACTGCTATTTGGATCCAATCGCAAGGCTGCATAAAACGAGACATTGTGATATAAGGATCCAAGACTGATTATAATAATAATAATGAAGATAATGATGAACAACTATACAGTCCAACAAATCAAAGACAGCACCACCAATGATTCCAAGACTCAATTAACCCTTATTTATGGAACTCTGCAAGGTCTGCACACTATCCCCTCAATTTTTCTATATTCTTATAGAACTTGCATTCTTTTCTCTCTCTCTCTCTCTCTCTCTCTCTCTCTCTCTCTTTTTTTTTTGTTTTCTCTCTCTCTCTCTTTTAGAGGCATCTCAATAATTTCTCATATTATTAGGATCTTTTAATCTAAGAAACTGTCCAAAGGGGCATTTTGGAAATTTAAATAGCAAATTATTTAAACAGATTTTGTGACGACAGAAGTGAATAGGCCTTGAATTTTCCCATCAAATTTCTCCTCTATGTTTTAACATGGTGTTAGAGCTTCAATGACCTATACAGTTCATTGAATGGGACTTGAATGCTCTAGAAGCATTACAAGGCTTACTTAATCCATTGGGGTGCCAACCCTGGATAGATGTGGCAAGGTTGAAGATGATGATTTAATCTCTTCATGTGGCACCACAAGATATTGACTAAAGTAACAAGCCCATCCACCCCTCTTGCAGTGTAAACAACATTCCCAATTTTTTAGTGTCCATTGTTGGTACTGCTACAGTTTCCATAAGAGTATTAGCTTGTCAGATGTCATTCATGACTACAACTCAGTTTTTGTGTCACTTTTCATGTGTCTTTCATTTCATCAAAATTTCTGTAGCCTTGTCCCCAAGTTTTTATGTCGTGCGAGGGATAGTAGATCAGAAAACTTGCATTATCTGAATCATTTTAGTTTATCTGCTTCTATTTCAGTGGCTTTCTCTTAGATTATTTCTACATTAGTGTTCATGGCATGTGAGAAGCAGCCACAGATTGGTTGCATCACTAGATTATTTCTAGTCATACCTGGATTCTTCGTAAATTCTTTTTATTTATTTTTTGAATGTTGACTAACTCATTAAAATGAAGCTTGCGTAAGACACAGGAGAAATATGCTGATAAGCTAAACAAACAACCAAAAAGAAAAAGGCCAAAAAAGGCCTAAGCAAGAGGAAGTAGAGATCCATCCTGATCAATAATCAAACTCTGGCGATCCCCTTAGCCAAGAAATCTGCCACATCATTAGCACTCCTCTTCAAATGATGGAACAATAGCTTCAAAGTTCTTCCAAAGTTGATGACCACTTCTACCACATCTGCCATAATCCATGCAGTCTAGACAACCCGATGCCCACCTAATGGCGGAAAAGGTATCTCCCTCCACCAAAATCTTCTAAAGATTCAGACAACCACCTGCACGAAGACCGACCCTCAAAGCTTCCATTTCTGCCCTATTGACAGAGCAACAACATGCAGGGCCAAAGAAATACAGGATGAACACACCTGCACTTTTCCTAAGTACTACTCCCAAACCTGCTAATCTAGGATTTCCAATCACACTATATCATCAAAGTTCAGTTTATACGAACACACAGGAGGACACCATCTGAGGAGATAGCAAAGCCTCTATGATGATGAAAAAGGAATCTCATTCCAACTTCTCAAGATTGAGGCAATTGAAAAATTGTGGAATAGGGGAAGGACAGACATCCAAGAGGCAACAAGAAACCAAACCTTCCCTATCAATACGACCATGGATGATAAAGACCCTTCAAATCAATGCAAATTCCTCTCTCCAAATAACCCAAATGATAGACAGAAAAGAAAATCACCACATGATTCTGCTCCTAGCCTGTCCCACTACCAACCCCTGAGCCTCATGCAAATGATTCAATTTATTGGGGAGCCATCCAAAAGCAGGGGATTTGAGTGACCAAAGTAGCGGTGAAATGGGCATAAAAGACAATGATTCTCATGTTGTTGTAAAAGAAGAGACCACAGAAAATTCCCCATTCGTAGACCCCATACATTTTTATTTTTTTTAATCAATGCCAAGCTCTAAATATAAACCTCTTTTAAAAGAGATAGCAACTCTAGAAATTGACCTTCGAGCCCCACCAAATCTCTTAGAAATATAATGCTCCAAACAACATGATCTCCAATCCCAACCATGTAGACACTAACTGCCACAGCAATCTGTTGCACATCTGAAGAGATCAAGATATTGAGTAGCACGAGGAGTATTACCTCCATCCAAAATAAGAAACGATATCCTTTTCCAATGCAAAATCGATTATTGCCCATAAATATCAACTTGAGAGATTTCTAGAAAATTGAGCGAGTCGATCAAGGTGATTGAGCATTCTCATTACAGAAGGAATCCCACTGATATCCCTAAATTGTAGGGATTTATCCTAATCCTAGAGATAATAAAACACATCATATACACACATGGGTCCCAATCACATCCCAGATATCACATTAACCCCCCCACCACCACCACAAAACAAACCCACCACCCGGCGCCCCCCCCCCCCAAAAAAAAAAAAACACATTTGCTTCCCTCTCAAATTGATGATGGTGAATTAATTGATCTGCATAATAGCTTTGGTGAAGATGTCCACAACTTGGAGATCAGTTAAGGAGTCCCAAATGTATGAAGGGAAAGTCGAATCTATCCTAAAGGCTGTCGAAGTTGAGTTTTGAAGAACACAGGATATTCTAGTATTTTTTATTCATTTTCACAAAATTAGTTCCTTCTCCCCTTTTCTAGATTTTTTTTTTATCATTCTTGTGCTTGGGTTGTTTTGTTTTGAATTTAAGTGCCATAGACTTTTAGTAGTAGGTCTTTGCTGTAAAAGCCAAGAAGTATGTCAAAAGTGGCAAAGTCAACTGTAGGACAGAAATATCCCACTAGTCACTGTTGTGTCAGAATCTTTATGAGATGGATAGGAAATATCAAGCCCATATTCAAACGTTGAAGAATTTTGAAGCTGAACATGAACGAAGAGCCTTTTCATTTTATTTTTCCTTTTTCTGTGTTTACCGTCTGGTTTTTCTTTCATAAAAGATGCCTGAATTTCATGGTTTATGTGACCGGGAGTTACCACTTACCAATAGCCCACTTGTCATTAAATTTTATAATTGCAACGAACCATTAACCAAAATCAGGCCAAAATAGCATAAACTGTTCTCCAAACAGTAACCTGAACACTTGGATAGTTTGATCCTCTCTAAAAGGGTACCTTCTATGAATACAGGTTCAAAGTTTAGTGCACGGACTGAAATTAAGATTTTTCTCTGTGAATTCATTATAGTTATGAAATGCACACCTTTCAGAAATCCTTTGCTAATAGCATCACTATATTCCCCTTGTTCATAGTACGCAAAGCCCAGACGACTATACGCCTTGCTGTAGTTTGGATCAATTTCAATGGATCTATTGCAGTCTGCAATTGCTTCAGTATAATTTTGGAGCTGGGTGTATGCTGCTGCCCTGAAAACCATTCATCAAACTAAATGCAGGATATGTGATTTATTTAAGAAATATCTACATACATACATAACATACATACATATGTATATATATATATAGAGAGAGAGAGAGAGTTCCTGTATCCATAATGGAGAACCACTTATATAACCATAACTCTTGTGGCAGAAAAGTACAATCATGCCAAAGTCATCCATAAACAATTTATTCAGAATTTAAAAGGATCACACAAAATACGTACTTACTTTGCGAAAGAGAAATATGTACTAACAAAGATCAAGAGACTCAAGAGTCTCAGAAAGTCAGAATATGAAAATCATATAAATTTTACAAAGGAAACTTGCAAGGGATATCCCCAACCCAAATATAATCTCGAAACTAGACCCTATATTGCTTTCCCACATAAAAAAAAGCACGCCACTTTGAAACCCTTTCATCACTCTATTAGACTCTACCTCAACGAAAATTACACTCCACAAGGCAGACATTGTAGCTCTGGGGAACATTTGAGAACCTAACCTCACTCCCCTTAACCATACTTGCTTACAATGTCTCTACCTCACAAAGCTTTGCTCTTCTCACTGAATATCCACCACCATTTAGTTAAGAGGGACCAATTTCTATCAAATTATCCTACCAAGCTCAGGCCACCTTCGCTTAACCATTCTCCCAATTTCTAAATGCATCTTCTTCTTGTCATCAGCTCCTTCGTGCAAAATTACAGTGAATTCTTTCTAACTTCTCCATCACACCCGCTAGTTTCTTACTCATAAACAAGTGAAAAACTTGTGAAGTGGACAAGTGCCTCAATAAGCATCATGACAACCAAAGAGAGAGAAGGGAGATAATGTCTCTTCCATGAAGATAACCTCCTTTGAAAGTCGGTAACAACCCAATCCCATATAGAGATAGAGCGAGGTTTTGGCCCCTAGAGGTAGCCCAAGAAAAGAATTGCACCATATCATCATTGACTCCCACCCCCACCATAATACTTTTACGCAGATTCAGCTTTGAGTCAAATGCTAGCTCAAAACATCTAAGAATTCCATTAATTGTCTTGACCTCCTCTACTGAAGATGAACAGAAAATGATGGTATTAAGTGCAAAATGAAGATAAACGACTCTCAAAATTACTGTGCCTGCTTGAAAACCAATGATCCACCCTCCATCTCTGGCCTTGGAAAAGAGGCTTCCTTTCCACCAGAAAAGTGGAGAGAAAAAGCAAAGTGCTGTTCTGGACAATTTAAGCATAATTAATGGCTTTGTGTGGGGTAGAAAACTGACCTAGGAATATGCACAAAGTAGAGATCAAATGGTAGAAATATGGTCCTAAAAATTGGCCAAGTCAGAGTCGAGTCAAATGACTGATTGGTAATCTCCCTCTACTGTAGGTTTAATTATTGTCTTAAACACCAAAGAACATAAAATAAAACTAAATCACATATAATAATCTCTGACACGCGGAACACAATTAAATTGTTAAAAAATATATTGAAACTACCTTTCAATATATATATATATATATATTAAAACTAAAAAATCAGAGAAATTTAGACGGTTGGGACATGATAGAAAAAACTCTTATTCTCTTGGATTTTTGGAGGGTAAGAAGGGCCCACATACCAGACTCAGGCCAACTCAACTCAGCTCGATGAGAGGCCCCGAGTCCAAGTTTTTATAGCCAAGGTAGAAATGAAGAGGGTCAGCTCTGGATTTAAAAGGATAGGTCCCTAAGTTGCAACCTAAAACAAATTTTAGAAAAATAGTGGAATTGAGCTTCTAAAACACAGTGGTGATAGGAAAACAGCCAAAAGAAAGGGCAGAAAAATCGAATGTGAGTGGCCAGCCCAGCTGTCTTACTGCATCTGAAAGGGAAAATGAATTTCAGTTTGCCATCTCCTCTGTCAATTACATCAGTCATAATACCAATCTCATACCAAACTAAAAAGGCTTTAGTATTTTTTCAAAATGCACCAGCCAACTAGTGAACAGCTATTTACCTGTTACAGTAGTATACAGCATTTTTCTCACATAGTGCTATGGCACATGTGTACAGCTCAATAGCATCAGAGTACAACTTTGATTTCATGGCTTGGTTACCTGAAGAAACAAATTCAGGTTCTAATTAGTAGCTGAAATTTCATCAGGCAATCACACATCGGTTTGTGAGCCAAAGGCCCGTGAATCACTCCACAGGAGAAACACATTATTATTTTTATTTTTTTGAATGATTAGTTTCATTAAAACAAACAAATCAATACAAGAGGCTTATTCTGACCCTAAAACACACAGAAAATACTGATACACAGCAAAACCCCAACAAACAACAAAAAGTCTGAATGCCAAAAGGAGGAAAGAAAGAAAAGTGAAAACTCCTTGACACACCACGAAACCTAGATTAAGTGAAAGCAATTTCCTTCCAGTTATACATGATTTGGTCACTAGGGTAGTCCTTGAAAATAGGATTGATCTTCACCCACTGAGCAACAGAGAATTTTATCTTGTCACATAAGATCTCCTTTAGTTTTTGTCCCTTCAAAGCACCTAGCGTTCCTCTAGGTGTTCCTCTCCTCCATATATGCCAAATAACTGAAAGGAACAACGGCTTCCACAATTCCTTTCCTTTCCGAGACCCGATTGGAGCTTTCCATGCCTCGAAATGATGTTGAATTGACTTCGGCAACACCCACCAGCCACCAAACCAATAGATGAAAGTGTTCCAAATTTTCACAGCACATCTGCATCTAAAGAGAAGATGAGCTACATTCTTCTCGTCTTCCAAAGACATTGGACAAGCGTTTACCACTATTTTTCCCCTTTTCCAAAGATTATCTAACGTTAGAATTCTTCTCCGGAGGGCAATCCATCCAAAAGCCACAACCCTAGGTGGGGCCTTGAACCTCCATAGGCCTGCCAATCCGCATCTGCTCCCCTCCCTTACGAATAGAGTTGAGTAAAAAGAGACAGAGAAAACCCCATTTCTTGAGGCCTTCCAAATCCTAGTATCCTCCCCTCCCTCTGGAATTTGAGTGTCACTTAACAAAGTTTGGAGACACAGAAATTGGTTCTCTTCCAAAGTTTGGAGAAACACATTATTGCATATACAGTCCTTTTATCAGTAACTGAAAGAGTCAATGAATGAGAAAGAACAAGCATATATATGGAAAAACCTCAAGTGACCACCAGTGCTCACAAAAAGGTGAACACCGCATGCCTAAATACCTAGTGGAGCTCACTTGGTGATCCATCCGAGTGGACCATAAAAGAGGGACCCGCTGATAGCCACTGATCCCGGGTTTGGCACCCATCCAAAGGGACTGGACCATTGGATCGACTATGTGCTGTTTTCTACAGTAAAAACTTCTAGAGCATTGATCAAGTGGTTAGGATCATAGTTTTCAAAATCAGAATTGTATCGCAAATCATTCATACCCATTAATCGAATCGAATTGCAAATCGTAGGATTTTTTATTTTTCTAATAAAAAAAAAAACAACTAAAATTTAAAAGAAAAAGAAAAAAGTAATTATTCACATCCATCCATTCTCCCATTTATAGCAGCATAAATATAATAGCAAATATGTCTATTATACAATCATATTGAGAGCATCATGACATGTATTAATATATATATATATATATATGAAAAAAATGATGTGTAAATAGTTAAATAAGTTTAAAGTATCAATATATATATATATATTTATCTTTAAATCAAAATATAAAAATAAAAATAAAACCCAAACCATCAATCTTATACAGTCGGATATCTCTTGAAGTTAAGAAAGTGTTCATGAAGAAAAAACCAAAATAGATTAAAAAAGAAGATATAGACAAGCACCATATGTACAGTTGAATTCTGGCCAAATCCTCAGATAAGTTACACTTCTTCGTATCTATTTTTACTGCCTCTGTCCACGTCCTCTTTGGCCTACCCCTTCCCCTAGGTGGGCCATCAATCTTCATCGCCAAACTTTTCCTTATTGGCACCATTACTGGCTTACGTTGGACATACCCAAACCATATCAAACGGGTTTCTCTAATTTCATCCCCTATTGTTGCGACCCCTAAATGCTCTCGAAAGCACTCATTTCAATTTTATCCTTCCTAATTTTACCACATACCCACCTCAACATTCATTCGTGTACATAAAAACATGGAAAATTATCCTATGCGTGTTGTGCCCACCTAGTGGTTCATCCGAGTGGAAACCAACCCACCCCCACTGCTCACCCACCCACACAAAAAAAAAAAAAAGAAAAAAAGAAAAACGAAATGAAAAAAAAAAAAAAAACAGAGAGAAAAAACACCAAACCCACCTCACAAAAAAAATGGTTCACACACCCACTGGATTTGGACCCATGCAAATGGACTGGACCATTGGATCAACTGTACACCCCATTCCCATGTGAATGAACTAGACTTGCGGGCCCTAGATGATAGGGTTAGAGCGAAGGGGATATTTTTTTGTACATATGAGGGCGCCACTCAAATTTTCACATCTCCCAGCCCCATCACGAAGTGGGCCAGAAGGTGGGCCCCACAACGTGGCGCACATGGAGATACGGACTCTGTGTGTATAGCTTATACGAGACATACCAAAAAGGCCACATGCTGACACCAAAAACCTAGAAGAAGAGGTGAAAAGGCAAAAGAAACAAAGATGTCTCAAACCAACATAAGATGGCACTCTGCATAGAGATACACCATGGATATGGCAGGGACAAAGAATTTGCACATAAAAAGCATTAGATATAATACTACACAATGCTCTCCACATTTTTAACTATTGGATACCTTTGGATGGCATCTATTTGGACAAGTTATTGTGAGTACCTAGTGACTTTAATGCTTCAGCCAGGTTGTTAGAATTAACTTTCTGGCATCCAGATTTCTCCATTTCCTGCCAAAAACAGATGTATATTGTCAAGTTAGCGGTAATGACCATGGAAGTGGACTAGCAGGACAATGGAATCTACATGGTTTTCACTAGATGAGAAAAGAAAATCATTCATTCAAGTAAGAATTATAGGTAATTACTATAATTTTGGATTGTTTAGAGTGATTGCAGTCCAGCCATATTTGGGGCAATGATGCTTTGAAATATCAAATGGCCATGAAATGTTCTAATGATCTTACCTTCTAGTAATACTTTAAGCTTTAGAATGCTTATTGAATAACTGAATGCTTTAGAATAAACATAAGTTTTTTTTTTCCCATCCCCTTCAATATCAGGAAAGGAAGTTGGTACTTAATACTTATCGAGCTTGATCATTAACAGAAAATTAGACAACATCAAAATCTACTTTATAAATTGATTTTTTAAATTAAAGTGGTCCTTTCGAAAGTAGCTGTTGACTTTATTAAAGAAAAAAGATTTCTCCAGATTTAACCCCAGTTAAGATCTATATGCTGCTGCCCATGGACCAATTTATCATTTGTTAGATTCAAAATGGAGAAACAAGAGCAAATCTTCTCTTTATGAATGACCTTCATGTCAACCATTGTTGAGAGCCTGGTTCAAGCCATGGGGCGTCCAACTGATGCCAAATGTTTAAGGAAGAGAACTAAATTTTAGGGACCTGATGACACTAAAGAAAAAAGTGGTCACTTGGATCGTCTACAGAGTACAGACACCTGCACATTAGGCACATATTTGGGAACCAAATCGTCTTCTCTTAAGGTTTTGTCCAATAAAATTTTGTTAGCACTAGGAAATAAGTGCCCAACAAAAATCTTAAACAAGGACTAGCAGTTCCAAATTCTTCTGACAACGAACACACAGACCATATGTTTAAAAAAAAAGAATTTCAAATGCAAAGGAATTCTTTTTAGTGGGTGGATTATGAATACCTTTTTATTTTTTTAATTAATTATTTCCATTTTTATAGAAAAAAATAAAACCTAAGATTCATATGGCAATTCACAATACAACAACCCCTCGAACGAACTACAATGCGATTTCAATTTTCAGAACAACAAATACACCCATTAGGTTATTGAGGTAACTTGTCATCGTCCTAGTGGCTCAAACCTTAAAAGAGTAAATCTGAAATTCAAGAGTTGACAAATGGAAAGCTTTGGTACAGCAAACCAAATTGTATCGCCAATCTTGTTACTGTTGATAACAATGGCGATGAACATGAGGATGATGCTTGCATTAATCATACATTACACAGGTAGCTTCTGGTACTGTTTACACTTTACAGGCATGAAAGTCAGTTGAAAGATTCATTGAGGGAGGTTTCGAAATAGAATAAATTGGGGACATGAAATAGTCATATTAATAGTTGTGGGTATTCAATGAGGAAAGTGGGCTCTTCAGAGAAGAGTGATAGTAAAAACTTAAAATATCCATCATTAAGGATGATGTGGGACCTGAGTGTGCGATCGCTGAGGAGTTGTGTATCCGACCTATGATGATGATGACGATGATTCATGAAAAGTTTTGGTAGAATGTTTATGTAATCTAATGTCAGAGTTGAGGTTTCCAGAATTTTTTGTAGTCCCCAATTAGAATGACATATTATCTGATATGAAATTCCAAGCAGATTATAATTTAGAATGGAACATTTTCAATAAGGGAAAGAGGAAATATGGTTTTATTTAACAATGTTTTTCGTACAGAGACTTAGAGCATTAGACAATTTGGGCTGCTCTTCAAATTCCTTTCTAAGGCTCTAGATGGTCCATTGATGAACTCATCAGATCCAAAAGCTGGGATGACAACAGTGAACATGATTGTAGTGGTGGATCGTTTACAAAATTTATACACAGCCCATTTACATTTTAACATGAGACAACATTATATTACAAATGTGTGCTCTATGTTCAGTGAAGTAGAGGTGTCAGTTCACCATTCCATTCCACTTTCCTGTTAAGGTAATGGTAATAATTCAGTTCACCATTTCAATCATTTTAGTACCATTTCATTCACTTTAGTGTAGGCATTAAGTTGCAATGAGCTATATCCTGGGCCTTTCAAAAATACTCAACAATTGCTACGAAAACCAGGATGTGGACAACATTGCTAAGGGAGTTATTCCGGGGGAGTTGGGTGCTTCTTTCATTGCTTTGATTCCTAAAAAAGATGGAGCTATATGTATTAAGGATTTTAGGCCTATTAGTCTTATTGGCAGCCTTTATAAGATTCTATCTAAAGTTTTGGCAAATCGCATACGACAAGTGCTTCCAAATATTATTTCCAGCATTTAAGGTGCTTTTGTGGATGACCGTCAAATTATTGATTCTGTTTTAATAGCCCATGAGTGTGTTGATTCAAGGTATAGACAGGAACGCCCTGGTTTGCCTTGCAAGTTGGATTTTGAAAATGCTTATGATATGGTGGTTGGTGTTTTCTTTATTATATGATGGATAGGATGGGGTTTGGATCAAAATGGAAAAGCGGATTCATAGTTGTGTTTCTTCAGTCCAGATTTTAGTCTTGGTAAAAGTCTCCTTGAAAGGCTATTTTAGAAGCTCAAGAGGTCTGCGAGAGGGAGATCCTTTATCCCCTACGCTATTTGTTATAGTGGCAGAGGCTCTGAATGCTTTGTTGGAAACAGCAAAATAGACGAGGTTACTTACGCGTTTTACTGTTGCAAATCTTGTCTATGAGGCAACCCATTTACAGTTCGCGGATGACACTGTAATTTTTTGTGATGCTTTTTCAGATTAGGTGGATAATTTAAAGTTTTTATTGCAATGGTTTGAGATGTTATCAGGGTTGAAGATTAACTATGATAAGTGAGTTAATTGGTGTTCGGACTATGAAAGTCATGTCACCGCTTTAGCTCATTCTTTTGGTCGTAGGGTTGGAAGTTTCCTTCCAAGTATTTGGGGTTGCCATTATGTGTGGGGTTACCTAAGATATATTTAGGGGATCCGGTTGTGGAATGGTTTGACAAAACATTAAGTTCTGGGAAGGGTAAGTATTTGTCCAAGGGAGGTCGGGTTACTTCAATCAAATCAGCTCTTTCTAGCATCCCGATTAATTTCCTCTCTTGTTTTAAATGTCCTAAAAGTTCTATGCGAAGAATTAAAAAAATTCAGCCAGATTTTCTTTGGAATGATTCCATTGATAAAAGGAAATATACTTGGTTAAATGGGAGACAGTGTGCAAACCTATTGTTCAAGGTGGTTTGGGCATTCGTTCCATTGGTAAAGTTAACAAAGCTTTACTTGGGAAGTGGCTTTGGAGAGTGGAGGAAGTTGACCAAGGTTTGTGGAGACTACTTATATTAAGCAAGTATAAATTTTGTAACGATGCTTGGTGGGTGGCGAGTCACTTCTATAATGGTTCTGGCTTTTGGAGGTCTATTCTTTCTGCTAACGCTGATTTTGATCAAAGGATCCAATATACGGTTCATGAGGGGCATCAGGTTAAATTTTGGTATAATGAATGGTGTGGACAGCATGTGCTGCATTCTCTTTTTCCTCATCGCAGTTGTTTAGACAGGAGGCAGCATGCAATGGTTGCTGATTATTGTTCTTCTATGGGTGGCACGGTTGTTTTGGGTTTTTGTTTCTAGAGGGATTTAAATGAACGGGAAGCTTCTGATTTTGTTATATTGCTTGGCATGTTGGATAAAAGAATTTGGAAACCTGATATTAAATGTATGTTTTCGGTGAAGTCTTTTTTTAAGGACTTGACTGTTAATTCTGATAGAATGGAAGGTTGGAAAAGTTTTTGGAATCCTTTAGTTCCACCTAGAGTGTTGACTTTTTGTTGGGTTGCAAAGTGGCATAGTATCTTGACTATGGATAAGTGGAAAAGAAGAAATCATATTATAGTCAATGGTTGTCCTATGTGTTGTCAAGATGAGGAAACAATGCATCATCTAATGATGCACTGTGGTTTTGCTCATAGTGTTTGGTCGACCATTCTAATTATGTTTGATTTGCGGTAGGTTATGCCAAGACATGTTGATGAGTTGTTTTGCCAGTGTAGGGTGCAGTGCAAGTTTGTTCATGGTAAAGTTCTCTGCAAATTAGTGTTGTATGCTACGTTTTGGAAGATATGGTTGGAAACGAATACTAGAGTTTTCCGAAATAAAATTCATTCAGTGGAGGATATTGTTGATTCAATTGTTTGGTCTGTGTCAGAGCGGGTGCGCAAGAGAAAGGAATTTGATCGTTTTGATTTATTTGATCTTAATCGGTCTTGGGCAGCTATATTCAAGAGGGGCTGGCGTGTAAAACCCAAACTGAAAGTTCCATAGATAAGCCTCCAACAGGCATTCTTAAATTAAATTTTGATGGGAGCTTTATTAAATCTCTTAAGAAAGGAGGTGTTATTCATGATTGGTCTAGCAGAATTGTTTGAATTTTTTCAAAGCCAGTGGAGTCTTCAGATGCAAATGAAGCTGAAGTTTTTGCTCTCTGATTGGTTGTCGCGAATTGTCTAGATTGGGGGGAATTAATGCTATTATTGAGGGTGACTCCTTCTCGGCAATTCAATGGGGTTCAAGAAAGTCTTCTTTTCCCTGGAGATTGGCAGATTGGGTTGAGGAGATTCAGGATATCTCAAGTCGCTTGGGTGCTTTATTTCATCACATCTTACAGGAGGCAAATTCAGTGGTTGATTATCTTTCAGAGGGATTTTTCCGCTCTTCTGTAATTTTTTGTGTTTGATTGCTGTTTTTCTGTTTGAGCTTTTTAAGCTTTGTATCATGTTTTAGTCTTTTGCGTGCAATAAAAATTTTACTGTTATAAAAAAAAAGGGTGTGAACCCTTCAGAGGAGGAAGATGCCTTGTGTACAGAATTTCACCGGTAGCAATCATTTGTGTTGGAAACGAATGAGTTTTTTTTTTTTTTTCCCTTTTCTTGGCTACAAGGGGACATGGATTCACGAACACAACACACTCATTCATTTCTCTAACCAGCTGAGCTAAGGACTTGAGTATTCAGTACAATAAATAATTCAAAGGAAACTCTAGAGGGACTCTGCCACTTTGGTGAATTGGCTCTAAGAGAAGGGTTTGGAAGTTTGTGGTAATGTCGGGTCAGACTATGATGAGGAACTCTGTAGAAAGATCATTCTTTTTAGTTTAAAAAAATGCAAAAGGGGAATTTAAGGTCGAGCAGGTAGAGGGGGATGAGAAGGCCCTTTACAGATCCAGTTGGCAGAAGCAAGTGCGACCATGATACAGAATTTAGATACCATCTTAGTGGCAGAGGGTTCCAATTTCCAAGAACACGAATGTTTCAGTGACCAAGTCAAAAAAAGAAACTATAAAGATTAATATTAATCTTTTCCAAAATTAGATCAACTTTTGGAGCATTTTTTCACATGTGGAAATGGAGTTTGACAGGTTGGTGCATAGTTGGGAAAACAAGGGGACGTTAATAGGCATATTTCTGCTTCTTTTCTTTTTGGTTTCTTTCAGTTCTAAGCCTGTATTACATGTACATCTTGTAACTGTAATGTAAAGTTTGCTTAAGAAAACATCTGTTATAGAAATAAAGACAAAAAAAAAAAGGATCGCATACCAATAAAGCCTCATCAAATAACCGTTTAGCTTTATCCAGTTGAACATGATCGTCATCCCCAGAAGCCATTGCCTTGAAAAAATGAATTTTCTCAAGTGCACCACAAAATTGCCCAAAAAGTTCATCTTGTGAGACCCCTACAATTACATGAAATGTTATAAAAACAAAAACAATAGAATTTTCTGGAGTGTCTAAAAATGAGAAACAACTCTGGTGTCATTCATACCAGTTAATTACCTGATATCACCAATATGGGACCAGCCCTTCCAAAATACAAACCATCCATAACAAACAAATTCACGTGTATAAGCATTAGATGAATTTTACCCCAATTAAAGTTATATGTACAGGTGCATTGACATGATTAGAAAAAAACATTACGCGTTCATTACCTGATTTGACCAATGTGGAACCCACCCTTCTAAAATCCAAGCCACCCATATCACACGCTCTCACATGTATAGTAATTGGTCCATATTTAACTATAACTGGAGTGATATATACTGATGGATTGACATGTGTATAATATAAAGTTACATGCTTTAGACGTGATCGGTCCAACGATGAACATCACTTTGGTTGGAGGGGAACTGTGAGTCAGTGACTAGTTCCAATGCATGAGGATATATGGGCAGTTTGGATCAAGAAAAGTAGACTCACGTAAAACCAAAATGACATGTATTGGGTGGTACATATCTGTTGCAGCAGTGGATAGTATCTCCATGGACTTTATTTGAGGCCCAAAAAATGGGGGAAAATAGTCAAAAATTCCTACTGATGAAAGTTTCACCAATGTTCATGCTATTCGGATGTGAAGTCAAAACCTAATAAAACGTTAATGGACAAACAGGCACAACAAAATTGTACCTGCATTTAGTATTTAGTATTTACTATTTACTACATAGTAGTGTGTAGTGCATCATCAATCATTTACTATGTACTGTGCATAATATTAGTACTTATATACTACCTAGTATTTACTTAATACTTACTACTAACTACTCCGTACTTTCAAGTTTTTAACTACACTTAACCAAAGGGATTGATATATGGCAAACATAAATCAAGTCTAAAAACGCTAACAATAGATGAGCTCTAATAGACATCATATCATTACTTTATGATTTACTATGTCACAGACACAATATTTCTCAAGTTCATCGACACCTTCGGAAATCACAAGGATTTCTTTTTTCTATAACAGTAACCTTTATTGAAAAGAAGAAACAAGCGAAACAGGGAAAAAAAACGATCAAACAACAACTGGAAAAACAAAACAAAACAAATTGCCTAAACATCAAAAGAAATATTTAACCAAAGCAACATAAAAAAAAAATATTTAACCAAAGCAACATCAAAAGAAAAATTTAACCAAAGCACTCCTCTTGCAAGACCATCCAAGGATGCACGATACCCATTCAAACATTATGCTAAAAATGGTCAAGTAAATTGAGAAGAGTATGTTGTCCAGGTGGTGACAGACAACTAAGCTTCCTTCCTGGCAGCAGGAAGGATGCTAGATGAGAAGACACTACAGATTGTTCGGATGACATGTGCGTATTCATCTTATGTTGAGAGGACATCAAAACGATAAATGTCTGACACAATAGAGGAAGGGAAGACAGTTATATGGTTGGAAGGGAAGACAGTAATATGGTTGATTGACCTTGAAGAAGAAAACCCTAGAAATCACTATGTTAATTGTTTTAGCAATATATATGTCATAATGCGACCTGAATCCAAGTCCGGTCCATCCCTAAAGAACAATTCTTTCCGGCAGCTGAACAATCTACTGGACCTCATTCTACTTGACCTTAATGGGCCCAAATCCATAAAATAGGCACTTGGGTTGCCTAAGTGCCCTTGGATTTGGTGGGTGCAACTTAGTCAGCTCATGGGCCACCAGAAGCTTGCAACCAAATTACACCTGTTTGAATTCGAATTCAATATTTAAATTCAAATCAAATAAGACCTTTAAATTCCAATAAAACTTATCTAGGTCAGATTTGTTTGGTTCCTTTTGTATATAAAGGGGAATGCAAGTAGGGCTAGCAAATAGGTCAAGTCAAAGGTGGAATCCACAGTTTATAGCAAGGAAGAAAACTCGGACTCGGGACCCAACTCGCTCAAGGCCAAGTTCGAGTCGAGTCGGGCGAGTCACATGGGATTTGGCTGAGCCCAATTTAAAATAAAAATAGTCAGCTGAATCTGATGGCCAAGTCTCATGGGACTCGGCCGAGTCGCATGGGCGAGTCCCATTGGACCCTACTCGTTTAGGACCGAGTCGAAATCAACTTGGCCAAGTCAACTTGGACTCTGCCGATTTTTTAATCCATGGTTTATAGTACAACCCACATCCAAACGGGTCAGATTTTTTAGACCCACACCCACCCTGACCTGATCCATATGACCCATAATCAATTTGGGCTTCTAAGGGTTTCGGTCAGGAGAGAGAGAGAGAGAGAGAGAGAGAGGAGGGGATTTAAGATATGTGGTTTTTGGGTGCCGAGAGGTGGGTCTAGTGTGGCCTTGTGGGTAACGAAGAGAGGGAAGGGTCATGGGTAGCCAAGAGAGAAAATGCGAGATGGGATAGCAAAGAAAAAAAGAGAGAGAAAGAGGAGGAGAGGGGAGCTAGGGTCGGGGTTGGGCCGTTTAGGTTGCACATGTGCGCGCAGATGGGTAGCTACAGAGTTGATTTTTTTTTCTACTTCATCTTCCTCTCTTTTTTCTTCCTCTGGATAGTTGGATTTCTTCTTCCACTTTCTCCTTTTATGCCTCTTTCTTTGAGAAGGGGTGGTGTTGAAGAAAGGGGTCCATAAGGGTCAATCAGGTTAGGCGAATCAACCCTAACCTGACCCCTTTTTATAACCCGTGACCAACCCATATATTGCAAGTCGGGTTTGGCATGTCAAAAGTGGGTCGGGTTAGGGTCGGACAAGCAGATCAGGTCACATTTTCCCAACCCTAAATGCAACCAAGTTCAAGTAACTATTAGGTGTTTCTGCATTTTATTAAAAAATAGCAACCTCTAGTCGTTTTCTCTTAATTTAGGAGCTTGTGATTTTTTTTTAATTGAAAATTACAAGTTATTTCCAAGTTTATTTTCCTTCTCTTTAATGAGATCTATACCTGGTTTTGCATTGTTAGAAGAACAAGATTGTTGTCCATCTGCTGGAATGGGAATTTGCACTTGTAGATCTCACTTCAGCGGGCCAATCTACATCATATCCCCTACAGCAATTGTTTATAACAATGATTCCTAAGCTCACCTAATGTAGGGAAGCTTGGCTGTGTTATTCTCTTCTTCTAAATCCTCTTCTTTCTCCTGGTTTTGTTCATGTTTCCTCTTTCTAGGGTTTTTGACCTTTTGGAAAGAAAAAAAAAAAGGCCCTAGATTATACCACAAATAACTGTTAAAATTGGTATAGGAGCATTCTAGGTAGTACAAGACATCTCTACAAAGTATCCTAATGGCTGGGATTGTAGATTGCACAAAATTTTGAAATGATTTCAAGGCTGCAGAAATTCAATATCAAGGTTGACAGTTTCAGGACAGTTCCAACATTTTAATTGCTTTATAAGAATTTTTCAGTGGTAGATTTCTCCAATTCCCACTATCTAATGAGGGTTGATGCTATGTAACAAATTGAGGAAGAAATCAAGATTTGAAGTAATTTGAAAGCCCTTTCAAGACTGCCAACGTCAACCCAGGTGTACAGGGTTGACACAGGTTTGAGCATCCACTTGTACCCCTTTTTACATCAAAGGTGGGATCTGGATAATACTGTAGTAGTTCTTTTTTAAGATCAGTCCTCTTATTTTCCATTTGCTTTTCAGGTGTGTTTAATCATCCAAAAGTTATTTAAATAAAGTAAAAGGGTACCGAATAAAGGTATTTAGAGCGATATTGGTTTATTAGGACTTTTTTTTTTTTTTTTTAATGTATTTCCTTCAGATCGTAGTGGAGCAATCATCGTAGAATCCAAGCAGAAGGGAGAAAGCTGTATCTCATCCTTCCAACGGTTACCCAATGTGTGAATCCAAATAAAAAGGTCACGCCAAATTTGTTTGACAGGAACAATTACGAAATTGTGCCTATCTACTAGAATGGCCATTGGTGGGGCCAAGAGGCTAGGCTACATCAATGGAAGTATTGAGAAGCATTCCACAAAGGATCTAAAAATATTCAGATTGGGAGTCTAAGAAAATGTTTAAGTATGAATTGGATTCTTAATTCAATGGAGGAAAGTATAACTACAAGTTTCAAGTACTGTGACACAGCAGAGGAACTATGGGATTCCATTGCAACTGCCTGTGCACAGAAAAGAAACAATGCCAGAATCATTTAACTAACTAAAGAAATTGCAGTCTTTAAAAAAGGAGATCTTTCTATTGGGAAATAATACTCAAGTTTACAGCGCTATGGTGTGAATTAGCATGGGTATCAAGAACTTGAACCATGTTGTGCAAAAAAGCAAGCAAAGCAGTTAGAAGAAGAACATATATTTGAACTCCTAGGTGGGGTAAACCCAGAATTTGAAATAATGTGTGCACAAGTGACTAGTCAAGATTCTCTACCACTGATTGGAACAGTGTTGCACTTCTTCAAGGTGAGGATAGTCAAAGGAGAGTAATGTAGGTAAAAAAAATTTCATCATTCTTCTTCTAACCGATCTGTTCTTGCTAGCAATACAACAAATGGTGATAGAGGTCGTGGCCGTTGATAAGTCCATGAAATTGCATTTCATTTGCATCATTTCATGTAGACTTATGGACTTCTTAGGTTATAATCACTGAATTTCATAAATTCATGCATCATAGTGGCAAAAGTGGATTTCATGTGAAAATTGCATTAATATCATAAAATTGCATGTTTTTATTGAAATTATTCTTTTGAATTATTGGATTATCCTTTTGAATAACCTTTGATTGAAATGTAAAGTCACATATTTTCTTTGCACCATTGAGTTGTACATGAAAAATCGAGTCAAATGGTGTACTTGAATGCATCATATGTGTCCAGACGGGTCCTATGCATTGCATGATAGTTTTCTACATAAAATTATTCTCTTTAATATAATTAATTTCTTTTTGTAGGAAAATAATTTCAAGAGGGGACCCACATGAGGAGAAATTAAAAAGGAAATCCAAGAGAAGAGAATAAAAGAGAAAACTGAAGATGAGTCAACATGGGACCCGCCATGGCCATGGCATGATTTTCTATGCATGTGGCAGCCATGGTGACTTGGAGTTGTTGCAAATTTGTGAGATTCCTTTATATATTTGAAATTTCGAAATTCAAATTTGAATTTTGAATTTGAGGAAAAGAAGGAAAGAGAATCAAGAAACTTGGAGCCCAAGAAAGCCAAGAAGGGAAAAAGAGAAAAATAAGGAAAGAAGAAGCTTCAATGTATCATGGCATGCCCAATGGGGGCCCCACAGCCCCTCGCATGCCCCAAGTGGGGCCCAACCATGTTTTAAAAAGTCAAAAATCATTTCTTTTGAAGAATTCCAAGTGGAGATGGGGCCCATGGTGGAAATTTTCAAAGCAAGCAACAATGGGACGCAAAATTAGAAAGTTCTTGCACAACAAGGAATCAAGCAAGGAAAGACTTTATAAATCCCTCAAAATATCCTTGTTTCTCTCCAAAACCGTCCTAATTTCATTCAAACTTGGAGGCTAAGCAAGAGACCTTTCCTAATCTCTCCATCATAGCTTAGAATCCAAGGAAACAAAAACTATATAAGAGGAGCAAGGCTAGACATCCAAAACACTCCCCTCTTCCTACACATAAGGGACGTCCTTCATCCCTCTCCACTCTCTGTCTTCCACTCCCCTCTCTCCTCTCTTTTTCTTTCTTTCTTCCATGATGCTTAAAAGGAATTTTTTTTAGAAGAAGATTAAGAAGATGGAGGGGTGATTCTCATTGATATTCAAGAAGGCGGCGAAGTTGTACACTTTGATTAATTCTATGGATGGTTAAAGTTCAATAAAAGGGGTGTTGTTCTTGTTGTCATGATACCAGTTGAATGATGGGGATAAATTGCCCAATTCGAGAATGGGCGAACTCCTTGTGGAAGCACATAATTTTTGGGGGAAATAATATTGATATTATTTTCATTAATCAATCACTACTAAATAGATGTTGCTAAATACATTGATAGAAACAAATGGGATTGGATCCCTACAATCAAGGATCTACCTAAGAAGAAAGAAACTTGCTGACAACACCTACTATTCTCAAATCTCAACGATCTAATAGATAAAGAAAGAATGAGGCTAATCTCATTCAAATCTTCAATAACTTGGAAAGTACCTACTTGGAAAGCACCCTACTCTTGGACTGGCCTGCCCCCGAGCAGATCCTTTGGCCCAACTTGTAATCCAAGTCACCCTTATCGTGCAGCTAGACTAGGCTGGCTGGGTTCCTATCATTCCTCCCTCCTACAAAACTGACCTTGTCCTCAAGGTCAAACCTCGTAAATTCCTGATGTAGATGTAGATGATCTTTTTACATTGCATCTTCAATTGGTAAATTGCCCAACTGATCAAGAGCACATTTAGAGTTGCAAATCGACAATGGCGACTGAAGCTTTCCACCTGGATCAAACACTAGACGAACTAGGACAAGCTGCTTCAGTAAGTGTAATAGTGCCACATCATCTATCTTTGAATGATCAAATTCCATCAAGCTTGGCAATATCTTAACATCTGCAAACATAGCATGAAGCCTACACTCGCTTTGAATTGAATACATAGCAAGTAGGACTTTCAATGTAAAAGGGCCACTTGAATCTGCCAAGTTGACTGCCTTTTGTGTTGAAGTGGTTTCCTATAGGCAATTGAACAAGACTTTTGGCTCAGAATAAACAAAATTAATATCCAATTCTACTTTTAAATCTCTCTTCTCCAAACTCAGCAACATTTTCCTCCTTTATTAGGTTGACTTCAGTAGTACATAATTGATGTTCTATAGATGCAATTTTATTCCGTATTTCTATCATTCGTCTATGCAACTCTTTTGTCTCATTTCGTAATTCTATCATCAATGTCCGCATCTCCGCGAAGATGACAGCTATCTGGTTAAGGGCCATTGTTGTCTCTAATTTTATTTTATTTTTTGGCAGTGGTCTAAATATACTAGACCATTACCCACTTTCTATATACACAAGAAGATTGGAAGGTTGCTTACTCAAAAGAAAGCGAGATAGGAAGATGCCTTCTTTTCTTCTTCCAATGCCAATTCTGTAAATCGTTGGAACCTTTTAACCCTTTTGTTTGAATAATAAGAAAAAGGTTCAACCACTGTATCTGACCGTTTGATGGGTGCTTTCTCCTCTTTGCTTGCTTGTCTTTTTCTTTGCCACTCTTTGCTTCTTTAATGGAGAAAAGGCTTCTCTTATGGAGAGAGATTCAAATGGCTTTGTGCTTCTAGAATCTAGATCCTGGCAGCGACCTGACGGCGGCAACCAGTGTTGCAAGACAGCATATGGAACCAATGAAGGTTGTGGACTCGTGGATGGATGGTGGGTTTTTTCAAAAATTGGTTTGGGTTGTGGGGAAGAGGATGGCTGAAAAAGAAAGATGATTGGGTAGGGATAAAGCGACGATTTGGATTTTAGTGAAAGAAGATAAGAGATGGGTGGGTGGATCGAAACATCTCTGATACCAATTGTTATGATACCAGTTAAATGATGGGGATAAATTGCCCAATTTGAGGATGGGCAAACTCCTTGTGCAAGCACATAATTTTCGGGGGAAATAATATTGATATTCTTTTCATTAATCAATCACTACTAAATAGATGTTGCTAATTACATTGATAGAAACAAATGGGATTGGATCCCTACAATCAAGGATCTACCTAAGAAGAAAGAAACTTGCTGACAACACCTACTATTCTCAACCACCTAATAGATAAGAATGAATGAGGCTAATCTCATTCAAATCTTCAGAACTTGGAAAGTACCTACTTGGAAAGGACCCTACTCTTGGATCGGCCTGCCCCCGAGCAGATCCTTTGGCCCAACTCGAGATCCAAGTCACCCTTATCGTGCAGCTAGGCTAGGTTGGGTGGATTCCTATCAGTTGTGAATTTTATTTTTTTCATTATCTAATGTTTCTGGGATTCGTTATTTTTTTCCGGATATACTGAATGCTTAAGGGCTTATAGTAATGAAAATACATTGATTGGAGCCTTGAGTCTTGCGAAATCTCTCATCAATTAACATTTAGAACTTACACCTTCTGCATATTACTTCTGCATCTCCTGCTGAATCAAAAAGACCAAGTGCCAACACTGATTATCAAGAGCTAATGGACAAAGTGATGAGCCACAAACTTGGAAAGAAGAATTCATGGTCTTGCAACACAGACTTCAAGCATTAGGAGGGAATTCATCATCCTCGGTATGGTTGCTTCTCACTTCCATAATCCTGCTGCATTGGCTTCTTCATCATCTACTTCTACCAGGGTTCTTGATTCAGGTGCTACAGATCATGTGACACATGTTCTAAGTTTCAGTCATATGTCCCATCCTCCCATGGGAGTCTTAAAATTGCTGATGGTATCTTCACACAAGTAGTTGGGATCTTACCTAACTTATAATCATCACCTGTTGCATGTAAATTTCCCATTTAATCTTGTATCTATTAGCTCTCTAAAAAAAAGAAAAACATAAATGTTCTTTTACTTCTTTTTTTTTTTTCCAATCTCATTGAGTGTTTCAGGACTTGAGGACAGCACAAGAGTGGTGGGGGTTGTGAAAGCAATAGTCTATACATCTCGGAGCCCATAAAAAGAGAGTTAAAACAGAATGGGAAGAGGCTACACTACGGCATCGATGGCTTGGGTATTCAACCCTTCAGAGTCGCAGAAGTTTTTCTATTTTGATATTGGGAATAACGTTAGAAAACTTAATTGTGAGGCCGGCTTGTCAATTTGCAAAGAAATGTAGGATTTAATTAATCAGTTAGCATTAATAAGAAAAGTAGAATTTTTTTTAATTAATATATTCTGTTGTGTGGAGTGCTCCTTTTACATCTATGGACATAGATATTTTGTGACATGTATTGATAATGCTTCTACGTGCGCATGGGTATACTTCATGAAATCAAAAGATGAGGTGTTATCCAACGTAAAAGATTTTTATAAGATGGTGGAGAATAAATTTGACAGGAAAATTAAAGTACTGAGGTATGACAATGGTGGAGAATATGTTTCAAAGGAATTTGCGTCCTCTATGTCAGAGATTGGAATAGAATCTCAGACATCATGTGTTATACATCTGAAATGCATGTTCCAAAATCATACTGGTCAGATAGTGTATTGACTGTAGCTTTCCTGACAAACCAGATGTCGTCTAAAGTATTAGGAGGAATAAGTCCTTTGCCAGTTTAGTTCCAAAAGCTCAAATATTTCCAGTTCTTCCAAAAGTATTTGGGTGTACCAGCTTTGTTCACATTCCGCAGCAACGTGATAAGCTAGACCCAAAGGCAGTAAGATGTATCTTCATCAAAGATCCAAGTACTCAAAAGGGATGCAAGTGTTATCTTCCTGATCAGATGTCCCCTGTTATTCTCCAGAGAGTAAAGAGATTGATCAAACAAGGAACCAGGGGGAGGTTCCTCCTCCTGTTCAATCAATTCCTCCACCATCCATCAAAATACTACTGTCGAAGAAGATCTATATATGAGAAATATGAATATGAAGATTAAATTCCTCTAATTGAAGAAGATCCTACAAATGAAGAAGATAAAGGACATAACACTCAGGTAAACTGGTTCAGGTCCTCCATCAGGTAATCTTTCACACACTCTAGAGTCTAATCTGGATCGTCCTATTGCATTACATAAAGGTACTCGTGTCGCTCGGCACTCCATTCAAAATTTTGCGCCATATAATTGTTTGTCACTTTTGTTATTCAATTGTCATCAGAACGCATGCCTGCAGATGTGTCTAAAGCACTGTCCCACCCTCAGTAGAAAGATGTTGTGGTTGATGAAATGCAGACACAAAAAAGGAATGGAACTTGGGAGTTAATAGAGTTGCCAAAAGGAAAGTGTACAGTCGGCTGCAAATGGGTATTTACACTCAAGCATGATCCAGATGACTCGATTCAGAGATGGAAAGCAAGAATTGTCACAAAAGGGTTTACCCAAGCATATGGGATTGATTACTTTCAAACTTTTTCCCCAGTTGCTAAGTTAAACTCTATTCAAGTAATATAGTCACTAGTAGCAAATTTTTCTTGGTTGCTGATCAGATGAATGTAAAAAAAAAGGCATTTCTTCACGAAGTTCTAGAAGAAAAAGTGTATATGGAGTATGGACCCACACCAGGTTTCATAGTAAAGGGACAGGAAGGAAAAGTATGTCGACTTAAGAAGTCTTTATATGGGCTAAAGTAGTCACCTCAGGCATGGTTTGACAGATTCAGCAAGGCGG